>CM018687.1:49322704-50588335 GCA_009363875.1 Mikania micrantha | reverse complement strand
CCGCTGTTTCCACCGAGTAGTTTATTTCTTTATTATTGTACTATTGTTAGAACTGATATGAGCGAGTTGTGCTCATACAAATCATTTTGTAGCAGTAATCTCGTCAAACCTATGATCCTACTTTTGAAATGATATCTTAAGCTGATGATATATTTCCTCCCTACACATGCTTACACGCAATACTCTAACAGTGTAATACAATATCTATTGTATATAGAAACCAACAAATGGATGGTCAAGGAAAGTATGTGGCGCACTGACAACCGTCAATCGATTCTGCGACTGTCGAGGGCCATGGTAGAACAACTGGTTAACAAAGCCATTAGGATTACGAGGCTGCATGCTTAACCAGTGAGACAGGAAGTGAGACACAAACACAGCTCAGAGGATGCACCTTCAAAACGTTCCTCAGCTACCATCCTCAACCACACACGGGATCAGAAGGAGCAGTAGGCGGGCTGCTCCAATGGGTTAAGAGGCCGAATCAATCTTCCATATGTACAAGTGTTCTGAAGAAGACAAAGTGAAATTTGCTACGGGACTCTAGATGGACAAGCCCTCACTTGGTGGAACTCGCATGTCCAGACACTGAGTCTGAATACTGCTAACTCAATTCCCTGGGAAAATTTCGTCAAAATGTTGAAGGAAGAATACTGTCCAACAGAACGAAATCCAGGAAACTGGAGGGGTTCTGGAATTTCAAAATGGAAGGATCTGAAATCGAACAATACACCACTCGATTTCACGAATGGTGTAAACAATGCCCAGAAATGGTGACCCCGGACTACAGAAAGATCGATCCATACGTTAGTGGATTACCTAAAAATCCGAAGCCTGATTACCACGAAAGACCCCACTCTCATTCAACCCACTATTTGTTTGGCTTATCATCTGACTAACCAAGCGGTAGCGCAGGGTAAGCTACCCAAGAGGGGTGAACACCTGAAGCCTCAAGATCGCAATTGCAGGTGGGAGCCTAGTCACAACCAAACTCCCTCTTTCCCACAATTGCAATTCCATAACCAGTCAGCAACAACTAGCGACTCTACTGCTACACCATCAGTACCAAGGGCAAGAATGTTTACCAGGGGAATACCCTAAGTGCAGAAGATGCCCATATCATCACAACGGCCAGTGTGAACGCTATCGATGTCGGAAATAGAAGCGGGAAGAAACGGTCACATGGCCAAGGAGTGTAGAAGCAAGCCAGTTGGTAGCAAAGACAACCAGAAAGTCGTAAAAGGGTGTTATAAGTGTGGCAAGCCTGGGCATTGGCGTAGAGACTGCCCACACTGAAGAAAGTGGAAGGAAGCGCGACGATGGGCAATGCAGTTGTAAATGACTCCAAAGAAGCAAAAGATGATCCTATCATTGTGACTGGTACGTTCCTTTTACATAATGCCTATGCTAGTATGTATTGTGATATGGTGCTAAGAGTAGCCTGATGCTTAGCGAATCTAGTAAAATGCTTAACATTACCCCGACGTCACTAGACTATACGTACACCGTAGAGTTAACCAACTGTAAGCTGATTGAGAATAAACACATTTCAAAGGAAGCGTCTTGGTGTTGACGGGTCACGGATTTGAGATCGGCCTAATCTCAGTATCTCCCGGAAACTTTGATGCAGTGGTGGGGACATACTAATAACTACAGACAAGCAGAGAGTGTGTGCAATAAGAAGATAGATCAATGTTACGTTGTCAAATGGAATCAGATCCCTATTCAGAAAGAACGACGGAGGATAACGCAAAACACCATGTCATAGGCTGGCAAGCACCTACAGAAAGGATACTCAACGATATTAGTCGTATCACGAAACAATCGTAGAAGGAAAGGAGATGGAGGAGGATTGAAGTTGTTTGTAATTTTCCCAAAGATTCACCTGGAGTACCCCAAAGCGACAAGTAGAGTTTCAGGTAGGACTCACACCGTGAGCCGCACTAACCGTCAAAACGCCATACCGATTGGTCCAACTAAGATGCAAGAAACGTTCTGATCAATTGCAAGAGTTGTTAGACAAAGAATTAACCAGACCAAGATTATCAACACGAGGAGCACCAGTCCTGCTTGTGAGAAAGAAAGACAGGTCTTCCCGAATGCGTATCGACTACCGAGAATTAAGCAAGGTGACAAGCAGGAATTGATACTATTACCACGAATGGACGATTTGTTAGACTAGTTGTAAGGGTCAAGCTATTACTCGAAGATCGTTTTGAGTACCGGTTACCATCAAACGAGGATACAAGAAAAGGACATTCCTAAGACGATCCTTAGGACGCAAGATTGACATTACGAATGTTTGGTCATAACCTTCGGACTGACCAACGCACCGGCAGTATTCATGGATCTCATGAATCGGGTGCGTAAGCCGTATCTGGACAAATTTCGTAATCATGTTCCTAGATGATACCCTGATGTACTCCAAGACCCAAGAAGAAACATGCCGACCATTTAAAAGCGTTGGTCTTGGAACTACTGAAGAGGGAACAACAATACGCGAAGTTTCCAAATGCGATATTTGGATTCGCGAAGTCCAGTTTCTTGGACACGTAGTAAACGCAAAAGGAATACACGTAGATCCAGCCAAGGTCGAGGCCATTAAGAACTGGACAGCACCAAAGACTTCGACTGAGGTGCGACAGTTTCTGGGATTGGCCGGGTACTACAGGCGATCTATTGAGGGATCCTCGAAGATCACACAATCATTGACTTCCCTTACGCACAAAGACAAGAAATTCGAATGAGGAGAGAAACAAGAAGCTGCTTTCGACTTGTTGAAGCAGAAATTGTGCAGTGCACCTATTCTAACACTACCGGACGGGTGCGAAGACTTTGTAGTTTATTGTGACGCGTCAAAACAAGGACTCGTTGTGTA
This sequence comes from Mikania micrantha, assembly GCA_009363875.1. Lineage (NCBI taxonomy): Eukaryota > Viridiplantae > Streptophyta > Magnoliopsida > Asterales > Asteraceae > Mikania > Mikania micrantha. The sequence continues at coordinate 50,585,457 of CM018687.1, read as the reverse complement.
TTGAAGCAACGCGGAGAAGGTGATGCTTATGCGTCACGACAATTGAAAGTGCACGAAAAGAACTACACGACTCATGACTTGGAATTGGGAGCCGTAGTGTTCGCACGAAAGTCTAGTGACACTACCTATCCGACACGAAATGCACGATATTCATCAAACATAAGAGACTGCAACACACCTTCGACCAGAAGGGACTGAACATGAGACAACTCAGATGGACTAGCTGATAGGCAATTGTGATTGTACTATCAAGTACCACACTGGAAAACTAACGTAGTAGCCAACGCGAGGAGCCGGAAAGAATCAACCAAAAAAAAAATGTACGTGCACTACAACTTACGATTCACTCAAAGCTACCCAATCAGAATCCGGACCGCACAACAGGAATCTCTAAAGGTCGAGGACCTCACTCATTTATCCCTGCGTGGCACGGGTAAACAGACGGAAAGGCCGATGTAACCTACTATCTTATGGACCGGAACTGGATCCCACACTACGGAGGACTGAGAGGCGTAGCGATGAATGAAGCCCAAAGGGCCGACATTCTCTACATCCGGGCTCTGACAAAATGTACCATGACCTAAAGACGACCCATCGGTGGCCGAGCGTGAAGGCAGAATTAACAACTTACGTGGGTAAGTGTTTAACGTGCCCAAAGGTCAAGATTGAATACCAAAAGCCATCAGGGCTATTTCAACAACCTAATATACCAACGTGGAAATGGGAGTAGATTCCTATGGACTAAAGAACTAAACTGCCAAGGACGGCAAGGGTGCGATACTGTTTGAATAATCGTTGAAGGACTAACGAAGCCTGCACACTTACTACCCATCAAGGGGACCGACTAACTAGAAGAACAGGATCGAATTTACCTGAAGGAAGTGGTCACTCGACGTGTAGTACAAATCTTGATCATCTCTAACCGCGACAACTGATTTACGTCACATTTCTGGGAAATCCTATCATCAGACATTGGGCACGAGATTTGGATATGAGAATCGTTACCATCCGCAAACGATGGACAGAGCAAACGAACTATGCAGACATTGGAAAACGCGATTTGAGCATGTGTCAATGACTTTGACAATAGCTGGGAGACTCGCTTACCATTAGTTAAGTCCTCGTACAACAATACTTATCACACAAGTATACAAGCTGCAACATTCGAAGCACTCTAGGGACTTAAGTGATGATCATTCATTTGTTAGGCGGAGGAAGTTGTGACAGCCAACTGACAAGCCTCGAACTTGTGCACGAAACGACCAAGAAAATCGCGCAATTACGTAACAGAATGGCAGCAGCTCGAGACCAACAAAAGAACTATGCCGACAAGAGACGCAAACCTTTGGAATTCCAAATGGGAGACCGAGTACTTCGTAAGGTCTCGCCTTGGAAAGGGGTGATTCGATTCGGGAAACTGGGAAAACTAAACCCTCGTTACATTGGTCCATTCGAGATCACAAAACGAATAGGCCCCGTGACCTACGAACTACAGCTACCGCAAGAATTGAGTAGTGTACACAACGTGTTTCACGTTTCAAATCTCAAGAAATGTTTATCAAACGAAACGCTCGCAATTCCAGTAGAGGAAATCCAGATTGACGAACAACTGCACTTCGTTGAGGAACCGGTGGAAATCATGGACCGGGAAATCAAGAAGTTGAAACTTAGTAAGATATCCATTGTGAAAGTCCGATGGAACTCACGGCGAGGGCCTGAATACACATGGAAACGATAGGACCAAATGATGGGAAATATCTTCACTTGTTCACAAACTAGCCAAACACCGACAACACGAACTGAATTTCGGGACGAAATTCCTATTAACTGGGGGATGATGTGACATCTCGCAAATTCCAAGTCAGCATTTATATTACTTTATTAATAATGTGTATTATTATATCATACGTGGCACTAGAATGCATACATTGAGTGTGACACGTGGCACAACAATCTGAACATGCCGATAATCTAGGGAATTATCGCACACACACGCACGTGTCTTGAATAACGAACGTTGGTGAACGGATCAAACTGGAGCACAAAACACTGCACTTAGGTTCGGTGAACCCAAATTAGTTAGAACAAAGCCTAGGTGTCGAGAAACGATGATCGTATTCGAGAAATACGAAACATTCGGTTCAAAACAATTAAATTGGGCCTATTGGGCTCAGCCGAGACCCATCGCGGTACGCGATGGGCACCCACTTGGGCTCTCGCGGTACGCGAAGCTTGAGCGGGGAAATTTGAATTCACCGAAAGGAGTCGCGGTACGCGACGGCCGATCAACTTCCATCACCGCGGTACGCGGCATGATTCGGGAACAGAAATTAATATTTTATTCTCCGCGGTACGCGGAGATACTTTTGGGCGGTGCCGCGGTACGCGACAGGCCTGAGTTCGCAGAATCTTTATAAAATAAAGATTAATCATTTCTGTCGCCCCTGCTTCACCTTCTCTCGACTGAACCTTATCATTTCGACCATAAACCCTCTGTAAATCTTCTAACAAGCACTTAGAAGCCATTATCATCCTTTGGGGAGCTCCATTGAAGCCTTTGGTAAGAGTTGAAGGAGGAAAGGGCAAGAAGGAAGCACCACCATTATTTGTGACGAACCAAGAGCTGTTCTCAGGAGGATTTCGAGCTGCTACACCTCTGACCAAGCTTCATCTCCACCTACTAAAGCTCTCTTGAGGTAGTTCTAACACTATTTCGAGGTTTTAGCACTTGTACACACACATGCAATGTGAATCAAGCACATGCACCACCATCACCACCTTGAGCACGAAATTTTGTGATATTATTGATGTTATTGCTACTGATTAATGATCTAATGATGAATCATGATGAATTTGATTGCCAATGATTGATATTTTTGATATTGTTATGAAATGATTACTTTTATCGACATGCATGAGTGATCAATGATGTTTTAGGTGATTTTTGATGTTGAAATAATCTTAGAATTGTTATATGAGATGTTCCACATGATGAGAATGGTTAACTATGTCAAGAATTGGCCATTTGGGGGTTGTTACTAATTTTAGTAACTTTATTGTTACAAAATGCGTGTTATTGATGAAATGACCACTTATGCATGTTAGAGCTTATATGTTATGCTTAAAAAAATGATGTTATAAGTTAATATAATGATTATTGGTATGCATATGGTTATTAGAAGCATTAAGAATGTGATTTTTATGATTATTACTATAAATAGAAACTTTTTGTTACAATGTTGCTGAGAATGATGAATTTGGATTTTGTGTGTGTATGTTGTATGTATTATTAACTTGTTATGATTGTGATACATTTATAAATGTGATTCCAATTGAAATGTTGAAATGGTTGTAAGATTAGTGTTTATCAAAAGTTACTATAAATAGTAACTTTATTTTATAAAGTCTATGAATAGCAATATTGTTTGTTGTAACGAATATGATTTTATGATAATTTAGGACTGGAGCAATGATCTTTAGAAAGGCTTGTTACTAATCTTGGTTAAACATGCTTATTTTAGTAACTTTCCGTATTTAGAAACTTTTACGTGCAAACTATGTTAAATCGGCTATGTGTAACGAAGTGCTATTTGATAACATGCTCATTATAAATATGCATGCTAGAATAATCGGAATGTGATTTAGTGCATGACTTGCCTAATGTGAAACTTTCCTAAAATAGGAACTTACTATAAATAGTAAGTTTCCTCATAAGAATGATTTTTGGTATCCGTACACCTCACACACGACGACACTAAACCGCACAATACACGAGCACTTGATCCAAACCGTCACCAACGGTCTCTAAGTCGTCAAACACGGTCAAACACGACCAACACGGTCAACGAGACCCACAAAACAACCAGGAGTTGTTTAGACACGAATACGGTCCTGTGAGACCAACACAAATATGATCACAACTTATAATACCTATGTGATATAGGTAACTACTAGCGGCGAGCTACACTGTTCTCGTAAGAACACACGCTACTCAAACTCAGGTGAGTTTACAGCCCCACTTTTACTCTTAACTGTTTTACTAATCTTTTGGGGTGAGAATGCTATGCAACTGCTTTAGATATATGACTGGTATGTCGAAAACTATTTTGAGTGTACTATTATCGCAACAAGTCCTCTCCACCCTTACCGTTAGTTGTGTACGAACGAGTCGTTATTACGTAGTACTACTGGGTTGACTAGCCCCACTCGGCAACAACGTTGACTGCGGTCATAACGAGTGTAATATCGATGTTGATGTCGGGTTCCGCGATGACCCGCAGAGGCAAATGGAAACAGTCGAGTTTCGGTAAGAGTAAGATGACATGACACACTCTACGGATCGTAGATCCAACAAAACTACTTAACATACCAGTATATATAACTGTTTTACTGTTTTCCAATACTTAAACCTGTGAACTCACCAACTTTATGTTGACACACTTTAGCATGTATTCTCAGGTAACTAATGGAGCACACGCTAGGATGCGCACAAGGAAGCCTTAAGGAGTCTGGCTTGCATATAGACTCGTGTCCTAGGCATTGTGTGCATTGGAAATGTTTTAAAACAATTTAAACTTTTGTAGTGTTGGTTAAACAATTTACTATTCCACTACAACATTGTTTACTCATGAATCCGCTGCTTTTGATGTTAAACACATTTTCCGCTGCATATTAATTGAAAACTTGTATTGTTTTACAATCTGTGTGAATGTGTATCTCATATAGAGTCGTTCTATATGACCATAAGCTGTGATCCTGGCCACGTCACACTCACGTGGACTGACACCACAAGTGGGAATTTGGGGATGTGACAGTATGCGACGAATTTCGGGAAAATTGAATCCCGAAATCCGCCGCGCTACGCGAGGAATCTTTTTAGCCCATGTCGCGGTACGCGACGACTGCAGCACGCAAAATCTTTATAAAACCAAGACACCATCATTTCTTATAGCCCTCTACTACCACAACTCTCGAAACCAGAAGCTAGTGGCCGTCCATTTTCACCTTGTAGCATCATCTTCTACCTCTAGAAGGCTGTTAGAACCAGTGGGAAGCCATTTTTGAAGAAGGAAAAGCTTGTGGAAGCTTAGAAGGTCATCCACCATCTTCACCCCCACCATAGAGCAGCCAAGGGAACATCAAGGACGACCTGTGGAGCTGCCATTCTTGCCATCCAACTCGAATCCCTGAACAACTAGAAGCTCGAGAAGGTAGTCTCTATACCCATTTTAGCTTTTAGACACCACTAAACCCACATGCAATGCATGAAACACACATGCAAGCACATATAGTGCACATGCACGAGTTTTTGTTCTGGGTTTGATGATTTAACAACTGTTGATGATGATCTATCTATGATGACATATTTTGATGATCCATGATTGTGTGGTGTGTTGATAAAATTCATGATTTGTACATAAGTGTTGAAATATTGCCATGCATGCACGATCTATGATGTTTCATGTTCTTGATATTGAAATGTGGTTAATATAATGATATTGGGTATGATTTAAGAGGTTAGAAGTGTTGATTGTAGTCAAGAAATGTCAAAATGTGTTAGTTACTATAAATAGTAACTTTATTTGTGCAAGTATGTGATTAGATGAGTTTGTAACCTCATGCATGTGATTAAATCGATGATTTATGCTAGATAGGATGTTTTGAGATGTTATATGATGCATTGGAATAATTAGAATCGTTAAAAATATGATTTTTTGAATGTTACTAAAAATAGTAACTTTAATGTTACTAGGTATGTGCTTTGATGAAATAACCATATTTGTATGTTTAGGTCCATATGATATACTTGAAAATGATGTTTAGAAGTTAAATGGTGATTATTTGGTGCATAGGAATGTTTTAGAATTATCAAAAGTAGGAATTTCATGAATATTACTATAAATAGCAACTTTTTATCACAAGTTTGCAAATGGATGATAAGTATGATTATGTATCGGGCCTAACATGCTTATTTGATGATAATATGATGATATTGAAGGAAGTAGGTTGTTGGAAGATTTGATTTTGTGTATTTTTCATAACTTGCTAAATATAGTAACTTTATGTTGCAAAGTCGGTAATTTGTCACATGCTAGTCATAACGATTATGATTAAATGACTACTTGGAACTAAGATATTGATATCTAGTTGATAATGATTGTTAAACTTGATAAAATATGCTTATTTGTGCAAACTTTTTAATTATAGAAACTTTTACGCGCAAACTATGCTAAACCAGCTATATGTAACTATGTGCTATATGATAACATGCTCATTTAGGATAATTATGCATGTTAGAATAATCGGAATATAGTTTAATGCATGACTTGCCAAATATGGAAACTTTCCTGAAGTAGGAACTTACTATAAATAGTAAGTTTCCTCACGAAAGTGAACATTGGTATCCGTACACATCACACAACACTAATTCACACGTTACACGAACACTTGATCCAAAACCGTCACCAACGGGTCGTTAGGTCAAACACGGTCAACACGGTCAACTTGACCCACATAACAACTCGGAGTTGTTGAACACTAACACGGTCCTGTGAGACCCACGTATGTGAACACGAACTCATAGTACCTGCGTGATATAGGTGACTACTAGCCGGCGAGCTACACTATTTCTATTGAGCAAACGCTTTACTCAAACTCAGGTGAGTTTACAGCCCCACTTTTACTTTACAACTATTTTACTTAACTTTGGAGTGAGAATACTATGCAACTATTTTAGATGTATGACTGGTATGTTGTGAAACCATTTTTGAGTGTAACTTTTATCGCTTAAAGTCCTCACTTATCCTTACCGTTAGTTGTAACACAAACGAGTCGTAATTACGTAGTACTACTGGATTTGACTAACCCCACTCGGCACCAATGTTGACTGGAGGTCATAACGAGTGTAATTTAGATGTGAATGCGGGTTCAGCGATGACCTGCGGAGGCAAACGGGAACAGACTAGTTTCGGTAAGATGAACTGACACACTCCACGGATCGTAGTATCCAACAACAAAACTTAACATACCCAGTATATGTCTGTTTACCTTTCAGTCTGTCTAAACCTGTGAACTCACCAACTTTTTAGTTGACACTTTTCGCATGTATTCTCAGGTAACTAATGGACACACGCTAGGACGCACTCAAAGAAGTCTTAAGGAGTCTGAATGGCATATAGACTCTGTCCTAGGCTTGTGTGTGCATTTGTCTGTTTTAAACACAGTTTGACTATGTAGTGTTTGAACAATTTACTTTCCGCTGCAACTTTATTTACTTTTGATATTAAAACATTTCCGCTGCTTTTGATATAATTATTCCGCTGCTTATTTCGAAAACATGTTTGTCTTACAAATCAGAGTGATTGTGTAACTCATATAGAGTCGTTCTATATGAACATGAGCTGTGATCCTGGCCACGTCACACTCACGTGGACTGACACCACGAGTGGGAATTTGGGGGTGTGACAGGTTTGCTTTGTTTTTTATTTTGAACAGTTCGGTTTACTTTTCATTATCCAAAAATCGTATTAACGTTTGGTTTATGATTTCACATAGTGGTGTGCGACAGGCAGTGGGTGGCGGCTTTCGCAGTGGGTGGCAACGTTGATGATGGGCAATGGGTGGTGACGGTGGTTATGGGTGTTTGTAGATTGGGTAAAAGTAATGGTAGATTTGTAATTTTATGTTAATAAGTATTAAGTTATTTTGAAATGTTATAATTTGTGGATTTTAAAAAAAAACAATTTAGTACTTCTTTACAAAAGCCATTTTTAAAAGTAATTTTACGTTTGAAAAAAACCTTTTTAACTTATTATTAGTTTTTCCAAAAAGTAAATAATTCATTTGAAACTCAATTTCTAACGCGTACGTATACATATGTCATTATTAAGTGGTTTTCGATTTCTTCACTTTCTTGATCAAATAATATAATGATATTAAATTTTAATTAAATTAAATTAAATTTTAAATAAGTGAATTATATATTCTAATTAAGATGAATACGAATTATTATTATTATTATTTTTTGTTTATTTAATCTATGTATTATATTACTTTTCTGAGCTTGTACATTCAATCATTCATATATAAATCTAGCAACCTAACCTACCATAATAAAAAATAATTGACTAAGTTTAAGTGTCATTTTATAATGTTTTTCTCATTTTTTTATCATCTCTCATGTTAATTAAGAGTGAGCGTATACAAGCTATTACTTAGTTTTCTCATTTTCTTATTTTTCTATCTTAAATAATATGATATCAAAACATTTTATTTTAAATATTTAAATAAATGTAGTTACGTTTATAGATAACTTTTATTAATTATTAAAAGGCATGTAATAGCAATAGAGATGCACAAAAAAGCCGGTTAACCGAACCGGTACCTGTTCGTAACCGGTTTTAAACCGGTTATTCGTATCGGTTATAGGTTTTTGAAAAAAACTGGCGGTTTAGGACCGGTTTTAGGTTTCAAGATACCAAACCGGTTAACCGGTCCATCTTACTAAAAAATCGGTTATTTTGCGGTTAAACAGTCGGTTAACCGGTTTCGGTTATTATATCGGTTCAGTTTTAAAGGTGGAAAAACTGGTTATTAACCGAACCGATTATTAGTAAAAACCGGTTACCAGACTTTGACTGGTTAACCGGTTCGATTATTCTAAAACCGGTTTTCAACCGGTTTGTGCACCTCTAAATAGCAATACACAAAATTTTCAATAAACAAGAAGATAAGATATTCCATAAACATTACAATTGAGAGTAGCCGGTGGCTAAAGTTAAGCTGCCGTCATCCACTACTGAATGCAAGTCAATGTTTTTTATTTTCCCTCATGACCGAATTATTTTATATCTGTAAATGAAGTAAAGTTGCGAACGGATTCTGTAATTACAATTTACGGCCCTACCATTTACAAATGAAATAAAATTTTTTGGCCGGCATCACTTTTTTTTTTTTTTTTTTTAATTTCTGATAGTTTTATGTGTTTTACGATGATAACCTGGCATTGAATAAAATAAAAACATGATTGTAGATGTAAAAAATCAGATCTAATAAATAAAACCATAAATCATAGAACATGAATAAAACAACATTATTTATTATTGTTTATTATTAATTTTTATATTATTATTTTATTTGCATATGTTTTGTTTGAATGGATGGAGACATTCCTTTTCTGAGTTTATTTTAAAAATATAAATAAAAGTATTCATTGGTGAAATGTGTGATCACTTGTAACTAGGGGCGTTCATCGGTTCGGTTAACGGTTTATTCGGTTTTCAATTTTTTTCCCCCCTAACCGTTAACCGAACCGAACCGAATTCGGGATATGGTTATCCGAACCGAATTCAACCGAATTCAATTCGCTTCGGTTTCGGTTATAACCGAACAAACCGAATTCAACCGAACAAACCGATTAAAAACCAAATAAATCGGTTAAAAATCGAATAAACCGAATTCAACCGAATAAACCGAATTCAACCTTATATTATTAATAAAAATAATAAATTTAATTATGAATTCGGTTTAATCGGTTAACCGAATAAACCGAACAAACCGAATTCAAAAAATATTCAAAACCGTTAACCGAACCGAATTCGGATACGGTTAGGAACCGTACCGAAAACCAAATTCAGAATTCGGTTCGGTTCGTTTTTTCGGTTACGGATATGGTTCGGTTATCGGTTTTAAACGGTTTTCGGTTTTTCTAAACACCCCTACTTGTAACCATTTTAAAACATTTTAATATTGAATATATTCGTTATGCAATTTTTATTGAAGTTATTATTAGATTTTCGGTTTCCAAATTATTGAATTTAAACTTTCTAATCTAGCCTATATAAAATAAATTCGTGAATATATATAAGTTACTAGGAAGCACTAAATGTGGATGAAAAAAATAAAATTAAAAAAATAATTAGAGAGAATTTGATCTCACGTTGTCTTTGAGTAAAGTTATTGAAATATGAAACACTTATATTAATAAAATAAATTTTAAGGAGACACTTTTAATTTTTTCTCTCGTATATTTCTCTTGATAAATAATAAGACACAAAATAATAAATGTTGTCTTTGAGTATGGTCTTTTTTCACATAAGACACGTATCATTATCTTGTGTCTCTTCTCTCTTATTTTCCTACTTTTATTTCCTATTATATGAGATGATATCGTGTCCATCACTCTTATTTTTATTTCTTTTATGTTAAATGATAGGATACTCCTTTTTTTTTTTACTAAGCTGATATATTACACATGTTGAATTAGATAGTTTAATACACCTCGAGACCAATGATCCTTAGCTTAAGCGGTTGAGGGGAGGTACCCTGTGACTTCAATATTGGGGAGGTCATAGGTTCAAGTCCTGGCATGGACAAAATAGGGGTTCCACGCTAGGCTAGGGGGTTTTCTCTCACCTATGGTGGGTTTCCTCCTATGAGGTGTGGATATGATCGGGTGGGGTTATGACCCGTCAGTGATCCAAATTGCCGTTCAAAAAAAAAAAAAATACACCTCGAGTTGTGATGTCCTAAAACACACACGTGTAATATATACATATATGACACACATATCTTTTTCTTATTTTTCCAATAATAATTATAAACACACTTTAAAGTCACTTATTAATATAGTTTTTTTTTTTAAATTAAAGAACATGTATTACAAAGATTAATTAAATAACAATTCATAATCATTTAGTTATAAAATATAATAATTATTTATAATTAAATTAATTTAATCTAAAAAATTATTTTTAGTCTCATTATTTTAATAAAAATAAGAAGATATTAGGTAATGATACATGCCATCTTATTTAAGATAAGAAAGATGCAAAAAATAAATCTGAAGAAAAATCAGAGAGTGACATATATTATTTCTAGTCATTTTTTATCATCGTAGACATTAGTATAAATTTAATTATCAATAATTAATCAATATTTAACTAAATAATAATGATAATACATTATTATTTAGTCTTTTCACTATTCAATTCAACCCATATGCTACACATGTATTCAAGTCTCATAAATATTTATGTAAAAATACTTATAAATAATTATTAGTTTTAGATTTGTATTTTTTTTTAGATTAGATAGTGGATTATAAAACTATTTTTTAACGCATTTAAGTTATCACTAAACCAAAGCAACATATCATTGGTTCAACGACTTGAAATCCACTTCGGATAGCAAATGATACACCATGAAGTCCTGTATTAGTTTGACTTTGAATAACACATTTGTCAAAATTCAAAAGTGTGTTACACAAACAATTTAATAAAGTATTAACGGACTATAAACAATATTATAGTTACAAAATAGGGGTCATTACTCATACTCATTGGAAACGAATTGCGATTTTATATATACTTTTAAACTAAGGCTGCTAAGTTGATTAACTTTTTTTTTAATAAAAGGGCGGTTAATGCAACGGTAAGGCCATTACCTCATAATGCGGTTACTAAGTATTAAATCTCAGCCTTACAATTATGCTACAATTACAATGGTGCATTTTTCAGTGGTATTAGAGAGGCTCCCCATGCTACGATTGCATCGGAGGCTCCACCCAACCCTGACAGGCCAAGTTGGTTGGAGTCAAAAACTCGTCAACCAACCGTTCCAGGGAAAAACCGGGCAGAAGCTTAACCTTGCCGTGTAAAACCTTTTTGGCTCAAACACAAAGCCGGGAGATAGCCCGGGTCGCGCGTCATTGACATGTCTCACATATTTTGACAACAATAGGAATTAAACCCACACCATCCAATAGGAAGTGTGTCTCTTACCACTGCACCAAATTTTGTGGACTGATAATTTGATTAACTCCATTACAATAGAGGCAAAATTTATATGTTGTTTATTTGACATGTCGGGTTTAACTGATAACATGCAATTGAGAAAATCTATAAGTCGTCGCCTGAATCTAGAAAACCTATAAATCGTTGCCGTATATTAGCTATTATTAGTTCAATACGAGAAGTAAAAATGGCATCGTCTTAATTAGGTCTCGTTAGACTGATTCCCATGACATGTATGTGGTCACAAAATGCAATCATAGCCTATTTTCCTAATAAAATAAAACAAACATAAATTAAATATAAAAAAACTTGTGCTGACGACCTGTAGTCGAGAAAAGTAAATATAAAAATATTTATTTTTTTAAGATTTTTTTAAATGATTTAACACAACTATCAAATCTATAATTAAAAGCTATAACAAAGCGATAGAATGACAAATAATTATAAATATAAACTATCAAATTACATAATATTGTTAATTTTATTATAAATCATCAAATTAACTCAAAAAAGTAACAAATGTCTTAATCTTCATCTACTTCACTTGACGAACCGTCTTTATATGATTTAGCTCATCAAACTCGTTCTGTGTTTGTTTCTTATTTTATTCATTTGGTAGATGGTTTCTTGCATTTTGTACGTTGGTGATTAAGTTTTTTTGAACGGCAATTTGGATCACTGACGGGCCATAGACCCACCCGATCATATCCACACCCAATAGGAGGAAACCCACCATTGGTGAGAGAAAACCCTCTTGCCTAGCATGGAACCCCTATTTTGTTCATGCCAGGACTTGAACCCGTGACCTCCCTAATATTGAAGTCACAAGGTATTTCCTCTTAACCACTTGAGCTAAGGATCATTGGTACGTTGGTGATTAAGTGGTGGAAACAAAAGACATATCTGCAGGAGCTACACTTTTGGCTTATCACCCAATATTTCATGGCACATTAGAATCAGTGTTATTCATCAATTGGCTCACCACCTGATTCCGAATGCATTTGGTTAAACTTTACTTGAATCCTTTCGTGTTAAGTAATATATTAATTAAATACATATTATTATTTTTTTGATAAAATTTGTAAGCATATCTATTACAAAATAGATAACCGATATGTTCTATTATCAACAATAAACAAAATAATGTAACTTTTAGTTCAAATAGAAGTGGACATATAAGACACATCTAGGGTTATATTTTGCCTTTTCGTCCAATATCTCAGTTCCAACCATGTTGATAACCAAGGGCATGTTGTGAACGTTGTTACTCATCAATCAACCTACCGTTTGATTTTAATTTGCATTCGGGTAAACTCTATCTTGAAGGTGATTTATGCTAACGGTTTCATGTCGTCATGAATCTTTCTATTAATAAATGCATCTTAAATTAGAAAAATAATATTAATTATTATATATATTTTTTATGTATTTTTAAATTAGAAAAATATTTTTAAATTCATCAAAAATATATTAATGTTAATAAAAATTAACAAATTAAATTATTATAGATATGAAATTTTCAAAAAAAAAATCATTTTTTAAAAAAATATATAAAAGCATACTTTTAAAAAGTAATATTTAAAAAAATGCTATTTTCATTTTGTTATTTAAATTATTAAATTATACGAAATTTCAAACATATTTTATACCCAAAAATGGTTTATAATTTCTAAATAAATAAAATTGTTTGTTTGTTTTAAATTTCTAATTTTTATTGTTGACTATTTATTTTTCTTATTTAACATGTATAATATATGGGATACTAATGCTCAATAATTAAAGTTGAGGCTGATGAAAATCAAATTTTAATAAAGCAAGAAAAAAGGAAAAGAAAATGATAATCAAAATTATATATTTTGTAGCTTACTCATAAGATAATTGGTGATGAATCTTAAACATAAACGATAATAGTGTAAATGAAAAAAAAAAAAAAACCTAGATTAAATTAATAGTTCAATAAATAAAGTTGAGGCAAAAAGGGAAAAAAATAATACAAGAAGAAGGAAAAAAAAAAGAATATATTGATGAAAATTACGTATTTCGTACTTTAATGACGAGTCATTGGTGACAAATCTTAAATGTAAACCGGCCATAATAGGGTAAAATGTAAATGAGAAAAAATAAAGCACAAAATATAGAGTTTTCAATATATTTAAAGATAATTTACTTTAATTAATTTTGATAATATTTACATACACTCTTCCCTTGTCTTTCTAAGTAACTGCCATATTTATATTGATTTAAAAATAATCACCCACTCTTATATGGATAGTTATAGTTATTAAATTTGTCATTTTACTTTTAATAACTTTAATAATTCATATGTGTTCAAATTCAGGTTAAGACATATTTGATGAAAAAAAGGTCACGAGAAGGTTTACCCTAATATGGGTTCCTCTTAGATGGACTCACGCATACGTCCCATAAGATAAAATCCGATGGACAATTGAAATCTCGTTTTGATGTAGATGTAGCAAGCCATTAAAAAAAACTACTATATATCTATGTAAAACAAAATTAAATTGGCAACTTTAGATAAATAAAATACTAAACATGCCTATCTTAAATTATGTTCTCCTTTTGTTACCATATAATTACTTCAAAAGTCATGCAATAAGCTTTCGATTCATATCTATTCATACGTTCATTTAACTTCAAAAAAAAAAAAAGGAAAAAAAAAAAAAAAAAAAAAACCATTACTCACCTACTACCATTGTATATATCCTTAGTGCTTTTACGTTGAGTGCATTGAATGAAAAACACCAACTAATTATACGTCATCTAATCTCCACCGTTGATAATACTTCACCAAATCACCATCTTAGATTAAATATTGAAATCAACCTGGCACTAAAGGCGCACATCAACACCGGTTCGGGCGGTTCGTCACATGAATCTGGATCTGAAACAGAAAACCATATCCATTTGTATGATACTGATTTATTAGTTTGACAGAAATCTATTTTGATGAAAATGTGTTTTTTTTCATGATTTTTAACGTAAATAATTATTTGTATGTGTTATTAATATAAATAAATTAGGGAATGCTCGACTAAAAAGTATATTTTGCCTAAAGTTTAGGGAAAAAATTTGAAAATCGACCCAAATAAACTACTATTGAATTCATTTTTGTATCATTGGAGACGTCTTGTTGAACCATAAAACCTAAACATTAAATAATAAACAATAAACCCTAATAAAATAACCAAAACTTTAAAAACAAACCCTAAACCTAAACATAAAATCCAAAAGCTAAAAATTAAGTCCTAAAATTTAGACTCTAAACATTTGTTAAAACTAATATTTTTAAAGTTCAATGAGACGGTTCCAATGCCAACGAAATGAGTTCAACCGGAGTTTATTTGTGTCAATTTTGAAGGTTTTAAAAATCATTTTAGCATTTTTAGTCAAAATAGACTTTTTATTTAATTATTTTCCTAAATACATAATTATTAATTAAAGTTTATTGTGTTATAGTAATATGAGAGGACCATAACGAATCAAGGCATGCTTACAATGAACAAAATCATGTTCGAAACAAAACTAGAATAAATAATAGAGACCGTACCCAATACTCAAATACCATATGCCATAACCTATTAAAAAAATTAGAAAACTAAAATTAAAACAGGTGATTGACTGTTCATCACAACAACCGTTTTCGCAAACCCACCGAATTCCTCACTTCAAATTTAGTTTTTTTTTTTTTTTTTTTTTTTTTTTAATTGAAGCTCGCATATTTTGATCTTTAGACATGGTTGATTTATGGAGGTTTTGATTGTTTTCTGTCTCCACCACTCCATGTGATCACATGGTCCACGTCTCAACTTTCTGTCATCAATTCCACGATTGAAGGACAAGAAATCTAACGTATTGTTTCACATGCAATTATCATTTAATATATTAGGGTAATTTTTATTTGTTACATGTTTAATTTATTGATTGTTAATTGTTATATTAGTATTATGATGAGGAACTTGGTTGATTTGTGTATAATTTTGTGTAAATTTAGATAATATGAAACAATTTTTCAAAAGAAAATTTGAACCTTTATATTCATAAAGTCTTGAATTCAGTGATTTTGGATGGTCTTCCATAAGAATCTGCTAATCAAAATCAATTTTCTCATATTACCCTAATCAATGAGATGAAATTAAAATATTACTCAATGAAATGACCATCTCAACCATGATCTCATAATTTTCAACAAAAATGGTTGGTAACAAAGCAAGAGGTTTTCAAGCTACTTTGTTTGATACTTGTAAAAATTGATTGGAGTATAGTAAAAAAAAATGCATTTTGATTGTGTTGCTATTTGTTTAAGAATTACTTTGAAAATCACAAATACACATTTGTAACCAAGGGATTTTTGAATAAAAGGAATAGGTTGATTTGTCATGTGAGTAAATAAAATCAATGGTATGCACAACCAATCGATACAAGTTATTTTGAGAATAATAAAATAAAGTTTTTTTTTGCTTATGTTGCTACTTGTTTAATGATTAATTTAAAAATCATAAAAACACATTTGTAACCAAGGGAGTTTAATATTTAGAATAATAGGGATGTATTGATTTGTCATGTTGTGAGGTAAATAGTAATCATTAAAAAAAATGTAAAGGTTTGATTTTACAAGATCAATCAATACAAGTTGCTTTTAAGAATAATAAAAGAAGAGTCAAAACTGAACTTATGGTATACAATGTTAATTTGAAAGAGGGTACAAGGTTTCTGAACTTGAATGGTATATCGAGTCTTGTACACATAATGATTGAACCTAAAACATCTTTTATTTATATTGGTGATTGAAGTTAGCTCTTATTTTACCCATGACAACATCAACCGTTAAAAGATGCTTTCATGGAATGAAGTATGTGAAGTATGAATTTTGGGTGATAGTTGTATTTGTAATATTGAAAAATACGTATTTTCGAAGGTTTCTCTAGATAATGTAATGACTAGGTTTCAAAAAATGAAAACTTATACAAAACAATTATTAGTATATTGTATTTCTATAATAAATTTCTAATTTAATCGATGCACTTTATTGTATATTTTGAGATTAATATTGTTTTATTTTTTCAATAACCTTACCCATCTCAATTCGTAGTGGTCCAAAAAACTTAATATGCAGCATTAAAACCAATCACCAAAAATTTCTGACCCTTATGAAATTTTTTTGAGTCCATCACTTATGAATATGTTTCTATACTCTAAATTGTGTAATAGATACTTAAAAACTATGAACTAAGTTTGTCACACTTAGTAAAATTATAAATCTTGGTTGGTTTATAAATTAAAGTAATATAAAACATCCAATAACAGTCAAAAGGGTGCTAAGGATTGGCACACCAATGCCTGAGAGCATGATGAGGGTGATGAAAGTAAGGTGCCATTTTGATGACGTACTTTGCAATATATTCGTAAGTGAAATGTGGCTCGAATATATATTCAAGTTAGTTAATGTGTATATTGAAAATTTGACTATTTTATTTCAAGTTAATTATTTAATTGAACCAAGACTCTTAACGTT
The DNA here is from genome assembly GCA_009363875.1 of Mikania micrantha. Taxonomy (NCBI): domain Eukaryota; kingdom Viridiplantae; phylum Streptophyta; class Magnoliopsida; order Asterales; family Asteraceae; genus Mikania; species Mikania micrantha. Next base: position 50,568,132 of record CM018687.1, on the reverse strand, counting down.
CACAGTTTCCGATACATAATCAAGCATACGTGCCTTGTCTATGTATTCCAAAACTACATGTTTTAGAATTTATCTCACATTTCAAACAATTTTCAAAATTTTTAACTATGTAAGTTCAATTGGGTGACCAAAATGTTTTAAAGAACATTTGTTGAACAAAAATTTCTAGCCAAGACTCATCTTTCTTTTTGTTAATTTGTTTGCTTTCGTATTGTACCCTATTTTAATTTGCTATTGCACTTATGTTTTTTCGTGAACTGTATTATAATTTGAATTATAAATTAATAAAAGTATGAGAAAAAATTATAAATATACAGTTAATTTTTACAACTGTTGTAACACATGCATAATTATTTTTATAAAATATATTGTTTAATATTATAATTATAAATATCTAGTTATTATATACACATATGTGACACTTACATACTAGTAAGAAACTAGTAAAATGATCATTAAAAATTTTTGACATACTTATTCGGTCAGTTAATGTTATAGGAGACCGCTCAAAATTAATAAAATATATTATAATTAAACTTTCTCCGTTTTTAACAAAACCTTAGTCGAAATGTAGAGAAAAATGAGCTGATCCCAGCAGTAATTTTAGAATTTTTATAAAACGTCATATTTTAAAAGTTATAAGACAAAAACGAAAAATGAGCTAAATTAATTATAATATTAAAATAATATAAAATTTTAAATTTCAATTTGAAATAAATGATTCTGCACGTATGTGTAAGATTTTTATGAAACAGAAATGAAACATACAATCAAATGAAAAACACGTACGAAAGCTATACCTATAAAATTCTTGACCATCAAGTTTTAATCGTCTATAAATACTTACCCAATTCACTTTAATTAGAAAGCATTCATGTAAACAAAAATATATATACACATTTGAATACAAATTAGAAGCTATGGATGCTAGAAGGTGCTGATCAGTATAAAGGGGTCAAGATTAAGGAGTCGGTTCGTTTAGGTATATTATTTAATTTTTAGTTAAACTCATAAATTTAAAGTTTTATTAAAATATTAACTTATAGGGTTAGGGTTAAGATCCAACCCTATGTATATATTAAAAATTTTAGTTTACTTAAAATAATAATAATAATCATCGTAGTAGTAGTAGTAGACTAGTAGTTAGTAGTAATAATAATAATAATAATAATAATCGTCGTAGTAGTAGTAGTAATAATAATCGTCGTAATAATAATAATAATATTAATAATAATAATAATAATAATAATAAATAAGTAAGTAAATCTTCTTTGCAGAATAATTATAAGAATAGATTAAGCAGAAACGCTGCCCAAAATTTATATCGAGAAGTTTAAACGGTCACTCAGTCATCCAAAATTCAGGTGAATACATTTAACTTCTTTTTAAATTTATAAATGAATTTTTATGAGCATGGTATGTTAAACTTTGCGCATAAAGGGATACTATTAGACCAGCATTTGGGCCATTAGTATACGTATGATTTGTAAATTGTATCCAATATGGGTGAAATTCCCATACGTGGCTAGTAACGTGGGTTGGAAGGTTATACGTAAGACGTATTCCGCAGGCAACCTAACCAGTGACGGGCTGTGGGCTGGAGGGAACAATTGTAAGATGTACTCCGCTGTTGTTCCTAACCAGTGACAGTACAAGCCAGGGTATGCAGTGGTTGTACCGATCAGTGAAATAACATGCTAAATGTTTAGTATTGCCATTATTAATTATGGTTAAACAATCGAACATGCTATGTTTACATATCTGTGACACCCGGAAATTTCAGGTAAATTGCGACTCTTACATTCTTTACATTTCACATTCATACTTGTTGCATTTCATTTAATTAGGTTTACTTGGATGAGTTGAACACACACAACTGCAAAACGATAGTTCGGGGAATTATCGAATCGTACATTGCACATTGGTTTTGGAAACCAAGTGTGGCAAACACAAACACAATTGGATTGTGCAAATACATGCTGATTATGGTTAATCAAGCATGCAAACGGTTAGCAGCAACGAACACGAACATCAACTATCGAAGATAATTCGAGGAATTATCAAAACACACACACGAGTCTCACGAACGTTGGTGATCAAACCTATGTGCTATTATATGATTATGTGCTAAACATGCGTTAGATGTTTAGGATAAGCGTTAGAAGTCGAGTACGAGCGAAATCGTATCAACGAAAATCGAAAAACAAGAAAATGGACCCGTCGCGGTACGCGACAACCCATCGCGAAAGGCTCCGCGGTACGCAAAGCAAACCAGGAGTCGGGACTCCCGAATTCCATCGCGATACGCGAAAAAGGATTTTGATCGGCCTCCGCGGTACGCGAAGGCCATGCAGATCAAAATTTCCTTTATATTCAACCCCATCTTATTTCCACTTGGTTCCTTTGAATTTTATCCGAGTTTTTACATCCATTCTCGACCAAAAACACTGGAAACCAACCATCCAAGCCTCTGGAATCATCATTGAGATCGTTTTGGAGCATCTTGAAGCCATTAAAGCTCAAAGGGAGCTCTTGGAAGCCATCCACAAGTGAAAACTCCATCATCAGCCCCTTGTAGCTTCTGTCCAGATCAAATCTCATCATCAAGGAGCTCCTAAGGTAGTTTTAAACGTTTTCCTAGTGTTAGATCGTACATGCAAGGGCTAAAAACCCACATGCAACTCCATACGGTTATTGTGCACGAAATTGTTGGTGATTTGATGTGTTATTGTTGTAGATTTACTGATTTTAGTGTTTATTGATGTTAGATTTGAGTTTGGTTTAGTTATTGGTTGATTTGATGATGTTTTGGTACACTTGCCATAAAAGGAACCTTTTATGTTGCAAGTTTTGGATTGGTAATGATCTAGACATGTTAGACATGTCTAGATGTTGGTAAATATATATTGGAGTGTTTAGAAACACATTTGGATGTTTGATTTTGTCAAAAACTTGGTTTTGTATAAACTTGCTATTTATGGAAACTTTTAAGAATCAAAAGAGGGCTTTTGATGTTTTAAAACGTTTTGATGAACTTTGAGCATTGGAATATGCTTATAAATGATTTCTAACATATTTGGAAACCTTAAATTGTGAAAACGAGATTTTAAACAAATACTTACTATTTTAGGAAACTTTATTTGAGTAAAACAACATAAATGGTGATTTATGCGCAAACGACATGTTTTAAGAGTTTAAACGTGTTTTACAATCATATTAGGATTATTAGCTTTATGAAACGGGATTTCACAACCACACTTTCCTAAATTGGAAACCTTCTAAAAATGATAACTTGTGCGATTAGAGTCATAGAATGCATTATGGTGTCTTATGTGCATCAAGGCACATAAACACAACAATCGTGTCACCAACGATTCGTCGAGTCCCACTAGTTAACACACACACTCGGTTGAGCACACCGACACTTGGAGTTGTATGGGATACAACGTATCACAAAACACATACTCACGCCTATATGGTTATAGGTGTATATTAGCATGTGCTAGCTCTCGCAGACGCGAACACACTCACAACCGGAACTACTCTATCATGTGAGTTCACGGCCCCTTTTACTTTTCTACCTTTGGGGGAGAAAACACTGCATGCTAAACTGTTTTACAAACAACAACTCATTTCATTTACGTATGGACATGCTTTATCATATATGCATATGTGTGAACCACATCACAACTAAAAGACCTCGCGATACTCCACGGACCGTTAGTAGCGCGTAGCGCCTAGCGTGGTAATCTTGAATAGTACTATTTGGGCTTAACAAGCCCCACCCATCGCGCCTGGGAGGCCAACCCGACTGGAGGTCGGAATGGGTGCAATATTGACTAACACTTTGCCATTGTCTTGTGATGGACATGGCGGGAGGCACAACTGTCAGCTTCGGTACGACCCCGCATATAATATAACTGTATTGACTAGCTATCAATCGATACTGCATTGTAATGATATGTAAATCACAACTGTTACTTTAAACATTGGATGTTTATTGCTTATGAAAAACCTGTGCTCTCACCAACCTTTGTGTTGACCCTTTTTACCGCATGTTTTCCCAGGTAACTAAGGCGCGCACTTGAGGATAGGATGCTAGGCCGGAGTCGCATGCATCTGCTCAAGTGTCTTAAGATGTCGAGAACATTTATCATTTTGTTTTGATATGCTTTGTATTGTTAAACTACTTTAATCGTTTCTGCAAACTATTACTCTGTAATGTTTTGAAAACTGTTTTTACAACGCTTCCGCCATTTATAATTTGAATCTGTTTTGATCTTATTAAACTTCTGCAACTTTGATTTTTCAAACTATTTTATCCAAGAAATTGGATGTACGTATACAACCAGTCATGTAGGTATCGCAAGTTGTGTGACCGGAGACTGCGATCCTGCAAGATCAGCCAGCCGTCGCGCCCCCGTTCGGGACGGGAGGGCCGGGGTGCGACAATATCGAGTCTGTTATTTGTATTCACCAACATTATATTGACGTTTTATTTTCAAAAACTTTTCAGGTAATAACGAAATGTAAAAAAGAAACAAGATTAGAGATTCTTGGCCTATGATGCCTTGAATAAAATCTTGTGGTAGGACCATGAAGCTACTGGAGCTATGCATACAAGTCTTGTATAAACTAGATATTATAAAATGATGTATAATATGTGTTTGTGAAAAGCTGGTTTATTATAATATGAAATGATGATATTCATACTTTGATACTTATATGTATGAACTTTTGTGAAATCCTGAAAAGTTATTTATGAAAAGTTATATTATAAAAAAGTGACAGTGAAGTTTTCATACTTATGCGTATGAACTTTTTATAAATCATGAACAACAGTTTTCACATCCACGCATGTGAATTATTTATAAAATTATGAATTTATGAAAAAATGCTTCCGCTGAAACATATTAAAATAAATAATAAACTCTGACCAAGACTGTATAATCTATAAAACTAATTCGGGTCGCAGCGCCCAGGCTGCCGAGAGCTCGGGGTGTGACAACTGTCTCAATCAAGTAACTCAAACTTTTTTTGTTTAATTACTCACTCAACTTATAAGTAGTGTGCCAATAAAATATATTAATGTTTAGGATTATCACATTATGTAAAAGTTGAATGATGGAATAGTTGTGAAACTTGGTTAATTTTTTTTAAAGTTTTATATGCATACGTATGTGTATATATATACACATAGTGGTGCACAAAAAAACCGGTTACCCGAACCGAACCGGTTTGGAAACCGGTTAGAAACCGGTTTGGGAACCGGTTATTGGTACCGGTTTGGTCGAGATCGAAAAACCGGCGGTTCGAGACCGGTTAGTAGTTTTTTGGGGCAAACCGGGTAGGAACCGGTTAAAGTAAAACCGGTTTTTGTGACCGGTTAAAAACCGGTTAACCGGTTTGTAGTTTAAAAAATTAGCCGTTGGAGCCAAAATATAGCCGTTGAGACCGGTTAACCGGGTATTAACCGGTTAACCGATCGAGTGAAAAAAAAAAAGAGCCGTTATATAGCCGTTTCTAGCCGTTTTAAACATTTTTTTGGACCTTTTTGCCCCTAAACGTTAGTATAAATAGATGAGGATTGTTTTGGTTTGATCACACAACATCTTACAACATCTCTTCTTCTTAAACGCTCAAAAACGATCAAAAACGCTCAAAAAAGGATCACCTACTTCTTCTCGATTCAATCTCTTCTTCTTTTACGTTCGTAATTCATAATTCAATCTTTATTTCATCCATGGCAAGCTCACGAAGTGCTCATAGTTCCGTTGGTGTTGGTGCATCCACTTCAACCGAACCAACCGTTGTTAGAATAAAAACTACAACGAGAAACAAAGAGCTATTTCAACATTTCGACTTATGCGAAATGTCGAACGGTGTCGATAAGGCACGGTGCAAAGGTTGCGGTACTTTTCTTAAACCGGAATCTAATTCCACTCTAAGAAGCCATTTGACGAAGCATTGTGTTGTTGTCAAAAATAATCCCGCAAGCGATCAAGCACAAATGTCTCAAGAGTGCGGGGTTTGGAATTTCGATCCCGACATGGTTCGTGAAATGATGGGGAACTTGGTGATTCAAGAAAGTTTGCCATTCAATCATTTTGACAACCCACGCTTGACGAAAATGATTCAAAAGGCGCTACAACCACGTTATCATCAAGTAAGTCGAACTACTATTAGACGTGATTGTTTGAAACGTTGGCGTCAAGCCAAACAAGAATTAATTTTAGGTTTTCAAAACTTAAATACCGGTGTTAACCTAACAACGGACGTTTGGTCGGCGCCTCACGGTTTGCCCGAATCGTACCTTTGCGTTACCGCGCATTGGATTGATCCCGATTCTTGGCAAATGATGAAACGTACGATTGCGTTCGAAATGTTTCCGTATCCTCACACGGGGGATAATTTGTTTTACATGTTAGATGGAATAATACAAACATTCCATTTACAAGATAAAATACTTTCTATAAGTTTTGATAACGCTTCAAATAATACGAATGCTGTTCAAAAATTAAAACTTAAATATAAACCGATATGTAACGGTGCTTTTTTTCATACAAGATGCGTTGCTCACATTATTAACTTGGTTGTGAGTGATGCTCTTGCGGTTGAGGGAATGAATACGTTAAAAGAAAAATTTAAACAAATGTTAAAGGATGTTTTTATGAAAAGCCGTAGAAGATATTTGGAATATCAAAAATTATGTGAGGATACGAACTCCATCTTTTTAGGTCCGTCTTGGGACGTACCAACAAGATGGAATTCGACTTGGCGTATGTTTAACAGCGCCTTACGACAAAGGGAAACCTTGGAAGTATTTCATAACAATTTAGTGGAAGAACGTAAGGCAAAAAGATTTAATCGCCGATGTTGGGACGCCATAGGAGAATTTACTAGTTTATTTGGAGTTTTTAAAAATTCAACAACACTTTTATCGGGAGTTTATTATCCCACGTCTTGTTTGGTTCTTCAACAATTATTTATAATGACAAGAAAAATTAACGAATTTCCATCGACGGGTGAAAATAATGAAATATATACGGGAATGTTACTTCCAATGAAATTAAAACTAAAGAAATACTTTCAAGAAATGCCGCCCGTATTTACTTGTGCGACGGCATTAAACCCATGTTTCAATGGTGCCGGCGTTGAAACATTAGTTGATGAAATAGTCAGTGCTTTGGGTTTGGATTTGGAAGACCCAAACTTTGCAACAAACACTAAAAATAACTTTAACATATATTTTCAAAATATGTTTGATCATTATTTACAAAAATATGGTGAAACATCTAACATACAACAAACAATGTATGCAGCTTCTAGTTCGAGTAGAAGCCAAGATGTTAACTTTGATTTATTTAACACATTAAGACAAAATGTAACTAAACGAGCCCGAGGTACTAGCGCAAGTAGCGAACTAGGAAGGTACCTAGGGACAGATTGGATTTCCGGTCTTACGCCGGAAGAATTTGAAAACTTTGATATTTTGGCCTGGTGGAAACAAAAGGAAACCTACTTTCCGATTCTATCTGCCATGGCCCGTGATTTACTAAGCGTCCAAGCTTCTACGGTAGCTTCGGAGTCTGCTTTTTCTCTTAGTGGCAGGGTTTTATCGATACGAAGGACGAGGCTTACTCCTGCATCATTGGAGATGTGCATTTGCTTGAAAGACCATTTGGACGCAATGGAACGTGTACAAGACCACACACAACTTGAAGGCGAGCTTGAGATAGAAGTGACAATACACGATGTTGAAGTTGAGGAAGGAATGACGTTCCCACTTTCCGACGAAGAACAGGCAATGGATGAATGGATGCGAAACAATAGTCCGGAACTACAATCCGAAGCACCAAGCGAAGACTAATTTGTATTTTCGATTTTGTATTTAATTTTGTAACTTTAAATCTTGTGTAATTAATTTATTTTAATGAAATATGCTATTTGAAATCCTTACTAAGTTACTAATATTTGAAATCCTTACTAAGACTAATAAAGTTCATTTTAATATTATTTAATCAAAACCTTAAACATTAATTACTAAACCCTAATAAAACCTTAAACAAATCAAACTAATATTAATCTAATAACTAATAAAACCTTAAAATAATCAACTCATAATTACTAAAACCTAATAAAACCTTAAACTAATCAAACTAATATTAATCTAATAACTAATAAAACCTTAAAATAATCAACTAATGATTACTAAACCCTAATAAAACCTTAAACAAATCAAACTAATATTAATCTAATAACTAATAAACCTTAAAATAATCAACTCATAATTACTAAACCCTAATAAAACCTTAAACTAATCAAACTAATATTAATCTAATAACTAATAAAACCTTAAAATAATCAACTCATAATTACTAAAACCTAATAAAACCTTAAACTAATCAAACTAATATTAATCTAATAACTAATAAAACCTTAAAATAATCAACTAATGATTACTAAACCCTAATAAAACCTTAAACAAATCAAACTAATATTAATCTAATAACTAATAAACCTTAAAATAATCAACTCATAATTACTAAATCCTAATAAAACCTTAAAATAATCAACTCATAGTTTGATTAGTTTAAGGTTTATTAGGGTTTAGTAATTATTAGTTTAAGGTTTTAAGGTTTATTAGTTATTAGTTTAATATTAGTTTGATTAGTTTTAGGTTTTATTAGGGTTTAGTAATTATTAGTTTAAGATTTTAAGGTTTATTAGTTATTAGTTTAATATTAGTTTGATTAGTTTAAGGTTTTATTAGGGTTTAGTAATTATTAGTTTAAGGTTTTAAGGTTTATTAATTATTAGTTATTAGTTTAATATTAGTTTGATTAGTTTAAGATTCATTAGGGTTTAGTAATTATTATTTATTACTTTATTAGTTTTAGATTTGATTTTGTTAAGTTTTTTATTATGATTTTTTTTTATTATGATTTTATTAATTTAACTTTAAGGTTGAAAACGTATAAAAAAAGAAAACGGTTCAATACGGTTATGGTTCAACACTCTAAGTCTAACGGACGGATCAAACGGATTAACGAAAAAAAAAAGCATTAAAAACCGGTTTTTGAACCGGTTTGGCCGGTTAACCGGTCCGGTTTCTAACCGGTTCGGTTCCATAGGTTAGAGATTTTAGGTTAAAATAACCGGTTATTAACCGAACCGGTTTTTAGGAAAAACCGGTAAACCCTTTGTACCGGTTAACCGGTTCGGGTAATACAAAAACCGGTTTGGACCGGTTAACCGATTTGTGCACCTCTATATACACACATATGTGTACGCAAAATGTGTGTCTCTCTCATTATTAGTGGCGGACCCATAAATTTTTTTCATGGGAGGTGAAAATTTTTTAAAGTTATTTAATGATCGACATGTAATAATTTTTTTTTCTATTATGTTTATATGAAGTTAGGTCGAATCGGGTCGAATCATGTTAAAAAAAAGCAATCAAACTAAATTTCATATAAAATATTATTATAAAAATACAATACATCTAAAGCTATTCTTATGTCTGACAAAATGGATGGGTTGCTGGGTTGGGTTGAGTAACATATTAGAATGGGTGTGAGTTATGATGTGTGTAGATTAGGATGAGTGCAGGACAAGATGAGGTTTAAGCAAAATTAATTTGAGTTTAAATGAGACATTTTTAAAACATCAATTTCGCTCAAGTTAAAATGAATTGTAATTAAACAAATAATTTAATGGAATAATTTTTAGTAATTTTCTCATTAAATATATTATTTATCATTGTTACCCATTTGAATCTGTTATATTCACATAATTTTTAAGTTACCTATCTTGTTATAGGTCAGGATTGCCAGCCTAGTTATTCTCCAGGGGGTTTTATTTTTTTAAAGTCAATCAAAAATATCTACGAAGACTTTTTTAAGTAACTCTTACTCCAGAAAACAAGTATAAGTGTCACTTAAGCTTTCAACACAAGCCTTATTTTGCAAATTTAAGGGGGACGATTGCAAAACATTAAGAAGGTCGATCAACAATTTTAACATATATATAGTACTGGAAAAAATTCAACGGGGGCGCCCCCCAGCCCAACACATGGGTACGCCCCTGCTCATTATATAGACAAACAAAAAAAAAATCACATCAACACTTTAAATTAACATGTAAAATATTAAAATTAGCATGTTACTTACAAATTGAGTAACTAAATTGTAACAAAAAAAAAGTTGAATTCACTTAACTAAAATAGTTATAAAAACTAGTTATATTTTTTATAAAGTTTATCCCTAAAAATATTATTATAGTTTCTCGTGAAAGGTTGACTTGTATTTATATTTAAGTATATGATGAAAACTAGTTTTGAAACCTTTTGGAGATGCAAATGAGTTTGAATTCGCTCTCCAACCAATTCAATCTGATTATCTGTTACGGTTTCTTTCAAAAACTAGTTTATACCCGATTCGTTTGGAAAGAACCGGTTTTAGCTTTGTTTAACTCGATCCGACCCGTTTTCAAACGGGTTTAGGTGGCACAAATGACATAACCCGTAACCGGTTAATGCACCCTTACCTACCACCTTCCATTCTTTTTCTTTTTTCTTTTTTTAAATAATTTTTTATATATTTCCCTACCTACCACCCCCACCCGTTATTCCCACCAGGCACCAGCACCTGCTCTATATAACCCACAACCCACCACCACCAATAACTCAGCAATCTCACCTTCAATTTTCACACACATAGAGTGTGAGTCTGGTGTGTGAAAATTTCATCAGATTGTTCTTTGTAATCTTAGTTTAATCTCAATAATCAACAATGGAGAACGGTAATCACGTTAATGGACACGTTAATGATGAGTTTTGCATCAAAGATCCGTTGAACTGGGGTGTTGCAGCAGAGGCGTTGACCGGAAGTCATCTTGATGAGGTGAAGAAGATGGTGACGGAGTTCAGGAAGCCGGTAGTGAAGCTTGGTGGCGAGACGCTGACGGTGGCCCAGGTGGCCGGAATTGCCGCGGCTGATGGTGGTTCCGCCGTGACGGTGGAGCTGTCGGAGGCGGCGAGGGCCGGTGTGAAGGCGAGCAGTGATTGGGTGATGGAGAGTATGGATAAAGGGACGGATAGTTATGGTGTCACCACCGGGTTTGGTGCCACGTCACACCGGAGAACTAAGCAAGGTGGTGCTTTGCAAAAGGAGCTTATTAGGTAATTAATTAATTAATTAATTAATTTATTATTTACCATTTTGTCATTTACATTATAAGTAATTATTATTTAATCAAACATATTTGGTAAATGAGATTTTAGAATTAATGAGTAAATTGTCATTTTTAATTTATTCACTCGTGTTGTTTCAGTCCAAATGTTTAAAATTCATTATTTTTGTTTATATGTTTTCTATTTTATTGTCATTTTTGTTCATGATGTTTTTGTTACTTTGATCGTTCTAATCTAAAGTTTAAATTTTACTTGACAATAAAACAGAAACTATAAGAACAAAAATAAATTTAAACTTTTGGACTAAAATGACAAAATAAACAAAGTAGATTGACTAAAATGATAATTAATAAAAGGTAAAATAATTTGAAAATTCTGTCAAACTACATGTTAGGTTCGTGGATTCAACCATCGGGTTTAGAACATGAGTTGTAAAAGTGATTGTAAGATAAAATATTAAATAGGGATTTATATATTACTTTTAAAACAAATATTATATATTCACTAACAACTAAAGAATGACAATTTGAACAAGTCAATTGATTAGAAAATTATAATTCAAAATATATATTGTGTAATTTTAATGAATCGATATACTTGTATTATAAATATTAATAAATAAAGGATTTGTTAAATTAGTTATCAAACTAATATTATTTATATTTGAACAAATCAATTGATAAAAAAAAGTTATAACTCAAAAAGATATTATACTTTTTAAAAATTGATGTAAGCTTTTTGAAATACACATCCAAACTAACTTTAATATTCTAAGAGTGAGTGGTATTTTAATTTAAAAGTTTAAATTTTATTACATTTATCTTTAAATTTTCTATTTTATTGTCATTTATGTTAAAGTCCAATGATCTAAATTGTTACTTTAATTTAGCTAAAAGACTCACACAATTATAAATTTTATGTATATAAAAGATCACAATAAATAAATATTTTAACAATAAGTACAGTTATAATAACGAGACAAAAGACTCCTTCGCAAACTCCGTAACCAATTTCAAAATAGTGTCAGAAGCCCAGTTAGATGGTTAAAATCTTTTTTTTACCTTTGCTTATGTGGAGTTTTTTTTTCCGAAACAAGTGTAGTTAAAAAAATATATTAACAAAAAATGTAGTTGAAAACTTATTTACCAAACTGAGTCTTTTTCTTTATTTTATTATTTTTAATTAATCTAAAACGAAAAATAATAAACAAAAAACATTCATTTTGATAAATAAAAAATTCGCTTATGTGGCATGTAGCTAAATAAATATGAGAAGAATACTTTTGAAATTAAGAATTTTCTAAGAATGTTAGGTATTTTAACATAAATCATAAATATTATAAAATAGTCATGTTGATTGGATGCAAATCGTAAGGATATAAAAGCTTCCAAATGATTACATTTTCATGTGATCATAATTCCGATATAAAAGGGTCCTAATATTCATACACCACTCCCTTTTTTATACACCATGTTTAAATCAAATTAATCACATCACACTCACATAATTTTTACTTATACATATTTTTTAATATTAAAAAAATACAAAAAATGTTGTTATCCATACACCGATGTACCAATATCTATAACCTATAAAAATTTGGACATTTTGTGGTAGGTAAAGGCCTAAACTAATATATTATTTTTATTTTTTTGATTTTTTTTACTCCGGCATATAATTCTCTTTACTATTTTTTGAACTTTTTTAATAAATTATAACAAGTTACATGGAAACCACAACCACATAAGCAGATTTGAGCGGGTAGCACTCTATTTTCTCAACTACCAAAAACTAATAATTGACAATTAAGGGTTTTACAAAAGTAATAATTAACATTAATAAAGTTAGAATTTAACGTGTACATTATAATTATTTTGTTAGTATTAAAATACGTCATTAAGATATTTTAGCCTCTTGTAAATAAATAATAATTTATTAAAATTAATTTTTCATCAAATTTGTGTTTTGTTTATTCCGGTTAAACTTAAAATTTTATTCCTAGATAATATGTTCGTGTTAAATATAAACTCAATATTTTATTAACTTTTTATTTTAATACTGTGACAGGTTCTTGAACGCCGGAATATTCGGCAACGGAACGGAATCAAACCACACACTTCCACATTCAGCCACCAGGGCCGCCATGTTGGTCCGAATCAACACCCTCCTCCAGGGTTACTCCGGCATCCGGTTCGAGATCTTGGAAGCCATCACGAAATTCCTCAACAACAACATCACCCCATGTTTACCCCTCCGTGGCACCATCACTGCCTCCGGCGACCTCGTCCCCTTGTCCTACATCGCCGGTCTCCTCACTGGCCGCCCCAACTCCAAAGCCGTCGGCCCCGCCGGTGAAATCCTCAATGCTGAAACCGCTTTCGCCCAAGCTGGTGTCGAAGGCGGGTTCTTTGAATTGCAGCCTAAAGAAGGACTCGCACTCGTTAACGGGACCGCGGTCGGGTCGGGGATGGCGTCCATGGTGCTGTTTGAAGCCAACGTGCTTGCACTGTTGTCGGAAGTGTTGTCAGCCATTTTCGCTGAAGTTATGCAAGGGAAGCCTGAGTTTACTGACCACTTGACCCACAAACTGAAACATCACCCGGGTCAAATAGAGGCTGCAGCCATCATGGAATACATTTTAGACGGAAGTGACTACGTTAAAGCCGCACAAAAGGTGCACGAAATGGACCCGTTACAAAAGCCAAAACAAGACCGTTACGCGCTCCGAACATCCCCTCAATGGCTAGGACCACAGATCGAAGTCATTCGGTCAGCCACGAAGATGATCGAGCGCGAAATCAACTCGGTCAACGACAACCCGTTGATCGACGTTTCAAGAAACAAAGCATTGCACGGTGGCAACTTTCAAGGGACCCCAATCGGTGTTTCGATGGACAACACTCGTTTGGCTATCGCCGCGATCGGGAAACTCATGTTCGCTCAGTTTTCCGAGCTTGTGAATGACTTCTACAACAACGGGCTACCATCGAATCTTTCGGGTGGGCGTAACCCGAGTTTGGATTATGGATTTAAAGGTGGGGAGATCGCGATGGCTTCATACTGTTCGGAGCTCCAGTTTCTTGCAAACCCGGTTACAAACCATGTTCAAAGCGCGGAACAACATAACCAGGATGTTAACTCTTTAGGGTTGATTTCCGCTAGAAAAACAGCCGAAGCGGTCGAGATCTTAAAGCTCATGTCGTCAACATACTTAGTCGCATTATGCCAATCAGTCGACTTAAGGCATTTGGAGGAAAACATGAAATCAACCGTCAAGAACACCGTGAGCCAAGTGGCCAAGAAGGTCCTAACCATGGGCGTGAACGGCGAGCTCCACCCCTCAAGATTCTGTGAAAAAGACCTACTTCGTGTGGTCGACCGTGAGTATATTTTCGCCTACATTGACGACCCATGTCTCGCAACATACCCATTGATGCAAAAGCTTCGTCAAGTGCTCGTTGACCACGCGCTAAACAACGGTGAAACCGAGAAGAACGCGAACACGTCAATCTTCCAAAAAATCGCTGTGTTTGAAGATGAATTGAAGGCCATTTTGCCTAAGGAAGCTGAAGCTGTTAGAGTCGCGTTTGAGAATGGTTCAATGTCTATCCCGAACCGGATCAAGGCGTGTAGGTCGTACCCACTGTACCGGTTCGTGAGGGAGGAGCTTGGAGGGGTGTACTTGACCGGTGAGAAGGTGACCTCGCCGGGTGAGGAGTTTGACAAGGTGTTCACCGCCATGTCAAATGGTCAAATCATTGATCCATTGTTGGAGTGTGTTGAAGGGTGGAATGGTGCACCACTTCCCATATGTTAGGTGTGAATCATGTCAAGTGTTTGAGTTGTTTCTAATGTTTTTTAATGTATAATTGTTGCGTTTAATATTGAAATTTGTACCCAACTTGTTTAATGTATGAAAAAGGACATAAAGTTTGCCATGTGACCAAATATGTGGTTGTAAATCATATAAGTTTAAATGTATGTTTCAATCTCGTTTTCTTCATTAGGCATACATTTATTAATTTCATTTTCCTTTTTAAGTTTAAACTTATTTGTTCTATTGTCGTTTCCCAATGATAAGAGTTTCGTCTTTTCATAGGAACGAACACGTTTATTTGTTCGAACCAAGCATCGAGTGGGCCTAACACATTTATTTCACGATTAAAAACATTAGAGGATGAAAATGAGACAAACCCCACATCATCTATCCTATATAATAAAAGAGTGACAATATGTCACATAATGTTATTTTTATGGATTCATTATTCTAATATGAACAAATAAGTTTTTATAACTAAAAAAATTACATTTATAGCAATAAGATTTAAGATACATAAAAGTAATTTACGTTGAAAATAGGAAAGATTACTTTTATGCTATTCAAACTTGTCGATAGAAATATTTCTTTAGTCCTGAACAAATATTTCTTTAGTCCTAAACATCCCTCTTTCAACTTATTCACATCATATTCGGCACGCGTGTCTTTCTAAGTTATCCACATGACATAGTTAACAAATTAAAAAATTAATTTCATTTAATCCAATAAAGTCAAACTTTTAAATTAAAAAAAACTAATATTCATGTTTTTTAAATATTTATGAAAAATCCAAACATTTCAAACTTTCCATTTTCAATTAACAATTTCTAAAACCAAATTTTTAAATCTTATTTATATTGTATAAAAAAGTATCTAGAGATTTATAAAATTTACTTTTACCTTCTCATTTAAAAAATGTTAATAAGCTATTTATTCTATATAAGGTTAGATGCACACATGTTAAATAAAAAATATATTGGCAATGTTAGACTACGTCATTTGATATCTTAGAAAGGATGTATTCGGTTCAAACTTAAATAGAAGAAAATATTTGAGAGTAAATTAGAACTATAAGTAGGATAGCATTGTTGTTCAAAAAATAATAAAATAAAATAAAAATATATTAAATAATAAATTAGTGAAATAAAATAAAGGTGAGATAAAAAAATAATCTGTTACATGGGAAAGACATACAAATAGATTAGAAGCAAGAAAAACCAAGATTAGGCTCATAAAATTATAACATCATGACTTTAAAATTATGGTGATTGTTGGTGTTGGCTAGAGATGGGTTGTGGAGTGCTAGTTGTGTTTTGCAGAGGGGACCATTTTGGTTGTCTGGTTTCGGGAACAACCGGTGCGATCAACCCTATTCAAACCAGTTTTAATTATAACGTTTTATCCCGTCATGTGTTGAGGCAGGTTATCATAGTACACTCACGAGACGGGTATTATATATCAATTACAGAAGCATAAGTTACATAGCAGAATTAAACATATTATCATAAATTCTATACAAATTTTTCATAAAAACATAAAATTATACAAATTTCATACAAATATGTTACAAAAATCATAAAAATTACTTACAAAATACTCACAGAATCCTTATCAACGTCAACCAATCGGTTGAATTAAAACAAGAACACAAATCTCTCAAATTTAATGTTCTTATTTCTGATTAATACTTCTCAAATTTTTAAAAACTTATGATGATAAAGACTAAAGTATCAAAATGTCATTTTTCATTTTCTCGTGTATAATAAAGTAAAATCACTATTCATTTTTACTATTTGTTAATATTCATATTAAAGTTAAAATTGAATAGTTGTCAACATTTAAAGGAATAAAATGTTACTATTCCTTTTCATTTCCTATTAATATATCGTATAATTGGTTTTTGAAGCCTTAAATTCTAACCTATCAAATACCCAAACCCTTTAATGAGTACCATTTTCTTCCCAATCAAGATGGCAATAAGAGAGCATGATATCATGAATTACTTTTGAATAAATTTAGGACTTTCTCGCAACATATCATATCTCTGATGATTCACATCTAGCAAATAGACTTACTGGCACTTTTCTTTCTTAAGTTGTTGATTATAATGCTTTCGGCTACTGAACTCTCGTCATCAAGGGTGCAACATTTACTCCGATTTTTCCTCATTCCTAGCGTAATCTGTATATAATCTCTAATGCATTTAGATTATATTTACATCTATGCGTGTATATATAGGATTTGGATCGAATAATTGATTAAAAACCCAATTAACTTCACTAATATTAACCCAAATATTTAGTTTTTTTTCATGTTCTTTATTATACAAATAAAAGACTATCATCTTTAATGTATATGTACAAATTCATTTTCGTTTAAAATACTACAAATGTGTAACTTGTCATCACATTAGATAAATATTTACAAGATAATACAAATTTACATTTGTTTTATAACATAACGTGTGTACATATAAAAAAAGATAGTTTTGTACATGTATAATAAATAAAAATAAAAAAACTCAAAAATTTGTGTTAATTTTGTCGGATTTAGTTGGATTATCACAATTAAATTGTGTTAATAATAAAATCCATGCCCTATATAGATTACATATAAATAAATATAGATACAACTAAATAAGTATATAGAAATATTTTACACTACGTTATAGACCCGTGTTTTACATGGGTTTGTAAATAAAAGTTATGTCATTTTTGTAACATCCTAGGTGAACTCCACATCAGCCGTAAACAAGAGAGATTCCTGGCTAATAAGTAACGATCTGTTTCTTATATCACCAACGCGTTACGGATTTAGCTAGTTGTGGAGCACATGAAACTCCACAGTTAAGTGTGCTCGGCTTGCAACAATCCAGTGATGGGTAACATTCCTAGAAATGTTTCACCTAGGCAACCAAAAACAAAACCGTGAGCTTCAAGTGGGTAAGACTAACAATATTTGTGGTAGAAGAGGCCGAATGTTACAATTTTTTAATGTTTTCATAAATTAATATAATTAAAATTATTTTATTACATATTTTGGATTTAATGGACTTAATTTTATCCTATTATTTCAAAAAATTAAGAAAGTTGTTGTAAGTTGAATAATTTTGTAATTAGTTGTTAATTAAACTAATATAATGCATACTAAATTAAAACATAGATAATATTTATTATTATTAGTTATAGCATTAATTTAATGTATTTATGTAACAACATTAATTATTATGTAACAACATTAATTATAAGTTTATATATTTAAAAATAAACATTTTTTTTAATAAAAGAAAATGATATGTGGTATTTTTGAATCCTTTATTAGGATAGTAATATTATAATCTTATCTTATCTTACTATACTAATAAACAAAAATCTTCTCATACCACTTGTCATTACCACACATCTCAATTGTCACATATCAATGAATAAAACAACCATTAATTAACTACATTTATTAAGTACTATTCAATAAAGTTTTTAAAATTTAATTGAATGAGACAAAATTTTTAAATTTTCAAATAAATTAATCTTTATAGAATTGATTTAAAATTATAAATTAACTTATTCAATACTTTTTAAAAATTAATATAATAACTTATATTGTAATTATATTATTTACCAAATTGAATAAAATCATTAATATTTGATTGAAGGAAAATGAGAAATAAATAAATAAATAAAAGTGTTTAAGATATTTAGTAAAAAAAGATGCATGAAACAGATACAGATGGATATGCACATTTACTAGCTTAATGCACTGTCTATTACATCTGTTAATTAAAAATATTATATATATATATATATATATATAGTTAACAATGAAAATTTAGTATAAGGTAATTTTTGATACAAAAATTTGATTAAAATTTCATATGATTAATACTTTCATTATAAAATAATAGTTTAATTTTTGAAACACTATTTTCTTCAATGATTAATTATTTTAAACATTTCGTCTATAAAAATATTTTTGTCTATTTCATATTTATAATATTTTGGTTTTTTGAAAAGTGTGTTTTTAATATTAATATATCTTTTAATGGCATAAAAATATCTTTTTAATTTACAATTGTTACAGCTATATATAATATTTAATGTATTATTTAATATACAATAATTTAAATAAGAGAGAAGTTTAAAAATTATTGTAAGAACAATCTAAAATAGTGATATTTGTACAGACTACTCTTGGGTATGTCTACATTTTTTACGTTAATTTTTGATTAATTTTATTTTTTTATAATGATTTAATAAGTAGAGAATGTTTGAAACTACTATAATTTATGCAAAGATAGTAAGGTTATGAATATTAAAACAAATATTGTATACAAAAAAATATTTAAACATTTTATGAACTTTTGTTGTAACTTTAATTTGTTGCTTATTATATGTAACAATATGTAATTTTAGTCATTTAAATTTGTTACACTTTAATAGTTTTTTTTCTACTTTATATTCGACATATGTTACACACGGGTTTATAACCTAGTATATATATAAATTAGAAAACCTAGTCATTTTAATGTAAAAAACCTGACATACCCATGAACTTGATTTAAAAGAAAAAAACAAAACTAATTACTTATCTATCTATACTAATAAATTAAAATAAAATGTGTCACATGTAACTTTTTTAGACTATTCTAATAAAAATTTTCCCACATCTCTTTCCTATTAAATGCACCAATATTCAATAATAATAATAATAATAATATTAAATATTAAATATAATTTTAGACATTTTTAAGTTAAAAAAGGTTTTTAAAGCATTAAAAAATACATTAATTTTAAAATAGTACATTTTTTTAGAATCCAAATTATTATAAATATAAAATATTCAATAATTTTTTTAAAACAAAATATTAAAAAAAACAAACTTTAATAAACTTAGTATTTAACTAAATAATATTACTATTTTATTGCTTATATATTAAACTATATAAATTATTAATCATATTATTATTGACTATTTATAATTATTTTTGTTTAACCCGTATAATATAAAGGGTACTGACTTAATTAGCTTTAATATATTAAAACTTGTTACAAATTTAAATCATAAACCCTATACATGTACCCTTTTTTGTTCTTTTTTTAGTTACATATGGACTCTTTATAATTCTATATCATATCAGCAATTTACGAACTGCTTTAACTACAGTTAAATTCTTTTTTTTTAGGTGGTCCTAACAATTACAATCACTTCGGCTATAAATATTATAGTTTAAGTAATTATTATGTATATGCGACAAAGTTATTTGTCGATGTGGGCCGACATCTTTTTTTTTTAATTTATTTTATTCTTTCTTTCATAAATGGAGACATTTTGTAATTTGGTTATTGATACATACATACACTTACCACAATTACGTACTACAATTATGAAATGAAAACCCATTTAAGTTTAGCTTACCATAAGGCTATGTGATATGCTACGTGACTCAGGCGTGATGCCTCTGGGTCACACCCTGGTCGCGCCCCACCCCTATTACACAGGGGCGTGAGGGTGGCGTGAAGGGCCCCTACGTGAGGGTGGTCACGGGCGTGAGAAAGGAAGGAAAAAAAAACCTTATAGACGTTGGAAAAAAGAAAAAAAAAATAAAACAAAATAAAAATTATAGCCGTTGAAAAATAAAAAAAAATTTAAAAATAAACCACTATAAATAAATCATTCCTCTTAAACCAACATTCAACTCCATACAATTCTCTCAAAAATAACCATTATTTTTCTATAAAATAACCCAATTTACAACAAAAAAAAATGAGTTGGGAGGAGGAAATTACGAAATCGTCATCATCCGACTCAGACGAAGGAGCGTTCATGTTTTTACGCAGCGTTCAAGCAACGGTAACATCCGTCGTAGCAGATATTGAAGAAAACGCTGCACAAGTGTTACGAAGAAAAAAAATAAACCGTGATCCTAAAGGTGGTAACAAACGTCTCGTTCAAGATTATTTTAGTCAAAATCCAACATACGACGAAAAGCATTTCAAACGTCGTTTTCGAATGAGCCGCAATTTATTTCTTCAAATCGTTAGCGATATGGAAGAAAATTTTCCGTTTTTTCAACAGAGGTTAGATGCAGTGGGTGTAGCAGGTTTCACACCATTGCAAAAGTGCACAAGTGCTATTCGACAGTTGGCCTACGGCACATGCAACGATTCTTTGGACGAATATTTACGGATGTCGGATAAAATTTCACGAGATAGTCTTTACAACTTTTGTAAAGGTGTTATCGCATTATACGGCTCGCGATATTTGAGAAAACCGACATGGAGCGACATTCAACAAATCTATGCAGTGCATGAATATGTCCACGGGTTTCCCGGCATGCTTGGAAGCATTGATTGCACACACTGGGAGTGACAAAATTGCCCAACCGCTTGTCGAGGATCTCATCAACGAAGAGGTCGACCCTCCGGTCCAAGAGGTTACACCGGAAGAAAGAGTTGAAATACGAGCCGAGATCCGAAGCAGGGAGATACATAACATGCTTAAAGGCGATTTGGTTGAGCATGTCTGGAAAAATCGTGGAGAAAATTTGTAGTTTTTTTTTAAAAGTTTTTAAATTTATTTTATTGTTTTTTTATTTAATTATGTAGTTTAATTTTTTTATCATGTAATTTTTTTATTTTATTTTGTAATATTAATTTTTTTAATAATATTAAGTCTTTTTTTAATTTAATTTATACTTAAAAAAATAAAATTCAAATTAATAGAATATTTAATAAAGGTGGTGATGACGTGGAGTGATGGGGGCGTGATGGATAACATAGGAAAATATGATGTTGAGTGATAAGGGAGTGATGGTGTTGGTTGATTATGTGACGCCTACGTGGCGCCTACGTGGAGTGAGGGGGCTTGATGATAACACATAGCCTAAAAACCTGATACAACATTTGATTATTTTTTTTATGTTTAGATATGTAATATATTGTTACGTAAAAAAATATACGTGTTTTTTACACATATGTTACATATTTGTTTTTACTGTTACACAATATAAAACTTTATTATGTATCATATGTCATATGTGTAACAAATATGTATAATTTTTTATTATTTTTACATATATTACATACGTGGATAAAAAAAGAAAAAAAAATCAAATTTAAACTTGTTTTTCTCAACTTAAGTGAATTCCCAAATTATCCTTTATCCCCTTACGCATATTAATTATCGTCACATCCTTAATTAAGCATAAAATAAATTTTTAATAATCCAAAGCAATGACTCACTAAAACAATTAAATAACCAGAAAATTAAACCTAGCTTTATATTAAAACCTATATTAACAGGGTGGTCTCCCTTAAATATGTATCCAAAGTCTAATTGATATTTAACACGTAACATACTTAACCTATTTTTCAATATGTTTGGTGTGAATTTATGAAGTGTTTGATTTGCATTTGGTAACATTTTATCTTTATTTTCGTTGCATTTAGTATACAACTACTAATTGTATGACTATTGTTATAATTGTTATAATAATACAAGGACTTAAAGTTGTCATGTGCCAAGTATATATATGTGGTTGTTAATTAGATATAAATATTTATGTCCCGTTGGTTTCATTACGACTACAATTATTCCTTTTAATTTCCTTTCTTTTGATTTTAAAATTAATTGTTAAATTGTCATTTTCCATCAAACGGTTTATCAAAGAGTTTCGTATATAAATAAAACCAAACACGTTTACTTCACAATATTATTACATTTGTTTGAGGATTATATAAATATAGCATTCATCCTTATGATTTGATAACTTAAAAATTTTTTTGTAGAAAATAGTTTAAGCAAACTGTAAAAATCAGATTATAAGAATGTATTGGGATGTATTTTAAACTTTGTTTAATATATATACTCACTGTGCGTGTATCCCGTGTACAACAATGGTTGAATAAAAAAAGACTAAAGAATATTAGTAATAAAAAGTTTTCAACTTTTTATACAAATCTTGTTGTTTGAAAAATCCAATTTGATTTTTTTGGTTTTTTAAATCTTTTTTATAAAGATGTTTTTGAACTTTGTATTTTATAAAAATAATTAAAAAATGTGTTTGCTAATAAAAAGATCTTGATATCGTAATATATTTATTAATTTGAAATATATACATACATATATATATATATATATATAAATAATATATATATATATATATAATGTTTTTAGTATTTAATATTACAATTTTATAAAAAAGATAAGCAATTTAATATGACATAGAAATTACCAATTGCGTACGACACAGAACGCCAAATCTGAAAGGACGGTTGAAATCTCGCCTTGGTGTCGTCATACCAAGCCGTTAAAAAAAAAAAACTAGAAAGTTTGATTACCAATTGCATACATCATTAAAGTGGCGTTTTCACATGATAACCAGAAAATCCAGCAAAAAGGTTTCATATCTTTACATTGTTCAATGCCCAGGTCTTTTAAATTTATTATATTTATATAGTATAGCCATTTTATTATTTCAAAGCCCAACCATGGGCCCAAGCGGAAAAAATGGTTTGGTTTTTAACGGCAGTAAATAACACCGTTAAAATCAAACCATAAACACTTCTTACATAGAAAACAATATACGAATCCAATTTTTTTTATGCATTTAATGAGTCTAAAGCCCCTTTTGATTCTAAGTATAAAATTGGGATAACATCTTAATAAAAAGGGGAAAGTGAATATGAGGCTGTTAAGCACCTAACTTAGGTGTGAAACATATCAAAACAACTTAGTTTTGATTAAATCGCATTAATTATGGAGGTGCAAAATTTATGGAGTGAAAATAGGAACACAAAAAAATTACCATATTTAATGAGATTTAATCAAAACCACGTCGTTTTGATGTGTTTCACACCTAAGTTAGGTGCTTAACAGCCCCATATTCACTTTCCCCTAATAAACATCCCATATCATTCAGTCATATAACGTCTCAATGAGAGATATTCGTCAACAGAATGCTCCGCATCAAATACTACCAATGCATTTTGAATGTGTTGGTTGTGTATGTGAGTTAACTTCACAGTTAAACATGTTTTACTGAGAGCAATCCAAGGACTACTAACCTCGTGTGAAGTTTATATTCAAGTAATTAAAAACAAATCCAAAAAGTAGTCTCATGTAACAAATTTTCCTTCTCATTCATTGTTGCTTGATTGTTGAAATGGTTTTGTTTTACGACTGTTTATTGAATTTTTTGTTTCGCTTATTTTAAAATTTCTTGTAGCAAACTGTTAGGTTTGCAGTTTAGACAAAAAGTCGACCATGAAAAACCCGACCTAATGAAAGGCTAATGATTCAATGTCTCCTATAATGGGGAGAGTAACAATTATATAGAAAGAATAATTACACTTGAGTCACAAAGAATGAATAAATGACAAAACAAATATTACAAATAATGTTAGTTAATACCTAACCATATAGATCTACAAAGGTTTTGTGCCTTCAGATTGTTTAGTCCCGATTCTTTTAAATCTATGATCTATCTAGTGAATAATAATATCCTACTCTTATTCAAAACTCAAATACTCAAACTAAATCAAAGTCAAACCATCCATAATGTTTTCGTTTTTTTATTTTCAATAGTTTGAATTTTTTTTATAATAATTAAAAAGTCACTAAAGCTTAGGTCTAGATTTATCAGAAAAAAATTTAAACTTGATTTCTGTTAAATTTGCTTGTATGTTTTCTCATTTTGTTTACTATCAACATTGTAATCAAAATCAAATGCAAATGGAACGAAATTTTTTTTAATAGTTATGTTATGAGGTTTATATTTGACAGTAAACTTAAAAGTTAAAAGAGTTATTGATTAAACTGCTAGTCTTAATTATAATTAAATAAGGAGTTATAATTTAGATAATTAAAAAACAAATTTGCCTTTTTTATATATAAATGGTTGGTTGGGGTTGAATTTACTAAATGGTCAGTTGTGTTTGAATTGTGAATGAAGAACAATCTCAACTGTTTTATAAAAATTGTTGGTTGAGTAAACAAACATGGAAACCTATGTTTCTAATCTAATGGTAACCCTCTAGACTTTCTTATGAGAGGTCTTGTGTTTAAATATAGGTCAAGACATATTTGTTGAGCCAATATTAGAAGGTTTATCCAGTTGTGAGATTATTCATGTGGTGGATTCAATTGGGCGTATGCCTTACAGCCAGAGCTGGCCTGAAAAATCAAAAAATATTCGTGAGGCATGGGGCAGAAAAATTGAACCCTTTAATTTTAATAAACATTATTGTTTTATATTTTTATATAAATTTTTTTATATATAATATATAAAAAGTAAATAAATAAATAAAATTTTGGGCCCCTAAAACATCAGTTCTAGGGCGGTCGCCTATTTCGCCCCTCCTAGACCAACCCTGCTTAAAGTGTCAACTCCGATGAAATACTTGAAATCCTGTCTTAAGTGTCTGTATTACAAGTTGTTAGAAAAATTTAATAGCATTTGAGCTAATGGTACACTTGTTTTACGTACTTTTTATTTATTGCAATAAGCATATAGTACGTGAGCCAATCTTGATACACACTTGTTGTTTTATGTATGAGTTCTATGGTGTATGTGGGTTAAATCGGAACAAGATCATGGTATGGCGGGTAACTTCCAGATAGAACTGGTAAAGTGGATACTTGTTAAGACACGATTAGAGACTTATTTAACAAAAAATTTACTATTTAATTATACACTTTTATAAAAATAGTAAAAATTAAGAGGCTAGACTTTATCATTTTCTTTTTTGCTAATAAATATAAAATTGTCATGATTAAATCACCAAACCAAGTGTTAAACAAGTCGTTTTCTTGTTTTATACTTGCGTTAATCGTGTCGTCTGAAACCTGTTAAACTCATTAAAACTCGTTTTGCTAGCCCTACTTCCAGATTTTATTCATAATTAATTTATGACGTGATTATAAGAGTTTTTTTTTTCAAAAAGGCGGTGTTAGAAAACTTAATACTAAATTAGTGATTTGAAAAATATTTGGTGTTTTTTTTTTTAATTTATATTTTCATTTGAACTAATTTATTATAATTTTTTAATTTAATTAACACATTATCATAATTAGTTAATTGAAAAAAGAATAGAAAAATAGTATAACATGTTGATTGAATTAAAATAATAGTTACAAATAAACAAATAAAAAAACATTTATTTTGTTAAATATTTTTTAAATCACTCATTTTTACTCGTTTAGGAAAAAAAAAACTCCAATTATGTTGGTACTTCTCATCCCAAAAAAAGAAATCCATGATTTTCCTCATAAATACTTATTATAATGAGTTATGCATTTAATGTTAATCATTATCAAGTGTTTGGCTTTGTTTTTTTATTTTATAATAGCAAATATATCCTACTTGTATTGTTATTAAACTATTTCAAATTAATCTTTTTTTTATTTATTTGGGTTTAAACACTAAACATTTCTTTTAAGATGTCTTCTTCTATCAAATGGGCTTGTCCCATGTTAACATCTAAGTGTTTGCTAGGGGTTAGTTTAATAGTCTCATTTGTCATCAAACCTTATGACCAAATCTTCATTGTTTTTTTGTTTATTCTGATCCACTTGTGATTGTGATCAACACTTCTTAGACAAAGTCAACTTCATATACAACATGCATTTAATATCATTCATGACCAGCTGGCTGCAATTAGAAAAAGACAAGTAATTCTACATACTAACATGACTTAAAAGTTGATCATTTTGGATCCTTCCTCTAATGATTAAGAATATATAATATTCATCTCTAACCATAAAACTAGCCCATGTGCTTCTTAAACATGAGGTCACGAGTTCTAATACATTTATAAAGTGATATGATTAAATTGAATGATATGGTGGGCAAACACTAATGACCTAAATAAACTCATTAACAGGCATTTGAAATAGAGTTACATTATTCCCTCCAAAGCTGTCACCAAATCATCTTCTTGCTTCTCTATTAAGGTATAATTAAATACTTTATGTTGAGTTAATAGCCACAATAAAAATGGTCGATTTTTCTGTGCTAATGTTATGTTAATTTATCATTCTGGCAACTAACTTAATACTAAGCCAGGTTGTTATTTTGATTTGGCTAATGAGATTCTATTAACTGAAACATTAACACTAAACAAATGTACAAAATTACTGCATAACAAATCCCTGAGATCAGAATACAAAGTCTTTGTGTTGGATTTGAATCAGTCTGGCCAAGCTTGAGTCCAACTAAATTTTAAAAAAATAATAATAAGAAAAAAAAATACCTATAAAATACTCTTAAAAAAATAAGAAAATAAAAACTTGATATATCATGGTATCTTGATTAATGTTTATAGCACTGTTGTAAAAATTGGCCTAGGCACTAGGCGGCTTTAAACTGTCTCAATTTTGGCTTACGTGGTGCCTAGTCGGCCTAGGCAGGCTAGTCAGATTTTTATTTATTTTTTATTTATTTTTTATTTTTTTGACTTTTTTCTGGTGAAAATGAACCAATTTCATGATTATTTAGACATTTCTCAACAAAAAATCCTTAATATGTTTATGAAACATCGAATCCAGCCACTTAACATAGAAATCAATCTCTAAACTTTGAACTCGATGTTTAAGTTTGAACTTTGAAATACTTGATTTAATATATTTAGGTTATTTTTTAAATTATTTGAAGTATTATATTTTAAATTATTGATATTAATGTGTGTATATGATATATATTTGTAAAATTACATATAAAAATTCCAATCCGCTTAACGTCGATTAATCTTTAGGCGGTACCTCGCTGCTCGACTAGCGCATAGCAACTTCTACAACCATGGTTTATAGTTTGTGCTATCCTATTTTTAATATTTAATTGATATTAGCATAAAAGCCTTTGTATCAGAAGAGATAAATAATTAAAAACATGTTAGTCTTACATTTGTAATTACTTATATAACTGAAATAACTTATTGCATATAATATTCAAACAAAAAGAAAACTTATATTTATAATTCACAAATTTCTAAATAATTCTTTATACATAACATTTTAATGTATACTTTGAAAGTGTATTATCTTTATGTAAGACTAACAATTTAACAATTTCATGTTGTCTCTAATTTTGAATCTCAATAAGATAACATAAAGTTGGTCATGTGTGAAAACTAATTATCCTTGACTCTTATTTTTAATCATCTTCTATAATGTGATTGTTTGGTGATATGACCTTTAGTTTGGTTTCATTACATAAAACATTCTTTTGATAAATATTTCTTATAAGAAGCATGATTGGAACTAGGGGTGTTCACGAGCCGAACCGAGCCGAGCCAGGGGTCAGCTCGGACTCGGCTCGTTTTTAAACCGAGCCTGGCTCGGCTCGGCTTGGATTGTAAACCGAGCCTGAAATCTCAGCTCGGACTCGGCTCGGCTCGTTTTTGGCTCGGTTTTTACATAACAAATTTAATATTTGAATCGCATTCACCTCAACTCGGCTCGTTTTCTCCATTGAGTCCTGACTTCTACAAAGACCACATGCGAGAGATGTCTGGTTGTCTGTAACAGACCGACGTTTGGCTTTGAACGTGTAATATCCGACCTGCATGTGTCTGAGACCAACCGTCATATGGCTATAACAACGCGTGAAACGTCTGGTGTGAGGACTGTGGCTCCAACATATTTGGGAATTATGGTTTGAGAAGTAAGAGTAAAGAGACGTGAATATGTAGAATTGAGAATTAAGAATATGATTTACAAATGAGAGATTAGTGAAACACGTGATAATTGAGATTCATTCCATGTTTCTATCCTATTTTCTTTTATTTTTTTATTTTTTCTTTTTTTATCATACTTACAAAATAATACTAAAGTATATTTATTATTGAAAGTAACCCTATAATTTTATATTTTAGTATAATATGTTGTACAAACGAGCCGAGCCACGAGCCGAGCATACAAGCCGAGCCAGCCTTGGCTCGGACTCGGCTCGGTTATAAAACGAGCTGGCTCGGTTCGGCTCGGTTACAAACGAGCTTTATCCGAGCCGAGCTTTATCCGAGCTTTTTTCGAACGAGCTACGAGCCGAATCCGAGATTCGAGCTTTTTGGACAGCCCTAATTGGAACACCAAGAACACTAAACTATGGTTTGGCAATCCAAAGGCTTTAATTCCATTTAGAAAATCAGGCGAGTATAAATTTTCATCATTTCATCTATGGGAAAGATAGATAGTAACCAATCGTTAGTCTCTTGATGACAAAATGCCATCTCGAACGTGCAATTACCAGCATATTAAAAAACTAGCACACGCAAAAAAGTTAAAACATAGCCATCAACAAAGTAGAAGATATCAACTAGTTTTTCCACAAATACTGTCAAAGACAACCCTCCAAAGTTTTACATCATAACTAAACCCAAAGGTATGTGGTGATCTCTATAATTTTGCAAAAAAGATATGGTAACATTTGCAAAATATTTTTAATAAATTTAGTTTAGTGTTAAAATGAAATCATAAATAAAATGTAAGTTTTTGAATGAGCCAATTTGTTAATACGATTAGACAATGGATCCTTTAAAACCTTGAAGAACGATGTCACCATATTTGTAAAAAAGGCCTTGAAAAGAACTATAAACATAACAAAGAAAACGAAGGATTATTACTTATGGCACACCTATATTAACCCTGACATGATTTTTGCAGGTGATATGTCATGAGGTTTGACCATCAAGTGACCATCTAACATGACACTTGATCAAATCATCATTAAACTCTTTCATCATTACACATAAACGCGTGACCATGTCACATCAAGTGAATAAATCAAGCGATCATGGTCACTTGGTAGTGAAGATGTTAATTTTTTTTTTTAATTTCAGCCAATAATAATAATAATTCACAATTCATACCATTATTTCTTTTTTCCTTCACTCACTTGATGGCCAAGCCCTATTACACACATGTTTTACTCATAGTTATCTTGCTTTTGTAATGCTTACATGATAGTGTGATCAAGCTCCTTTTAAGTGATCATTACACATAGTCTTAGCATAACCAATAAACTGTACTCATTTCGGTCATGCATGTTAATTATCTTCATGTATAAGAATGTCCAAGCTTAATTCACATACTCTTATATACATTAGATTAACTTTATTTGGTAGGAATTGAGTATATGATTAATTGTACTCTTAATTCTTGCTAGTTGGTATGGCATATTCTTTTTTATACTCCTAATTAACCAAGATAAAAAATAATAAAAAATAAAAAATAAATGTTGCTTACATGATATTTGAAAAATTAGGGTTTGATTGAGAGGAAGTTTACTGGGGTGTAACATGCAACAAATTGATTATAAAACCAAGATGAAAAAAATAAAATAAAAAATCAAACAGATTATATCCATAGAATTTTAACCAACATTATGAAAAGAAAATTGTGAAGATGAATAAATCTCACAATGGGAAAAAAAAACCATAAATTTGATATTAAAGAACTCTTGGAGGAGTAAAATTATCAAATACATAACTAAGTACACATTCTCTCTTTCAATAATGGGAAAAAATGTTTATAAAAAATTCAATTTTCTATAAATAATCCAACAAGAAAGAATCTTTAAAACACACTTTTCAATTGCACAAAACATTAGCAACATATACAAAATACCCAGTTAAAATCGCACTTTTAGTGGAGTCT
The DNA here is from genome assembly GCA_009363875.1 of Mikania micrantha. NCBI lineage: Eukaryota > Viridiplantae > Streptophyta > Magnoliopsida > Asterales > Asteraceae > Mikania > Mikania micrantha. Next base: position 50,537,473 of record CM018687.1, on the reverse strand, counting down.
GGGAGGAGGAGAGATAAAGGCACACTTTATCCCTACCTAAAATAATATAGACATGTTTCATAGGAGTCACCCGGAACGTCCGCAGCATATACCGTCTTTTAAATCCTGCCACCATTCAGAGGCTGCTGATTCTCTAATGCAATAGCATCTTTCACCATTTGCAGCACCTCACTCATTTTTGGCCTCTTCTTTGGGTCTTTGACCAAACACTTGTCTGCAATAGAACATATCTTTTGCATTGATCTATCAGAATAATCTGCAAGCCTCGGGTCAACGATTAGCTTTGACTTTCCTCCACCTGCATAGCAGCATACCCGACCCATGCATTTGGGATTCATCTCTGAGTTATCTTGTGCATTTGGACGTCGACCTGTAATCAGTTCCTCTAGAAAGATGCCATAGCTCCATACATCAATCTTGAATGTTAAACGCCCGGTTTGAATGTATTCTGGAGCTGTATATCCCTTCGTTCCTACTACCTGAACATATGTGTTATGATGCCAGGAAAATGAATTAGAACTAATATTAGTTTGAGAATTAAAAGAATCATTTATAGCCACATGTTTAAAAGACTCAAAAGTATCTTTTCTAGCTTTAAATAAAAATTACTTTTATACCCTTTACAATGATTCTTTTTAGTTCTCTAACTTGTTGGTTCTCATATGAACCATCCCTATGATGCCAACTTAGAAATATGTGTATTACACTAACTGAAAAAAGGAAATATTAAATTTTAAAGGGTGAAATAAGAAAAAAAAAACTAAGAAATTTTTTCATATCGTGAACCACGAACTGGATCATACACGACCATTCAGTTTGCCAGCTTGGACCTAGTTTTGTGCTCCTAAATGTTTCGTAAAGCCGTTATTCTGAGTAATATACACTATTTTATCTCCTCTAAAAGGATACAAGTTTTAGAAAGTTGTCATGAAGGTAAGGAGTTTCAATTTATATTCCATTTTGGGTATCCAATTTTTCATTGTTTTCTAGCTTTAAGATTATATAAGATAGTTATGTAACCACAAAAAAAAGCCTCTTTCTCACTTTTTTTTAAATCTTGTAAGCACTTTCTACAAATATTTATAAGGTTCTCTACTTATAATTGTTTGTGACATAGATTAACATATATGAAAATACCAAAATCAACAAACTCAACATCCAACTAGCTACAAATTTTATTAATGTAGAAAAGCATGTGATCTTATAGCATTCTCTTTTATTGTAAATAACCATCTCACAGTGGAAAAAGAAAGTGGCAAGTTTGACAGAAGCAAAAAATGTATTCCGCTTTAATGCTTATGTTATTCGAACACAAACATATTAGCAGACATACAAAAAAACGTACCAACGTTGAGATATGGGTCCGTCCATCTTGAGGACCTTCCCTAGCAAATCCAAAATCCGAAAGCTTTGCGTTCCAATCTTTGTCCAAAAGAATATTAGAGGGTTTAAAATCTCTAAAGATAATCTGCAATGTATGCAACATCACTCAAATTATGTTATTTAAGACAACATTAAACAAAAAGAAAGAAAAAACAACACTTAATGATGATAGAATCTAAACACCTGGCGCCCCCCTCCCATTCCCTCATGTAGATATGTCAATCCGATAGCAGCATCTAGCGCTATCTTTAGTCTCTGGCCCCATAAGAGAGGTGCATTTGACTCGGGTGATAAATGATCATCTAAGCTTCTATTCGGCATGTATTCATACACAAGATACCAGTTTCTTTCATTTCCATTCTGATCATTACAGTAGCCAATTAGTTTCACAAGGTTCTGATGTTTAATCTCCCCAAGAATATTCACCTCTGTCTCCCACTGCCTGTATCCCTATCACCCAAACCATACAAGTATAAGACCATGATCTCTAATGCATCTTTTTTTTTTTGGCAAATGTCACTGTATAGTAATCAAGTTTCATAGTTACTTCACCTAGGTGCCCATGGTTTTGTAGCCTAGTGGCATTGGAGATTGCCAAATAAACTTCCAAAGGCAGGATTAGGTGGCATTTAGGACACAAAACTGATGATGAAAACAAACAAACAAACAAACAAACTTACCTGGCATATTCCCATTCTTTAGTAGGGTCTGGGGGGAAATGATGAAGACAAACCTTAAATCTATTCCAGTAGAGATAGAGAGGCTGCTTCAAAGGAGTCCTTGGCTCAAAGTTATTGTTTGAAGTTAATCATCCCAACGTTATTTTCACAAAATAACGTTAAAATTAGTGCAATTTTACTTTTGTCCTTGAAGGCCTAAACATATATTGGAGCTATATAAACAAAATCCACACCGCAAATCAAGAATTTGTTGGAATTTTAAAATTACACAGTAATGAAACAAAGAAGAAACTTAAGTGGTTAAGTCTATTAAGAAAAATAAGCAACCTAGGTTGAGAAATTATGAAACTTGGTAATCATTTAGTCATTTGCATTTCTAGTTAAAGAAAGTTTAAAGAACACTAACTCTTTGTCCTCTTTTACCCCACTTCACAGCCACATGGATATCATCAAATGGATGTTCTAACCTCTTAATGATGCCTTTATATACAATCCCAAATCCACCCTTACCAATCTTGGAAGACTCGTCAAAGTTATTAGTTGCTTCGATAAGGTCATCGAGAGAGAATACTCTAAGACTGGTTGATCTTATACTTAGATTTGGGATATACTCTTGTTGTTGAATGGATGCAGACCCCGATTGTCTAAGATCAAAATCTGACTGTGGTGTATAAAAGTTTTCAATCGATAGGGCGGGCCCTGGATCTTGTACATCTTCAATAGAAAAACACCGGAAGTGGAAAACCATTATTTAACCCTTGAGCAGCATGAGAGAAAGATGCATAGCCTTGTTCACGGTCTATTAATATCTACATAGCCAAATTAAAAAGTTTTTAATTTGATATGCATGGATCATAAATCTTTTCTACACTTCTAAGACAATGTTAGAGACTTAGAGGTTAGCATACATGTAATTTGTGAAAACTTTCATGTACTACAACTCATTTTTTTAGTAAATAAATTGTGATATATGTGTATTTGTTATGAAAACACAGGATTAACAGTAGGAAAAGAACATTCAAGTTTAATCAATTTATATAATATGTCTTGATTATCTATAATTGTAATCCTTCAAATGTAAAACAAGTTTACAAACTAGGTACAACTCATTTTTTAGTAAATAAATTGTGATATATATGTATTTGTTATGAAAACACAGGATTGACAGTAGGAAAAGAACATTCAAGTTTTATCAATTTATATAATATATCTTGATTATCTATAATTGTAATCCTTCAAATGGAAAACAAGTAATACAAAAGAATGACCATTCTAACTAGAAGTGGCAATTTTTACCCATGTCAAAGGAAATGGGTTGATTTGGGTAAAACAATTGTAGTATAATGGGTTGAAAAGAGTAACATCATAATATTGAGTGGATTGAGATGGGTAGCACTTAAACACAATGCGGGTCAAGACGAGTAACCAAAAAATTATGTAAACACAATGGATTCAAACATTTAAGAATTAATATGAGAAAATCACTAAAAATTATCCAAATGGACTATTTGTTTACTTATAACACATCTTAAGTTTAACTAAATTGATGTTTTTTTAAGAACAATCCATTTAGACCCGAATTGATTTTGCTTAAAACTCGTTCTGACCCGTTACCCAACCCGCCCATTTTGCCGGGCATAATTCTAACTTTACATTTTGTATAAATAGCCATTGAACCAAATCTATAAAAATATAATCACTTGACTGTTACAAATGATTGTATAAAAGGGTAACCAGATCAAAAGACAAGTGAACATAGATATCATATCGCCATGGAAGAAACGAACAGAAAGGAACCAAGTTGTGAGTTGCAATACTGGCGGTTGTATGGAAAACCAAAAGCACGTCGGAGAACCAAAAGTTTTGCAATACCATATGCAAATCCGATTTTACATTTGGCCAATGGCTATTTTTTTGATACATTTAACTCATACACCCTCAAATTCTGCTCTTAAATCTAAACCTTTTGTCTATCATGAGACTTGACATCAACCACTTGGAGAGAAATCTTTCCTACACACCATGGTATCGTTACACCATAGTCTCTTTGATGGGCAATGGCTACTTAGGTACCTTTTGAATGAAATGGTAACTTTGGTAATCTATTGAATCAAAATGGGCATTTACTTATTCAAGTGATTTTCCCTTCTAGAAAACCCCAAAAATGAGTAGCTTTTAATTAATTTGATGGATTTATTTCAAGATTGGCTTTCATTTGCAGAATGAACATGATGAAAAGCTCCCAAAAACAACAAAAAGTTCGCAAATCAAGTGTTCAATCAAGCTAACACATTTTCCCTGTTTGGGAAGAAGTTTCACCTCTCAAAACTGTCACTAAGCTTGCCATCAATCAAAGATCCATCAGTAGCAATAAGAGTTCACATACCCAATTAGTCAAACAGATATCCAATAAACTGATGCAAGAAACATGAATCAATCAAGCATTCAAGAAAACCCTAAAGAATACTCATCATCACATAAACTTATAAGGATTTACAGAATGATCAAACAAAACCCACATGTGATTTTCAAAAAGAAAGATCAGTTTGTTTATGGAAGCTTAAAGATGTAAAAAAAAAGCACCTTTCAGCCCTGAATAACGATGATCTTCATTCTTCAGCCAAGAAGGATAGAGAGGGTTCTTTGGAATGGCTGACTGTGTCTATTGAAAATAACCAACAAAGTAAACGAAAATGTGATATATTATAAAATTTAAAGTCTGCTAATTCAAAGTTTAACATGTTTTTATGATTTTAAAAGGGTTTTCCCCCAAACTTTTTTATTTTAATAATCCACCAATCATATAAGTTTCTATAGCTTAAGTTTTTATAGCTCTATCGCACACTCAATATTTATACAATAATTGTTTTCGTATACGTGTTGTATATGACTTATATGCACCATAACACTAAAAAATTCTAACAAATAATTATTAATCCTTTATACGTCTCATATAAACCATTAGTGTGTATATAAATATATATATAGAATGTGAAAGATGTGAGATGTAAATGCTATGAAAATATGGAATTATGGATCTTTGTTAGGGGGGTTCTTGTCTCTTTCTAAGGTGGGGGCATGTTGTGGGAACACGGAATTGGCATCTGCCAATAGGTTTGAATGTATTATTCAACTACCACCATATAACAACAAATAAAAGATTTAATTTACAAAATTATCTACTTAATATAAATATTAGGCCTTTTTAATTTTATTTTATGTATTTTTTTTATTTAACTTTTAAATAATATTTTTATAAGTTTCACTTTTCACATTTTAGCATATAGGATTGAAAACATATTTCAAGTATCATCCATTTACATGATATTCTTGACTATCTATAACTATGACCCTTTCAAATGTAAAAACAAGTAATACGAAGTAGAGCTTACTTTTTTTCTTTTTCTTTTTTTTTTTGGCTCGAAGTGCTCATATCATTCATTATTTTAGCTATATATTTTGGTAAGGATTAAGTTATTAACATACATGCATACCAATGACACTAACTTGTTATATTTTTTATTGTTAAAAATGTTTAAAAAACGGGTATGAATATTGGTACACCGGTGTATGTATAACAACATTTTTTGAATTTTTTAATATTAAAAAATATTAAAAAAATTATGTATAAGTAAAAATTATGTGAGTATGATGTGATTGATTTGATTTGAGTATGGTGTATAAAAGAGGGGGTAGTGTATTAATATTAGGACCTAAAAAATATGTATTAGCACAATAATGTCTGTGATGTAATTAATTTACCTTGATATGATGTATAAATAATGTAGCTAGTGTATAAATATTAAGATTTTTTGACATTACCAAAATAGTCGCATCAGAAAAGTTATATAAATATAGCATGACAGTTATAGGGAGCCATGACAATACTCTGCCCGTTGTTAAACACCATTGAATTATCATCTATACATGTCAAATGGGGTTTTATACGATTATATAGCTTTACTTAAACTGACAAAGGACAAAGGTTGTGCGTCTAACATGTTGGACTGATTTGGTTATTATACGGGCCATATATATGTGTCAATTATTTGACACAAAATAAAATTGCTCGACATCCACTTCACTTATTTGACTTGACACAAGATTCTTCAAATATAGTATAAATTATTTGACATAATATAAGATTCTTTTATATACGTACAAGAAAAAATATAAATAAAGAATCAGATATTATTCACTTTTCACAACTTAATCATTTCATATATCACACTATGTTCTTAAATCCTGGAACCAAAGATGTTGAGAAGACAATGGTGATTTTCTTCATCACCATTTAGTGGTTCAATTCAAACATATCTTTCAACTAACTTTAAAAAAAAATCCAATTTTTCGAGATCAATCATATCAAGTTTTAGCATACACCCGATGTCATGCACTCATGCATTTGGAAGTTGCAAACTCGACATCTCGAAAGCTATAGCCTCTTTGACGAGTTTCAGGACCGCGCTCATCTTTGGTCTTCGCTTTGGTTCCAAGACCAAGCAGTTGATGGCTATAGAAGCTAACTTTTGCATAGAATCCTTAGAATACCTGCCTTCAAGGTTTGGGTCAACTATTAGATTTGATGTTCCCACATCTGCATTACAACAAACACATCCTATGCATTTGGGATTGTTGTTAAGGTTTTCTTCAACAACTGGAAGTTCACCAGTAATCAACTCTTGTAGAAAGATACCATAGCTCCATACTTCCATTTTGGTTGTTTTTTGAATGAATTCTGGAGCTGAATATCCTTTAGTTTTTACTACCTAAAATATAAACTAAACTTATTTAATATTCGTAAATACAAAGGTCATTTATGTTAAACTCACTCGGTTTGAGTAAAACTTGTAAATATTATGAGCTAAATGTTCCTCCTATTAATTGTAAATATACACAACTAAAAACCATTTCTAGCTAGTGTTATGTATATAATCAATGTCTGATTTTTTTTTTAGAAATAGGACGTTTTCGTTGAGTTGTTTTTAGGTGGTTTTTGGAGAGGGTTTTGAAAAATAGGCTTTCCGCTACTTGAAGTAGCGGAACCTATCATATGTGGCATCTCCTTCATCTGATGATGTGTTGAGTATGACGTGTCTACCCATTTTGCTACTTCAAGTAGCGGAACCACCATATGTGGCATCCATATATACGTACACTAGATTCTGCTACTCCAAGTAGCTGAAAGGGGGTCCCTTTAATTTCCAACTTCGCTCGGTTGTGGGGGACATATATAGGCTGTTAATATGATAGGTTGATGTGGAAGCCATATATGGTGGTGTTCTGCTACTTGGAGTAGCTGAAAGGGTAGGCACGTCATACTCACCACACAATCAGATGGGGGGATACCACATATGATATGTTCCGCTACTTCAAGTCACAGAGAGCCTATTTTCCAAAACCGTCTCCAAAACCACCTAAAAACCACTACACTAAAACTAAACCACCAATTTCAAAAAAAAAAAAACTATGAACTTGTAATCATAATTAAGGTCATATAATCAAATTGTCTAAAAATTCATTGTTGTTCTTGATTACCAACAATACCTAAATTTGTTTTGATTTTTGTGAATTTGTGTCTTTGACAAATGTGTTAAGCAAATAAAAAAAAAAAAAAAACTTTCTTGAAATATTCATACCGATATTGTGATTTGGGTCGGTCCATCTTGAGGAGCTTCTTTAACAAATCCAAGATACAAAAGCTTGGCATTCATTTGGTTGTCTAAACGAATATTAGAGGGTTTGAAATCTTTAAAGATAACCTGCATCAATAAGAGAAAGTTAGTCTGCATAAAACTAAACAACAAAAAAAACATATACAGTAAAATCCCACTAAAATATCTGCAAAGACTCGTATAAGAACAAATCTTTATCCTTTTCTTAATTAAAGGATAAAGAGGCTGCTCTCAAGTAAAAAGACCCTGACTCGACAAAAACCCATGATTAATATTCATTCGAAACACCTCGCGGCTATTTCCTTCATGTAGGTATGCCAAACCAGTAGCAACATCTTTTGCTATTTATAGTCTCATGATCCAAGAGAGCGACGATAAACGACGATCTAAGCTTTCTTTAGGCAAGTATTCATACACCAGAAACCTTTTCATCAGTTTCATAATCTTCATTACAATATCCAATTAGCTTCACAAGGTTTTCATGCTTAATCTTTGCAAGAAGTCTCACTTTTATCTCCCACAATCTCTTTCCCTGACAAAATAAACAACAACAACCATATCCAGTATTAAATTATATATTTTAACATGTTTTTTTTCTTTTTTTGGAAAGTTTAAGAAAAACTTGCCTATGTGTCTTCCTTCGACTCGTTTCACAACCACTTGAATGTTATCATATGGGTACGTCGAGCTCGCGATCAAGCCCATATACACACTCTCAAAGCCACTCTCATCCCCATTTTCTAAAGGCTGGTTAAAATTTTGAGTGGCTGTGTGAAGCTCATCAAGTGTGAAAATTCGAACGGTGTTTTCTGGCATGCTTTCATGCTGCATTACAGTCAAACATTGGCAACAAAAGACCATTATTTAACCCTTAGAGGCTAACAAAAGATGCATATATACCTGAATATTATATGTAAGGCAGTAAGAAAGGAACTTAAAACTTTTAACTTGAGCTCAGTTGAAAATATATCAAAGTCAATAAGGGGTTATTTGTTAATTTAAGATAACTAGCTAGGTTTTTCCCCGCCGCGCGTTGCAGCGGGTTATTACAGTATACTCCCGATAATAGGTATTATATATCATTTATGGAAGCATAAGTTACATAGGAAAAACAAATCTCTTATCACGAACTCTATACTAATTTCTTATTAAAAATAAAATAATACAAAATCCATAAAAATATGTTACGAAAATAATAGCGAAAATCATTTACAAAATTTTTCTCATTGGCAACCAATTGGTTGAATAATAAAAAATATCTAAACAAGCATCGATTTTCTATGATAACAAATAAATTACCGTCACCTCCTCCAAACACCACCGAAACCCTAGAAAGAACTACGTTTTTTCACTATAGTATCCATACTATTTAATAATATATATATATATATTACTAGTCTATTACCCGTGTGAACACACGGATTAAATAAAAAATATTAAACATTTAATAATAAAAATTTAAAAATAAGAAATGATTATATTTTTATATAAAATGATTAAATTATGTATAAATAATTACTTTATATTATAAAACAATAATCAAAATCTTTAATGACAATAGTAATATCTTTAACATTCTTGATTTGTGAGATATTCGAACTAACTAAAGCTAAAAATCTAATTAGTTAATAATCTATCAAAAACTAACTACTTTAAAGTAAGATGAGAAGGTAATGTTTTTGAAATTATTAAAGCCTAACTGGAACATAATTTGAAATTACCGTTAAACATACAAGACAAAAAAAACTGTAACTTTTATCATCGTTTACATATTTTTCTGCTTATATTTTTTTTTTTGAAATAAATTATTTTTTAAGATTTTTTTGTAAAACTATTATTTTCTAAAAATAAAATTGAAATATTTATTATTTTTTTTTTAAAATTGATATTTATGAAAAAATATATTTTATAAACTTTTTAAAATATATTTTATAATAAAATGATTTGATTTAAATATATAAAAACTATTTTTAAATTTGCAAAATAAAAATAATATCATTAGTTATTATTATTATAATTCTTTAATAAGATAGATATTAGATAATATATTTATGTATTTAATAAGAGATAATTAAATGAGTGCATAAAAAATTGACAAGTGGCATTCTGGCCTTAAAATGTGACAAGTGGCAAATGAACATTTTTATTTATTAGAATAGATAGATTTCAATATAATAAAGATATTTATACTATTTAATTTGGTTGCATTTTAATATATATATATATATATATATATATATATTATACTATATTTTTAAAAAGCATGAAAAGGAATAGTTATGTTTTCCATGTTTGTAATTTGGCAACCGCTTTTTGTTATAAAGAACACCAAAACGTGGCATGTTTTGGTCCACAAATTTAAGAGTGGAAGACAGAAAATCACCGTCTTCATATTGATCATACTGTGCATCATTTTTCACACAATTAAAACCCTACAGCTCAAGGAAAAATACACACGCACCAGCCATTCTATGCAACTCCGACATATGATGCCACCGACGATCGAGAAGAAACCAATCGCTGCCATACCTCCGTTAGCGGCTACGATGGTCTACATGGTGTTGGGATGGTCCGGTGTTGAGAATAGGCTCCTGAGGAGTCTCAATATGGTGGAGGCTTCCAAGACTCCGACAGCAGCGCTGCGTGGCAGCTAGGGTTTAGAAACGAAATCCGACGACCCTAATATGGTGGAGGTTTGCGAGACCCCGACGGAACCTGCGTGGCGGCTAGGGTTTAGCATGATGGTCCGACGAAATTACTCTTTCTCTGGCGGTATTAAGGTAAGAAATCTACAGCCTAACCCCGATTTAGGGTCTTTCTGTGGCGGTATATATATCTCAAGTTTTGGCAGCATGTGGTAGCCTTTGTTTCTTCTGCCCTGCATTGACCACAAGGTCTAGACAGCCCGTGAAGCGGTACAAGAAGCTGATCTCAAATATTTTCCCCAGAAATCCGGTAAAGTTCTTACTATATATATATATATATATACACATTTCATTTTCTAAATAATTTGAATGATAGTTGTTGATGTTCTAAAAAAAAAAAAAGAAAGAAGAAAGAAATAGTATTTGTAGATAAGTATACATGTTAGATGCTCAACAAGAAAGTATTGGAGTTTGCAGATTTAAGATCATAACAATACCCACTTATGTCATAATCTGTTTATAGCCAGGCACATTACTAGAAGGTTTTAGATTTTTAATGGAAAATATAATATTTTTATTTCTGATCTCTAAAAGGTTGAAGAACCAAATGATAGGAAGATTGAGAAACTTTTGTGAATATGCTGGGAGAAATCCTTTACGTGTTCCAAAGGTATATTTTGTGTTTCTGATTTAACTGATTTCATTTTTTTATCTAAATAACGAAGCTATGATGTTAATTAGCATTTGTAAGTTAATTTTATATATCATATTATTAATTGATTTTCTTAATCTTACCTTCAGATTAAACGTACCCTTGAACATCATTATTATAAGGAATTATGAAATGAAAATTTTCAGGCTTCAAAAGTTATGTTAATTTACAGAAGATTGTTGATTTCATAAAAAGATAAGATCAAACGTGAGTTCATGTATAGTACATTAATCAGTGCAATTTTGGGCATTTTGCATTGTAAATACCTATTAATAGGTGAATTTTGTTTCTCTTTTCTGTTTCATTATAACATCTTTATCTCTTTGGCAGGTCACTTTTTGCAAATAGTTTGTTAAGTATCATGCAAACTCTGCTGGATTAAACAAGACATGATGAAATGATAATTATAGGATGCCACACACTCTTTGATTTTACCAATAGTTTGCTAAGTGCGAGATTTTATTAGTAAGTTTGTTTCTATGCAGAGAATCTTTTGTGCTTGAACTATTGGTTTCTTCTTACACTTGTCTGTTTGCAGAGGTTGCAACTTTTACTGATTTGTCTAGAAGTGGTTTGATATGAATTGTATGTTTTCTCCAAAGTTGAAAAGGGTAATTTTATAAACCTTATTTAAAATAGAACCGGGCCAACTAGGATGATTGAGTCAAATGGGTCTAGAGTTTGCAAGCAAAAGATGGCAGCCACTAAATACAACTAAGACAAGTTTTGAAAAGTTTGCAGGCAAAAGATGGAATGTATGTTACCTACAAGTAGAGTTTATTCCTTTTATTTTAAAATATTTACATCTTTATCCTTTTTTTTTTTAAATTGTATTTGAAGATGCTTATTGTTATGCTTCGTGTTTCCCTATGTATTCCTGCTTGATTCCATTTTATTTTTATTTTTTTGTTTGGATATGATAGAGTTTATACTTATATTCATATTTTGGGTAATATTTAGTAGTTATAGTAGGTTCTAGATAAGGGTAGTTTAGTAATATTGATTACTAGTTAATTGTTAGTTGGTTATAAATAGAGGAAGGCTTGTATGTGGGAGGTGTGAAGAATATTGTTTAGAATTGTAATTGGCTCTTGCTTTATGCAGAGAAGGGTGTAACCCTGGAACTGATTTGTAATCAGTCGTTCATTAATATCATCATTCCATCTTCTTCTTCTTTTTCAATTGCAATCCCTATTTCTATTGTGTCATTGATTGGATTCTCATCATTGGTCCGACCTGCCCTTGATCTGCCGGTATCCATGGAAACTCAAACTGCTAAGCGATTGGATAACCACGCACAACAACTCAAACAGCTTCAATCTGACGTTTCGGACATCAAATCGTTCTTACTGGTTTTGGAAGCCGATCGTGCGGAATCTAGTGAATTCCGTCAAGTTGTCCTTGCGTGGATGAACAATCAGGAGAAATCCAAACGCGATGGTTCCTCTGATTCGGGTCCTTTTTCAGGTATTTTCTACTCCTCTGGTTCTAATTCTACTTCAATCGATCGTCCACCTACTCTTCCATGGGCGGTTCAGAAGGTTCAATTACCTGATTTCGACGGCTATGATCCTCAAGGATGGCTCCAACAGGCGAATCACTATTTCGATTTCCATAATATTTCTGATGAATTACGCCTTCTTTTCGTTCAATTTCGAATGGTTGGGGTCGCGCAACATTGGTTCACAGCGATTTCTCAAATTTGGGAGTCCATGACATGGCCGGAGTTCCAATCAGAACTACTGCAACGTTTTGGTAGCTTTGCAATTCCTCATCCTTCCGAGCAATTCGTTCCGATCCAACAGTCGAAGGTGATTTCCGATTGTCTCGAAGATGTCGTGGATACCAGGTGCCCTAATTCTGCAACGAGTAAGGCCGCTACTTCTCTTTTTAGTTATCAACATAATTTTGGACCTTTACCAATTGATGGGCCTCAAGTGTTGGGTCAAGGGGAGCCCAAATGGGTTCATACACCTCAATTAACTAAGCAAAGGATTTCTGTTTGTTCATTTGAAAGAATTATTATCAAGTTGAGGAAGGGGTATTTAGTTCATGTGCATGAATGGGATATGGGCCTTCAAAAAGATATTCAGTGTTCGTTTCCTGTCATTCGATTAGGCGTCTCTTCTACTCCGGAGTTGGGGCATGTTTTGCGTCATGATCATGGAGTTCTATATCCTTCACGTTTGGATTGGAAAGGACGTAAGAAGAAAAGAATTTGTTTACGTTGGGGTAACCGATACGGGCCAGCTCATAAATGTCCGGACGAAAGGATAAAAAGCACGTTTCATGGGTAACTCCCAAGTCTTGAGGACAAGACTTTAAATAAGAGGGGAGTAATGATAGAGTTTATACTTATATTCATATTTTGGGTAATATTTAGTAGTTATAGTAGGTTCTAGATAAGGGTAGTTTAGTAATATTGATTACTAGTTAATTGTTAGTTGGTTATAAATAGAGGAAGGCTTGTATGTGGGAGGTGTGAAGAATATTGTTTAGAATTGTAATTGGCTCTTGCTTTATGTCACACCCCCAAATTCCCACTCGTGGTGTCAGTCCACGTGGGTGTGACGTGGCCAGAATCATAGCTCATGGTCATATAGAACGACTCTATATGAGTTACACATTCACACAGTTTGTAAAACCAAACAAGTTTATATAAGTATGCAGCGGAAAATGTTAAGCATCAGAATTACATATAATCGCAGCGGAAAGTAATTGTTTGAAAGAAACACTACAAATGATTAAATTGTTTTAAAAACGTAGCAAATGCACACAAGCCTAGGACATGAGTCTAAATGTAAGCTTGACTCCTTAGTGTGTCCTTGTGAGCGTCCTAGCGTGTGCTCCATTAGTTACCTGAGAATACATGCGAAAGGTGTCAACTAAAAAGTTGGTGAGTTCACAGGTTTAGACAGACATAAATAGTAAACAGATATATACTGGGCATGTTAAGTTTAGTTGTTGGATCTACGATCCGTGAGTGTGTCATGTCATCTTACCGAAACTAGACTGTTCTCGTTTGCCTCCGCGAGTCATCGCTGAACTCGCAATTCACATCGATATTACACTCGTTATGACATCCAGTCAACGTTGTTGCCGAGTGGGGCTAGTCAAACCCAGTAGTACTACGTAATAACGACTCGTTTGTCATACAACTGACGGTAAGGATAAGTGAGGGCTTTATGCGATAAAGAGTACACTCGAAAATAGTTTTACAACATACCAGTCATACATCTAAAACAGTTGCATAGTATTCTCACCCCAAAGTTGAGTAAAAGCAATTAAAGAGTAAAAGTGGGGCCGTAAACTCACCTGAGTTTAGATATGCGTTAGCTCAAAAGAGTACGTGTAGCTCGCCGGCTAGTAGTCACCTATATCACATAGGTATTATGAGTTCGTGTTCACATATGTGGGTCTCACCGGACCGTGTTAGTGTTCAATAACACTAAGTGGTTACGTAGGTCGAGTTGACCGTGTTTGACCGTGTCGATCGTGTTTGACCTAACGACCCGTTGGTGACGGTTTGGATCAAGTGTTCGTGTATCGTGCGGTTTTTGTGTCGTGTGAAGTGTACGGATACCAAAAATCATTCCCATGAAGAAACTTACTATTTATGGCAAGTTTCTATTTTAGGAAAGTTTCCATATTTGGCAAGTTATGCATAAGATCATATTCCGATTATTCTAACATGCATATTTATCCTAAATGAGCATGTTATCACATAGCACATAGTTACACATAGCCGGTTTAACATAGTTTGCGCGTAAAAGTTTCCATTTATGGAAAGTTACTAAAATAAGCATGTTTAACCAAGATTAGTAACAAGCCTTTTCTAAAGATCATTACCCTAGTCCTAAATTATCATAAAATCATATTCGTTACAACAAACATATTGCTATTCATAGACTTTGTAAAAATAAAGTTACTATTTATAGTAACTTTTGATAAAACACATCTTTCAACCATTTTAGGACTTAAAATCATTTATCAACATCATAACAAGGTTAGTTATGCATACCAAACATACAACATCCCTCAAATTCATCATTCTCTAGCAACATTGTAACAAAAAGTTTCTATTTATAGTAATAACCATAAAAATCATATTTTCAATAATTCTCATCATCTCAATGCATCAATAATCATCATATTAACTTCTAAACATCATTTCCTAGCATAACATATAGATCTAAACACATGCATGTGGTCATTTCATCAAAAATCACCAATATGTAACATAAAAGTTACTATTTTTAGTAATAATCATCAAATGACCATTTTTTGACATGATCAAACATCCTAAATCATGTAGGACATCATCAATAACACATCTAGCAACATTTCAATATCAAAAATCGTCAAACACATCATGGATCGTGCATGCATGTGGATCAAAGTAACCATTTCTTAGTTAAATCAACAAATAGCCATTAAATCTTAATAGTATCATCATAGATCACCATCATTTCATCAAATCAGTAGCAAACACATTTATTAACAGATTATTAGCATCAAAAATTCGTGACAATGTAGTGGTGGTGATGCATGTGGGTATTCCCCCTTGCATGTGTGATTTCTAGTGATATTGTGACTAGATTGAACAAGGAAACTACCTTACAAGCTCCTAATCCACGTAATGATGCTTGAGCAGCTTCTGGAACCGCTCTAAGGGTGCTGGAATCGATTCAAAGCAAGAAACAAGCAAGTAGGACGTTCTTGGAGCTTCCACAACACCTTAATCTCCAAAGATGGTCTTCTAATGGCTCTAGTTGACTTCCTACTGCTGGAAATGGGTGTAACAGTGCTCAAATGGTCGAGTATGGTGATTTCAGTCGAGAGAGATGGAGTAGGGTCGACAGAATGATTTCATCTTGGATATATAAAGATTTCTGCGAACTAGACCTGTCGCGTACCGCGACACCGCCCAAAAAGAAGCTCCGCGACACGCGATGATTAAAATAATCGTCTGGTTCCCGAAACACATCGCGTACCGCGATGGTGGAAAATGATCGGTCGTCGCGTACCGCGACGCTTTTCGGAGAATTCAAATTTCCCCGCTCAAGCTTCGCGTACCGCGAAAGCCCAATTGATTGCCCATCGCGTACCGCGATGGGTTTCGGCTGAGCCCAATAGGCCCAATTCATTGTTTTGAACCGAATCTTTCGTATTTCTCGAATACGATCATCGTTTCTCGTTCTATTGGTCTTGTTCTAGCTAATTTAGGTTCATCGAACCTAAGTGCAGTGTTTTCGTGTTACCGCTTGATCCGTTCACCAACGTTCGTTATTCAAGACACGTGCGAGTGTTGTGCGATAATTCCTTGAATTATCGGCGTGTTCAGACTGTTGTGCCACGTGTCACACTAAATATATTTATTCTAGTGCCACGTATGAAATAATAATAAACATTATTATTAAAATAATAGAGTTGCTGACCTGGAAATTACGAGGTGTCACATCATCCCCTAGTTATTGGGAATTTCGTCCCGAAATTCAGTTCACGTGCCGGTGTTGGTTTGTTCGGCGAATAGATGAGGATACTTATTCTTCATCTGATCCTCACGTTCCCAGGTGTATTCCGGTCCTCGTCGTGAGTTCCATCGAACCTTTACAATGGGTATCTTACTATGTTTCAACTTCTTGAGTTCCCGGTCCATAATTTCCACCGGTTCCTCAACAAAGTGAAGTTGTTCATCAATCTGAATTTCCTCCAAAGGAATTGTGAGCGTTTCGTTTGATAAGCATTTCTTGAGGTTTGAAACGTGGAACACATTGTGTACGCTACTCAATTCCTGTGGTAGCTGTAGTTCGTAGGCCACGGGGCCTATCCGTTTAGTGATCTCGAATGGTCCTATATAGCGAGGGTTTAGCTTTCCCCGTTTCCCAAATCGTATCACTCCCTTCCAAGGCGAGACTTTAAGAAGTACTCGGTCTCCTACTTGGAATTCCAAAGGTTTGCGCCTCTTATCGGCATAGCTCTTCTGTCGATCCCGAGCTGCCGCCATTCTGTTACGAATTTGCACGATCTTTTCAGTTGTTTCGTGCACAAGCTCGGGTCCGGTCAGTTGGCTTTCCCCAACTTCCGCCCAACAGAGTGGTGATCTGCATTTACGCCCGTAAAGCGCTTCAAATGGTGCAGCTCCAATGCTGGTGTGGTAGCTGTTGTTATATGAGAACTCTACCAAGGGTAAGTGAGTCTCCCAGCTGTTACCAAAATCAATCACACATGCTCGAAGCATGTCTTCCAAGGTCTGGATGGTTCGTTCACTCTGACCATCCGTTTGTGGGTGATAAGCAGTACTCATATCCAACCTCGTCCCGAGTGCCTTGTGCAAGGACTTCCAAAAGTGAGCCGTGAAACGGCTGTCTCGGTCTGATATTATGGAGATCGGGACTCCGTGTCTGGATACGATTTCCTTCAAGTAGATTCGGGTCAACCTTTCCAATTTATCCGTTTCTTTGATCGGCAGGAAGTGTGCCGATTTCGTAAGTCGGTCTACGATAACCCAGATGGTATCGCAGCCACTTGTTGTCTTTGGCAGCTTTGTGATAAAATCCATGGAAATCTGTTCCCATTTCCATACTGGGATTTCCGGTTGTTGGAGTAGTCCGGATGGCTTCTGGTATTCAACCTTGACCTTTGAGCAAGTCAGGCACTTACTCACATACGTTGCGACTTCTGACTTCATGTTAGGCCACCAATATGTTGTCTTTAAATCGTGGTACATCTTGTCAGAACCTGGATGTACTGAGTATCGACTCTTGTGAGCTTCATCCATCACTACTTCTCTCAATTCTCCGTAGCGTGGAATCCAAATTCGATCCATTAGGTAGTAAGCTCCGTCATCCTTTTGTTTCATCTGTTTGTCCATCCCTCTCATGGCTTCGAGAGTGAGGTTTTCGGTTTTCAACGCTTCTTGTTGTGCGATCCGAATTTGGTTTGGTAGCTCGGAGTGGATGGTAAGTTGTAGTGCACGTACGCGTTTGGTTGTTTCCTTCCGGCTTAGTGAGTCGGCTACTACATTGGCTTTACCGGGATGATACTTGATTGCACAGTCATAATCGCCTATTAACTCGACCCACCTGCGTTGTCTCATGTTTAACTCTTTCTGGTCGAAGATGTGTTATAGGCTCTTATGATCAGTGAATATCGTACACTTGGTGTCGTATAGATAGTGTCGCCAAATCTTTAGTGCGAACACTACGGCTCCCAACTCTAGATCGTGAGTTGTGTAGTTCTTTTCGTGCACTTTCAATTGTCGTGACGCATAGGCTATACTTTCTCGCGTTGCATCAGTACGCAACCGAGCCCTTGCTTTGAGGCGTCACAGTATACCACAAAGTCCTCGCACCCGTCTGGTAGCGATAAGATTGGTGCACTGCACAACTTCTGTTTCAATAGGTCGAAAGCAGTTTCCTGTTTTTCTCCCCATTCGAACTTCTTGTCTTTATGCGTAAGGGACGTCAACGATTGTGCGATCTTCGAGAACCCTTCGATAAACCGCCTGTAGTACCCGGCCAACCCTAAGAATTGTCGCACTTCAGTTGGAGTCTTAGGTGCTGCCCAACTCTTGATTGCCTCGATTTTGGCTGGGTCTACATGTATCCCTTTTTCGTTTACCACATGTCCAAGGAACTGAACTTCGCGAATCCAAAAATCACATTTGGAGAATTTCGCGTATAGTTGCTCCTTCTTTAACAGTTCTAGGACACGTCTCAAGTGATCGGCATGTTCCTCCTGAGTCCTGGAATAGATCAGGATGTCATCTATGAATACGATTACGAACTTGTCGAGATACGGTTTACACACCCGATTCATGAGATCCATAAATACGGCCGGTGCGTTAGTCAACCCAAATGGCATGACCAGAAATTCGTAATGTCCGTACCGCGTCCTAAATGCGGTCTTTGGTATATCGTTCTCTTGTATCCTGAGTTGATGGTAACCCGATCTCAGATCGATTTTCGAATAGAAGCTTGATCCTTGCAACTGGTCAAACAAATCGTCTATTCGAGGTAGAGGGTATCGGTTCTTGATCGTTACCTTGTTCAATTCTCGGTAATCTATGCACATACGGAATGAACCGTCTTTCTTTTTCACAAACAAGACCGGAGCTCCCCATGGTGAGAAACTCGGTCTAATGAATCCCTTATCTAATAACTCTTGCAGTTGATTAGATAGTTCCTGCATTTCTGTAGGAGCCAATCGGTACGGTGCCTTGGCTATCGGTGCTGTTCTTGGTGTTAGATCTATCTGAAACTCCACTTGCCGTGCTGGTGGTAGTCCCGGTAGATCGTCAGGAAAGACTTCCGGATAATCGCGAACCACAGCGATGTCCTCAACCTTCCGCTCCTTCTTCGGTTGTTCGGTGATAAGGGCTAGGATAGCCGTGTATCCCTTCCTCAGATATTTGCTTGCCTTCATACAGGACATGATGTTTAACGGTATTCCGCGCCGTTCTCCCTGGATTGAGATCTGCTCTCCACTTGGCAACGCAATTCGCACAATCTTCTCGTTGCACACGATCTCAGCGCGGTTTGCAGATAGCCAATCCATTCCAATCACCACGTCGAAGCTTCCGAGAGTTACTGGCATCAGGTCAATCACCAGTCGATGGTCTGCTAGTGTCAGAACACATCCTTTGATGATGTGTTGTGTTTCGATAAGTTTGCCATCAGCTAACTCCACGGTATACTTATAATCTAATGGTGTTGGCGTCATATCAAGCAATTTAATAAATTCACTAGAGATAAAACTCCTATCGGCACCGGTATCAAATAATATGCTAGCGTAGACATTATTTAAAAGGAACGTACCGGTGACGACGTTCGGATCATCTTTAGCTTCACCGGATCCGATCACGAATGCCCGACCCCTAGCTGGGTTGCCACCTGCATTCTTGTTCTGCGGACAATCTCGGCGCATGTGCCCCGGCTTTCCGCAGGTGAAGCACCCCTTCAATGTATTATCCTTGTTGAGGTTAGGGTTGGGGTTTGATCGGCATTCTTTGGCCAGGTGTCCGTTCTTGCCACAGTTGGTGCACCGAACTCTTCGGCATGGGCCATGATGGTGGTATGAGCAGTTGTTGCATTTGGGGTTGTTGCCCCGATATCCCCCCTTGTCCTGATTATTTGGTTGGGTGGCAGTGAAAACCTTTGCCGGAGCTGGCCGGTGCTGGGTTGGCTGTTGTGGTGAGAAAACACGGTTGTTGTTGGGTTCCCACTTTCGCTTGGGCTCTTGGGGTTTTAGGTGTTCACCCCTTTTTGACAGTTTCCCTTGGGCTACCGCCTGGTCAGTCAGCTTGTGCGCCAAGCGAATCAGTGGTTGGATGGTGGTGTGATCGGCTGCTGTCACCGTGCTCTGTATTTGCTCGGGCAATCCACTAATGAATTGCTCTATCTTTTTGTACTCCGGCGTCACCATTGCCGGGCACAACTTGCACAGTTCGTGAAATCGAGTACAGTATTTCTCGATCTCGGATCCCACCATTTTGTGCGTCCAGAATTCTTCTTCCAGCTTCCGAATTTCGTCCCGAGGACAATACTCCTCGTGGAGCATTATCGTAAAGTTCTCCCATGGGATGGAGTTTGCAGTATCCAGTCCGAGTGTCTGGACATGAGTATTCCACCAGGTGAGGGCCGGTCCCTCCAGTACTCCTGTGGCATATTTCACTCGGTTCCCGTCAGAGCATTCGGCCATAGAGAAAACCGATTCCACCTTCTCTATCCATCGGAGCAGTCCCACTGCCCCTTCAGTGCCCTGAAACTTGTGAGGATGACAGCTTAGGAATGCCTTAAATGAGCATCCCTTTGCCGCTCCTCCCTGGGGTCCTGTGCATCGGTAGTTCAATTCAACGTGTTAGTGGCTAGGCTGTCTACACTATGTCAGTTACGTTAGGCAAAAATTAGTACCGTTGTTGGTGCCACTCGTTTCGCTGGCGAGACGGTTGGCCTCGTACTCCGCGAGTACTTTGTTAAATTTCCGTTCGACCATCATGTCGATCCGTGCCTTTTCGGCCTTGCGTTTTAGTCGTAGCGCGTTGTTTCCTCTTGCAGACATGTTTCTATATAGAGGGGTTAGAATGTTAGTCATCATATGCTAAGTGTTAGCCCAAGTTAGAATAGTTGTCATGTCAGATGTCATGTCAGATATCATAGCAAGATTTCACTAACAGTGTTAACAATAATAAGGCAGATAATAGCAAATCATAATTTTCATTAATATCCAATTTGATGTACAATAATTTGAAAGGAAAGTACAATGCAAATTTTCCGAGCACATCCCGCTCGTCTAGGCCAAAAGGAAATAAAATGAAACAAACAATACCAAAATAATAAAACCCACTAATCCGAGTCCATGGAGACATGGGAGATGTTGCTAGCTGCGTCCTCATCATCATCCTCGTCCTCTTCCGGGTCCTCGTCCGGATCTTCGTCGGGACCCTCGAGGTCCTCGGCCTCGAACTGTGGCTCATCGTCCTCGGCTGGTGGTTCCTCGATAAATTGCGCCGCCCATGCGTTAAGCATGGCGTCGCTCGCCTGCACCATCGCCTGCGTCTCGACGATGTCCGTCCGGTTCTCGGTAATACGCCCGTCGTGCTCCTGCACAACATCAACTATCTGCCCATGCTGGGACATGAGCTGAGCCACTTGGAGACGTAGTGTCTCCACCGTCTCCTCTAGACGATCCTTCTCCTCCTCCAGCCGGTCACTTCGCCTTTCCAGGCGATCGTTCTTCTCGCGAAGAACACGCACCTCGTCGGATAGCTCGGCACTCCTCCGAAACTCCCGCCGGGTTACGGCCACATGAGCCGCGAAGGCTCTCTCCATCAGCATCCCAAGTGCCGGTAGTCGCGGACCCTCAGAGGTATCACCTCTGTATCGCGGGGTAGGTACCCGCTCAGTGTTGGGTCAAGGGGAGCCCAAATGGGTTCATACACCTCAATTAACTAAGCAAAGGATTTCTGTTTGTTCATTTGAAAGAATTATTATCAAGTTGAGGAAGGGGTAT
This sequence comes from Mikania micrantha, assembly GCA_009363875.1. Lineage (NCBI taxonomy): Eukaryota > Viridiplantae > Streptophyta > Magnoliopsida > Asterales > Asteraceae > Mikania > Mikania micrantha. The sequence goes on along the minus strand of CM018687.1, from coordinate 50,515,365 downwards.
TTAGTTCATGTGCATGAATGGGATATGGGCCTTCAAAAAGATATTCAGTGTTCGTTTCCTGTCATTCGATTAGGCGTCTCTTCTACTCCGGAGTTGGGGCATGTTTTGCGTCATGATCATGGAGTTCTATATCCTTCACGTTTGGATTGGAAAGGACGTAAGAAGAAAAGAATTTGTTTACGTTGGGGTAACCGATACGGGCCAGCTCATAAATGTCCGGACGAAAGGATAAAAAGCACGTTTCATGGGTAACTCCCAAGTCTTGAGGACAAGACTTTTAAATAAGAGGGGAGTAATGATAGAGTTTATACTTATATTCATATTTTGGGTAATATTTAGTAGTTATAGTAGGTTCTAGATAAGGGTAGTTTAGTAATATTGATTACTAGTTAATTGTTAGTTGGTTATAAATAGAGGAAGGCTTGTATGTGGGAGGTGTGAAGAATATTGTTTAGAATTGTAATTGGCTCTTGCTTTATGTCACACCCCCAAATTCCCACTCGTGGTGTCAGTCCACGTGGGTGTGACGTGGCCAGAATCATAGCTCATGGTCATATAGAACGACTCTATATGAGTTACACATTCACACAGTTTGTAAAACCAAACAAGTTTATATAAGTATGCAGCGGAAAATGTTAAGCATCAGAATTACATATAATCGCAGCGGAAAGTAATTGTTTGAAAGAAACACTACAAATGATTAAATTGTTTTAAAAACGTAGCAAATGCACACAAGCCTAGGACATGAGTCTAAATGTAAGCTTGACTCCTTAGTGTGTCCTTGTGAGCGTCCTAGCGTGTGCTCCATTAGTTACCTGAGAATACATGCGAAAGGTGTCAACTAAAAAGTTGGTGAGTTCACAGGTTTAGACAGACATAAATAGTAAACAGATATATACTGGGCATGTTAAGTTTAGTTGTTGGATCTACGATCCGTGAGTGTGTCATGTCATCTTACCGAAACTAGACTGTTCTCGTTTGCCTCCGCGAGTCATCGCTGAACTCGCAATTCACATCGATATTACACTCGTTATGACATCCAGTCAACGTTGTTGCCGAGTGGGGCTAGTCAAACCCAGTAGTACTACGTAATAACGACTCGTTTGTCATACAACTGACGGTAAGGATAAGTGAGGGCTTTATGCGATAAAGAGTACACTCGAAAATAGTTTTACAACATACCAGTCATACATCTAAAACAGTTGCATAGTATTCTCACCCCAAAGTTGAGTAAAAGCAATTAAAGAGTAAAAGTGGGGCCGTAAACTCACCTGAGTTTAGATATGCGTTAGCTCAAAAGAGTACGTGTAGCTCGCCGGCTAGTAGTCACCTATATCACATAGGTATTATGAGTTCGTGTTCACATATGTGGGTCTCACCGGACCGTGTTAGTGTTCAATAACACTAAGTGGTTACGTAGGTCGAGTTGACCGTGTTTGACCGTGTCGATCGTGTTTGACCTAACGACCCGTTGGTGACGGTTTGGATCAAGTGTTCGTGTATCGTGCGGTTTTTGTGTCGTGTGAAGTGTACGGATACCAAAAATCATTCCCATGAAGAAACTTACTATTTATGGCAAGTTTCTATTTTAGGAAAGTTTCCATATTTGGCAAGTTATGCATAAGATCATATTCCGATTATTCTAACATGCATATTTATCCTAAATGAGCATGTTATCACATAGCACATAGTTACACATAGCCGGTTTAACATAGTTTGCGCGTAAAAGTTTCCATTTATGGAAAGTTACTAAAATAAGCATGTTTAACCAAGATTAGTAACAAGCCTTTTCTAAAGATCATTACCCTAGTCCTAAATTATCATAAAATCATATTCGTTACAACAAACATATTGCTATTCATAGACTTTGTAAAAATAAAGTTACTATTTATAGTAACTTTTGATAAAACACATCTTTCAACCATTTTAGGACTTAAAATCATTTATCAACATCATAACAAGGTTAGTTATGCATACCAAACATACAACATCCCTCAAATTCATCATTCTCTAGCAACATTGTAACAAAAAGTTTCTATTTATAGTAATAACCATAAAAATCATATTTTCAATAATTCTCATCATCTCAATGCATCAATAATCATCATATTAACTTCTAAACATCATTTCCTAGCATAACATATAGATCTAAACACATGCATGTGGTCATTTCATCAAAAATCACCAATATGTAACATAAAAGTTACTATTTTTAGTAATAATCATCAAATGACCATTTTTGACATGATCAAACATCCTAAATCATGTAGGACATCATCAATAACACATCTAGCAACATTTCAATATCAAAAATCGTCAAACACATCATGGATCGTGCATGCATGTGGATCAAAGTAACCATTTCTTAGTTAAATCAACAAATAGCCATTAAATCTTAATAGTATCATCATAGATCACCATCATTTCATCAAATCAGTAGCAAACACATTTATTAACAGATTATTAGCATCAAAAATTCGTGACAATGGTAGTGGTGGTGATGCATGTGGGTATTCCCCCTTGCATGTGTGATTTCTAGTGATATTGTGACTAGATTGAACAAGGAAACTACCTTACAAGCTCCTAATCCACGTAATGATGCTTGAGCAGCTTCTGGAACCGCTCTAAGGGTGCTGGAATCGATTCAAAGCAAGAAACAAGCAAGTAGGACGTTCTTGGAGCTTCCACAACACCTTGAATCTCCAAAGATGGTCTTCTAATGGCTCTAGTTGACTTCCTACTGCTGGAAATGGGTGTAACAGTGCTCAAATGGTCGAGTATGGTGATTTCAGTCGAGAGAGATGGAGTAGGGTCGACAGAATGATTTCATCTTGGATATATTAAGATTTCTGCGAACTAGACCTGTCGCGTACCGCGACACCGCCCAAAAAGAAGCTCCGCGACACGCGATGATTAAAATAATCGTCTGGTTCCCGAAACACATCGCGTACCGCGATGGTGGAAAATGATCGGTCGTCGCGTACCGCGACGCTTTTCGGAGAATTCAAATTTCCCCGCTCAAGCTTCGCGTACCGCGAAAGCCCAATTGATTGCCCATCGCGTACCGCGATGGGTTTCGGCTGAGCCCAATAGGCCCAATTCATTGTTTTGAACCGAATCTTTCGTATTTCTCGAATACGATCATCGTTTCTCGTTCTATTGGTCTTGTTCTAGCTAATTTAGGTTCATCGAACCTAAGTGCAGTGTTTTTGTGTTACCGCTTGATCTGTTCACCAACGTTCGTTATTCAAGACACGTGCGAGTGTTGTGCGATAATTCCTTGAATTATCGGCGTGTTCAGACTGTTGTGCCACGTGTCACACTAAATATATTTATTCTAGTGCCACGTATGAAATAATAATAAACATTATTATTAAAATAATAGAGTTGCTGACCTGGAAATTACGAGGTGTCACACTTTATGCAGAGAAGGGTGTAACCCTGGAACTGATTTGTAATCAGTCGTTCATTAATATCATCATTCCATCTTCTTCTTCTTTTTCAATTGCAATCCCTATTTCTATTGTGTCATTGATTGGATTCTCATCAGGATAGTTGAAGGTTACTCTATGTATATCAAGGGTCTTCCAACGAATGCTACATATGCACTGCTAGAGGAGGAATTCAAAAAGTTTGGACCTGTTAAGCTTAATGGTATTCAAGTTCGAAACAATAGGGTATGTTTCAACCCATTTTCCATTTGTATTGAATTTTGTTTTTTCTACTCCTTTGAAACTCATATCACCTACAACAGGTATTCTCTTTTGGTTTTGTTGAATTTTTGTAATGTTATTGTCATAATTGCAAGGTCATCCCCTAGACCCTCATGTCTCGAAAGTTTTTAGGAAAAACTACAAACTTTTTTTAACAAAAATAACTAGAAATGAAACTGAGAAAGTGACTTCTTATATAGTTTCAGGAGGGAGACTGGTTGCGATTTGCATATTTAGTGTTTTTTTTAAGTCTTACAAGTTAAAGTTTTTGTTGGTTCTTGATTTGTATTTTGCAGTTCTGTTGCGAGTTGAGATGCACAAAAAACTGGTTAAGTGAGAATTTCGCCCTCTAAGGTAAGTTTAGCTAGAGGATTTTTTTTTTATTTTGTAAACTTTTGAGAATGTTATTTTTTACCCGGTTTAACGCGCCGCATCGCGCGCGAGAATAAACCTAGTTAATTAATTAATTACTATTTCAATATAATATAAATATTTATACTATTCAATTTGGTTGCTTTTTAATATATCTATTAATTATTGTTATTATTATATTGATATAATAAACAAACAAATTTACCTAGTATAATTTCACTTTTCAGTAGAGTTTGGGAGATAAACGATGACAAACATTTTCTCTATCCCAATTGGGATACAGATAGACTGCTCCAAAGTATTCTCCGACTTAAGTTATCATTTGATATACTTGATTCTAAAATCTAGTAGACATGAGATGACATTCCTAAAAATCCCAAATATCAAAATTTTCATATTTTCATTTCCCCTTGAGACTTTTCATTTTGAACTTAAAGTTTTCCAACATGAATTTAATGTGACAAGTGTTGTATTTTTTCCATCTATAAATTGAAATTCATGAAAACATTGAAATACTCATGGGCGGTTTTGGAGAGGGGCAAACCTAACTTCCGTCTATAGCCCAACCACCCAATCTCACTTTTCAGTAGAGTTTGGGAGATAAACGATGACAAACATATTCTCTATCCCAATTGGGATAGAGATAGACTGCTCCAAAGTATTCTCCGACTTAAGTTATCATTTGATATACTTGATTCTAAAATCCAGTAGACATGAGATGACATTCCTAAAAATCCCAAATATCAAAATTTTCATATTTTCATTTCCCCTTGAGACTTTTCATTTTGAACTTAAAGTTTTCCAACATGAATTTAATGTGACAAGTGTTATATTTTTTCCATCTATAAATTGAAATTCATGAAAACATTGAAATACTCATGGGCGGTTTTGGAGAGGGGCAAACCTAACTTCCGTCTATGGCCCAACCACCCAATCTTTAAGGGGCACAAAAATTTTTAAAATTCTTTGTATATTATATATATTTATATATATTTAAAATATAAAACCAAAAAAGCGCAAATTTACACTCACTATATGCATAAATACAACATTGCTTATTGAATTGGCCATAACAACATTTTTTTTTTGTAATTCAAGAATTTTTACGAATATTTTAAGAATTTTCACGCGTAAATTAGTAGTAATGAAATACACAATTAGAATATTTTGAGAAACTCATTCAACACTCAATTGCCTAACTGAATTATGTATTTATAAACATGTTATACTTTACTAACATGTCAACTGAGATGGCAAACCGGGTTCAATTTTGGACCGGGTCCGGTGAAACCGGTTTTGAGGTGAACCCGAACCGGTTTGAACCGGTTTCACATTTGTAGATCTAAAACCGGTAGAACCGGGTATGGTCGGGTCCAGAACCGGGTACACCTACCGGGTTCAAACCGGGTTCGGTTTAATTTTTTTTATTTTTATTTTTTTATAAATGTGAATACATAAATAAAAAGAAAATAATATTAAAAACATACATTATTATTTCTAATAATTTACAATAAATTACATACATAACTTAAAAATAAAAATAACTTTTAATACATTTATTTATATTTCAATTATTTAAAAAAAAGACATACATAAATAATAAAAAAATAATTGATTTAAGAACATGTATAAAAAAAATAATGATATTAAAAAAATTCATTATTATTTCTAGTAATTTTACAATAAATTACATACATAACATAAAAATAAAAATTGTATTTAACATTTATTTCTCTTTTAATTATTTAAAAAAAAACACATAACTTAAAAAGATAAATACAAATACAATAACTTGAGAACATGCGTTTTATTCCGTGCTTGTTCCCGCTTGCGTTTGCGTACGTTTACGAGCACGAGCTTCTTGTGCAAGTTCTTCATCGGATATGTCGGGAGATAATCCTTCATCCACCTCCTCTTCGTGTACCCTTGTTTCAAGTTCGATTTCATCTTCGAGGTTTGTTATGTTTTGAATTCGATCGATCGCGTCCAAGTGATCCTTTAAGCAAACACACATCTCTACTGATTCCGGAGTAAGTCTTGTTCTTCGTAAAGATAATACCCTGCCACTAAGAGAAAACGCAGATTCCGAAGCTACCGTAGAAGCTTGGACGGTTAGTAAATCACGTGCCATAGTGGATAGAATCGGATAATCGGATTCTTTTCCTTTCCACCATGACAAAAGGTCTAAATTGTGATAATCCTGGGATTGAAAAGTGGAAACAAAATCTGTTCCACTATACCTTTCGAGCTCACTTGAAGGGGTGTTACCCCTTTGTCGTTTTGCCGTTTCATTACGAACGGTATTAAATAAACTAAGAAGCGGATCACGAGGTCTACTACTCGAGCTTGATGCGCTCGTGCTCGTACGTATGTTTATATTAGGACCATATTTATTTAAATAAAATTCATACATACTTTGTAAACCTTTTTGAAAACTTTTTTTTGCATCATTTGAAAAATTTGGATCTTCTTCATGAATATCCAAATTATCATTTATTTCGTCTATCAAACATTCAACCTCCGTAACATTCAAAATTGGGTTTAAAGTAGCAGCACAAGTAAACACGGGTGGTAAATCTTTAAAATATTTCTTTAATTTGACTTTCATTGGACTTATCATTTCTTCAAACATTTGGTTTTTCATTTTAAATTTTTTAAATTTGACGTCATCAAATACAATTCTGGTAACATCAATGGACTAGTAGGATAATAAACCCCTGATAATTTTGTAGTGGCGGTTTTAAAAGCTTCAAGAAAATCAGTTAAATCTTGAATATTCTCCCAAGCTAAGTCCGAAAATTGTTCGGCGTAACCACCTTCACAAAGACTCGTATGAAATGTTTGTAAAGTTGCTCTTTGTTTTAAAGCACTTTCAAACATTTTAAAAGTGGAGTTCCACCGAGTAGGTACATCCCAATTAGGACCATAACAAGGTCTGTTCGTATCTTTACACAATTTTTTGTAATCGGTAAATGTTTTTCTACTTTTTTTAAAAACATCATGTATCATATTTCTAAACCCATATTTGAAAGTTTCAAGATTCGGTGAAGAAAGACCGTCTTGCACCGCTAAGTTAATAATATGTGCTACACATCGAGTGTGGAAAAATATACCGTTGCAAAATGGTGTGTATTTTAATTTTAATTTTTCCACTACAGCAGTGTTGTTTGAAGCATTATCAAATGCTATTGAAAATAGTTTATTTTCCAAATTAAATTGTGTTATTACGAAATCTAATAGTTGAAACAAATATTCAGCCGTATGTGGATACGGGAAAAGTTCAAACGCAATCATACGTTTCATCATTTGCCACGAACCGGGATCCACCCAATGGGCGGTGACGCAAATATACGATTCCGGTAAATATCACACCCCGACCCGCAGCGGAAGTCTTAACAGAGTCTTAGTGTCGACAGTAATTAACAACAACATAAGTTAAGCGAACGATTTTAAATAAAAGATAGATAATTATATTCAAAAGTCGTCGATAATTGTTAACATTAGTTCAACATCTTATTTATAAAACATCAGTTTCAACAATTCGACAACCGGTCCCATAAATCATTATCCCAGATACGCTCGCTTGCAAGAACCGGTTTTCCTTTCTTTCCCCCAAACGACTTGCTACTTACCTGAGAAACATACCAAATTTAAAACAAGTGTCAACCAAACGGGTTGGTGAGTTCACAGGTTTTCATAATAAAACATTTAATCAATAGTCATGGAAAAGAATGTAATGTCACATTGTTGTGCTAGTGAACTCATCGTAGACTAGCAAGGTCCTACGATACGATAGACACCATGAGCTCATAATCAAACCAAAACCAATGTGCGAACACCCCTCAACATATATTGCTCCCGTTACTCACGGACCATGACACCTGGTCGGGGAGTGGGTTGTCAAACCCGATAGATCTACCAATATATCCTGCGGTCTCTCCCCCGAGACTAATGATTACGACTGCGGGCACAAAACCATGCGCAAAAAAACTCGGGAACAAATCCACGAGAACCATGCCCAACTGCACTTACTCAAGAGCTATCAAAGTCACGTACCACACAAACAAATTACATTACAAAAACAACTTTTCTTTTCCCGGTATGTTTCTCCCCCGGTTTATCAAAAACCAAAACATAGTTAAAAAGGGGCCGTGAAACTCACCTCAATGCGTTCCTGCTAGCAACAAAGATTTCCAAATAACCCGACTGTCTCACTAGCGCCCTAAAACCCAAGGGACACATTAACAGTCTAAATAAAAGTCCATCATGTAAGTTGTTCACCCAACTTAACTTAGACTAAGAAAATATTCCACCAAGGAAAAATAGTTTTCGTACAAACGACCCGTTGGTGACTCGAATTTAGTTATTTATCATAAATCATAAGTTAACGTTCTTAATTCATATTATATCCAAATAATTAAGTTATCTTTGTTAAAAATCTATTTTTAACTTCAAACTTAATTATTTAAAATAACTTGTCAAAAATGACAATTTTTATCGTATTTTACTGTCAAAACCGACAACGCAACATACAAGCACATCAACATGCATTATGACCTAATTGACTTCTAATACTTCAAAATAAGTATTTTATACTTATTTTTACTCAAAATTTGCTGTTTAAAATCAGTCACAAATTTATGTCGAAATATTGCGTTAAAATGACGTTTTTACGCCATTTTTAGACATAGTTTTCAAGTATTTCATTTTATACTTTTCTTACAACACTTATATATTAAAATTTACATATTTTTATCATAAAAACTTATAAATTTTTCTGATCAAAATCAGATTCATAAAATGATTATTTTTATACGTTAAAAATAGCCGAAAACGCGTATTTTCGGTCCTCAATAACCGTTATGTCATTATAATTCTAAAACCACTTGATTTTATACTTTAAATATGTTATAAAATTTATTTTTATAGTTACACAACCTGTTCCAAATTATTTTTGTAGAAAATCTCTATTTTATGGTTTTTATCTTATCAAAAACATCCATTTTAAAGTATTAAAAATTATGTCTAAGTTATATAACCATTATTTATTCATTTACCACAAAAATATTTATATTTTTAAGTATATTACAACATTTAGATCAGATTTAATATATTTCATAAAATAGCAATTATTATTATTATTTTTCACAAACAATAATTATATAAAAAGTTACATACATACCCATGCATGCATATGCATGTCATGTTTTCTACCATATATATACTTATGTATATATGTATATTATCCTCATGCACATGTATACTTGAAATAATCATACATACATACACATGCATGCATGTACAACCAAATCATGTATACATCCATCCATGTATGTAAAATCATTATTCTTTCTTATACCTACATATATACACACATGATCACATACATATATATATATATATATATATATATATATATATATGTACATGCATGTCAACAAAACCCACTTATACATACATATGAGTTCATGCATGTAACCATCTCACCCATACATACATATGTATATATATACAAACACATACATATACATATATGTTTATGCATGTAACTTATTTCACATCTACATACATATATATGCATGTATATGTACATGCATGTGGTTAAAATCACCATCCAAGCAAAATCATCCATGTATGTATGTGTGTATATTTTGAAAGAAACATATACACCCATATATACATGCATTACGACACACACACATACATATACTTACACACACTCACGACACACACATGCACACACATAATCAAAACCCATTTGATATAAACTCAATGTTTGGGTGAACAACTAGAATAAAAACCCACTTAATCATGAAGAGGTTTTACCTTTAAAAATGATCAACAATGGAGGGTTTCTTTAATCAAAGCTCTTAAAATGCTCCAACTATCACTCAAGAACACATAGACTTGAGCAAAAATGGATGATGGATGCTTGCAAAGTTTTGAAATGAAGAATTAGAGAGAAAGAGAGAGAGATACGTTGAGAGAGAGAGAGAGAGAGATATGAAGGATGGAGTGTTGGTATGGTTTTGTGATAGAAAGAAGTGATAAGATTGGGAAGATGTAAGATATAAAAGATTTAAAAAATTTCTTGGGAAGCCTCCATGTGACATGTGGACACCACTTGTCCTTCACATAGCTTATCTTGGTTTAAAATAGGTAAAAACAGATATATTCTGAGTCCTACGGTGTATAAACTTTGTACCGAAAATATAGTAAAATTACGATTTTTATTCTAAAATTAATAGAATATTTAATCGTACTAAAACGATCACTTTCTAATTAAAAATAATATCTTTAGATATTATTTGGATAATTAATTCCATTTTCGCCGGCTAAAACGCAGATAAAGTCGGTTTTCAGTAAAATCAACAGTTAACACCAAAATTCACGGTTTTCATCGTTAACTTTATTTATACATTCATGATTTATCTTTTTATGCTAAACCAAGCAAATCTACTAAATTCGTTAATCGAGTCGTCACCAACGCTCGTTAAAACACCGCCGAACGATACAGAAAACTCGAAATTTTACTAAATGCAAATCCATGCATTTAAATAACACTCTGTGCTAGACTTTTTAATCAACATTAAATTTAATAATAAATATTAAATTATTAACGCATTAAATAAATTAAGTTTAGTACACTAACCATTACAGATTATCGTTCATAAAAATACCGGATGTCACAGTAAACCATGTGGTGCAGACCAAACGTCTGTAGTTAAGTTTAAACCAGTGTTTAGTTTTTCAAAAAATAAGATCAAATCTTTTTTTGCGTTGTTCCACATTTTTAAACAATGACGTCTTAGCGTCCTTCGACTTACATGATTATAACGAGGCTGAAGCGTATCTCAAATCATGTTTGTTAAACGAGGTTGTCGAAATGTCCAAACGGCAACGCCTCTTGAATCACGAACTTCGCCATTCTATCACGAACATCGTCTACGTTGTAGTGAAAAATTCCACCATCATTACTGATTTGTGTTTGTTGACTTTCTGGATCATTCTTCAACGCCTTGCAAAATGGTTTGGTAATATGTTTCTTCAAACTCGTGTTTGATTCTTTTGCAAGAAGCATACCACAATACTTGCAACGAGCTTTTTGAGACCCATCACTCATCTCAACTAAATCCCAGTTACACCATATTTCCATGTTCCTACTATGCGTAAGAACACGGACAACTGAAACTTCGGCGTTAGAACCTTGACCGACAGAAGATGTAGATTGAGCCATTGCGTTAACAAGCGGTTTAAAATACGCGTGTAATGAAAATGTATCGCGAAACAAAGAGAGTAAAGCAGTCGGGTATACGAAACGAGAGCGTTTTTGGCTTATAATGTTCGTTTTCAAGTGTGGAATCAAACTAAACCAAGCCACAACAATTTATACTAAGTTTTGGACCAAAAAACATCAAAAAAACGGCTAAAAATCGGTCCAAACAGCTAGTTCAACGGCTAGAACTCAACTTTTTGGTTCAAACGGTCAAAACCGGGTTGGAACCGGTTCGGGTTGAACCCGGTTTGGAACCGGTGGCGAAATTCAAAATACAAACCGGTTAGGAACCGGTGGGTTCTACCGGGTTGGAACCGGGTCCGGTTCCGGGTTGAACCCCGGGTTCGGGTTTGAAACCGGTTTCAATGCCCACCTCTATGTCAACATACTTGCAATGAGTTGTTACTCGGCCCAAATCCAGCTTTTTCGGACCTCAGGAATTAGCCCAACAATGGAAACATGCTTTCCCTATAAAGGTGGGAAAAAAGCAGAACCGAAATCGACTATTCAAACTTGAACCGGTCATAACGAACCAACGGGTACAATTGGTTTCGGCTTCTTAGAGATATCATAACCGGAACTGGTTCCACCTTACCCGACCAAAACGAGAACCGGCCAAAAACCTGTCAAAACCAAAACCTAACTGAGGCCGGTTCTAATCAGAACCAGTTTAAAACTAGAACTGGTTAAAAAAAAACCCACTTTGCACACCTCTACCCTATATATTCCTATAGCCTATAAGATCCTTGAAACATATACGAGTGGTGTTAATATATTAAATATATTATTAATCTTAAAACAGGCATATACTCCTATATGCCTGTTTTAGGCATATGGAATGGCTCTATATGGATGGGTTTATTTCTTTTGATGTGGGCCAGGCCTGCCATGAATTGAGTTAAAGCCCATGCTTGGCTTGATTCCTTAAGATGAAAAACCTACTGACATCACTGTTTTGAAAACCGGAGCGGCTGGTCGGGCCGGTCGAAACGGCAACCGGTGGGTAAACCGGTCCGGTTGTAGGTTCTGGGCTGTTTTGGGCGAACCGGTGGTTGAACCGGTTTTTTTAATTTTTATTATTATTATTATATAGGGTGAGGTTATAGTAAAAAAGCATAGATTGGTGAGAAGTGTGAGAAGGATTGTGGGTCATTAGATATATAATTTAATAGTTAAAATCAAAATTGTATTAAAAAAGTTAGTGGAAGGGTATTTTAGTCATAGACACTTTTGTTGACTTTTTATCATTTCCTCCCATTTTTTTTTAAACGGTCATAACTTTTATATACAATATTATTTTTTTTAAAAAAATTACACCAAAAAAACGAGCATTTTTTTCTTTAAAACGAGTATAGTATTGTTATATAAAAAAGCAAAATAAAAACATTTTCCTCCACATTTTATATTTGTAATACGTAATTGTGTCTAATTGTCTGTTATTGTGTCTTTCGTTTGTGAGTGTTTCTTTCTGTCGTCGTATTGTCTAACTATTTTTGCATAAATTCATGAGCTTTAAAAATAATATTGTTGAAACAACATAATCACGTACTTTTCATATGTAAATCATAAAGATAAAACAAAACAAATTCATTTAATACAACGATGAGTATATTACACAACGACCTGAACGTAAAACACAATGACGCGTACATTACACAATGACCTTAACGTAAAACAAAATAATGACTATAAAACAATGACTTAAACGTAAGACACAATACTGCCATATTACACAATCATCTGGAGATGAAAAACAATGATGAATATATTACACAATGACCTGAACATAAAACACAATGATGATTATATTACACAATGTTTTGAAGATAAAACACAATGATAAATATATTACACAATGACATAAACATATATATTCAATGACGAAAATGTATTTTTCAAAAAATAAAAACAATATATGTTTTTTAAAATTATAAGTTTTATAAACATAATGGTAAAATAACACAATAATGTAATTTTAATACATAAAACATAAAAAATAAATAAGAACAATTTATTTAATGCATAAAAGACAATAACAAAATAACACAATATGAATAAAAAATAAAACAAAATAATAAAAAAATTAAATACAATGACATGAAGGCATGAAGCATTAAACACAATAATTTGAAGCATTAAACACAATAACCAAAATACCCTTTTTATAAAATTAGAGAAATGCTACTTGTGAAATTTACAATCCTTCTCACCCTTCTCACCAATCTCATCCTTTTTGCTTGAACTTAATCATATATATATATATATAGGGGAATGATCAAATAAGAAGAGCTTTTTGTGTAAGAAGAGTGAGAACTAATAAGAATTTGACACGTGTCACATAATTTAGGTATAAAATCTTATTTTTTATACTACATTTTAATTTTTTTTTGTACTAGATTTGTTCTATATTTTTTATACTCGATTTTTTTGGTTTTTTGTATTAGATTTTTATTGTTTGTACTATATTTTATTTTTTTTGTACTGGATTTTTTTTGTACTAGATTTTTGATTTTTTGTACTGGATTTTTGATTTTTTGTACTGGATTTTGTTTCTTTTTGTACTGTATTTCGTTTTTTGTACTGTATTACTCTTTTATGATGACACGTGTCAAATTTCCATTGCTTCTTACTCTTCTTAGGCAAAAATCCCTTCTTAGTGGATCCAACCCCTATATATATATATATATATATATATATAGGGTATGGATAATTTGAAAACATTTTCTTAATGCGAAAACCTTGAAAACCACCTTAATAGCCATTGATTTGTAAGATGTGTGGATGAGATTAATCTTTGATTTCTTGATTTATTTAATTGTTTGGTAGAATATTTGAAAAGTACAGAAAGGGTAAATATGTCTTTCTACCATTTGTACTTAAAACCAATATTTTACTTTTCAAATCCCCAAAACTCCTACACCCATCTTTTCTATACGAGAAACCGCCGCCCAAATTTACTCTCATTTCCGGTGGTGTTACGCTTAAGTTACTGACATGTTACAATATTTAAACGTTGTATATACATATATAACACATTAACATAAAATTTTTAAAACTAAAATAGTTACATTAAAACTAAAACAGTAACATTAAAAAAATGATTCTTCAAAAAGTACAGAATGTACAAAAGGTGAAATCATGACCTGTCATATCGGTTAAAAAATTTTAAAAATTCCTTGAAACTGATTCTTCAAATGTAACATATACGTAACATAAGTGTAACTACGACGCATTTCGCACATTTCGAACACATTCAAAAAACTTCTAACAACAAAATCAAAAGACAACTTTTATGAAAACATAAAAAAAGAACAAACACCCTAGATGTTTTTTTAAACCACATTTAACATTAATAAAAAAACAAAAAGTGCATGATATTCCTTACTTTTCGACATTCACGTTAGTGAGATCAAAACCCTTTGTCTTGCAATTGCATGAATCATGCCCAATAACCTAATTCTGACATTTACAACAAGTCCTATGTGTAAATCATATATAAATCATATGTAATATAGTTGTTCACAGTAAAAGCTATCTGAGTTGTTATATGTAAACCTTGTGTAACGAACGCAATTTATCCGTAAAACATATGTAATATAGTTGTTCCTAGTAAATCATATGTAATATAATAAAACAAAGATTGTACTTAATATGTAACATCTTTGTAACATAGGTGCATTTACAAACAAATGAATTCTAAACTTGGATTGATATTAACTCATTTCAGTTAATAAATTCATTAAAATTCCGGTAAAATAAAATGGCACAAGCATGTTAGTTTATAAAGAACACAAATATATCACTGATTTTTAAAATAAATGAATTGATTTATTAATATAAATAAATTAACAAATATAAACGAACCTAAACGAACAAATATAAAAGAACGTAAATGAACGAATAAAAACGAGCGTTCACAAACATAAATGAACAAATAGGACGTGTGTTCAGGTTCGTTCGTTTAGTTAAATGAACAAAAAATTTTGTTCATGTTCGTTTATTTACTAAATAAAACCTTGATGAACGAACTTTTTACTTGTTTAGTAAACGTTCGGTTCATTTACATGCCAAAAAAAGTGTAAAAATTAAAAAAAACTAGACTGAAAGAAGTAAAAACATTGGTAACATCATTGTGTTTGCTATGATGCGGCCTAAGAGGCTGCCTAGGCGCCCCTCCACTAAAAACTATATGTAAAACAATGGTAACATCGTTGTATTTGTTATGTGAAATGACCGTAATTTATATGTAAAACATATGTAATATAGTTGTTCCAATTAAACATATGTAACATGGTAAAACATATGTAGCATAAAAAAAGAACAAACACCCTAGATGTTTTTTTAAACACATTTAACATTAATATAAAAACAAAAAGTGACTGATATTCCCTACTTTTCGACATTCACGTTAGCGAGATCAAAACCATTTGTCTTGCAATTACATGAATCAAGCTCAATAACCTAATTCTGACATGTACAACAATTCCTATGTGTAAATCATATATAAATCATATGTAATATAGCTGTTCACAGTAAAAGCTATCTGAGTTGTTATATGTAAACCTTGTGTAACGAACGCAATTTATCCGTAAAACATATGTAATATAGTTGTTCCTAGTAAATCATATGTAATATAATAAAACAAAGATTGTACTTAATATGTAACATCTTTGTAACATAGGTGCATTTACAAACAAATGAATTCTAAACTTGGATTGATATTAACTCATTTCAGTTAATAAATTCATTAAAATTGCGGTAAAATAAAATGGCACAAGCATGTTAGTTTATAAAGAACACAAATATATCACTGATTTTTAAAATAAATGAATTGATTTATTAATATAAATAAATTAACAAGTATAAACGTACCTAAACAAACAAATATAAACGAACGTAAATGAACGAATAAAAATGAACGTTCACAAACATAAATGATATGTGTGTTCAGGTTCGTTCGTTTAGTTAAATGAACAAAAAAAATTTGTTCATGTTCGTTTATTTACTAAATAAAACTTTGATGAACGAACTTTTTACTTGTTTAGTAAACGTTCGGTTCATTTACATGCCAAAAAAAGTGTAAAAATTAAAAAAACTAGACTGAAAAAAAGTAAAAACATTGGTAACATCATTGTATTTGTTATGATGCGGCCTAAGAGGCTGCCTAGGCGCCCCTCCAATAAAAACTATATGTAAAACAATGGTAACATCATCGTATTTGTTATGTGTAATGACCGTAATTTATATGTAAAACATATGTAATATAGTTGTTTCAAGTAAAACATATGTAACATAGTAAAACACATGTAGCATAAAAAAAGAACAAACACCCTAGATGTTTTTTTAAACCACATTTAACATTAATAAAAAAAACGTGCCTGATATTCCCTAATTTTGGACATTCAAGTTAGCGAGATCAAAATCCTTTGTCTTGCAATTACATGAATCATGCCCAATAACCTAATTCTGACATGTACAAGTCCTATGTGTAAATCATATATAAATCATATGTAATATAGTTGTTCACAGTAAAAGCTATGTGAGTTGTTATATGTAAACCTTGTGTAACGAACGCAATTTATCCGTAAAACATATGTAATATAGTTATTCCTAGTAAAACATATGTAATATAATAAAACAAATATTGTAGTTAACATGTAACATCTTTGTAACATAGGTGCATTTACAAAGGTTATTGGGAATTCAAAAATGAAAAAACAAAGTGAGAGGATGGCCTTGGCGTGGAAGGGATTCATACTTTGACAAAATGTAATATATGTCAAATAAAAAGTACACTTATATGTGACTCACACTTACAAAAAAACACATTTTTATTAATTAGAGACAAGATGGTGGTAGATAAAACATGACAAAAAAGTACAAAAAGGTTGTCATTTGTTCTAGAAAAAAAAAGGATAAAAAGACAAAAGTATTTAAAATCTGTTACACATTAAATTAAAAATAAAAAAAGAACTTCAGACCACTTGTAATATTAACGTAACAAAACACGTGCACTGTATAATAGGTGAGATCCAAAAAATAACAACAATGTAGCAATAGTGTAACTTTTTGGCGTTAACTGATGTCCAGATGCGGAAAATATCAAAACAACAAATGTTACGTAACTAACATATTTAAAACAACGTAACAATGGGCATTCGTGGGTGACACTGTACAAATGTGTATAAAAACAAACATGTAAAAAAATTACATTTTAATTAAAATAAAATTACATATTAAATCTGTTACACATTACATAAAAAAAAAATTTCAGAACACATGTAATCTTTACGTAACAAAACATGTACACTCTACTATAGGTGAAACACAAAAAAAATCAACAACGTAACAACAGTGTAACCTCTGTGCGTTAACAAATTGACAGTTGGAATCAAAAATTCAAATAATAGAAAGGTATGGGTTAAAAATAATAAAAAATGAACAAAAGTACATGGGGGTAAAAAGACTATATTGCCAAATGAATTAAATAAGAATAGTGTGATGTGGCAAAATCTGGGCACATAATTCGGTTTTCATGGTTTTCGGGCTAGGGGGTTTCTAAATTATGTATTCCCTATATATATATATATATATATATATATATAATGTTTATAAAATCATCCGGTTCTTAAATCATGTCCGAACGATCCGACCAGTCGAACCTCTAATCCGGTAAAGAGACCGGTTCAATGTCCGGTCCGGTTCTGAAAACATTGGCTGACAGCAAGCTACAGCTGGTCTTTCATTCCTTATCTAACAACAATAACAATGATTGCTTATATGACCTGGCTCTTATGCCATATAACACAAATAAGTTTCTAAAAAAAAAGGCAGTATAATCCTACTACCCATAGCAGAAGCTATTGGTAGAATTTAAGTGTGTGAAGATGAAATTAACTTAGGTTTTGCCTTACCTTTGTTATATAAATTCAAGTTTTTAAATTAATCTTATCTCAATATATAAGATTAATTCTAAGAGCATGACTTTATCTGTTAGCTGTAAGGTTTGGAAAGTTTAACCTTACATCTATCTTACTTTTATAAATTAATCTTATCTCACTATATGCATAAAAGCGGCATTGCTTATTCAATTGATCATAACAGTAATTTTTTTTTTGTAGTTCAATTTTTAAGAAACTCTATTATAATTCAATATAAACAATTCTAATTTAATATAAACAATATATCATGAATTATTTCACATGTAAATTGGTAATAAAAAAATGAAATACACAATTAATTAGAATTAGTATGATGGAATAACTATCCAATATAACTATATTAGTGTGAAACTATTTTAAAACTCATTCGTCTAACATGTCTATGTGACTATGTATTTATTTATTTATTTTGAATAATGAGATTTATTCTCCTCTTAAACTTGTTACATCATTGCATTAAATTAAAGTATTAAAACATTTTATCTCCTTTTTTAGGAGACAAAACCTCTAATAAGTGAGTTAGTCTCACATTAACGATTTTGTATTTATAAACACATTATACGTAATCAACACGTAAACTTACTTGCATACTTACATTGAGTTGTTACTCAGCCCAAAATCAGCCTTTTGGACCTTGGGAATTAGCCCAACAATGGAAACATGAATACATGATTAGTCAAAATATACCTAAAGCCTGTATATACAACAATAGTCATACCCAGTAAGAATTTCATTGTAACGACCGTTTTATTTAATATTATAATATAATCAATAGGGTAAAATTTTAGTTAAATATTTATTTAACTAGTATTTGGATTGTGTTGTATAGTAAAGTTCATAACTAAGTTAGATAACTTAGTTATATGTTTTGAAAGATTGAGGGTTATATTTACCAAGTACCCAAACTTGTAAGTTAGGGATATGTATTTGACTTTAGTCAAAATTCACATATCCTCACTATGTGTATGTGTGTGTTTTGTATGTTAGAAGCCAAAGAAGGAGAAGAAGAAATGTGACCTAGCTTTCAAAATTTGTGGTGATCTAGAGTCGTAATCCAAGTTTAAGTGGTTAAATCACTTCCTTTGGTGATCTTCAACAACTAGGTAAGTGAATTTGAGGTTTTATTCTAGTTCTTGAAACTTTGGAAGATGAAGCCATGAATGGGTTTTCATCCAAACTTTGAATTGGGTGTTATGGGTAATTAGAACAAGTTGTTTTGATTTTATAATAATGTTTTAAAAACCCAAACCTATGATTCTTACATAAAGAATCAATAAGTGAGGATTTGGGTGTTGGGGAAATCATGTGAGTTGGGTTTACATATGAACATGGTGACATTAATTTTAAGTAATGCTATGTTGATGCTTTGCATGTAAGTTTGGTCAAAACTCAACAAATATGTTAAATTTATGAGTTTGATTGTGAAATGGGTTATGGCTAAGTTGAAATTAACAAGATAGTGTGTAGGTAAAAGCTTGCACACATGTTGTTTGTTAAAATGCCAATAATTGACTTTTAAGTCAATATTTGGAAATTGAGTCATGAAATGGGTTAAAAGTGATTATCATCATGAAATTGATGATTCAATAGTAAAAGGGTTGAATTATTGAGCTTATATGTGACAACCAGTACCAGATCATCCGGCAAGTCCGTACGGTACGTGTACTTTCACTATTTACTATGTGTAAATACAATGTGTAAACAGTTGTGTGACAACAGGACTCAGAAAACAAACAACAGTTGTATGTGTTTAAGTGAAACTTAAATACAGTAAATACAACTCATGAGAAACAACAATGTGAAAACAAATGACAAAAACACATCGGTTGCGATCTGATATCCACAAATAACAGGAATTAGATGGGCGACAATTCAGTGTGAAAACAATGTGAATTCAATGGGAACAATGTGAAAACAGGCAAGTTTAGTTGAGTCCGTCAGTGAGGAAATACAATCCAAAGCATAAGTTCAGTGTTGTTTCAGAACAATAAACTGACAGGGTGTTTGCATGGGTGACGATTCACACAAACATAAGTGAGTTTAATGTCAGAAATGATGACTGAAAAGTAGAAAACTAGAATTAGAAAGTGAAACCCTCGTCGGATTCGTTCGGGTGACGATTTGAACAAATACGCGCGATGGCGGTACGATCTGACGAAACGAAACGATGAAACGATCTAATAATAATAATAAAATAAATGAATTAAAAAGATTTATTAAGAATAACCACCTTAGAAATGTAAAAGTAAAACCATTTAATTTAAATACGTAAAATACGCGTTTACGATCCGGAACCGTAACGAAAACGAAAACCGAACAAACGAAACGAACCCAAATACCCGCGGGGTATATAAACCCTAAATGAGTTCGTTTTCCTCATTTATTACCCACTCACTCTCTCTCTAAACCCAATTCCCGGATTTCTCTCTCTCTCTTTAGATTTTCAACATTCAAACACCAAGATCTCTCTCAATACTCAACCAAATCGCGCAAACTTGGTGCCAAATCAAAGCTATCATCATCCTCTACACGAAAGTACAGCAGATCGGGAGTGGAAACCCCTGAATCAGAGGTAAACGAGCTTGAAAGGTTCGGATTTTTAGGGTTTTGTAACCCTATGTTCGAACTCCTCATCCAACCTGCCCAAACCCTTTTCTTTTCCACCCTACACCTTCGAAAGTAGACCACACATACACAACCACAGAGAACCACCATTAATCTCGGCTAGAACTTGAGATGAACACCATGGGATTTGTTCGAACCACAGAGAACCACCATTAATCTCGGCTAGAACCACCATTAATTGGCACGATGATACTTTAGTGATTTGTCATTATCCAAATTATTCATTCAGAAAAAATGCATTTACTAAAACCTTAGTTAGAGTTCTCTACTACTTTTTATAAACAATCTTCTACTCCTAATAAATGATTCCATTTGGTGGACACGTGTTCTCATCAGAAAAATTGTCAGACAATTTTGCCCGCTCAAACAAGTCTAATTCTTTCTACACGCGGGTCTAGCCCGACCCAATGTTCGGATGTCATCTCAAATCCCTTCCTCAGTTCCTCCTAATATGTTTATTATTCCTCACATCGAAATAAAAAAAAAAAAAAAAAACCCCAACTTCTCCTTCCTTAATTTTCAATCTACCTCTGTTAAAATCTCATCCATGCCACGAAGATCGGTTTCAACACTTTGATTATCTTCAATGTAAACCATATCTCGGTTTGATGCTCAGATTCTTAGGTTTTGCAATGTTTATATGAATCTTCAAGCTTTGTTTTCATTCTCATATTCAAGCTTTGTTTTCACGTTTTTTAAATATCTTCAATTAATTTTCCCTTTCGATTCAATCTTCTCTCTAACGTTTTTCACAATCCAATTTTGTTAGTGTTTTGTGATAAATTCTCAACCATGGTTTTTGATTCTATCGTCAACAATTTGATCCCAACTTCCCCATTGAACTCCAAGGACTTTGGGAAGAAGAGGAGGGTGTGTTTATATATTTATCTTGCTTAATTTTAATTGATTGATTGTTATTAAAATAAATTCGACTGTGGAGACATCAGTGGTTTGGTTTTGGTAGTCTAGCAAAATCAAGGACCTATACATCTTCCAAATAAAAGACATCAATCCAAAATGAAACTTATTATTTGATTTACGAGGATCTGGATAATTTTTTTTGTGGGTGTTATGATTTGATTGTGTACTTTAAATTCGTCATCATGATTGACGATGAACCGATGCGTAATTTATTTGTTCTGTTCACATCTCAATCAAGATTCAAGGAAATGATACTTGAAAATGTTGTTTTGATTTGAACAAATTTAAGTTAAATTTAACCAATCACTTGTGTTATACCTTTGGATTTCATGATGCTATTTCTAGGCACGAGGGATCTGGGGATTTTGATGATGAAGAAAAAAATGTCTGGTTCTAAAAAGTTATTTGGACTAATTACTGTTAAAAATTGATTATGAATGAGATTTCTCAAATATATATTCACTATACAAAATTTTATCATCGAATGCAGATGGATGATTATTTTTAAGGATTTCTCAATTTCGGTAGTATTGATATGTGGGTAATTAACTGTATATATAGTTTTGATATGTGGGTATTTAACAATATCAAATCGAAGAAATAAGATATAGTAAAAACTAATATAGTTTTTTTATCTCCATTATATATGTTAAAATAACATTTATGTATGTGAATAAAATATATTATATAATTACAAACGATTGCTGCAGCGTGTAGGGGAAAAGTTTATACATGACATAGGATATAGGACGCTTGAGAGAATAATTATATATGAAAGCTGTGATCAATGGTGATAGACAAAAGAGTTGCGATCAATAGAGTGTGGACTTGCAACCCGTGTAATAAAAGGTATGTGGTTTCAGTAAGAAGAAATATTTAATTACACATTTATAAATTATATAATCTTTATTATTCAATCCGTGTAATACACGGGTCTATAATCTAGTTAATTATAATTATGTACGTGATTATTATACTGCCTTCTTAATTACTATAGTATGCATTTAAGATTTGTAATACATGATATCACTATATTCATTTCCATACGTCTCATCCAATAAATTCATTTACGAACATTAATTTAAGTATAAATTGATTATTTATAGTTTAGTAATAAAATTAATATTCAATATTTTTAAAAATATTATACTCAGTGATACTTAACATATTATTTTTATACTTTTATTAATATTATAAATTTTACATTTATTTTGATTATATCTTCATTGCTTTTGTTTTTAGAACAATAATGAATTTAGCAATTAAATAATCAGTTATTATGATTATATATGTTGGTAATATTATAACATTAAATATTATGTTGATTATATATGTCAGAAGCAAATAAATTTAAAATATAGATTGATAAATGTTTATTTTCGTCATTTTATTATTCATTAATTAATGAAAATTCAAATATGTTGGTTATATTAATTTAAATCTTGTACTTTTGTATCAAATTATATAACAATTTTAACATTCTTTACAGATAACAAAAAATCTTAAAATATCAAGGTATACTTCTTGAATGTTAATTCTTCTACTTCATTTTGTTTATTAAAGACAAAATATTTTTTTATTTACATCTTTAATTGTAGCAAATTCATTTTGTCTATCCTTCAATTGCACCAAATTCCATATATCCAAAAAAATTCAAGAAAAGACAATTGTAGCACCGAATAATGAAGTTGTTCAAGATATAAACGATTAATAACTACATTGTTTCTGGTGATAATATATAATACGTAAGTTCAAACAATATTTGTCAACAAGAGTATGTTAACACTACATTTGATAAAAGTTTATACTCACTTAAAGTTCTAAATAAACTTAAATTATCATGATTATCCAACTATAGATTACTTTTAAAAGTTTGTATTTAAGTAATTGTAATAAGAAATATTAACAAGAACAGTTAGTTATGTAATCAAATCAAATCAAATTAAAGGTGATTAATTTTTTTTAACAACAATCGAGTGTAACGTCGTGGCGTATGCACAACGCCAGCAGGCCTCAGAAGACCCATTCCTCAAGGGAGCGATAGCTCGTTTTACCGGGCGCTACCCTCGGAAGAGTTGCACATGATGCGCAGAAACCAGCTTATTTGCTGTAAATTGTGCCCCCATCGGTTCAGATGCGCGCCGAGATTAAGCTCAAGATTATTTCCCTTACCTGGTATTTATCAAAGTGTCTTAAGTTGGAGTTGAACCCTTGACCTGATGACCTCCACATTGGAATGTGAGTCTTCTACCAGTAAGACAACTTATTTGGATAAAGGTGATTAAATTGAAAATCAAGTTATAAAAGCATAGATAACTTATGAAAGTAATATTTTTTAATTTAGTATAAACAATAAGAAATATTTCTTTAAGACAAACTCGGTGAAATAAATAGACGTACCCCTGATGTAATGTATTCGTTTGCTTCTTTAGACCCCTTGTTTCCGCGATGGTGACCTATTGGTAAGGGGTGAGAATCTGTAATAGAGGTCTGAAGTTCAAAGCCTGGCACCACCCAATTTCCTCTAGATCACGCGATTTATCTCACTTATTTTGATCATGAGACCGGTCGATAAGGAGCGACTAATTGTGTCGTTCACCATTTTTTTCCTTTAGACACCAAACCTAATCAAGCAATCTTATCTGATAGATTACAATGAGATTATTTTTTTTTTTTGCCGTTTGTACATCCTGCCCTAATCGCAGTACCATAAGTATAATTGTACTGCCAACATATGTGATGTCAGAAGACTGAAGTTCGAAAGGATGGCATTTTGAGCAACCCAACAACCCACATTCACTTAACAAATAATTGGTTTTTATAATTTTTTTATTTTATTATTATTATTATTATTATTATTATTATTATTATTATTATTATTATTATTATTTTATATAATTTTATAGAAAGACCATAATATAATTTTCAGCGATATCTCACATTGTAATAGTCTGGAAATAAAAATTCTAATTTTTTTTATTTTCACATTTCTGTCCCTAAATTGTAAAATTATTTCTACGAGTTGAATTGGGTTAAGTCACATACTATATGAATAATATTTTACTTTTGTTTGAGATAATTAAAGGTGATCTCACTACATAGAGTAAATTACTAATATGAACCATGTGTTCTGTTAATATTTCATTTTTCATCCCAGGTTTCATAAATTACCAATATGATACCAAACTTTAGACATTAGTAACATATATAGTCCTTAAGTTACCAAATTATTCTCATATATTTGACCAAATCACCTCCACATAAGGACTATATGTGGTACAAATGTTTAAAGTTTGGGACCATATTAGTAATTTATGAAACCTAGGGACCAAAAGTGAAATATTAGTAAACCACAAACCATATCGGTAATTTACAACACTATATATTTTGAGTTTTTGATCAATTAAAGAATTTTATACACCTAAATCATACGAGAGATTTAAAAGCAACAAAATAATAACTTAAAACTCTCATTAGGACTTTATGGGTTGTTTAAATTATTAAGTGCTAAGTTACTAATAATTTTAAACTATTCAAACTTTGTTTAAAGCTTAATGATTAGAAAGTTGATTGATTGATTTGTATGCGTTTTTTTAGTAAAACAAGTAGTTTTAATCTTTAACATATTTAGATGTAACATCTTAATATGGAGGAAGATGGAGTTATGGGGGAAGTGATAGGAGACCCAGGTCATTGTGTTCGATTCTTGATCGAACCAGGTTTTACCGGCCTTTCACCTTCGTGCCTTTGGGCGGGTGCTTGGGTTGGGTTTTCCTCGAAAATTGGTAGCTGGTGGGCTAGGGGCTCCGTCCATCTGGACTAGTGGCCAGCTTGGGCATCCTTTAGATATTGGGGGCCGTGTATGAAGTACCCGGCAGTTAATTAGTTGGCCGTTCAAAAAAAAAATAACATCTTAATAAAGTCACTAATAATATGAAAAAGGCACTTAACCTGAATAATTATGATTCATCTTCTTCTACAAACCAGATTGGAACATTTTTTTTAAAAAAGAATTTTTGATTAACTTGATACTTGTTTAATTGACATTATATCAAGATTTATTGTTCTTCAATAGTTTGTTGATTTTAGTATTATTTTTACGAGACAAAATTGAATCAAATATGCTACCATTTCATACCTGCTCAAACAAATTACTTAATAATCAAATGCCTCACAATCAGCTTAAGTTTTTAACGAAAACGAACTTAAATAAAGGTTTTATATGATACATGTCATTTTTATAGGTGATACTTGTAATTATTTTTGAAGAAAGAACTACTTAAAAATTCTTCATAGATGTTTTGAATATATTTTATAAAAATAAAACTCACAGAAAACAATTAGGTCTGACAATTTTGACCCATAACAAGATAGGTAACTAAAAATTATGTGAATATAATATATTAAAACGAATAATAATAATAATAATAATAATAATAATAATAATAATAATAATATATTTGATTAGAAAGTCACTAAAAACTTTCAATTAAACTATTGTTTAGTTACAATTTATTTTAACTTGAACAAAACTGATGTTTTTTGAAATTACTCCTTTAAAGCCAAACTGATTTTTGTTAAAAACCTATTTTAACCTGCACTAATATTGACCCACATCCATTGTGACCTATTATCCAACCCAACCCAACATGCCTATTTTGTCATACATAGGAACAACTTTGATGTATTGTATTTTTATTATGACTTTATATATGAAATTTCGTTTGATTGTCTTTTTTAACATGATCTGACCTGATTCGTTCTAACACGATTTGTATAAAAGAGAAAAAAAATATTATTATATATTTCTCCTCAAATAATTATAAAAAAATTTGCCCTCCCTAAAAAAATTATGAGTCGCTGTGTAGTACATATATTTTTACTCTTGTCTTTTTAATATTTAAAAGAGATCAACCTTTTTTTGATTACGTATTCAAATTTATGATTTTTGAAATAAAAAAATGCTTACTTTTATTTGTTAGTCAATGCGGGCATCCCCACCACGATTGCATACTGCGGCAGGGAATTATGCGATATCCCCTTTGCTTGAGGGGATGTATCACGATTGGTTTTTTTATTTTTTTTTTGAACGGCAGTTAAACTGTCTCGTCGTGCTACCTTCAGTTATCCTGGCGATTGATAGCCAAGATCGATTCCTCGATCTCCGACCTGAGACACGTGTGCCCCCAGATGCGCGGGAACCGGATGGAATCCGTAAACCCTCGCCCCCCATTAGGTTCGAACCTGGGATTAAAGCCCTGATTCGTTCCTTCACCTGGATATCCATTAAATTGCTCCCAACAAGGTTTGAACCCATGACCTCCACATTGGAAGGGTGAGCCTTTACCAGTTGAGGCAATTCTCCGGATGATTGGTTTTTTTATGACTAGTAGTTTAATATTTATAGTATTTTAAAATTTAAAATTTTATTTTTTGTTTTATTTTGTTATACCTCTCCTTTTAATACTTTTTTCTTGAACGTCGAATGTCTCAATCGTGTTATTTCACTGTATCCAGCCATGTCATCAAGGTCTAGTTACCTGGATCTCTTATGAGTCACAACAACAACCTCAGAAGGAAACCCTACTGGGAAAACCCCTGACCCCCTCAGACCCCTATTTCGCTGTGGAAGATTTTGAATCCAAGACCTCTCATTTAAAAGAATCAGGATGTACCATCGAGACAATGCCTTATTTGTCTCTCCTTTCAATACTTAAAAAGCACTATTTGATCAAACATTTTAAAAAATAAAACAGGTAAAGCTAGTGTTGCTTCAAGGGGAGATAGAAAGCTTGACTCAATCTTAGCTAAGAACATACTAAGATGAGAAAACATCATTACTCTTGCAACAAGAGTAAGCCTTATGCTTTCAATTTTCAGCGAGAATTAACAAGAAGTTCAAAAAGTGAATATAATAATAGAAAGGGTATTACGGTAAAGAAGGAATAACTTATTTTACTCGTGCCTTAATCTCTTATTTATATACAAAAAGAAGAAGGGTATTTGTGCTTGAGAGATCTTTTTCTTACGTATTGAAGGTGTCATTCTTTCTTCTTTAATAGATATTATGTTATTGGTAATAGATAATTTGAAAACCCCTCTTTAATGTGAAAATTATGAAAATCATGTAAAAATCATGTAAAAAAAAGTTTTTTTTTTGAAAATTTTTTAACAGGTTTGTAACATTATTAGGTACATTTTTTAAAAAAATCAAAAAAGCGCAGACCAGATATTTTTAAAAAATATTTAATAAAACCATGTAAAACAGACGTAACAAAACGTAAAAAAGTTCCATCAGATCTGACACAGCGTTACGTATGTTTTACATGAGTTTATAAAAATGTATCCAATAATGTTACAAACCTATAAAAAAATTTAAAAAAAACGGTTTTTTACATGATTTTTGCCTAATTTTCATAGTTTTCGTAACTAAAATAGGGTTTTTATTTAATATACCATTTCTAGGCATTAGCTTTTACTTTAGTCTCCCTAATTTGATAGCATCTGTCTTGTAATTAAGTTTTGACACGAGTATTTTATGAAAAATATAAGTTCTTATCTTATACGTTTTAACTCCTTTGTTCTATACGTTTTATTTTATGAAAAATAAAAGTTCTCACATCTTGCAAGGGTGTATTCTAGCCTAGTGTAATTTTTTGAGTTATTCTTTGCAACATGGTGATCTTTTTAGCCACAAAAATTGATACTTTTAAATATACTAACTTAACGTGTTTAATCAAGATTAAAAGTTTTACACACTTAAGTTTAACTAAAATAAATAATGAGAGAGGTTCACGATTTTACAAGTTGAAAATTTTCCAGAGACAACGTTTTTGTTACTTTTATGTGTTATTATATAATTTTGTATCAACCGTTAAACTCTAAATCATTAATATCACAAATACTCTAATAAATTCTTACGTAAAGGACTATCAATTGATATACTCAAATAGTCAAATATATTTGCTACTCAGTGTTTTAAAAATCAGATTAGCCCGACCGGTCAGAACAGGAAGCGGAACGGCCCAATTAAGTCACTTGAACCGCCCTTGAATGAACCGACCGATTAATTAAGTCGATTCACTAGTCGGACTGGAAATTCAAATAATGAAACATGATTATGTTTGTTTAAATGTGTATATTTATTATGTCATCCGGTTCTTGAATCTGATCCAACCAGTTACAAGTATGTCATCAGATCTGGTTATAAAAACATTTGTGAAACTTGCATAAGACTAACCTTTCGAAAATTTAAATAGAGAAACATGATGAGATCGATAAATTCACAATTTCACATGGGATCATGAATACTCAACCAAAGTGGTCAATCATTTCCAAATCTTTTCCCACTTTCTAGTCCCCATCATATCACTCCATCGACTTCAATGTCTTAATCAATCATGTGGTCTTCAACCACAATACAATAATCCCATGCGATGCACGTGGCGTATTATCAACACAAATGTTTAGACGATACATATCCTAAACGAATATATATCACAAATGTAGACAAAACGCATTTTATGCTCTCAAGAAACTTTAGGATATTGCAAAACGTGTCACTACCGGTGATAAATTCATTTAGACCGTCCTGGTTGAATCGGATGGACCGGTTAAACTGTCAAACTGAACGGTGATTGGACCGTTTATTTTTTTGTTTTTGTTTTAAATCCAAATGATAAAACAATAAAACCAAACTCAAAATTTTTTAAGCATGATTATGTTTATTTAAACATTAATTATGTTTGTTTGAATGTTTTTATAATTATATAATTTGTTTAAATTTTTTAAGTATTTATGATGTAATCATGATCATGAATCCGTTCCAATCGTTGTATCAGTCTAATCAGTTAACCTGTAAGATTTGCAGTTTAATGTCAGGTTAGTCCATAACACGTATTCCATTATCTTGTAAAAGCATCTTGATCATGCAAAACTTTATGTTCAATTCGTACGATTTGGTATCAATTATTAGACTTTAATTCAAAATATATACCACAAAAACTTCCAATCTCTTAAATTATCCATGATCGACTTCATCTCTCTCTCTCTTATGTGTCACACACACAAACATATACACACATACATATATATACATACATACATATATACATATATACATATATATGGATGGTTCTATTGTTAACCCTCCCTTATAGTGTTAACCCGTTAACCCTGGCGTTTTTTGCCCGAATCTTTGTTTTTTTTGTCATGGTTTTTATTATACATAAATATGGGGGTTTCTTTTTTGTGTTTTTGCTAATTCATCACCGTTTAGAAACAATGATGAATTAGCAAAAACACAAAAAAGAAACCCTCTATTTATGTATAATAAAAATCATGAAAAAAAACAAAGATTCGGACAAAAAATGCCAGGGTTAACGGGTTAACGCTATAAGGGATGGTTAACATTTGATTCTCTCCCTATATATATATATATATATATATATATATATATATATATAGGGGATTAATAAAATGAAATCTTATTTTAGTGAGAAAACCTTGAAAACTCATGTAAAACGAATGTATTTTTTTTGAAAATTTTTTTACAGGTTTGTAACATTATTGGGCACATTTTTATAAAAAAAAAATAAAAAAAGCGCCGAAGAAATATTTTTAAAAAAATATTTTATAAATTTTTTTTACGTTGTAAAACATACGTAACACTGCGTCAGATCTGACGGAATTTTTTTACGTTTTTACGTATGTTTTACAAAAAAAAATTTAGTTTTGTTACGTATGTTTTACATGCGGTTTGCTAGGTTTTCACAAATGAAAACGGTTTTCAAATTATCCATACCCTATATATATATATATATATGTATGTATATATGTATGTACATGTATATATAATGATATAAGCACTTTAACATCTGCACACTATTCATACATATCCTAGCTAGTTGCCTACCTTATTCAACACATCCTCATATGATCTCTCTATTTCATACATACATACAAACATACATCCATTCACATATACATACATATATCATGCAAGTGAAAATTGTGAAAGCATGGCTCAAAAAAAGGAGACATACAAATGTTGCACGATGGTTAAGTTGTGAAAAGTGGTGTTCATGGATAATCCGATCATCATCGTCGTCATCATCAGCTATGCATGATGATGACGATGATTATGATGATGCTTATGATGATGAAGACTACGTTCCTAGAGATGTCCCAAAGGGTCATTTAGCGGTCTATGTAGGTGAAAACCAAAGTAGGTTTGTCATCAGTGTGAAATTACTAAAATACCCTTTGTTCAACGCATTGTTGGACCAAGCTCGAGAAGAATGCGACTTCACCGCCGGTTGCAGGCTCTATATCCCCTGCCATGAAGATGTCTTCCTCAGCGTGGTTCGCTGTGCTGCAGTACCACAGGATCAAAGATTCATTTTCTGCATATGAATTTTGAGAGTTGTTTTTGTATTTTACTACAAGAATGATTATGCAGCTTTATTTGAAGATAAAGGAATCCATTTTTGTCAAGGGTTTCTTATTTCAAAATAAGTGTATTGAACGGCTAATTTTGGATCATTGACGGATTACTGGCGTATCATCGTGCCACCAGCAGTACTACCCGATCATATCTACCACCAAGTCACCAGTTCTGGAGGAAACCCAATACTTTGAGAAAACTGCGGACTCGAACCTAGGACCATTTAGTTCCTGAGTCTTTTCCCATCACCAAGATACCGCTAGATTGTAATGTTTTTGTTCAAAATAAGTGTAGTTGATGATGTTAGATGTAAAATTATATAAAACTTCAAATGACACCCTTCTTTAATTTGTTATCATGACCATTGTTACAAATCCCATCGATAATCATCGAGGAAAATCCGTAAAAAAAATTCGAAAACAATATAAATTTCTCCGATTAACCAGGCGTAACAAACAGTTTGGCTTTACGATGGGCCATTGGTGAAGGTTAACAGGGCCAGGGGGCCGACTGCCCTAGCTCTTTTTTCCATCCGTAGTGTTCATTTTTCAACCGAAATGTTATTTTTTTTGTTAAAAATACTGGTTTCATCCATCTCTTTTCCAACTAATGTTTTGAACCTTAATAACCGACCCTGTTAAGCTTACTAGAATTTGCGTGATGGTTGAGTTGGTTGGGTTCGGGCATTATCAACAAACCTACTCATAATAATATAAAAAAACATTTTGTAATCTTTTATAAACTTAATGGGCTCAATTTTTTTTAGCTTGACTATTAGACTTATTTAAACTTAATGGGTATAATTTTTTTTTTATATAAAATATGAAAAAAAAAAATTTTGGGCCCCTAAAAAAATCGGGCCTGAGGCGGTGGCCCAGTTTGCCCTTATTAAGGGAGGCTCTACATATCGTGTATGCTAGCCCCGCCACAACGCCCGACCCGACTAATTGTTAAAATATACCAAAAACCGACACTATTAACAGTTTGGGTTAATTCTGAATAACTCAACTAACGTTATGAACCTGAATAACCCGACCATATTAAGCTTACTGGGGTTTGCGTGATTGTTGAGTTGGTCAGGTTCGGACATTTTCAACAACCCTACTCATAATAATATAAAAAATATTTTATAATCTTTTATAAACTTAATAGGCTTATTTTTTTAGCTTGACTATTAGACTTATTTAAACTTCATACGTATAAATTTTTTTACGTAAAATGTGAAAAAAAATATAAATTTTGGGCCCATAAAAAAATCGGGCCTGAGACGGTGGCCCGGTTTGCCCTTATTAAGGGTCGGTTCTTTATATCATGTATGCTAACCCCGCCCGTAACAGGCGGGTAAATCTCTACTTTCTATATATATAGTCAATGGCGACCTCTTTCGATGGTGTTAATACACACGTGACACGTGTGTGTTTGTAGAACATGACACGTTGAATATGTCATGTGAACTAATATGTTGTTGGTGCTAGATTTGCTCATGAACCGAATCAAATTGAGTCACGGTCACCTCGGATCATAAACGAAGCTATTTTGGATTGTAAACTGAGCCTGAATTCTTGGCTCAAGCCCGACTCATTTTCAGCCGAGTTGAATCGACTTGGTTTTATAAAATAAAATTAATGCATTAAAGTATGAAAAAACAAAACATCTCAATTAAATTAACAACAATACTAATATACTCTGTATAAATTTTATACACCATTATAGAAAACAATAGCAATTAAAAAATAACACAAACAATTAAAAAGAGAAACATCAGAAATTTTATAAAAGAAATTTGATGGAAAACATTATAAAACACCAAACCTGAAAACCATACTAATATTCGAAGCTATATTTATTATTAAAATTGATTTTACAGGTTTATGTTTTGGTGTATTAGGATGTTGTACAAACGAGCCAAGCCAGCCTTGACTCGGACTCGGCTCATTTACAAAACGAGATGGCTCGATTTGGCTTGGTTACAAACGAACTTTATTCGAGTCGTGTTTTATCCGAGCTTTTTCCGAACAAGTTCCGAGCATTTTAGAAAGCCCCAGTTGGTGGGTGGTGTT
This sequence comes from Mikania micrantha, assembly GCA_009363875.1. NCBI lineage: Eukaryota > Viridiplantae > Streptophyta > Magnoliopsida > Asterales > Asteraceae > Mikania > Mikania micrantha. The sequence goes on along the minus strand of CM018687.1, from coordinate 50,482,012 downwards.
GGATATTTTAGTGTAATTAGAGATTGCGTGTGACATTCAAATAAGAGTGCACGCTTCTTTGAATGTCAACCGGACTAACGGGGGTTCGGGGGCAGCGCCCCCGAGAGAGAGCGGGGTCCAAGGGGCGGCAGCCCCTGGCGGGGTCCAAGGGGCAGAGCCCCTGGCTGGGGTCGAGCTGCCAGGTCAGCTTGGAAATTTTTTATTTCGGACAAAGTTCTTTATTGAAATCGCATTAAAAATTTTGTTTCGGACGAAAATGCGCTATATTGAACTTGAGGGACCAAATGTGTATTTAGGTCAAAACCGCCTCAGCAGTTATTGGGAATCGGTTTATTAGTCGATGATCGATTAGGAAATAAAGTTCTCTGGAATCTCTCAAACTGTTTGACGAATCACAGAATCAAAATCATATACATAATATAGTTTTCTGATTTTATCCGATTGAAGATTGGTATCCACTCCAATTTTTGATCTGATAGTGATTTACACGACTTCAGAAGTATCCGATTACGAATTCTACAACAGGTGGTTGGATTTGTATCAAGTGATTACTAATCCTATGTGTAATTAGAGCTGACAATTTTTAATATGGACATATTAACATGACATGGCATAAAATTAACAGGTTTCGTATCATAAACAGGTCAATACATTAAGACATGATAAAAAAAGCCCGTGTCAAAACAGATTAAAAACATGTTAACGACCTGTTCAAATATGTTTAGACATGGTTAAACACATATTTAATATGGTTTTTCTAAAGACATTTTAAATCTATTGAAACACATCGTTCCTGACCTGCTAAACGCCTGTTAATCTGTTTAATCATGTTTATATTTTTTAAACAATAAAAAAATAAATTTGTGATTTTTATCGTATCTTTAAACTTGTCTTATCGTACAACACGATTACTTATCGTGTCATGTTCGTATATATGTAATATTCTTAGGTTGTTAGAATTGGTACTCAAAATTAAAATCAATATCAAAATGGTCTTGTAATGTCAGTCCTATATGTAATGCCGGTCCTACAAGGCTCATCATGACACTTATCAAAAGCTTGTGCCTCTAACATCCTAATTTGTTTTTGTTTAAAACGCAATTTGGATCATTGACGGATCATAGACCCACTCGATCATATCCACACTCAGTAGGAGGAAATTTACCATAGGTGAGAGAAAATCTCCTAGCCCAACATGAAACCCCAATTTTGTTCATGTCAGGACTTGACCGTGATATCTCCAATATTAAAGCCACATGGTACATTTTTTTAACTACTTGAGTTGAGGATCATTGGTTAACATCCTAATTTGTAGTTTGTGTTATTCATACAACTCACTAGGATATTAAGATATTGTAATGCCATTAAGGCACCCGATCCGTCAATAATACCGACACATGTCATTAGAGATGGCTCGTTAGACAGTAAAAAAACATTGGATGAGGGGAAGTAGGTCTCATATTTACTCTTGATAAATGATAGTTTCTTTGTCTTTTTAAAAAAAATTAGCATAAAAATGTATATTATTAGGAGTGAAACTATTTAGTTTTTAAAACCTTTAAATTAACAAACAAACTTACCTAGAATATTTTCATTCTTTCGTAAGGCATGGAGAAAGGATAGAGACAAATCTTGTCACTATTCCAATTGTGATATAGAGATTGCTCCGAAGAAGTACCCGGTTCAAAGTTATCGTTTGAAGTCAATTATCCAAACTCTTTTAACGTTATTTTCACAAAATAAGCAAAACAACGTTAAAATTAGTGTAATTTTACTTTTCTTCTTTATAGCTCACATATATATACATTATATGCATGTATAAAAAATAGGACGTTAAAACCTTCGAACGTTTAAAAATATAAAATTAAAAAAGAGAAAGAAAATGATTATATTGAACCGTGCGTAAACAAAAATAGTAAATAAAAAGGTGAAAATACAAAACAAACACATTAATTAAAAGTTAAAAAATCCGGAGAATTGTCTTAACTGGCAAATGTCCACCCACCTAAAGTAGAGATATTGGGTTCGAACTTTCTTGGGTGCAATTTAATGGATATCTAAGTAAAGGAACGAATCAGAGCTTTAATCTCGGGTTCGAACCTAATGAAGGGGCGAGGATTTACGGATTTCATCTGGTTCCTGCGCATCTGGGGCACACGTGTCTCAAGGTCGGAGCTTGAGGAATCGATCTTAGCTATTAATCGCCAGAATAACTGAAGGTAGCATGTCGAGACAGTTTAACTCTCGGTAAAAAAAATTAAAAGATTAAAACAACACAATCTTTAGGGTTTTAGCATTTGGAGCCCACCAACATAAACCCCTTCATAGTAAGTTCGTAACCGGGTCAGAAAACGTTCATCTCAATTCTCATACACGCATAATGGCTACAGCGGCTGCCGTCCGATCAATTTTCCGGTCATCCTCCATCCGTAGCGCGGCGGCACGATCATTTTCTCAAGCCAAAGCTGCTCGCTCTCCCTTCCGCATCGGTAGTCAGAACTCACTCTCTAATCGCATCTTCAGGTAACCGCCATTTGAGCTAATACCACAGATCTACGAATTTTGTAATTCGAATCGAACCATAGTTATAAACATCATGATCTCTTCTGTTCAAATTGAAAAATTTGTTATAAACCTGTATATAATCCAAATCGATGAGCAATCATGTAAGAACAGACATAAAGTTAACTTTATTAGCACAAACAGATGTTAATTTGAAAAATCTTACGTTAAATAGGTCAATCAGTTCTCTATTATGTCCAGGGAGTTCAATTTTATAACACAGTTACGAATAATGCCATTTTAATTTTGTTTTTGTGGCAAAAGATCAAAATCTAGGGCTTGCACAATATCCATGCTATGAAATTACATTACTGTGAAATTTGATATGTGTATGCTCAGATGTCCAGTTGAAATGAGTGCTTGTTTGGAATCATTGCAACCTTTTCACACAGCCACTGCTTCAGCATTGATGACTTCCATGCTAAGCCTTTCTCAACGCAGTTACGGTTGGCTCCCTGAAGGTAAAAAAACCAGTTCCTGTGAATTTGTAGCAATTGTTATCCATTTTGTCTAGTTTGCAAATTGCTTGATTACTCTGTACTTGCATGTCTGTTTCCATGGTGATTCAAAAATGAAGTTAAAATCATTTGATTGCTTCTGCTAATTTGAAGATAGTTTCATACTTCAATAGTGGTATCTTTATTTTGACATACGAATACACGATCGTAGTTTTGTTAACTTTAAGTTTAACAGTGCCTAAATCGGCAAGCTTTTATAGGTTTTATGTATGTGAAGCCATTGGTGACTTAAATCTTGCTTTTTGCAAGTTATTGAATGTCTATAACTCTATAAGTCGATTTTCATCACACTGCATCTTTATTTTGACCCTATGATCATAGTTTTGTGAACTTTAAGTTAATCTGCACCTAGATCTGTCATTGACTTAACTCTTGATTTGTGCAAGTTCTTGAACATCTAAAAGGCGACATTCTTCACACTGCATCTAACTTGTGCCAGTTGTTTGAAATACCCTGATTTATTTTATCTCATTCACACAAATTCATCCAGAATGTTACTTTAATCAAGAGTCATTGTTATTGGATTTAGACTATACCCGCTATAATTATCTTCAATTCCTGTTTTTGTGTTTGATCTTTACTGGGTACATTATCTTACATAAGTACTTGTATTTTCTTGGCATTAAACAATTTCATCCAACTTTCATGGCTCCTAATTGGTTTCCTAATTATTGGGTTTTTCTTATTGATTAGGTATCTAGCAACACGTCATAGGTCCCACCTTGATCTTCTTTCACTCAGTTCGAGGTAAGTTAGTGGTCGTTAAACCGTGTCAGTAGTTCATGTGAGATGTAGCAATGTTTAGATGAGTATCCTAGGTCTCTCTATATAGTTAATGAAGCAATCTATTAACTAGTTTTTTTCAGATAGTGTTTTAAACTACCTCTTATCCTCATCAGGATCTTTAAACTAGACGTTTCGTTTAAAAAACTAGGGTAAATTTATGGAAAACAGCAAAATCACCACTCCATTAGGATCTTTATTGTAAGGAGTAATTTTAAGGAAGATACAGTTATACTTTTATGAAGGTTCATTGTTCATTTCTTGTATCCAATACTTGTATTTTTGTGAGTGGTTGTGATGGGAATAAAGAGAAAAAATAATAAAAATAAATATAGAATTAGTATTTAATTGAATACAGATAGACTTAAGGAATGAGATGTGAGAGGTTTTTTAAGGTGAATTTTTTTAAGGAAAAATGTGTTTTTTTAGCTAATTTATAAGGATAAGAATAAAAAACCTACTGTGATTGCTGATGTTACCATCCCTACCGGCATCCCTTTGCACCGCAACACGTTCTTTTTCCTATCTTTTTTTGATTGAATGGTACATGCTTCATTTGTAGGCGTTGACAAGACTAGATGAAGATCAAGAAGCAATGACTGGAATGATTTGGATGTCTATTTTCAATATTAGTTTGCATAGGAAACATATACCTTCTTTAAGATCAATAATTAATCACAAAGTTTTGAGATGAGCACATTTCATTCTTATTTGTGTTGGAGGAGTTCGTTTCATAGCATGGTGCACCATTTATTCTTCTAATTTCATGGAATGAATGAGATTTTTACTTGTTGGTTTGTTTACTAAAAATGTTACACTTGCAATGAATTGAATGTTTGTTCATTAATTATATCCTTGTTTGATCAGCTTGCAATGATGATGTGTGATGAGTAGTAGCAGTTAGCTTTGTTCTCAAAGAATTACAGTAGCAGTTGATCGATTCATCTCATCATCCGAGTTAAACCTTTTGAGTCTATTTCGATAAACTTTCTTATACAATGCGGCATGTATTTGTCATTATACACTTGAAGATTTTGTTGGCCAGACTAAATCTCTGTTCAAGTTGTTTATGTTTCTACTAAACTTGGCAAAAAACGGGGTATGACAAGTCAAAATAGGACGTGCTGAACAAATTTTAATTTGGTTGCTCAAAATGAGCATTGATCAAAATATGGTCAACTAGATATGATAGCGGAGGTGGTGATGACAGTGGTAATGGGTGATGCTAGCTCATTTGTCTATTTGAAGTTTTGAACCGGTTAGCCAGTTTTATATAAGTTACGTTAGACTGTAGCTATAAAAGGTGCAAGGCCACACTACAAGACCTTTTGGTCTCGTAGGCCAAGACGAGGGTTCAACACACAAGATGTTGCATGCATATCAAAACAAGCTTTATGGATAATAAAAGTAGACATTTTTGTAATCACTTTTACATATTATCTTGTTTATCCAGGTAAAACACTTTAGGGGTTGTTTAATAATCTCTTAACGGTTATTAAGATACTACCTATTAATGAACCATTTCCTCTTAATGGTTAAGATATAACATTAAGTCTGAATGGTTAAAATTAACATTAAAATGTAGGCTTTTAACCATTAAATTTAAAGTTTCCTCTTAACTATTAAAAAAATATAAACCATGAAGAGATAACATTTTAATAAATGTTGAAAGCCTACCAAAGAGCCTCTTAGTGTCTACCCGACTGTCCATTTGTCGATTTTTACATATCAACCGGTCAATTTGACCCAAATGTGCATGAGACTCCGCTTCACAATCCGAAGGTGTTTTCTAAATCACCTTGGCACTTTAGGATTCATCCATTCTAATCCAAGTTATAACTTGACTGTCAAATCAACCAGGGCCTGCCCTGAGAATTAAGATATCCAATTGGAGCTGGAAAAAAAAGCATTAGCGAATTCAAATATTAAAGTAGTGATGTTCAAAAAAACCAAAAACCATTTAAAACCGAAAGCTGAACCTTGTTTGTAACTAAATACCTAAACTGAATTCTGAATTTGGTTTTTGATTCGGTTCCTAACTGTATCCGAATTCGTTTTTCGGTTCGGTTATCGATTTCAATTTTTTAATTCGGTTTGTTCCGTTTATTCGTTTAACATATTAACACAAGTTTAGATTTAGATTTATTATTTTATTAATAATATATAAAGTTGAATTCGGTTTATTCGGTTTTTAACTTGTTTATTCATTTACATTTGGTGTTTTCGGTTTATTCGGATTGGGTTATTCGGTTTTTTAACCGGCTTATTAGTTTGTTCGGTTTAAACTAAAACCGAACCAAACCACTTCTTGAATTCAGTTCAGTTTTCAAATAGGAGAAAAAATTGAAAACCGATTCAACCGAGCCGTATAAACCGTTAACTAAAGCAATAAACGCCTCTACTTTAAAGAGCATGAAAGTAACTTTGTATACATTAAAGGAAATTACATTTTATACTGCTTAGATCATGTGTATATAAATAATTCTTTCTATTTATATGTAACTTGTTGGTTCTCATTTAAATAAAATTTCTATATATACATGTGTATAAAAAATGGGTCCGGGACGGAGGTAGGTTTGCCCCTCCTTCGGGACGCCCCTGAAAACCTGCATAGTAAACAAAAAACATCCATATTTATACACTTTAAGAATAATCACAATAATAGGTTGTATTTATTACAAACCTCACTTAGTGAGTCCAGATAAATGTGATCAAATAAGAACAAATCAGAACAAGAAGATGCTGCTGCTTATTTCATTAGGCATAAACGATAACTGCGCCATTCTTCTTTCATCACCGCTATAGCATGTTAGAAACATGATGTCGTTGAACTCATTCTCTCACAGTTGAGCGAATGCGACAAACACGAACAATGGGTGTTGTTAAACTTGTAATAAAAAAGAGGAGGAAGCAACATTGGTTCCTCAAAGATGGTCAATGATCGCCTTGGTGAAATCAGAAGTCTTTGAAGATCCACCAAGATCAGCAGTTCGGTACTCGCCTTCTGCAATCGTTTTCAAGACTGCATCTTGTATCCTATCAGCTTTATCATGAAGATCCAAGTGGCGAAGCATAGACACCGCGCTTAATAACAAAGCGGTTGGGTTTGCCAAGTTCTACACAAGTTAAGTCAACCGCATTGTTATTAATTTTACAAATTTGAACCTGCTTTTCAAATGCTGAAAAAAGTAGCTTTAATTCTAACCTTTCCAGCAATATCAGGAGCTGAACCATGGACAGCCTCAGCAAGAGCAATTCCTCCCTCCCCAATATTTAAGCTGTAAAAAAATATCAAATACTATGAGAAGATTTGGCATTCGTAGTTGTTTATCGTTTAATTAATAAATGAACAAACATGAAAGAATATAAATTATTTAGAAAAAGAACCTATCATTTGAAGTTAAACATGCATTATATTCATTTTCTAATGTAATTGACTAATTGTTCATGTTGTTCGCTTATGCATTAATCTAAGATTCAAACATCACTATTGTTATGTGAATATACTTGAATTGATATACACATATTTGTGCAAATATGTGTTTTCATGTATTATAAACATCTACATGTGTAAGACGCTATTACGGAAGAGAGAGAGGAGTGAGAGAAGCAAATTAATAAATCAGAGAGATAAATCATATAACGTTTACAAATATACCTTTTTCATTTAGTTTTTATAATGAGTACACAGTTTTGATTGGTTCTTGTATATATATATATATATATATATATATATATATATATAAATTTAACATACATGAACAAATAGTTTATTGATTCGTTCATTTAACTAAAAACTTCGTTTAATAAATAAATGGACTTCCTGCTGTATAGTTCATGAATGATCCGATGAATGTTTGGTTTGTTTACAATCTACTTGACATAGAAAAGTGAAAAGAATAAGATACCTTGGTGTCAAACCCAATCCTCCAATTAATCCAGCACAAAGGTCACTTATAATGTCACCATAAAGGTTAGGCATCACTAACACATCAAATAGTGCAGGATTCTTTACAAGCTGCATATACAAAAGAAAGATCATTAGTCTTGCAATCTTCTTATTTAGATTTAAGAGAAAAGAATGGGTACCATCATACAACAATTGTCAATGACAACTTCCTCATATTTTATCTCGGGGTACCTCTCAGCGACCTCCCGACAACACTGTTAGAAAATAGAAATTCAGCATAATAAAGCATGCATCTTTAACATCTTAAAAATCATAAATTAAAACCTTCAAAAATAGGCCATCAGTTTTCTGCATGATGTTAGCTTTGTGTATAGCTGATACTCTCTCTCTACCATGAGCTTTAGCATAATAAAAAGCATATTCAGCAACTCTTAAACTCGCCTGACGGGTAATGATCTTAAGACTTTCAACTACTCCTCTAACCACCTAGTGTCATCAAATGAAAGAAACATCAGATTTGGAAGAACAAAAGAAAAAAAGAAAAAAATATAATCTTTAAGATGATCAGTATAACTCACTTGATGTTCAAGACCACTATACTCTCCTTCAGTGTTTTCACGGATTGTGATGAGATTTACATCATCATACCGAGTTTTGTAACCAGGTAGGCTGTAACACGGTCTGACATTTGCATAAAGATTCAGTTCTTTTCTCAATGTAAGATTTAAGGAACGGTGACCTTTACCAATTGGTGTGGCCATTGGGCCTTTCAAGCCGACTTTATTTTTTCTTACCGACTCAAGACTTTCCCAAGTAACAAAACTTTGCGTCCTAGGATCTACTTCTGTTCCTACATAATGTTCCTCCCATTCGATTGGAACATCTGCAGCATTGAATATCTGCATAATGAGAAGGGCTAAGTCAATGTTTGGCCTTTTGAGATATACGCTTAAATAACAACCTACATACAGATTAATCTTTTCAAATAGTCTAGATTCAGATACAATTTATTTCCTTTTCCCATTTTTCCTCTAGATATGCTTCCATATGCAATTCAGTAAGATAAATAACCAAGTGTAATCCTAACAAAATGTATGGCACAAGTGAATCCTATAGAACACGATAATACTCTCTTGGTTGACATCTTGGAAGTAAGACACATGATTTCTATAGTTGAAAGAAGCACATGATTTTTGATGAATGATGATATATTTTCTACCTTATATCATGGTTATAAAGAGCATGCCTCAAAAGGCGATCAAAAAATGCAGGACCTTGAGGAAGTGCTTCATGTAGGCCTGTAAACGAACCGAACGTTCAGCGAACAGTTCGTGAATTCGGCGGGAAGTTCGTTTATGTTCGTTCGTTTAATAAACGAACGAACACGAACAAGAAATTCCGTTCGTTTAGTTAAAGGAACGAACATGAACAGAGGTCGTGTTCGTTCATTTGTGTTCGTGAACGTTCGGTAACATGTTCGTTTATGTTCGGTTAAGTTCATTTATTATATTTATTCATTAAATGTGTTGTTTATTTTTAATTTTTAGTTTAATACCATAATACTTAAAGTTATTTTTAGTTTAATACTATAATATCTTAATTTATAAATTTATAAATGATTATCTCCATTGTTTGAGATTAAAAATGTTGATTTTTATTGTTTAAATCTGTGTTCGTTATCGTTCGTGAACAAGCTAAATCCTTAATGAACGAACACGAACACGAACACGAATTTTTGTTCGGTAAGCGTTCGTGAACCGTTCGTGAGCAAGTTAAAAGTTAAACGAACGAACACGAACAAGGACTCGTTCGTGTTCGTTCGGTTCGTTTACAGCCCTAGCTTCATGCATATCCGAGTCAAAATTGGTCGAAATAAGGGTTTGTAGCCTGGCAGTCAAAGGCTTGAGGCCTAACCAAGTCATAAAGGGTGAGCCTTGGGCCAGGCGGAAGGCGATTAAAAAGCGATGGTTTTTTAAGCAAAACAAATGGTGTAAAGTAAAAACATGCCATTTTTAAAGGTCTTAGACATGTTTTAGACTGGTTTAGGGTTAGTCTAGGCCTGTTCAAGGCCATGTTTGGATGCTTTAAACCAGTTTTAGGCTTCATCTAGCGAGAGTCTAAAATTCTCATCAACGAGAGCACTATATCCAAACCTTGACAGTAGTCATCAACAAGTATATATCAAATTTTAACATCAAAATGACATAACATGATGAAATTCAATTCACAGACACCAAATTATTGAAAAATACCTAAAGCAGATAACAACAACAAACTTGCAGTAAACATATAATCTGATCACGATTGAGTAATGACGTAACTTAAAACAAGGGGAAATTGGACCTCTTTGACGGAGCTTGCGATCTCGGGACCGATACCGTCGCCGGGGAAGAGAGTGGCGCGAATGAGATCAGAGGTACCGGAAGAATAACCTCGGCCGATCGATGGGAACAGGCTTTTGTTAAGATTACGGGTGGTCGTCGGGAAGATCGCCGGAAGTAAACGTCTAGCAATTTGCGACGCCATTGTTAACGACTCGCTGAGAGAGAACGCCTAGTGAAATGAAATAAAAAAGAAAGGGTGGAAATATTGGTATTTCTCCGGACTGTCGAGAACGTGTATTATACATTATTTTTAAAATCATAACTTTCATAAAAAGTATAACGTCATATAAAATTTACACAAATATGTTACACACAATTATAGAAAAGTAACTCACAAATATGTAAGACACAAATATGTTACAAAAAATAATAAAAATACAAACATGTTTAACAGTGAATAATTCATAAATTAATTGATCGAACACCAACTAATTACAATATTTTGATCTTCATCATCTTTTAAATGTTAGAGTTCATCAAATTCAAATCTTTATCATTCCTAATGGTGGACTCTTTGTGTGTTTTTATCCCGTTAAATAAGTATTAAAATAACAACATATATATTAATTTTTAAACAACTTTAAAAATCAATTCGACTTGGTTCAGTTTTTTTGGGTTTTGGAAGAAGGTGGAAGAGGAAGAAAAGGATCCACAACCCAAGCAATTGAAGCCAAATTCGTGCAAGGATTAGTGAGGTCATTCGTTTGTGGCAAGGCAGTTTAACAGGAAGCATCGTTATCTGATCCAGGCATGAGCATTTGGTACTGAGTATCGAAACCGAACCGGTGCCATACCAAACCAGTACCGAACTGACATATTCGGTATGATATTCAGTACCCACTATTCCATAAATTCGGTACTAGTACCTGTACGGTATCAATACCATTATAACTAGATTATTTTGTAACAAATGCTGGTACCTAAAGGATACCATACAGGTACCGTACCGATCGATTTGGTACGCAATTTTTTAAAAGAGTCATGGTACCGGTACGAGACCGATCTCATCCTTAATCATATCTACAATTAAAGTGTTTTGACCAAGTCTAAGGGTTCCAGGAATTTTTCTTGAAATTCTTATGTAATTGATGTAATCAGATATGAAAATGATGTAATTAACACCTTCAACTTATGATATGTTACTGAAGGACTCTAGTTACTGTTTAGAAATGAAAAGAGCTGACAAATATGTTTTGTTATGTGTTAATAATTTTATAAACTTATGTGTATAATGTGTTATGCTGCAAAAATGTATGTGTTTACTTGAAAGAGAATGTTATTCTAATTCTAGTGATTAGATGAATAGTATGTTATCTTAGCTTTTTTGATTAGATAAAAAATATGTTATCCTAACATCCATGTGAGATGAATGAAGTCTCTTGCTAATTTGTGCATGTTTTCTTCATGTCAATAGTTGAATGGATATATGTTAAGAGTATGAAAAATGTAAAGTATGTTCAAGTTAATGACTTGATAAATCATGTGATATATGATTATTTGTATATGACAAAATGAAAATTTGAAAGACTATTTAATGTTTATTTACTTTAATGAAAGTATCAAGTCATAGTTGCATAAAAAAACTAGAACTTATCAACATTAAGGGGTGTTTGTTTTTTCAGAGACAAAACGTCTGCAGTCTGCGGACCATGTCTGCGAAACTCTTTTGCAGAAGAGTTGGTCAAAACCTCTGCAAGAAGATGGTTTGTTTTTTAAAACCTTTTCAAAACATCTTCCCCACCTCAACCTTCTTCCCCGTTCACCCATTTCCCTTTTCTCCACCGGCCGTCACCTCATCGTCAGCCTCTTCCCCACCAGGTGCGACGACCGGAATAGGGCTACGACCGGAATAGGGGCGACGACCAACGACCAGAATAGGGGCGACGACCAACGACCAGAATAGGGGCGAACCCTCGATTGAGGACCATCGGAACCCTAGTTTGAGGACCTCGGTGGCGGCGCCGGCTGTGGAGGGGTTGCGCGACGCTGTAGAGGGCGGCGACGGGGAGGATCGACGCAGTAGATGGCGGCGACGGGGAGGATCCACGGTGTAGATGGCGGCGACGGGGAGGAGCCACGCTGTAGATGGCGGCGACGAGGAGGAGCCAAGCTGTAAAGGCCGCGACGGGGAGGAGCCTTGCTGTAGAGGGATGCGATAGGAGGCTGCCGACGGCTGTGGAGGGCGGTGATGGAGGGCGGCTGTGGAGGACGGTGATGGAGGGCGGCGATGGGTGGAGAGAGCCGATCGGGGGTTGTAAGCTGGGAATGAAAACCTAATAAGAGGAAGAAGAGATGAGAAGAGGCAAGAAGTGCAAGAACCATGTCTTCCCCAAAAAGAGGTGGGGCAGATGTTTTTTAATGAAATGTCTGCTGAAAAACAAACAATCTGAAACCCTCAACCTCTGCGCGTGGTCTGCGCGGCGCAGACATAAGAGGCTAGAAGAGCTTTTTAGAAAAAAACAAACACCCCCTAAGTAACTTGTTTTTGTTTGAATGGTAGATTAAACATTACCTATATATATATATAAAAAGCAACGTCGGTGGCCAGCCGACGTGGCTTTTTTTTCTTTTTTTTTTCTCCTTTTTCATCTTTTTATTTTTATATTAAATATTTTAATTGCATTTTCTTTTTAATTAATTCATCATTTTTTAACCTAATCTTTTTATCTTTATTTTTCTAACATTACCTATATATATAAAAACCAACGTCGGTGGCTTTCATCGTTTTCTTTCTTAGCATTTATTACTTGGTTAAATAAACAAATTTCGATTACAACAAACAATTGTAGCTTTGGATGAGATGGTAAGGGGGTTTTACTTGGAAGCTTTGTGCGAAGGTTCGAATCCTTCTCAAGAACTTTTTTTTTCATATTCTCCCATCTTTTTCCCAACTATTTTTAATAATCTCTTTTTTTCACGTTTTGTTCTACCTTTTAGAATTTAAAGTTTACCTTTGCACTCAATATCAAAACTTTTATGTTTAACTTCTAAACTTTTATGCTCTATCCCTAGACTTCGTAGAGCGTCGATTTGACCCTCCTTAAGTTTGTAGAGTTAAAAGTTTATTTATACACTTAATATTAAAACTTTTATGATTAACTCTTATAATTTTACGTTCCATTCATAAATTTTGTAAGACGTCACTTAAAAGTCTATCCCTATATGTTTTTAGTCGATAGTATAAATTTAATTACTAACCGTTATGTCGCCGCCGCAACATGCGGCGGGTCAAAATACTAGTTATGCATATTTTACAACATATAATAGGGTACATTTTTGGATTTTATAGCAGATTAACAATCACTTTTGAGATTAAAAGTTGTTTTTATGACAGACTACACAAATCAACTTTTATAGCGTAATAACACTCACTTAACAACGAAATACACTGTCTTTAGAATGTTATTTTATTTTACTTTGTATAACATCCTTCTACATTCCAATTTATGCATTTATATTATAATTATTTCGTATTGTCATCCGTTTGTTGTTTCACTAAACGTGACTTCAACAAATTGGAAGTGGAACACCATTCCATCCTTCCAAACACTCCAACAACGGATCAACGATCTGACCAGTGCACACAGCCATGAACACCTTATCAAACTCCTCACCGGGCGACGTCTCCTTCTCGCCGGTCAAGTACACCCCACCAAGCTCCTCCCTCACGAACCGGTACAACGGGTACGACCTACACGCCTTGATCCGGTTCGGGATCACCATCGAACCATTCTCAAACGCCACTCTAACACCTTCAACTTCCTTAGGCAAAATTGACTTCAGTTCGTCTTCAAATGTAACAATCTTTTCGAAAATTGAGGTGTCCGTGTTCCTCTCGGTGTTTAACGCGTGATCAACGAGTACTTGTCGAAGCTTTTGCATCAATGGGTATGTTGCTAGACATGGGTCGTCAATGTAGGCGAACACATACTCCCGGTCGACCACTCGAAGCAAGTCATTTTCGCATAATGTTGATCGGTCGAGTGCACTGGTTAGGACCTTTTTGGCTACTTGGCTTACGGTGTTCTTGACGGTTGATTTCATGTTTTCCTCCAAATGCCTTAGGTCGATTGATTGGCATAATGCGACTAGGTATGTTGAGGACATGAGCTTTAAGATCTCGACCGCTTCGGCTGTTTTTCTAGCGGAAATGAACCCTAAAGAGTTAACATCTTGGTTATGTTGTTCTGTGCTTTGAACATGGTTTGTAACCGGGTTTGCAAGAAACTGGAGCTCCGAACAGTATGAAGCCATCGCGATCTCTGCACCTTTAAATCCATAATCCAAACTCGGGTTACGCCCACCCGAAAGATTCGATGGTAGCCCGTTGTTGTAGAAGTCGTTCACAAGCTCGGAAAACTGTGCGAACATGAGTTTCCCGATCGCGGCTATGGCCAAACGTGTGTTATCCATCGAAACACCGATTGGGGTCCCTTGAAAGTTGCCACCGTTCAATGTTTTGTTTCTTGAAACATCGATCAATGGGTTGTCATTAACTGAGTTGATCTCACGTTCGATCATCTTCGTGGCAAACCGAATGACTTCGATCTGTGGCCCGAGCCATTGCGGGGATGTTCGGAGCGCGTAACGGTCTTGTTTGGGCTTTTGTAACGGGTCCATTTCGTGGACCTTTTGTGCAGCTTTAACGTAGTCACTTCCGTCTAAAATGTATTCCATGATGGCTGCAGCCTCTATTTGACCCGGGTGATGTTTCAGTTTGTGGGTCAAGTGGTCAGTAAACTCAGGCTTCCCTTGCATAACTTCAGCGAAAATGGCTGACAACACTTCCGACAACAGTGCAAGCACGTTGACTTCAAACAGCACCGTGGAAGCCATCCCCGACCCGACCGTGGTCCCGTTGACAAGTGCCACTCCTTCTTTCGGCTGCAAATCGAAGAACCCGCCTTCGAGACCGGCTCGGGCGAAGGCGGTTTCTGCATTGAGGATTTCACCGGCGGGGCCGATAGCTTTGGAGTTGGGGCGGCCGATGAGGAGACCGGCGATGTACGACAAGGGGATGAGGTCGCCGGAGGCGGTGATGGTGCCACGGAGGGGTACACAGGGGGTGATGTTGTTGTTGAGGAACTTGGTGATGGCTTCCAAGATCTCGAACCGGATGCCGGAGTAACCCTGAAGGAGAGTGTTGATTCTGACGAGCATGGCGGCTCTTGTTGTTGAATGTGGGAGCGTGTGGTTTGATTCTGTGCCGTTGCCGAATATTCCGGCGTTTAAGAATCTGTCAACACATTAAAAGTATTAAGAGATAATTTCCTCAAAATATCCATTAACTTTAAGCATGCCGGCGCCTTTACGTATACGGGCGCCGCTCAGGTAACCAACAAATCAAAAATTATCATGTGTCCTCACGCCCAGTTACCACGGGCGTCAGGTCCACACTGACATGGTTGTCACTAGGCGCAATGCCCATAAATATTTTTTAAATTTATTTTAATAAGATTATTATTATTTTTTGAATTTTCTTGTATATAGTCGTTCACCCATATATGTAAGGCGAAGCCCATAGGTGCACGGGCGGCGCCCATATATGTACGCGCGGAACCCACATATGTACGGGCGGTGCCCTAATATGTGTGAGCTAGATGGGCGCCCGTAGAAGACAAATGACATTTTTTTGATTCGTTGCTTATATGGACGTTGTCCGTATATACAGGGGCGCCAACACCTGTAAAGACAATTAACATTTTATGACATTGAAAGGAAATTTTGGTGAAAATTTGTGGTCAAATAGACACTTTGGGAATTTTCCCATTATTAAACACTTAAAATTAAATGAATGGGTCGGTTTGTTCATGTTTGCATTTAAGAACATGAAGGCGTTCCATACTTCTAATTCCCTTACGTTGATACAAGACGTGTTAATTTTGACCTAAAGCAAGATAACATATTGGTTTACGTGATCAGTTATTGTATTTTGGTTTAAAATTGATAGCATCATAGTATAAAACGAGTTAAGATAAGTAACATCTTAACACAATATGAGTTTAGATAGGTAGTCTAAAAATTACGTAAATAACTTGTTCACAAACATAAACCAACACAGATACAAAATATATACCTGATGAGTTCCTTTTGAAGAGCACCACCTTTCGTGGTTCGTCGGTTAGAGTTAGCCCCGAACCCAGTGCTAACACTATAACTATCAGTCCCTTTGTTCATACTCTCCATGATCCAATCACTACTAGCCTTCACCCCAGCCCTTGCACCCTCCGACATCTCCACCTTCACCTCACCAACCGCAACTGCAGCCACCTGAGCCACCGTCAATGTTTCTCCACCGACCTTCACCACCGGCTTTCTGAACTCCACCACCATCCGCTTCACCTCATCCAGGTGACTACCCTTCATCGATTCCGCCATCGCCAACCAGTTTAACGGATCACCGGTTTGTTGTCCACTGATTTCAACAGCCATTGTATGAACTACAGAGAGAGTTAAAGTGAAAGTGTTTAGAGGAAGAAAATGGGTTACAACTTACAAGTTACAACACTTGCTTATGAATTAAGGGTGACAATATTAGGTTGGCTTTTATAGACTCAGGTTTTGCATTATTTAAAATTTTATATTTTTGTTCAAAGTGTTTGTGTTTGATTTTTGAGTACCAGGGTTGGTAAGAAGCTAGATTGGGTTGGTGAGGTTTCATGCAACCTCCAACCCAAGTTATACTTGGTCACACAAACTATTTTAAGTGTTTGGATGGAAATACGATTTATTTGTCAGGATAATCTCAGGTAAACAGACGTTTACTATTAAAAAAACATAGAGATTTAATCAATAAATAAAAAACAACAAGCAATTGTTTGAACATAATATCACTATGAACCATTTAAAATTTTTTAAACTAATAAAAATAGGGTCAATTACATATATCCTCTTGCTAAAATCATTTATTACATATTTACCCAATCATAAAACTAAATTATATATTTCCCCTTTCTAAACCAAATATATTACATATATATCCATTTCATTAAAAAACAAATTATGTATTTCTTATTTTACCCTTAATGAACCAACTAAAAACCACTTACAAATTTTTCCTTACTAAGGGCCTAAGGGGCAATTTTGAAACATTGGAATTTTGTAATTTTAGTTTAATATTGAGGATATATGTAATTTTGATGTTTAAGAATGAGATATATGATATTATCCCATATAAAAATAATCTACGTTACTTTTAAATGTTTTAATTCATTACATCTTCTTATTATATACATTTTTATTGACTATAATTATTCACTACTTTAGAGTTTTCCTGTATGAGGTCTACATAATACATGATCAAGTCTGTTAACAAGTAACCCATCATCCTACTCAATCTTTAATTTATAAAAAAGTTAATTAACAAATAGAAAAATATAAAATAAAAGAAAAAATTAATTTAGAGTATAAAGATTTAAAAATTAATAAAAGGGTTGAACCGGCATGAGAAGGCCAAAAGCAAGTCGAACTGGACAACAGTGTGGGGCGCAGAGTTCGAACACCACCGATCGGACTGAACCTTAGTTTGTTTTTTATATAATAAAGATAATTAAATAGCAAAAATAAATAAATAAAATGTTGCTTGACAGCACACAATATATGTTATGTTATGAAGAGCAACTTTGTGGTACAAGGATGTGTCATAATTAATTAGGGGTTTACATGTTTCGGTTTAATGTGTTTCTTACTATTTCTATAACCAAAACAGTAACTTCAGTTAATTTTAATCCATATCCGTTATCATAACCAATTGATCGGTTAACCTTTTAATCAGTTAACCACTAGTTATGGTTCGGTTTCGGTTAAAGTTGGTTAATAATAACACTACTAGAAAAAAGATAAATTTGCTACGCTCGATTTTGTAGCAAATGTGTTGCAAACTGGATTTTGCGACACATTTACCACGAAATTTTTTCGAGGCAAAAACCGTTTTGCGACACATAGTAACCCTTGTTGCAAAATCTTTGTTACAAATTTGCTACATAAGTTGCAACCATTTTGCGACAAAAAGAGTGAGTTACAAAGTTACTACGATTTGTTACGCACACTCTAATTGTATTTTTCTTGTTAACTATATTTTAAAAAAATTATTACAAATATTGACGTAATTACATGTTGTCATTTGCTTCAAATTTGTGACAATGTTTTATTTTTTTATTTTTTTTAATGGCACATTTGCAACCAAGTGAAATTTATTTTCTTTTTGTTTGCTACACATTTGCAACTGAAAATAATTTTCTTTTCGTTAGTTTGCGACAAATTAGCTACACTTGTATATATTTTTTAAATGAAATAGTTTTTTTATTAATTTGCAACGAACAATAATTTTTTTGTAGGTTTGCATACAACATGCATCACAACGAGGTGCAGGGATGTGTTGTACGTATCATATAGCTATACGACACGTACAAGGTTCTGTATGATGTTGAATTAAAAAAAGAAGAGTGTGCAAATAATCATTACATGATATTAAAGCTAACCTATCGGTCTCTAAGCAAGAAGTTGGTGATGAAAAATAAGAAGAGTTGTTGGGTGACGAAGACAGTGAAATTTAACCAAACCTTCATTTAGTGACGAGTTCGTACATAATATTTAATAGGATAAGAATCTATTTTATTTTATTTTTTAAATATTTGTGTAAATAAACAATAATTTAAAAAAAAACATATCACTCATTGATTACTTCAATTCATATTTTTCCTATCTTGTTAACAATATTACTAAATAATAATATTATTAAAAATATATTTTTAGTTATTTAATATAAATTTAATTATAAATAGTTATTATATCATTAATTAAATAATTAAAAATTATTATTCAATTTTTCCTTTATCCAACCCTTATTATGCATGCAAATTTTAACTAACTTAATTAACAAGATTTGTCAAAACTTATATACGAGTTTCATTATAAGTATATTTGGTTAATAAATATATTGTGAATAAAATTAATTAATTTACGAAAATTCATTTTAATATAAATGTTCATTCTAAATTAAGAAAAAAATTATTAAAAGAATTGAAATCTTACATCACTTACCGTTATCATCACACCTGACCATCCATGTTGTCATTGCAATCAATGATGTCACAATTATGGCCAATTGGCCAATGCCACCCCATTCATTACAACTACTTACCTTGCAACCTAGTTACCACTATAGATCGTTACAATTTTCGATTTAATTGAACTTTTATGTTATGAAATGCAAAATATGATCTTATGAATGTCGATTGTTTCACACATGGAGATTATAAACCTATATCAGTAGAATCATTGAACCATTGAACATTTAATTATTTCTTATATCATAAAAAATTTTGATTATTGATGCTTGTACTGTTTTTCACGAGTGAGGGTTGGTATATATGTGGTTGGATCAGATGAACTCAATTGTAGTGTAGAATTGATTCTTATTCATCTTGGGTTTGAATATGAGTTGAATTCACAGATATATTTCGTTAGAGGGCTCGAAGGATTCTCCCAAGCTTACTGTAATGCTCAAGTTAGTGTCACATCCATAATGATAATCACATATATAGTCATATGTGTATCTCAATGCATGTGTAAGGGTAAAGATAACTTGTCTTTTAAGTGATGTAAATCTATATCTATACTATAAATAAAAATTTTAGGATAACACATGTCAAGTTTTTAGACTACCTAAAAGTTGATTTTCCCGCATCTTTCTCATATTTAATATTTATATGTTATCTTTGATTTTCTTCACATACTATCTCTCTTATTAAATATTAATGATTTTATTAAACTTGATAAATAATATGATTACACCATAAATAAATTCTTTATTTAAATAAAAAAAACATATTTAAAAACTATATATTATGTTAGTTAAAATAAATAATTTTTAAAATTTATGTATTTAACCTGTGTAATACACATGTTTTATCCTAGTACTTTTATATATCTGGGAAAAGTATCATGGATGACTATGATTCGCTCATGCCTTACTTACACAAGAGGAGTGGTGTGTTCATACTCAAATCACTCACTAATCAATCATAAAATAGAAATAAATGATCGAGGACATCATACTTAGGGCTGTAAACGAACCGAACGAACACGAACGAGCCTTTATTCGTGTTCGTTCGTTTAACTTTTAACTTATTCACGAATGGTTCACGAACTCTTACCGAACGAAAATTCTTGTTCGTGTTCGTTCATTAAGGAATTTAGCTTGTTCACGAATGCTAACGAACACATATTATTTAAACAATAAAAATTATTTTTTTAATCTCAAGCAATGAAGATACTCATTTATAAATATATAAATTAAGATATTATAGTATTAAACTAAAATAACTTAAGTATTATGGTATTTAACTAAAAATTAAAAATAAACAACACATTTAATGAATAAATATAATAAATGAACTTAACAGAACATAAACGAACGTAAACGAACATGTTACCAAACGTTCGCGAACATAAATGAACGAACACGACCTCTGTTCATGTTCGTTCCTTTAACTAAACGAACGGGATTTCTTGTTTGTTTATTAAACGAATGAATATAAACGAACTTCCCGCCAAACGGTTCATGAATTGTTCGCTGAACGTTCGGTTCATTTACAGCCCTAAATTCACACTTATGAGCGTGAGCACACTTAGTCCTTACTATGGAAGAACACTCATGTGAGAAGTGAGCGGATTTCACTTTGTGAGTCATGTCACATGGGCTTTTCTCATAGGTCAATTCATAATATTTAAGTCAACCCATTACATTTAAGAGCATTTGAAATCTATATGGGCAATACCTAAAATTGTAGTAATAAAAATTGGGCCAAACTTTGGTTTGGGTATATGTTGGATAATAGTGCATAACGAGAAGTACGTTTATGGTATGGATTTGTAAATAATCATGATACAAACACAACATTGAACGATAGTTGGTCGTTTGACAAGTGTGAACTGAGATTGAGACAGTAAAACTGAGGTACGTGTAAGTAGCGAAAAGCATTTGGTATCAAGTACCGAAACCGAACCGAACCGGTACCGAACCAATATATTCGGTACGGTATTCGGTACCCATTATTCCATAAATTTGGTATCGGGTATTAATATCATTTTTAGATTATTATTTGGTAATAAATACCTGTATCAAACCGATAACGTACCAATCAATTCGGGACGGTATTCGCTACCCATTTTTTCAAATATTAGGTACCGGTACTTTTGGCACCGGCATCAGTATAGCACCGATATATCATCCCTACGTGTAACTCCTACACTCCTACTTGTATTAAATATCTATGTATATTTATTATATCGTATAAGAAGTCGATTGGAGGTGAATAATTTGTATAGTTGTTTAACGCTGAACTTATGATTTTTTGTGGAAAAAGACCACTCTCGTTCATTATAATTGGAATTTGGAAGTATAAATTAAGATATTATTGCAGATATATATACTTTCATGGAAGTATGCAAATGTTATTGAACTAGCGGTTACCCGTGTGCTGCGTGTGTTTAACAGGATAAAAGGATGATCTCAAAAATCAAAGATCAAAACTTAGATAACATATATTTATCACTTTGTCATAAAATTTAAGGCATAAAACACAACTAAAATTGTCTAGAACTTGTATGATATAATGTTACCCAACTAAAATTCTACAAAAAGAATAGTCACATTTTTATGACAATATGGTTATTCGTCCTTAACGGTGATGGTAGAATCACGAATAAGAAAGCGGTGAAATAAAATGTTACAACGTCTGTCAATATGTACTGGAACGTATCAAATCTTTACTACCACTACCACTACCACTATAAAATAGATTAAGTTAAACTGAATAACTCTTTTAACCTAAAAAACTAAAGAAAAATCTCGAGTCATTAAATCAATAAACAATGACTATGATTAAATCAAATTGTTGTGGAATATTTTAGTAATGACTACTTTTGTTGACATTTTTATCAAGTTCCACACCTTTCTTAAACGTTCATAACTATTACATAGGAAATTATTTTTTGAAAATAAAATATACCATAAAACAAGCATTTTTTATATTCAAAATTTGTATAGTGTTGCTATAAAAAAATTTTTGTTTTTTAATTTATTATGTCTTTTGTACATGTCATTGTGTCTTTTGTTCATGACATTGTGTCTTTTGTACAGGTCATTGTTTCTTTTGTGTTTTTGCTTAATGTTACGTTTTCCTGAACAATTTAAGACACAATGATGTCACAAAAACATAATGTCAAGCAAGGATGACAGAATAACGAATATAAATAACACAATTATCTTAAAAAAGGCATAATCACCTTTAAAAAGACAAAATGACAAGTATGAACAGTTTTGTACAGGTCATTGCGTCTTTTGTAGAGGTTATTGTGTCTTTTGCACAATTCATTGTGTCTTTTGCACAATTCATTGTGTCTTTTGTGTTTCTGCTCAATGTTATGTTTTCCTGAACAGTTTAAGACACAATGATGTCACAAAATACATAATGTCAGGCAAGGATTACACAATCATCTTTAAAAATGCACAATTACTTGTAAAAATGACACAATGACGAGTATGAACAATGGTGTTACAAAATACATAATGTTAAGCAAGGATGACACAATGATAAGTATGAATAACACAAAGATTTTTAAAAAACACATAATTATCTGTAAAAAAGACACAATTACTTGTAAGAAAGACACAAAAAGATAATTATACACAAACGTTTAAGAAAAACACAATGACGATAAATAGACGCAATTAGCTGAAAAAATTTCATTTTTTATAGCAACACTATACTCATTTTAAAAATAAAAAAAATGTTCGTTTTTATGATGTATTTTAAAAAAAAATATTATATGTAAAAGTTATGTACGTTAAAAAAATGTGGAGGGAAGTGGTTATAACTAACTTACTCTATAACAACTTTTTCCTTCAAAATTTTAACTTTTCCATATCAAATTTGATCTCATAATCTAATAGTTAATAAACCTTTTTAACCTTTTTAACATAAGAAAACTATTTAGTTAAACATAATCCCAATGTTTTCAGAACGGGACCGGACGTCGAACCGGACATATTAATGGTTACTGGTCGGACCGGATTTAAGAACCGGATAACATAATAAATATATAATATATTCCAAAAAAATTATACAATTATAAACAAATTTAAACAAACATAATTAATGTTTAAACAAATATAATTAATGTTTAAACAAGCATAATCATATTAAAAAAATATAGGATTTAGTTTTAATGTTTTATTCTTTTGATTTTAGTAAAAAAAAACTGAAATTCGGTCCGACCAGTGAACCGGCTCAACCGGCCGGTAGGGGTGTTCAAAAAAATCCGTATCCGAATCCGAATCCTAAATATCCAAAAAAATCGGATATCCGGAGGTTCGGATATCCGAAATTTCGGATTCGGATACCTATTTTGAAAATTTTCGGATAGTTCGGATATCCGATATCCGAAATAGTTTTTTTTTCGGATATTCGGATACTTTTTTCGGATAATTTTTTCGGATATCCGAATATTTTTCGGATAATTTTCGGATATCCGGATAATTTTCGGATATTTGGATATCCGAAATATATATTTTTTGAATTTTTTTTATTTCGGATATCCGAATCCGAAATTTCGGATATCCGATCTTCGGATATCCGAAATTTCGGATATCAAAAATCACTACCCGAAATTTTCAGATATCCGAAACTTCAGATATCCGAAAATGAACTCCCCTGCCGGCCGGTTGGCTTGAATCCGGTTCCCATGCCTTTTTAGGCCGATCGAGTGTCCGGTTCCCGGTCCAACCGGTCCGGTCCGGTCCGGTTCTGAGAACACTGCATAATCCTTGTAATATAATATCAAAATAGAACAAAAATTGTCATAGTGATTTAATGGAGTGGGGCTCCACTCTGCATTTGCTTTATTCGAAGATAGCAAGCAAATTTCAAATGACAATCCTATAGCTTGAAAAATTTCATTTAAATCTTCAATCCTAAACACTTGTTATCGTTTAAGAGATGCAATGTCGCTACAAAAAACATGTCATTTATTAATGGCATACAAAAATTTCCAAAAAAAATCATTTATAAAATTTATGGTATAAAAATATGCTACTACATATGGTAACGCTAAATCCTTCTAGTAACACTTTCTCAACGTGTCATACAAAGTTTTTTGTACTTTTAGTGGCATTTTTTTGTCACAATATAAAAAAAAGACTTTTGTAACAATTTTTTTGTCACTAAAAATAATCATAGTTACATATTCATTCTAGTTTTAGTTTTAGTTGTACCTTTATCTTGTCACAACATAAAAATAAAACCTCTAAGTTTTTATCGGCAATATATCAATATGGACCCAAGTTTGCTACTTTATATACGAGTGATCCATTTTAACCATTAAGAGATAAAAATCATGAACCAAGTAGTCTTCCTTGTAGTGTTTTGTTGGATTGAACTTATGATCAGGGAATTTTGAGAAATCATGTTATCCTACCGTGTTTCGTGGATTTGGCTAATGCTTATTGTTTTATGGATTTGGTTAATGGTTGAAAAAAAATAATTTTGAGAAAATGGTGGAAATTTGAAGGGAAATTTTTTGTTGAAAATTATTTTAGTGAATTTTGTGAGTAAATATCGACAGTGAAAAGTGTTAAATTTATTTAGTGTATAAAATTAAAGCTATTAAAAATGTATGTTGACATGTGTGACACATTTAAAGTGTTTTTAAAAACATAATTTAAAAACATAAAAAATAAGTGTCACACTAAAAGTATGGTTAAGCAAATGTGACACTAAAACCTATATTTGTGACAGAAAGATTAAATATGACAAAAAACGTGTCACTAAATGATATTTTATTTACATTGTCTAATGATTTCAACATAAGTTCAAGTTTTTTCCAATTGGAATCTCTTTAAAAGATTCATAATGAATGACATTTTTATCATTTAGCTATGTAACCCTGATGTAGAGATGGGCAAACCGGGTTCAGAATGGAACCGGAACCGGTTTGGAACCGGGTTCAAGTCACAGTCAGGTTTGATGGAACCGGTTTTTAGGGGGAACCAGAACCGGTTTCAACATTTCAGATTTAAAACCGGTGGAACCGGGTAAGGTGGTCGGGTCCGGAACCGGGTACACCTACCGGTTCCAACCGGTTCCTGTTTAATTTTTTTTAATTTTAAATTTAAAAAAAATATACATACATAAATAAAATAAATACTTAAGAACATAAATAAAAAGAAAATAATATTCAAAAAATTCATTATTATTTATAATAATTTTACAATAAATTACACACATAATTTAAAAATAAAAATAACTTAAATACATTTATTTCTATTTTAATTATTTAAAAAAAAGACATACGTAAATAATTAAAAAAATACTTGATTTAAGAACATAAATAAAAAATAATATTATTAAAAAATTCATTATTATTTCTAATAATTTTACAATAAATTACATACATAACATAAATATAAAAATAACTTAAATACATTTTTTCTATTTTAATTATCTAAAAAAAGACATACATAAATAATAAAAAAACAATATTATAAAAATTCAGTATTATTTCTAATAATTTTACAATAAATTACATACATAACATAAAAATAAAAATAACATATTTAACATTTATTTCTCTTTTACTTATTTAAAAAAAAAGACATACATAAATAATAAAAAAATACTTAAGAAAATAATACAAATACAATAACTTAAGAACATGCGTTTTATTGCGTTTACGTTTGCGTACGTTTACGAGTACGAGCTTCTTGTGCAAATTCTTTAGCAGATATGTCGAGAGATAATCCTTCCTCCACCTCCTCTTCGTGTACCCTTGTTTCAAGTTCGATTTCATCTTCGACGTTTGTTATGTTTTGAATTCGAT
This sequence comes from Mikania micrantha, assembly GCA_009363875.1. Lineage (NCBI taxonomy): Eukaryota > Viridiplantae > Streptophyta > Magnoliopsida > Asterales > Asteraceae > Mikania > Mikania micrantha. The sequence goes on along the minus strand of CM018687.1, from coordinate 50,455,973 downwards.
CGATCGCATCCAAATGATCCTTTAAGCAAATACACATCTCTACTGATTCCGAAGTAAGTTTTGTTCTTTGTAAAGATAATACCCTACCACTAAGAGAAAACGCAGATTCCGAAGCTACCGTAGAAGCTTGGACGGTAAGTAAATCACGTGCCATAGTGGCTAGAATCGGATAATCGGATTCCTTTCCTTTCCACCATGACAAAAGGTCTAAATTGTGATAATCCTCGGATTGAAAAGTGGACACAAAATCCGTTCCACTATACCTTTCGAGCTCACTTGAAGGGGTGTTACACCTTTGTCGTTTTGCCGTTTCATTACGAACGGTATTAAATAAACTAAGAAGCGGATCACGAGGTTTACTACTACTCGAGCTTGATGTTGTAACGACCGGTTTTAACAGTCACGACTGTTAATAAATAAATGTTATTATGTTTATAAAATTATGTTGAGATAATAATATAATAACATTTGGGGTATTAGGGTTAACTAGTAACTAACTTGATTAGGTTGGTTAAGTGAGTTAACTAATTTAAAAGCTTGAGGGGCTAAAGTTGCCAAAACCTCAAACTTGAATATGGGGATAAATGTTTGACTTGAGTCAAACAACTAGATATTTTTTATCTAGTGTGTGTGTGTGTGTGTGTGTTTTGGACGTTCAAGGAGAGGAAAAGAAGAGAAAACCTTAGTTTTCCAACATTTCCTTCAAATTGGAAGCTTGTTTGGGTTGGAAACTAGAAATTGAAGCTAGAAATCAACTCCCAATATGATTACTAACAAGAGGTAGGTGTTAGTTTGCTGTTTTGGTTAAATTTTCGTGAATGAATATGAAGCCATAAATGGGTTTTTCATCAAAACATGAATTGGGTGTCATCACTAGCAAAAGATTGTTAGTTTTGACTGTTTAAACATGTTTTAAACACCCAAACATAGATTCTTGCATATAGAATCAATAGATGATGATATAGAAGTTGGGTAAATTACGTGTGTTTGAGTTCACATATGAGCTTGATGACTTGAGTTGAAAAATGATGTTATGTTGATATTTTTATGTAAGAGTGTTGTCAAAACTCAACGAAATATATTAAACTTATAGTTTTATAGAGATTGAGTATAAAATGAGATTTGGATAATTTGAAATGTTCAAGAAAGTGTGTAGGATAAATCTTGCACATAAGTTGTTTTTTGAAATGCCAATAGTTGACTTTTGGTCAAATTTGGTGAATTGAATCATGAAATGGGTTTTGGGAGGTTGTAATTGTAACCTAGAGTATTTGATAGCAAATTGTTTGAGTTGATGAGTCTATGTCAATCTTAACTAGAATGTTGGTTAAGAATATTGAAAATTTGTTGTGAAATAGGTGGTGGTATTGGAAGTGCTAAGGCAAAGAGAAGCAAAACACAATTTGTTAATCTCTAATCCTAGTGCTAAGGTAAGTTATATAACTTACTAAACACCATATATATACGTAGTAGTGTTAGTCTACTACTTGAATTAGGTTAACTCATAGATGGGGTTGTTTGATTGAATTGGATTGAATATGATTTGGCTGGGTTATAGAAGATGTTAGTTGATTGTGCAGTTTGACTTATTTAGTCAAACCGTGCATATCTAAATTAATGTTTGAATTGTGATTAATTGCAATGTCATCGAGTGTTAATTGATGTGTTAGTTTCACAATTGAATTAAATTTGTTATGAATTGTTAAATTCATAAAGAAATTGAGTTGATTGTGCGGTTTGGCTTATTTGGTCAAATTATGTGTGTGTGTATATATATATCAAAATATGATATTGTGATTATGTGTAGTCCACTAATTGAGTTGAATGGACTATGAATTGGTGAATTCATATTTGAATGGAATTGGTTATGAATTGTTGAATTCATAATTGAAATTGGTTTGACTGTTAGGTTTGACTTTATTTAGTCAAACTGCATAAAGATCATAACGTTTGAATTATGACTTGTGTAATTGAATTGAATGTAAATTGGTTGGGTAAATCTATGATACAAGTATCAGAGGATGAATATCATAGAATCATGGTTTATAAATGTTTATAAACCTATGAATTGTTGGTTAATATAAAATCTATGATGGAAGAACTAGAGTGTGAACATCATAGTATGAGTTGGAAATTGTTGATTACTTCACCACTTGAATGTGGAAGTAAATTTTGGTAAGTTATGATGGAAGTACTTGGGGTGAGAACATCATAACTATATTGAATATCAATTTGCCACTTGAGTGTGATTTAATTGATTTGAATTTGTTGAAATTTGATTAATTGATAAAGTTGATTTGTAATCTATAATGGAAGTACCTTAGGAGGGAGCATTATAGTAATTATTGATGAAATATGTTTGGTTATTGATTGAATAATCAAACAAGTTGAAATGAAAGGAAAATTTAGGAGTTAAATCACTTTTGGTGATTTTGACCCGTTTGAAGAAAATAATGCATAAACTATGTTTGGTACGCAATTGTATGTTTGAATTCATTATATTAGGATCCATACATGATAATAATCCATATGTGATGTATGTGGATGATTGAATTGATTTTTGGAAGGGTCAGAACACTAATTGATTGAATTTTGAAATTTTGACCCGTTTAAGTGAATTGGTTCACAAATTGAATTAATTGGTATCCAATTATGTTTGGATATGTTATGATATGAAATTGAGGAGTGGTTACTCCATATTATATGTGTTGGGGACTTGTGACTTAGTTTTTGGTGGTTTGGAAAGATCGGAAATGATAAAGAAGGTCCTAAACGCGAAAAAAATGGAATTTCCTGAAATCAGGTGACAGTAAGCCTACGGCCGGGGAGTAGGGCTACGGCTGGGATGTTCTGTTAGGATGGCAGTAAGCCTACGTCTAGACCGTAAACCTACGGCCCGAGTAATCTAGATTTGTCCGTTTTTAACGTTTTAAACGCGTTTTAAGGCCTAGAACCCTTCCGATTCAAACCCTAACTTATATTTGGATAATCTTAGTTAGTTCTCATGAACTAATGGTGAAATTATATGTGGTGTTTGTAGGTAGGAAGTAGATGATGCGTTAAAGTTTATGATCGGGCGCGTAAGTTGAAATTTCAAACGTTTTGGTAAATTTTGGTTGTTGGGTTTTTATACAAACTATTGTATGATGATTTTTGAATGTACTTAGTAACTAATCAAGTACATATTACATATAAAAATGTTATTGACGCTTCCGCATAAATATTTGATAAAGTTTTGAGTTAAAACTTAACGGGGACCTATTTTTGACACGTGTAAGCGTGTAAAGTAATTGGGTGTTACAGATGCGCTCATGCTCGTACGTATATTTATATGAGGACCATATTTAATTATATAAAATTCATACGTACTTTGTAAACTATGTTGAAAACTTTTTTTTGCATCATTTGAAAATTTTGGATCTTATTCATGGATATCCAAATTATCATTTATTTCGTCTATCAAACATTCAACCCCCGTAACATTCAAAATTGGGTTTAAAGCAGTGGTACAAGTAAACACGGGTGGTAAATCTTTAAAATATTTCTTTAATTTGACTTTCATTGGTTTTACCATTTATTCAAATATTTGGTTTTTCATTTCAAAATTTTTTAAATTTGACGTCATCAAATACAATTCTGGTAACACCAATGGACAGTAGGATAATAAACCCCTGATAATTTTGTAGTGGCGGTTTTAAAAGCTTCAAGAAAATCAGTTAAATCTTGAATATTCTCCCAACACAATTGCGAAAATTGTTCGGCGAAACCACCTTCATAAAGACCCATATGAAATGTTTGTAAAGTTGCTCTTTGTATTAAAGAACTTTCAAACATTTTAAAAGTTGAGTTCCACTGAGTAGGTACATCCGAATTAGGACCTTAACAAGGTCTGTCCGTATCTCTACAAAATTGTTTGTATTCGGTAAATGTTCTTCTACTTTTTTAAAAAATATCATGTATCATATTTGTAAAACCAGTTTTGAAACGCTAAATATTTGGTGAAGAAAGACCGTCTTGCACCGCTAAGTGAATAATATGTGCTACACATCGACTATGGAAAAATATACCGTTGCAAAATGGTGTGTATTTTAATTTTAATTTTTCCACTGCAACAGTGTTGTTTTCAGCATTATCAAATGCTATTGAAAATAATTTCTTTTCCAAATTAAATTGTGTTATTACGAAATCTAATAGTTTAAACAAATATTCAGCCGTATGTGGATACGGGAAAAGTTCAAAAGCAATCGTATGTTTCATCATTTGCCACGAACCGGGATCTACCCAATGGGCGGGGATGCAAATGTACGATTCAGGTAAACCATGTGGTGCAGAACAAACGTCTGTAGTTAAGTTTACACCAGTGTTTAGTTTTTCAAAAAATAAGATCAAATCTCTTTTTACGTTGTTCCACATTTATAAACAATGACGCCATAGCGTCCTTCGACTTACATGATTATAACGAGGTTGAAGTGTATCTCGAATCATGTTTGTTAAACAAGGGTTGTCGAAATGTCTAAACGGCAACGCCTCTTGAATCACGAACTTCGCCATTCTATCACGAACCTCATCTACGTCATAGTGAAAAATTCCACCATCATTACCATTTTGTGTTTGTTGACTTTCCGGATCATTCTTCAACGCCTTGCAAAATGGTTTGATAATATATTTTTTCTTCAAACTCGAGTTTGATTCTTTTGCAAGAAGCATACCACAATACTTGCAACGAGCCTTTTGAGACTCATCACTCATCTCAACTAAATCCAGTTACACCATATATCCATGTTCCTACTATGCGTAAGAACACGAACAACAGTAACTTCGACGTTAGAACCTTGACCGACAGAAGATGTAGACTGAGCTATTGCGTTAATAAGATTATACTTGTATAATAAAAGTGTAATAAAAATGTATCACGAAACAAAGAGAATAAAGCAGTCGGGTATACGAAACGAGAGCGTTTTTGGCTTAGAATGTTCGTTTTCAAGTGTGGAATCAAACTAAACCAAGCCACAACAATTTATACTAAGTTTTGGACCAAAAAAATCAAAAAAACAGCTAGAAATGGGTCCAAACGCGTCTAATAATGGCTAGAACTCGATTTTTTGGATCCAAACAGTAGGAACCGGTTTGGAACCAGTTTTGATTAGACCGAGTTGGAACCGGTTCGGGTTGGAACCGGTTTGAAACCGCTTGAACATTTCAGATCTAGAACCGGTTAGGGGCCGGCGGTTTCTATCAGGTTGGAACCGGTTTTTGTACGGACTGGTTCCGGTTCCGGGTTGAACCCTCACGTCCAGTTCCGAACCCGGTTTTTTTGCCCATCTCTACCCTGATGTATTGAAGTCTCATGCATTTCGTAACTTAATTTTACATAAGTTTAGCCTGCAAAAGGTAGGAGAAGCCCAAAACACATAATACAAAGTTACAAACCATATACCTCATAATACCATTACCCAAAGTACTAAAGAGACAATATTTTCACAACCGAACTGGACATTAAACCGGACGTTTTACTGGTTACCGGTCAGATTGGTTGGACCGGATTCGAGAACCGGCTAACATAATAAATATATAAAAAATTCTAAAAAAAGTATAGAGTTATAAACACATTCAAACAAACAAAATTAATGTTCAAACAAACCATAATTATGTTAAAAAGAATACAATGTTTGATTTTAATGTTTAATTCTTTGGATTTTAGCTAAAAAAACTTGAAATCCGGTCCGACCAGTGAATCGGTTCCCAGTCCGACCGGTGAATTGGCTCAACCGGGCAAGTTCCCTTGAGGGCGGTTCACATGTTGTTTTTGGGCTGGTCAACCCCCCGTTCCCGGTCTGGTCCAGTTATAAAGAATAGAGGTAACCGTGTTTTTTTTAAACCAGTTTCGGTTTTGGTTAACAAAGTCAAGAAACGGTTGCAGTTAAGTTCGGGTTTTGACCTGTTTGACCAGCTTTTTATCGGTTTTTGGCCGGTTCCGTTTTCGATTTTGACCAAGTAAAGATGAAACCAGTTATGGTAATTCCGGTTCCAGTAACGATTGCGACTTCTCTGATAAACCGGAACCCCATGTACCTGTCGGTTCGAATATGACTGGTTCCAGTTCCGGGTTTTTTGCTATCTCAAACCCAGAGTTGTCATTTTTAGAATTAGTAAGATTAAGAGTCCAAGACCAATTTGCTTCTTTCTTGTCTTAAAAACTTTCCAAATTTGACTAAACAGGACCAAATAAACCGTCACTCGTTTTTAGATTATATACGTGGTTATATTAAAAAAAATTAATTCTAGCTTATACGTGTAAGAATCAGGACAACACACCACGTGAAATTGTAGGAGCAAAGACAAATTGCTCAGACATACTTCCGAATATGTTTATTAATAATTAAAAAAAAAAACAAACAAATTAATAATTAATTCATTTCATAGAGACGTAAGGTATCAACTATCTTTAATAAATATCTTTAATAAAAATTGTAAAATCATATATATCTCAATGGCCTTTTAATCTAAAGCTGACAAAATAAGTATTTGATAGGCTGGTAAGATATGGTTAAACCTGTTAAACAAAAAATACATTATTTGTTTTTTACAGTTTCTAAAATAATAAAAATTATAAAACTAGACTTCATTTTCTTTTCTTTTCTGTTACATAAAATTTTTACCTGTTATGTTTAAATCAGCAAGTTAAGTGTTAAATAACTCGTTTTTGTGTTTATATTTTTATAAATTATAATGTTTTTTATCTATTAAATACGATAATAGCTTTTGAGTCCAACCTATATTTGTAAAACCAATTGCCTTAAATTTACAAAAAGAACCATGTGAATTGCACACACGTGTTATACCCGTTGATTATAATATTATTTTCTTTAATTTTCTTTTAATTTTTAATAATTTGAAAAGATAAACCACTTCGTTAAGGAAATGGTTCTACACCCCATAAATTCTTGAACCCTTTGATCAGATTCATACCTACCACATTTAATCAAAATAAAGAAGAAGCCACAAAGATGCATGGACCAGGTCACCACCAACCACCACCACCGCATCACCCCGGACCACCTCCTCCTCATCATCCACCGCCACCACCACCGCCGGTGCATCACCACCCTCCGCCACCACATGACCGCCAAGGATGTTGTACTATTTTGTAGCTTTTATCTTTATGTATAATGTAACATCTGTCTCTTCACTTTGTTCTAGAAGTGATTATGTGTGACAAATTAAATAATATTTGACGTTTATGATTTGATCGTTTCAATGGATGATTATGTGAGTTTTTTCTTGGTGTTGATTCATATCTTGCTGTGTTGATTTATGAATAATCGATAATTTTTAAATTGATCTCCGTAAATTAAAAAAAAAAATATTAATCGATTTAGAGTAGGTCGTTAATTAAATAACAATACAAGAAATGAGAAGTCACAAAGAAATTTTGAAGACGATGATCATGATCTAAATCCAAAGGTTAAATCACACTTCAAAATCTGGAAAAAGGGTTGACTTTCATGTTAGTTGTTCATGAATATGTTAACATGACACGAGTTAAACTGAGGTTTGATTAGTGTTTTGGCAAACTGAGTTTTGATCCAGTATTGGAGCTTTACCCTTACAAAAGGGGCTGCGAAACCCGTATTTTTAACTAAAAATAACCTTTCGGCTCGAAAATTAACACTACTGATGGGAAAAAAGGGGCCGGCCTAAGATTCGACCATGTTTTGATCATAAACAGGTGAAAAATGAATTTTATCGAGCTAGTGTTTAGACAAACGAGTTCTGATGATAAACGCGACCGACTCAGCCATTTTAGGAGTCTAAACGGAAAATAAATCTTGGGCCCTTTATTAAAAGTTGCGCTAAAAACCCTACTTATTTTATCCGGGCTTGATGACAACGATAATAAACTAACATTTTTTCATGGATTTGTAAACTATAAAGTTTTAAGTTTCCAACTAAATAAGTTATACAAGTTTTTTTCTTGAATTCATAATTGTAGATCCTTCCCTCAAATATAAAACCAAACTACATATATTAAAAGAAACTAAAAATTGGAAATCTTATGGAATTATGGGCCATAAACCATTTGTTGAATTACTTAACATATTGGGTTGGTCCTAGATATGCATAAAAAACCGGTTAACTGAACCGGTACCGGTTCGTAACCGGTTATTGCAATCGGTCATATGTTTCGAAAAAACCGGCAGTTTAGGACCGGTTTGAGGTTTCAAGAGACCAAACCGGTTAACCGGTCGGTCCAACTTACTAAAAAATCGGTTATTTGAAGGTTAACCGGTTTCAGTTATTATACGGTTTCAGTTTTTGAGCTTGAAAAACCGGTTACTAACCGAACAGGTTATTAGACAAAACCGGTTTCTAGCTTTTGACCGGTTAACCGGTTCTGTTATTTCAAAACCGGTTTTCGACCGGTTGACTTATTTGAGCTCCTCTAGTTGGTCCTGCATAAGCTAATCAATATGAAGTACGATTATAAAAGTTTCTACACATTAATGATAAGATAATAAGTGTGTCAGACATTTAATTTATCATGCTTTTCGAACAACCAACAAATACATTTAAGCCTGATTATCCGAGTAAATTCAATTACAAAAGGCCACCCACATATGTGAAACACAGACAACACTGGTGTCCCAATCACCCATCATTTCATAGGAAATCCACTTCCTAAAACCGTTAGTTCACCTAAAATATATTTTTTCGAGTTAGACTTGAACCATAATAGAAAACCATATCATTGTCTCATCCCAAACAAACGATTCATGACTCATTAGCATGTTTAAAAGGTTAATTGGTTAGCATGATACTTCATGGCCAATTTATCACAATTAATGTACTTAATTTTATAGCTGTTGGATAATTATATGCATTAAAATTAAAAATGGATTAGAACTTTTAGCAACTTTTATTCAAAGTGTTAATTATACCTAATCATTATTCCTCACATGGTTTGTTGTGAACAAGATGTGTCGTGACATTCTTATTATCAAATTTCTTATATATAATCATGTTAAACTACATGTCATGCTTTCATGTTATTATTAGATTGTAACATTTAACTATGTTTAACATGTCATGTTGTGTATTATGTTACTGAATTTCTATATGTTAATGTTTACAAAATTACATATTTAAAGAAATGTGTAATGTTTGGGTTCACTGGTTAGGTTAACGTGTCAGGCCGGTTCGAAGGCATAAATCATCAGGCATACACCATTACATTCAGGTTTTTAAATAATATTTTACTTTTGAGATTGAATATTTCAAAATTTCAAACAAAGCAAAAGAATTTATTTTGTATTGTTATCTCATGAAATTAAATTCTTATATTTACGTCTTGAGAATTAAAAAAATCAACTCTCAAAATGAACAGAACGGAACGTTTTTATTTCGTTTAGTTACATAAAAATCAAACAACTTGGTTAAATTTGATTAAAAATCAAATTTTTCATAATTGTGACAATATGATATTGTTTATTTCAGTGAAAACTCGACATCATTTATTCATCTACAAAACTATCATGCATATTACGGACGTGACATACCTATACAATTAAAAATGGCAAGAAAAAAAATAGGGAAAATTACCAATTTAATCAAAGTTGACCAAATAATTACCAAAATAATCAAATAAAAAAAGGGCCCCTAAGACGCCCCTTTAAAGTACTTTAGATGCCCTTTTCCGTACTTTTTGAAAACATGCGTGCTCACATGTCGGCGGCTTTGTTGGGGTCTAAATGGGTGTCTTTAGACCCATTTTTTCTACCGGCGTCTTAAGACGCCTTTAGACGCTCAATTTAGACACCGGCTTAAATCTCACATTGTGCGTCTAAAGGTGTCTAAATTGGGCGTCTAAAGGCGTGTTAAGACGCCGGTAGAAAAGGGGTCTTAAGACACCAATTTAGACCCTGACAAAGCCGCCAACATGTGGGCCCGCATGTTTTCAAAAAGTACCGAAAAGGGGCGTCTAAAGTGGCGTCTATAGGCGTCTTAAGACGCCGGTAGAAAAGGGGTCTTAAGACCATTTAGACCCCGACAAAGCCGCCGACATGTGGGCTTACATGTTTTCAAAAAGTACCAAAAAAGGGCGTCTAAAGGGGCGTTTAAAGAACTTTAAATGGGCGTCTTAGGGGTCTTTTTTTGATTGATTAGTTTGGTAATTCTTTGATCAACTTTGATCAAATTGATAATTTTCCCAAAAAAGTAATACCATTGAAAGTCTAGGTATAACAAAAGATTGAAGAATATGTTGACTTCTCGACGTGGGTTGTACGCAAACAGGCTATGGGAAACAGTAGAACGACATTTACAAGAAACTAAGGCTGGCAATTTCAGACACGAACACGTTAATACGACACGACACAACTTTAACATGTTTCGTGTTTATCCTTAACATGTTTTGTGTCTAAAACAGGTCGACATGTTAAGACAAGTTTATTTTTCGTGTCTAAATCCGCTAAGAACTGTTAAGCACTGTTAAGATCCGTTAAGACTTGTTAATATCCGTTAAGACATGTTAAGACCTGGTAAGACCTGTTAAGACATGTTTAAAATTTAATTAAATAATATAATAAAATATGTGGGTAACCTATTAACTTCAAAAAATTTCAAATTGTCTAACCTTAGTTTTTTAAGAGGTTCTTTAACAGGTACTTAACGGGCCGTGTTTGAAAAAACAGACACGATAAGAATTCGTGTCGTGTTCGTGTTCGTGTCTAACCAGTTCGTGTTTCGTGTCTTAACGTGTTGTGTTTTAACGGGTCGTGTCTAACACGTTATGACAGCCCTACAAGAAACATAATGATGAAATAAAGAAAGATAGAATGGTGGTAGTCAAAATATAATATGAAGTAGAAGGATAATATGAAGTTGTTTGAGAGTAATAAAGACCAAAGATAGAAGGCAAGAGATTCACGTAATACAAACCCAATTCAAACTTGAAAAATGTACATGAAGCACATTTAATTATTTAAAGTCAAAAGCTTGAAAAGATAAAATTAAAGGAGTGAATTTTGGAAATATAAGTATTTATTTTTATGTATAATATCTATTATTGTGTATGATCTTTGTATTGGCGGTTATGTTAGTTAAATCACTTATTTAACTCTCTCAACCTATAAATACTTTGGACATGTTTGGGATTGCTTATTAAGTTTAAAAGGACTTTTTATTAAAAATATTTATTAACTTATAAATTTTTTAAATGAAGTTTTAAAAATGTATGAAAAGTCAATAAATTGTTTGGATAGGTAAACTTTTACAAAATTAACATTATAACCATTAAAAGTTAAAAAGATACTTTTACTTCTAAAAGACATAAAAAGTATCTTTTTAAAAATGACTTTTTAACACTGCTAATAAAGTTAAAACTGTTTTTCAAATTACCAAAAATCTTTTTAACTTAATAACTTCTTCATCAAGTCAATAAATTAAAAAGTTGATTTAAATATAATCCCAAATATGCACTTAATAATCTAATCTCACATTTAACATGTAACGTATGGATGTATGCCTCATATTCCACAGTTCTCTCAGTATTAGTAAAATTAATTTTTGTGTTCGACATCAGGAAACTATTCTTGATTATTTCAGTAAGTGAATCCCTCCAATTAATTCAATAACTGCACTGACGTGATATAAATTTATGAAAATCTAATTAAGTTGTAAGGAAAACAAGATAACTTAACATGGTTAACTTTAGTTTAAGCTTATTTGCAAATAGTTAAACCCATATTTGATATAAATATTTTATCTATATAAACCTGAGAATTTTGACCCATAACAAAATAAATTGGTAGTTTTTGGTAATAATTACTTTGTTTTAGGTTGAAATGAGTAACATTATGACATAAAACTGGTGGAGATAGATAATACCTTAATACAATGCGGGTCAATACGTGTAACTTAAAAACTATGTGAATATACTTTCAAACGGATAAAAATTACTAATAACATATTTGATGAAAAGAACATTAAAAAATATTTAAATAAACTATTTGTTTCATTACAGCTATTAATGATTTTGAAAAGACTGTTTAGACTTAAACTAATTTTGCTTAAAACTCATCCTGACTTGCACTCATCTTAACCTGCTACCGTTATGTCTCGTTATCCAATCCGCTCATTTTTTTCAGGCCTATATTTATCTGTGGTGGAGCTTTAATGATTTTAAAGAAGAGACTAGGGGAGTGGAAACTTTAAAACAAGGCGAAATTAATACCTGTATAAACTTTTAACAATATCAACAATAAAAAAAACTCAGGATCAGGTTGCCAATTGCCACACCAACCAAATATATTCATCACCAACCATCTAGTATTTTATTATTAAACAATGACACATGTTTATATTTTGTTGGTTCGGTTTAACTTTCTATGTCAAATGTAGTTTTGTGATTGGTTAATTTTATATTTTTGGATCACATTTATCTCTTAAAAATTTAACATAATCTTATTCAAAAATATATATAAATATATCAAAATTCCAGAATTTTTTTCTCTATTTATATATAGAGTGGAATAATGATATAGTTTCACAAACATTCTTAATACTCTATTTCTAACATCTTTTGATTTCTTATCTTTTATCATGGATCTTTTATATCCAAATAATTATTTTAATCTTGTAGATCCAGACGATTTTTCTCCTTGTTATTTTCAAACCCGGTTGAAGATTTTGTCACACAAAGTCCTAAATCGTCATAAAATGTTGGAAAATAATCACGAGCCAATTGAAGATGATGAACAATCTTTTCAATACTCTACGGAACGAATTGTAGACATATCCACCTATATGAGATAGGGCACACATTCGCAATAGAGAAACTCAGAACACTTTAAAATATGATCTGATTGAGTATGTATGGCAAAAATTTTCTGTTGCTAAATAAATATGTACTTTTCATGTTATGATTGTAACTTGATTTATCACTTTTATTAAAATAAATATGAAGAATCTAATATATCTTTTTTTAATTTTTAATTTCATTTTAAATTTAATAATTTATATAATTTTAAAATAAAACAATTATTTTAATGAAATAAAAATAATCATAAAACAATATTTATTTAGTGAAAATTAGGTTGTGTTGATTGTGAATGAGAGTGAAAAATTAAGTTTGGTTGCTTGTATATATGAAAGATAGAAATCAATATTTTATTGAATAGTTTTGGTTAGTTGGTTGTAGATGAGAGTGGTCTTACTAAGCTTTGTCTATGGTATTACTATATTGAAATAGCCAATATTCTAATTGGAAAACTTCATATAAATGTAACCAACTTTTCATTTTATTCCAATCAAGTCACTCAAACTTTTTTTTATCCCAATTAAGTCAATTAAGTTCCTTTTTTTTGAATTCTATGTTTTTAACTTAAATTGTAGGTAATACATGTTGATATTAATTTTAACTAATATCTAACAAAGAACAAAAAATTAATAATTAATAATTACTTATTCAATTCAGTCATTTTTTTTAAAAAAATTATTCACTCAAACTTATATCAACATGTATTACTTACAATTCATGTTAAAAACATAGAATTCAAACAAAAAAATAAATTAATGACTTAATTGAGACAAAAAAAAAAGTTTGAGTGACTTAATTGAAACAAAATAAAGTTACCCCTATTCTAATTACATATATTATACCCGTTATATAATCCGCTATATTTATATGTGGTGGAGCTTTAATGATTTTAAAGAAGAGACAAGTGGGGTGGAAACTTTAAAACAAGGCAGAATTAATACCTATATAAAATTTTAACTTATTAACTAAAAAATTAACAATACCAACAATAAAAAAATTAAGAGAATCGCCCCTCCTGCCATTACTAAGCTTCGCCTATGCTATTACTACATTGAAATAGCCAATATTCTAATTACATATATTCTACCTGACTTTGAGTTATATAAATAAATACTAAAGCATCAAATAATTTTTTTTATATAAATAAATACTAAAGCATCAAATAAAAAAAATTTGCTTAAAAATAGTAAAAGTAACAGGATTTTGTTATATAACATGATAATTTGGTATAATATCTTATTTTTAATACTAAATTTTTCTTTTTTTTGTATTAGATTCTTTTTTTCCTATATATTTTTTGTTTTGTATTTTTCTAGACAGGATTTTTGTGTTTTTTATATTGTATTTTTGTTTTTGTACTAAATTTTTATTTTTCTTATACTGGTTTTTGATTTTTTTGTACTGTATTTTTGTTTTTGTACTTTGTTTTTATGTACTAAATTTTTGTTTTTATATTTTTAGTATGACACATGTCTAACTCTTATTAGTTATTACTGCTTATAGGCAAAAATCTTTTATAGTGGATCCAACACTCAGTGTAAGGGGCTGTTTGGCAGAATCTGTATCATTAAGTGCTGAACCAGTAAGAGGCCTGAACGAATAAGAGGCTCTGAACCAGGTAAGTGTTGAATCAATAATACTGTTTGGTAGGACCTCTGAACGAATATAAAAAATGACTATTTTACCATTCTGTGCTATCTGAGACTGAACAAATTAAGATCCAAAAACAAGAACCAACGGTAAATGAGACTGAAAATTAAGATCAAACATCAATCACATAACTACAAAGCTTCTAAGAAAACATGTTGATAAATGTTCGAGCATACTGCCTATTTTATCTGAGAAAAACAGGGCATCAATTCATGAGTATGACTAGGATCCCCTTTCAAACATTACCATATAACCAAATCAATTACGAAAACAAAAAAAAAACCCTAGACTCAAAAATCACGAGACTCACAGCAAGTGACCAAACAAGAACCGAAGGCCGACCGCCATTGGCTGAAGCTGACCACTGACCGCCGGTGGCCGAAGGCCGACCGCCATTGGACAAAGGCCGTCGCGGAGGCTGAAAATCGAAGCCAAATCGAACGAAAAAAGAAGTTCTTACCTTGGATATGCGGAGGCTGAAGCAGATGGTGGCTTAAGCGGCGGCCGGAGGTTGAAGCAGATGGGTTTAAGCGGCGGCTGGTGGTGGTAACATTTGGCGATCGTGAAAGAAGAGGCAGGGTGTGGCAATCGTGAAAGAAGGGAAGAAGAACAAGTGGGGGATAATTTTTACCCTGGGTCTTGTTTTTCCATTCAGACTCTTCTTTTTACTTAATCATTCAGAGGTGTAAGGAATCATTCAGAGGTGAAATAAAGTTGAAACAAACACCCTTATGTCTGATCGGTTCAGACCTTGCCTCTTAATGGAATCATTAAGAGGTAAACAAACACCCCCTAAGAAGTATTAAAGCCAAATTTTATATTCATCTCATGTTAATTTAGTAAAAATACAATAAAAATAAAGAAATTTTCCAAAATAGCCAAATTGACCAACTTTTTCTCCATTTTGTCCATTTGACTTTTACCTTCCAATTTTGTCCACAGTGTTAACAAGCGCCTGCGCCTGTGTATTAACGTGTAGGCGCCTATATAGAAACCAATTAAAATTTGTCATCTGGCTTATATGGGTGTGTGCGCCCATATGCTTTGACGCATGCCCGTAATTTCAAAATTTTTGTCACAGGCGTCGGGCATACACTGACACACTTGTCACAGGCGGCCGACCGTACTTTACAGGCATCTGTAAACATCCCGCTCAAAAAAAAGTTTTAAAAAAATGAAAAATTTTTAGCAGGCGAACGCCTGTTAACAAATAAAAAGCAAACGGCTGTTAAAATTTTTTTTATCAACGGTCGGCCGCCTATGACAAGTGTGTCAGTGTGGGCCCGACGTACGTGACAAGAATTTTGAAATTACTGGTGTGCATAAGAGTACACGAGCGCCCACGCCCATATAAGCCAAATGACAAGCTTTTAATTGACCCTATATAGGCGTCCGCCTGTTAACAGTGTGGACAAAACTGGAATGAAGAAGTCAAATGAACATAATGAGACAAAAGTTGATCAAAATAGACATTTTGGAGATTTTCCCTTAAAAATAACAGATTGCGAATATATTATAGGCTGAGTCACTGCTTACGTATTGCAAAAATGATATAAAAATGAAAGTCTTCGTATTGAAAAATGCATTTTCCAATAATGATTGACACGTGGATTACGTTTTGTACACGTACGGGTTTGTTTTTGCATTCTTGATAAGGAGTTAAACCACTATGTTAGACCACTCCCATCCACAACCAACCAACCAAAACTATTCCATAAAATATTAATTTCTCTCTCTTTCATATATACAACCAACCAAACTTAATTTTTTCACTCCCATTCACAACCAACCCAACCAATGAAAAAAAAATATTTTTAACCAATGAAAAAATTACATGTGGAATATACATATTTTTTAATAATATTATAATTGGGCAACCAAGGTTGGTGTGCCAACTTGATTGGGCAATTTTTATCCATTTTGATTTTTTTTTTTTTGATCGGCCGAACAACCAAACAAATAATTCGTGGATGGGGAAGGTCTTAAGGAAATGATGTGTGTCACGATATAAATTCTCATTCTTTGTTTCAATTCTTAAACCACACAAATATATCTGATCAAAGGCAAAGAAGAGTAGATGACAATGCATCAACCGGGACACCACCCACCACCACATCGCCACCACCAACCACCACCACATCACCACCATCCACCACCTCCCCCTGTCCATCATCACCATCCATCACCACCGCCTGTGCATCATCATCATCATCCATCACCACCGCCTGTCGTGCATCATCATCATCATGCATCACCACCGCCTGTCGTGCATCACCACCATCCACCACCACCGGTGCACCACCACGTTCATCCACCACCACCCCACAAACCGCATCCGCAACACCACCGCCACCACCACTTTTGAAGTATAAGCACTGGGCAAATTAAATAATGCAGATCTTCGTTTCCTTGTATACACGTAGCTTTATTTCTATATATATGTTGTAGCGTCTTGTTTTGGGTTTTGTGGGATATATGTATTTAATATTCAACTAAGATGTTATGAATTTAATGATATAATGTGATCAATTTTGTTTGAGTGATGTTATGAATTTAATGAACCAATGTCATCACTTTCTTATAATTTCACGTCGTCTTTTCATATGTTATCCATTACTTCACGTCATCACTACCTTTATTCAATATTTTAGTATTTGAATTTTATTTTTTTAATTATAAATTAAATTATAAAAAGACATTATATTATTAAACAAATTAATATTACAAAATAAAATAAAAAAAATTATATGATAAAAAAAATTAAAATACATGATAAAATTAAAAAAAAAACATTATGATAAATTTAAATACTTTTTAAGTTGGATTTTGACTAAAAAGGGATTGAATCTCATAAAATCACAATCTAATTGAGAAAACTCTTAAATTATATTGATTTGGAATCTTGAAAATAAATATGTGGTTCACATTAACTCACATTAAAAATGATTGTTTATTCAAAAATCAAATTTTTTATTCAGATTTAATTTTGACCACATAGTCATTTTCAATATTTCAAATCAATAGTTCATATATGGCTTAAAGATTTTCTCTCTGAAATTAAGCTTTATAGAATTCAATTTCTATCTTAAAAAACACATTTGTAATATTGTCTTGGACACTAAAACGCCGGTGTTACGTACTTACGTTTCTCTTCCTCCTACTTTTGATTACTTATACATTATACATAGTATAGACATGTTATATTATACATTATATATACACAATATACATACACAATAGTTTTGATAATTTATACATTATACATAGAATAGACATGTTATTATACATTAATGTATCCTCCGTAATTGAGGGTTGGTGTACTTATTTTCTTGTTAAAATAACGTTAAAAATATGGTGTTGATCAGTTAATTAGACATTATGAGTCGGTGGTCTCATTAGAAACAATATCTTTATTTTCAGACTATATTAGTACCCCGTGTATTACACAGATTAAATAAAGAAATATAACGAATAATTACCAATGAAAATTTAGAAAATATAAGATGATATGATATAAAATACTATCACAATTTCGTATGATTGAATATTTTAAGTATTAAAATAATAATATTATATCTTTAAACGCTAACTATTTTTTATAGTTTGTTTTATATCGAATATTGTGTTTCAAATAATTGTTTTTGACAATTTTATTATTTATATATATTTTTTAAAAAGTGTGTTTTTAATATTAATAATATATTTTTAATGTATTAAAACAATCTTTTTTATTTTAAAATGTATAAAAAGTATATTTAATATTAGACGTATTAATATAATAGAGAGGCGGGAAATAAATGTTCAAATTCTCAATAAGCATGACATTTGGCATTAAAACTTTTATTTATTAGTATATGTAGAGTAGATGTTAAAGATAAGTCCTGCTAATTCAGCCTGCTAGTTGGGTTTCACCTTGTGACCGAGAGGTCATAGGTTCAAGTCCTGCCTGATGTCACACCCCGACCGACGGCGGAATGCGTCGGGGCGCGAGTTTGACTGTTCATTAGCTCATGGTGCTATTATAAGTTTCAATATTTAATGCATCATTATTACAAAACTAAATGCCACATTCATTAAGAATAAACAACCATTACATAACTTGAATCAAAGAATTACAGTTGAAAAGTCTATACATTTGTTTCAATGTTTAAACTAGGTCACTAAGCCTATCTTATGTCTTCATCATGCTTCCTTATCTTGTTACACATGTAAAATAGAGTTTGTTAACTATTTGCATAGTTGGTGAGTTCACACACAAAGTTTAAATAATATGTATAACAAGGATGCAAACTATAGCCTAACTAGATATGTATCATAAGCACAGCATGAATACAAGTTTGAATAAATTGAATGAATGAATAACAATTGCTTGTGTCCAAACAAGTGTCCTTACAACATGTTAATTCAAGTATGGCCATACTATAAATTAACAGTTATAATTCAACCAGTTTGCTAGGTGTACTTTTCACCTTTTTCACACAAAGGCAAAAGCCTTTGCGAAGATAGTATCTAACCATCTTAGGCTACTAAGTACTAGATTGCTTGACTGGCAACACACATAGAATCAACACAGTGTATAAGTCTAGCCTCTAACACATAAAGTTAACTAGTCTAAGGCTTGCATCATAGATTGAATGAATAATAGATTGAATAAAGTTTGAATAAGACATGTGTAACATCCCAAAAACAAAAATGTAAAAGGGAGTGTGAAGAAAACTCACTTGTTTGAATGCTAGCTAGTCCAGAATGAGCTTGAACAATGAATGTGAAACAAATGCTATCTACTCACCCTAAAGTTTGAGTAACAAGTCTTAGCATCTTAACAGTTCAAAGTTCAAGAATTCTAAAGCTATGGCATCCTAATGGAAGTCTTAGTTTAAATGAATATATGTTTGGATGGATAACCTATAATATTGATTTAATAAATAAAATAGAATATCAAATATTCTTTTTACTATCAATATTATTGTATGAATAAACTAGACTAATGTTAAAGAATACTTAATAATATTCTTTTAATAAATAAGATAGAATATTGAATATTCATTTTATTTATTATTTTGCATTTAACAATACTAATAGAATTGCTTTCTAATGAGTTTGTATAATAAACAAAATAGGGTATTGAAAATTCTAGTTAATTATTATTTTTGTAATTAGAATCCTAAGAATAATATTTGAATAAAATTCCATCCCTTTCTTTTATACATGTTTATTTGTATATAATTTAATTTATGAAATCATGACATTTTATTTTAAAAACTTTGATGGAAATATTTACATAATAATTTATTTAAACTTCCTTTTTGTTTTAAAAGTAACTTTTATAAAGAACTACTTTTAAAAACCATCCTTTAATTTCATAAAGGATTTATTTAGATTATAAAACTTATGTTTTAAATAAGTTTTTTTTATTAACGTTCTAAATATACATATACATAACTATAGTATATATAAAAATAGTTATATAAATCAATTAAATAGAAAAATATTTGTTTAGCCTTTACAATTTAATAATATTGCTTTTTAACACATGATATGATTTTTTAATAGGTTAGTTTTACGTATTAGATTAATCTTATACAAGAAATTTAAATTAAATCTTGTTTCTAATTTAATTAACTTTAACAGAACATGAATAAATCATTTTTATGATTTTTGTTGTAATTTTTATAAAAAAAAATAGGGATGGAATACAAAAAGAACACAAAACCCGGTTTAGGGGAGGGTAGCAAGGTTTGATCCTTCGACCTGCAAATGACCGAGCTATAACCTCACCCATGTAATACCAGTGAGCCAGCTCTGACTTATGGTTTCAAATTCATTTTAGTTATATAAAACATAAGAATTTTGCCCCAAATTAAGCCAAGAACCCTAATTAGTTCTCGACCCAATTTGAATGATGAGTTGTTTGTAAGTACCCGTTAGGGCTATTGATCAGTGATTCAAACCGATTCGAATGGTATAAAAATTACCTTGATTTAGTTTGGTTTTGATAGGGTTTGACTGAAGAACTGCCGCGACGGGTTCTTGAGATCGTCCTTGAGATTTGAAGTGTTTCAAAAGATGTTCTTGGCATCTACAGAACCAGAAGGAAGTCGCCAAGATGTGTGTGTGATCAATTTCGATTAATGTTGTCGATTTTAGTTACTTTTGGATGTGTTTAATCACGATTGTGATACCTCGGTCATTTACGCGTGAATCTTGATTATTTTTGGAATTAATTGCGTAGTTTGATTCGGAATTGAGCGAGGATCCCGCGGTGATTTAAAATCCAAATTAAAAAATGCGTCTGGTGTGATTTGAATCAAAATCTTGGTGATTAAGGGGTTTGGGCGTGAGACCTGTGAGGGAAAAAGGAAGAATATGGGTTTGTCAATTATGGCCCTCTATGTTCTAGAATGTTTACATTTAAGCTAGAATTTCCTAATAGCTTAAAACAGTTTATTTAATTACCTATATAATCCCTCAAATTTCTTATCCTACTTATTTTATGTATTAGGTCTTTATCTAGTTTACGAAAGTTTTATGAAACTTTTTATTTAGCAATTTATAGATAAATGCTTCTAAAAAAATATTAAATATTTAAAATATAATAAAGCTTTATAAGTTTTATCAATTGTTATTATATAAGGTTAGTACTATACTTACGAGTACATTATAAGTTTTAATTAAATTTTATTAAGATTTATTTTAAAAAAAAAAATCTTAATTAAATATTATTATTATTATTATTATTATTATTATTATTATTAGCTATGTATATACATATTATTTGTGTATATATATATTTTTTTAAAAAAAGTTATTTACTAATAAAATGCTTTTATGCTATTATAACCCATTTATGACTTTAGAAATTATAATTCTTTTATAAAAATGAATTTATAACGGCTTATATTATGTATTGTGTTATTATTGCTTTATTACTAGTATTGCTTTAATTAAATATAAAGTCATGGGTTAAATGTTCAAAGATTATCAAAAGCTTTTATTTATTTCGAATTAATCATGATTACAATGTTCGTAACGGAAAACCCTTGGGGATTACACCTGAAGTGATTTAAAGGACATCCAAATGATGAAAGTAATCTTGAGCTTAATCTCAGATTTTGTACCAATGAGGGCGAGGGTTTACCCATTTCAGGGGGTTTCCACGCATCTGGTGTGGCCGCGTCTTACCTCTGCCCAGTGGGTCATGTTAAGATAACATACGTGATATGTAAGATCGTCCTTGTTAAAAAAAAGATGTTAAAGATAACGTTATCTACATCTTACAATAGTCACACACTACCATATTTACTACCATATTTATTAATGATAGGTTATATTGTATACGAGATCATATTTACAGACGAACGATAGTACAAATAAAGTGCAATTTTTTAAAACAGCCAAACTCATTATTGTTGGATCGATTTCTTTGATTCAGATTTAAACATGAATACGAAATCAGTAATGAAATAGAGATTAGATGAAACCTTTGAATCCAGTAAATGTGTTGTTGATTCCAGACATGATTCCTGAGACGATCTTGACCGGGTTCCCGTTTAGGGTGTATGGTTAGGATGGAGTTAGATGAGATGGCTTGGTTATGAAGTCACGAATTTCTCTTAGGGTGAGGAGAAATCGTTTTGTGTTGATGTTAAGAGAATGTGAGTAACCTTTGATTATGAGCCATTAGTCTCTATTTATACACCCAAGGGGATACCCTAATTAGGATAAATTAGGATAACTACGTCCATCAAATAATTATCTATCTGTTAGGGGTATTTAGGTAATTGATCTATTTAATTAAATAATCATAAGGGCCACATTTAATTATTTAGTCTAACACTTATATATGAAACGGTTCCTTTGACATCGCCTGAAAAAATAAGTATATCTTAGGCGGTTAAAAATTGTGACGTTGGATCTAAGACCAATTTATTAATATCTTCTTGTGTCTAACAACAATTTTTCGTTTCAAATATTATAACAAATAAAGAAAAGTAATTATATAAAACACACATATATAATACATGTCACACCCCCACCTCTCGTCACCTGAGATGATGTTATAAGTCTCATTCTTTTGGTTGCGGAAGCATAGTGGTGATGTCTCAGAGATGAGGTGTGACTTACTTGAACCGATATTACAGCACACAGATTCACTTAAAATAAATATAATACAGGGGTTTCGTAAATACATCAATATTAACGCTTAGTTTATTACACAATCTATTATCCCATAGTTACAAAAGTGTGATGTGCATCCTCACCATGTCGTCAATGTTTCCCTGCAAAAATGTTAAGTTTGAAACGTCAGCACAAAGCTGGTGAGTTCGACAGTTCAGTTAGAACAATATGATATGATAAGTATGTTCACAAAAAGTTCAGTTCTGGATAACCATGGGACCCGTATCTAGTTCCTTTCGGACAGTTGTTCGTACACGAAGATACTGCCCGTCGGTAAATATCTTTATGCCTCATAATCTTAATGTCTATCACTAACATTAAGAAAGCGTTTCGTAACCAGGTATCAAACATTCGCACCAGGGGAGATGCAATCCTCCCAGCAAATGGGTTGTCAGCCAATAGTACTATCAATGATTCATGTTCGGCCCCACATGGGTTCACTAGATACAGTTCAAGAGATGAGGACTTTTGATACTGTGATAGAGTTACTAACAGCAAAATCCCATGAAATCACACAAAAAGTCACATGAAATCACACAGATATCAGTGATGCATATCAACTGTCGTGAAGCATAAGCAATCACTTTATCGTTCTGCATTAAAACACACCCCAGACCTTGACGGGAAGCATCACATTATACCATGAAATTATCAGTACCTTCCGGTAATGCCAAGATAGGTGCGTTGCAGAGTTTATGTTTCAACAGTTGGAATGCCTCCTCCTGTTGAGAACCCCATATAAACGGTTGGTTTTTCTGTGTCAATGTAGTTAGTGGCAGGGCTATCTTTGAGAAGTTCTTGATGAATCGGCGATAATAACCTGCCAGTCCTAAGAATTGACGTATTTCAATTGGGGTTCGCGGTGTTTCCCATTGTTCTACAGCTTTAATCTTACTGGGATCCACCTGAATGCCATCTTGATTCACTACATGCACAAGAAATTGCACTTCTCGTAACCAGAACTCACATTTGGAGAACTTGGCATATAATTTTTCACGTGCCAAAAGTTCTAAGATCAGTTTCAAGTATTGAGCATGTTCTTGTTGGCTTCGAGAATAAATGAGAATGTCATCAATAAATACAATCACAAACTTATCCAAGTAAGGCCTACATACCCGATTCATTAGATCCATGAAAACCGCAGGAACGTTTGTTAATCCAAACGGCATCACTAAAAATTCATAATGCCCGTATCGAGTTCTGAATGTAGTTTTAGGAACATCATCTTCATGCACTCGTAATTGATGATATCCGGATCTTAAATCAATTTTTGAAAAGTAGGTAGCGCCTTGAAGTTGATCAAACAGATCATCTATACGTGGCAATGGATAACGGTTTTTGATTGTTAGTTTATTGAGCTCCCGGTAGTCAATACACATCCTGAATGATCCATCCTTCTTTTTCACAAAAAGGACTGGTGCTCCCCAGGGTGAGAAACTAGGTCTAATAAAACCCTTGTCTAACAATTCCTGCAGTTTACCTGAAAGCTCTTGCATCTCTGAGGGTGCTAAACGATAAGGAGCTTTAGCTACAGGTGCTGCACCTGGAATCAGATCAATTCTAAATTCAACTTGTCTCACTGGGGGTAATCCTGATATATCATCAGGGAAGACTTCAGGAAAATTCTTGACTACTGGAATATCTTTGATACGTTTTTGTGAAAAACTGTTATTGATCACATAAGCTAAAAAGGCCAGACACCCTTTCCGTAAGCATTTCTGAGTTTGCATACAAGAAATCATACCCAGTTTTCTACCAGCTTGCTCCCCCCCTTGAACTATCAGTGTATTACCCTCAGGTAATGGAATACGGATCACCTTAGTTTGGCATACTACTTCCGCTTGGTTATCAGAAAGCTAATCCATGCCGACAACAACATCAAAACTCCCAAGCTCAATAGGAAGTAAATCGATATGGAAAAGATGATCATTCAGATTCAAGGAACATCCTTGAATAACACTGTTAGTTTTAATCAACTTGCCATTGGCAAGTTCAATAACATAAGGGGTTTCTAGCTCTACTGCAGGCAATGAAAGTAATAATGCAAATTCAGGAGAGATAAAACTCTTATCTGCCCATGTATCAAAGAGAACTGATGCATAAAGTTCATTGAGTAGAAACGTACCAGTGACAATATTAGCATCGTGTCTCGCCTCGGTAGCACCAATCTGAAAAGCTCTCCCTCTAGCTTCATTCCCCGGATTGGTGTTATTATTGTTTGGGCAGTTTCTAATCAAATGATCAGGACTCCCACACTTGTAACATGATCGGTTTGTTTGAGTGGTTGGTCGTGGTGCCTGATTTGATTGACGAGGAGGAAAATTACAGTATCTGGTATGGTGTCCAACCTTATTACAGTTGTCGCAGACAGGGCACGGTCCTGTATGATGATATGAACACTTGTTACATTTGGGCGCCTGCCCCGTATAAGTTTTCTTCTCAAGATTGGTAGCACTATAGTTCTTCACAGTTGGCCTGCTCTGGTTGATCTCAGCCGGAGCTTTTGCCTTAGCTTTGCCAAACCACTTTCGTTTAGTACCTTTGGAACCACTAGAGGTACTAACGTCACTACGGCCCACGGCCGTCTGAGTTTTTGTTGCCAACATACCACTCCTTACCGCCTCATCGGTAAGCTTTGTGGTCAAAAGAATTGCACGTTTGAGGGTTGTGGGTTCTGCTGCAGTTACCATTCCCCGAATCTGGGGAACTAAACCCTTAATATACTTCTCGATCAGTGCTGCTTCAGTAGGAAACATATCGGGAAGTAAACAGGTGAGTTCGTGGAAACGATGGGTATACGCCAAGCAATCAGCCCCGCTTATTGAATGATTCCAGAATTCCTCCTGGAGCTTTTGAATCTCAGTGAGTGGGCAGTACTCTGATCTAATCAGAGTTTTAAATTCGTTCCAGCCCATCGAATCGACTGTAGCTGAGCCCAATGTTTTTGCCTGGGTATTCCACCAGGTTAACGCTGATTCTTTGAAAGAATAGGCAGCATAAGACACCTTATACTTGTCACACCCCCAAATTCCCACTCGTGGTGTCAGTCCACGTGGGTGTGACGTGGCCAGGATCACAGCTCATAGTCATATAGAACGACTCTATATGAGTTGTACAATCACACAGTTTTAAGACAAACAAGTTTTTAATCAAAGCAGCGGAATAATCATTACATAAGCAGCGAAAATAGTTTGATAAGATAAGTAAGTTGCAGCGGAAAGTAAACTGTTTAACAGACACTACTATGTTTAAATTGTTTTCAAAACATAACAAATGCACACAAGCCTAGGACATGAGTCTAAATGTAAGCTTGACTCCTTAGTGTGTCCTGGTGAGCGTCCTAGCGTGTGCTCCGTTAGTTACCTGAGAATACATGCGAAAGTGTCAACTAAAAAGTTGGTGAGTTCACAGGTTTAGACAGACACAAATAGTAAACAGATATATACTGGGCATGTTTAAGTTTAGTTGTTGGATCTACGATCCGTGAGTGTGTCATGTCATCTTACCGAAACTAGACTATTTCCGTTTGCCTCCGCGAGTTATCGCTGAACTCGCAATTCACATCAATTATTACACTCGTTATGACCTCCAGTCAAAGTTGTTGCCGAGTGGGGCTAGTCAAACCCAGTAGTACTACGTAATAACGACTCGTTCGTAACAACTAACGGTAAGGATAAGTGAGGGCTTTATGCGATAAAAGTTACACTAAAAAAGAAACGGTTTCACAACTTGCCAGTCCTATATCTAAAACAGTTGCAGTATATTCTCACCCCAAAGTTGAGTAAAAACAGTTAGAGAGTAAAAGTGGGGCTGTAAACTCACCTGAGTTCGTGAAATGCGTTAGCTCAATAAGAGATAGTGTAGCTCGCCGGCTAGTAGTCACCTATATCACATAGGTACTATGAGTTCGTGTTCACAAGTGCGGGTCTCACCGGACCGTGTTAGTGTTCAACAACACTAAGTGGTTATGTGGGTCGAGTTGACCGTGTTTGACTGTGTCGATCGTGTTTGACCTAACGACCCGTTGGTGACGGTTTAGATCAAGTGTTCGTGTATCGTGCGGTTTTAGTGTCGTGTGAAGTGTACGGATACCAAAATCATCGCTATGAGGAAACTTACTATTTATGGTAAGTTCCTATTTTAGGAAAGTTTCCACATTAGGCAAGTCATGCATTAAATCACATTCCGATTATTCTAACATGCATATTTATCCTAAATGAGCATGTTATCAAATAGCACATCGTTGCACATAGTTGGTTTTAGCATAGTTTGCGCGTAAAAGTTTTCAAATATGGAAAGTTGCTAAAATAAGCATATTTTATCAAGTTTATCAACCAACAACATCTAAATATCATTATCCTAGTTCCAAATAACCCTTAATCATGATCGTTACCACTAACATGTGATAATTCTTAGACTTAGCAAAATAAAGTTACTATATTTAGTAACTTATGAAAATTACACAAAGTCAAGTCTTTCAATAACATCAATCATTCAATAGCATCATGATATCGCTAACCAAGCATCTTAGACTCTATACATTATCATTTTCATCAACCGTTTGCATACTTGAGTCAAAAAGTTTCCATGATTAGCAATAAATCCAAAATGACCACTCTTGACATAATCCAACATTCTAAATCATGTAGGACATCATCAATATTATATCTGACAACATTTCAATACCAAACATCATGTGGATCATGCTAGATCATACATGCATGTTGATAAAAGTAATCATCTATTAACAAAATCAATAAATCACCAAGGTTTTCAAATAAGATCATCATATATCATCATCAAATCATTAAATCAGTGATATACACTTCCAATAACAGATTATTAACATCCAAAATTCATGGTTAAAGTGATGATGGTGATGCATATGGCCCAAAGTGATTTCATTATGTTCCGTGCTATCATTGCTTCGTTTGATTCGGATCCACCTGCACCAGCAGGTGGAGCAGTGTTCCCTCCAGGGTTCACTGGTTGAGCAGTATTTGTTTCCAGATTAACCTGTGGATCTGGATTCGATTCCGTATTTACTGGTGGAACTTGATTCGGCTCAAGGTTAGTAATGTTCCTGATAGATCTCTTAGTCGGACGACCTCGTTTGGGAGCCATTATTCTACTCACATGCAGAAAAAACTCAGGTCAGTTCAAAAACATTAAAGATATAACCCATTTGATCACATAAATTCACTCATATTCAGTTACACTGAAATTTTATGAAGTTGAAAATGTGATTATAAGAGGATACAGTATAACTACATCGATATTACCCAAACATGTTCTTAGTACACCAAAATCACATCATTGTTCGTAGTTATACACAGTCCTGTTAACTCAAAACATGTTATACTATCACACAACATACAATATTGTGACACTAACAAAGATGTATTATTGTTCACAGTAAATACAACATTACTGATTTTTCAATCTATTATAACATGAATTTTTGAGATATTAACATTCAGGACTTTCATACGAGTTATACAAACCGTATATGTAGTACCCCTCGAGGTAGTTTACATGAACATACCATACAAGGTATTTTACGAAAGTATACCACTCCAGGTATTTTACGAGTGTATACCACACAGGTATTCTACGAAAGTATACCACTCCAGGTATTTTACGAGAGTATACCACACAGGTATTTTACGAGAGTATACCACTCCAGGTATTTTACGAGAGTATACCACACAGGTATTTTACGAAAGTATACCACACAGGTATTCTACAAAAGTATACCACTCCAGGTATTTTACGAGAGTATACCCCTCCAGGTATTTTACGAGAGTATACCACACAGGTATTTTACGAGAGTATACCACACAGGTATTTTACGAGAGTATACCACACAGGTATTTTACGAGATAGCACCAAGCTATTTTACGAGATAGCACCCAAACTATTTTACGATGTTACCACACAGAACTTTAAAAATATTGTCACACAGACAATTGATACGTTCTTATTTAAAAATGTTCTCGTACGTGTTCTTAGATATGTTCTCACACTGATACGTTCTAATATTCACAAATAGAAATACAAAAGCCAACACCATGAATTTCAAACAATTATTAATAAACAACCCTTTGATTACCACTAGATGAACTTTAATACAATCAAAAAGTTTTGTACAAAAGCTGCCAACATTTCGAACATCAAAACCAACTAGAGGGGAATCTATTTCACAATCAAAAATTTCCCTATGCATCACGTACTACAACCTATCCGTCTATACAACTAACAACCAAAATGAACATCCCTCATCGTACTTACCGTATAAAGAACGGTAAGCAGGAAATCACTATAGCTATAGCAGCCATCACTATAGCTATCATCATCAACCGAGCCTCCAAACTCATGGTACTAACTAACTGCCTCAAATACACCCATCTCTCACTCCATAATGCTACCTCCTGCCAAAAGGTAACTACCAGCGAGCGCCTGTCTCCAGGTTCTCCGAAGTCGCTCCTCTACCGTCGACCTCCAAGCCTGAGTAACAGCACCCAAGACATTCACCTGCTCCATAAGGGTCAGGTGAGAAGTGAGGATCTCCAGTACAGTATTGCGAGTATCCTCATGAAGAGTATGGTGCTGATGTACATCCTGTCTCAGGGTCTGTAAATCCTGGGAGATCTGCTGCACCTGTGCCCGCATCTCGGCTTGATGGGAGGATTCTCCCACCTCATGAACAGCCAGTGGCTCATCCCGTGGAGCCATCTGGTGTCGCGGAGGCAATCCTGTGGTTTTTCGGGCTTGACCCCGCATACGCCGCAACCCGTCCCAAGCGGGTACTCTAGGAGGTGAAATACTCTGCCTCCGATCAGCAACTGGATCAGCCGGAGGTGAGTGAGGAGAACTAGGTATAATAGGAAATACTGGTGGTGGTGGCGGTACTGGTGCTGGTGCCGGTGGTGTCTGTGGCAACGGTATATCAGCCTGAGAAGCAGCTGCAGATACCTCCGACGGATCGGAGTCAGAATCCGAACTCGAGCTCGGTGTATCATCCAATACCACATAAGGGAACCGCTGATAAATGTACCTTTCCCCTTGGTCTGCCATCGCTGTATAAACAGAATACTCGAATCAGTACCATGAAATAAATATTGAATAAGAACATTCAACATAAACATGATATGACATGTCCTCCTAACTTAAAGCAGCTAATCGTTCTTATAGTTATTACTGTTCCGCTTGTTTTGAAATTTACTAGAACATACACGTGTTGCAAATTCCAGTTATGCTGGCCGCTCATAACTGGAAGTTGTACCACCTGACTATCCTGGCTTAATTCAAAACAAGTTTTGTTTGTTAAAAAAATGTTCAGTGCTCTCTGTGTTACTATACGAGCCTATGGTTATAGTCTAGGTCTCTAAGTCCACCTAAATTATATAACCTGTGGCTCTGATACCACACTGTCACACCCCCACCTCTCGTCACCTGAGATGATGTCATAAGTCTCATTCTTTTGGTTGCGGAAGCATAGTGGTGATGTATCAGAGATGAGGTGTGACTTACTTGAACCGATATTACAGCACACAGATTCACTTAAAATAAATATAATACAGGGGTTTCGTAAATACATCAATATTAACGCTTAGTTTATTACACAATCTATTATCCCATAGTTACAAAAGTGTGATGTGCATCCTCACCATGTCGTCACTGTTTCCCTGCAAAAATGTTAAGTTTGAAACGTCAGCACAAAGCTGGTGAGTTCGACAGTTCAGTTAGAACAATATGATATGATAAGTATGTTCACAAAAAGTTCAGTTCTGGATAACCATGGGACCCGTATCTAGTTCCTTTCGGACAGTTGTTCGTTCACGAAGATACTGCCCGTCGGTAAATATCTTTATGCCTCATAATCTTAATGTCTATCACTAACATTAAGAAAGCGTTTCGTAACCAAGTATCAAACATTCGCACCAGGGGAGATGCAATCCTCCCAGCAAATGGGTTGTCAGCCAATAGTACTATCAATTATTCCTGTTCGGCCCCACATGGGTTCACTAGATACAGTTCAAGAGATGAGGAATTTTGATACTGTGATAGAGTTACTAACAGCAAAATCCCATGAAATCACACAAAAAGTCACATGAAATCACACAGATATCAGTGATGCATATCATATGTTCAGAAAACAGTTTGCAGAGTTACCCCGATGTTTATAAAACAATAAAGAGAAAAGGGGTTGTACGAAACTCACTTGATATCTCACAGCAATAGGAACACTCGCAACTGGTGCTAATGATGTAATTCTGCATTAGTTTATGTTTGATATGTTATTAATGTTTTAACTTACTGATTAAATCTTCTTGAACGTCCAATGTCAAAGACATTGCCTTAATAGTCATCAAACTGATGTTAAATTATTAGTTATTTATTTTAGTGAAATATCATACAATGTATGATATGTAGGAATCTATACTGGTTCAGATTCCCAATACTAGGTTGATGACACCCTTGATTAATCAGTATAATCCCAGATTAACCAAATAATTAATGTTGTTGATTATAAGGATAACACAGTTCCTAGACAATTTAATGGCTTAGGAATGATCAATCCTTGTTATTGATTACCCAAATATCATGGAATATCACAACGTAGTATTAGAATAGGTTTAATAACAATGTTTAACATACTAATCTGACTGTTATCAGAAACATCAGATAATCGTTCCAATGAGTATGTTAATGATTGTGATTAGTTTGAAACACATAGTTTTCACGTTGCATGTTAAAGATTAATCAAACTAATCATCTACATTGTCATAATCAAATGGTTTAAACCATTATAACCATTGTTATGATTCCATGCAAACCGGGCATTACAACGACTCAAAACAAGGATTTACCCGTTAACAATTCGAGTTTGTCATTTCTAATCAATCCTAGCCATCATCTAGGCAATAATCAACAATCCTAACTATATCATTACGTTCAAAATCAAGATTTAATCAATAAAAATCAAACCAGAAGGTTTAAAATGAACCATTACCTAATATGACGGATTCCAACGGATGAAATGATGATCAGAACTTGTTTTAACGCTTCTAGATGCGATCTAAACGTCGTGAGGCCTTCAAATATGAAGAAATGATGGATTGGATGAAGATTTTCGTGGGTGGTGCTTGCTCGCGTCGAGAGGAAGGAAAAAAATGAGGATAAGAAGGAAAAAGTTGATATTTTAGCAAGTTGCTCGACCAGATAGCCCCAGGCGCATCGCCTGGCCACCCGCAGCCACACTAGGCGTACCGCGCGGACCATACCGGCCTTCCAGAAGCTTTCGACCCCGCGCGCATCGCCTGGAACCATCGCATGGCCTGGGGCGTACCGCCCCAGGGTAATTTCGCCCGTTTTTCGACAAAAACTTCGTTTCGCGATTCTGAGCAATCCGTAACTCCGTTTCGCGCACGGTTTTCGCCCACGTTCATCATTTCTCGCATACTATCATTCCACAATAATTTCGATTGTCAACTCCACATGGATTTCAAACACGATCAAATGTGCTCACTCTGTTGCTAACGTAACTCTTTGTACGCGATTATCACAATACATTAAACAAAATTGAAAATACATAAATATACACTAAATAGTTATGCTATTAAGCAAAGCAATAATCGCAATCCAATTTTCTTTGCTTACATTACATTAAATTACTAATTATTTTTTATATTAAATACAAGAAGATAAATTCATGATAAATAGAAAATTATAATTTTTTTTAATATGTGAACTCACACAACACACAATAGGGGTGCTCATCAGATCGAATAACGGTTATTCGGATTTAAAAATTTTAAGACCTTATCCGAAACCCGGCCTGATCTGAATTCAAAAATTTTCTATTCGATCCGAATCTATCCGAATAACCCGAAAAATCCGAATTAAACTTATTTTTTCATCCGAATAATCCGAACAACCCGAATAAACAGGGTTTATTCGGATTGAATTCGAATATCCGATCCGAATTAAAAAGATTTTGGATATCCGATATCCGAATCTTTAATTCGGATCGCTTTTTTTGGGTTTTAGATACGATTCGGATTTGGGATTTTTTCGGATTTCGGTTTTTTTGAACACCCCTAACACACATACTCTACCGTTAAAACGAACACATGCATTTGCACTTTTGCAACCTTTGAAACCAAAGCATTTGGTTGAGAAGTACGTCCTCCTACCATTGTTTAGTTGACGACATCTAACAAAATGTACAATTAAGACACGTTTTTTTGTTAGAAGTTATAAGAGAAAAACCAAACTAAAATTAGAAATTAAAAAAAAAAAGTAAAAAGTATATTTTATCTTACTAGTCTTGATTTTTTGAATAAAATTTAAACATGATTGATAAAATGTTTAATTAAAAAAGATAAAACTCATAATTAATAAAACATACAATTGGTATGACTCCATAAAAGGATACATACAATACCGTAGAGGTGGTCATTGATGGAACATTAGAAGAGTTTAAATAAATTATAGAAGAATATATATAACACTAAGATTTAAGGATAATAAAGTTTAAGAAAAACTCAAATACCATGCAATTATAAAGACCTTTTTCTAATTTATGTACAAAACAACACAAACAAAAAAAATTGTGTATGTATAACTTTATAAGATTGCATACACAAAGATGATAAGACAAGATTACAACAAGATGTCTTGAAGGTTTAAATAGACTAGCTTGACAAGCAAAACGTAGTCTAAAAATCTATGAACATAAAGCCAGTATGTTCTATATAGATAACTTTTAAAATAAAAAGTAAGAAAAATAAGATTAGGCGATATAAGGCATGATTTTTAACATAATAAGGAAATGTATTATCATGTAGTGAATGCGACACCCTGTCGTAATTTCAAAATGACTTTAGATGAAACTTACAAATGATATCACCACATACTTATATGAGAGACTTGATAGTGACATCTCTATAAATATTCTTAAAGGTTTAGAAGTACCAAACCATTCAAAAAACAATACCCAAAGGTGTGTTTTATATATAAATCTCAAAGAGATTTTTATATTGTCTCAAGAAATCATGTCATATGTGTTACAATAGACTTAGTAAATACTATAAAAAAGTGGTATAAGTTTGATAAAACTTGTCATGCTTAATTTTTTATGAAGATTAGCACTCTTATATTATGAGATAATCGTAGTTTAAGGTGATAATTAAAATACTATCGAGAGACATATGTTGAACTACATAAGAGGTACTCAGGGACTTTTGAAATGAAAAAACTTTTACATGGCTAATTATTCGTTGCCCATCAGTTCAACTATATATGTATTGCATATGCAACGCGTTTTAATATTGATGAACTTTATACGCATCGTTGTCCAATCAAGTAGACATACACAATAATTATTACCACCCGAAGTCTACAAGGACTTGGTCTATAAGTACCATACATAAGTGTGATCAACGCATTAATAGCAAGATATGACGTTGTAGATTTTTATTAAAACTAGTCAGATGAAAGGGGAGGTGAGAATACATTTTTGCTCTCACATTTATTCATGTATATAAACATTTTATTCTTCTGTTAACTTTTCATTTAATTATATATGATTACTCTAATTCTTTTTCTATCACATATTTATATATAATAACACTTTTTTAGTTCCTCTCAGCTTTGTGATTATTAAAACATTTTCTTACGAATTAATTTTATAATTCTTGTCTCATTTGTTGTTTTTATTAAATTATTTTCGCATTCACTCACACATACACAACAATATATGACAGTTGTAAACGGACATGTAATCTCTGCAAAAAATATTAAAATTTTTTAATATAAATAAACAATTTGTTTTTTATTATTAGAATTAGATTATCATGGTTTCTCAAGTTTATTAAAGATAATTTTTAAAAATGATTCATCTGTTTTTGTTAATATCATCATAATGTTAATCATGCTTCTTCTTCTTTCTCAATTTTTACCTGAAAAAATTTAGCATTCATTATTTATCTTTTTATAGCTTTACCAAATTTTAGCTTTTCTTACTTATTTGTCTTTTTTAATTATAGCTTTACCACTCTATTTTATGACAATGGAAGTTGATATATATTAATTTTAATTTTTATCTTATTTGTTTTATTTTGTTTAGCAAAAAAAAAAGTTAAAACATTACAACACTTGAATTTCTGACTCTAAACATTACTAGAGAAATTACATATGATAAATATCACATGTAGAAAGATATCTCAAATCATTGAATGAATTAAAAATAATAATTGTTTAAAACAACCAAAAAGCAAAAGCAAATGTCTTTCCCACATTAATGAGATGCTATATTTAAATACATAAATTGTAATGATGCATTCATGTTATAGAAAAATTTACAAAGCAAATTTGAACTTCAACAAGAAGTTTTACATCCAACTCTAGAGATGAGTAGATCAATCTTAGGTTTCAAGATTTAAAAAAAGTGAATGAATACACATCTACTTTATTTAGAATATGGTAAATACGTTAATTTTGTAGGAAAATTTTACTTATGAATATATGTTAAATAAACTTTCACCACCACAATAGAGCTAAACCATATCTAAAGGAAAAAGGAGTGCATCTCACATTTTTTTTTCATTATTTATGAATCGTTCATAACATATTTTAGAATGATGTTTAATGAGTACTCTAGCAATCTAGCCTAATATAAAATGATAATACTAGATCAAAGATATTGTTTCATTGAGAGTTTTTTTCTATCTCTATCTGACACTTCGAAGGAGGGTGTCTAGGGAGAGCTGCTGGTCATTTCATTCTATGGTCTATTTGGCCTTACCAGGTTCTCCATCAGTTCTACCAGACTTTATTGTCACACCCCGAGCCGACGGGCTGGATCGACTTTCCCGTCGGGCGGAAAGTTCCCGGGGCGTGATATCGTTGTGATAATCGAAATGATCAGATTGTTTACATAGCACATGATAATAAATGAGAAATGCTAACATGACAATGAAATAGAATTACAAAGTTAAATTACATTGTTTCCTCATAATTTAACTAAGTAAATCTAATCAAAAGAATCAATGAGTTTATATCTTGTATCTGTACAAGATATACAAAAGAGGATTCATTGTTTTGTCATCCAAAAGTATGCAACACCAAATGAAGCTAGGTCTTCTAAAAGTCCATTAGCTATGTCCCTGTAATCCTGGTGACTAAACATGTTCGTCACCTGAGAAAACATACATTTAAACAAAGTCAACACTAGGTTGGTGAGTTCATAAGTTTGATAATTGAAAACCTTGATTTGATCACATGCACAATCACAATGTCATACATATTACTTGTAAGTAGTTTGATTCACCTGTTCCCACAATGGTCTCTCCATAGTTTTATTTGCAAGTAATATCTCATCCTATCAGTTATGCTTATATATAGGGCATATGTATGGGAACAAGCCCTAGCCAACATCCCACCACATAACTAACAGAACTCCACACTACTTCCAATACAACTATAGATATCCATTTCCAATTCCCCTGTTCATCCCGTTTGTTAATCACCTGTCACATCATATGTAGAATAATATAATAAAAGGGGTTTAGTTATCAACCCTTAGTATTGATAAACCCTTTGTGTATTAAGGAGATTAGATTAAATTAATCTGATCCTTGTATTATTCTATTACTTGTGGGGTTAACTGTTAGTAACTTTTAAGTATTAAGAGTGTTAGTTAACCAATTGAATATTTATTCTCAACTTGAAGTGCATAAAGCATAAAAGGAATCCATTGCAATCCTCACGTAATCAGATTACAATGCATCCGATTTACCTCTACCACCTCGTATTACCGTAGGCCTCATCGAAACGGTTAGTAGTAATATGACATGAGAGAAAATAAATTCCTCAGTCTACTAATCAACGGGTAACAATGGATTAATTACAATTTCACTGCAGATTAATATCACCATGTGTTGCTTTCCAGACCCTGACTTGAAGTCTCCCTGTCACCAGTCGTACGTTACCGGCCAATGAATCAATACGATCAACATACTAGCCTTACAAGCTAGAGGTTTGTCAAACCTATGGTATCACTATGCTATCGTCGGTTTAGTCACGTCAAATTAATTGGTTAGCGAATTATAAAGGGGCTTACAGTGATCAGACTTAAGTACATGGCACATGATTGAAATGATATAATGCAGACAGTTCAATAGTAATCAATTGTATTGTGTGTTCATCCGTGTTGTTTGTTCTCAATGTTGTATGTTCTCGTTGTTGTTAACAAAGTTAAATAAGTCTTGTCTTATTAGATTATGTCAATTATTGTGTGAATGATGTTATTATCATGAAGTTACATTATCATGATTATCATTCCTTGTCGTTCCATATAATCACCATGTTGTCACTAAGCTGTGGCAAGAACTAGTCTTACTACACTTAGTCGACTCAGGTGGTGGACGATTCTTGTTTCATGTTCTCTTGTAATATGTGTTGAGTTGTAAGCTAAGTGTTATAAGCACTTGTCTTATTACACTTAGTTAACTCTAGTGTTGAATGATGTTATGAAGATGTGTTATCTTCATATCATTCATGTGTTTTGTTCTTGTCATCATGTTCATCTGTGATTATCTCAATGTTCGTACTTGTAAGAATAACTAAGTGTTGTAAGATGTAATCGTACAACTATGTTATTCCATTGTGTTGATGAGTTATGAAATTATATTATCATATTCATCTAGTTGTTCATGTCATATCATGATCATACAAGCATGCATACAATGATAAATGATAATAAGTCATACAATATTATTTAATCAAAGTATAAACAATATGTTAAACATAAAACTTTTACATAATTAAATGTTAAGTATGTTTCTCAGCCCCGTGAGTTTAAAATCAGTAAAGATTAGAAAAGGGGCATATGAACTCACCTTGCGTTTGAAGTGGTTGACTTAGCTTAAACTAGAATTGCACGCGCTCTTGATTGTACTTGTTGTTGTATTCACGATCCTGTATTGATTTCATGTTGTTGTATCTTATAAGTATAAATTATAGACATCCTTGTGGGTGTAGGTGTTAGCCCTAAAGTGGCTAACACTCGTGAGTCACGGTCTCCATTCGGCCTCAACTTGGTTGTTATAGACTTGACAACCCTTATCCCACTAGGTTTAAGTTAACTTACTTTATTATTGATTTTAAGCTTCATTTAAATCACTATTGTGACAAAAAGGGTTCTAAGTATATAACTTAGATTTTTGATAAATGTTATAAATTCGTAGCATCTTGT
The DNA here is from genome assembly GCA_009363875.1 of Mikania micrantha. Taxonomy (NCBI): domain Eukaryota; kingdom Viridiplantae; phylum Streptophyta; class Magnoliopsida; order Asterales; family Asteraceae; genus Mikania; species Mikania micrantha. The sequence goes on along the minus strand of CM018687.1, from coordinate 50,418,066 downwards.
AACATTTCTTTGTGCTTTAATTTCTCCATTTGCCTCCTAATTATTTCACCAACTTTATATGCTATTACCCATTTCATGCATTTTATCTTTAATCGCTTGATTCTTTGTATTCGTTACAACTAAACCTTGTGGGCCTCCTATTGGGCCAAGTGTTATATGTATGGGTCGAAATAATAGGCCGGTTCTTTACTTGGCCTCGTTAAGGTTGTGGCCGAATGAGCTTGGGTCGGTCATCTTTGCTGGAATCACATGGGTTGGACATGGCCCAAATTAGTTGCTGTCACACCCCCAATTTCAACTAACGGAATCATACCGTTTGGGAACGTGACCAACCAGGATCTCAGATCATTAGACATAACGAAGACCTCTATATGAATTACAAAACATACTTTGGTCTAAAACTGTAACATCAAAGTTTTCAAAGTTTTGCGGAAGCGTTTTAAAACAATAAAGTTGTAAAATGTAAATTACAATGCCAAGTTTTCAAATGTTCGAATCCAAATAACTATAATGTAAAGACATGCATGCGACTCAATCTCCTAGTCCATGCTTGCTTTCTTGTGCACCTTAGCGTCCTGAGAAAACATGTAAATCAAGTCAACACAAAGGTTGGTGCATTACACAGGTTTTAGCATTCACAATTGTTTGAAACAACAGTTTGAATATAAGTTCGCAGATAACATAATCACACATTGCATAGTCATGATAGCTAGTCATATATACTATTTACATAAATAGTCGACACCGAAGCTGACTAGTGCATGCTATCGCATGTTTTGCCTTGCCACTATTGTCTAGCACAAACAATAGTAAATAATTGTTTGGTCAGTCAAACACCTGCGTAGATCCCATCCACCAAGTGAGGTTTGTCAAACCTAATAGATCGATTTCTAACTACCACGCTTTGCGCTACGGTAAACTAAACGGTTCGAAGTGTAAGGACTTTTAAATGCTATGTTGTCACATAATGTAAACAGCTAACTCATGCAAGTGATATGTATCTAAAAATGTTTGTTGCACATGTTTTCTCCCCCAAAACAGTTTAAAATAAGAAAGGGGCCGTGTACGCACCTTTGATTGTTGCAGAATGATCAAACACACTTAAACTCGTGTAGAAAGTCCTCCTACGAAGAACCTGTGTGTTAACGATAATCTAGTGTTATTCGGAATGTCGTGTTATGCTTGAAATCATATACGTGTCAATACACGTAAGTTAGAATGTTAGAAACGTACATACGAATGTACGCGTAACTTTGAAATCGTTTAATAAAATCATATCTTCGTTTAGGATTTTATTTAAACAGGCGTAATTATACACGATTTCGTTTTCGAATCAAAAATGTAAATTTTATTATTCTAATATGTTCGCATTTTCATTTTGGTTCTAACGCAACTTGAACGGGCTAAAACGGAGTTAGAACGAATAATTTATGAGTTAAAAACCAAAACTGGTTTTAAAACTCAAAACCTGTTGAAGGCCGGGCTCGAACCCGAGACCTACAACCCACCACACACATACTCCACCACTTCAACTGCTACTCATTTCATTAACAAGGTTCCGTTTTAAATGTTTTGACCACAACCGATTGGGTTCCCCTTTATTCTTTAAACCGAACCAATTGTTTCAATTGACACCAAATCCGATCACCCTTGGGCTTGAATCCATAGGGCTTTGTTTCAATGATTATAAACGAGTACATGTGTGGGCTTAATCGATCCATATCAGTCAAATTATACGATTTTTATACTCCAATAGAATTCAAACCTAATTCCTTTTTCCCCTTGATTCAATTCCGTACAATCTGATTATATTTAGTTGTAATTCCATGGGGCTTTCACTTAAAAATAATTTTCGATCATCCCTGTACAAATTAATTCGTTTAACAAACACATTCAAGCTAACAACCCCAATTCGTTTTCCCCTTTAGAACCCTAGAATCAAAATCTTGTAATCCGATATCAAAACTTCGAATTAATACATGCTTATGCTTATTCGGAACTATCTGAGACTATTTATAACAATTAATTTGAATATCTAACCTGTTTAAGTCGAAACCCCCAAACGACTTTTCATCATAAACCCTAGAATATGAAATCCTTCAATTCGTGGTTGTATTCTAAAATTGACATAGGGTTTTCAGTACATAAAGAATTCCGAAACTCTCTGTAGTGTCTAATTAAGTTATCAAACTCGTTTGAATAGAAAACCCCCAAAACCGTTTGACATAAGAACCCTAGATCTTGATCTTAATCAATTCGTTATAATGTAATGAAATTGCTTTATGGGTTTTGTAAATCGGCATGTTCAGTAACTTGTAGCATAATTTAATTTGAATTTTGATCCCGTTTGCCCTAAAACCCCCAAACTGTTCATAATGATGAACCCTAGCCTTAGGATTCATAAAATTAAATGTTTGTACACGATCTAAGCATAGGGCTATGCTTAGTCGGCTAGGTTAGGTTGTGTAGAAGCGATCTTTTACCTGATTTGATTTAGAATTGATGGAGATCGACTAGAGGGCTAAGTTTCGGCCGGCTCCCACTCGAAATCTTCTGCCCGATGCTTCTTGATTCGAATTGATGTATGTAAAAAGTCCAGAGGGTGCCGATTTAGAGTTATGTATGCTTAATTGGACGAATTTTGATCGGATCGTATGGATTTATAGTCACCCACGACGGTTTCAACTTAATAGGTAGTTAATTGACTTCAATACGATCATTGATGGGTTAATTAATGTTGATAACCGTTGCTCATCATCAATGTGATGATTATTAACAGTTTAATTTGATTATTAACAAGGATTTAATGTTAATTTCGAATTTTGCTAATCATTTGGCCGAATTTTGACTTTAAAAAGTCAAAATTGATCATTCTAATCATTTACAAGTTAAAACCCTATAACTTAAGTGTTTTAGGCGTATTTTGTTTAATTCAAACCCTCGTAGTTGTTTTTGTTCGAATTCACATCATTTCGGTTAATTCCTGGTTAACGGGGTTAACCGCGAATTGCCGGATTATCATTAATTGGGCCAATTGGAACATTATTGGGCTAGATTAATCCTTTTGGGCCTCATAAATACAATTGGGCCTACCTTCTATTCAATTGGGCCTCATAACATACAATTGGGCCTACCTTCTATTCAATTGGGCCTCATAACATACAATTGGGCCTACCTTCTATTCAGCCCAATAAACCTTCTGTGATTTCGTTACTTTCGGTTAACAAGGTTAATTCGAAAATACCGGATTGTCACAGTTGCAATGGCCGTGAGTGTTTCCAGCGAACCCTAAGGTTCGCCGAGATGGTTAGGTTGGCAGCATAGGTTCGTTGAGGGTGGTGGAAGATTCGACCATGGGTTCGGCTAGGGTATGGTTCCAATGGGTTCGGCAGTTTCAAGGGTTCGTGAGTATGCATTGGTTCGGCAATAAGGTTCGCAGGTGGCTGGGTTCGGCGGTCAAGGAGGTTTGCCAGCCTAGCCTCTGATCAGCCCAGGGTTCGGTAGGTGACCAAAGGTTCGGCTGAGGATGCAGTCAAGGGTTTGGCCAGCATTCGTGCGAACCTGTTTCAGCTCATCTTCCTCCTCGAACTTGATGTCATTGCAGGGTTGTCCTGTTGCTAGTCCCACGCGTAGGTTAGTTCTCGAGAGTGTAAAGTGGGTGCGCATGATAGTTCTAACCCGGTTAGATGGCTGGGTCGAGCAAGGAGAATAAAACCCTATTTTTCGAACTTTTCAAACTCAAATACCTCGAATTTGGCCGGACAAATGCTCAGATCTTCTGTACTTCTAGGTAGAGGAGGTCGAGAGCTTCGTTTGGACACCAAGAACGTCCGATTTCGTCCACAAACGAGTGAGATATCGCGCTTGGAAGTTGGTTTCTAGAGTGAGAGAGAAAGGTTTGGGGTTTGTGTTTAGAGAGAGAGAGTGTAAGTAATAAATGAGGAAAAAGCCCTCATTTGGTGTTTATATACCCCGCGGGTATTCGGGTTCGTTTTTGTTGCTCGGCTCGCATCTTTGTTGCGTTTCCGAAACGCGACACGTAATTTTAAGTGTTTTAAATAAACAGGATTAAGTTCTTGATTATTTTGATGAGTTTCAAAATTGTAAAACAGAAAATATTATATTTTCTTAAATTTATTTTCGTTCGTGTCGTTTTTGTTTTCGTTTCGTCAGAACGCGTCACCATCGCGCGTATTCGTTCGAATCGTCATCCGAACGAACACGAAGATGGTTTGGATTTCTGACTTTTGTTTTCTACTTCCCAGTCATCATTTCAGTTGTGTGAATCGTCACCCACGCAAACACACTGTCAGTTCGTTATTTTGAAACAACACTGCAATTATGTCTTTAATTGTATTTCCTTACTAACGGACTCAACTAACATCCTGTTTTCACATTGTTTGCATACTGATTTGTCGGCCATCTGATTCCTGTCATCTATGGATATCAGATCGCAACCGACTTGTTCTTGTTATTTACTTGAACATCGTTGTTTCTCTTGATTCGTTGTATTAACTGTACTTAGGTTTTCACCTAAATACAAACAACTATTGTTTATCATGAGTGTTGTACTTACAATATTTAAGTTTTCACATAAATACGTACAACTGTATCTTGTATTTTGAATTCTGTTGATACAAGCATTGTTCATATACATGTATTTACACATAGTAAATAGTGAAAGTACACATACCGTACGGACTTGCCGGACGATCTGGTGCTGGATGTCACATTTATAGATGATTTGATTGTCTGTCAGCCTTGATTAGAGGGGCCTGGGGCAGTGACTCGCTTCAGGTCTTGGTGTTTGTGGAATATTTTAAGATCAAATGTGATCTGTTCCATGTGAACCACCATGCGAGGCCCGTGATTGACCCTATGTTCAGCACATGAGTGAGTGTTACCGCGTGTTTAGTGGAAGCAGATAGTTAGGGACGGACCTGGTACCACTTTGAGTTACTGCCCTGAAGTACTAGACCAGCTCCTGTTGAAGAATAAGGCTTTTGAGCTGCCTGAGCATTGAATTTAGAACACAGACCATACAAAGTCGGAGTGTAGTTCTAAAAAATATTTAAGTTGAAAACTTATTTACCAAAATAGGTGTTTTCCTGTATTTCATTACTTCTAATTGATTTAAAAAGAAAAACAATGATAAAGAAAAACACTCATTTTGGTAAATAAGTTTTCAAATACACTTATTTGGTAAATATTTTTTCCAACTACACCAATTTGGGGAAAAAAACTCTGTGCACATGACCCTATTTATTGTTTAAAACTAACGGAGTTTAGGCTACATGTATTACTTGTAAGGGTTTTTAAAGATAAAGTATGTATTCTGACATTTTTAAAACTAAAGAACAACCAGTGAAAAATAATATAAACATAAAAGACAAAAAAAAATTACTCTTTTTAATATTTTAAAAAAGTATAAAATTATATAATGTACTTCTTGATATATTATGTAGGCTCAATTAATAATATTAAAACTAACATATTTTCCCGAAGAACCCATAAATACCTTTGATACTTCGGTGATGATACTATAGGGGAAGTCTTGCGGATAAATAGATCGACGCCAGAATGATAAAAAAAACTTCACACAATCATCATTAGAAACAAACAAGAAGCAAGAAAATTCTACCAGAAATAAAAAAAAAGTTTTTAACATAGTTAAAAATATTCCTATCAAGAAATGGTTGTGTTCTAATATTTTTTATTAAGATATAAGAATTCTTCACGTTGATAACACGTTATATATTATGATTTGAGAAATTTGAAGAATTTTTAAAGAGTATTTAAAAGAAGAAAAAAAAGGTAAACCACATACATAAACATATAACAAATTATAATAATAAATAGAGTAAATTGGACTTTTGGTCCTTTATTTTTACACAAAATTTCAGAAATATTTATTTATGTTTCAAAATGGCAAAATTAGTCCTTTAAGTTTTCAAATGTTGCAAACTCAATCATTTCTCCATTAATTTCGTTAAATACTAACAGAATAGGGGCATAAATGTCAAAAAAATCATATAAGCAATTGAGTAAATTTCACTTTTGGTCTTCTATGTTTAAATAAATTTTCAGATATAGTCATCTATTCGGTTAGTACTTAAAGTTAACGGAGAAAGGACCGAGTTTACAACATTTGAAAACTTCAAGGACTGATTTTGTCATTTTAAAACATAAAGGACTATCTCTAAAATTTTGCGTAAACATAAATGAACAAAAATGCAATTTACACTAATAAATAAATAAGAAAATAACTGATGGCATATCTAAGCTGGAGTATATCAAAGATACAATTTCCACTTTCCATTAAAATGACTGTACTACAAAAATCAATACTTAAATGACCGAAGATGTATGAAATTTATTGTTAAATGGAAAAAGAATATGTGGCTGCATGTTTCTAATAATTCATATATATATATTAAAATAAAAATTCTAAAATTAATAAGCTTCTTATAGAATGGAGAGTTTAGTTAAAATTTACATATGAATCATGAGCATATATGTGTTTATTAAACAAGCTTTAATATAAACTTGAACTCGAGCTCGAGCACGTTTAAATTTGGCTTGATTCGATCTTCGAACAAGCCAATCTTAAATAGCTCACAAAGAGCTCTTCTTGTTTACAACCCGATATTTCATACATCATCATCGTACTCAGTATATCTCATTATTAGCAAAACCAAATAGGCTCTGAGGATGGTAAGCTATATTTCATACATGTAATTTCCTACTGTTTTCTGACAAGTTTTGATATGAGACCATTTTGTATGACAATTTTTCAAATGTCTTGCTTTAATTTACCAAGATATAAAAATGCTTCAAGAATTGGCAAGTTTCTGCTTTAAATGACCTGAAATTTTCAACCAAAGGATCACATTACCACATCATCATTCCAATGCATATTGCAAACCAATAATAACCACAGTTGCCCAGAAGTTGGTTCACTGGTATGCTCATTCCATGTAGCAAATGACATCCATAGTTGTATGTTAAATATTATATAGAGAAGTCAAAAACGTTGCGAGACCACTGCGAGTCATTTTCGTCTATTAAGAATCACCCAAAAAGCACTAGATTTTAAAACATACAAAACAAGGATTGCCAGCAGCCTTCGTGCATCGGCGTTCGACCAAACTTATAAACAAGCCCTGTTTTTTCTTTCAGCTTCAACAACTCCAAATCATCATCAGAATACAATCTTTCCCTGGGAAAAAAATAAATAAATAAATCTTTCTGAAATTCAAGTCTAAATTTAGCAGGGTCAATGAGTTTTAACAGTACTTACCACATTGACATCATTGACCAGGCCCAGATCAGTAAGTGAATGGTCTGATATACAATTTACATGCACAATAACACCATTCTTGACATTTTTAATTTCACCATTTGTAATGTCTAGGTAAGCAGCTCCTTTAAACATCCATTTACCCCTTTCTAAACTGTAAAAATCATCAAATAATTCACCACACAAAACGCACACGGTTTGACTTTCATCTGCATTCACCATCATCTCACCATCAATCTCCAATGCGCTCTCGCTACTTGAACCATTAACCCAATCCTCACAATTCATGAACCACCTTCTTGACGGGTCAGAATCAGAGTTTCTTAAAGTATGCCATTCCATATGTTTATCAAACCGCTCTTGAAGTTTGAACCTTAATCCACATATGCTGCATTGATGTGGAAGCTCATCAATAAGGTCACTGATTACACTAGCATGGAATTCCCGGATGACATCAGCCCTAAATTCACAACCAATATGGCATTTGACTTCTTCCTTGGTGGGCTGAGCTATTGTGGTGGTGGTTTTAGATGCAAGATTAGAGGGAGATATATCACTGCTTGTGGATGAGGAGACTACAATAGGGGAAATTTTATCATCACTTGAGCTCTGGCTCTGGTTGTTTGACTCATTCTTTGAATCATCTTTTGATGCAGATATTAACCCTTTAGCAACCAATGTGCTTAAAAGAGAGTCTAGGTGATTTGATGCAGTGTTACCGACACTTGAACTCACTGTTGATGAAAGTGGTTTGTTACCAAAAATGCCACTGACAGCAGCTAACAAACTACTGGAGCTTGTTGGGTGGGCCGGTGAGGTACTACTTGCAAAAACAGGATCAGATACAGGTTCGTGTTGATAAGATGGCAAAAAAGAAGCATTCTTTACCAATAATTGAGGCGCAGGTGGGTTTAAATTGTGATTCTTTGATTTTTGGAAAGAATCTTGATGAGATTGACTAGAAATCCCAGTGTTCTTTTGACCCTGAGATCGAGGTGCTTTACCGTCTGAGTCTACTAGATCTTGATCAGCTGAATTATATGGTAACCGGCTTGACTGATATGGATGAGGACGCTGACGTGGCAGTTGCTGACCAGATAGCGTTGCAGTTTTACTTGCTGATTTTTCAGGGTCAAAATACAACCGTGGGTCTTTCTTTGAGCTATTAGATGAGGCGGGCTTCAGTGAAACTGAACTCACATCATCCCACATGTACTCCTCTTCATCTGAATTTTTCCAGCTTCTAACTATTTCTCCACCTCCTTTATTCGTAGACTGTAATTTCACATCAGAAATTGCAGATCTCGAGACCGAATGATTATTAAAAGAATTTCTTGCAACTCTTTCACTTGATAAATCAGAACCGAAATCAAAATTGTTATATGATGCAGCACTATTTTCATGAGTAAGATCACTCTCTGCCTCTCTTTGTGCCTGTTGGATATTCTGCAAAATTTTTAATGTTGCTGAAAACCCGTAATTGTTAATTACACAGATGATCTCTGCGGTTTGTGCAAAGTAGTAGGCATGTGTCCCAAGGTTTAAAAGTAACAAGTTTGTGATTTGCGTTTTCAATTTTGTAACTAGTTTGGGCATTAAGGTTAACTTTCGTTAACTTCTACGTTAAATTAGGATGAAATGACCAAAATACCCTTTTGACCATCCTAATTTAATGAAAAGTTAACATAAGTTAGTCTTAACTCTTAATATCCATACTTCTTACAAAATTGAAAGCTCCCAAACTTGTTACTTTTTTTGCTCAGTAAATCTGCTACTTTACCTAAACCATAGAGATTATATATGCAATAACTCTTAATTTTATTACTTAAAAAAAAAAAAAAGAGCTTAGAGGTTCAGGATTATACATGCAACTTAACCCGTGGATCTGCACGCGCTCTCTGAAGATTGATATTAGCAGCTGTTCGGTCTAGACTACCGGTGTCTTCAGGTGAATTATTAATCAAGTTTCTAGTAATGTCACCTGCTGCGTCTTTCACCTTCATTACAGTTTAAAAAATTATATAAAAATGGAAAATGGGTGTCAAAATTCAAAAATATAATTTATTTTGCCTTCTTACCCTGGTTGACTGTTGGAGCTTCTGTCTGGCCTCCAAATACTTTGGATTGACATGAATACTGCGGGCAGGAGGACGTTGGGGCTGTGACTCAGGTCTAGATGTGGTCAACCCTGAAGTTGACCCGTTCCCAACAGTTTGGAAGCCAAGTTCTTTCTCTATTAATTGAAGTGTTAGAGGAGGAAATACTCCTTTCCATGTTCCAAAAAGATGTCTCATACCAGAATGTACTGTAGAATCCACCTGTCTATATGCCTTGCAGAAAACCTATACAATGAAAAAGTACAAAAAGAAATAATAAATCAAAACCGATTTTCTAATTGTCACAGGAAAACAGTTAGAATCACTCTGCATAACTTAAGATCTAACCTCAGGAATTTTGAAGGAAAAGTGTTTGATGTAATCTCGGCCAATGTTCTTCACAATACTGTCAAGAAGATACAGTGACGGTAACTTTTGATCACTCGGGACCTAAAATTTAAATTTTGTGTCAATAACATTACAAATAAACAAAACCCCTTCATACTTGTATGCAACTCTTGAACAATAAAGATAATAAAACTTTTGCACCAATTATAACATCTACAACTTATTGAACCAGATCGGCATAACATCAATTCAGTCAAATAAAAAAGTAAACTTTCTTGAATATAAAAACATTCAACGGATAATCAATTTGAACACAACTAATACCCATGAATTGGTCCAGAATTAACAAATCCTCAGCGAATCATGAACACAATGCAGTGCAGGGTATGAAATACAGTTACATCACACTAACATCAACCAGATACACATTAAAAACAGCTAAATCTGCACAATCATAGAAACTATAATCATCACCTCAACAATATTATTGCAAATAGTTGCTGCAATAGCTTTAGCAGCCTGCAAATTCTCTCCAGCAATGATAGTCAAGTTGGTAATTATTGGTTTTGAATTGAAAGTCAACTCAGCTAGTGCTGTTCTGTACTGACTCACAAGCTCCTGATGCTGTTGTTGTTTAATCTGTGATAATGATTGCGGTTGATAACCGTCACCATCTCTTTCAACAGTTGGTTGGAACCCGACCCGTTGCCTTGGAATCACAGGCCTGTTATCACCATTCGGGTTATAATTACCGCGCATAACCGTTTGTTCTTCGGTAATTAACCGCGGTTTCTTCATTGTTGCAGGGTTTTTTGACGATCTATCAAACGATCTACCTCGAGAATTACCGTTCATCTCCATTCCAACACCCGCCAAATCAACTTCACAAAATCAAAACTTGCAATATGGGTTTACAATGAAAAACTTACACAAGCAATTTAACTTATAAACAAAATTCATAGTGATTGTTACAACAGACATTGAAAGATAATCAAATCGAAAACCCTAACCCTAACCCTAACTAGCTGTGATTACAAATACAAGATTCAAATAAAAGAAATATGAAAATTAATTGAAGGGTCTTCGAATTCGAACGATCTGCGAGAAGATGATGGATTTTGATTGAATGATTTGATGACGGGATTCGATTGGCGTCAGGTGTTGAGATTTCGAGCTGCTTCGATCTTGTTCGTAATTTCACTGCAGGTGGGGAGAGTCTTTCTTCGTGTGCGTATTTATTGTGCGAGTGTAAGACCGTTAAGAAAAAGGTTAAATTTGGGTCCAAATTTAAGTGGGCTTCAAGTACGCGAAAACTGGGCCATGCTCGTTCGTTCAAGTCCTCCAACGTCCTCCAAAGTCCACACATTATATTATATGAGTATTTTATTTAAAAAAAATATCCAGATAATTTAGGTGTTTTGCAAATATTTCACTCTTGTTCTATATGTTTTATAAGACTAGTTAGATGTCCGCATAATACGGCAGGAAACATAACACTTAAGTTGGTGATTTTAAATGTTTGCATGGTTTGTTTTGAGTCATAACCACAATAAAAGCAATTTTTTTAACTTAGTAAATTAAAAATGACTTTAACTTATAACATAAAAGACCAAATGTGCCAAAATGTGAAGATGTGATTAATTTGTTTTGAGGGATTTTCTTTTATAATCACTATGTCTCATATAAATTATTATAAGCTACCAATGTGGGACAAAGTGAAAGTAGAAAAAAAACTTTTATATTAGATTTAAAAAGTTGTACCATATGCTATAAGAGTTGTAAAACTCTTAATTTTAAGAGATTTAAGTAAATTACTCTTTTGTCCTTCTTATATGTATTATATAGTAGTATAGATATAGATACTCATATAGTTTCAAATTTTAAACATTTTCAGCGTATATAGTCATTATGTGATGGTAAATTGGGCAACTATGTGAGGTTAATTTGATAACCTAATGCATATAAGTGTTACAAATTTTTAAAATTTATAACCATATGTGTAATTTATAAAACTTAGAATCCAAGTGTTAAATGATAAGCAAACCACAATAGCCATCAATAATTTACTCTTTATTTATTAACTATAAGAACTTACGCATAAGAAAAAAATTAAAGTTTTATTATAATAAAAGAAAAGAATAGATGAAAATTATACGCGTCTCTTTAACTCTTTTTTTTTTCTTACATGTCTTTTATTTATATAATATTTATTTTAAATTTTAAACAAATTTAATTATAAATAATTATTTTATTTTCAAATCATATGAATTATTATTTAGTTTTGTATTTATTCCATCGTGTAATAAACGAGTTTTATAAGTCAGAATATATAATCAAACAATTATAAACCAAAGATCCTGGATCATATATCAGTCTTACAAGCTTGAATTGAAAAGGAATTTTTAATTGTATACTTTACAACTTTTAGTTAGTTCCGGAGTTTTTTCTATTTAAAGGTTGTAATCTCGGTTTGCAATCAGGTTTTTTATATATAAGTTTTTATGTCAGAATGACGGCCTTTTTGTAGTATTTTTTTATCCATAGCTCTAATTTAGAATTTTAACATAACTCTCGTTGTTACAAGGAAATCTTCCTCATTATATGTTATATAAATATTTATTTTAAGAAAAATTCGTCCTATACAAATAGTGGCGGATCTACATTCAAAGGGATGGGTTTACCAGAACCCGCCGTATTGACATTTTGTAGGAATTTTTTTGTTTTCATAATGCTGAAAAGGTAAGTGAACTCATTGTATTTTTAGGGGTGAATCATTAATGTAATTTTCCCCAACAGCTTACCAACATTAATGGATTAAGTGATCTTTGTTAGAGAATTTTTGATAATCAATGTTCAGATTTCCATAGGATTGTATTAAAATCATTTTCTGAAATCAATATTTCTTCTCCAAATTCATTTAGGTTTCGAGGTGTTGCCCTGAACCTCACAAGGGGGCGCTGCCCACTTGACCCATGCCCGCTGACTAGCCAATGAGACCGCCCCCAGGAAGCATAGCCCCCTTGACTCTAGCTTGGTCCGAAGCTTAAAAATCTTAAATGAGTTGCACTCTGCACATTCGAACTCTTTAATGACGATATTTTTTAAGGGATAACTTTACACAAATGTAACTAACTTTTTTAACTGTCTCAATTAAGTCACTGAAACTTTTTTGTCTCAATTAGGTCATTCAACTTAGTATATGTGTTCTAATCCTATATAAATAACATGAATAGCAGGTTATTGTTAATTTTCTACATATTTAACTTATTTAATATGTTAAGAGGTGATATAATCATTTTATAAATAATAAATTAAAAATTATTTAAAATCATCCACATTTGCGCAATATATTTGAAAAAAATAAGTTTTTCAAACAATATGAGTAAATATTTAACGTTTGAAACTTAATTTTTTTTGAAATATCATGCGTAAATGTGGATTATTTTAAATAATTTTTAATTTATTATTTACTTTATAAAATGATTATATCACCACTTAACATATTAAATAAGTTAAATTTGTAAAAAATTAGCAATAACCTCTATTCAGGTTATTTATATAGGATTACACACCCATACTAAGTTGAATGATCTAATTGAGACAAAAAAAATTTGAGTGACTTAATTGAAACAATATGAAAAGTTGGTTACATTTGTGCAACGTTATCCCTTTTTTAATTATTGACTTAATATATCACAATGTTATTAAGTGATGAACATTACAAGACCTGAACCGTCAAACTCACCCAGAAATTTTTATGTCTGGTTTTTCTAATTGAAGTATCTGAAAATAATGAATCCACTGAAAATTTTTCCTGAATCTGCCACCACACACAAACGTTGGTCTAAGGCCTTTCGTTTAAGAAGGATGGAGCGGTTCAACCAGATATGAGGTATGCTCGATCTGAGAAACCTTGTTACACACAATCAGCTTTTATAGCCAATAAAAGCAAACAAACGTTACCGCGTAAACGGCAACCTAACAAACAGACGATCGTTAAAAGGACGATTATTGATGCGGGTGCACATTGGGCCCCATAGCCTATCAATAATTTCCTCTTTTACATTTTGTCTGCTAGCAACCGTCAATAGTTGGCCGACGAACACGATTTGACCAGATTTGGGTTTTTGTTTTTGTTTTTGTTTTTCTTTTTCTTCGTGTTCATTGTGTTTTATAAGCCATCTCTACTTTAAAAATATAAACCAAACTTGCACTTGTAAACTAGTCACTCATATTGAAGATGCATAGAGCTTCAAGTAGCATCAATTTCGAAGGTCGGTCACAAGAGAAAAAAAAATTATTAGTAGATTTGAATTGACTTTTGAGGATGTTTTTGACTATACAGTTGTTGTTAGATCTAAATTTTGAGAATGTAAGGTAGGAAGACAGATTGAGTAAGATTAAAGAGAATAACTAATAAGAAGTTTTAAAAAGTAAATAAGGCTAAAAAGTGTTATTATAATCGTACTCAGTTATCATATCATTAAAAAAGTTAAAACAACAACTAAGGAGGGTAAGATGTAGACAGTTTTATCTCTACTTTATTGGAATAGAGAGGCCGCTTTCAATAAGACTTTCGGTTCACGATATCTCATTACCGACCAATCTCACACTTTTAACGTTATTTTAACTTAAATTAAGTAAAATAACATTAATATCAATGCAATTTTACTTTTGTTCTTTAAGAATCAACACATTAATACGTTATATGTGCGCACTACAGACGTGGGCATAAGGCTAGAGAATAACATGAGAAAAAAAATTGACTTGATTAGTTTTAAGTGGTGAAGTGTATGAATATAGGAAAAATTGATGGGTGCTTAGTTGTGTAAAGTTATCACCATTTATTATTTTTTTAGTTATTTTTATTAGTTTTGTATGATTATCTTATTATTCACGCATTTGTTTTACCTTTTTGTTTGTTCGTTTATTATTTTTGATTTTACATTTTAAATATTTAAGTTGTTATATATTTTACAAAAACTATAAACTCATAATAAAAAGTAGGTTATTTAAATTTTAAATATGTTTATATTAAATTTTTATATTATTTATTAAGTCATTTAGATTTTCAATTTAAACTGATTCAACCAGTAAACCCATAATGCATTTTGTTGGATTTTGGATTCAGAATTTCCCTTAGCTAATCAAACAGATATATATGTTACCATATGGTTTTGTCATTTGTCATCCATCTCGAATTGATTTATCTTTTCAGCAAAAATTATAATAGAATTTTGCGTCAATAAATATTAAAAATATTTAGTTAATTAAAGTATAAAACAAAGACAATTAAGGTAAGAACAACTATCATATGATATCTGATATATCAATAACCCACCCCTCCGGCGGGATTGGTTTTGTGAATTGGAAAGCCCTCGCTCCCCGTTGGGATTTCATTGATTTTCCCCATTTGACCGTTGCCAACGGTCCAGTTCTAAAAAAGTACGTTTTTTTTATCCCTTATATAAACCCTTTCATAATTATAAAAAATCACCTCCTACAAACAAAAAATTCTTACTCTCTTTTACATTTAGCATCTTATTTAAAAGATGAACCCAAACTCAAACTCAAACAACCCCGATTTCAACTTAAGATATATAAAAAGATATTGTTACTGGCAGAGAATTTAGTATCATATACATACTTAAAATAAATTTAAATTGATAAAGTTCTTTAATACATAATTAATCATAAGCAAAGAATTTTTTTTTCACTTCCAGTCAAATTAAAATAAAGAAATGAGGAAGCATTAGTTTTGTATTTGATCATGTGCAAGAAGGTTGTACCAATGACCTATATATGAAATACGGATTGATAAGTACAAAATATGTTTATGGATCAATTTGTTCCAAAAAGTCGAATCATTATATTAGACCCATGCCCCATAAATTCATAATAGTTAATTACAAATAAATATACAAAGATAAGCAACAAAATCTCATATTTGAAAGCAGGATATGGGAGGTGCAACATAAAACAAATATTACTTGTGTTTTGTAAGGTTGTAAACAAGACGAATTAAGATCAAGTTTTATATGACTCGAGCTCGGTTTATTTTGACTTAAAAGAGTTTGAGCTAAAGCTCGGCTTAGTAAGAGTTTTATTTTCAAAGTTTTTATTTTTAATGTTATATGTTTGTAATTATACTTTTCAAATACAACATAAAATATATGATTTAAATATATTTATCATATTTTTTATATAAAACTAAATATTTATATAATATACACTTTATATAATAACTAGTATATCTATATTAATAAATAAAAATTATTATGGACGCTTGTCGTCATTTTATATCATCTATATTTTGGTTTCTCGCTTCTATCTCTTACTTAATCATCTATATTTTTTATTTAGTAACAGATAAATATTAAGTATAATAAATAATATATTATTAATTAAATGTATATAAGATGTAGTTACGAATCTTTTAATAAGGAGATATTTCACCTAATAGTAATCAAGTTTTTATAGTGTTTCATTAACTCACTCAATTTTTTTATCTTTCTAAAGTCACTCAACTTTTAGGTGTTTGTTTTTTTCCAAAAACATCTTCCTGGCCTCCGCAGACACAGGCAGAGGTTGAATGTCTACAGCTTGTTTGTTTTTCTAAAAACATTTCATTAAAAAAAGTTTGTCCGTCCTTTTCTTGGCGCAGACGTGAACCAAACACTTCTCACCTCTTCCTACCTCTTCTCTTATTCCTCTCATCTGATTAATCCCCTTCGACCGAACCCTTACCGCCGTCGCCCCTTCCACTGTCGTCTCCCCTTCCACCGTCGTCTCCCCTTCCACCAACCGAACCCTCAATCGTCGTCGCCCTCAATCGAGGGTTTCCCGACCACGTACTTCGCGCAGGGAAGTCGGTCTGAGCAGGGCTGAGCATGACGGTGGGTTAGTTGAGCATGACGGGAGGTCGGTCGAAGCAGGGGAAGATGTTTTGAAAAAGTTTTTAAAAAACAAACTCTCTTCTTGCAGGGGTTTTGTCCAACTATTTTGATACATGTGTCTGTAGATGTGGTTCGCAGAATGTAGACATTTTA
Source organism: Mikania micrantha (assembly GCA_009363875.1). Taxonomy (NCBI): domain Eukaryota; kingdom Viridiplantae; phylum Streptophyta; class Magnoliopsida; order Asterales; family Asteraceae; genus Mikania; species Mikania micrantha. Next base: position 50,401,273 of record CM018687.1, on the reverse strand, counting down.
CCTTTTAAAAAACAAGAACCACCTTAGTAAGTGTGCCAATCATATGTAATTTTTTAAAATTGTTTAAATTTTTTAAAATTTATGGAGATAATTGAAACATATATGAATATTTACTAATAATAATTGAAATGTTTTTATAATTAACTTGAAATAAAATATAATTATAAAGAAAACAAATTTGTTAGACTCACAAGATGGTACAAACTCAATATGTAGCTTGATCTCTGAGTTGATAACTAAACAAACCATATTTTCACGCTAGATCATGAGTGAGTTTGATTCGTTTACACTTTTTATAAGATAAATGGTTATTACACATAAATAAAACCAAACTAGTGATAAATTACGAAATTGTTCGAAATTAAATACATAAAATCGTTGAATTTATATTATTAATTTTATTCTATAGAAAATATAAACAATAAACTAGAGTAAATTACCAATGTGTTCCTTATGTTTTGCTAATATTCCACTCTTGGTTTCTAGATTTTATAATTTACCTAAATGTTTTCAAACTTTAGACATATGTAACACATATAGACATATAGTCTTTATGTCACCAAATTACCCTTACATAATTGATTAAATTACCCTTATATTATATCAACAATTTATGAAATTAAGATTTAAAAACAGAATACAAACAAAACAAAAGGAATATCTCGGTAATTTGGTTCAACAAACTATTAACAAAGAATGATTCTCAACTCGCAGATTTATTGGAAGTTTGGAACTGACAAAAATGGTAATATTTGTGCTTGGGATGCCAAAGGATATCTTCTTTGAACAATCCAACAAATGTCAAAACCTAAGAGTGATTGTGGATTCGTCCCTAGTTTTCGCATATCTGTGAGCAATCCTCCAAATCATGCTTACCTTTGCTACAATCTTTCCCTCATCGTTTCGAACGAAACCTCTACAGGCTGCTTCCAAGAATCATCACTTCGGATTTACCGATTTTTGCCCACCTTAAAAATCAATCCATTTCATACACGCCAATGCTGTTCCATCTGCTCTGAATCTTCTTGGTGAGTTTTCGTGTTTTGGATGCTTTAAATCCCATCTTTGTTTGCTGCATTGTTGAATTTTATATTCATGTGAATCTTGATTGAGGAATTGGATTATGCACTCCAAGTGTTCGATCATTTTACCGTCTCTCCAAATGGAACATTATCGTGGGCATTTTGTGTGATCCATGTTGTCTGGTCAACTCATTTATGTAAGAAGCTGTTTTATCTTGAGTATTCTAGAAAAAATTGTTTGATCATTCAAGCAAGATGTTGATTTTTCTTTTCAAATCAAGTTTTCTTCGAAAGCAGCAGGGTTAGCCGAGTAGCTCGAGCAAGTTCAAATTGACGTAACATGAAACCTATTAGTCCGAACTGACATGCAGGTCACCATGACAGCAGCCTTACGGTTGCTCCAAGGTTCGCCCTTTTGGTGGTCCGTGGGCAATGTTTCAATTGCTGAATTGTGTTGTATCATATCACAGTTTCTCATTTTGAGAGGGAATTAATTAACAATCAAATTTCAATCAGGGGTGACGTGGGGTTAATAAAATAGATTTATGAGTTAGATCGAGTAGCATGTGTCGTCATTCAATCCCAGTGCCTCAATTTCATCGAATTTGATAATGAGATTCCATGTTATAACCTTTTTTAGCAAAACTTTAAAGTTAGGATTATATATATGCCCACAATCTTTGTTATGAATCACTGATGTATCAGATTTTAGTTCACATGCTTGCTTTATTTTTTATTAGTTATGAAGTTCTTGATGGTGTTTTAACTGTTTTTAAAGTGTTATTGATACTCTTTATTGGTCCTTGGTGTTTCTGTAGCAGGTATTTCTGTAGGTTCATCCACATAACCTAATTATTTCAAGAAAACAGGAATCGAGATAATGAAAGATTCATCCTGGTTTCCTACTATGTTAAAGACTCCAAACAGAAACAAAGGTTTGGATCCTGAAAAACCCATGATCGGGATCTTGTCGTTTGAAGTGTCAAGATTAATGTCAAGAGTAGCCAACTTATGGCATTGTTTAAGTGATAGACAGATGTCAAAACTAAGAGAGGAAGTTAGATATTCACTCGGCATTCGTACACTTATCTCAGATAATCATGCTTATCTCATTAATCTTGCCCTCGAGGAGATCATTGATACCTTGAAAGGGGTGGCAAAATCAATCACAAGGCTTGGGAAAAAGTGTATAGACCCCGTATATCATAATCTTGATCATGTTTTTGACAACCCGTTTGAGATTGATCTCAGATGGTGTGGGTGGGAATATAGGTTGAAGAAAATGGAGAAACGGGTTAAAAAAATGAAGAAATTTGCAGCTATTATGTCACATTTGCATGAAGAACTTGAAGGGTTGTCTGATCTTGAGACCAAATTAACAAAAATGCAATCCAATGGTGTGAATCAAGGGCAGTTACAAGAGTTTCATCAGAAAGTGATGTGGCAGCGTGAGGAGGTAAGTCGCCTAAGTCAAATGTCTCCATGGGTTCGTTCTTATGATTATATTGTCAGACTATTGCTTAGATCTCTTTTCACAATAGTTGAAAGAATCAAGGTTGTTTTTGGAATAACAACCGGAAATCGATCTTCTGAAGTAAGTAGCTTGTCTCATGGTGGTTGTTTTGTACCCAAGAATTCCATTTCAGTCTATCCGTCTGAAGGTTCTTTCAGGATATCCATGTCAAATCTTGGACATAAACCCGTGATTTGTGGGAGATACCCATCATACAAAGCTCAATCGGGTCATCCTGTCACATGTTCTTTCAGGGCCAATGGTATTTTTCAAAATGATGTTTTTGACCCTGTCAAGAGAGGTTCTTTTTCCTTAAATTCCAAGCAAAGATTGGTGAATGGTCAAGAACCAACCCTAGGGAAAGCTGCATTAGCTCTACGGTATGCAAATATCATCATATTCATCGAGACATTAGCAATGTCTCCTCGGGTCATAACTTCTGATGCAAGAAACGACTTGTATGGCATGTTAACAACAAATATCAAACAATCTTTAAGAGAAAAACTGTTTTTATCAAAGAACGAATCTTTGTTAGCATATGATGAACGTGTTGCATCGGGTCAAAGATCTTCCGTACAAAGGATTCTAGATTGGTTGTCTCCACTCGCGCATAACATGATAAAATGGTATTCTGAGAGAAATTTTGAGAAGCAGCCAATGGGTTCAGGAGGAAATGTTCTTTTGGTTCAAACTTTGTATTATGCAGATCTAGCAACAAGTGAAATCGCGATCACAGAACTAATCGTGGGACTTCATTATGTATCCAGGTTTAGTCAAGAAATCATTGACAGATCTTTAATGGGGTCTGCATGATATGTCACCTGTTTTATGGTTTTGTTTGAATACATAAGTTTTTTCTATTTGATGTTTTTATTGAATTATGGGCAAATCATGACCCAATATGCAGTAATTATAACCTCACTCTCGGGTTCATTGTAAATAATCTTCATATTGTACGATGATTATGGTTTCTTTAAAACCTGCGGAGATGCACTGAATGGAAATCTATATTTGAGGGAGTTTGGTTTGTTTTTGTATTATCCTACATTTTTTATTTTTTGAACCGAGCTTAGACAAGACCGATTGGGACTGGTTAGGTTCGCAACAAATCCATGGTTCGGCTAGGAAGTCTACTTATTCGCTACTATAATTAGGCTCAATGGTTCGATAACTGTTACTGCCATAAGCTTTTTCATTCTTTTGAATTTTAGGTTGTCTTGAACAAGAATGCATGGGTTAGTATTTCGGAAACACGCCGTACAAAAAGAACATATCTTATACACGTTAACATGCTAATATTTGCAAGAGGTAACTAATAGAAGAGAGAAGCTTAATATACAACGAATTAACTTAGATAAACACGAAAACCGCATAAAATTTATCCTATTTTATCTTGTTTTAAGAGTGATACATGATACAATCTTCTCCAAGCAAATATAATTTAGCCCTTTTTAGTTTTTAGAAGCAACATCTTCATTCTATTGGAATAAAGGTAAAATTTGACTTTATTTCAGTATCTTCAAACCCTACTGATTAGCGAGACTTTACTGTATATGTTTTTTTTTGTTAAATCATTTGGTGAAGCTTAAAAGAATATTAAGAATGAGAAGCTAATATATGCAATTCTTTGAATATTAAATGTATGGCACATTTTGAAAGAAGAGATTTCAAGAAGGAATAAATATTAAAAATAAAACTTATACATTTGTTTCTTCATATTGAATAGATAATTAAACAGGAAAACTAAACAAAAAGCGCCCATGGCCTAATGGATAAGGCGTCTGACTTCTAATCAGGCAATTGTGGGTTCGAGTCCCACTGGGCGTGATTATAATTTTAACTTTACGGATCTTTTTTTGGCTTACGTGGCCCATGGATCGGATGCTTGTGCTGGTTCTTCAATGACAAAGTAATAACTAATAACTTTTGGATTTCAAACCTTTTCTTCTAAAACAAAATTGCACTAATTTTAACGTTATTTTATTTATTTTCTGAAAATAACGTTAAAAGCGTTGGGATAATTAACTTTAAACGATAAATTTGAGCCGAGGACATTTTTGGAGCAGCGTATCTATCGCAACTGGGATAGGAGTAAGGTTTGTCTCTGTCCTTACCCAGACCCTACTGAGTGAGAGTATACTGGGTAAGTTTGTTTGTTTGTGTTTTAAAACGAATAGAAATTACATCTAGAAGACTAGAAACACCAAGAAAAATCTTAATGGCATCAGTTTAAACTAAACATAATCCAAGAACTTAAAATTGAATTCGAATTCGGTTTAGTTTTTGGTTTTTTTCGAATAAAACCAAATCTTTTCTAATTATCTGAAACCTTTTTGCCATTATTTGTGTTGGATGGGCTGAGTTAAATAAGGATTGACTAAAATTGTAGTTAGATTGAGTTAAATTACAAAACTTAACATGGTTCATGATTTGATATTATGTTTATTCAGTTTAATTTAAATTCAAATTTCTGAAAATGAAAACTTAATGGGTTACATAGCAGCAGAAATAGGATGATTCTTGAAGATCTAACCATCCAATCGACCTTAAATTTTTTATAGGAGCTTGACAACACATATGCGAGGACTTTCGTCGTTGGGTTTTTTATTTCAAGGCCTTGAGCTTAGGTTTTGAGTCATTCCGGTTTATTCAGATTCAGGAACATCATCAAAATTTTTCAAAGGTTGATTAATCCGGTCAGTTCACCGATGGTCGGCAAGTATGATGGTCCTAATGATGATCCTACATGTATTTCGTGTATATCTCACCAGTGGATTTAAAAAGCCGCACGAATTAACTTTGGCTGTAAAAACTGGGAAAATTGGGTGGGTTTTTTCCTTGTCGGGTCATATCGGGTTGTCCACCATTGCTTGTTTGGTTCATACAAAATGGACGGTTATATGAGAGGCGGAAAGCATTAGAGACCATATATGGAAAATAAAGACTTAAAAGGGCTTGATGGCAGAAGGATAACATCTTTTCAATTATTTTTATAGGCTTCCAAAAGTATTTCTTTGATATTACTTAAAAATACAAATACTAAGATTAACAATCATTGTCAAAAGCATAAGTTAACCTATTTATTCTTTCTCAAGGTTGCATATGTTTACAACATAGCAAAGGCTTTTTTTTAAGTCCTTAACTATAAATAACTATAAAGGTTATGTGTAATGTCATACATGTGTCACATAGGTGTGTAATGGTAAGAGGAGTGTTAGTAAGTGTGAGTACAAAAAGTGTGAAAAAGGGAAAGAAAAAAACCCATCAAACATGTGGTCACAGTCACTTGGGACGTGTCACACCCCAGCCACACTGGGGATGTAATAATGAAAGGTGTGATAAGAGCATGACCAAGAGATATCACACTTGGTTTACCTCTTATTACACATAGCCTAAATGTATTTTGTGTCTTTGAGTTACAAAATTGACCACAATGTGAAATAAGAATAAAAGTAAAAGATGATTAATATATAAAGAGAAAATTGTTATCTCATTGAATGCTCAAATGGTCAAATTTTTTAAACTATGTGCAGTCATCGTCACTTTGTCATATCATGTAAGCACTACAAAAACAACTAATATTATCACCATATCTTCATATACACATATGTAATCATCACCCACCTATGACAACACCCTTCATCCCCTTTCTCTTCCTCTTACATACACGTTCGCTGTGTGACCAGACTCACGCCTAACCATCACGCCGGCATCTCGCCTTAAGTGTCATGGAGGGAGGGGGATGACCGGGGGCGTGACACCCCTATTACCCAGGTGCTCATGCCTCACTATACACAGTCTTACATCAATATCATTTTTTAAAAAAAAATGCAACTAACTTCCTAAATAAACGCATAAAGTACTCAAATTGAAGATTCACGTGTTTATAGATAGAATAAGGAGTTAATTTAATTTACTAAAATTAGGAAAAAAAATGTTGAATTAAATTGGGGCTAGAGATGATAAAATTCGGATCTTGGGAGAAATTGCTTGAGGGCTGAGGCAAACAATATTCAACTCTAAGACTTTTCGTTCATTATGGCACTTTAAGTTAGACCTTTTACCTAAATGCTTATACCATAGCGGTAGATTTTTACTTCTCTTGTGGAAGGTCTTAGATTTAAACTTTTGCTTACAACAAAATATTGCTCTGGGTTGAGTACTTGAGCCAGAAAATTCTTCTAGCTGTAGGTTTCTTTCTAAGCATGTGAGTCAGGTCACCATGCTTTGTTTTTCGGGCAGAATGATGATTTATTTGCCCGATTGACCGAGTGTTTACTGTTAAAAAAGAAAGTTAGACCTTTCTCTAGCATGTTTTATCTCTATTCAGCTCATTTGAGTACGAGTCCATTAGCTCTGCATCAACTCCTTCATGGGTAAAACACAACAAATTAAGAACAAAAAACAAAATTATTTAGAAACAAACTCAACCTTTTCATTAGTTTTCAAGGGGCAGGTTCCCTCTTTGAGGCTTGAATCTTAATTGAATGTTGACAGTTATGGATGCAAAAACTGCAGTTGAAGTTGCAGTTTAGGATGATGATATTTAAAGCTAGTCCTTTTGCCTATTTGGTAATGTTGAGTAGAGCAATCAATGCTACACTGCAAAACTAGCCGTTGGTCGCGTAGACCGCATCATCGTCGTCATCATAATCATCATAATCTTACAATTATCATGAACCCTATTTCTATATTTATGTGGTTGTAACTACTAGCAAGTTAATAGCCCCACTAGTGTACAATGCATATGCTTCAATGTGGCCTGCAGACAAATTTATGATCAAAGCTACTTGTTATGGACCACTTTTGTATCTTTAGGAAATTAAAATGTTTTTTTAGAAGAAATATTGTTTCCGACTTCCCCATTAATTTCAAAAATTATTTCTAAAAAGAAATTTTATCGACACACGTTAATGATAGAAGAAAGTACTAAACATGCACGCGTTTCGTTTTATAACAAAGTGAAAGGATGCTCTTTGCATACACTTTTTTAATCTTCTTTTAAATTATTATAAGAAATATATCTCTTCAAATATGATTACAAAATTAAATGAGAATTTGAATGGGTTATGCATACGAGTACTTTTGGATGATTTTTTATTTTTTCTCGCTTGACCTTCAAAGAGCCTACCTTTTAATGTTTTATAGTTTCTTAATAGTTAAGAGTTAGCCTTAAGTATGAATCTTAATCATTCAGGCTTAACGTTATCTCTTAATCATTAAAAGCCTATGAACCATTAAGAGGTAACATCTTAATAATTATTAAAAGACTATCAAACAGACTCTTTACTAAATTGACCTGCTAAAGATTAATGATTTAATAAAAGAAAAGAAAAGAAACCAAATTGACCCATTTGTGAATACATTGAATTTGTCATCTTTGTTAATTAGTTGGGTTAAAAAATTAAAAATGTAAGACAACATGTTTCAGCCAGCTTTAATGTTGAAAGCATAGGTGCTTTTGAAATAAAACCTGGATAAAATAAAGTTTGAATTTCATATTTCCATCAATAATTTTGGTCAAGATCAGTAGCAATTTTGTTAATTATGTTTTATGAATGTATAACCAGATTCAGCTAGCTATTAAATGCTTATATTTAAAGACTTACTCTAATAAGACAACGCAACTTTCTTTTGTTGTCATCTTCAGGGCTTTACATTTTTTTTGAACGGCATTGGATCTTAACGTGTGAGCCACTGATTTTCAGGCCATGTCACTAAGGTCTAGTTACCATGATCTCCGTTGAGACCCCACCACCACCTCAGGAGTAAACCGCACCGGAAAACCCCCGACCTCCCAAGGACCCCTATTTCGCATTGAGAGGGATTTGAACCTGTGACCTTAAGGGCTTTACATATTATGTTGTTTTATGATTTTTTTTAAATGGTAAATTTTGTGCATGTAAAATGATTTTTGGGTAGATTTTTGGATGTTATGTAAATGACATTTACGAAGCTGGAGGTGTGTTCCTTAAATCTCATTTACGAAAGTGACATACATGATTTAGGTGATTCATGTACCAGGATTATTGATAAAGAATGTTTTAACGGGAGTGGTATAATGTGTATAAATCATGAGCATAAGATGTTTGATGAAATGTCTTAATTAGGTTTTTAAAATACTAAATTGTAGATTGAAAGAAATGATAAAATTAAAGCATAGCCATAAAATATGATTTATGAATGTAGAGAAAAGGTCAGATGGGTTATGTAGTGAAATTTAATCGTGTATATGTGTGTTTGTATGTTAAACCATGGATGTAGGGGTGTTCATCAGGTCATATAACAGTTTATTTGGATTTGAAAATTTTAAGACCCTATCCGAAACCCGACCCGATCCGAATTTGAAAATTTTCAATCCGATCCGAATCTAGCCGAAAAACCCAAAAAACCCAAATAAACTTATTTTTTCAAAACTTATTTTTTCATCCAAATAATCAAAAAACCCGAATAACCAGGGTTTATTCGGATTATTCAGATTGAATTCGGATGTCCAATCTGAATAAACAAGATTTTGTATTTCTGATATCCGATTCGATCAGAATTCGGAAAATGGATATCCGGTCCGAATCTATCCGAATCTTTAATTCGGATCGGTTTTTTCGGGTTTCAGATACGATTCGGTGTAAATAAGGTGGTGGTAGTGAAGAATTTATCATTGATTATGATTGCAAAGTTGTATATGTGATATTTTGCTTAAATATATTTAGACGGGAATTATACCTTAACAAGTAAATGGATTAACATATTTGAACTTGTTAATCAAACATGCTTTGATGGTGTGAAAATGCATATTATATAGCTTGTTAAGACTGATTTTAAACCTATTTTTCATAAGTATAGATTAATACACTTAGATGATCCACATTCGTGTTTACATCCATGTTAAATATATTGTCAAGATCTGTTTGAAATTTATTTAACATAGATTGTGAGATAATGAAGTGGAATGATGCCCTTTTATGTGGGCATGTAAGTTAAATTTTTTTTTAATAGCAAATGCCCGGTCACCCGGGATCATCCTGACAAATAGATCACCATTCCATCCGAAAAACAGAGCGTGGTGACCTGACTCACCCGTCCAGGAGGAAACTACAACTAGGAAAACCCCTGGCTCAACCCAGAGCAATACTTGCTCTAGGTAAGACTCCAACCCAAAACCTCTTATAAGAAAAGTTAAGGGGTTACCACTAGGTTAGAAGCCCTTTTGTATGTAAGCTAAATAGACTGTCAACACCTAACATGATTAAGGAGTATTTGTAATCCATTTAATATTATATAAAATCACGGACCACATTCTATAAATCACGAACCGTCATTTAATATGCATAATCACGGACCAAGTGTAAACAATTACGGCTCATGTAAGAAATTCGAAACAATCAAAAAAACTGGATAATCACATATCAATTATCACAGATCAAATGTAAAAATGACAGACCACCGGATAATCATGGATCAATGCTCATTGACTACGTAAACAAAAAAAAAATTATAACAACACTATACTCAAATTAAAGATAATAAATTATCTATTTAATTGTGTAATTTAAAAAAAATGTTTAAAAGTGTAGAAGTTATTCGATGTTAAAAAATATGATGGAAATTGATTACCCTCAAAAAAATAAACAAATGCATGCTATTGTTTTTTTTGACCCTCCAGACGCAATACAATAAGTTTCAAAATGCAAAGTAAGGATCACTTGATCTTACCCATTTATTACTTTGATTAACAATCCAAAATTTCTTATCCTTCTCATCAAAAAAAATAACTTTGTATTTGATCCGCCTCCTATATATATATATATACTAGATTATTGACCTGTGTGATACACAGGGTTGTATAAAAAATAAGCATTACAAAGAAATCATGATAGAAAATTAGATATACAAATAATATAAAATTTTTAAAATATGAAAATAAAAGTATATTTTATAAATATCTAAACATCTTTTTAAACAATACAAATAAAAATAATATTTTGAATTTTGAATTTTCAAAATTATTAATTGAAAATGTAAAGTTTGAAATGATTAGATTTTCATTAATATTTTAAAATATGAATATTAATTGTATTTCTTTAATTTTGGAAATCTGACTTTATTGTATTAAATGAAATTAATTTCTAAATTTGTTAAATATGCCACATGGATAGCCTATATATGTGCCACGTGTCAAATGTGATGTGGATTGGCTAAAATAACGACACGTGGCGTATTGTTATTCTTTTATTATATAGTATAGATACGGATGGAAGTATACATAACCCTCTATATTGCGTTAACATGAAATAAGCCGTCAAGATCAAGTCAAATCTTTTTTTTTAAACACTATTATAACACATTTAAACACTTTCTTCTTTTATTAATTTGCTTAAATTATTCACCATTTGAGAGTTATCATCATTATAAGTTTTGGGTTTATTTGACTTATTGTGCTATAAGTATAAAATTTACAATGATGTTAACTTTCAAATGATGATTAATTTATGCAAACTCATGAACTAACAAAGTGTTCTAAATGTGTTACAATGACGTTAAAAAAATCCAACATTTGACTTAATCTTGACGGATTAACGTAATAAGAGTGTTTATTTTTACTTCCAATCCCTATAATATATATGCAAGACAATGTTGTAAAAATCGGCCTAGGCGGCCGCCGAGGCGCTAGGCGCCCATCTACTGTCTAATTTTTGGCCTAGGCGGTGCCTAGGCGCTAGGCGGGGCCTAGTCGGCCTAGTCAGATTTTTAATTTTTTTGACTTTTTTGACTTTTTTTTTGACTTTTTTTTGACTTTTTATGGTAAAAAGGGACCAATTTCATGATTATTCAGACATTTCTCAACCAAAAATCTTTAATATGTCTCTGAAACATCGAATCCAGACAGTTAACATTGAAATTTATCTCTAAACTTTGAATTTAGTGTTTAAGTTTGCACTTTAAAGTATTTTTTTCAGTATATTTAAGTATATTTTTTAAAATTATTTAAAGTATTATATTAAATTATTGATATTAATGTGTGTATATAATATATATTTGTAAAATTACATATAAAAATTCCAATCCGCCTAGCGCCAATTAATCTCTAGGCGATACCTCGCCGCCCGACTAGCGCCTAGCGACTTCTACAACCATGATGTAAGGTATATATAATTTGAAAACCCCTACATAGTGTGAAAACTATGAAAACCTTGTAAAAAAATGTTTTCTTTTCCTGAATTTTTTTACAGGTTTGTTACATTATTTGTCACATTTTTATAAAAAAAATTAATAAAACGCCGAGTACTTATTTTTAAAAAATATTTTGTAAAACCATGTAAAACATACGTAACTAAGAAGAGGTTTTCATTTCATCTTTTCCTTATATATATATAGGTTCAATTGTTAACATTTTCTTAATGTGATAACCAAATAAATACATGTTATTACTTGGGGCTCACATTAAAGTAAATCTAAATATGTATGTTTTTTCTTTTGTTTTTAATTAATGTAAATGGACCCACATTAGTTACATTAATTAAAAAAGAAGAAAAACTCTACACCTTTAAATTTACTTTAATATGAGCACAAAAGTAAAAAGATGTAGTTATTCGGTTATCGTAATAAAGAAGTGTTAACAATTGATCATTCCCCGGTATATATATATATATATATATATATATATATATATATATATATATATAGAGAGAGAGAGAGAGAGAGAGGAGAGATAATCAAGGTTCATAGCTTTTTCTTTGGCCTATATAAGGACCACTTAATGTCACGAGTGATACAAATTCTTTTTAATCTTTAATCTGCCTCTCAACATATACGGACACTATGTATAGATAGAATTAAGCTTCTAAATAGGCATTTAGTGGGGTATGTTTTGTCAGTTTAATTAGTACTCGTTTTGTGTTACCCCACCCTTTATATCCACCCCCACATCCTACACAAACAATAGTGCACAGTCTATGCTAAACATTATATATTTTCATACTGAGTTTCACAAATTTTAAACTTTTCGAGCTCTTAATTAATCAAATTAAAAAAAACAATAACTAACATCTTGAACCAATCTTAGAGAGTTATATAGATGATAGATACATAGATGCAATTATTAATGGATTCTACACTTGTAAGCACTTTAGTCTTTCTAGAGCTAGCTAGCACGTTTTCAATTTTTTCCACTTGATAAAGACCATTTATCCAACACAAGCTATTACATCTCATAATCACACTAATGATTATTGTTATTATCGTTATTACTATTATTATTTTGAACAACATCAAGAATATGTAAGACTGAATCAGTGGCGGACCCAGAAATTTTTTTCATGGGGGTCGGAAATATTTTGTGCGCAATTTACGTCATTAAATATGCCATTTTTTGACCAGTTCAAAACGGTCAGGTTGGGCCGGGTTAGATCACCTGAAAAAATGATAAACCTAAATAAAATCATAAATATGTAATAAAAGTACTCTAAATCGTCATCTCGTTGATTATGATTAAATGATAAAATTATTATCTTTCTAAAGGATTCGCAGAAATGATATTCAATTTACAAAATTCGAGATTCAAAAAAGGTGACAACTAGTCTAAATTTTCTTTGTATACATTGTTTCATATTACTTAAATACACTGATTATACCCAAATCAACTAAGGTTCTTATTATGATAACAACTTTCAACTTTTAATATTATACTTAAATGACCAAATCATATAAAAATTTAACTATTTAACAAACAAGTGACTTGATTGAGTCCAAATGACAAAACCGTTAAAGTTAAGGTGTTCCTTTTCTTTAGGTCAAAGATTTGTGCCCATCAAAGACTGATTGATATAGAAAATTGCTAATAAAAAAATCTAACAAATAAGCATATTGGAATATGAGTGATTAAATATTAAATTAAATTGTTAATTAATAATTGAGCTTTATCACGGGTAATGCATAATGTGCTATTTTTGTGTTAATTTTACTAGTTTTGGTTTTAAATTAGGCTTCATCATTGTTGTCAAAATTTCATGGGGGTCGGTGATAAAATTTATTGGGGGTCGGTCGAGATTAAATCATATATATAACAAATAAAAAATTTAATTTTTTCATGGGTGTCGGCCGACCCCCGTGACCACTAATTAGGTCCGCCCCTGGACTGAATAACAACACCGGTCACCACAAGAAAAAGGACATTTTACAGCAACAATAGTATTAGCGGCACAAATCCAGTCATTAAAATTAATGTAAATCAATGGCCAATGTTAAAACATGGGATTAGCATTAGCGGCGACATGTCGCCGCTATTGATGAAAAAATTGGGCCCCATTTCCCTCTTTTCTCATTTCCTTCCCAATCAAATTACAGTATCACACTTTTCTGCTAGCTCTCCCAAACCAAAATTTTCCCTCACGAGCCGTCGCTTGTCATCCTTCTCGATCTCTCTCACCGTTATGTAACACATGTTGCCGCTAGCTGCTCCCAGTGTCATCCAACTGTTGCCGCTGTGGATCGAGCCCATGCTCGACTTAGCACTTGCTTCTCCCTTGCTAGCTCCTGCCGGCCGCCATCCTGCATGCCGCTCTCACATCTCTCAACTGCCGCTTGTAGCCCTGTTGCTCACACCACTCTCAATCGGATGCCTGTCACTTACTGGGAAGAAGCACACAACTGATAAAACTCATTGATTCACCCGTAACGAGTTATGTTTCAGGCAACACTCTAACCTATAACCTCCCATAAAAAAGGTTGTGAGGCTACCATTAAACCAATTGGCCCTTAATTGGTCACATTAATTAATTGATTAACAAGGTATTTAATTTACAGTGTCTATGTATAATATATAAATTTTCTAGTAATTATTAGTGATTCGATCTCATGATTAAAATTTGGAATGAGCTAGACTTGAGAAGAGGCATGGAAGGCATCTTAAACCTTTGTTGTCTCTAGCTAGGACCAGATTGTGACATCCCCTCTAACATATTTGTTTCAATATCAGTACAACATGTTTACTTGTCCCACCCTTCATCAACACAAACATACCTTTCCTTCATATAAATATCACACCTTTCTTGCACCAAAAAGCACCACAAAAAACACACACTAATGCACTTTATAATAAACTGTTAGGTAGGTCAATCTAGCTTTAAGGAGACTTGCCAGACAACAACAAGAAGAACAACAAATTGAGAAGGTGATATATAAAATGGATTGGAATGATGGGAATCCCATACCATTTATACCTCGATCCGTCGCGCAAAGTTCGTTCGAATTCGCCTTTCTTTACAACTATAACACTGCAGATCATCACTACGTATATCAACCACCTGCACCTGGTATGTTCTTATATTAAATTCTCATTTAATGACATGTTTAATTTGTGAATCATATATTGTTTAGATTTGAAATGATCATCATGTGTTAAGTTGCAGGCATTTCATCTTCCTGATGATGATTTTCATTTGTTAGGGTTTCAAGTATCAAACTGATGATCAATATATATAAGATTAGGTTATAGGTAGGTTATATATATACGTGTAATTTCAAAAGTTCATCTTGATTCTTGACCATACCCGAGTGTACCTATAGCTAGGTGAATCGATGATACGAGACATACACGTACACACGCATACGTAGTGTATGTATGCACGTACCAGCACATTTAATTAATCTACAGATCCTGTTATATTAAAGTGTCATTAAAAAAGACCAAATAATCCATGCAACTTTTTCGTATAATATAGATGCGAATTTAAATGAAGATTGATCATTATTAATTAAATTATTTTTCATCATTATATATTTTAGTTTTGATATATATATATATATATATATATATATATATATATATATATATAGAGGAAGGTTCATGAGAAAACTCCTTATTTTGAAGAAAACCAAGAAAACTCATACTAACCAATAAATTTTTTAATAAAAAATTTCATAATTTTTTATTATAAGGATAGAAATGTTATAATACGTAAAAATTTTTTGAAAAAAATATGTAAATCATGAAATTACATATATGTAACTCAAAAGGTTTCGTGTGTCACTTATCAAGTTACATATATGTAATCAGTATGTGTAACATAGTGATTACATATATGTAATAACCTAAAATATATATTTTTTTCTATTTTTTTTCTTTTTTTACATTTCTTATCTTATAATAAAAAGGAAATAGAAAAGAAAAAATGAAAAAAAAAATAATTGGTAATGATTGTGATTAGTTTTCTTAGTTTTCTCCAAAACGATGGTTTTCTTAGGAACCCTCCCCTATATATATATATATATATATATATATATATATATATATATATATATATATATATAAGACAATTTGAAAATATCTTCTTATCGTGAAAAAACATGTAAAAAAGACGTTTTCTTTAATTTTTTTACAGTTTTTTAACATTATTTGGCACATTTTTATAAAATAAATAAAACGACGTTTGGATATTTAATTTTTTTTTAAATTCACGTAAAACATACGTAACATCTGGGCGCAATGTTACATTACGTGAGTTTACAAAATATTTTTTTAAATATCCACTCTGCTCAATTTTTATTTTTTTAATAAAAATGTGCCAAATAATGTACAAACCTGTAAAAAAAATTTTAAAAACATTTTTTTATATAATTTTTACATTGTTTTCACGATAAGGAGTTTTCAAATTATCTATACCATATGTGTGTATTCATGTATATATATAGGGTTTGCATAATGTGAAAATCCGATGTTAAAAAGAAAACTCTTAAACCCTATTTGAGTCATTGATTTGGAATCTTTAAAAATAAATATGTGGTACACATTAAACCACACTGTTTATTCAAACCCAATTGTTTATTCAGGTTTAATGTGGATCACATATTTATTTTCAAGATTTAAAATCAATGGTCCAAATAGAGTTTAAGAGGTTTTCTCTTTAAGATCGTGTGTTCAAAAGATACAATCCTAATATATATATATGTGTGTGTGTGTGTGTGTGGAGAATGTACTCTTGTAAATCGTATTTTATAGTGTAAACCCGTGAAAATTAATCCATTAAGATCTTTCAAATTTTATACTATCATTATTATACATTTATAATACTTCTGTCTTTTATGTATGTATGTATGTATGTATGTATGTATGTATGTATGTATGTATGTATGTATGTATGTATGTATGTATGTATGTATATATTTACATGTGTAATGAAGCTATCCCATGATAACACTTGTGTAATTTTGATTACAAAGGTACAAATTACACATGTTTTATATTTTAAATGCATGTAAACTTAAACATATGGGTGTTCATCGATTCAAATAACAGTTTATTCAGTCTATTCGTAACAGTTTATTCGTATCTGAAACTTTTAAAACCCTAACCAAAATCCAACCTAACCTAAATAAGAAATGAATTTATGCAATATGAATGCATTTGAATAAACATGATTTTTACATTTAAATAACCCGAATAAACATGTTTTACTTGGTTTATTTTTGTTGAATTTGAATATCCGACCTAAATAAACAAGCTAGATTTTGTATTTCTTTTATATTATCCTATATATCCAAATGAAAAAAATCAGTTATCAGACCCAAATTTACCCGAATAAAAATTCGGATCGGTTTTTTCGAATTTTAGATACAATTTAGAATGTTTTTGGTATCTTTGAGTACTCATATTTATAGTACAACTTAATGACGAATTATTTTACATGTGTATTGATGATATTTAATTTGAAAAGGAAAACAAAGATTTAAATTGATTTTAACGGATTTACATTCTAAGAGATCGATGGTTCATGAATAGAAGTTGCATATACATATATATATATATATATATATATATATATATATATATATATAGGGGATGGTTCGAATGTTAACCCTCCCTTATTGTGAAAACCGAATAACTACATCTTATTACTTTGAGCCCACATTAAAATAAATCTAAAGGTGCAAGTTTTTTCTTATTTTTTTATTAATTTAAGTGGGCCCTATATTATTAAAAAAAAAACCTACACCATTAGATTTACTTTAGCGTGGGCCCAAAAGTAGTAAGATGTAGTTATTCGGTTAACGCAATAAACATGGGTTAACATTTGATCATCTCCCTATATATATATAGACACGCACATATGTATTAATGTATATACCTTTATGTGTGTGTATAAAACACAAAAAAGGAAGTGACATAACAGAGTTCTGAGTCTGCATATAAAGTATCATTCGTAAAATTTGTCTTATCAAAGGATATATAAAATGATGCATCATGAGGCCGGACTATAATTTTTGGCATGTTTTACGATTTTTCTTAGTATACATATGAAATATTTTCTTATGATTTAAAAAATAAATTATAAATTCATATACCATTATTCACAAATAAAATATGTACTAAAAACCATCGAAATTTGTCTTTTTTTAATTATTTTTGTGACAAAGATATGTACTAAAAACCATCAACAATGCACATATGCATATATATATGTACACACATATAGTATATAAATTCATGGACATGTACGTACGTACATATATATAAGGTTTGTATCATGTGAAAACCCGATATTAAAGAGAAAACTCTTAAACTCTATCTAAGCCTTCTATTTGCAATCTTAAAAATAAACATAGCTAGGTTCGCATTAAAGTTGAATAAAAAAATTAGGGTTTGAATAAACAGATTAGTTTTAATGTGGTGTAATGCGGACCACATGCATGTTTATTTTCAAATTTTCAAATGAATGGTCCAGATAAAATTTAAGGATTTCTTTCTAAGATCGGGTTTTCACATGATAGATACCCAATATACACACGCGTGCATATATATACATACACATTCATGCATATATATTCGATCTAAAAGCATGTAAATCGATCGAGTATTGAATTAATATTATGGAAAATATGAACAGGAATAAGGGATATGAAGCATCAAATGATGCAAGGACCATTAGCAATGATGGAAATGAACCAAAATGAGTATGAAACAAACAATCTGCAAGATAAGAAGAAGAGGTTAACAAGTGAACAGTTAGAGGCACTGGAAAACACTTTCCAGGATGAGAAGAAACTCGAACCCGACACGAAGATGAAGCTAGCACATGACCTAGGGTTGCAACCGAGACAAATCGCTGTGTGGTTCCAAAACCGACGTGCTCGATGGAAGACTAAGCAGCTCGAGTGCTTGTATGATGCACTAAAACAAGAGTTTGAGGCTGTCTCTAGGGAGAAAAAAAAGCTTCAAGAAGAGGTATGATACCTTACTGTATTTATACAAATGAGTGTTTGTGTTGAGAAGCATCAATCGTGTCGGGTTGGCTAGATTTAGGTTGACGGGTTGAATTATTCAAGCCAAACATGATTCATACGTTTATTTGTGTCAAAAACATGAACCAACCCGATCACAATCATTTAACCCATGTATCTAATTGTGTCAAAACGTGTACAACAAAACTTATCTGATATGTCAACATTTCCCGATGACATGTCGAATGTTGATAGAATCTTTCCTGACGACATATCGTCGTCACATTTTTCACGCAATAATTTCGACACTATAAACAAAAATGTCTTACCTTAGAATTCGTCAGGAATGATATTTTTTACAACAAAAAGTCGTAATGTATTTACGATGCAAAATGATGTTTTCCTTCAACAAATAAACTGAAAAAATGTATCGTCAACTTTTACCGATGTCATCTCGTCGGACAAGTAAATTGATTTATTATTTTCTAAAATAGAAATTTCATTTTATCAATGTGTCATCAGTATAGGGAATTTATAAAAAAAAATATGTCAAAATTTTTGCTGACAATTTGTCGTGAAAAGTAAGTAATATATGCTGACAACCATAAC
The DNA here is from genome assembly GCA_009363875.1 of Mikania micrantha. Classification (NCBI taxonomy): domain Eukaryota; kingdom Viridiplantae; phylum Streptophyta; class Magnoliopsida; order Asterales; family Asteraceae; genus Mikania; species Mikania micrantha. The sequence continues at coordinate 50,381,914 of CM018687.1, read as the reverse complement.
ATGATTTTTTTTATTAAATATATATAAAACTAAAATTTGATTATTTTGTCTAATGACTAAAATTACCAGTCCTACTTGTTTTGGTGTTTACATAAGTGGTGAAACTATTCGGAAGTCAGAACTATGTAAGACCATCCGTAATGGTCTCACCGTGAAACGGGCGGGAAGCAATGGTTAGGGACGGCTCTGAGAATTTAAGTGTCCCTGACGTACTGAGAAAAAAAGTCTCCTAGAGAATTATAAACTTGTGTTTTTTCGGTTTTGTATTTGGAGATATAAGTAAATATATATAATTTAAAAACGATTTTTAAAATTTTTGTGTCTTTGCGATAAATGGGCCCTGGACGGAGGTCGGGTTCGCCCCTCCTCAGGGCCTCCCATGGCAGTGGTGAGGCAGGGTCAAGCGGGCACACTTCCCGTTGGAAACCTTCTCCATTTTTAAATTTTTTACCGTTGGAAACTTCTGTGGGGAAGGTTTTTCAGTGGGGTAACCATTAAATGATTTTAAGATTTTCAGTGGGATAATGACGTGCCATAAAATTTCAATACGGTGAGATTTTAGTAGGGTGGGTATTACATATGTTCTAATTGCTTCATCCATCCTTGATATGAGCTTTGACTACACATGTACATACGTACATTGCGCTTTCTTTTAACTCAACATTTTTTATTTTTAATTTAAAGTACATTTTTATTATTTTTATAGCGTTTGTTAGATCATGGTTCATATGATTTTAAAAATATATATTTCTTTGTTTACCTATGTTATATACAAAGTTATAACAATTCGAGTTTCAACTTTCACCAATACAATGTATTTTAGTTTAGAATATACTATACGAATTATATTAAGATATAAATTGACATACAATGTAGTCGATCTATCGAGACATAAATTAATATTTTATCCTTTTTTATTTTTAATTTATTATTGTAATTATTTTTTATTATATTTCGTAACTTAATCTAAAATATATTTTTATGTAGCAAATTAATTTTTTTTATTTGAAAAATAAATAAAGTATCATAGAAAATATAATATGTTTATAAAACTCACTTAGTGGTAAAATAAACATATAAATGTAGACAAAATTGTATTAAGCTTAAAGTGTGCGTATGGTTTGTTTTCTGTCAAAAATCAATCTTAAAGAGAAAATCTTTAAACATTATCTAAGCATTTCATTTGAAATCTTGAAAATAAATATTTAGTATATATTAAATCACCTTAAATTTGATTCGTTTATTCAAAACCTAATTTTTTATTCAACTTTAATATGAACCATATTTATTTTCAAGATTTTAAATACAATGTACAGATAGTGTTTTAGAATCTTCTCTTTAAGATTGAATTTTCACAAAATAGAATATCTCTCTTGATACATACATACATACATACATCAAAAGTTATAAAAAAAAGGTTTTAATACAGTATACAATCTTCAATAAATATAATAAATATTATATTGAAGTTAAAATTGTGAAACATATAAAACTACTATACGTATAGTTGAGAAATTTATACATTAAATTAAGTTTAAGATCGAGCTTTAGAAAGTAAGCATTTTAACAAGCATAAGATCATATTCGATACCTAATGGGGTAACGAGTATTAAGGGCACCAATAATAGCTAGACATGGTTTAATTTATAAATTATAATCATGTTGGAGATTAGCATGGCCTATACATGGCCCATATATTTATGCCTAAATAATTACATATAAGTAGAATCATGAAATTATTATGGAATTTTAATACTTATACTCTTTAAAAATTTAAAAAATATTATAAGTTTTGCACATTTAGGGGTGGCTCTGAGAATTTAAGTGCCCCGGATGTACCGAGAAAAAAAGTCCCCTAGAGAATTATAAACTTGTGTTTTTTCGATTTTGTATTTGGAAATATAAGTAAATATATATAATTTAAAAACGATTTTTAAAATTTTTGTGCCCTTGCGATAAATGGGCCCTGGACTGAGGTCGGGTTTGCCCCTCCCCAGGCCTCCCATGTGCACATTAATTACCAATGACTTCTCACTTTGTAATTAGGGTGGAAATAATAAATTTCTCAAATTGCTATTTCTGATGTCTTAATTAAAGGTGTTAGCATTGAGAATAATACTCAAGGAGCAACTTAGTAAGAGACAAGGAGCAGGTTCTAGCACGGGGTACACGACTTACATGCCCGGTGAAGAGACCGTTGAGAGCACATCAGTAGCCACCAACTCAGCTCATCAGTTGAAATTGGATCAGCATTCTGCAGTTGTAGCCACCACAACCGACATGGTTGCTGAAGACAGAAACAACTGCATTATGAGCTATGATCCAATCTCATCGGTGGCTACACCGTCTTACTCTATTTGGAGAGTGCTTCCATCCTATCCTTAAGCTTGTAGAACTAGTAGCTAGCTAGAGTTTAGTTACTTAATTACTCGAATATCAATCATATAATATTGTTTGATTTTTGTTGCAGTCAAAACTTAAATTTTGAAGTTTGTTATATTTGTTCTTATAATATGTTAGATTGATTTTATCTGTTATCTATATATATATATAGACTTCTTATCCTGAAAAAATGTAAGAAAGATCATAAGTCATTAGATAATTAATCAACGAATATGATTAAATCAATTAAATGCATGATTGGATGTTATTTAACAATGACCACTTTTGTTGACTTGTTATTAAATTTTACGATCCTTTCTAAACGTTTCATAACGTTTATATACGACATTATTTTTTGAAAAAAAAATTATATAATAACAAATAATTTTTTATCTTTAAAATGAGTTTCATTTTTTTAGTTCATTGTGGCTTATGTACATGTCATTGTATCTTTTGTGTTTCTTACTCAATGTTGTGTTTTCCTAAATAATTCAAGATGCAATTATATTGCAAAATACATGCATAATGTCAATCAAGGATAACACAATGACAAGTATCAATAATACAATAACCTTTAAAAAGACACAATGACATGTAAGAAACACACAATTAGTCAATTACATGTAGGGTTGCACAAATCGTTTTTTTTTAGTCCGGTTTGGTCTACGGATGGTCAAAACCGGTTTGGGAGATGAGGATGTCAAACCTATAGGAACCGGTTTGGATAGGTTTGAAATCGGTTTGGAAGGGTTTGAAACTGGTTTGGGTCGGTTTAAGAACCTGTTTTAAAGGTAAGATCCCGAACCTATGCCAAACCGACGGTTCGGACCGGTTTGGGAACCGGTTTTTTTGTTCACCTCTAATTACATGAATTAAAAACACAAAAAGATTATACATAAACGTTTAAGAATGACACAATGACGATAATTAGACACAATGAACAGAAAAAAATTTATTTTCTATAGCAACACTATCCTCGTTTTAAAGATAAAAAAATGTTTGTTTTTTATTATATATATTTTCCCTCAAAAATTTAATTTTTCTTTTCAAATTTGATTTCATAGATGTAACGATCAATAATTATTCTTACAACTTTTATGATAAGTAGCTTATTTAGTTGAACATATGTGTGTGAGTAGTCTTGCAGCCAAATCTTAAATTTTGCAGGAGATACCAAAAAAAAGGATATGAATATTGGTACACCGGTGTATGGATAACAACAATTTTTTATATTTTTTAATATTAAAAAATATTATGAATATTATGACCCCAAAAAAAAGGGGCTAAGTTAAGCCCGCGGTTGGGTTATATAAAGTTGAAACAAAGTCAGTTTAAAAAGAGATTATTATTATAACTAGGTTTTTCCCCGCTGCGCGTTGCAACGGGTTATTGCAATGCAATCCTAATAATGTGTATTATATATCTTTTGCAGAAATACAAGTTGCATAGTAAAATCAAATCTCTCATCATGAATTATACTAATTTCTCATTAAAGCATAAAATGAATCAAAATCCATACAAATATGTTACGAAAAATAGAAAATATTACTCACAAAATTATTTTCACCGGCAACCAATTGATTGAATTAAAAAAAAAACCTAAATTTATAAGCAAACATTGATTTTCTATGAGAACAAATAAATCACTGTTAATTTCTCCAAACACCACCAAAAGCTAGAAAGAACAACAATTTTTTCACTATATATATATATATATGTTTACCATTTGAATATAATATTATCTAGAAACAACGACCCGCGCGTTGCGGCGGTTTTGTCATATAGATAAGTTTATATGGTTGTATCACCTTGGAGAAACATAATGTGCTTATCGTCTTCTTCAACTTTTATAAGCGTCTACATGGTGCACATTACAAAGAAAAATAGGCGGTTGGTGACAGGAGAAGAAGGAAGTGGCGATATCTTCACAAGTTGAGAATTTATTTCGGTATTTATCCGTGAAAAGCAGAATGAGTAAAGGTGGTGTTGAACATTTGTTTTAACCTCTACCATGGCTTCAAGCCTTCAATAAGTGTAATATACTCAAAGCATTGAGTAGTTGTACATCATGCAACAAAAAGAATACAAAATTGAATAGTGTTTATCACACACACCAATTATTTGCAATTTAATATATATATATATATATATATATATATATATATATATATTAACACTATTCCTTTTGATTGTGTTTTAATATATATACTAGTTGTAAGGACCCGTGCGTTGCATCGGGGTGTGTTATATATGTAAGTTTATATAAAGTTGTATAGAAGTTAAATATGTTAGACATGTACATGTAAGTTTATATAAAGTTGGATTACTTTTTTTTTTGAACGGCTTGAGTGGCAATAGAGTGGCAATGGCATTCCCATCGTAGCCACCCTAGCCACACCAGATAAGCGGGAACCGACACACTGCCGTAAACCCTCTCCCCTGCTCAGGTTCGAACCCCTGACCTCTATGAGGTGCAGCTTCTTCCCTTCATTGCATGTGATTAAAAGTGTCACCCGGAGGATTCGAACGCAGGACCTCCACATTGGGAGGCCCGAGCTCTTACCAACTGAGCTCCACCAACAACCACTAAAGTTGGATTACTTAGTGTCCAATTTTAGATTGAATTTCTTTTGTTAAGTATACATGATTTTGTAATTGTGTTCCTTTTGGTTTAAATTTCTCTATCAAGTTGCATGTTTTACATTGGCTCGGTTTTAGATCTTTTTTGAATTCGGTTTGTTAGGTTTATTCGGTTAACCGATTAAACCGAATTCATAATTAAATTTATTATTTTTATTAATAATATAAAGTTGAATTCGGTTTATTTGGTTGAATTCGGTTTATTCGGTTTGTTCGATTATAACTGAAACCGAACCGAATTCGGTTCGGATAACCATTTCCCGAATTCGATTCGGTTCGGTTAACGGTCAGGGGGAAATTTAAAAACTTATTAAACCGAACCGAATAAACCTAACAAACCGTTAACCGAACCGATGAACGCCCCTAACAAAGAGTTAAAGAGGGAATAATGTTTTTTGTGAGGGATGATTTGTCTTTTTTCCCAAACACATATGATATATAAATATCTATAATAATATATGTATAATGTGTATATATATATATATATATATATGTGTGTGTGTGTGTGTTTTAGTAACTTGTACATGATGAATTACAAAGAGTTAAAAAGGGAATAGTGTTTTTGTGAGGGAGAGTAAATTTGCAAATTAATATATATAATAATTAATGTTCAGGTTAGAAAAAGTTTATTAATTTCACATAACATGTATCAAATCGTTAATCTGTAAATCTTATAAAATAGGATAATAAAACATTAAAACGCATTACCAAAAATTTAATAATATAAAAATTATAAATTGCCCTGTTTGCAAGACTTTAATGTTTATATAAAACCAAAAAAGCTGAACATATATAAAACCAATTAAACTTTGTGAGTAATCAAATAAACTTAAGAAACAATAAAAGGAAAAAGAAGAAAACGTAAACAAAACAAAAAACAAAAGAAAGACACATAAAAAGGAGAACGTAAAGAAATATTTCTTTTATTTAAAATAAAGAATTTATACTTGTTACTACTTGATAGATAACTTATTCGAGACGTCTAATTTCTCAGGGAAAAAAAAAAAAAGGATACTCATACACATAAAAAAAAATTATACATGCATAATAATGATATTAGAAATTAAAAAACAAAGATCTAGCTTATTGGCAAGTTATCACGTGTCATCACAATAAAGGTGAGTTAACAAAGGATATTTTTTTTATGTGTGTGATCACTGATTAGGATCATATGTAATAATCCTTCTTAACTCTTAAAACTTACACCGGTACAAAATCACAAATGTTTGTAAATTTACACATACATATAAAAGAAGAAAGATTTGTCATATAATAATGATAATGAAAAAGAAAGAAATATATGAATTGATCTTGATAAAATTATTACAGTTACCATAATTAAAATGGATTAACAACATATCGTTCTCCTATGCATATACATGCATGCATTCATTCATTCAAGTAAGATTTAAAAAGTTGTATAAATTAAAATAAACATGTTATAGCTATATGATTTAAAATCTATGTTGGATCACCATTCAGCAAAGTTGTTAGGACTTGAGTCTCTCTCTTGGGCGAGGCATCAACCTAGAGTAGCTACATTAGAAAGTTAAATTAATCTTTGCTCATACATAGGATTTTCTGGTACAAAATGAGTCACTTCAAATGGATTCATTGCTCCGGCCCAGAATATGGTTAATCTTGCAAGGACTACATGAGCCCCTAGTAGTTTGCTGGATAAATTGATGAATGTTTCTGGAGTTGAAAATAATCATTGCGACATGAGTGAGTGTTTAAAATAAAACTTTATAATTTCTTCTTGTGTTCGTTAACCCATGACAAAGTGTTTTATATTGCTAGTTAACATTAATTATGAGCAGAATCTTCAAAATAAACATGAAACTTTTCCAAATTAAAACTAGGACATACTTTTAGGCTAGTTTCTTTAAATAAAATATCTAACTTTTCTCTAAACACTCACTCAGAATGAGAATTTAACTGAGTATGTTTGTTGTTGGTGTTATCTAGTACAATATCTAATGCATCTTGTACAATCGGCATGTCATGGCATGGCATGCGTCTAACTTTAAACACTCATGAAGTCATGATTCCATTCATATGTTACCTTCCAAGCATCATCTTGCATCATGATCCCTGCCTTTGTTGGTGCATTAGGTGTCAACCACATATAAAGTAATTTAGGTTAAAATGAGTGGTTGGGTGTTGATTAATGCATCTAGGAGTGACAAACATTTGGGTAAATTTGAGTGGTGAACAAAGAGAATATAATTGTGTATTTTTTTTGAACGACGGTGTTTTTACGTATCACATATGTTGTCTTAACTAAGTCCACCGAGCGAATTATGATATATGCCTCTCAAATGCGTGGGAACCCCGTTATTTATGTAAACTCTCGCCCCCTCCCCCCATTGGGATCGAACCTGTGATAAACCCCAAGCTGACATTCACCTGGTGTCATTCAAACTTGTCCTCAGATGGATTTGAGTCCATGACCTTCACTATAAAAAGTGAGAACCCTAACCATTGTGCTAAATTTTCCAGATATATAATTGTGTAATTGAAAGAAGAAAAATATAGAGTAGGGTTACAAATTACAAACATAGATTTTAAGGTTTAGCATGGCATGTGTTCAAGATCACTCAATCTTTTAGGTTAAGTTTTAACTTCACAAAATAAGACTAAACCAATTTAATCCAAACAAATTGATTAGTTCAACAGATTGAAATTTTTATGATTTGGGTGATGATGTGAAAAACCAGTGTTAACTGAACCAGTTATTACTTTTAACATTAATACATTTATTTACTAAATAAGTAATTTTGCTTATATGATGTTCATGAATTATTTTTATTATTTTCATAAATTATTTGTTTCGTTACAACTTATTTTAACTTGAACTAAATTGACGTTTTTTAAAATCAATTCATTTAGACCCAAATTGATATGGTTAAAACACATTATGACTCATACCCATCTTAACATGTACCCGTTCTAAACCATTACTCAACCAAGGACGGACCTTTTTAGGGGCCTAGGGGGCCCGGCCCCCCTGTTTTTCCGGTCAGAAGGGTCGGTTTAGTAGTATTTCATCGGAAAATCCATCGGTTCCTTTCGTTTCCTTCTCAAAAATCCTTCGTCCCCTCTGTTTTCTTCCTGAAAATCCTTCGGCCCCCTCCGTTTTTTCCTAACAATCCTTCGGCTCACTCCGAGCTTTTTTTCAAGCTCCGTCAATGTACACAACCCAATCCAACCCAATCCGCCTATTTTGCCAGACATAGGACAAATTGTCAATTATTGACCTGCTGGTGGTGACTTTGTTGTTTCTACTTTATAACTAGATCACCCATATTTGACAAGAACAATAAGGTGAAAACAATCCCCTTGTCATTTAATGTATTATGTTTCTCTGAGAGGACAATGGTTTTGTAGCTGCTACAATTCACAATCATAAAGAACACCATTAATTGGTGAGCTATTCAATTGTTAAAGATGTTCAGAACACAAAGGAATGAGGAGAAGATTGATTTCAAGTTTTCAAATTTTCAGGCTCTTCAGGTGATTAATGACAATCCATCAAGAGGCTACATTTTAATGGATCATTCAGACTTAAAGTTACCTCTTAGCCATTAAGAGGTTTTGAACCATTAAGAGGTAACCTCTTAAGAGGCTACCAAACAACCCCTTAATAAATATACGTGTGATATTTGTCTTTTATGTGGTTGATTCATCTTCCTTGTGTAAAAATGTGTGTTTTTGTGCACTTTTTCTTGTATGTTAAAACAACTAAATGATGCACCTCACGTGTTTGACGAAATTACTAAAAGAACCGGGTGCCTGCGAATCGATGGGCATTTCAACCATTGATTTGTATAACTGATCACAGCATCCTTTATAATGGTGTGATTCACTAAGAGGCAACCTGGATGTTTATAGCTTTTAATTTAAAAAATATAGAACCATCAGATTATCCATTAATCAATCTTGGTGTTATTTTGTCAGGTTTTCATGGTGAATCATAATCATTTTTAGACAGAATCTTCTGAATCTAAAAGTGTTGCTAACTTGATCATATCATATTCATGATGATCAATTAGTTTTTAACATTATGGATTTTAATTGCCATAGGTACCAAAGATATGGGACAATCTTTTAGTGTCAACAATCTCTGTAGAAACAGGAAAAACAATTGCAAAATCAAATAAAGCTTTGGTGCGAAATGGGAATTGTTATTGGTCAGAAACTCTATCAGAATCTATCTGGATTTCACACTATGATTCTTCAAAAGAGCTTGAAGAACATCTATTCAAATTTGTTGTTTCTATGGTTAGATGATCTTGATCCTAAATATTTTAAATTTTATAACTTGGTTTTAATCTTCCATTTCTTTTGTGTGGGTTTCAAATTTAGTTTAGCAAAAATGAAAAAAGAAAGTTAATTTTGTTGTAGGGGTCTGCTAAATCTGACATTCTTGGGGAGGCAACTGTCAATATTGCTAGTTACTATACTTGTTCAAGATCAATTTCCCCAGTTTCATTGCCATTGAAGAAATGCGAGTATGGCACAATTTTGCAGGTGATTCTTATGTGGCAAATGCAAAGTTGCATGCCCAATGAGCCCCAAATCAATCGGTTTGCAGGAGTTGTACCCAATGTTTTCAGAACTGAATCGGACATTGAACCGGGCGTCTTACTGGTCACTGGTCGGACTGGATTCAAGAACCAAATGACACAATAAATATATATAATATTCCAAAAAAAAATATAATTATAAACACATAATGTTTAAACAAACATAATCATACTAAAAAAATATAGAGTTTGGTTTTAATGCTTTATTCTTTGGATTTTAATTTTTAACTAAAAAAACAGAAATCCGGTCCGACCGTCCGACCAATGAACCAGTTCCTGGTCCAGCCGGTAAACTGGCTCAACCGGCCGGTTTGTTTAAAGGCGGTTCACATGCTACTTTTGGGCCGGTCGACCCAACCAGTTCCCAATCCAACCGGCCTGTTCGATTCTGAAAACCATGATTATACCACAATAAACCTTTGGGCAATGGGTTTCCTCTCATCTTATATTATCTTATCTTATCTTACTATTATAATAAATAAACATCTTTTTTTGCCAAATGTCAATATATTAGACTACACTTGACACATGTCATTTTTTTATACTATCATTCATTATCTCTCAAATTAAATGATAGTCATAATTATATTATCTAATTATATTATATACCTTTTACATATTAAAAATTAATTTTAATAAATTAAAAAAGAAATCTTTTTTTATTAAAAGACATAATTAAAAAAGTTTACAAAACATGAACTTTTCTATACAACAGTTGTTTTTTAAAAAAATAATTATTTTCAAATATGCAGTTTATGAAAAATGAAAGTTTTGTAAAAATAAGTTTTCTTAAAAATATTTTTTTAAAAAAAAAGTTTTCTTATAAAATACATATCATTTCAGTTTTCAACCCATGTAATACACGGGATTTAACCTAGTTAAGTGTAATATATTCAATTTCGAAACTAACATAATCTTTTTTTTAATAAATTTGGATGTTTACTCATCAAAAACGCTTTGGACAAACATCCAAAACACATTTGAACTGTTTATTTCAATCTCTCTCTTTTTTCCCTTACCCATATGTCAATCTAAAAATACTTTCATTGAGTTGACCAAGTATCAGAACTTATGCCATCATTTTCAGCTCACAATCCAGTGCCTGTCACCAAGAACAAAACTCAGGTACATGCTTGTGGCAAATTTTGTTGCTTGTATGTGAGCCTTTTGTGTTTCACTATATGCTGAATGTTTTCAATACATATCAAGGATCGAAGGTCCAAAATGCTCAAGATTTAATACAGAAGCTGTTGATGAAAATTATGATGCAGGTAGCAACAGATCAAATGGGTCAACTACCATACTTAATCTCAGTGCTAAATTCCCTTCAATTCAAAACCTAGGGCCCAATTCCCTTGTTGAAAATTTTAAAAACATGGTATGTTTGATATGTCTGGATTGGTTTGATTTTGACCTTTTTGGTTATAAGCATAAACCCAACTTCAAAATCAGCATGCTTTACTTCAACTGTTCAAAAAACATTAGATGATTACATAATAATTTGGTAACAAATAGTTGAATATATAACACTTTTGCTACCAAGTTTCTGCAAGAATCCATATAAAGTTTGACCTGAATGTAATTTGGTTTGACTTCAACTTCAAAAGTCCATGATTAAGGATTTTAATGTAGTTTCATTCTCTTGTTTCCCTGAATGCAGGAAAGGAGTTATGGTGCATCGGCTGAATGCTCTTTTAAAAAGGAGATATTATATCCAAAAAGTCTTATAAATGGAATCAAGCAGAATATTTATTCAAATTGCAGAAACAATTTTCTTCAAAGCAGTTGCCCATTTGAAGAACAAGTTTATGTTTCAAAATCAAACAATTCATCTTTCAAATCAAGAATAACTCACAACGAGCAAGAACAAGAGTGTAACAGAAGCTCTCCACCTGTTCCTAGCACATCATCTATGATGAATGTCAATTCTTCAAAAAACCTTCCAGAAGCAGCTGAGGACGCCATTGAAGAGCTTCTTGAACAAGCTTTTGAAAACAAACGAATTTCGAATAATCAAACCTGCTTAGATCTTGAAAAGGAATACAAAACTACCCTATCTGTAGAAGAAGAAAATGTTGACAATTTGGAGTCAAAATTATCAGAAAGAAAAGAAATTGAAAAGGATCAAATGAGAGAGATACAGCTATTGAAAATGGAAGTTAGTGAGGAGAAAAAAGAGAGACAAGAAAGCATGGAAATTTCTTTGAATGAGAGCAATATAACCTCTACATGTTTAGATAACTTAAGAAATGATCTAATTATGCTTAGCAGCAGTCTTGATTCACAAGTTTCTACTAATAAGTCACTTGAACAGAAAGTAATGAAGCTTGAAAAAGTCAAGGGTGAAATGGAGCTTAATTTGTTCAAAATGGAAGAAGAAAACATCAAACTACTGGACCATGTGGCTAAATTAGAAAGTCAACTAAATCGGGTCAAAGATGAGCATGAAATAACCAGACTGGAGTTGGAAGACTCTGAATCTGCAAAATCAGAACTTCAAAATGAAGTCAAAAACCTACAGAATGTTGAGAAATTATTATTAAATGCTCAAGAGGAGTGTGAATATGTGAAATCTGAAAAGAAAAAATTGCAAGAATCAGCAGAAAATCTCATTGAAGAATGCAATACTCTCCAGAAGTCATATGAAGATATGACTAAAGGAAATGCAGAATTGTATGATCAATATTCATGTTTGGTGATTGAACTCAGATCCGAGACTGAAAAGTTCCAGAAGGAAGTAAAACATCTCAAAGAGGAAGTTTCTCGGATTGATGAACAAAAGTCAACGTTGAATTCTGGAATATCCAATTTAGAATCTTCTCTCACAGAAGTTCATTTAAAAACAGAAATGACTGAAAATGAGATTCAGACTGTTCGTGAAGTATCTGAATTGAAGATTCAAGATCTGACAACGGAGCTTGCTGCTATCAAACAAAACTATAAGAAACTCATGACAAATCACAAGAAAAATTCAAAGTTGTTGACTGTTTCAGAACAAGAACGACAACAACTCATTGAAGAAGCTGCAAATTTAAAGGATGTAGTATTGGATTACAAGCAAAAAATTGGAAAATTAAAGAACGAAAAATGTAATCTAGAAGCTGCTCTTCATTCAGTTTCTAAAGGTTTTGAAGAGCTTAAAGCTGAGAAGATGTCTTTTTTCAACAAGATGTCTGAGTTTGAGGATTGCAAAATTCAAAGAAATGCATTAGAAGTAAAGCTTTCGAGACTGGAGGGTGATCTAAAGGCTAAAAATGCATCGCATTTACATGATGCTGATTTGAAAAACAAGATTAGAAGGATCAAGAGTGCAAATTTGCAATATCAGCTGAAAATTCAACAACTTGAAGGCGAAAAGAAAGAATGTTTGAAGAAAATTGAAGATCTACAACTGTTATCAGCAAGCACTAAAACGGTTTGTGTTCCCTAATCTCTATCTTTTGACAGCAAAAAGAAACTTTTGGTTGATTCTTCTTCATTCTTTCTGTATCAGGGTGTCCATGAGACTTGTTCTCAAGAAGACACTAACTATGCTGCAAAAATAAAGATGCTTAGGGCAGAGCTCAATGAGGCTCTTGATGCAAATAACAAGTACAAAGTTCAACTTCAAAAGTGAGTCAATGTTTGACTTTTAGTGGTAAAAATTTAGTCAAAAGTCAATACGAGTTCTCATAATTATAATAAATTGAATCTATGAAAAGGGTACCACAATGAATAAAACATTGAGCTAAATATTAAAAGCATCACTGGTAGTGGTATAACAGTTGCTTTTCATGATTATAACTTCCAAATTCTAACTGGCCAGCATATTTTTCAGGCTAAAGTCTGAGGGGTGTCATAGTCTTTCATCAGTTCACGGGAAATCAAAGGTTGAAGGTAAGATGGTCAAAAAAGAACAGATTGAAAGGACAAAATCATCTTTGGAGACAGAGCTAAAAGACCGACCGTTACCTTGAAATGAGCCTCAAGTATGCTGAAGTAGAGGCTGAAAGAGGAGATATTGTAATGCAATTAAAACCAAAAAAAAAAAAACAAGACAAATTTTGGTAAGTACAAGACATACGTTCTTAAAAGATTAATAGTTCATATTCCTACCTATACCCAGACACTAAATAACCATCATGTCATGGTCTAACCACTGACATGCTCATGAGAACATGCTACTGCTTAAAAAAATAAGAGGATCTTTTTTTTTTAATATGTTCATGTACTTTTATTCTAGTTTGCTACTTTTTGAGTAAAAAAGAACAGACAGATGCATATGTGAACTAAGTGCTCCTGATGTGCATAGTTCATTCATCATTGTAATGTGCAAATTTGACCAAGTGAAGTATGTTGGTTTTTGGTGCCTATATGTGAAGATAATGAAATAATTTATGGAATATTATGTTTATTTATACTATTACTTATTAGTTTAATATATCAGAACAAATGAAGCCGTAAACTAAATGCTTTAACCTCAATATAATCCAGTCAAGTAGATTTTTTTTCCTGATCAAGAGAACAAAAGACAAACTTGAAACATATGAGCTCTTGAGCTTACAAGGGGCCAACTCAAGTTCTTCTAAAGCTTTTTCAAGCCAAACTGCCAAATGTAAAACATAGGTATAATATATATACAAGATTACATGGTATATAAGCCAAATTTGAGCTTACACATATACTTGAACTTTGGTTGTTCAATACATTAAATATATCTCCAATCTAGTCAAGTCTATCAAGTCTAGTTTGAGCTTATCCTCTAGCAGCCCAAATCCCATCATATCAGCTTGCAATATGAAGATTAGGTATATGCAAATCAGTTCTTAAAATGCACGAATCAACTATAAAAAAACTCAAAGTGGGTATAACGATATACATCCAAATTCAAACATTTCTGCATCAGGGTAAACAATATGTATTATAATAGAAGTTCAGTTTCAGTTTTCAACAAAATTCCGAAGATTAGTGCACAGGGTAGTCCTTTTTAACTAACTATAAACCATTAAATACTAAATGGTAACTTGGTAGTAATTCAAAAACAAATAACTACTAACCATGACTAAGGAGAAAACATAAGTTTAAAGAAAGATTGTGACACTAGCTATGTAGATTGGAATTCATGCATGGAAAAAGATCAGAGCATTTGTGAGTTCTTCTTTCCAAAAATTGCTTCCCAAACCATTGGCAAGAATGGACCTTTCTTCTCCATGAAATCTCTAAGACCTTTCTCATCAAATCCAAACCCTCTATCTTTCAAATTACTGATAGCGATCTGGGCAGATTCCAGACCCCTTTCCCTACAAAACCCATTAACCAAGCCCGTAAACGTTGCCAAATTAGGCGAATGACCAGCTTCAACCATCTCCAAACAAAATTCAAGACCATCATCTAACCTTTTCCCTTTAATCAAACCCTGAATAAGAACACCATAACTAAATGCATTTGGTACAACACCGTTGTTCTGCATCTTCCTGAAAATTCTTATTGCTTCATCGGGCTTTTGAGCCTTGCAAAAGCCTTCAACTACTGCTGTATATATTACTACTTCAGGAATTGATCCTCTCTCACGCATTACACCAAACAGCTTCATTGCATCTTGAACCAACCCATCACTGCACAAACCATGTAGCATTGCTACCGCATTTGGGATCAAACCAGTTTGTTTCATCTTTCTAAAAATTTCATCAGCATCTTCTGATGGCGGCGGCAGCTCCTCTGCCGCTGCTTCTGCCTCTTCGGTAGCACTGCTGCCATTCAATTCGTTGGAATTAGGCTTATTTTTCTCTTCATCAAATCCAAGCTTAAATCTATCAAGAAATCCATCAATATCTTGACTCTTACTATCATTGGCTCGTCGACTAGGGTTTATAGCACTAAATTGGGGATTTTGTTCTTCATCATCATCAAATGGGACAAAAGCGCTATTAACTTCGGATTTTAGGTTATCTGCTCTGGCACTAGATCTATACTTACCATCATTATCATAACCAGATTTCCGATTGGTGTCAAAATCCCTTCTTCCTACTCCGTGTCTTCGACCCCTAGACACACCGCCGCTGCGGTCATCGTTATCGTCGATGAATCCAGACAGTCTAGAAGAAGATGGAGTGCGATTTGATGTGTTGTAACCGTCTCCGGAGCGTCGTCTTGTTGGTGATCGACCGCCGGCGTAATCATCGTTGGACCGGCTTTTATATGATGATGAGGAAAACAATCTCGACATTAATGGAGAATCTACATGATGACAGGTACGATACAGAGATTGGTGGTGACGAATATAGTTCGAAATGTTGAAGGAAATTAGGTTTGAAATCCTAAACCCTTTCGTCATCGTCTATGTTTTGCAGTAGCTGTAAACCCTGATCCTTCTCGAAGTGTTCTAAAATTTAGAAGGTTCATTTTCTTTTTAAACAAAAAAAAAAAAATCTTTTACTTGCGAAAATTTTAATTTTATATCAGTTTTATTAATATAAAAATCTAATTATATTTATTCTAGTATATCAAGTATTTAAAGATATATTTTTAGCATAATTTTTTTTAATACATTAAAAATATATTAATATTAAAAAACACTTTTTTAGAAACCTAATTATTATAAAATTTCAAATTTCAAACATTTTTATAAAACGAAATGTTTAAACATACAAACTTTGAAAAATAGTGTTTAAAGAAATAACAATATCATTTTATAATTTAAGTTTAAAATTTTTATTCTTTTATAACATAACTTTTTAAAATATAATATACAATATTCTTTATGTATGTGTATTTTTTACAAGTTTATAAAAAATATAAAAATTGTCGTTATGTTGTTAAATTTAGAGCTCACGTTTCTAAGTAAATATTCATACACCATTATGTATATCACACATAAGTGATATGACTATTAGGTGTGATGTAATACATACATGATGTATCTAAAGATACAGTTTATGTGTAATCTTATGTCATGTTAAATAATTGATGCATATTTCAAGAAAATCTTATATGGCATACATTTCAAGACAATATAAACGAGTCGTATTTAGACATAAAGACCATATGATAGAAAAGTTAAGCACTAAAAATGGTTCAAAAACGTCCATAGCGTTGTAGCTTAGTGGCATTAATGATTATTTCTATAAAATTCAAATGGGTTTAAATTATTGTAAAGGCCTGCTTACGTACAATTTACAAGAAAAAAAAATTGTTGTTCAAAATCACAAAATGGATCATACGACATGCTTGTTAGAGGGGTAGAGCCGTCTCCCTCTCTACAAATTTTATGCAATGGCCTAGTCTCTCGTATTTTTTGAGACTTTATTTTAAAACGAGTATTAAACCACTATAATATGATTTTGGGTTTGATTTTTTGGATCTCATTACTATTTACTTGATCGATAGAGACGAAACATTAAAAAAAACTCGTATTTCTATTATGAATCAAACAAGTCATGCCTAGACAAGCGGTACAAGAGAACATAGCTATATAGGGTAGGGGCGTTCAAGGTCTGATTTCACTAAAGACCGGTCATAGAAAACCGGACCGAACCGAACCGTGTGTGTACATACATACATACATGTGTATCTATGTATGTATTATGTGTATATGGTTGATGATTTAGATGTTATTCAATAAAAAATATATATAGGATGGCAATATGATTAGCACATCTCAAACTGTAAAATGGTTAGTTTTGATTCGATTTTAATTTTTAACAGGATCAAAAACCCAAAACCAGAAAGCGAAATCCAGAAAGTTCAAACCGTAAAATCAAATCGAAACCAAACTATTAATAAATGTTCGGTTTGGTTTTTATTTTTATATGTTCGGTTTTGGTTTTAGTTATTTATAAACCATTATTTACAGTTTGGTTTACGGTTTCACCTAAAAACCATAAAAACCGAACCACAAACACCCCTAGTAAAGGGTCAACTAAGCTTGCAAGGGAACGAAGAATAAATCGAAGAGACATTGGAAAATAATGTAAGCTCTCGAAGGGATGAAGGGCCCCGAATTTTAGTTCCGTCTAAGGGGTTGTTTGTTTGCATCTGAATGACATTAAGAGGTTACCTCTGAATGATTCATAACATCTTAACCATTCAGACTTAGGGTTACCTCTTAATCATTCAGAGGTTATGAACCATTACCAACCTCTTAACCACTCAAACTTAAGGATACTTTTTAATCATTCACATGCTATGAACCATTAAGAGGTAGCCTCTGAATGGGATTAAAAGGCTACCAAACAGGGCCTAAAGCCCTCAAATTGGTTGAGTCAGTCCTGAGATGAGGCATCCTGTTCTTGCAACTCATTAGGAGGAGTTGGAAATATATTTGAGCATGTCCTGGAGAACGCATTCTTTTGAATCTACAAACTTTTCTTGACCTATACGCATAAAAACACAGACATTTTGATTTATATCAAATAATTTGATAGAAAAGAGTTGAGAAACTAGGGGTGTGCATGGTAAAACAATAACCGAAAATTAACCGATAACCGTCCCGAACCATAACCGATTTTAACAGAAACCGACGGTTATATTTAAGCTAAGCCATTAACCGAACCGAACTGATTATTGCATCTTTGTTTTTTTTAATATTTCTAAGAGTGTGTGTGTGTGTGTGTGTTTGTTTAAAAATCAGGATGCAAGTTAAGTATAAAAAGTGAGCTATAGTTTTTTATAGAATGAAAATATTATTAGTTACATACTTACATGTGAGACTAAATATATTAAAAGATTAGTTAGTGTTCATAAGATTTTTTTTTTTATTTACTCATTCTCAGTCATTCTAAACTTATACAAGTTTTACTTACATTTTCATCATCAATATAGCTCTAATTTACAAACTTATTTACAAGTCTTTTTTTAATTTTTCAACAATTTCATCGTTAACCGAATTTAACCGAAACCAAACCATAATCGGTGGTAAACTAATTAATGGTTAACCGATCAATTGGTTTTGGTTATGGATATGGATATGGATTTAGAATTAACTGAAATAGCAATTATCGTTATGAAAATAGCCATAACCGCATCGAACCACACCATGCACACCTTAAGAGAAACCGGTGAGTTGGATAACCAATCACATACAATAATTTGATTCTCAAAACATCTTTTGACCCGTTATAGAACAATACAACATGAATCAACCTCTTCACCTATTCATAAGTTGTTATGAGAAAGTATGGTACGTTCCAATTTCACCTATAAATATTTTATCAAAAGAATCTGGAAGAAAAAGTGTACATTTGGTGCACCCTTCATCTCTACATTTGAGCCGGCTGGGTTGCTGGATTTTCTTTTTTTTAACACAAGATAACAACCGACACTATTGGTAATGTTCAATAATTAAGGTCCATTTTAATTTTTAAGGCCCGAAACAAGTTTTATACTCAAGATCGGCTAAAGAATGAGATAACAACCAACACTGTAAACCTTTAAAGGTAATGTTAAAACTTACTATATTGGTTCAACTTTATTGTTTTTTAAAATCCAAGGAGGCCAAGGAATATTAGGAAGAAAAACCGAAATCGGGTCGACCAGGCCAAATCATGAGTAGAAAATCGAAAATGTACATAACAGTTCCAGCTGAAATACTTAGAATAATTCTACCACTTCTACTAGGAGTAGCCTTTTTAGTGCTAGCTGAACGTAAAGTAATGGCTTTTGTGCAACGTCGAAAGGGTCCTGATGTAGTGGGGTTGTTTGGATTGTTACAACCTCTAGCAGGTGGTTTTAAATTGATTATAAAAGAACCTATTTCACCAAGTAGTGCAAATTTCTCCCCTTTTAGAATGGCTTCGGGCCGTTGTACCTTTTGATTATGGTATGGTATTGTCAGATCCGTGGGCCGGACTCAATACATATAAAATTTTCCGGTCGAAAACTATTATATCGATGCTTCTGACCAGAAAAACGGCAGGGACACCCTAGGCCCCTTAAAACCTCTGCCACTGGTGATAATCATGCGAGAATATTTCACCGCATAATAATTAAGTTTTTCTAGTGTTATACTAAAATCACTCAAAGTTTTTGTCCTTCTAAAGTCTCTTAACTTTCCTTGAATGTTCCAATCATATGCAACTTTTTTTAAAATTGTTTAAATATTTTTAAATAAATTAAGACAAATAAAAATATATAAATCTTTATTACTAACAAGTGAATTTTTTTCTAGTTAACTTGAAATAAGATGTAATCATGAAGAAAACAAATTCACTAATTAATATAAAGTTTCAAAATTGTTAAATTTAAGCCAAATAGAGAAAATAAAAATTAAATACTTATAAATATTCATATACAGGAAATAAAATAACAAAACTACATGCTAAGAACTAAAAAAATGGGAAACTAGAAAAAAACATCAATCAAGTAGGTAGACATTCCATTTGGGCCAGAGTTATTCCAGTTGGGCCAGAGTTACCCATTGGTGACTTGGAATGGGACAGCACTTGGACTCTGTCTCTGCTTAGCTCCCTATCAAATAGCCTTTAATCATGAGACTTACACTAGGAACAAAGGTTTTGTATACATTCTTAATAATAAAGGGTTAATACTTTTTGAATTTTTTAATATTAAAGAATATATATAAGTAAAAGTTATGTGAGTATGATGTGATTGATTTGACCTGAATATGGTGTATTAATGATGGGGGTGGTGTATGAATATTAGGACCCATAATAAAAACAAACTTACCCAATATAACCCACTTTTCAGCAGGGTCTAAGGGGAAAGGATAGATACAAACCTTAACTCTATCCCAGTTGGGATAGAGAGGCTGCTCCGAAGGAGTCCCCGGCTCAAAGTTGTCATTTGAAGTTAATCATCCAAACACTTTTAACGGTATTTTCATAAAATAACGTTAAAATTAGTGCAATTTTACTTTGGCCCCTTGAGGGCCCACACATATAAACATTATATGTGTACACAACAAATGGGGCGTTAACATTCTTAATAATAACATACTCCATAATCATGTCAGACTTGCTAATGGATCTTTATGTTCTTACATGATTCAATAGCAATATACCAAACCTGAAGCTTCCACCTGTTCTCTATGTTCCAACCTTCCAAATTCTCTAAAATCCTTGGAATTAAAAAGAGTGAGGCATATGGTCGTGTAGCCTGGTAGCATTGGTAATTGTTCACACCAAAGTGATGTTTTAAATCCTTGCAAATGCAGAATTAGCTGGAATCAAGAGTAAAAAATTGTTCAAAAAAAAGTGTCAGCCCATAAAGCCAAGGTGCAAGGGCATGATGAAGGCGCCAGACTTGCATACATCCAAAGAGTACTAATATAATGATGGTTATTAAGTTGTTTGATACTTAAAAAGTACTCATAAGCTATACATGAATGTGATCAAATAGTAGTCTCTAATCGAAGAATTCTATTTTTACCTGTCAATCTTCATCGTCATAACTGAGTACATGTTCATCTCCCTCATCATCAGACACTCCAATATCTTCTTCAATCTCATCTTCAACATGATGTTTTCCTTTACCTTTTGTTGACGGCTCGGACCCATCATCACTTACTCTAGCTTTAGATGCTCTACCTACGTCACACCATGTCAAATCATCACCATTAAGTACCAAATCATCATCTCCAACATCATCTTCCATTCTCCCCATTAACCACTCATTGCTTTCGTCAATGTCTTGCAAAAGGATAGGATCGGTGGTTCCATCAATTCCATGTCGACGTTCCAAATCACGATTGAATTTCACATACACCAAGTCATTCAATGTCTCTTGTGCCAGCCTATTTCTCTTCGTGGTGTGTAAATGTTGAAAAACGCCTTTGATCTTTTCAGGGATTGTAGCACTACAAGTTAGGTTAAGAACTCGTATAGCAAAGTGTTGCAATTTAGGAGCCGAATATCCAAATAATGCCCACCACTCCGCTAAATATCACAGAATTTAAAGAGTATAATTAATTTAAAATGCATACCATATACAAATATATGTTTGGTAAAATGTATGTGTTTGTGAATACCAGGAGATTTTTGCTTCCTTTGCCTAATAGCTACATTTCTACCAAAAAGCCCTTCTGCATTTTGATATTTACTTAGTTCTCCAATGATCTCGTCTTCATCTTCTACACTTGGAGACAACCTTTCAATACAAGAATATAAGCCACACATAATTTCTTCATCCTCTAGAATGCGTTTTGCATTATCATAAAAAATAGATGGGTTTAGGTAATGTCCTGCTGCATGCAATGGTTGGTGAAGTTGACATTTCCATCTTTTATCTATAATATCAAAAGTTTTGTCATAAAATTCCCTTTTCTTATTGAAACTATTTTCAATAGTTTCTTTAGCTCTATCCATGGCCTTGTATATGTAACCCATAGCGGGCTTTTTTTCATTGACAACCAATCTAAGGAGACTAACAAGAGGGCCTACTAACTTAAGACTATATACTACATTTCTCCAAAAAGATTCTTGTAAAAAGATGGATTCAACTTTTTTCCCTTTTGGATCCCTCGCCCATTTGCTACCAATCCATTCTTGAGAAATGATCATCTTTCTCAAATTGTTTTTATGCTTGTGAAATTGGAGAAGGGTCATAAAGGATGAAACAAATCTTGTGATTGCAGGCCTATGCAAGTTCCTTTGATTTGTATACTTCCTCATCAAGTTTACTAGACCAACAAAGTTGTATATGTATCCATTTGCAAACATTGCACTCTTTAAACAACTTTTCACCCTTGGTATTTGTTTCCCGATATCCTCTAACATAAGATCTAAGCAATGTGCAACACATGGAGTCCAATAGAGATGTTTCCTAGTGTCTTCTAACATCTTCCCTAAAAACATTTATAATAGGATGACATTAGATCAAAAATCAAATATAAGCATATATATATTATGAGATTGCAACTCTTACCCGCCTTAATATAAGCAGGATCTGTAACAACTTGGATCACATTATCCTCCCCAACTTCCTCCACCATTGCATCAAGAATCTTGAACAATACACTAGCATCCTTAGAGACTCTGGAAACATTGATAGATTTAATAAACACAGAACCCTTCGTACAATTGACCATAAACTTAATAATATCATTTTGGACCACCAAATCATGACATCCATCACATAAAATTGAACATCCTTTTTGTGCCCATTCTTTCTTATGCTCATTAACTTGGTTGTCAATGTCTTTTACTTCCTTGCTAAGTAAAGGAACTCTCAACTCGTACATGCTTGGTGGTTTCATTCCAGGACCAAATTGTGCAATAGCTTCAATCATTGTGTTGAAGCTATCATAATTAGCCGCATTGGGAGGAATGCCCACATCATAAAACCACCTTGCTATCTCTCTACAAGCCTTATCCCTTTGCTCCTTATTACAAACTTCATTTATGGTTTGTTTCTTCTCACCTTTTCCATAATTTGAAGTCATAAACATATCCATAGGACGTTTTACGTTCAGTTTTTTGCATGGAAGGAACTTACTAACGCCTACTTCACTACATTCTTCCTCGGTGTTATCAAGATCGTACTCATCAACTCGAATCCTTGTGTTTATAACATTTTCCACCTTTGCCATTTCTTTTTTTTGCATGTATACCTTTATCTCCTCCCTTACATGCTTTGGGCATCTCAAGCAGACAATAACATTCCTAAATCCTCCTACAAAATGTTGTTTCAGCCGATAAACTCCTCCTTTGACTACTTTCCCACAAAAATTGCAACAAATATTATTCCTATTATAAGGATCTTGGATACCGTATTTTCTAGCTGGATCAGATGATATCGATGTAGAAGAGGGGGTGCTTGACCTTGAAGTCATTTTCGTTTCTGAAACAAAAAATTTAAAATTTTATTAAACAGAAAATAACAAAAAATGAAACAGAAAACCAAAACATGTTTATCTTGAATACTGAAACTTAATAATATTTTAATTTGTAAATACAAAATCAATGTATTATACTAATCAAATAGCAAATTAATAAATAAAAACATATGCTTATTGAAAAGAAAACATAAATCAATAAAACATATATACAGTGAGGAAGTGAGGGTGATAGAAAAACAATTGCAAACAAGAAAACTTCTAGCTAAAGATCAAATGCTAATCCTACAGGCAAAATAATATGGACTTTGAAAATTAAGAGTATCTTTAATAACTGTGAAGTCATTCTAAATTTCTTAAACAGAAAACAGGAAACATTATTATAATACGAATCCAAATAGAATCAAAATATATACACCACTACAACAGCAAATGAAAATAGAAAGCGAATACAATTTTATCATACATTTATAAAACCAAGTCATCACTAATTATAGGATAAAGGTCATATCTAATATAGAGCAAACAAATATTTGGTTTGGTTTCTAAACAAGCTGAGCAATGAGCACCAGCCAAGGTAAGAACGCTCGTTGGTCGCGCAAATAGTCGATTGTTTGGCTCGCTTGTTTTGACCCATTTAACTGTTTAAGTATAACTCATTTTTTTTATATATATTTGTACTCATATAATGTATTAATAATCCATTCAGGACTTTCCTTTTTTTTTTTAACAACAATCCATTAAGGAGTTTAGGTCAAAAGAATAAGCCCAAACCACATTCTAGAATACATTGTTAATATCTATAATTCCTTCAACTCTGTAAGACTTTAACGCTCAGTTCCCGAGTTTATTAAAGGAGAGAACAGAAAGAAAAAGAAAGGAAAGACAATGAGAGGAAAGGAAAAGAAAATAACAGATTTCTTTCTTTCCATTTCCTTCCAAATCGGAAGAAAAGGAAAATTAAGTAATTTTGCCAACTTTTCCTTCCACTTCCCTTCCTTTCCCTCCATGTGTTATTTTCCTTTCTTTTTCCTTGTTAAATTAAACTTAGGAACACAAATGTTTTTCCTTTCCTTTCATTTCCTTTCTTTTCTCTCCTTAAATGAACTCGGGAACAGAGCGTAACCCTAATTGTTTTTCACAGCCGCTAAAAAGAAATATAAATCACTGATTCGAAATAGTTTGAATTACGAAGGAAGAGCCAAAGTTGCCAAACCAGGGAAGAGTGAACCATTGATCCTCAGTTTTGATCAGTTGGAGACGGGTGACGGAGCTTGAAGGCTTAGATAGGGGGCGAAAAATTACCGGAGCCAGAATACATGTTAATTTTTTTTACGCTAGGGGGGGCGAAACCTCTATTTTTAACTAAAAATTAACCTTTCGGCCAAAAAATTAACACTACGGACGAAAAAATAGGGGGGGCGAAGCTTCGTCAATGGTTGGAGTGTTGCATTTCTTGATCCTCAATGATGTTGTTAAACTATTTGAACTTTTTTATGAACCTTTTGTATTATGATAATTTATAATTTATGTTCTGTATATGTATTTGGTTGAATTTTTTTTCAAATTGTTGAGTTTGAGGTTGATATACATGTTTTGAATTTTTATTAAATTTTAATTTGAAACCAAGCCAAACTGAACCGAACAGAGCTGCTTGGATTGTAGACGAGCCAAACACGAGCACCAACATTTGGCGCAGTTTTGCAAATCTGAACCGAGCTGATTCGGTTTGTAAATAAGCCAAGCACAGGCAAACCCTCGTAAACAACCCTAAATACGTAATTTTAAGAAAACCAATATGTAATGTTGCCACCTTTCTCTTGTAGGCATTTGACATAAGATTTACTTTAATGTTCAGCTCCAACTTTTAGTTTTATAACTTGAAATTCAATTTTGATATGAAAGAAAAAATAAAAAACAAAAGTATAAAACATACCTTGTAATTTGTCATGGTGATTTACACCATCATCTCCTTCTGGAAAACCAAAAGAGCTCTTACATGATCTTGGATGTTCCTTAATGTGCAATACCTTGTAGTTTTGGTTGCTTTCTGTCAGTTTTGATCTATTAGGAACGAACTCTGATGCAGCCGCTCTATTTTCTATATTCCTATTTTCAGATATAATAATAAAATGAACAACCTTTAAGAAAGAAAGTGAATAAAAGATTACCAAAAAGGATGAAGTATGAGATTATAGATGGGCATAGTTAATTGGTAGAGGTGGCAAATTAACTTGTGTGCTAACAATTGGTTGGTTTGGGTTATGTTTGATCTCTAAGAGTTTAAAGCCCAAAGTGTGTATTTAAAACATTAAACGAACTAAAACATTTAGTTCAAAAAATAAGGTCATGTAAAATAATATGAATTCTAATATCATATTTGAGACCCTAATATTTTACAGGAGATGTTTTGGGTCAACCCAACACATCCCACATCAATTACTCGCATTGACTCATTTCCAAAAAAATACTCGCCCCATCTTCTTCAATTCGAAACAACATGATACAAACAAGTATGTGTCAAACCTGTTACTGCAAGGTTCAACATGTGCTTCTTGCCCAAGCAATTTTACATCTGAGACCAGAAGTTGTGAACCATTTGTCATTGTTTTTCGTCTTTTATACTGACGCCTAGTGGATCCGGAAGAAAACGGGCCAACGGTACCCTTAATTGTGGCATTTGGCATATCTGAACATCCCACAGAGACACCTGATCGGATATCATTGCTGTTGTGGGGTTCCAATTCTATACAGGTGACATGAAAGACCAGAAGACACATAAAAAATCAATAGAAGAATGAAAATTTTAAATGATTAAATAAAACTTAAGAAACCAATATTCATTAGACAAACAAGAAAACTTTAAACCTGCAATATCAAATTTATCTTGTCATTATCCTTGATTGTTACAACTATCATCATAAATTGCAAAAGTCCTGTTAGTTCAGCATTCATCATATGTATTAGCCTATAAGGGTTGTAAACGAGTCGAACTGAACAGAGCCGAGTCATGACAAGCTAGGTTGGATACTTGGATTCAGGCATGGGCTTGAAGTTAGACAAGCCAACTTTGTTTGGCTTGCTTACCTAAAAAAGCTGAAACATTGAGCTCGAGCTCGGCACCTTAAAAGCTCAATCAGCTCATGGCTCGTTAATTTTTAAACATTTTCAAAATTCATATTTGTTAAACATAATGATTTATAAAAACAAAAATATATATATATTTTTAACATAAACACGGTACAAATATATGTTGTAAAAAATAGTACCTTTAGGAATTAGGATGTAACCCTCATTTATATAAGCATGTGCGAACTGATTTCAAGTAAGATTTTTGCATGAGTGTTTTTCTTTTTTTCTTTTATTATTTTTTAATATGTATCAACATACATTGTTTATCATAAGCATCAATTCTCCTCTGATGGTGAGCAATTAAGCATCAACAGAACAAAATTAGATAAAAAAAAACCCTAATCCTAAGTTCCTAACGAACATGTAAAATACCCCCAAACATTTTGCAAAATCTGAACTGGCCGATCAATCCATATCTAATCATACACAAATCAGCCATAACCGCTACGAATTTTGAAAGCACAAGTCACAAATTCCGATATATAAGTTCGAATTTCAAAATAAAACAACAATTATAATAGATTGTGTAAAGAGTACCTTTGAATGAACAGATTGGAAGATCGAATTCAGTACGTGGTTTGGAGACAGAAGCTGTTCTAGGAAGCTGAAAAAACTTGGGTATGTGATCAATTTGACTGGTTTCCCCCCTCTTCCTCTTTCTGTAATACACCTTCATCTCCCTTGTCATCAAATGTGTTTGTGTAATGTAACCCTGGTGATAACCAGGATTTTAAATTTAGGGAGAATTTCATATATCCTACAAACTTCCTAAATACAATATATATCCAAATTAAACTTTTAATTTTGATATTAAAAGTTTAATTTGAATATATATGATATTTGATATTAAAAGTTTAATTTGAATATATATGATATTTGATATTAAAAGTTTAATTTGGATATATATGATATTTAGAAAGTTTTTAGGGATATATATAAAATTCTTCCTAAATTTAATTTAATTTAATTTTTCAACCGGAAGCTCCTAGCCTTTCTTCCTACAAATTACAATTACATATATATCCCCATGTCACGCAAATTACCTTCACTCGTATTGACAGTATAATCAGTCAGTGAGGACGGCTAATGGTGATGTTCACCGTTTTTTTTTACAAACTATATATTTAGATTTATGGTTTTTCTCTATACATGGGTTTTAATTATATAATTTGTTGAAATTTAATTCTTTTCTCCTCTCTTTTTATATTTTATTATTATTTACTTTGGTTTAATTTCCTTTTACTTAAGATCCTTTTTATATTTCGTTTTCAAGTAAGTTTTTAACTTTCTCAACATAAAAATTAAGAGATTAAACAAAAATTTTAAACTACCCTTGTTGATGTAAAATTTGTCACATAACCTATGTCACTTTGTAACGAGAAAGCTTTTATCACATTGTAACACCCAAACTTTTCACACGATTACACGTGTCCCATTTTAGGTCCCAGATTAAACTTTATTGTAAAATTATGTTCGGAAGCGTGAAATTAACATTTCATGAGTTGAACACACTTAATTTCAATCAATTACATTTATGTTTAATAAAACTAGTGTGTTTAAGTTTAATACCACCAAGGATTTTACATAACGTTTGGTTCTGCTTCACAATGTGCCCGATCTGATCGTCCGATGCATATCTAACTTTGACCTGTAACATCACATATAAGTCACAATTAGTTCATATGAACTAAGTAAGTAACTATAACACCCCGACCGATGGCGGAAACGTCGGGATGCCACGAGGGATGTGTAGATTGTTCAAAAGCTCGTGGGCATCTAAATCAAATCATTATATATCATTCAATCAACCAAAATAATTACACAAAAATCATGTTCATCATGAAATAGTTACAACAATTACAAAAGAGATTTGGCTAAACTAACTAAACTCAAATCGCCAGAATTTTAGTTAATTTTAGCTAAGTCCAAGATCCTATATGATGATGTCCAAAAGTGAGATTTCATCCTCTTCAACCTACTTAGCTTCATCACCTGAAACATGTAAAGAAATCAAGTGTCAACTACTAAGTAGTTGGTGAGTAATCATAAGTTTTTATACTTTAAAAGTGTTTTATAAAATGAGTATAAAAGTTTGTATTTTGAAAAGATTTTATAAAAAGTTTAGATAAAATGAGTATAAGAACTTATGGTCTTTCTGAGGAAATCCATAAGAGTACCTGTGTGACAATCCAATACATATCCCAACACAATCAATCAAACACATAAACAAACACACATTCACCTATCTCACATATTCATAGATAATCATAGACAATAGTAGATAATCAATCACATAACCATTCAACCAATCTCAAACATCAATATTCTCAAATAATATCTATGACTATACATGGATATTATGTAATTAACATAAGTTAAAAACATGATCCATGGAGTGGAAGCTATCCACGTGGCAATACATGAAACCAATGCAATTAACCAAGGTCAAAGGCAATGTTTCACGGAGTTGTGATAATCCAAGTGACAATACATGTAATCTTTGTTATTGACCGAAATCAATGACAATGTTTACACGGATATATAAATGTAAGAGATAATCCATAAATAATGATAATTCTATAATGTGAATATCATATTGATAAACAGGTATTATCCTTGTGTTATCAAAATAATATTTGTATTTGGTATACATGCTTCACCTCCGAGTTTTAAAACAAATCAGTTTAAAAGAAAGGGAGGTTATGAGAACTCACCTGAGTCCTTAGAATAGTGTTCGTGTAGAATGCGCGCTCGCGTATGTAACTCAAAGACACTTCAACCCCCTGTATTTATTGCGTGTTTTACATTCATAAGTATCTGCGTTTCATTTAAATTAAATGTCCTTGAGTGTTTACATTTTATCCTTAATTGACCCCTTTTAACTTAGTCATTTAATCTAAGGTAAATTGTAATACTCAAAATCTCATCAATGGTTATCATAAGAAAGTAATTTAACTTGTCAGTTTTAGTTACCTAATGATGATAATGAATTGTGAATTCCTATGTTTACCCTCCTAGATATGTATACTTAAAGGTGTAAATCCTTATCATACACATACCTATAAGCACATGTTTGATTCCATTTAAACCACCACCAAAGACTAAGTTATTATATCTACTTTAAGTTTAATAAAAGTGCATGTAGAATATCCATATGATATGTTAACTTGTTCAATAAAATTTTACATATGTGTAACTCCATATTTTAAAAGAAACTTATGCTATAGAGAGAGAAAAGGTGGTGGTTTTTATAAAATCTTCATGCATGCCTAATTACCCTCACCACCCTTGTTCATAAGTTTACCCTAAAACCCTCGGCTTCAAGAATCGAATTCCAGTCACACTATGACCAGCGAACCTTTAGGTTCGGTGTCCATAGGGTTCGGCTAAGGGGTAATAGTTTCGGCTCAAAAAGAAGAAAGATGGTTCGGTGATTCAGCAAGGGTTCGGCTAGGTTATCAACATCCCCTAGGTTCGACCGTAACAAGGAAGGGTTCGGTGCATGTAACACTACGAACCATTAGGTTCGGCCGCTTATAGCTCGACCAGAGTTCATCTAGTACAAAGGTTCGCCGATCTAATAAGGGTTCGGCTAAATGGGTTGTGATGTGTCACACCCCCAATTTTCAACTAACGGAATCATACCATTTGGGACGTGACAAACCAGGATCTCAGATCATTAGACATAACGAAGACCTCTATATGATTTTCAAAACATACTTTGGTCTAAAACTGTAATATCAAAGTTCTAACGTTGCGGAAGCGTTTTTAAAACCAATCAAACATAAAGGTTTGAAAACTGTAAATTACAAAGCAATGTCTCAAATGTTTAAATCCAAATCAACAGAAATTTAAGGTATGCATGCGACTCGATCTCCTAGTCCATGCTTGCTTGCGTGTGTACCTTAGCGTCCTAAGAAAACATGTAAATCAAGTCAACACAAAGGTTGGTGCATTACACAGGTTTAAGTGTTCACAAATGTTTGAAACAACAGTTTGAATATAATGTTTGCAGATAACACAATCACACATTGCATAGTCATGATAGCTAGTCATTGTACTATTTACATAAGTGGTCGACACCGAAGCTGACTGTTGTAACGTTTGATAGCCTTTTCCCTATTGTCTAGCATAAACAATAGTAATGTGTGTTTGGTCAGTTAAACACTTGCGTAGATCCCACTACCAAGTGAGGTTTGTCAAACCCAATAGATCTATCTTCAACTACCACGCTTTGCACTACGGCAAACTAAACGGTTCGATAATGTTAGGCTTTGTAATGCTATGTTTGCACTTATAGTAAACAGCTAACTCATGCAAGTGATATGTGTCTAAAAGTGTTTGTTTGTGCATGTTTTCTCCCCCCAAAAAAAGTAAAAGTAGAAAAGGGGCTGTGTACGCACCTTTGCTAGTGAACAGAATGATCAAACAGACGTGCAATCGCGTAGATAATCCTCTACGAAGAATCTGTGTTTAAACAATAACGTTGTGTTATTCGGGATATCGTTTTGTGTTTGTAATCACATACGTGTCAACACACGTATGTTAGATTATTAGAAATGTGCATCTATAACTACGCGTGCCTTCAAAATCGTTTAAATAAACGTAATTATACGTGCTTACGTTTTCGGGTTAAAATATAAATTTTTATTGTTTCATGACATTCGAAATTCCATTTCGGTTCCAACGCCTTTCGAACGAGTCAAAACGGAGTTAAAACGAGCGAGTTACGAGTTAAATACTAAAAATGATTTAAAATTCAAAAATCAGCAGAGGCCGGGCTCGAACCCGCGACCTCTCCCTCTTAGCACACCCATCCTACCAGTTCAATCTACAAGATATTTGCAACAGAAAGCCCAAATTAAATGTCTTATCTATAATCCAACTGGTTCCCTCTTCTCTAAACCTTAACCAAACCATCCTTGGTTCCAATTGGGCGCAACCCGAACCCAAATCAAGTATATCGTCATGGGCTATGATTCCTGAAATCTAACGAGTTTATGGATCGTTTCAATTTAAGTTTTTGAGTTTGTTCATATAAAAAAAAACCCCAATTAGATTTTTACTAAGAACCCTAGAACATCAATTCGCTCAATTCATTAATCTTTTTAAAAATTGATAAAGGGTTTCCATTAAACAATGAATTCCGACATTGTCTGTGGGATTTAATCCGATTCTTAAACACGTTTACATCAAAATCCCAATTCTTTTTAACCCATAAGCCCTAGAATTCGAGATAATACAATTCGATATTGTTTCATGAAATTAATATATAGTTTTCAGTAGAAAAGGGATTCTGAACCTCTCTGTGAACTTTAATTAGGTTATAAAATTCGTTTAAGTCGAAACCCCCAATTCGTTTGTGACTAAGAACCCTAGAATTCGAGTTCTCATGATTCTTTGTTGTTTAATAAAATTAACACATGGTTTTCGTTTGAAATACTATTTCGAAACTTTCCGCGTATATGAATTTGATTTCTTAACTCGTTTGTTCGAAGACCCCCAAATCGTTTTCAATAACAAGCCCTCGAATTAGAACATTATCAATTCGAGATTTTTAGATGAAATTGTGTTAGGGATACTCTTAGTCGGCCATTTCAGAGTGTGTAGGAGTAATTACTTACTTGGTTTGATCTCTAATTGAAGTGATTCGACTTGTGGCTTGAGTTCGGCTACTCCACGATCGGTTTCTTCAATCCGAGATTCTAGGAATGAAATTGTCGTGTGTAATAGCCTCTGAATGTGCCGATTGAAGTTTGTAGATGTTTAATTTTTGTGAATTATAATCAAATTATATGAATTTGATAGTTAAAGCCACGGTTTTGACTTTATGGGGTGCTATTTCATTTAATTCGATGATTAATCACTCCAATAACGCACAAGGTAGTTAATAACCATTAATATGATGATTACTAATAGTTAGATTTCGGTTACAACTTTGATTATTGGAAATTTCGAATTTTAGTTGATACACCACTCGAATTTTGACTATAAAAGTCAAAATTGACCATTTCAATATTAATCCTTATGATTAAATGTTTATGAACTAATTTTGTTCAATTCAAGTCCTTCTAGTTTGTTATTTTATGATCTCATACAATTTTTGTTAATTTCTAGTTAACGATGTTAATCCGAAAATGTCAGATTGTCACATCATCCCCTTGTTGAAGGAATTTTCGTCCCGAAAATTGCTTAGTGTTAGAAGTAGTTAGGAAACTACTTATGAGTTCAAATTGTACTTACAAGTGTGATGTCTGATCATTCTGTGTGCTTGTGTGTACTCACACACAAGGTTCAACGTTTGCAACATCACACCTAAGTGTGATCGTTCTATGTAACTGTTTGCATGCCCACTAGTTAGTGCTCCTAACTGTGAACGTGCGTGTTTAATCATACTGTACTATGTAACCCTCGCACATAGCCACATGTTTGCAATTGTTTAAATCGCACATAAAATGTTTGGATGTAGTCGACAAAATAGAAACTTCCAAAATTCATGCGTACCTGTAAATTCACGAGTACATGGGCCCCTGTATTCATCAATTTACCTTACACAATTATTCTTGTTCCTTCTATATGTAACTCCACCATTGTTTAACCAATCATGATTGTACCACCATGAAATGTAGTACAGTACATCAAATGTAATGTTTGAAATGTAGTACATTGTTTGAAATCAATCATGTATGTACTACTATGAAATGTTTGTGTTTGCATTCTGCAAAGCTGGTGTTCAGCTCAGTTGTTTATACTAAAATCAATAATATAAGGTGTTTGTGCTTACAGTTAGAGTGTGAAATATCACATCATCCCCTTGTTGAAGGAAATTTCGTCCCGAAATTTAACGTGCCTTCATAATGTTTGTTGTTGTTTTGAATAAGTGAGGATACTTTTTCATCATCTTATCCCCTCGTTCTTATGTGAACTCAGGTCCACGTTTTGAATTCCAACAAACTTTGACTATTGGAATCTTGCTTTGTTGTAGTTGTTTGACCTCTCGGTTCAAAGTGATACTTTTAGAAGAACTTGGTCTCCTACTTGAAATTCCAATGGTTTGCGACGTTTGTCAGCGTAACTCTTTTGTCGATCCCGGGCCGCTGCCATACGTTCCGGATTTGAACTATCTTTTCTGTCATTTCATGTACTAGTTCAGGACCTGTAATCTGACTATCACCAATTTCAGCCCAACAGACTGGTGAACGGCATTTACGACCATACAATGCTTTAAATGGTGCCGCTTGAATACTTGTGTGATAAGTGTTGTTGTAAGAGAATTCCACTAACGGTAAGTGGTTTTCCCAGCTGTTACCAAAATCTATGACACCAGCTCGTAACATGTCCTCGAGCGTTTGAATCGTACGTTCGCTCTGACCGTCGGTCTGCGGATGATAGGCAGTACTCATGTCTAAATGAGTTCCCAATGACTTATGGAGAGATTTCCAAAAGTTTGAAGTAAATCGGGCATCCCGATCTGATATGATAGAGATTGGCACGCCATGCCGTGCTACCACTTCCTTGATGTAAATACGAGTCAGTTTCTCCATTTTGTCAGTTTCATTAATTGCTAAGAAATGTGCAGATTTCGTTAATCGATCGACAATTACCCATATCGTATCACAACCACTCGGTGTACGGGATGAAGTCCATCGAAATCTGTTCCCATTTCCACATGGGTATTTCTGGTTGTTGCAGTAAACCAGATGGTTTCTGATATTCAACTTTGACTTTCGAACAAGTCAAACATTTGCTAACGTACTTAGCAATGTCAGCTTTCATATAAGGCCACCAATACAGTGCCTTTAAGTCATGATACATCTTGTCTGACCCCGGATGGACTGAATACCTGGACTTATGTGCTTCATCCATCACGAGTTCCCTTAAACCACCATGCAAAGGTATCCACAGTCGGTTAATGAAATAACGAATTCCATCAGGCTTAACATCTAGTTGTTCTTCCATTCCTCATAAGGATTCCTGTACCAAATCATCCTTTTCTAAGGCTTTAAGCGGAGTACTGCGTACCTTGTCAGGGAAGTCAGTATGTATTGTCATCATAAGTGCGCGAACTCGTCTTGTTGATGTGGTGTCTTTTCTGCTTAAAGTGTCAGCTACCACATTAGCTTTTCCCGGATGGTACTTGATTACACATTCGTAGTCATTCAACAACTCGACCCATCGTCGTTGTCTCATATTAAGCTCCTTCTGATCAAAGATATGTTGCAAACTCTTATGATCAGTGTAAATGGTACACTTGGTTCTATATAAGTAATGCCTCCAAATTTTCAAAGCAAAAACCACTGCTCCTACTCCAAGTCGTGAGTAGTGAAATTCTTTTCGTGTGGTCTCAGTTGCCTTGAAGCGTAAGCAATCACTTTATCACGCTGCATCAACACACATCCCAAACCCTGTGCAGATGCATCACAATACACCACTAAGTCTTCCGTCCCTTCCGGTAAGGACAGAATCGGCGCACTGCAGAGTTTCTGTTTCAATAACTGGAATGCAGCTTCCTATTTATCCGTCCAGTTATACTTTGTTCCTTTGTGTGTAAGAGCTGTAAGTGGTTGAGCGATCTTTGAGAAACCCTCAATGAATCGTCGGTAATAACCCGCTAAACCAAGAAATTGTCGTACCTCAGTAGGTGTCTTTGGAGCTTCCCAGGTCTTAATCGCTTCAATTTTCGTTGGATCCACATGTATGCCCTTCTCATTGTCTATATGACTCAAGAATTGAACTTCTCGCATCCAGAAGTCACATTCTGAGAACTTAGCGTATAATTGTTCTTGTTTCAATAATCCTAATAGCAATCGGAGATGTTCAGCATGCTCCTCCTCAGTCTGAGAATAGATGAGAATGTCATCAATGAAAACAATGACAAACTTATCAAGATAAGGTTTACAAACACGACTCATGAGATCCATGAATACTGCTGGAGCGTTTGTCAACCCAAATGGCATGATCAAGAATTCATAATGACCATAGCACGTTCTGAATATTGTCTTTGGAATATCTTCCTCTTGAACTCTGAGTTGATGGTAACCCGATCTGAGATCAATCTTCGAGTAGTAACTCGAACCTTGCAACTGATCGAACAAATCGTCAATCCGAGGTAGTGGATACCGGTTTTGATGGTACTTGTTCAGTTCTCGGTAATCGATGCACGTACGGAAAGTCCCGTCCTTTTTCTTAACAAATAAGATTGGAGCTCCCCACGGTGCAAAACTAGGTCGTATGAAACCCTTATCCACAACTCTTGCAGTTCTGTAGATAACTCTTGCATCTCAGATGGTGCAAGTCGATATGGCGCCCTAGCTATCAGTGCTGCGTCTGGTGTAAGGTCGACTCGAAATTCCACTTGTCTGGTAGGTGGTAATCCCGGTAGGTCTTCTGGAAATACTTCAGGAAATTCACAACCCACTGGGATGTCTTTGATCTTCTTCTCAGCTACCGGCTTCTCAGTTATAAGTGCCATAACTGCTGTATGACATTTACACAGACATTTGTGTGCTTTCATACAAGATATGAGACGCAGTGGCGTACTGCTCTTCTCACCTTGTACATACAGTGTCTCTCCATGTGAAAGCGGTATACGAACGATCTTTTGATGGCATACTATT
The DNA here is from genome assembly GCA_009363875.1 of Mikania micrantha. Lineage (NCBI taxonomy): Eukaryota > Viridiplantae > Streptophyta > Magnoliopsida > Asterales > Asteraceae > Mikania > Mikania micrantha. Next base: position 50,345,786 of record CM018687.1, on the reverse strand, counting down.
TCAGCCTGGTGTTTGAACAACCAGTCCATGTCAATGACTACATCAAAACTGCCTAAAGCGGTAGGCATAAAGTCAATGTCATGTGTTTGACCCATCAAGTCAAGAACACATCCTTTAAGAATATGGTTTACAACAACTAACTTATCATCAGCTAGTTCTATAGTGTATGGGTTTTCTAAAGCAGTAGGACTAATACTTAGCAATTCACAAGATTTGCTAAATACAAAACCTCGGTCTGCTCCGGTGTCAAATAGCATAGAGGCAGAGTGATAATCCAAGAGAAACGTACCCGTAACGATATTGGGATCTTCCCGTGCCTGACGTCCTCCAATCACAAAAGCCCTGTTCTAACAACATTTGTGTTGTTGTTGTTGTTTCCTTTTGTAGTTATGTCATTAGCCCTTCTTTTCTTGAGTTGTGGGCACGTCTTCTTGAAATGTCCAGGTATGCCACACTCAAAACATCCTTTCTGTGTGTTGCTCTGATTGAGTGAGCTTGCCTGCAGTTCCCCTCGACAGTCTTTTGCTACGTGACCCATCTTTCTGCATAGCTGACATCGGTACTTGTCACATTGATTCCTAGAGTGATGGAATTCACATTTGTTGCACTTTGGGTATTTACCATTATACCCTCCCGATGACTGTTGGTTATTGTTTGGATTGTGATGGGTTTTGTTGGATTCCTGCTTGCGGTTCTGCTGAAATGACTGCTGAGTGAAATTCTTGGAATCAATGCCATCCCATTTTCTTTTGTGGTCTCCCACCTTAGCTGTTACTGATCGTTTGGGTAATGTTCCCCGTTGCATCGCTTGAGCAGTCAGTTGGTGTGCAAGTCGAACAGCTTGCTGTATGGTGGTAGGATTTGTAGACGTGATCAATTCTCGGACTTGAGATACCAGTCCTCCATTGTATCTCTTGATCCACTTACTAAGCGGGGTTGCCCTGTGCGGTAAGAGTCTTGCTAATTGCTGGAATCGAGTAGTGTATTCCTCAATATTAGAACCTTTCATCTTGAGTTGCCCGTATTCGTTTTCAAGTTTTTGCATTTCATTACGGGGACAATACTCCTCCTGCAATAGGATTTTGAATCCATTCCAAGTAAGGGCATTGGCTGTATTCAAGCCGAGTGTCTGTACGTTAGAGTTCCACCATGTCAAGGCTGAACCCTCCAAAGTACCAATAGCGTATCTGACCTTGTTTTCTTCCGGACAATTGCACATCTCAAACACCGATTCTGACTGTTCAATCCATTGAAGAAGTCCAATGGCTCCTTCCGATCCTTTGAAATTACGTGGTTTACAGTCCAAGAATGTCTTGAACGTGCACATTTGTGGGTTTATCAGTCCCCCTGTTGGATCATGTGGTCCTGTTTGGTGTGTTTGCGTATAGTTTGCGATTGTCTCGGTAATTCGAGTGTTAATAAGTGCCTCAAGTTCCGTTGCGGTTATGTTAATGTTTTCTCCAACCATGATCTTCATATTTACAAATATACAAAATGAGATTACACAATCACCATTCATGCATATGCAAAACACAACAATTCATCATTGTCATCAAAATACTAGTTCTCATAAAGATAATTTCTTTTTTTTTTTATTAATTGTAGGTTATCAACTAAACATGATATTTTATTTGTCATGAGTACATCCCACTCATATAGGTTTATTACTGAAAGATAAATAACGTAAAATAGCTAAACTCTACTATTAGGTGGTGCAACACTAGAAGATGAATCAGCCTGCTCTGGTGGACCACCCCCTGCACCGTGATCATACTGTATATGTTCGGTGACAAGTGTCAATGCCTGCTCAGCCAAATCCCCAACTATGTTGGTTCTATCTATAGCCGCATTAGATAGTGCAATGGCCTCTTCAGCCCTTGCCTCGGCCATAGCCGCACGTAGTTCCGTTTCCTGTTGTCGTGCCTCGGCCATAGTTGCACGAAATTCAGCATTTTGCAGTCGATCGGTGAGCTCAACGATAGCATTTCGCATTATTTCCACATCTTCCACAAGATTCTCATGTAACTCGTCTGTACGAGTCAGTTCCTCCTTAAGACTCCTCCATTTATCCATAATCCAGTTGTTGCTTTCCAACAATCCTATGATTGCCTCTGCTGCCTCGCGCATATTACGGATCTCTCGATCCATACGTGCCACGAATGCAGCAAATGCTTGCTCTAGCGGATACCCTAGAGCCGGTAATGTCCAAATGCCAGTAGTAGATGAAGTGGCGGGTGGAAGAGGCACTCTCTCCTCGCGTACCCAGCTACGGATAAGATCAGGGAACCATTGCCAATAATGGCTGCTCCCTCTGGGTCTAATGTGAATATCCTCACCATAGTGGATAGTATTATCCACTGGCTCCAGTTTCCTCTTCTTAGCTGCTTCAATTTCCACATGTGACTCCTCATCAAGAATACGCTTAGACGATGATGCCATATCTGTTACATAACACTTATGTAAATACCATGCTAAAAGCAGTTGTGTAAACAAGTGTCTAATGTCTAACAGTTATAGTCTAAGTCTATAAATGCAAACCTAGTTCGCTATAACCAATGGCTCTGATACCAATCTGTCACACCCCCAATTTTCAACTAACGGAATCATACCGTCTGGGACGTGACAAACCAGGATCTCAGATCATTAGACATAACGAAGACCTCTATATGATTTTCAAAACATACTTTGGTCTAAAACTGTAATATCAAAGTTCTAACGTTGCGGAAGCGTTTTTAAAACCAATCAAACATAAAGGTTTGAAAACTGTAAATTACAAAACAATGTCTCAAATGTTTAAATCCAAATCAACAGAAATTTAAGGTATGCATGCGACTCGATCTCCTAGTCCATGCTTGCTTGCGTGTGTACCTTAGCGTCCTGAGAAAACATGTAAATCAAGTCAACACAAAGGTTGGTGCATTACACAGGTTTAAGTGTTCAAAAATGTTTGAAACAACAGTTTGAATATAATGTTTGCAGATAACACAATCACACATTGCATAGTCATGATAGCTAGTCATTGTACTATTTACATAAGTTGTCGACACCGAAGCTGACTGTTGTAACGTTTGATAGCCTTTTCCCTATTGTCTAGCATAAACAATAGTAATGTGTGTTTGGTCAGTTAAACACTTGCGTAGATCCCACTACCAAGTGAGGTTTGTCAAACCCAATAGATCTATCTTCAACTACCACGCTTTCCACTACGGCAAACTAAACGGTTCGATAATGTTAGGCTTTGTAATGCTATGTTTGCACTTATAGTAAACAGCTAACTCATGCAAGTGATATGTGTCTAAAAGTGTTTGTTTGTGCATGTTTTCTCCCCCCAAAAAAGTAAAAGTAGAAAAGGGGCTGTGTACGCACCTTTGCTAGTGAACAGAATGATCAAACAGACGTGCAATCGCGTAGATAATCCTCTACGAAGAATCTGTGTTTAAACAATAACGTTGTGTTATTCGGGATATCGTTTTGTGTTTGTAATCACATACGTGTCAACACACGTATGTTAGATTATTAGAAATGTGCATCTATAACTACGCGTGCCTTCAAAATCGTTTAAATAAACGTAATTATACGTGCTTACGTTTTCGGGTTAAAATATAAATTTTTATTGTTTCATGACATTCGAAATTCCATTTCGGTTCCAACGCCTTTCGAACGAGTCAAAACGGAGTTAAAACGAGCGAGTTACGAGTTAAATACTAAAAATGATTTAAAATTCAAAAATCAGCAGAGGCCGGGCTCGAACCCGCGACCTCTCCCTCTTAGCACACCCATCCTACCAGTTCAATCTACAAGATATTTGTAACAGAAAGCCCAAATTAAATGTCTTATCTATAATCCAACTGGTTCCCTCTTCTCTAAACCTTAACCAAACCATCCTTGGTTCCAATTGGGCGCAACCCGAACCCAAATCAAGTATATCGTCATGGGCTATGATTCCTGAAATCTAACGAGTTTATGGATCGTTTCAATTTAAGTTTTTGAGTTTGTTCATATAAAAAAAAACCCCAATTAGATTTTTACTAAGAACCCTAGAACATCAATTCGCTCAATTCGTTAATCTTTTTAAAAATTGATAAAGGGTTTCCATTAAACAATGAATTCCGACATTGTCTGTGGGATTTAATCCGATTCTTAAACACGTTTACATCCAAATCCCAATTCTTTTTAACCCATAAGCCCTAGAATTCGAGATAATACAATTCGATATTGTTTCATGAAATTAATATATAGTTTTCAGTAGAAAAGGGATTCTGAACCTCTCTGTGAACTTTAATTAGGTTATAAAATTCGTTTAAGTCGAAACCCCCAATTCGTTTGTGACTAAGAACCCTAGAATTCGAGTTCTCATGATTCTTTGTTGTTTAATAAAATTAACACATGGTTTTCGTTTGAAATACTATTTCGAAACTTTCCGCGTATATGAATTTGATTTCTTAACTCGTTTGTTCGAAGACCCCCAAATCGTTTTCAATAACAAGCCCTCGAATTAGAACATTATCAATTCGAGATTTTTAGATGAAATTGTGTTAGGGATACTCTTAGTCGGCCATTTCAGAGTGTGTAGGAGTAATTACTTACTTGGTTTGATCTCTAATTGAAGTGATTCGACTTGTGGCTTGAGTTCGGCTACTCCACGATCGGTTTCTTCAATCCGAGATTCTAGGAATGAAATTGTCGTGTGTAATAGCCTCTGAATGTGCCGATTGAAGTTTGTAGATGTTTAATTTTTGTGAATTATAATCAAATTATATGAATTTGATAGTTAAAGCCACGGTTTTGACTTTATGGGGTGCTATTTCATTTAATTCGATGATTAATCACTCCAATAACGCACAAGGTAGTTAATAACCATTAATATGATGATTACTAATAGTTAGATTTCGGTTACAACTTTGATTATTGGAAATTTCGAATTTTAGTTGATACACCACTCGAATTTTGACTATAAAAGTCAAAATTGACCATTTCAATATTAATCCTTATGATTAAATGTTTATGAACTAATTTTGTTCAATTCAAGTCCTTCTAGTTTGTTATTTTATGATCTCATACAATTTCTGTTAATTTCTAGTTAACGATGTTAATCCGAAAATGTCAGATGGTCACATGATGCAATAGGTTCGCATGACATCTAGGAGGTTCGGCTGCTTACTCCGGTTAGGTGGTGGCCGAAGGTTCGTTGCAGGCATGGACCAGGTTCGTTGCAGGCCAGAAGGTTCGCCCAACCATGCACCCATAGGGTTCGGGAGTGGCCACGCAGATGGTGACAGGTTCGCTGACAGAAAAGGGTTCGGCTGGGAGGTTTGGTCTGAACTAAGGTTCGCTGGGTGGTTCAGGTTCGCCCAGCTGAGAAAAGGTTCGCCAGCCCTTCATCCATGTTCTAACAGGTTCGGGACCTCCTTGCTCAGCTGTGAACCATGCAGCTCCAATCCGTTCAATCTCCCCATCAGACGAACAACAATCTGTTATGAGTGTTTTTCCTAGGGTTTTACACCATTTACTGGTTTATTAACATGATTTAAAGAGTTTTAGAACCGAAATGAACATAATCTATTATGGGGTTCGTGACTCACAACAAAACCGAAGATAAAACCTTAAATTTACCTCAAAACGTGGCCAAACTCGAAATCTCTTCGTGGATTCTTGTTCTACTCGGTCTTGCGGTCGTTCCGACACCTAGATCTCAAGAAACCGGTGAGAGACGGAGAAGAAACTCTAGAGAGAAGGTAGAGAGAGAGCGCTTGAATGATTTTGGTGTTTAGAGAGAGAAATAGTGTGGTGAGAATGAAAGAAGAAGAAGGGTTTTCCCTTCTTTTATCGCGTGTATTCATCATGCGTGCTCGGTCTCATTTTTATCGCGATAACTAAAATAAATGCTCGATTTTAACGTAAAACTAATTTAAAATAAACACGTTTAAATAATTATGTTTTTATAATAATAAAGCGCTTTCAATTAAATTATTTCATAACGCGGTTTCGTTTAATCTTGTTAAATAATTATTTAATTAAAAACGTTTTGTTCAAAGTTGTTTTAGGTTGTGATTCTTAATAAATGTTATAAATTTCAATTCATTAATTTAATATCGTTCGATATTATTTGATTATCTCGTCGAAACGCGTTACTTACATACGTATTCGTAAAGATCGTCACCCTTGCGAATGCGACGCTCGTATCGTATTTCGATTTGATTTACTATTTATGGAATATCGTTTCAGAATATTATTCTTAATAATTATATTCATGTGAATCGTCACCCACGCGAATACATTTATCAAGTTAATATTTCTGAATTAATATTCGTGTTTAACTTATGTTCGTATCCTCACCATCGCGTATTCATTTACAATTGTACTTCCATTATTTATTAACTTTAATATTATCCACCCAATCCAAAACCCACTAAACCAAGTCACTGACACATCCATGATAGACCGAAATATGCATATGTATAGGGCATATGTAAGGGTCAGTCGCAACTGCCCTAGCCACCGTCCCACCGCTATTTCGATAAACCATGACCATGTGTCCTTGACTATGTTTAGTACCAAACAACAACCAACTTAAATCCCCTTTTTATTTCCAAACCAAATCCATAATCATCAACAATATAACTGCGATAAACTCTCTGGTTCTGTTTAGTTGAGTTACAACTAAACTTCCCATGATTTACGCGTATAATATGTTCTAAACATGTATACCAGTAACAGTGATAATCATCAAATAATGTATCAATATTAATAATTACAAAATCTCATATCGTAACAGTACAATCGTACGGATGTACGGACGACCGGAAGTACAGTGATGTTACAGTAACCCCTCCCAGAGTTCCCAAAACTCATTTTAACACATCCACATATATTATATAGATGTTTATCATGTTTAGATAATAATGTATCATATTCAAACATCAACTTGCACACAACACACATTGTGCATTTATTTCTCTTAATGGGACATTTTCATAAATATGATTATATTATCTAATCCAACTCAATCACCAGCACTTCTGGCTAAATTAAAACACCATATATATATATATATATATATATATATATATATATATATATATATTGGCTCAACCAATTACCCACACACCTGTGGTTTCAACAATTTAGTTTCCGGATTAACCGGTTATCCACACATTTGTGGTATCACGACAAAATGTAAAATACATTTTTCATAATCAATATTCAAACTGAGTCAATTCTATTCGAGTTGACTCTCACAATGTAATAATATCATATTACCAATCATCAACTACTACTCACAATAGTTTAATCAAAATTACACTATAGTGTTCACATTCATGTGCTTCCACCATAGCTATTTGTCAGCACCTCTGACTATTCACACACTTGTGATATCATAATTAATTTAAGTCTTAAGATGTTCACCCACCGGTCCTTCCATCTAAGACAACTGCCAGCACCTCCGGCTATCCACCATTGTGGAGTCATAAATATTGAGTCTTAAGATGTTCACCCACCGGTACTTCCATCTAAGACAGTTTGCTAGCACCTCTAGCTATCCACCATTGTGGAGTCATAAATATTAAGTCTTAATATGTTCACCCACCGGTCCTTCCATCTAAGACAATTGCCAGCACCTCTGGCTATCCACCATTGTGGAGTCACAATTACTTCAATCAAATTACTATGATGTTCACCCACCGGTACTTCCATCATAGAGTTCCCACACTTTCATTCATCAAGGTATTGGATTTATAATAGGCTGTTGAACTTTTATTATTCAATTTTCCCCTATCACCAATGCCATATTTATCATACAATTCGTTCAATATCAAATTCATAGTTGTGGGATTACTTACTCAAACACCGGCTCATCCGGCTATTCTTATGCAATCTATGTTGCATAATCAATTCAATCGGGACATAAACACATTGGAACTTAACATATATACATTAGAGTCTATTAACTCAATTAGTTCCAATTTAGTTATGCACATTCATTCAAATAAATCAATTAATCATTCTTTGATGATTAAGTACTCAACCATTTATCAATCATACTATGATGCTTTCACTCAAGTTCTTTCATCATAGATGTACTACCAAATATACAGATTGACTAAATAAGTCAAACTGCTCAATCAATATATATACATCACAATCAAGTAGATTCTTTCTACTACTTATATATAATGTTACAGTAAGTTGGGTAACTTACCTGGTTCAAGCGGTTGTTTACTTCCTACAACCTCTTTTCCACTTTTGTGGCTTATCCATTAACTTTCACCGTCAATACCTAGTTGTAATTTCACATATATACAACTATATTCAATACATATAACACATACAATCAAGTTCAACGCATGCACTTGACTGGTTTGACTTTCTCAAAGTCAATTTATCACATAATTGACTCTATCTTACCATCTTTAGCAAGTTTTAGACAATTACCACAATTAATCACATTTCATGCCTCTGTTAGGCATTTCATCAATTAATTGATGTTCACTATATTAGTTATGATCTTTAATCATTTCTTTTATTCAAAATTCATTTATGATCATAACAGTTAATAATTTTTTTAACATCAATTCATCAAAATCATCATTTAACCCATGGATCATAATCCATATTTCATTTAAAATCATAATCTACCCATCCTACTAGTTATCACACCATGATATGGGTTTCATAACAACCGGACATTATCCCGACTTCAAAACGAAGATTTCACCATCAAAATATCAAGTTCTTCGTTTCTAACAATCCCTAGTTATCAACTAGGCAATAATCAATACCCATAATCATAGTATTACATTCAAAACTAAATTTAATTCACACAATATTAAACTAGTAGGATAAAACGGACCGTTACCTAATCTGACGGATTTCTGCGGATAGAATAGCGATCTAGACTTGCAGAAACGTTCCTGGGGGCTATCCAGATGTTTGAAAAGCTTCGAAATGGAGTTTGGAGGCTGAAAATAGAGTTTAGAAGTGTTCTTGGGCGTACAAGATCGAAAATGAAGAAAGAAATACGTTCTGGAAGAAATCTGATCCTTAAAACACAATTTTGCCGACTTAACACGCCAGGCGCATCGCCCCAGCCCGAGGTTTGGCTCGGGGAATACCGCCCCACGCCTGTTTCGTCTAATTTTGATCTTATCTTGTTTTCGCGATTCCGGACAATCCGTAACTCCGTTTCGCACACGTTCACCATTTTTCGCATACTATCAACCTATAATAATTACAATCATCAATTCAACTTGGATTTCTAGAACGATCACATGTGCTCTTGCCATTGATGACGTAATTCTCACATATTTTCAAATTACAACCATCACAATCGTTCAATTAACGATTATTTACAATACATTCATTATTAAAAACCAGTTGTTACACACATGATACGTGAACACACACATGTCAAGAAAGGTACATTACAACAAGTTATTGTCATAATCACAATAGATAGGGTCTGTTTGGTATGAAGGAATGTAATGGATGAGGGAATGGAATGAAAGTGGGAAAGGAATGAATCATTATCATTTCATTGTCCTGTTTGATTACCTTTGGTAATGAATGATTCATTACTTTTGTTGTTTGCTAGACATGAGAAGATTAAAGAATGTAATACAATTTATGGGTTGAGTGTGGTTTTAATCATTGTTCGAATCATGGTTCGGGTTCGGATCATCGGTCTATTCGTTGGTCGGTTGTTGTTTAGCTCATGGCTTGATCATGGGGCATTTCATGGATCGGGTCATGGTTTCGTTTGTGGATGGGGTCATGGTCTTTGTCATGATTCGGTCATGGTTTGTTTCATGGGTCTGGTCATTGTTTGAGTCAAGGGTCGGGTACTTTTTGACCCATGGATCGGGTCATGTCTCGAGTCATGGTTTGGCTCATGGTTTGGGCTATTGTTCGCGTCATGTTTAGGTCAGGGGTCGGGTCATAGTTCGAGTCATGATTCACGTCATGGTTCACGTCATGGGTCGAGTTATGGTTCGGCGTCATGGTACGAATCATGGTTCGCGTCATGATTCAAGTCATGGTTTGGGTCGTGGGTCAGGTCAAGGGTCGGCTCATGGTTTTGGTAATGGGTTGAGTCATGGTTTTGGATATGGGTCGGGTCATTGGTCGGTTATTCCTTCAAGAGAAGCAATGAAGAAAAATCACCACTACTCAAACGAATGAAAATCATCAAAAGTGAAGGAATCACAATCCTTGTGGAATGGTGAATTCCATTCTTATGTGGTAACCAAACACATTTTTTTCATTCTAACGTAATGACTCGTTCAATTTCATCATTCATTCATTCATACCAAACGCTACCATAGAGTTGTTTGTATAAGACACGTTATACATATTTTATACTAGGTTATAGACCCGTGTATTACACGGGTTTGTAAATAAAAATTATTTAATTTTTTGCTGATGTCTTTATAAATTTACATAATTAAAACAATTATATTAGTTATACGTTTTTAATATTAAAAAATAAAAAATTATACAAAATGTTCTTAATATGTGTGGGTATAACATTAAACATGAATGATATTTATTATCATATTATTAATTATTAGTATTAATTTACTATATTTATGTAAACAATGTATATAATTAATAACATTAAGAGTAAATTACAAGATTCATCCTTTATGTATATAAGTAATTATGGATTAGGTCCTTTATCTTTGTTAATTACAAATAGCATCCTTTATTTCATTAATTGGTAACAATTTCATCCTTTGACTTAACTAATGTTAATTTAATGGGTTAACTAAAATGACAAAAAAGTAAAATACACCCTTTTAATTATTTTTATTTAATCTTTTTAATTAAAGGGAAATTATCATATGTCCCCTTATTAAACATCTAAATTACATCTATCCCTAATATTAATCTAAAATTACCAATATTCCTATGTTCCGAAATTACCACTTAGTAAGAAGAAATATGTAAATTATTTTTAATTAGTTCATTAATGATAAAATATGATATACATAATTTTTTTAATAAAATTGATAAATATGTAATATGTTTGATTTAGAAAGGGGAAATATTAATTTAGTTTTATGATTGGATAAATATGTTTTTAAAGGGTTTTAGCAAGAGAAAATATGTAATTGATCCTTAATTAAACTACATAATCTAAAACTAATAAAACTTTGGATTGATGAATTGGTTCCTTTCATGAAAATTTACTTTTTATATTGTAACAAGGTATTTTCGTGAAAAGAACCAATTCAACCCAAAGTTTGTTTAGTTTTGGATTATGTAGTTTAATTAAAAAAATTAAATAAAAATAATTAAAAGGGTGTATTTTACTTTTTTGCCCGTTTAGTTAACTCATCATATTAATAATAGTTAATTTAAATGATGAAATTGTTACCAATTAATGAAATAAAGGATGTTATTTGTAATTAACAAAGATAAAGGACCTAATCCATAATTAAGTATATACATAATAGATAAATCTTATAATTTACTCTAACATTAATTGTGAGTTTTGTATTAGATTTTAAAAATAAATATTTATTTTTGAAAAAAATAAGAGAATGCCATGTGACATTGGTTAAATCCAAACATTTTAACGTGTTTATACAGGGCGGCCCTAAGAATTGGTATGCTCAGGACGAGCCAGCAAAAAAAGGCCCCTAGCGAATTTTAATGATAAAGTGGAGGTTTTCAAAAAAACCAAAAACTCGTTTAATATCGAAAACTGAAACGTATTCTTAACTGAAAAAATAGAACCGAATGTTGAATTCAGTTTTCGTTTTTATTCTAGCTGTATCCAAATTTCGAATTCGGTTTTTGGTTCGGTACCTAACCATATTCGAATTTCGGTTTTTAATTCCAATTTTTTTATAAATTTGGGTTGTTTGATTAACCGATTAAACCGAATTCAAATTTAAATTTATTATCTTATTAGTAATATATAAGATTGAATTCGGTTTACTCGGTTGAATTCGATTTATTCAGATCGGTTTATTCGGTTTTTAATAGGTTTATTTGGTTTTAATCGGCTTATTTGATTGAATTCGGTTTATTTGGATCGGTTTACTCGATTTTTAAGCGGTTTATTTGGCTTTCAATCTGTTTATTTGGTTTTAACCGAAATTAGAACCGAATCACTTCTCGAATTCGGTTCGGTTTTTTGATAGGGAAAAAATTGAAAACCGATTAAACCAGACCGAATAAACCGTGTAGCCTAACCAATTGACATATATTGTTTAAAGGGCATGAAAGTAAGTTATTGTACTTTAAGAAAATGGTTTTTTCACCCATTAAATAATATGTTTATAAATACTTCTTTTTAGTTTTTTCGCCTTATTAGTTATCATTTAAATGAATCTCTATATACATATATATATAAATTTTTGTGCCCCTTAAAAAATGGGCCCGAGACGAGGGTCGGGTTTGCCCTCCCCGGGCCGCACATGTGTTTATATATGTAAGTACATAAGTTTTGTGCTCGATGGACGACAATGTAATTAAAATCACCAAGAATCATATAAAAGTTTATTCAAGTAGTATTATGATGACTTTAAAACAATCTTGCTTGAGACCTAAAACTATATATACAAACTATCAAATATCAAATGTGAATAGTAAAAGCATTTAAATAACAACAATAATAAATATTTAATTATAATAATAATAATAATAATAATAATAATAATATTTGAAAATATTTAAATCATGATAATTATTAAATAAAAAAATACATAATAGTAATAAAAATTAATAATAATAATAATAATTTTTTTCCTGTTTTATATTCGTGATGGGTGTCACCGCCGTCATGATCGAATTAGGTCGAATACTCATATTGATAGAGTGATATGATTTATTCTTTTTTTACATAATTTTAGTTAGATAACTTAGATGTTTTTTATTCTGTTAAATACATATTACCACCGTAAGGCTGTAGTAGGGGTGTGTTTTTTTACACGAACCCGAAGAACCACCCCGAAAAGCACCAACCCGAACCCGGAAATACCCAACCCGAAAAAGCCTATTTCCCGAACCCAAAAACATAGAATGGTTCGGTCCTTGGGTACCCACGAGGTTTATTCGGGTAAACCCGAAAAACCCGAACTAGGTTTCTAAGGGGCAGTAACATTTTTTTAACTTTCAAATCATCTATATGTTTTGAGATTGTTGAATAAATGCATGATTTGGTTAAACATGTTTTAGTTATGTTATGGTTAAACATTTGAAATTTTTAAGGAAATGCATGTTTTGGTTAAACATGTTTTAATTTTATTTGTTTGAAAAATAGAATATTAGTTTTTCAAGTATTACCCGAGAACCGTTTAACCCAAGCCGATTAAACCCGAGAGACAATTAAACCGAAGTTAAATGGTTCGCTTCTCTGTTCCAATTTCATATTACAAAAACCCGAATAACCCGACCCGAGTAACCCGAAATCCGAGAAACCAACCCAAACGACACCCCAGCCTGTAGTACCACAACCGTGAAGTTCCAACTTCCAAGTCAATTCAGTTCAAGCTCTAATGGGCCAAGCAAATTACCACATAGAAACGAGTCTTCACATTTCACAATTTAATTCGATATTATGAGCCTTAAGCCATTAACGTACAATTTAATTTCCTAGGATATTGGTTTAATATTTGACATGGCCCTTTTAAGTTTTGGTCCAATAACATTTCTAGTTGGGCTTCACAACAACCACGGACGGGTCAAATTGGGCCTTTGTTTGGCTTACCAAAAACCTGCAATATTAGCATTTTTATATAACTAGTATACAGGACCCGTGCGTTGCGACGGGGGGTCTGATATACTGACGTAAAAAAAACCAACAGAACATGAGGTTAAAATCGTGTACAATAAAATGCACGAAAATACCATATACAACATCTATAACGTAAGCTTTGAAACTAAGGGTTGAAGATTAAGAACTTATTTAATAGTAAAGAATGTGATTACAGAAGACTTAAAAAAAGGCCCTGCGTACATGTAGAATTTATAAATGATACAAATATTATAAAATTATTAAATGTAAATCGTATATATATGTAGTATATATAATACTCATGGTTTATAAAATTATTAAATCTAAATCGTCTGTGAACTAATTACGATAAAAATGATATAAACGATACAAATATTCGATAACGTACGAATGCGTTATAGGCATGTAAACAACGCGCAAAATTTCTGTGACCGTTTGGGTTAGAAATTTATATAAACGTTCATAAGGTCATTGCGATCAAATTAATATAATTATGACATTCATCAGATAACCTAATGACGTGTTAAAATAATGTGAACATTAAAAATATGTGAGTAAAGTGAGAGGATGCTTTAAAAATAAGAGTTCAAAGTTCAGGGTTACAAACGAAAATTTAAAATTAATTGAAAAGTATTGAAATCTATCTTTTGATCTTTAGACGCGGTAGTGAATAGTGATTATGTGAGGGTTTGTATCATGTGAAAACCCGGTATAAGAGAGAAAACCTTTAAACTGTAACGACCCGATTTAACTAATTATTAAAATAATCGATATGTGATTAAATTTTAAGTTAAATTGTGTTGTTAAGTGTTGAGTAGTAGGTTAAATATTATTCATTAGTAAATGTTAAAAAGGGGTAATTAGAAATATGAGGGGCTAAAACTGCAAATAGCTAAAAGATAACTTAAAAGGGGGTTATATGTGGTCAATGCTGGTCAAAATTCAGCATTTGGTCTTGGAGATTAGAAGGGGGCAACGACCAAGAGAAGAACAAGCAAGAAATACCTAAACTTTGATCAAATTCAGCATATGGACTTGCTTTGATCTTGAATGCAAGCTTGAATTTATATTCCTCATCTAAATTCTCAACTCTAGGTATGTGGTTTCATCCATGTGGGTAAATTTTCGTGGGTTTGCATGTGGGTGGGGTTAGAGGATGATTAAATCCAAATACTTGGATGTTTGATGTTGTTTTACACATGATTTGTGTGGAGTGAGATGATAATCAACTAATCTAACCATGTAACATGTAAACTCTTGAAAACCTAGAGTTTGAGTTTTTGGGGAATTATGGGTTTGGGTGAAATTGGTGGGTTTAATGAACTAGAGTTTGGAATTTATGAATGGTTGCATTTGATAATGAATGTGCAGTGATTGGATGAGAAATTATAAATTAAGAAGTTTGAGACTTTATATGTTTGAAATGAAAGGAATGGAAATGCTCACCTTTTTAAAAGGTTGATGTTGTGGTGTCATAAAACTCTGCACATAAGGTGTTTGAGGAAATGCCTCAAACAACTTAAATGCAAGAATGAATTATGATATTGGTGAATTTGGGGGGAAATGGTTCATAAACTCATATGGACTATTGAATAGTGGTGTATAACTTAATGTTAAATGTTGAATACAATTAGAAGGGGAATTGGTGAAATAGGAGAGTTTGACTATTATAAAGTCAAATATGGTGATAACGGGTCAAGGGGTTGTATGCTTGCTTCTTGTGTGTTATTCCTAGATTGAATGTGATAATATGATTTAGGAGGTGGAAGTACCAACCAAAGACCCGGTAAAGAGAAAGTTGAACCAAGTGGAACTAAGGACCAAGGTGAGTAACCTATCTATGAATAAGCAACCATAAGACTTATACATGTATGTAAATGTTTGATTGGTTTGAATTACATAATGTGGTGTTTGTAGAAGTTGATGCTTATAGGCGATATCTGCATGAATCAAATTGATGTCAATTTATGATAGGAGTTAATTGACATGTTTCATATTGGTGATCCACATTCGTGTGGAATATGATGTAAAACCGTTTGGTGATGGTATTTGGGTGATGATCCACATTCGTGTGGAAGAAATTATAAGTCCATGTTGAATGGCAAGGGAGATGATTCACATTCGTGTGAAAGTTGGGGTATAATGACTATTGAATGTCATGGGGAATGATTCGCATTCGTGCGAAGGGAATTGATTAAAGATGGTAATGGTTTGAGAAAAACAAACCATTGTGTAATTATGTTTGATTTATATGTTGGAAGTCACCAAGATATGTTTGGGACTTAAAGATATGTTATATTAGTGTGTTGGAGTTGAAATTAGTGAAAAAGAATGTCCGGAAATGATCTGGATTGAATCTGGAGACGAAAACGCAGAAATTTTATGTGCAGACCTGCACTGGGCGTATGATACGCCGGGATTGGGCGTATGATACGCCGGGTTTTTACCCTACGGCCAGAAGTTTCTGCCAACGCTGGATTTTGGGCGTATGGTACGCCGGGGTTTTGGCCGTATGATACGCCGGGGGTGGGCGTATCATACGCCGGAAGAGGATTTTTAAAATTTCTGTTTCTGTCGATTCGGTTAAGCATGGGGAGGTTAATGGGTTAACTCACTTAGTCTTTTTAGACTAACACTTGATTGCTTGTGGATGTTTCAGGTCAAAGGTAGTGTCGGCTACGAATCGGGGATGATCAGACGGTTAAAAAGGGATCGAACCATACTTTTGTGAAGATTAATTAGATGGGTTGTAAAGTTTTAAAACTACACTTTTAACGTATTTTGACATGTTTTGTAAGTAATGTAATTAACTTGTTATCCTTGTCAATGCGTTAAAAGTTTTTGAAGAATCTGGGACCTAAGTTTTGTAAATTCCGCAATTATGACGAATGTAATGTTTTGAGAATTGGGGTGTCACAAGTTGGTATCAGAGCCTTAGGTTTGAGTGAATCAAGTGTGTGATGACTCATTTGATCTCAAACTTTTGTGCTCTTGATATGGGGAAAAAGGTTCGATCCAAGGTCTGATCACGTAGCCGAAAACCTGAGGTTAGTAAGTGTGATTACATTTGATAAGTAAATGTAATTGATGTATATGTGTGATTGAAATTGCAATTGATATGTAATTGTAATTGATGTAATAAAGATTTGATACATTCGATATGTGAATGCATGTGATAATATGTGATATGTGAACCGAAACTCTTAACCAAAGTTTTAGGCGATGAAGTTAATTTAATGAACATGTGATGAGGATATTATTATACCTGGCCAGTATAATCATATTCAAGTGACATGGGCATGACCTTAACGAATTCATTTGGAATTTTGGAAAAGACTAGTAGGTAAGGTGGTAGGAGTGTTGTTTGTAAAGTGATCTCTAGGATCACCAATTGTGGTTTAACTATGTATATTCAAGTAGTGATACTAATGAACCACTTAAATTATTTCAGTCATAAATGGCTGATGAACATGATACCGGGGAGGGTAGTCATGCAGTTGAACTCGCTCAAATACGAGAAATTGTGAAAGAGGAAGTGGCTAAAGCACTTCAAACTACCATCCCTACTTACATGGACGGGATGCAAGCTTCGTTACTAGACTCTATTCGACAAGAGTTTGCTACACTTAAAGCAAGTGGTGAGGTTGAACGACCTTCTAGGAAGGTGACCTACAAGGATTTTGTGGCATGTAAACCTGCAGAATTCAAAGGTGAAGTTGATCCACTACTAAGTCAAAGGTGGATAGCAGATATGGAAGGCACTTTCGAAACGTGTCATTGTGATGCGACAGATGAAGTCGTGTTTGCTGGAAATCAACTTAGGGAGAGAGCTAAAGACTGGTGGGAACTCCTACGTAAGGAGAAAGGGAGAGAGGGTGTCAAAAGTCTTACTTGGGCTGAATTTAAGGAGTTATTCCTTAAACGATTTTGCCCTCAAGCTGCTATCGATCGGATAACTGAGGAGTTCCTACATATGCGACACAAGGATGAGAGCATAGACACAATCACTGCGGTGTTCTTTGACAAGGCAAGGTTTTGCCCTGATCTCTTGCAAACAGAGAGGATGTGGATAAACAGATACCATAGCATGTTGAATGCTAAGTATAGGGAATTTCTCACACCGTCAAAATGTGAGACCCTATCAGAACTTATTGATTGTGCAAGGGAACGAGAACTAGAGTTAAACCGACAAGAAGAAAGGGGGGAGAAGAGAAAAGCTGAAAAAGAAGGGGGGTCTTCCAAGAAACCCAAGTTTTCGAACTCACCAAAGAAGTTTGCGGGTAGTCGTGAAGTTCGTCATTGCACTACTTGTGGAAGAAATCATTTGGGAGAGTGTTATGCTAAGTCAATGAATTGCTATAAATGTGGGAAGCAAGGTCATCTTGCTACTCAATGCACAAGTCCATTAAATTTGTGTTACAACTGTTATAAGCCTGGTCACAAGAAGAGCGAATGTCCAGAACTGAAAGGAAATGCATCTAGTGGTGGTGGTTCTTTCAAGGGAAGCGGGAGTGGGAAGAAATTTGAAGTACCTAAACCTAAAGGTCGAGCTTTTCAAATTACTGCTGATGAGGCCAAGGATGCGGGGGATGTTGTAACAGGTACTTTTCTAGTAAATTATGTACCTGCTTATGTTTTGTTTGACTCGGGAGCTAGCAAATCTTTTGTATCCACAAAATTTACTCATCATGCATCATTTGTATTAGAGAAACTAATTGCACCCTTAGAAATGGCAGATTCTAAGAGTTTCTTGGTGTTTGATGTATACCGGAATTGTAAGATCACCATAGAAGATGAGGAGTATACGATTGATCTAATACCTATGTTGTTAGGAGAATTTGACGTGGTAGTGGGAATGGATTGGTTGTCTTCAAACCAAGCCAATATAGTTTGTAATCGAAAAATAATTCAATTGTCATCACCAAGTGGGAAAGAAGTAATCATACATGGAGAAAAGAAAGATGGGGTTGTGATATGCTCAATGATCAAAGCCTTGAAGTATATCAAACGTGGAGGTAAGGCTTATCTAGCTTATGTGGTGGATATGGAGAAAGAGGTGAAGAAATTAGAAGATATTCCTATTGTTAGAGACTTCTCGGACGTCTTTCCGGATGACTTGCCTGGTGTTCCTCCGGAAAGAGATGTTGAGTTCAGGATAGATTTGGTTCCTGGAGCTAAGCCAATAGCTAAAACTCCTTATCGATTGGCACCGACAGAAATGCAGGAGTTAATGACTCAAATACAAGAACTTCTTGACAAAGGTTTCATCCGTCCTAGCATCTCACCTTGGGGTGCTCCGGTTCTCTTTGTTAAGAAGAAAGATGGAAGTATGAGAATGTGTATCGATTACCGGGAGTTGAACAAGTTAACTGTGAAGAAACGATATCATTTACCTCGAATTGATGATCTTTTTGACCAGTTGCAAGGTGCCAAGTGGTTTTCTAAAATCGATCTTCGGTCGGGATACCATCAACTCAAGGTTAGGAATGAAGATGTGGAGAAGACAGCGTTTCGCACTCGATATGGGCATTACGAATTTCTCGTCATGTCTTTTGGTTTAACGAATGCACCGGCGGCATTCATGGATCTAATGAATCGGGTGTGTAGACCAATGTTGGATAGATCAGTCATTGTATTCATTGATGACATTTTGGTCTATTCCAAAAATGAGGGTGATCACGCGTGTCATTTGCGTGAGGTGCTTGAAACACTCCGTAGGGAGAAATTATATGCAAAATTTTCCAAGTGTGCTTTCTGGTTACAAGAAGTACAATTTTTGGGGCATGTGGTGAACGCGGATGGAATTCATGTCGATCCATCTAAAATACAAGCTGTAGCAAAGTGGAGTCCGCCTAAGACTCCAACGGAGGTGAGAAGTTTTCTTGGCCTAGCAGGTTATTACAGGCGTTTTATACAGAATTTCTCCAAGATTGCCTCATCCTTGACTAAGCTAACAAGGAAAGGAGTGAAGTATGAATGGGGAGATGATCAAGAACGAGCTTTTCAGGAATTGAAGGTGAAATTGACCCAAGCTCCTGTATTGGCACTACCTGATGGACCCGAGGATTTTGTAGTTTATTCAGATGCATCATATTCGGGTTTGGGTTGTGTGTTAATGCAACGGGGAAGGGTGATTGCGTATGCTTCAAGACAATTGAAGGTGCACGAGGTGAATTACCCAACTCATGATCTTGAGCTTGCGGCTGTAGTTTTTGCATTGAAGATATGGAGGCACTATCTATACGGTGTGAAATGTACCATTTACACCGATCATAAGAGCCTTAAATATTTCTTTACTCAGAAAGAGTTGAACATGAGGCAGAGGCGGTGGTTAGAGTTAATCAAAGATTATGATTGTGAAATCCTCTACCACCCGGGAAAGGCAAACGTGGTTGCTGATGCTTTGAGTAGAAAGGATTATTCACCTATAAAGGTGAAGGTGATGAAAATTGTGGTTTCATCTGAAATCATAACTCAAATCAAAGAAGCACAGGTGGAGGCACTCAAGGAAGAAAATTGGAAGAGAGACCGAATAAATGGGCAAATTCATAACTTGGATGAAGATGAGAGAGGCTTGAAGACAAGGTGGGGTCGGGTGTGGATACCTCCCACTTGTCCCTTCAAGTCGATTTTGTTGAATGAAGCTCATAAGTCTAAGTACTCTATTCATCCTGGTGCCACCAAGATGTATCGGGATCTCCGGAGAAATTATTGGTGGCCGGGAATGAAAAGAGATATTGTGAAGTATGTGGAGAAATGTTTGACTTGCATGCAGGTGAAGGCTGAGCACCAGAAACCGTATGGCAAGTTACAACCGTTGGAGATTCCTTTATGGAAGTGGGAACATGTCACAATGGATCTAATTACTAAACTCCCTAAGACCAAAAAGGGACATGATACGATTTGGGTCATTGTTGACAGGTTGACGAAAAGTGCTCATTTTATTCCGATACGGGAGACGTATTCGTCGGAGAAGATGGCAGAGGTATATATAAAGGAAGTGGTGTCACGACACGGGGTACCTGTATCTATTGTATCCGATAGAGACACTCGGTTTACCTCACACTTTTGGAGGAAATTTCAGGAGGAGTTAGGCACCAAACTCTTGCTGAGCACGGCGTATCATCCTCAAACGGATGGTCAGAGTGAAAGGACCATTCAAACTTTGGAGGATATGCTACGTGCGTGTATTATTGATTTTGGGGGAAATTGGGATGACTATTTGCCGTTGGCAGAATTTTCGTATAATAATAGTTATCATTCTAGTCTTGGAATGCCACCATATGAGATGCTTTATGGGAGAAAATGTCGTACTCCTGTTTGTTGGGATGAAGTTGGTCAACGAGAGATTGCAGAAAAAGAGGTGATTAAGGTGACTAATGCAAAGATTGATCAAATACGAGCTCATTTGAAAGTGGCTCAAGACCGACAGAAATCGTATGCAAATAAAAGGAGAAGACCAATTGAGTTCCAGGTTGGGGACTATGTGTTGTTGAAAGTTTCTCCGTGGAAAGGAGTAATTCGATTTCGTAAGCGCGGGAAGCTAAGTCCACGCTTCATTGGTCCTTTTAGGATCATTGCTCGAGTTGGTGAAGTCGCGGATCGTCTAGAATTACCGGACGAGTTGAGTGGCATTCATAACACTTTTCATGTGTCTCATTTGAGAAAGTGTTTGGCGGACGAATCAGCGTATGTGCCATTGGAAGATGTGGAAGTAGTAGACAAATTGAATTATGTGGAGAAACCGGTGGCAATATTAGACGGAAAGGTAAAACGACTTAGAAACAAGTCTTTGAACCAAGTCAAGGTGCAATGGAAGAATAGACGAGGATCCGACACAACGTGGGAGTCGGAAGATGAAATGAAGAAATTCTATCCCTTTTTGTTTGATATGTAAACAAGTTTCGGGGACGAAACCCCGTTAAGGGGGGGAGAATTTGTAACGACCCGATTTAACTAATTATTAAAATAATCGATATGTGATTAAATTTTAAGTTAAATTGTGTTGTTAAGTGTTGAGTAGTAGGTTAAATATTATTCATTAGTAAATGTTAAAAAGGGGTAATTAGAAATATGAGGGGCTAAAACTGCAAATAGCTAAAAGATAACTTAAAAGGGGGTTATATGTGGTCAATGCTGGTCAAAATTCAGCATTTGGTCTTGGAGATTAGAAGGGGGCGACGACCAAGAGAAGAACAAGCAAGAAATACCTAAACTTTGATCAAATTCAGCATATGGACTTGCTTTGATCTTGAATGCAAGCTTGAATTTATATTCCTCATCTAAATTCTCAACTCTAGGTATGTGGTTTCATCCATGTGGGTAAATTTTCGTGGGTTTGCATGTGGGTGGGGTTAGAGGATGATTAAATCCAAATACTTGGATGTTTGATGTTGTTTTACACATGATTTGTGTGGAGTGAGATGATAATCAACTAATCTAACCATGTAACATGTAAACTCTTGAAAACCTAGAGTTTGAGTTTTTGGGGAATTATGGGTTTGGGTGAAATTGGTGGGTTTAATGAACTAGAGTTTGGAATTTATGAATGGTTGCATTTGATAATGAATGTGCAGTGATTGGATGAGAAATTATAAATTAAGAAGTTTGAGACTTTATATGTTTGAAATGAAAGGAATGGAAATGCTCACCTTTTTAAAAGGTTGATGTTGTGGTGTCATAAAACTCTGCACATAAGGTGTTTGAGGAAATGCCTCAAACAACTTAAATGCAAGAATGAATTATGATATTGGTGAATTTGGGGGGAAATGGTTCATAAACTCATATGGACTATTGAATAGTGGTGTATAACTTAATGTTAAATGTTGAATACAATTAGAAGGGGAATTGGTGAAATAGGAGAGTTTGACTATTATAAAGTCAAATATGGTGATAACGGGTCAAGGGGTTGTATGCTTGCTTCTTGTGTGTTATTCCTAGATTGAATGTGATAATATGATTTAGGAGGTGGAAGTACCAACCAAAGACCCGGTAAAGAGAAAGTTGAACCAAGTGGAACTAAGGACCAAGGTGAGTAACCTATCTATGAATAAGCAACCATAAGACTTATACATGTATGTAAATGTTTGATTGGTTTGAATTACATAATGTGGTGTTTGTAGAAGTTGATGCTTATAGGCGATATCTGCATGAATCAAATTGATGTCAATTTATGATAGGAGTTAATTGACATGTTTCATATTGGTGATCCACATTCGTGTGGAATATGATGTAAAACCGTTTGGTGATGGTATTTGGGTGATGATCCACATTCGTGTGGAAGAAATTATAAGTCCATGTTGAATGGCAAGGGAGATGATTCACATTCGTGTGAAAGTTGGGGTATAATGACTATTGAATGTCATGGGGAATGATTCGCATTCGTGCGAAGGGAATTGATTAAAGATGGTAATGGTTTGAGAAAAACAAACCATTGTGTAATTATGTTTGATTTATATGTTGGAAGTCACCAAGATATGTTTGGGACTTAAAGATATGTTATATTAGTGTGTTGGAGTTGAAATTAGTGAAAAAGAATGTCCGGAAATGATCTGGATTGAATCTGGAGACGAAAACGCAGAAATTTTATGTGCAGACCTGCACTGGGCGTATGATACGCCGGGATTGGGCGTATGATACGCCGGGTTTTTACCCTACGGCCAGAAGTTTCTGCCAACGCTGGATTTTGGGCGTATGGTACGCCGGGGTTTTGGCCGTATGATACGCCGGGGGTGGGCGTATCATACGCCGGAAGAGGATTTTTAAAATTTCTGTTTCTGTCGATTCGGTTAAGCATGGGGAGGTTAATGGGTTAACTCACTTAGTCTTTTTAGACTAACACTTGATTGCTTGTGGATGTTTCAGGTCAAAGGTAGTGTCGGCTACGAATCGGGGATGATCAGACGGTTAAAAAGGGATCGAACCATACTTTTGTGAAGATTAATTAGATGGGTTGTAAAGTTTTAAAACTACACTTTTAACGTATTTTGACATGTTTTGTAAGTAATGTAATTAACTTGTTATCCTTGTCAATGCGTTAAAAGTTTTTGAAGAATCTGGGACCTAAGTTTTGTAAATTCCGCAATTATGACGAATGTAATGTTTTGAGAATTGGGGTGTCACAAGTTGGTATCAGAGCCTTAGGTTTGAGTGAATCAAGTGTGTGATGACTCATTTGATCTCAAACTTTTGTGCTCTTGATATGGGGAAAAAGGTTCGATCCAAGGTCTGATCACGTAGCCGAAAACCTGAGGTTAGTAAGTGTGATTACATTTGATAAGTAAATGTAATTGATGTATATGTGTGATTGAAATTGCAATTGATATGTAATTGTAATTGATGTAATAAAGATTTGATACATTCGATATGTGAATGCATGTGATAATATGTGATATGTGAACCGAAACTCTTAACCAAAGTTTTAGGCGATGAAGTTAATTTAATGAACATGTGATGAGGATATTATTATACCTGGCCAGTATAATCATATTCAAGTGACATGGGCATGACCTTAACGAATTCATTTGGAATTTTGGAAAAGACTAGTAGGTAAGGTGGTAGGAGTGTTGTTTGTAAAGTGATCTCTTGGATCACCAATTGTGGTTTAACTATGTATATTCAAGTAGTGATACTAATGAACCACTTAAATTATTTCAGTCATAAATGGCTGATGAACATGATACCGGGGAGGGTAGTCATGCAGTTGAACTCGCTCAAATACGAGAAATTGTGAAAGAGGAAGTGGCTAAAGCACTTCAAACTACCATCCCTACTTACATGGACGGGATGCAAGCTTCGTTACTAGACTCTATTCGACAAGAGTTTGCTACACTTAAAGCAAGTGGTGAGGTTGAACGACCTTCTAGGAAGGTGACCTACAAGGATTTTGTGGCATGTAAACCTGCAGAATTCAAAGGTGAAGTTGATCCACTACTAAGTCAAAGGTGGATAGCAGATATGGAAGGCACTTTCGAAACGTGTCATTGTGATGCGACAGATGAAGTCGTGTTTGCTGGAAATCAACTTAGGGAGAGAGCTAAAGACTGGTGGGAACTCCTACGTAAGGAGAAAGGGAGAGAGGGTGTCAAAAGTCTTACTTGGGCTGAATTTAAGGAGTTATTCCTTAAACGATTTTGCCCTCAAGCTGCTATCGATCGGATAACTGAGGAGTTCCTACATATGCGACACAAGGATGAGAGCATAGACACAATCACTGCGGTGTTCTTTGACAAGGCAAGGTTTTGCCCTGATCTCTTGCAAACAGAGAGGATGTGGATAAACAGATACCATAGCATGTTGAATGCTAAGTATAGGGAATTTCTCACACCGTCAAAATGTGAGACCCTATCAGAACTTATTGATTGTGCAAGGGAACGAGAACTAGAGTTAAACCGACAAGAAGAAAGGGGGGAGAAGAGAAAAGCTGAAAAAGAAGGGGGGTCTTCCAAGAAACCCAAGTTTTCGAACTCACCAAAGAAGTTTGCGGGTAGTCGTGAAGTTCGTCATTGCACTACTTGTGGAAGAAATCATTTGGGAGAGTGTTATGCTAAGTCAATGAATTGCTATAAATGTGGGAAGCAAGGTCATCTTGCTACTCAATGCACAAGTCCATTAAATTTGCGTCAGAGCAATGGGGATGACAGTGCGGACAAGCTTACACGACAACATCATGCAAGCACAACAAGAAGTGATTGAGCAAGAAAATTTGAAGAAAGAACTCGATTGCGGTGTGGAGAAACATTTGGAGACAAAACCCGATGGACTTGTTTACTTCAAGGATCGTATCTGGATCCCTGCAGTAGATGAGTTACGGAAACTTATATTTGATGAAGCCCATAAGACCAAGTACTCTATGCATCCTGGTGCTGATAAAATGTACCAAGACTTACGTGCATTTTATTGGTGGCCGGGTATGAAGAAAGACATAGCTGAGTATGTTGGTCGATGCCTTACGTGTGCTAAGGTGAAGGCAGAACACCAGAAACCGTCAGGTTTACTGGAACAACCTGAAATTCCACTTTGGAAGTGGGAACAAATAGCTATGGACTTCATTACCAAGCTACCCCGCACTTCCAGTGGACATGATACCATTTGGGTTATCGTTGATCGATTAACCAAGTCTGCTCATTTCTTGCCTATGCGAGAAACGTACACGATGGATAAACTAGCGAAGCTTTACATTGATGAGATAGTGGTACGCCATGGTGTGCCATTGTCTATCATTTCAGATCGTGATAGCAGATTTACCTCAAGGTTCTGGCAATCATTGCAGAAATCTCTAGGGACGCAATTAAACTTGAGTACAGCTTATCATCCCCAAACGGATGGTCAAAGCGAACGTACTATCCAAACCCTGGAGGACATGTTAAGAACTTGTGTTCTAGACTTCGGTGGTAATTGGGATTCTCACTTGCCACTAATTGAGTTCTCCTACAACAACAGTTATCACAGCAGCATCGGTTGTGCCCCATTCGAGGCTCTTTATGGTCGAAAATGTCGGTCACCGATTTTTTGGTCGGAAGTAGGAGATAATCGTATCACTGGGCCAGAACTTATTCAAGAAACTACAGACAAGATTGCTCAGATACAACAAAGACTACAAGCAACTCGAAGTAGACAAAAGAGCTATGCCGATAAACGGCGCAAGCCGTTGGAATTCCAAGTGGGAGACCGTGTCATGTTGAAGGTTTCCCCATGGAAGGGCGTAGTTCGATTCGCGAAGAAAGGCAAATTAACACCACGATACGTGGGACCGTTTGAGATCATCGAACGTATTGGTCCTGTAGCATACAGATTGAGCTTACCAGATGAACTTAGTGGTGTACATGACGTGTTTCACGTCTCAAACTTGAAGAAATGCCTTGCTGATGAAACACTTATCATACCAATTGAAGAGATTCAATTGGATGAGCACCTACGTTTTGTTGAAGAACCATTGGAGATCATGGATCGTAAAGTCAAGCAACTGAGACGAAGTCGTATTCCTATTGTTAAAGTTCGTTGGAACTCAAGGCGCGGACCCGAGTTTACTTGGGAACGTGAAGATCACATGAGAAACAAGTATCCCCAACTCTTTGCCGAGGAAGTCGTACCGAATAAGGAGTCTTAAATTTCGGGACGAAATTTCTCTAACAAGGGGAGACTGTAACATCAGTGCCAGACGCGTACCGGAACAGTGATCGCAACAGTAGACATGTACAGTAATTCAGGTACACATTACGAGAAACTATGTTTAGACTATTGATGCATTTGATTAACATGAAACTATTATACGATTGTCTGAGTCTGACTGAAACCTTAGGGTTTAACAGTCTGAAACATGTCAGACAACACAGTGTTGAAACATAGATACTTGATGTGACATTAGTTTGCATAAACGTATGTGAGGTTAAACAAAACGAAATTAAAACGGTTATTGTTACGGAATGCTAAACCGACGAGTTATTCGTATAGGTGACGATCTGTACGAATGATTCTGATAGTTTAACGTTCTGAAATAATGACTTAACAGTAGAAAGCAAGAATCAGAAAGCCAAACCATTGACGTGTTCGTTCGAATGACGATTCGAATGAATACGCGCGATGGCGACGCGTTCTGACGAAACGAAAACGAAAACGAAAACGATTACGAACGTTAAAATAATAAAAATAAAATAAAAATAATGTTTATTAGTAAATTCCACTTAAAAAGTTTTAAGTTAAACTATTTTTGTTAAACTATGAGAAATTAACATTGAATAACGAAATAACGAGATTTAACAGTCTGATCCCGAACGAAACAGTAAAAATAAGTAAAAGATAATATTTTACGTTTTACAATTTTGAAACTTATCAAAAATAATCAAAGAAATCTAAATTTCAATCTAAAAAAAAAAAAAAGTTTAATTACGCATCCGTAATAAAACGCGCGTAAAAATACGCGAAACCGACACCGAGCGAGACCGAACACGCGGGGAACCAACCGGGGCATAAAAGACTTTATTTTCCCCCCATTCTTCCAAAAATATGCAGCTCTATTACTCTCCCTCTCATCTTTCCCGTCCAACCTTCTAATACCCTAGAAAACTCACACTAAATCGACCATAACTTCTTCGTTTCTACACCAAATCGCGCATATAATATATCAAAACGACCGGCTCGACGAGGGGAATCTGAAAGTACAATGGATCGAAGCTGATTCGAAGTATTCATGTCGGAATCTTAGAAAGAAGTTACTGCACTGAAGGTAGGTTACTATTCATCATCTTCTTCACTTTGAAAACTGATTTACAGCTTCTAAACTCGACTAGAGGGCTGGTAATCACCTGGGAATTTGTTTGAGATGTGTGAATTAAAGTATTATAAGCAGGGCTGAACTTGAGTTGGTCGTGGAAAAAAAAAAATCGTTTATGATAAGCTGGGTTCTAGAATAACGATGGGTATGTGCTGGTTGCTCAAGTTTATAGCGAATCTACTATCTTCGCTGGACCTGTTTTGACTTAGAACCACTTTAAACACTTAAGGGTGGCTAATTCAAGTGAACAGGGGCTGGTTTCAGTCGAGTCTAACAGCCTCGGTGAGGGGTTTCATCGATATTAAGCTTATAGTATCAATGGGAGTGATGTTGTACAACCGGTGAGCATGATCAAACATACCCATCCCCAACCGTTCTTAGTAGGATCTTGAAGCAACATAGAAAGTTAGAAATCTGGAATCTAAACGTAATTGAACTAGTTAGAATAAAGATGGAAGAAATTTCACCACAATATCAATGGCCATGGGAACCATCGTTATCATTACGATCGAAGGGACCCCCATGCATACATTAATCCCACCAAGTGATATAGCTCTGCCAGCTCATATTAAAACCACCGACCCAAGTTTCTAACAATTGTTATCAGCCAAGTAAATCAATGGCAGTGATTGGTTTAGACCATATAATAGGAAGTGATAAAATCAGAGAAAAGCCATCAAATTTATTCAACACCGATAGTATTAATGTTGATGGATCCATGTTTCAGCTCAAATGTTGCTTAACGCAGCCATGTAATTACATAGAACCATTTTAAAACATAAACATGTTTTAATAAAATAAACCAAGGGAATTAGAACAATTAAACATGGACCTTGAATGTTAAACAAAACAATATCGGTGAAACTAGGGACCATCGATATCACTAATATCGATTGGTTCCCATAAACCTTAGGTGATCTACATTACCAATATCGACCCACACCCACTACCAGGGATTGTCGATATTAGTTGCTTAGTCCATATATGAGGTCAAAACCTAAGGATTTTCCAAGTTCCACAATAATGAACTTACAAATGATCATGTAAGCCTAAAAGATCAATAAGGGTATTTTAACCCTAATTTGATCTTAGTATTTGGGTACTACTCTTATTCTAATTAAGTTATCTTAATTTAAGGATAAGATTATGTCCTGGTTATACGACACTTTTAAACACGAGGACGAGTTACTCAAGAAGTAATCACCAACAAGAACAAAAGTCAACCGGTTAACATAAGTCGATCAATCAATCAAAGTCTAAAACATTATAAATGAAATCTTATTATATGTATGATTACCATGATATAGGAACCGGTTAGAAGTCTTGTTTGCTACTTGCTACTTGTTTTGGTTCAGAGTCTACTGCTGTCAGGTGAGTTCATTGTCCCCTTTCAAACTTATTTGTTTTACTTCGGGACTGAGAAGCATGTTAAACATTTTTATTGAAATGTTATTTAATGCTTTAAACATAAACATGATTGCTTATGATGGAAATCTTTACTTTAAGCTTGATGCTTAAAATCAATTGTTGATTACTTGATACAAATACATGATACTTGATACAATTACATGAGATTTGATTTAATTACATGAGATGTGATTCAATTACATGAGATATGATACAAATACAGGATACTTGATTCAACTACATGAGATGTGATTCAATTACATGAGACTTGATTCAACTACATGAGATGTGATTCAAATTACATGAGACATGATACAAATACATTATACTTGATTCAATTACATGAGATGTGATTCAATTACATGAGACATGATACAAATACATGATACTTGATTCAATTACATTAGACTTGATACTATTACATGAGATTTGATGTTTGGAAACTATTACATGCTACTAGGCCATCATACATGTATCTAACCATAGCCTACGTAATTGCTGAACGTCTGGTATTCCAGAGCTTGTAACTATGGGGTGAGATACATGTAATAACATATACGTAATGATACTCAGCTATTACCTGGTTATAAGGGACATGTAATTGCTAAACGTCTGGTATTCCAGAGCTTTTGTCGGCTTATATGAGGTATGTAAAGGCTAAACATGAAAGTATCGATTCTAAGCTATTACCTGGTTATAAGGGACACGTAATTGCTGAACGTCTGGTATTCCAGAGCTTGTGTCGGCTTATATGAGGTATGTAAAGGCTAAACATAAACGTAACGTTACGGGGCTATTACCTGGTTATAAGTGACATATAATTGCTGAACGTCTGGTATTCCAGAGCTTTTGTCGACTTATAAGAGGTATGTAAAGGCTAAACATAAACTTGTTGAATGCTAAGCTGTTATCTATATAAGAGACATGTAATTGCTAAACTTCTGGTATTCCAGAGCTTTTGTCTGCTTATAGGAGATATGTAATTGCTAAACTAGGTGTGTGTGAATCTGTGATGCTTGATAAACATGATGAGAACTAACACTTATGAATACAATAGACATGAAAACTTTGAAACAGATAACGAATGCTTGATGAGGATTGAGTTGTTGGTAGGTAAAATGCTTAATTATTATTAACAACAATGTCATATCCGGGTTAGTATGTGGTGGGATGTTGGCTAGGGCTTGTTCCCTTACATATGCCCTATATATAAGCATACCGACTTGGATATTACAGGTGAAGTTAATGAGGTTAAGGTTTTACCGAAGGAGGTTTGCGAATCTATTTTTAAACTTATAAACTATATGAACTCACCAACCGTTGTGTTGACTTGATCTTTTTACATGCTTTCTCAGGTGAAGAACAGGTTTAAACTTAAGCTTTTGGATATGCATACTAGGCTGCCCAGATAGAGGACCTAGTAGACTTTTGGAGAAGCACATCTTTTGTTGATGATACTTATTACTTTTGATATCTTGTACATATACAAGATATATATACATTATTCTTTTGATTAGGTTTACTTAGTTAAATTGCAGAACATTGCTATTGTAGTTTAACTTTGTAATCCTATATATCATTTGATTGTGCTTTAGATATTCTTAAACGTTGATGCTATGTAAACAATCTGATCATCATGATTATCATCCGCGATATCACGCCCCGGGAACCTTCTGCCCGGCGGGGACTCCGATCCAACCCCGCCGGCTCGGGGTGTGACAGATTGGTATCAGAGCTCAAGGTTATAGAGAATAATAGGTCATTACATAAACGGATTGGCCTAGACTATAACTTAGGGACCTTCATGTAGAGAACTTAAGACTTAAGCTTGTATTATGTTTTCTACGTTCGATCACTGCACTAACCAAATTCTTTGTGTTATGAACAGAATGCCGCCGAGAAAACAACCTACTCCACAAGTCTCTGCACCTCACTCTTCGACTCCTACACCCCCTGATTCACCACCGCCACCTCCTCCTCCTCCACACTCTCCACCACCAGGTTCAAGCACTGCTCAGACATTAGATCCTGCTACCATCGCCTTGGCGACACTGCTGAGTACCCAACTGACAAGCCAACTGAAAGAGGTCATCCCAGAGATGATAAATCGGATTCAGGGGCATGGCAACACTTCTGGTCATACTACAGGAGAAGCTAGTGGAAACACTAGCCATACGTCTGACTGCTCCTACAAATCCTTTGTAGGATGCAAACCTCCTAGCTTCACTGGAGTTGAAGGCGCTGTTGGATTAATTCAATGGCTAGAAAAGATGGAGAACACTCTGGACATTAGCAGCTGTCCAGAACACCATAAAGTTCGTTATGCAGCTGGTTCATTCAGCAAGAGAGCTCTAACATGGTGGAACGCACAGATCCGAGCAAAGGGAAGAGATGAGGCAATGGCGATGCCTTGGGCAGAATTTAAGCTTCTTCTGAGGAATGAGTTTTGCCCGAAACATGAACTACAACAACTGGAGATTGAGCTCTCGAATCATGAGATGAAGGGAGCTGACCACATGACTTTTACCAACCGTTATCATGAACTGGTAGCCCTGGTGCCAGAGATGGTGCCAACCTTGGAAAAGCTAATTGATCGCTATGTAGCAGGATTACCTTCATGTATACAAAGCGTTGTACTGGCTTCATACCCTGCTACTTTGGAGTCAGCCATTTCCCTCTCTGCTAAGCTTACCAAGGTAATGGTAAAGTCTGGAGTCTTAAAAGATGATGCTGGAAAAGCCAAGGAAACAACATCAAAGAAACCTGAGTACCATCAGAAAAAGAAACAAAAGGTTGTCAAGAATTATGCAGCCGTTACCCATCTGCGACAGGCACCTGTAGCACCTGTCAATCCTACTACTAGGGGTTATGGAGGGGAATATCCCCAGTGCACAAACTGCAAGTATCATCATCCTGCTGGTGCTCAATGCAGGAAGTGCACGAATTGTGGCCGGTTTGGCCACTGGGTGAACAAATGCCGCTTTGCGGTGAATCAGGCTACCAACACTGCAACGAGAGCACTACCTCCACCACCACCACAGAACCCAGTCAACAACAGAGGATGCTACAACTGTGGGGAAATGGGTCATTTCTCCCGCAACTGTCCAAAGAAAGTGCAACCTGGAGCACAAGCACCTCGCGGACGAGCTTTTGTTATTGGAGCTAATGCTGCACGTCAGGACCCTAATGTGGTCACTGGTACATTTCTTTTACATGACTCTTATGCATCCATACTATTTGATACTGGTGCAGACCAGAGTTTTATTTCATCTGATTTTGCACGACAACTTAGTCTTACTGAGGATACTTTAGACTCCCCTTACATTATTGAAGTAGCTAATGGGAAATAAGTTACAGTTAGCACTATACTTAGGAACTGCCCACTTACACTTATAGATCATACATTTTCCATCGACTTGTTGCCGATGGAGTTGGGCAGTTTCGATATCATCGTGGGGATGGATTGGCTCTCACTCAATCGAGTTGAAGTCATCTGTTCCGAGAAGCTACTTCGGATTCCAGTAACGGATGATCGTGTACTGGAAGTTCGTGGAGATCAAGCAAAGAGAAACGTAAAGATCATTTCATGCATAAAAGCGCGTAAGTGCCTGCAAAAGAAGTGCATAGCATTCTTGGCTCATGTGGTGGAGAAAGAGAAAGACAAGAAAACAATACAAGACGTACCGATAGTGAGGGAATATCCTGAGGTGTTTCCTGAAGATCTACCTGGTTTGCCACCTGTGCGACCGGTAGAGTTCCGTATCGACCTGATTCCTGGAGCAACACCTCTTGCTAAATCTCCTTACAGGTTAGCACCTTCGGAGATGCAGGAATTATCCAACCAACTACAGGAATTACTTGATAAAGGTTTCATCCGACCGAGCTACTCACCTTGGGGAGCTCCGGTTTTGTTCGTGAAAAAGAAGGATGGATCCTTTCGGATGTGCATAGACTACAGGGAGTTAAACAAACTAACCATCAAGAATCGGTATCCATTACCGAGGATTGATGATTTGTTTGATCAACTACAAGGAGCTCAATACTTTTCGAAGATTGATCTACGTTCCGGATACCATCAGCTCAGAGTACAAGACGAAGACATACCGAAGACGGCGTTTCGTACCAGATACGGGCATTACGAGTTCATGGTGATGCCTTTTGGTTTGACGAATGCACCCGCGGTTTTCATGGATCTCATGAACCGTGTGTGTAAGCCGTATTTAGATCAATTTGTTATTGTGTTCATTGATGACATATTGATTTATTCTAAAAGCAAAGCAGAGCACGAGCAACACCTTAGAACGATCTTGGAACTGTTAAAGGAAGAGAAGCTCTATGCCAAATTCTCTAAGTGTGAGTTTTGGTTAAAAGAGGTTCAATTCCTAGGCCACGTTGTTAACAGTGAGGGAATTCACGTTGATCCTGCCAAGATCGAGGCAATAAAAGATTGGGACACTCCGAAGACACCTACGGAGATACGTTCTTTTCTAGGCTTAGCAGGCTATTACAGAAGGTTCATCTCGAACTTTTCTAAGATAGCCCTGCCACTCACGAAGCTAACATAGAAAAGTGAGCCGTTTGTTTGGGAACAAAAGCAAGAAGAAGCCTTTCAGACGTTGAAGCAAAAGCTATGCGATGCTCTGATCTTATCTCTCCCAGATGGCTATGATGACTTTGTTGTGTATTGTGATGCATCCCATCAGGGACTTGGCTGTGTACTTATGCAGCGGGACAAAGTTATTGCTTACGCTTCGAGACAATTAAAGATTCATGAGAAGAATTACACTACTCATGATCTGGAACTGGGAGCAGTGGTGTTTGCACTGAAGATCTGGAGGCATTACCTATATGGGACCAAGTGTACCATATTCACTGATCACAAAAGCCTACAACACATATTTGATCAGAAGGAACTCAACATGCGTCAGCGACGTTGGGTTGAGCTTCTGAATGACTATGACTGTGTGATCAAGTACCATCCGGGTAAGGCAAATGTTGTTGCTGATGCCTTGAGCCGGAAGGAACGGGTCAAACCCTTGCGCGTCAGAGCAATGGGGATGACAGTGCGGACAAGCTTACACGACAACATCATGCAAGCACAACAAGAAGTGATTGAGCAAGAAAATTTGAAGAAAGAACTCGATTGCGGTGTGGAGAAACATTTGGAGACAAAACCCGATGGACTTGTTTACTTCAAGGATCGTATCTGGATCCCTGCAGTAGATGAGTTACGGAAACTTATATTTGATGAAGCCCATAAGACCAAGTACTCTATGCATCCTGGTGCTGATAAAATGTACCAAGACTTACGTGCATTTTATTGGTGGCCGGGTATGAAGAAAGACATAGCTGAGTATGTTGGTCGATGCCTTACGTGTGCTAAGGTGAAGGCAGAACACCAGAAACCGTCAGGTTTACTGGAACAACCTGAAATTCCACTTTGGAAGTGGGAACAAATAGCTATGGACTTCATTACCAAGCTACCCCGCACTTCCAGTGGACATGATACCATTTGGGTTATCGTTGATCGATTAACCAAGTCTGCTCATTTCTTGCCTATGCGAGAAACGTACACGATGGATAAACTAGCGAAGCTTTACATTGATGAGATAGTGGTACGCCATGGTGTGCCATTGTCTATCATTTCAGATCGTGATAGCAGATTTACCTCAAGGTTCTGGCAATCATTGCAGAAATCTCTAGGGACGCAATTAAACTTGAGTACAGCTTATCATCCCCAAACGGATGGTCAAAGCGAACGTACTATCCAAACCCTGGAGGACATGTTAAGAACTTGTGTTCTAGACTTCGGTGGTAATTGGGATTCTCACTTGCCACTAATTGAGTTCTCCTACAACAACAGTTATCACAGCAGCATCGGTTGTGCCCCATTCGAGGCTCTTTATGGTCGAAAATGTCGGTCACCGATTTTTTGGTCGGAAGTAGGAGATAATCGTATCACTGGGCCAGAACTTATTCAAGAAACTACAGACAAGATTGCTCAGATACAACAAAGACTACAAGCAACTCGAA
Source organism: Mikania micrantha (assembly GCA_009363875.1). Taxonomy (NCBI): domain Eukaryota; kingdom Viridiplantae; phylum Streptophyta; class Magnoliopsida; order Asterales; family Asteraceae; genus Mikania; species Mikania micrantha. The sequence goes on along the minus strand of CM018687.1, from coordinate 50,310,330 downwards.
GTAGACAAAAGAGCTATGCCGATAAACGGCGCAAGCCGTTGGAATTCCAAGTGGGAGACCGTGTCATGTTGAAGGTTTCCCCATGGAAGGGCGTAGTTCGATTCGCGAAGAAAGGCAAATTAACACCACGATACGTGGGACCGTTTGAGATCATCGAACGTATTGGTCCTGTAGCATACAGATTGAGCTTACCAGATGAACTTAGTGGTGTACATGACGTGTTTCACGTCTCAAACTTGAAGAAATGCCTTGCTGATGAAACACTTATCATACCAATTGAAGAGATTCAATTGGATGAGCACCTACGTTTTGTTGAAGAACCATTGGAGATCATGGATCGTAAAGTCAAGCAACTGAGACGAAGTCGTATTCCTATTGTTAAAGTTCGTTGGAACTCAAGGCGCGGACCCGAGTTTACTTGGGAACGTGAAGATCACATGAGAAACAAGTATCCCCAACTCTTTGCCGAGGAAGTCGTACCGAATAAGGAGTCTTAAATTTCGGGACGAAATTTCTCTAACAAGGGGAGACTGTAACATCAGTGCCAGACGCGTACCGGAACAGTGATCGCAACAGTAGACATGTACAGTAATTCAGGTACACATTACGAGAAACTATGTTTAGACTATTGATGCATTTGATTAACATGAAACTATTATACGATTGTCTGAGTCTGACTGAAACCTTAGGGTTTAACAGTCTGAAACATGTCAGACAACACAGTGTTGAAACATAGATACTTGATGTGACATTAGTTTGCATAAACGTATGTGAGGTTAAACAAAACGAAATTAAAACGGTTATTGTTACGGAATGCTAAACCGACGAGTTATTCGTATAGGTGACGATCTGTACGAATGATTCTGATAGTTTAACGTTCTGAAATAATGACTTAACAGTAGAAAGCAAGAATCAGAAAGCCAAACCATTGACGTGTTCGTTCGAATGACGATTCGAATGAATACGCGCGATGGCGACGCGTTCTGACGAAACGAAAACGAAAACGAAAACGAAAACGATTACGAACGTTAAAATAATAAAAATAAAATAAAAATAATGTTTATTAGTAAATTCCACTTAAAAAGTTTTAAGTTAAACTATTTTTGTTAAACTATGAGAAATTAACATTGAATAACGAAATAACGAGATTTAACAGTCTGATCCCGAACGAAACAGTAAAAATAAGTAAAAGATAATATTTTACGTTTTACAATTTTGAAACTTATCAAAAATAATCAAAGAAATCTAAATTTCAATCTAAAAAAAAAAAAAAGTTTAATTACGCATCCGTAATAAAACGCGCGTAAAAATACGCGAAACCGACACCGAGCGAGACCGAACACGCGGGGAACCAACCGGGGCATAAAAGACTTTATTTTCCCCCCATTCTTCCAAAAATATGCAGCTCTATTACTCTCCCTCTCATCTTTCCCGTCCAACCTTCTAATACCCTAGAAAACTCACACTAAATCGACCATAACTTCTTCGTTTCTACACCAAATCGCGCATATAATATATCAAAACGACCGGCTCGACGAGGGGAATCTGAAAGTACAATGGATCGAAGCTGATTCGAAGTATTCATGTCGGAATCTTAGAAAGAAGTTACTGCACTGAAGGTAGGTTACTATTCATCATCTTCTTCACTTTGAAAACTGATTTACAGCTTCTAAACTCGACTAGAGGGCTGGTAATCACCTGGGAATTTGTTTGAGATGTGTGAATTAAAGTATTATAAGCAGGGCTGAACTTGAGTTGGTCGTGGAAAAAAAAAATCGTTTATGATAAGCTGGGTTCTAGAATAACGATGGGTATGTGCTGGTTGCTCAAGTTTATAGCGAATCTACTATCTTCGCTGGACCTGTTTTGACTTAGAACCACTTTAAACACTTAAGGGTGGCTAATTCAAGTGAACAGGGGCTGGTTTCAGTCGAGTCTAACAGCCTCGGTGAGGGGTTTCATCGATATTAAGCTTATAGTATCAATGGGAGTGATGTTGTACAACCGGTGAGCATGATCAAACATACCCATCCCCAACCGTTCTTAGTAGGATCTTGAAGCAACATAGAAAGTTAGAAATCTGGAATCTAAACGTAATTGAACTAGTTAGAATAAAGATGGAAGAAATTTCACCACAATATCAATGGCCATGGGAACCATCGTTATCATTACGATCGAAGGGACCCCCATGCATACATTAATCCCACCAAGTGATATAGCTCTGCCAGCTCATATTAAAACCACCGACCCAAGTTTCTAACAATTGTTATCAGCCAAGTAAATCAATGGCAGTGATTGGTTTAGACCATATAATAGGAAGTGATAAAATCAGAGAAAAGCCATCAAATTTATTCAACACCGATAGTATTAATGTTGATGGATCCATGTTTCAGCTCAAATGTTGCTTAACGCAGCCATGTAATTACATAGAACCATTTTAAAACATAAACATGTTTTAATAAAATAAACCAAGGGAATTAGAACAATTAAACATGGACCTTGAATGTTAAACAAAACAATATCGGTGAAACTAGGGACCATCGATATCACTAATATCGATTGGTTCCCATAAACCTTAGGTGATCTATATTACCAATATCGACCCACACCCACTACCAAGGATTGTCGATATTAGTTGCTTAGTCCATATATGAGGTCAAAACCTAAGGATTTTCCAAGTTCCACAATAATGAACTTACAAATGATCATGTAAGCCTAAAAGATCAATAAGGGTATTTTAACCCTAATTTGATCTTAGTATTTGGGTACTACTCTTATTCTAATTAAGTTATCTTAATTTAAGGATAAGATTATGTCCTGGTTATACGACACTTTTAAACACGAGGACGAGTTACTCAAGAAGTAATCACCAACAAGAACAAAAGTCAACCGGTTAACATAAGTCGATCAATCAATCAAAGTCTAAAACATTATAAATGAAATCTTATTATATGTATGATTACCATGATATAGGAACCGGTTAGAAGTCTTGTTTGCTACTTGCTACTTGTTTTGGTTCAGAGTCTACTGCTGTCAGGTGAGTTCATTGTCCCCTTTCAAACTTATTTGTTTTACTTCGGGACTGAGAAGCATGTTAAACATTTTTATTGAAATGTTATTTAATGCTTTAAACATAAACATGATTGCTTATGATGGAAATCTTTACTTTAAGCTTGATGCTTAAAATCAATTGTTGATTACTTGATACAAATACATGATACTTGATACAATTACATGAGATTTGATTTAATTACATGAGATGTGATTCAATTACATGAGATATGATACAAATACAGGATACTTGATTCAACTACATGAGATGTGATTCAATTACATGAGACTTGATTCAACTACATGAGATGTGATTCAAATTACATGAGACATGATACAAATACATTATACTTGATTCAATTACATGAGATGTGATTCAATTACATGAGACATGATACAAATACATGATACTTGATTCAATTACATTAGACTTGATACTATTACATGAGATTTGATGTTTGGAAACTATTACATGCTACTAGGCCATCATACATGTATCTAACCATAGCCTACGTAATTGCTGAACGTCTGGTATTCCAGAGCTTGTAACTATGGGGTGAGATACATGTAATAACATATACGTAATGATACTCAGCTATTACCTGGTTATAAGGGACATGTAATTGCTAAACGTCTGGTATTCCAGAGCTTTTGTCGGCTTATATGAGGTATGTAAAGACTAAACATGAAAGTATCGATTCTAAGCTATTACCTGGTTATAAGGGACACGTAATTGCTGAACGTCTGGTATTCCAGAGCTTGTGTCGGCTTATATGAGGTATGTAAAGGCTAAACATAAACGTAACGTTACGGGGCTATTACCTGGTTATAAGTGACATATAATTGCTGAACGTCTGGTATTCCAGAGCTTTTGTCGACTTATAAGAGGTATGTAAAGGCTAAACATAAACTTGTTGAATGCTAAGCTGTTATCTATATAAGAGACATGTAATTGCTAAACTTCTGGTATTCCAGAGCTTTTGTCTGCTTATAGGAGATATGTAATTGCTAAACTAGGTGTGTGTGAATCTGTGATGCTTGATAAACATGATGAGAACTAACACTTATGAATACAATAGACATGAAAACTTTGAAACAGATAACGAATGCTTGATGAGGATTGAGTTGTTGGTAGGTAAAATGCTTAATTATTATTAACAACAATGTCATATCCGGGTTAGTATGTGGTGGGATGTTGGCTAGGGCTTGTTCCCTTACATATGCCCTATATATAAGCATACCGACTTGGATATTACAGGTGAAGTTAATGAGGTTAAGGTTTTACCGAAGGAGGTTTGCGAATCTATTTTTAAACTTATAAACTATATGAACTCACCAACCGTTGTGTTGACTTGATCTTTTTACATGCTTTCTCAGGTGAAGAACAGGTTTAAACTTAAGCTTTTGGATATGCATACTAGGCTGCCCAGATAGAGGACCTAGTAGACTTTTGGAGAAGCACATCTTTTGTTGATGATACTTATTACTTTTGATATCTTGTACATATACAAGATATATATACATTATTCTTTTGATTAGGTTTACTTAGTTAAATTGCAGAACATTGCTATTGTAGTTTAACTTTGTAATCCTATATATCATTTGATTGTGCTTTAGATATTCTTAAACGTTGATGCTATGTAAACAATCTGATCATCATGATTATCATCCGCGATATCACGCCCCGGGAACCTTCTGCCCGGCGGGGACTCCGATCCAACCCCGCCGGCTCGGGGTGTGACAATATTCAAGTGACATGGGCATGACCTTAACGAATTCATTTGGAATTTTGGAAAAGACTAGTAGGTAAGGTGGTAGGAGTGTTGTTTGTAAAGTGATCTCTAGGATCACCAATTGTGGTTTAACTATGTATATTCAAGTAGTGATACTAATGAACCACTTAAATTATTTCAGTCATAAATGGCTGATGAACATGATACCGGGGAGGGTAGTCATGCAGTTGAACTCGCTCAAATACGAGAAATTGTGAAAGAGGAAGTGGCTAAAGCACTTCAAACTACCATCCCTACTTACATGGACGGGATGCAAGCTTCGTTACTAGACTCTATTCGACAAGAGTTTGCTACACTTAAAGCAAGTGGTGAGGTTGAACGACCTTCTAGGAAGGTGACCTACAAGGATTTTGTGGCATGTAAACCTGCAGAATTCAAAGGTGAAGTTGATCCACTACTAAGTCAAAGGTGGATAGCAGATATGGAAGGCACTTTCGAAACGTGTCATTGTGATGCGACAGATGAAGTCGTGTTTGCTGGAAATCAACTTAGGGAGAGAGCTAAAGACTGGTGGGAACTCCTACGTAAGGAGAAAGGGAGAGAGGGTGTCAAAAGTCTTACTTGGGCTGAATTTAAGGAGTTATTCCTTAAACGATTTTGCCCTCAAGCTGCTATCGATCGGATAACTGAGGAGTTCCTACATATGCGACACAAGGATGAGAGCATAGACACAATCACTGCGGTGTTCTTTGACAAGGCAAGGTTTTGCCCTGATCTCTTGCAAACAGAGAGGATGTGGATAAACAGATACCATAGCATGTTGAATGCTAAGTATAGGGAATTTCTCACACCGTCAAAATGTGAGACCCTATCAGAACTTATTGATTGTGCAAGGGAACGAGAACTAGAGTTAAACCGACAAGAAGAAAGGGGGGAGAAGAGAAAAGCTGAAAAAGAAGGGGGGTCTTCCAAGAAACCCAAGTTTTCGAACTCACCAAAGAAGTTTGCGGGTAGTCGTGAAGTTCGTCATTGCACTACTTGTGGAAGAAATCATTTGGGAGAGTGTTATGCTAAGTCAATGAATTGCTATAAATGTGGGAAGCAAGGTCATCTTGCTACTCAATGCACAAGTCCATTAAATTTGTGTTACAACTGTTATAAGCCTGGTCACAAGAAGAGCGAATGTCCAGAACTGAAAGGAAATGCATCTAGTGGTGGTGGTTCTTTCAAGGGAAGCGGGAGTGGGAAGAAATTTGAAGTACCTAAACCTAAAGGTCGAGCTTTTCAAATTACTGCTGATGAGGCCAAGGATGCGGGGGATGTTGTAACAGGTACTTTTCTAGTAAATTATGTACCTGCTTATGTTTTGTTTGACTCGGGAGCTAGCAAATCTTTTGTATCCACAAAATTTACTCATCATGCATCATTTGTATTAGAGAAACTAATTGCACCCTTAGAAATAGAAGTGGCAGATTCTAAGAGTTTCTTGGTGTTTGATGTATACCGGAATTGTAAGATCACCATAGAAGATGAGGAGTATACGATTGATCTAATACCTATGTTGTTAGGAGAATTTGACGTGGTAGTGGGAATGGATTGGTTGTCTTCAAACCAAGCCAATATAGTTTGTAATCGAAAAATAATTCAATTGTCATCACCAAGTGGGAAAGAAGTAATCATACATGGAGAAAAGAAAGATGGGGTTGTGATATGCTCAATGATCAAAGCCTTGAAGTATATCAAACGTGGAGGTAAGGCTTATCTAGCTTATGTGGTGGATATGGAGAAAGAGGTGAAGAAATTAGAAGATATTCCTATTGTTAGAGACTTCTCGGACGTCTTTCCGGATGACTTGCCTGGTGTTCCTCCGGAAAGAGATGTTGAGTTCAGGATAGATTTGGTTCCTGGAGCTAAGCCAATAGCTAAAACTCCTTATCGATTGGCACCGACAGAAATGCAGGAGTTAATGACTCAAATACAAGAACTTCTTGACAAAGGTTTCATCCGTCCTAGCATCTCACCTTGGGGTGCTCCGGTTCTCTTTGTTAAGAAGAAAGATGGAAGTATGAGAATGTGTATCGATTACCGGGAGTTGAACAAGTGTTTTCTCTCTAAGTTGGGTTTAAGGGTTTTCTCTCTAAGTTGGGGTTTTCACATGATAAAAACTATATATATATATATATATATATATATATATATATATATGTATGTGTGTGTGAGTGTGTGTGATGTGTGTGTGGATTTTGTGTGTGTGTGAAAAAGTCTCAAAAGGAATAGTGATTTATGTGTGTATGGCAAACTTTGCAAATTAATATATATATTAATTCACTTGAACTAGAGGTGCACAAATCGAGTTTTTTTTTGAACCGGTTCCAGTTCCAATCGGTTCCAGTTCCAGTCAACAAAGTAAATACCCGGTTCTGGTTCCAGTTCCGGGTTTTAACCGGTTCCAACCGGTTTTTGACCGGTTCCGATTCGGGTTTTGGCCGGGTTCAGGTGGAACCAGTTCCGGTTTTCCGGTTTCGGTTATAATTTGTTTGAAAAACCGTACCCGTTCGTACCCACCGGTTCGGGTATGACCGGTTCCGGGTCCGGTTTTTTTGCCCACCTCTAACTTGAACTATTTAGTGTAAGTGAAACTGAAATATTAATTTCAAAATCGTTAGGTGGGAAATACACTCATCATTTTAGATTTTGATCTCTTTACGAAACGACCCGACTCAAGTTTATTACTCATTTAGCGGGTCGTAATGAGTAAAAGAAAAATGTCAAAACTTCCTACGTCGAATTTAAAGGTTTATAATTTCTTGTATTTTACTTATAAAAAAAGGACCAGTTTTAATAGTATAATTAAACAAAATACATTCTTTATCTATATAAGTTTAAAAAATAAACAAAAAGATGTAAACAAGTCAACAAACTTAACCTTACCTGTATTAAAAGGGTTAACGACAATTCACACTGTTAACGCTCCGAACTTTGTATAGTTTGTATCCATGAGCTCACAGGTTTGGGTGCAATAAAAACATGAGATGAAAGATGAGGGAGTGTAAATGTGAATTAGGAATTAATTTATATTACTCTAACTCCCAATGATTCTTCCTCACGATTTCACCTTTCACTTTATATATAACTATGTTAGCACCACGTGTATTACACGTGTTGAATAAACAAATATAATAAATAATCATAAATGAAAATTTAGACAATATCACAATATCAGAAGATCTTTTAATATAAAATATGACTAAAATTTTGTATAATTTAATAATCGAAGTAATAAGATATATATATTATTTCTTTACAAACTAATTTTTTTCAAAGTTTATTTCTTTAAACATTTTGTTTTAATTTTTAAAAGTTGTATATTTTATAACAATTTGGATTTTAAAAATGTGTTTTTTAATATTAATATATTTATAATGCACTAAAAAAATTGTTTATTGGTTTAAAAATGTAAAAAAGTATTTAATGTTTAATATTATTATTTAATATGTGTATATAATAGGAGAGAGAGACGGGAAATCCTGGTTGAGGTGCTCTAGAATCACGCCATGTGTCCTTAAAAACTATGATTTATTGTAATATATATTTAATATTTTCAATATAATATATAACTAGTTTTTATCACCCCGCGCGTTGCGGCGGGTTATCACACTACACTCCTGAGAATGTGTATTATATATTATTTGTTGAAATATAAGTTATATAACAATATACAAAATCCACACAAATAAGTTACAAAATAATAGAAAAAATTACTAACAAAATCCTTCTCACCACAACCAATTGGTTTAATTAAAACAAAAACCAAAATCTCTAACCAAATCTCTCAAATTTAATAAAAACTCAAATCTTTAAACAAATCTCTCAAATTTAATGCTTTCATATATGTTTACTACTTTTCAAAGCTAAAAAAGACTTCTAATGGCCCAAGATACTTCGTATTTAATTTTATGGGAAAAAAGGCTGAACTATTCACTTTTCATTGCTTCCTAATTCGTAAATGAATCAAAAAGGCGGTGACATTGTTCTTTTTTCATGGTTTTCAATATATATACACATATATACGTGTGTGTGTGTGTATAATATTTATTATTCACAATTTGACGAAGATTGAAAGAATCACACTTTTTTCCATTTACTATAATACTTATATATATCTATGTACGTATGTATGTATGTATGTATGTATGTATGTATGTATAATAACCATTATTTTTACTATTCAATAAAATACATATATTTCTATTATTCATTTGTCATGGGTTTTAATATATATAAATAATTTTATAAATTCCAATTTTGAATTTGAATTTAAATCACATAGAAGAGATGGGCTGAAGACGTGTGTGTGTGTGGTTCTAGGAATAATCAATAGAAGAAAAACATCAAATGTAAATCAATGTGATCAAACTTTTATATTGTTTCGAATTTCATCTAAAAATGATTTATTGGTTTATTGGTTTTTCAAAAAGCCAATAAGTTAATAAGTTGTTTCTCAAACTTTTAAAGACTTTTGAAAATATTTTTTTGTAAAATGGTAATAAGTTGTTTTTCAAAAATTAAAAATTTTAGCTTTTTAAAATAACTTATGATTTATTAACATAAAATTACAAATCTACCATACTCTTTACCCTTTTCGCAATAACCTTAAGATGATGTCAATAAAAAATGTCATTTGTGGTCATTTTAAAATTCATTTTGGAAAAGTTAATCCAAACATATTTTTAAAAACTTTATTTCAAAAAGTCATAAGTTAATAAATATTTTTGACAAAAAGTCCTTTTAAAGTTAAATAAACAATTACAAACAGTTTGAATTCATAAAACACTTCTATTAATTAGAAGTTGTATTTTGAGTTAACTGCAATTTGTGTCCCTAATGTATGCAAAATATAACAGTATGAGTCCCTGTCGCGTCTCAACTTGCCATTTGCGTCCTTACTAGCATGTTTCATTGCCAATTGAGTCCCTCCATTTAACAGAAGGTTAATGTTAGTCAGTGGCTGTGGGTATTTTCGGTAATTCATGATCTCTTTCCTAATTTATCATTTGTCATCCTATCTGACCTAATTTATCAACACAATCATCCTCGAAGTTTTTGTCGCCCACAATCGATACACACAGTCGATCTTCAACAATGGCAGTTCCCGGTGGATGGTGGTCTAAGTGACAAATTGAATATGTAGTTCAAATGAATGCCGAAAATGTGGATCAGAGCAATGCTATTGAAGAAGAAACAAAAGAGGATGAAGGAGATCATAGTGATGGTGATCGGAGTGATGATTCTGATAAAGGAGAGGATCCTGATTACGTTGTGGCTGAAGATAATTGGTTATACAATGTTGCTGTTGACATGGACATGAACGATTATCGAGAAAATGTGGACAGTGATGGTGAATATAGTGATGAAGATAGTATTCAGGAAGATGGAATTGATCATAAGGATATGGACTTGGTTGAAGATCCAACTAAAAGACAGAGGTGGAAGAAAAGAGCCAACATAGATGATAAATGTCCTTTCTTTCTTGGTCAAAAAATAAGCAAGAAGAGCACTATGAATGACATGGTGAAGTGATATGCATTGGACTCAAGGAGGCAATTATATATAACAAAGAATGATCATTTACGGTTTAGGGTTGTGTGTATGGGTACCAGTCTCAATCCACGAAATTCCAAAATGGGAAAAGTAATGAGGAGTTAGGTGAGAAGACTAGTGGAGGACAAAATGTATTGCCTAATAAGGGTAAAATAATAAAAAGGCTAACCAAACCCACTTGCCCATTTGCAATTCACATCTCAAGAAAAACCACTGAAGATGCTTGGCAAGTGAAGACAATGATGGTGGATCATGAATGTCTACAAACCAGAGATGTTGAGCTTTATACTATGAGTTATATAGCAAAGGAGATTGAGCCTACTCTAAAAATCAGCCCAAATCAAACCCTTATAGCCCTTCAAGGTACTACTTGTAAAATTGATGTTGAGCCTAACTGTAACTAGGGTTGTAAATGAACCGAACGTTCAGCGAACCGTTCGTGAACCGTTCAGCGGGAAGTTCGTTTATGTTCGTGAACGTTCGGTAACATGTTCGTTCATTTGTGTTCGTGAACGTTCGGTAACATGTTCGTTTACGTTCGTTTATGCTCGGTGAAGTTCATTTATTATATTTATTCATTAAATGTGATGCATATTCTTAATTTTTTATTTTTAGTTTAATACCATAATATTTAAGTTATTTTTAGTTTAATACCATAATATTTAAATTATATGTATATATATATATAAATGATTATCTCCAATGCTTGAGATTAAGAATGTTGATTTTTATTGTTTAAATAATATGTGTTCGTTAGCGTTCGTGAACCGTTTGTAAACAACTTAAATTCCTTAACGAACACGAACAAGACTTTCTGTTCGGTTAGCGTTCATGAACTGTTCGTGAACAAGCTAAAAGTTAAACGAACGAACACGAACAAGGGCTCGTTCATGTTCGTTCGTTTACAGCCCTAACTGTAATCCTAGTAGTCCTACTACGCAATTTAGAAGAATTTACATATGCTATGGTGGTTTGAAAGTAGGTTTTAAAAAACTGGGTAGAGAATTTCTAGGATTGGATGGTTGTTTCATGAAAGGTCCATACCTAGGACAGATTCTTAGTGCAGTAGGGGTTGATGGTGTCACACCCCCAATTTCCCACTCGTGGTGTCAGTCCACGTGGGTGTGACGTGTCCAGAATCACAGCTCAAGGTCATATAGAACACCTCTATATGCGTTTACAAATCCAGGTTTGACACATACACATGATAAAATAGTTAGCAGCGGAATAAAAGTTTCAAAACATAGCAGCGGAAAATAAATATGTTTGATACATGCAGCGGAAATATAAGTTTAATACATCATTGTCATAAACAGAATGAAAGATAAATTGTTTTTGAAAAGTTGTGACAGAATGCATGTAAGTCCCTAATGCTCGTCCTTAAGATGTGCATTCCTGTCCCCATGCTATTCTTGCTAGTTACCTGAGAATACAAGTTAGAAAAGTGTCAACACAATGGTTGGTGAGTTCACAGGTTTTGATATACATATATAGTAAGAACGTGTGTCATGCTGTTTATCAATGTTAGTACCGAGCCCTAGGCCCAAAGTGTCAGTGCCTCACTACCGAACTAGACTTGTTTGTCCTTGCCTCCGCTATGCCTCGTATGCATAGCAAGTTAGGTCAGAATTTGCACGGGTTATGACATCCAGTCAACATAGTGCCCCGTGGGGTTAGTCATTCCCTAATGGATCCATCCAAATCTACCACGTTGTTCGTACATTAACGGTAAGACTTTGTGAGGGCTTAATACGATTTCAACACTTAATGTTTGTCCAATAAACCAGCATACACAAAAATGTTTGTAATAGCAATAATGTTTGACTCGATGCAACTACTATTCTCCCCCTATTTGAAAGCGTTTGAAAAAGAGTAAAGAGGGGCCGTAAACTCACCTTAGTGAAGTAAGTACAAGTCAAGCGTAAGCTCCTGATGTAGTAGGCACGTCGGTCACCGGCAACCTATATCGTATACCGTACGTGAGTTTGTGTAAGTGACCGTGCTAGTGTTTGTGTTAGTGCTCGTGTTTGTGTCCAACAACCCTTGGTTGCTCATGTTTGTCCGTGTCGGTCCACATTGACCGTGTTTGACTGTGTTGGTCCACATTGACCGTGTTTGACTGTGTTGGTCCACATTGACCGTGTTTGACTGTGTTGGTACACATTGACCGTGTTTGACTAGAGTTGACCAAAGTTGACCGTGTCAAGTCAACGACCCGTTGGTGAACCGTGTGACGGTTGTGAATCGTGTAGCAATCGTGTAAGTGTTTGTCGTGTGCGAAACGCGCAAATCGCGTCTATGGACAACTTACTATTTATAGTAAGTTTCCATTTTTGGAAAGTTCACAAAGCATATCGGTTTTAAAGTTCTAGCATGCTCATTTGTCCTATGTGATCATGTTAACACATAGCACATCATCATACGGGTTCACATAAGTCGTTTATAACATGCTAGCACATAAAAGTTTCCTAAAATGGAAAGTTTCCATTTATAGCATACGTGGCATCGGAAACCATCTAACTTAGCATCTAATCAACATATTATAACATAACAAGTCATCTAGCATGTTCGAATCATACAAAATGTCTATGAGTCGGTTTTTGTAAAAATAAAGTTACTAAAAATAGTAACTTTGTAGTTTTGCATAGAAATAACCCTTCTAACATTTCTAAACCAATTTTCATATCACCAATCATCACAATAGATCATTTAACATCATTTAATCATACTAACATGGTCTAAATCATCATCTATCAACATTCCATCAATAAAAGTTACTAAATATAGTAACTATGCCAATATGACCATAAACACTATCAAAATCACTTTCTAAATACTCAAATCATCATATTAACATTCAAATAACATATCTAGATACATGCATGCTTATATTTTCCATCAAATCATCCATTTGTAACTAAAAAGTTACTATAAATAGAAATAGTCATCAATAAACCATTTCAACATCATCAAATTATGAAATCATCATCCAACATCATCAAGATGCATATTAAAACACTGAAAATCATCCCACATGCCATGGATCATACATGCATGTGGGTTTTTCACTTGACAATGACCAAATCATGCATTCTAATGACACATCATCATGGATCGTCACGAAACGCATTATAATCACTCTAGATCATCCATATCAGTAGATAAATCATCAAACCCAGAAACAAATCTCGTGCATGTGGGTATTTCGTGCTTGCATGTGCGTTTCATGCATTGCATGTGTATGTAGAAGTGAGAATAGTGCATTTTAAACTACAAGGAGCATTGAACTACCTTCCAAAGCTCTTTAAATCACTGAGATGATGCTCTAGCAGCTCTATAATCTTCTGGTTCGTGGGTTTTGATGAGAGCAAGAAGGTGGTGATGATGGTCGAGAATCTAGAGAGCTTCCTTCAACGTTCCCAAGCTTCAAGAGGTGCAACAATGGCTTCTAATGGCTTCCAGGGGTGAGTTGCAGGTGGATTGGGGAAGAAAGAGTCGAATGATGACTGATGAACTCGGGGAAAGTGTGTAGATTAGGATAGAAATGATTTTCTTGGATAAATAAAGATTTTTGCGTGCTACGCTGCCAGGCGTAACGCCTGACGTGGGGGGTATGGCTCCGTCGTTACGCGCGGGTGCACCGGATGAGGCGCTCAATTTTCCATCCGCGCGCATCTCCTGTCGTGGGTGCTTCGGGTCTGGCGTACCGCCTGGCCTAAATGTCAAGCCCAATAAGCTTGTTTTGTTGTTCTGGGCCCATACTTGCCCGTTTCTCGACTGTAAAACATCATTCGAGCGTCGTTTGGACTCCATTAGTCAATTACTAACCATAATTGACTTGTGAGGTGTTTCTGTGCTTTAGTGTTGTGATGTTCACCAACGTTCGTGTGTTTTGACACGTGTGTGCTGTTTGCCGATAATTCCGCGAATTATCCTGTTGTGTGTCAGTGTTTGTACTGTCGTGCCACGTGTCACACTAAATTGATATAATTCTAGTGCCACGTGTACATAAAGCATTTAAATAAACATTTAAATAAATAACAAGCTGACCTGGAAATTACGGGGTGTCACATCCTCCCCTTGTCAGAAAGAATTTCGTCCCGAAATTCAACTTGTGTTGCCAGTGTTTGCCTGTTCCGCGAACAGGTGTGGGTACTTTTGTTTCATCTGGTCTTCACGTTCCCACGTGAATTCCGGTCCTCGTCGCGAATTCCATCGCACTTTCACAATTGGGATTTTGCTGAGTTTGAGCTTCTTGGTTTCCCGGTCCATAATTTCCACCGGTTCTTCAACGAAGCTCAGTTGTTCATCGATTTGTATCTCCTCGAGAGGAATAACAAGTGTCTCATCAGATAGGCACTTCTTGAGGTTCGAGATGTGGAATACGTTGTGTACACTGCTCAGTTCAACCGGCAGGTTCAGTTCGTAGGCTACAGGGCCTATTCGTTTGGTGATCTCGAAAGGTCCAATGTAACGAGGGTTCAACTTTCCTCGTTTGCCAAACCGAATGACTCCCTTCTAGGGCGAGACCTTGAGTAACACTCTGTCTCCCACCTGAAATTCTAACGGTTTGCGTCGTTTGTCGGCATAGCTTTTCTGTCTGTCCCGAGCTGCTGCCATTCGCTTGCGTATTTGCACGATCTTTTCAGTCGTTTCGTGCACAAGTTCTGGACCGGTCAGTTGGCTGTCTCCAACTTCCGCCCAGCAGATGGGTGATCGACACTTTCGTCCGTAAAGTGCCTCGAATGGTGCAGCTTGGATGCTAGTTTGGTAGCTGTTATTGTATGAAAACTCAACTAATGGTAGATGGGTTTCCCAGCTATTCCCAAAGTCAATAACACATGCCCGGAGCATGTCCTCCAGCGTTCGTATGGTTCGCTCACTCTGTCCGTCCGTCTACGGGTGGTAAGCGGTATTCATGTCCAATCTCGTACCCAAAGCCTTATGTAAGGATTTCCAGAAATGCGACGTAAAGCGACTATCGCGATCAGAGATTATCGAGATTGGCACTCCATGTCGAGTGACCACTTCCTTCAAATAAACCCGAGTGAGTTTGTCTAGCTTGTCAGTCTCCTTGATGGGTAGAAAATGGGCAGACTTCGTCAGTCGGTCTACGATAACCCAGATGGTATCGCATCCGCTTGCCGTCTTAGGTAGTTTAGTTATGAAGTCCATGGAAATTTGCTCCCATTTCCACATTGGTAGTTCAGGTTGCTGAAGTAACCCTGATGGCTTTTGGTACTCCACTTTAACCTTTGAGCACGTTAGACACTTACTCACGTAAGTTGCTATTTCGGCTTTCATGTTCGGCCACCAGTAAGTTGTCTTGAGATCATGATACATTTTGTCAGAGCCTGGATGTACGGAATACCGGCTCTTGTGAGCTTCGTCCATCACTACTTCTCTTAATCCTCCGTGGCGTGGAATCCAAATTCGATCCATCAGATAGTAAGCTCCGTCATCCTTTACCTTCAATTGTTTATCCATACCACGCTTGGCTTCGAGAGTGAGATTTTCAGCTCCTAGGGCTTCTTGTTGTGCGATTCGTATCTGATTTGGTAATTCAGAATGAATCGTGAGTTGTAGAGTACGCACGCGTTTTGTCGTTTCCTTCCGGCTCAACGCGTCGGCCACTACATTGGCTTTGCCTGGATGATACTTGATGGCGCAATCATAATCACCTATGAGTTCAACCCACCTTCGTTGCCTCATGTTCAACTCTTTATGATCGAAGATGTGTTGTAGGCTCTTATGATCAGTAAAGATAGTGCATTTTGTGCCATACAAGTAGTGTCGCCAGATCTTCAAAGCGAACACCACCGCTCCCAACTCAAGGTCATGAGTCGTGTAGTTCTTCTCATGCACGTTCAGTTGTCGTGAAGCATATGCTATCACCTTCTCGCGTTGCATCAATACGCAACCAAGTCCTTGTTTCGAGGCGTCACAGTACACCACGAAATCATCGCATCCTTCCAGTAAGGATAGGATAGGTGCAGTACATAGTTTCTGCTTCAACAAATTGAAAGCAGTTTCCTGTTTGTCTCCCCAGTCAAACTTCTTGTCTTTATGGGTCAGGGATGTCAGTGATTGAGCAATCTTTGAGAATCCTTCAATAAATCTCCGGTAGTACCCGGCCAGACCTAGGAATTGTCGCACCTCAGTCGGAGTCTTGGGTGCTTCCCAGTTCTTGATCGCTTCGATTTTGGC
This sequence comes from Mikania micrantha, assembly GCA_009363875.1. NCBI lineage: Eukaryota > Viridiplantae > Streptophyta > Magnoliopsida > Asterales > Asteraceae > Mikania > Mikania micrantha. The sequence continues at coordinate 50,293,738 of CM018687.1, read as the reverse complement.
TGGGTCTACGTGTATCCCTTGCTCATTGACCACGTGTCCAAGAAATTGGACTTCGCGAATCCAGAAGTCGCACTTTGAAAACTTTGCGTACAGTTGTTCTTTCCTTAATAATTCCAGGACTAGCCTTAGATGTTCAGCATGTTCTTCCTGATTCTTTGAATAAATCAGGATGTCGTCAATGAACACTATTACGAATTTATCGAGGTAGGGTTTGCACACCCTATTCATGAGGTCCATGAATACTGCGGGTGCGTTGGTTAGTCCGAAAGGCATAACCAAGAATTCATAGTGTCCATATCGGGTTCTGAAGGCTGTCTTAGGAATATCATTTTCCTGTATCCTTAGTTGATGGTAACCCGATCTTAAATCGATCTTCGAATAGTAGCTTGACCCTTGCAACTGGTCAAACAGATCATCTATTCGCGGTAATGGATATCGATTCTTGATCGTCACCTTGTTCAGCTCTTTGTAGTCGATACACATACGGAATGATCCGTCTTTCTTCTTCACAAACAAGACCGGTGCTCCCAAGGTGAGAAGCTCGGCCTGATAAATCCCTTGTCTAACAGTTCCTGCAACTGATTAGACAGTTCCTGCATCTCGGTAGGTGCGAGTCGGTAGGGAGCTTTAGCAATCGGTGCTGCTCCTGGTGTGAGGTCTATCTGAAACTCGACTTGTCGTTTCGGAGGCAGTCCAGGTAGATCCTCGGGAAACACTTCAGGAAAATCGCGGACTACAGCGATGTCCTCAATCTTCCTTTCCTTCTTCGGTTGCTCTGCGATGAGGGCTAATATGGCAGTGTATCCCTTTTGGAGATACTTGTTCGCCTTCATGCATGACATGATGTTCAGAGGTACTCCCCGTCTTTCTCCCTGAATCGAGATCTGTTCACCGTTCTGCAACGTCACTTGTATGATCTTCTCGTTGCATACAATCTCGGCTTGGTTAGCGGACAACCAATCCATTCCAACGACTACATCAAAGCTTCCGAGAGTTACCGGCATCAAGTCAATTTCGAGTTCGTGATCCGCCAACACCATGGCGCATCCTCGAAAGACGTGTTGTGTTTCAATTAGTTTGTCGTCGGCTAACTCTACAGTATATTTATAGTCTAGTGGTGTCGGGCTAATGTCTAGCAATTTACTAAACTCACTAGATATAAAGCTCCTATCGGCACCGGTATCAAATAATACACTAGCGTAGACATTATTTAAAAGGAACGTACCGGTCACGATGTTCGGGTCATCCTTGGCTTCCCCCGAGCCAATCACAAAAGCTCGACCCTTGGCCGCTCCTCCTCCGGCCTTCTTTAGCTGAGGGCAATCCCTCCTCATGTGCCCCAGTTTTCCGCATTCATAACACCCTCTGAGGGTGTTCTGATTGTTGTTGTTGTTCTTGTTCTGGTTGTGGTTGGAATTGTTGTTGTTGACAAGAAACCTTGATCTGCAATATTTGGCCATGTGGCCATGTCTTCCGCACTTCAGGCAACGGTATCGCTCACATTGCCCAAAATGATGATATGAGCATCGGTTGCATAGTGGGTATTTCCCTTGATACACACCCTTTCCCTTGTCATCGGGTTGGGTGACGGTGAAAGCTCTGGCTGGTGCAGATCTTTGTTGTTGCTGAGATTGGTGATGGCTGGGCTCCCACTTCCTTTTCTGACTTTCTTGAGGCTTCACGTGTTCGCCTCGTTTGGGTAGCTTGCCTTGTGCTACCGCTTGGTCAGTCAGTTTGTGAGCCAGGCGAATCAGTGGTTGGATGGTGGTGTGGTCAGAAGCGGTTACCATGCTCTGAATCTGTTCCGGCAGTCCACTTATAAACTGCTCGATCTTCTTATACTCCGGTGTCACCATCGCCGAACACAACTTACACAGTTCGTGAAACCGAGTACAGTACTTTTCGATTTCCGATCCCACCATTTTGTGCACCCAGAATTCCTCTTCAAGTTTTCGGATTTCGTCACGAGGGCAGTACTCCTCATGAAGCATTCTTGTGAAATTCTCCCAAGGAATAGAGTTGGCAGTTTCCAGTCCTAGAGTCTGGACATGGGTGTTCCACCATGTGAGGGCCGGTCCCTCCAGAGTTCCCGTAGCATATTTCACCCGGTTTTCCTCCGAGCACTCAGACATAGAGAAGACTAACTCCAGCTTCTCGATCCAGCGAAGCAGTCCCACTGCTCCCTCAGTTCCTTGGAACTTGTGTGGGTGGCAGCTCAGGAAAGCTTTGAATGAGCATCCTTTTGCTACGCCCCCATGAGATCCTGTGCATCGGAGTTTAATGTAACGTGTTAGTGTCTATGTTGCCTATACTATGTTAGTCACATAGGCAGAAGCTAATACCATTGTTAGTGCCACTAGTCACACTAGCATGTCGGTTCGCCTCGTATTCCGCGAGTACCTTGTTGAACTTACGTTCGACCATCATGTCGATCCTTGCCTTTTCGGCCTTGCGTTTGAGTTTGAGAGCGTTGGATCCTCTTCCAGACATGTTGCTATATGGAAAGGTTAGAATGTTAGTTAGCACGAGTTAGAGTGTTAGCAAATGTCATGTTAGAAGTCAAGTCAGATGTCATGTCAGAGGTTGTGTTAGCAACAGTTATAATGATACAATAAATAATAATAAAGCATAATTCTCATTAATACCAGATTTTGAAGTACAATAATTTCAAAAGGAAATACAATACAAGTTCTTCGAGCACATCCTGCTCGTCTAGGCCAAAATAATAAAAATACAAGATAAAGTAATCCACTAATTCGAGTCCATGGAGACATGTGAAATGTCACTAGCAGCGTCTCCGTCATCATCGTCCTCCTCAGGATCCTCGTTAGGATCCTCATCAAAATCCTCCTCTTCGAGGTCCTCGGCCTCGAACTGTGGTTCGCCGTCATCGGCTGGCGGCTCCTCAATGAATTGCGCCGCCCATGCATTGAGCATGGCGTCGCTAGCTTGAACCATCGCCTGAGTTTCCTCATTGGCGACCCGGTTCTCAGTGATACGTCCATCATGCTCCTGCATGATGTCGACCATCTGCCCATGCTGACTCATCAGCTGGGATACCTGGAGACGAAGGGTCTCCACCTGCTCCTCCAGTCGACTGTTTCGCTCCTCCAGTCGGTCGTTTCGCCTTTCCAGGCGATCGTTCTTCTCGCGAAGAACTCGAACCTCGTCGGACAGCTCGCCACTCCTCCAAATCTCTCGTCGAGTGCAAGCAACGTGGGCCGCGAAGGCCTGCTCTAGCGGTACCCCGAGTGGTGGTAAGCGACGGCCTGGAGTGGTATCGCCAGGGAAGCGGTATGGAGGTACCCTCTCCCCGGTAATCCACTCCTGTATCATCGTGGGTAGCCATCCCCAGTGTCGGGCTCGTGCTGCGTCCCTAGCTCGCCTGTCCATCTCGGCGTCTACCTGCGCCACAATGTCGTGAACGCGTCGGCGACTCTCTGTCGTCAGGTCGTCTGTCGCCGGACGCCTGTCCGTGTTCCTGCTGGTGTCTTCGTTGTTGGCCATCCTGTAAGTCTCAAGTTAGTAAGTAACAGTTTAACATAAGTAATAACATCATCAATGTGCAAGTTCTACGTGTAGTATCTATATTTGAGCAATGGCTATAGTCTAAGTTTACTACATGCAAACCTAGTTCTCTATAACCAAGGCTCTGATACCAGTCTGTCACACCCCCAATTTCCCACTCGTGGTGTCAGTCCACGTGGGTGTGACGTGTCCAGAATCACAGCTCAAGGTCATATAGAACACCTCTATATGCGTTTACAAATCCAGGTTTGACACATACACATGATAAAATAGTTAGCAGCGGAATAAAAGTTTCAAAACATAGCAGCGGAAAATAAATATGTTTGATACATGCAGCGGAAATATAAGTTTAATACATCATTGTCATAAACAGAATGAAAGATAAATTGTTTTTGAAAAGTTGTGACAGAATGCATGTAAGTCCCTAATGCTCGTCCTTAAGATGTGCATTCCTGTCCCCATGCTATTCTTGCTAGTTACCTGAGAATACAAGTTAGAAAAGTGTCAACACAATGGTTGGTGAGTTCACAGGTTTTGATATACATATATAGTAAGAACGTGTGTCATGCTGTTTATCAATGTTAGTACCGAGCCCTAGGCCCAAAGTGTCAGTGCGTCACTACCGAACTAGACTTGTTTGTCCTTGCCTCCGCTATGCCTCGTATGCATAGCAAGTTAGGTCAGAATTTGCACGGGTTATGACATCCAGTCAACATAGTGCCCCGTGGGGTTATCATTCCCTAATGGATCCATCCAAATCTACCACGTTGTTCGTACATTAACGGTAAGACTTTGTGAGGGCTTAATACGAGTTCAACACTTAATGTTTGTCCAATAAACCAGCATACACAAAAATGTTTGTAATAGCAATAATGTTTGACTCGATGCAACTAGTATTCTCCCCCTATTTGAAAGCGTTTGAAAAAGAGTAAAGAGGGGCCGTAAACTCACCTTAGTGAAGTAAGTACAAGTCAAGCGTAAGCTCCTGATGTAGTAGGCACGTCGGTCACCGGCAACCTATATCGTATATCGTACGTGAGTTTGTGTAAGTGACCGTGCTAATGTTTGTGTTAGTGCTCGTGTTTGTGTCCAACAACCCTTGGTTGCTCATGTTTGTCCGTGTCGGTCCACATTGACCGTGTTTGACTGTGTTGGTCCACATTGACCGTGTTTGACTAGAGTTGACCAAAGTTGACCGTGTCAAGTCAACGACCCGTTGGTGAACCGTGTGACGGTTGTGAATCGTGTAGCAATCGTGTAAGTGTTTGTCGTGTGCGAAACGCGCAAATCGCGTCTATGGACAACTTACTATTTATAGTAAGTTTCCATTTTTGGAAAGTTCACAAAGCATATCGGTTTTAAAGTTCTAGCATGCTCATTTGTCCTATGTGATCATGTTAACACATAGCACATCATCATACGGGTTCACATAAGTCGTTTATAACATGCTAGCACATAAAAGTTTCCTAAAATGGAAAGTTTCCATTTATAGCATACGTGGCATCGGAAACCATCTAACTTAGCATCTAATCAACATATTATAACATAACAAGTCATCTAGCATGTTCGAATCATACAAAATGTCTATGAGTCGGTTTTTGTAAAAATAAAGTTACTAAAAATAGTAACTTTGTAGTTTTGCATAGAAATAACCCTTCTAACATTTCTAAACCAATTTTCATATCACCAATCATCACAATAGATCATTTAACATCATTTAATCATACTAACATGGTCTAAATCATCATCTATCAACATTCCATCAATAAAAGTTACTAAATATAGTAACTATGCCAATATGACCATAAACACTATCAAAATCACTTTCTAAATACTCAAATCATCATATTAACATTCAAATAACATATCTAGATACATGCATGCTTATATTTTCCATCAAATCATCCATTTGTAACTAAAAAGTTACTATAAATAGAAATAGTCATCAATAAACCATTTCAACATCATCAAATTATGAAATCATCATCCAACATCATCAAGATGCATATTAAAACACTGAAAATCATCCCACATGCCATGGATCATACATGCATGTGGGTTTTTCACTTGACAATGACCAAATCATGCATTCTAATGACACATCATCATGGATCGTCACGAAACGCATTATAATCACTCTAGATCATCCATATCAGTAGATAAATCATCAAACCCAGAAACAAATCTCGTGCATGTGGGTATTTCGTGCTTGCATGTGCGTTTCATGCATTGCATGTGTATGTAGAAGTGAGAATAGTGCATTTTAAACTACAAGGAGCATTGAACTACCTTCCAAAGCTCTTTAAATCACTGAGATGATGCTCTAGCAGCTCTATAATCTTCTGGTTCGTGGGTTTTGATGAGAGCAAGAAGGTGGTGATGATGGTCGAGAATCTAGAGAGCTTCCTTCAACGTTCCCAAGCTTCAAGAGGTGCAACAATGGCTTCTAATGGCTTCCAGGGGTGAGTTGCAGGTGGATTGGGGAAGAAAGAGTCGAATGATGACTGATGAACTCGGGGAAAGTGTGTAGATTAGGATAGAAATGATTTTCTTGGATAAATAAAGATTTTTGCGTGCTACGCTGCCAGGCGTAACGCCTGACGTGGGGGGTATGGCTCCGTCGTTACGCGCGGGTGCACCGGATGAGGCGCTCAATTTTCCATCCGCGCGCATCTCCTGTCGTGGGTGCTTCGGGTCTGGCGTACCGCCTGGCCTAAATGTCAAGCCCAATAAGCTTGTTTTGTTGTTCTGGGCCCATACTTGCCCGTTTCTCGACTGTAAAACATCATTCGAGCGTCGTTTGGACTCCATTAGTCAATTACTAACCATAATTGACTTGTGAGGTGTTTCTGTGCTTTAGTGTTGTGATGTTCACCAACGTTCGTGTGTTTTGACACGTGTGTGCTGTTTGCCGATAATTCCGCGAATTATCCTGTTGTGTGTCAGTGTTTGTACTGTCGTGCCACGTGTCACACTAAATTGATATAATTCTAGTGCCACGTGTACATAAAGCATTTAAATAAACATTTAAATAAATAACAAGCTGACCTGGAAATTACGGGGTGTCACAGATGGGAACAATGGAATCTATCCATTGGCTTTTGCAGTTGTTGAAGCAGAAACTTTCAAATCTTGGTCATGGTTTTTGGAGAATCTGAGGGACGATCTAGATTTGCCTCTGCATACAAATTTCACATTCATAAGTGACAGACAAAAGGGTCTTATACCAGCTCTAGCCAATGAGTTTCCTAATGCAGAGCATAGGTATTGTGTTAGGCATATTCATGACAACATGAAGAAACAGTGGAAGGGAGATATAAGCAGGAACATGTTATGGAAATGTGCAGTAGCTAGCAGTGAACCATTTTTTCTCAAGGCATTGGAGGATGTGAAAAACTATGATTTAGGATTATATGATTGGCTCAAGAAAATTCCTCCAAAACACTGAGCAAGAGCCTGCTTTAGTGAGAGGTCAAATGTGACATTCTTTTGAATAACATATGTGAAGTTTTTAACAAACAGATCGTTGGTGCAAGGGACAAACCTACAATCACATGTTTGGAATTCATAAGAGAGTACTTGACTAAAAGGATAGTTAATGTAAAGAAAATCATTGCAAAAAGTCAAGGACCTTTAACACTTGGTGCTACTGCAATATTCAATGCAATTAAGAATGAGGCATCACAGTATAATGTGCTGGTCACTGGTTCATCCAAAGTCAGCTTGTCCCACAAAGGGCAGGGTGGTCCAATTAAAGCTGCGGGTGGGTCAAATGCATGTCCAAATGGGTATAAGACAGCTCCAAATGGGTATAAGACAACTCCAAATGGGTCTAAGACAGCTCCAAATGGATCGAAGACAGCTCCAATGCGTTGAAATGCAGCTGTAAATGAACCTATGTGACTGTTTTTAGCTAATATAATATTGTTTGTCAATGTTTTTCATGTGTGAACAACCTATGTTTACTGTTTTCAGACAATGCGGTTGATGAATGTTATGTGACTGTTTTCCTAGCTAATATGATATTGTTTGTTCTTGAATTCCTTTTATTAATGCCAAACACACATTACATAAACTCAGATTTTACAAAATGCATTACAACACTCATTTCCACCTATAGTCATCATTGGAGCAATCTAAATCTTCTTCATCTTCATATGGGTTATAGTACCCCACTTGATCTGAATCGTAGCAAGGAAGGTCATAGTTTCATGCACTTTTCAACACTTCAGGATCATAATCCTTCAATTCTACATCATCAACTTTCAAATTTGATGTCTTCATTTTTTTTTCCTTCAACTTCAACATCAACATGTTTTTCTTGATTTGAAGCTTTCTTTTTTTTTTCTTTTCTTCAACTTTAACAACATGTTTTCCATTATTTGAAGCTAAACATTGCTTAACCATTTCCTGTTTTGAAGATGAAGATTTGTATTCCATTTGTAGATGTGATAATTGTATTGGTTTGACATTATATAGAGGTAAAAAGATTTAGCCGTTAAAAGCGTTCTTCATTTCATTAGATAAGTTTTAAACATAGTACAACATCTGGAAATCAAAAGCATTAACTACCTAACGGCTACAAAAGTAAATGATAAAGATCAACCAACTAACAACCAAAACAATCTTTATTCTTCTGATTTCATAATCTTTACACTTTGCCACTTCATCCTTCTGGTTCAACGACTTTAATAGCCCTGGAATCACCCTTTCACACCTTGAGCATGCTGGTGGATCAACCCAACCAATCCATCCACAATTACCTTTCTGTTGATGAGATCGAACTTCTTTAAGAATATAATTGAAGATAACGACCTAATTAACTGGTGTATAACACTTACACAGCAGATGAATCTTCTTCCAGGATTTGCTTCGGTCCAAGAAACTCGAATACATGTAGCAGCACCGCAAGAGCATTGTAATTTCGATTTTGCATACGATTTTGAGCTTGTCGAAGTGGATCCGGAAGACGACATCTCTGGATTCTGGTTTGGATCTAAACAACGAAGGCACCAATGTCAAATTAGGGTTTTTAATAAGCTAATGTTTTACTAAATCAATATGCGTCTTTGAGGGTATATTCGACAATTACCTCCCACCACTAAGTGACGTTAACCTTCTGTTAAATGGAGGGACTCAATTGGCAATGAACCATGTTGGTAAGGATGCAAATGGCAAGTTGAGACGCGGCAGGGTCTCATACTGTTATATTTTGCATACATTAGGGACGCAAATTGCAGTTAACACTTGTATTTTTAATATATTAGGTAATTTTTACTCACACTTTTGAATAACATTCCGTCCCAAACCCATAAACATGCACCGTTTTGTACCCGAATACTTGTTATGCTGAGTTCGGGCCTCTTGTCGGCGTTAAATATTAAACAAATCAAACTACTTTTCTAAATCTTACGTCGTTTCAATGCTTCTTTTATTCCGATCTTTCAATACCATTTCAGTCCTCATTTAAGCCACATGTCATAATAATATAATCCAGCAAGAGTATACTGTCATTTGCCCCCATCTTATAAATAATATTTAAACCGTCATTTTTTAATATAAAATATTATATATAATCATATATTTTTCTTTAAAAAAATCAGTAAAAAATACAAATTACTGAGTATGGAGTATCGCCGGCCAAAAGGTTAAAGTTGAGAGTATTTTACTCCAATAATCCTTTTTTTAAAATATCATACAGTTATTACATAAAATGAGGTTATATTAGTAAAAACTAATTAAATGATGTTGGTTTAAACTTTAAACGTAACAATTGATGAGATAAGATCGGTGAGTAAACCACGGTTGATGTAGTCAAATATGTCATGTTTATTGCTACCAACCGTACGCCATTTACGCTCCAAAAAGCAGGTTGTTAAAATTGGAGGGGACGAACAGGTAACCTGTTTAAATTTTTTTTTTTTTTGACTGTTTCCAGTTGAGTTAAATGGTTATTAGTCGGAACGGTTGGAACCGGAACAATGCTCATCAATTTTCTTTAGAAAAACATTAAAACTAAATTCTTAATTTTTTAAAATATGTTTATGTTTATTTAAATATTAACAATGTTAGTTTAAAAATTTTTATATTCTATAACCTTTCGGTATTTCCTAAGTAGTTATAATGTAGGTCCTTTGGGATTGCTTATTTAACTTCAAAATGACTTTTTGTCAAAAGTGTTTATTGACTTATGACTTTTTAAAATGAAGTTTTTAAAAATGTGTTTGGATTAACTTTTCCAAATTGAATTTTCAAAATAACCAAAAAAGGACATTTTTTTATTGACACTATCTTAAGGTTATTGGATAAAGGGTAAAGGGTGTGGTAGATTTGTAATTTTATGTCAATAAGTCATAAGTCATTTTGAAAAGCCATAGTTTTTAGCTTTTGAAAAACAGATTATTACCATTTTACAAAAAGTCATTTTCAAAAGTTATTTTAGGTTTGGCAAACAATTTATTGACTTTTACAAAAAACCAATAAGTCAATAAGTTATTTTTAGATGAAATACCAAACAGGGCCGTAATATAATTATCAAATCTGGTCCGACTTGTAAATCAATAAAACGTCCAGTTCAATGCCTAGTACGGTATGAAAACATTTAAAAAAGTATCTATTAAAGTAAAACATCGATTATGTATTTTATTATCACCGTTCAAAAAAATAAGTATTTTATTATCTTAATAAACGGGCAACTCAACAAAAGTTAAGGATTCCTTGTTAAAAATTGAGTTTCACCAAATTGTCTAATCTTGAATTAATATTTTGTTGGAACAAAAAACAACTTCTAGAAATTAAAGTATGGTTTGCCCCTCCATAACAAGAAAACAACTTGTCCCAAATATTATATCCTCCTCATGCCAATCCTCACTCTTTGGACCGTATTCGATAAATAAGTTTTTAATTTACTTTAGTGGCATGCATATGTACGTGATCGTGTTCTTGTGTATCAAAACGTAGATATAAAACACGTAATAATGATTGTTATTTAAACATAAAACCCTACAATATAGCCGTCATGTGTTACATCAAAATAAAAAAAAAAAGTCATGTTTAGTTGTAAAATATTAGTAATTATCAATATGGTCCTAAATGAAGGTAATTTAGTTAAATATGTAAAGTAATTTGGTAACACAAGGATTATATGTGTTACAAATCTATAAAGTCTGAGAACATATATATAATTTATGGAAAATAAATTAATAGTAAAATATTAGTAAATATCGGTTTCGAGAGGCAAGTGGAGTGTTTGCTCTGGTATCGATGTCTGCTACTGAGTGAGTTTAATTCGCAAGTATTAAAGAATTGATTACACAAAATTTACCCTAATATCATGGATGGATGCTACCTAGGGAGTTGATCGAATTTATATAATTATATACGTATTATTGGTTTTTGTAAAATGTTCTATTATCGTAAAAACACGTAAGAAAGGTTTTAAAATTGACATGTAGCATATTTTAGTCTTTTAAAAACAACATGTTGGTCCTTTTATATTTTTATTTTTATATTTTATTCTTTAACTTATCTTGTCTTATTTTGTTATTATTTTTAATGTGTTTAGATCGATATTGTTTTATCATGTGTTACATATTAGAAGTAAACAATGATGTTGCTTATTATTTTGTTTTTCAAGACTCATAAGTTTAAAAATACATACATACATATATATGTTTATATTTTAGATCATTTCATACTATTTTGTCATATGTTCTTATTTTTAAACAAAATTGTTGCTATTTATAAATCATTGTTATACATATTAGAGATTATAATGATACTATTTCACCATTATGTATTTATAAACTCATTATTTTCGAAAAACATTGAAACACCTTGAAAACAAAACGATACAATGTCAGGCAGAAATATATTATGACGTGCTTGAAAACACAAGAGGTCGAAAAATGTAATTTTTTTACATAACTATGTTGTACTCATTTTAAAGATAACTCATTTGTTTTTCTAGTGTAATTTAAAAATTAATGTCATAAATAAAAGTTATAAATATTAAAAAAATAAGAAAACTTGATAAAATTTAACAAAATTGTTAACGACTAGAATATACTTGCATTAAGTTTGTCTCTTACAGTTTTGATCATATAATTTAATTATAGACTTAAATGACCTTTAATCGTACCCACATTTGTGGGTAGGAGGACAGTCACCTATCTTGAAAATTTTTCCTATAGTATATATATGTTTAATGCCGACCAACCCCCTTAATATTTTACTATCACCTAGGGGTGTGCACGGTTCGGTTTTTGGCTAAAACCGAAACCGAAACCGACATAGTCGGTTTTTCGTTATTACAAACCGTTCGGTTTTCGGTTTTTCGGTTTTTTTTTTCGGTTTCGGTTTTCCGGTTTTTTCGGTTTTTTTTACTTTTTTTGCTTTTGTTTTTTTGTTCTCTTTTACGCCCAACATTGAACATGCAAACATATTTAACAATTAACAATTAATAAATTAATTGATCGAAAACCAACTAACTAAAATAAAACTCTATAATTATCATCATATTCTTACATTTAAAAAAAAATCAAAAGTAAATAACTAAATATGCAATAATTTCGATCTTTACCTTTTAAAATGGTATATTTCATCTAATCTAGACATTTATCATCTCCAACGGTAGACTTTTTGTGTGTTTTTTTCCATTAAATAAGTATGAAAATAGCAAAATATAAGTATATATATATATATAAATTTTTAAAAAAGATTAAAAGACGGTTCGGTTCGGTTTTTATAACATGAAAAACCGAAACCAAACCGAAAAATTCGGTTTCGGTTTTTTTCGGTTCGGTTTTTTCCGGTTTTTCATTCGGTTCGGTTTTTTAGGTTCGGTTTTTTCGGTTAATTCGGTTCCGGTTCGGTTTTTTCGGTTTTTTGCTCACCCCTACTAGTATCACCACTCTTAAATTTACATAACCGGATTTGTGATGAGATTTAAGCGATAGTTGTATTTGTTTTGTGAAAAAAGAGTTACGTAAGAAAATCTCTTTAAATGATGTTTTGGATAGATTGCAAAAAATGAAACCTCGTAGAGAACAATTTTAAATATATTGATGTTCATTATCTTTTTGTGTATGAAATATAGTCTAATTATCTTTTTGTGTATAAAAAATTTAGTTTAGCTATTTTTTTCTAAGATGACCCAACTCGATCCAATTCAAAATAACCTTAACAAAGTAGTGAAAAAACTATTATATAGTAATATTCAAAAAAAATTTTGCCCTAATGAAAAAATATCATGGGTCCGTCACTTTCAAGCTTTAATCACATTTAACTTCTTAGATTAAACATTTTCTTTATAATTACAAGCATGAAAACTACATATCATTGTAAAATTTATATTTTTAAGCATGAATTGATGCTTCGAGTAACAAAGACAACCGTTCAGTCATGATCATAATATGGCAATATTGTATGTGACTCTTTGATATTGACGTTGATTTTGTTTCTGGTGGCAAAACCCAACTATGACAATAAGAAGGGTCTAATAATATGAAATGATATCGATAGCTCAAGAAAATATAAGAGAGTGAAGTTAATGTTGATCGATTCTTATGATTAGATTTAATTTAAACATGCATACGAAATATATAAATTAGATAGATTAGATGAAACCTATGAATACAGTAATTATTGTGTTGATTCCTGACATGACTCTTAACAACATTAAATTCGATCCGGTTTTCGTTTAGGGTGTATGATTATGATGTAACTAGGTGTAGAGGCAAAGGTTCACGAATTCTAGATTTATGAAATAAAAATAAATATAAAGAAAATAAGTAGCGTTTAACATGTGAAAGAGACGTGAAAATAAATATAAAAACAAATAACAATTTTTTAGTCTATTTTTATTTATTAATATAAAGAAAAATGTTAAAACTTTGGCTCTATTGACACCATAAAAATCTAATAGAAGCATATATATTTTGTGTGATGATTGTTTAAATATGAAAAAAACTTATAATAATATTATTAAAGCTAAACTAATTTAAGTAAATGAAAAGTTATTTTGAAATAAATATGAAAAATTAAAGAGAAAAAACTCTTCAACTTTAGATATTTAAAATTTAAAAGTATATTTTAGTTATTTCACCGTAATTTAACAACAAAGTTAAGAAAGTTACCATTAGTATTCAAAATCGTAACAGATACAAAAACTAAAACTGAAATATTTTCATGGGTTCTAGTCATGGAGGTGACATGGAGGTGACATTTTCTCCATAAACATTTTCACCCGTTCCCCTCGGTTAGTCGGGTATTGAGTCCCCGGTCATAAAAAAAAACTGAAACCTTTTAAACACTTAAAACTATTTGTTTTTTACAAAACTATGTTAGTACTTAAAACTATTATTTTTTACAAGCAACATAAACTATTTGAGTAACTAACTCAATTTTTTTTTTATAAAAAGAAGTCTAATTAAATATCATATTATACATGACATATGTTTTACAATGAAAAATAGTAAGCATGACTTTATGATTTGTCAACATCATTTGGTTTGTAAAAAATCTTCAAAATAAAATGATGTTTTCCTTTTCTTGGTGCATTCCATGTGCCATTTTTAACATGGTAGCTGCCCACCGGCCACCACTACTATGTTACAATGGATAAACATCATAAAACTATACATACCTTTTCATACATTTAGCTTTTGTGTCTTAGGCCTAAAATATATTTAATTAGTTCCATCTGTTTAATTAAAAATAAATGAAAATGTGTTTGTTTTATATGTAAGCTAGGGACGTTTCATATATAACATATAATCTTATTAAAAATTAAATAATTACATAACCTTCTCTTTTGTATACTTGTTGATCCATTTTGTTTATTTTACAGATGAAGTATCTAGCCCAATCGTTTAGAAGTTTGACGTTCGAACACTGACTCTTGTTCATAACTTACCAATTTTTAAAGAAAATTAAAAGGAAAAAAAAACAGGATATGATTCAAGAAACAAAACCATAAAAAACTATAGTAAATATCAACAAAATAAAACTAAAAAGTAAATTTAGAAGAAAAAAAATCTTGTAAAGATAACAATCAAACCTAAGTCACTAACAACAAATGGTGTATCCCAGCTCAAAGGAAAAAAATTTTAGGGGTGTATATATATATTAAAATTTTGATCTCCTTCTCTAAAATTTCACTTTCACTTTTAGTTTTTAATTGTTAGTTATAAAAATTAACTCGAAAAAAGCTTGACTCATAATTTAAATTCAATTTAAATTAAGCTCAAGTTCTTTAATAACCATCATTAGAATGACAAGTTCATTTTAAACGATTTTATTATGCTTTTTCAATATGAAATTTAGCTTGAATATTTTTAACATTATCCAACCCAACTCTACCTTAACACAAGAGAAAGATTATTATATGAAACAATCCTAAAGAACTTCCTTTTTCATGAAAAAAGTCTTTGGGTTTGTCACTGCCAATCACATTAATGGATCCTAATCCCATAATTAACACACACACACACATATATATATATAGGGTAGTGTTATAATAATAAACCACTCTTAAAGCATTAACCCCTATAACACCGTCCAGATGAAATCAATTCTTGGATTTTTTAACATCATTTTAACACATTTAAAACGTCTTATTCTTTTATAAGTTTGCGCAAATTAATCACCGTTTAATACGCAACATCGTTGTAAGTTTTTGACTTACAACATTGTAATTGTTTTAGACCCAAAACTTACAACGATGTTACTTCTTAAACAGTGATGAATTTACACAAACTCATAAAAAAAATGTTTAAAATGTGTTACAATGATTTTAAAAAAAATCTAAAAATTGGCTTCATCTTGACAAAGTTATTTGGATTAATGGTTTAAAAATGGATTATTATATGATGTCAATCATGTGTGTATAAAATTTTCATCCACAAAAACAAAAAAGAAAATAGAGATATAACTTTTGATACCTTAAAGTGCTTAAACTGTGATAATAGTACTGTGCTTTTCATAATCAGCTTCCACTTTGTTTTTGTGATAATCAACTCATATAGCGAAACTAATTTAGAAAATAACTTTTTTAGAACTGTTTTTTTTTTCAATAGCCAAACTGTTTGAGAGAAATTGTAGTAGTACCGTTCACAGATTAAAATAAATATTTTATTACTTTAATATTTCAAATTAAAATACAATTTCAAATAAAATTGAAAGCTAAAACACTTATAATGAAAAATATAATTACAATGATAAAATAAGATTAAACAATAACAAGAAAAGAACATGTGTTGACTGAGGATTTCTGTTCAACGGAGGTCCCTTAAAACAGATTTCGGGTCACCAAGGTGAATCTCGTCTGCCTCCTATGGTATAACAGCTGAATCAGTATGTGCTTTCGGATTTAACATAGCACCTGAAAATGATACCTGAAACAGGAGTATAAAATCAGATCAATTGCAAAAGTGTTAGAAAGAAAGTGTGTATAGCATTGTGTTTCAGAATTTCTCAGTATCCCTAAACCAAGGTATATAACCTTGTATTTATATTGGTAGATCAGCATCTGAAACAGACAGGAATTAAAGTCTACATTTGAAACAACCAATTAATTTCGTCTAACAGTTAGAAAATTGAATTAGTTCGTTGAAACTGATTATTCAATACAACATCTGAAACTAATAAACAACTGCTGATCCATACCAGCAACCACAAATACTTAGTGTAACAAATGTTGTTGATTCTTTCAGTGGCTAGCAACCACTATTGATCCATCAGTTGTTAAAAACCACGGATGAAATTCTGAAACGGAGCAAAAAGTGCAGTTGTTAACAACCACGGATAAACATCTGAAACAGAGCAAAAAATGTCCACCCCAACCCTGGAGCCAGAATGCGGGCCCAGGCCCCAGCGCGTGTTTGCGCACCCTACAGCCTCAACTCTTTGCATTTGATAATGCTTATGCCAATAAACTCCCACTTATAAACCCACACAAGGTTTATCCTTCCATCAATGTGTGACAAACTCATTTCACATTTTTAATGTTTTCAACTACACACTTTTAAGTTACGATATCTTATTCATCTTAGTTTTCTTTTGGACCCAATTTATTTCGTTGTGAATCTCTCACATCATATTAAATACGTAACAAATACATATAATTATAGTTGTCCAAAGTTAGTCCAAAGTTAGTAAAATGCTGGCACTCCTATCATAACGGAACTGTAACTCCATTAACTTAAATTGCAAAATCGAACCTAACGATCACAATACATTCTTTCAATCAAAAATTGAACTCACAGAAACTTAGTTGACACTCATTCAGTCCTAATCGTGGCCTCAATTTCATCAAACATCATCCTTCCTATCGATTTTGAATACAAGAAACAGTCGAGTTACTGTATACATGAACTCAAGCAATTCGAATTCGATCCAGGTAATCTTGAAACCATTAGCCTCGTTTTCAGGTCTAGAATGAAAGCCCTATGGTTAATTTGATCAACATCATCCTTACTATCGATTTTGAATCTAAGAAACAGTCGCGACTACTGTCACACCCCGAGCCGGCAGTAACGGATCGAGTTTTCCCGTCGGGCGGAAGGTTCCCGAGGCGCGATATCGTGAGTGATAATCGTATGATCAGATTGTTTACATAGCATATGATAAATAAATAAATAAGAAATGCTAACACATCCATGATATAGAATTACAAGATTAAATTACAATGTATCGTTCATAATTTAACCAAGTAAATCTATCAAAAGAATCAAAGTAACTATATCTTGTATTTGTACAAGATATACAAAAGATGATTCATTGTTCTTGTCACCAAAAGCATGCAACACAAAATAAAGCTAGGTCTTCTAAAAGTCCACTAGCTTAGTCCATGCATATAAGTAGCTACACATGTTCATCACCTGAGAAAACATGCATTTAAACAAAGTCAACACTAGGTTGGTGAGTTCATAAGTATGTTAACTGAAAACCTTGATTCATTCACATGCACAATCACAATGTATGTTATGTTACTTGTATGTTGTATGTTTACCTGTTCACCCAATGGCTTCTCAATAGTTATATTTACAAGTATTATTTCATCCTAGTAGTGATGCTTATATATAGGGCATATGTAAGGGAACTAAGCCCTAGCCAACATCCCACCACATCACTACTAGAACTCCACACTACTTGCAATACAACTATTGATTTCCATTCCCAAATCCATATGTTCATCTCATTCTTGATCACCTGTGATATCATGTATAGAATAATATGATGATATAGTTGTAGTTATCGAACCGAAGTTTAGATAATCATTATATATGTTAAGGATATTAGATTTATCAAATATGTTCCTTGTATTATTCTATAATTGTGGTTTAACTGTTGTTTCACTTTTAAATATTAAGAATGTTAGTTAACCATTTGTAATTTGTTCTCAACTTATAATGCATAGAGCCTAAAAGGAATCCATTGAAATCCTTACGTAATCAGATCTCAATGCATCCGATTTACCTCTACCACTTTGTGTACCCATAGACCTCAGTAAAATGACATGAGAATATAAAATTACTCAGTCTACTAGACAACAAGAAGCGATGGATTAATTACTTATCACTGCAGATTAATATCACCATGTGTCGCTTTCCAGAACCTGACTTGAAGTCGCCCTGTAACCGGTCATACGTTACCGGCCAATGAAACAATACGATCAACATACTAGCCCTACAAGCTAGAGGTTTGTCAAACCTATGGTACCAGTATGCTATCGTCGGTTTAGTCCCGTCAAACTAACTGGTCAGCGAATTATAGGGGCTTACATGATCAACTTGAACTAATGGCACATGATTGAAGTGATATAATACAATAGGTCAATAGTAACTAATTGTAATTGTGTTCATCCGTGTTATTGTTCTCAATGTCATATGTTCTCAGTGTTATTAACAAAGTTAAATAAGAACTTGTCATATTACATTATGTTAATTATTGGTTGAATGATGTTGTTATCATGAAGTTACATTATCATGATTATCATTCTTTGTTCTATGTTCTATTGTAATATGTGTTGAGTTGTAAAGCTAAGTGTTAAAAGGACTTGTCCTATTACACTTACTTAACTCTTGTGTCGAATGTTTGGTCCGATCAGCAACTTAAAGAAATTGGTCCCCAAGGCAGCGAACCTTGGGGCCGGCTAACATGGGTTCGGCTAAGGGTGGCTAAAAAGGTTCGCGTAGAAGATATGTAGCTTCAGTACTAGATCCAAGGTTCGTAGAAGTCCATAGGTTTGCCGAGGTGATTAGGGTTCGGCTGAAAATGGTTCGTGGTCCTCGGTTGAGGGTTCGGCCACTACAGTTGGTTCGCCGGCTATGTACAGCATCTGGAAGGTTCGTTGGACCACATGGGCTCGTCTGACTGAAATGGTTCGCCGGTGTTCATGAAGCCATGCAAGGTTCGGTGAGGTAGAGGGTTCGTGAGAACCAAGGGTTCGGTGCTAGTGTCAGCCAAAGGGTTCGCAGCTTAGGGTTTCTGTATCAAGGTTCGTTGCTGGCGGCTGTACTTGGGTTCGTGAAGAGTTCATGTGAGTCGAGGGTTGGGGCATCAGTACCCATGTGGCTCAATAAGTTTCGTCTGAATGACCACTATGTAAGGTTCGGGACTTGGCCATGAGAACCAGCAAGGTTCGGCCAAGTCTTCGTCGCCCAGCTCCATCTACGAACCCAAATCCAGGCACCACCATCATCATCCTCTGGTTCAAGGTTGTTGGCACTAGCTGTTGAGATGCTCTCGAGGGCGCGCACGGCTTTAGATTGAGTCTAGGGCCGGTTAAGATGGTTGAATCCAAACCCATAATGAAAACCCTAGATTTCGTGATTTTTACTTGATCATTACCTCGATTTTGGCTGATGAAATCTTTAGATCCCTTGTACTTTCAAGTAGGATACGTCAAGAGCTAAGCGTGGGTTTAAGAATCACCCAAATCCGTTGAGAAATGAGCAAAATATGAGGTTTTGAAGGTTGAAAGTGGTGGTGGGAGAGAGGTGGCCGGAAATCTATGGTAGAGAGAGAGTGGAAAGTGGTGAAATGAGAAAATGAAGCTCATTTATGGTTTTTATACCCCGAGTGTGGTTGGGTTCGTTTCGGTTGTTCGGTTCGCGTTTTCGTTGCGTTTCCGGAAATTTTACGCATAATTTATTTGAAATCAATAAAAGAAATGTTATTTTAATTATTTGATGAGTTTCAAAATTGTAAAATGTGATTTATTTTATTTCATTAATTTAAAGTCGTTCGTGTCGTATTTTCGTTGTCGTTTCGTCAGATCGCGTCACCATCGCGCGTATTCGTTCGAATCGTCACTCGAACGAACACGACGATGGTTTTGCTTTCCGAATTTTGTTTTCTACTTTTCAGTCATTATTTCAGAACTCTAAAATCACAGATATGTTTGTGTGAATCGTCACCCACGCAAACACACTGTCAGGTCGTTATTCTGAAACAACACTGCAATATTGTTTTAAATTGCATTTCCTCACTGTCGGACTCAACTAAACACCCTGTTATCACATTGTTTTTACATTGAAATGTCGGCCATCTGATTCCTGTCATCTATGGATATCAGATCGCAACCGATTTGTTTTTTGTTATTCGCTTGAACACTGTTATTTCCCGTGATTTGTTGTGTTAACTGTACTTAGGTTTTCACTTAAATACACACAACTTATGTTTCAATTGAGTGTTGTACTTACAGTATTTAAGTTTACACGAAAATACGTACAACTGTTTCTTGTATTTATAATTCTGTTAATACAAGTACTGTTTATACACATGTAATTACACATAGTTACTGTTGGAAGTACACGCACCGTACGGACTTGCCGACCGGTCAGGTACTAGTTGTCACAACTACATTTATAAACGAATTCAAGCAATTCGAATCAGATCCAGGTAATTCTAGAAACCATTAGTCTCGTTTTTAGGTCTAGAATGAAAGCCCTATGGTTAATTTGATCATGAGATGGTCATTTGATCTATTTGGATTGGGGTTCAAACCTAGGGTTTATGTACAATTGTGGATAATCATTGTGACATCTCGTATTTTCCAGGTCAGCAATTACATTATTTTAATAATAATTTGTATTATTATTATATACGTGGCACTAAAATTAATAATATTTAGTGTGACGCGTGGCACAACAGTCCAAACACACACAGTAAGACGATATTTCGAGGAATTATCAGAAAACATACGCACATGTCTTGAAATAACGAACGTTGGTGAAATAAACGAACAACAACCTAATTTCACAACACTTAGGCTCTATGGAACCTAAAACAAGTGAAACAATGTTTACAAGTCTCAAAACGATGATCGTAATCGGGAAATACGCGAAAAACGAGTCAAAACATGAAAAAATGGGCCTATTGGGCTTGTCCGGAGGCCCAGGCGCTACGCCCGGACTCGATACACCATCCTTGGTGATGTGCGCGAGACCAAGAGGCGTCTCAGAAGCCTGCCCTTCCGCTCGCTACACCCGGGCACAGCGACGCCCGCCAGGCGATGCTCCTGCCAGACCAGAATCGTGAAAAATCTTCTTGATAACCCCAAAACCATCATTAACCTACCATAATGATTGTTGCTTGCAACGAGACGCCATCTAGCCGTTCTAAAGCCCCAAAACCACCTTCTATCACCTCTACAACCCTCTAATGACCATCTTGGAGCACTTGGGAAGCCAATGATGAAGCCTTGAAAGCTCAAGCTTGAAGAAATCAAGAACTTGGAGCTTGAAGAAAGCTAGGAGAAGACCACCACCCTCATCAACATGCTAGAAGAGGAGTTCCAGGAACATTAGAAGTTGGTTAAGCATCATCTTGGTACTTCTTGGAGCTATAGAAGGTAGTTCTTGAGTCCATGTAGCATAACAACACATAAACACACACATGCAAGCCTCTAAGGCCACATGCACACGCATAACCCACACATGCACGAATTTTTGGTGTTATAGATATGTGATTTATGATCTTGTTACTGATTTGATGATGTTGGGACAACCCATGATGATTTTACTATGATTTGTTAGTCATTTTATTCATAATGTTGAAGATGGTGACTTTTTGCTACATGCATGTATGATCCATGATGTTCTAGGTAGATTTGAGTATTGATAGATGATTATTGATGATATTTGGAGTTACTTACAAGGTTTATTGAGGTTGTTCTTGTCAAGAAATGATTATTTGGGGATATTTCTATTTTTAGAAACTTTATGTCACAAGATGTTGTTGTAAGATGAAATAGAAACATGCATGTTTTTAAAGATGGTAATCTATGATTAAAATGATGATTTTTGGGTGTTGATTTGATAAAATGGTTATAAAATATGATTTACATCATTATTACTAAATATAGTAACTTTTAAGTTACAAGTGTTGAAGAATGATGAACTTAATATTATTGGCATGTTTAACATGATTATTTGGATTGATATGTTAATAATAGGAATTATTGATGCATTAGAATCATTAAAATAGAAGACCTAAAATAAGTTATTATAAATAGTAACTTTCCTATAGAAAACCGGTGATTAACAATGTGCTAGTCATAACAAGCATGCATAACCGGTTATTCGATGTGACAATTGCAGTTGAGAATTACGTCATCGATGACACGAGCACATTTGGTCATTTTAGAAATCCACGTTGATTTGACGATTGAAATTACTACAGGTTGATAGTACACGAGAAATGATGAACGTGGGCAAAAACCGTGTACAAAACAGAGTTACGGATTGTCCGGAATCGAAAAACGAAGAAAAATTTATAAGTATTGAACTTTTGGACTCGTCGCGGTACGCTAAGGATTGGTTGAGGGTTCTCGGCGGTACGCGATAGTCTAAAAATATCTGATTTCTCTGGATTTCTTCGTCGTATACGAAGCCCTTTTTGGCTCCCCGTCGCGGTACGCGATGGGTGAGGCGGTGTAATGGATTAGCTTTCTTAGTCAGATTTCATGCAAATTATTTCATTTTTCAAACTCTCGAACATATACGCACAAAACACACACCAGACGAGTTTTTCATCATCCAAACTCAAATTTGAAGCTGCCAGAGTCCACGGATCGCACCAGGGATATTGTTTACAAGTTCTGATCGTTGTTCTACGGTTAAAACTCCGTCTGATTAGGTAATGATTCGTTTTAACTTTCTAGCTTGATAATAGTTGATTAGATATTGTTTTTGAACATAATGGTATAGTTAGGGTTGTTGATTATTGCCTAGATGATGGCTAGGATTGATTATAAACGAAGAACACGATGTTTTAACGGGTAAATCCTTGTTTTGATCCGTTATAATGCCCGGTTTGCATGAAATCATACCCATGATTATAATGGTTTAAACCATTTGATTATGACAATGTAGGTGATTAGTTTGGTTAATCTTTGAAATGCAAGGTTAAATTCAAGTGTTTCAAACTAATCACAATCATTAACATATTCATTGGAATGATTATGTTAAACATGGTTGTTAAACCTATTCTAATGC
This sequence comes from Mikania micrantha, assembly GCA_009363875.1. Lineage (NCBI taxonomy): Eukaryota > Viridiplantae > Streptophyta > Magnoliopsida > Asterales > Asteraceae > Mikania > Mikania micrantha. The sequence continues at coordinate 50,270,708 of CM018687.1, read as the reverse complement.
TACATTGTGATATTTCATGATATTTGGGTAATCAATAACAAGGATTGATCATTACTAAGCCATTAATCCATTTAGAAACTGTTTCAGTGTTATAATCAACAACATTAACTATTTGGTTAATCCGAGATTATTCTGATTAATCAAGTGAGTCATCAATCGTGTATTAGGAACCTAATTCAGTGTAGGTTCCTACATTATCATACATTGTATGATATAACACTAAATTAACCAATTAAATACTTAATATCGGTTTGATGACTTGCAAAGCAATGTCTTTGACATTGAACGTTCAGAAAGATCTAATCAGTGAGTTAGAACATGAATAACTTATTTATCATAAACTAATGCAGACTTGCACTATTATTACTAGTCTGCGAGTGATCCTATTATCTTGGGACTTCAGGTGAGTTTCGTACAACCTCTTTTCTTTTTAATCTTTTATAAACTGTGAAAACTCTTCAAAACTATATGATATGTGTCACTGGCATCTATACGATTTCATGGGATTGTGTTGTAAACCGGAACTCTATCACGAAACCTAAAAGTCCTCATTACTGAACTGTATCTAGTGAACCCGTGTGGGGCCGAACAGGGAACAATGATAGTATTATCGGCTGACAACCCATTTGCTAGGAGTTTGCAACTCCCCTTGCTGTGAATGTTTGTTACCTGTATTACTATAACTTCTTAATGTTGTGATAGGCATTAAGATAATGAGGCATAAGAGATTACCAGTAGGTAATGTCTTCGAAGATTGTAAAGTCACGTCTGAAAGGAACTAGATATGGGTCCCATGGTTTTGTTGAACTGAATATTTTAAGAACTTGTATAACATATCATATTGTTGAACATGAACTTACGGACTCACCAGCTTTGTGCTGACGTTTTTTTTTTAACTTAAAACTTTTGCAGGAAGATAGTGTGACCACCGGGTGAGGACGCCCTTCATAAATTTGTAAGTAAATAAGTTGTTATGTAATAAACCTAGTTTGTAACTGTACTGTTAATTGTAATGACGATCCTTGTAATGTATTTCTTTTAAGTTAATCTGTGTGCTATGATATCGGATCAAGTAAGTCACACCTCATCTCTGAGACATCACCACTATGCTTCCGCAATCATATCAGAGTCACGAATAACATTATCTCAGGTGACGAGATGTGGGGATGTGACATTCGAAACTAGGATATTGATGTTTGATGAGTTTGATTGTTAGACATAGTGAAATATGCTTATTATTGCAACTTTCTATAAATAGTAACTTTTAAACAAGAAACGTGATTAATTGACTAAGTGTGACTATGTGCTATGTGATAACATGTTCATATAGGCTAACTATGAACTGACACACTCGGGATCGTAGATCCAACAAAACTTAACATAAACTACTCAAACATGTGAACTCACCAACTTTATGTTGACACGTTTTCGCATGTATTCTCAGGTAACTGAACACACGATGTTAGGATGCACTTGGAGTAGGGCTTTTAAGGAGTCCTGCATTCATTCTAACTTAGATTTTGAACATTTCATGATTTTGTATTTTAAGCAATGTAGTGTTTAGACAATTACATTTCCGCTGCATAACTTATTTATTTTCCGCTGTTAAAACGATTTACTATTTCCGCTGCTTATGTCATTGTAACTTGAATTTGAATATCAAAATTATGTGTTTTCAAACTCATATAGAGTCGTTCTATATGACTGAGAGTTTTAATCCTGGCCACGTCACACCCAGCGGTCTGACACCGCACGTGGGAATTTGGGGGTGTAACAATCATCAAAAGTGTTAATAGAGTTACACTTCCGTTAGGATGGGAGTGCCACAAAAACAAAGTTAGTAGGGAGTCCTATGAAACATTTCCTGAGTAGGGAGTATTGACGGCCAAAATGTTAAAGCTGTGAGTATTGACGACCAAAAGGTTAAATTTGAGAGTATTTTAATCCAATAACCCTTAAAAAACATAAACTACACAAATTAAAAAATAACTAGTATAATTTATTTAATAAAATAAGAACTATTATAATATATCTAAAAATATAATTTTGATATCATTGTTTAATGAAAAAGGGGAATAAAATGAAATACATTAAAAAGTAGCATGTGCATCGTTATTTAATAAATGAAAAAAATAACTAGGAAAATAGCATGCAGTATCTTCATATTCTAGTAAAAAAGTATTTATAAAATACGTGTGTCGCGTTCTAATTAAATCTGAAAATGTTGTTCCCTCTTCTCTCTCCTAACAAATATATTAATTTTTAAGTAATTTAAGTAACTAGGGTTGTTCATGCCGCGCTCTGCGGCGGCTTATGAGCTTATCACAGTACACTCATGAAATCGGATATTATATATCATTTCCAAAAGCATAAATTACGTAGCAAAATCAAATCTCTTATCACGAACTCTATACAACTTTCTCATAAAAAACAAAACCCATAAAAATACGTTAAGAAAATAATAGAAAAAATTACTTACAATACCTTTCAATCTATCAACCAATTGGTTGAATTAAAAAAACGCAAATCTTTAAGCAAACACCGATTTTTTATGAGAATAAATAAATCACCGTTACCTTCCCTAAATGCCACCGAAACCCTAGAAAGAACCACGTTTTTTTTCACTCCATATATAATAGTTACTATTTAAATTAATACACACACACTATTTTCAATAATATATATATATATATATATATATATATAGTATATTATATAATAATAGTCAAATAAAAAGCAAAAAAAAATACTATTTCTTTTGGTTGCCTTTTAATTAAACAGCATAATTAGATTATATGCTTAAAAAATGTAATTTTTCTTATTTTAATAATTTACTGATTTATTAAAAGTTAAGAAATAATAATTCAATTATATCTTATCCTAAATATAATTTTATAATCATTAAATATTTCTTAGTATTTAGTGTTAATGAATTATATTTTTTTTATTATTCAACCCGTGTAATACACGTGCTTTCTAGGCTAGTTTGTTAATACATAGATAACCTACTCCACGACTTTCAATCGACACATGTTACTTCGTTGAACTTGTAAATATGTTAAATAAATTAAGTTTTTTTTTTCATTTTGTTTTAAATTGAATTATCTATTTTGCCTATATAAATGGTTTTTGATAACAAGTTTGACAGTAATTATCATTATCAAGTAGTATAATAATATATAAAACGTACGAATAGATCCCGAAGCTATAAACGACAACATAACAGTCCAAAACAACAATGACTCTTGAACTGCAACAATAATTAAAATGACATCAAAACAAATCCTAAAAAGTTGGTAAAAGGTCTTTTTTATTAATCTATATATTAAAAAGGAAAAGTTTGATGTGAGCAAAAAATACTATTCCTTTAGGTACAAGTATTTTAAGCACATGTTACAACCTTATAGCACATGGTGCTATACATGGTACAACCTTATAAGCACACCGAATCTTCATGGGAGACACAAAGCACATCGCGTCAAAAAATAAACAACCGCGTCAAAAGAACCAAATACACTCACACAGAAAATATAACCGCGTCAAAAGATATAAAAACGCGTCAAAAGATCAAAAGAAAACTTTCAATACTTTTGAATTAATTTGAAATTTTCATTTATAACCCTGAACTTTTAACTATTATTTTTTAAGACCTCTCTCACTTTACTCACATATTTTTAATGTTCACATGATTTTAACACGTTATTAGGTTATCGGATAAAAGTCAAGATTATATTAGTTTGATCGTAATGGCCTCATGAACGTTTATATAAATTTTGAACACAAATGGCCATAGCAATTTTGCGCGTTGTTCACATTCCTATAACGCGTCCGCACATTATTAAATATTTGTATCGTTTATATCATTTTGATCGTAATTACTTCACAAACAATTTAGATTTAATAATTTTATAAACCATGAGTATTATATATACTACATATATATACGATTTACATTTAATAATTTATAATATTTGTATTGTTTCTTCTGTTGGTTGTTTTTACGTCAGTGTATCATACCCCGCGGCAACGCGCGGGTCCTATATACTAGTTATTATTATTTTTTAATTTTTTACCTGTGTTAGAAAAGAAATGATGCAATAAAGAATAAGAATAATTTATGGCTAAATGATTATTAAATTAATTTCTAATTTTCTACCTTATGAAGCAAAGGTTTCGTATTCAAATTATATATTTCTTAATTGTATCACGTAGTAAACCAATGTCAGATATGTTATACCATATATAAAATGATTAAATGATTGCATAATTTGAAAAGTTGATTTTAAAGAGAGTAATTTTACAATATCTTGCTGTAAACTTAAAATCTAGAAAATAAATATATGTTTTATATTAATATACATTAAAATTGATTTTTTATTCAAAACTAATTTTTTTGTTTAACTTTTATATGAATTAAATATTTATTTTCAAGATTTTAAATATAATATTTAGATAGGATTAAAAAAAATTTCTTTAACATCAAGTTTTTCCCTACGAAAATCCCTAATAATAGTCCGAACTTTCGACATATTTACCTCTGGCGGACCGCCGTAAAAAAACCTTAACGACGTTAACTTTTTTTCGAGTTTCGAACATATTTTTGAGAGCTTTTGTTCAGATGGAGAATACGAGTCGAATGACGTATAATTTACCTCGGAACGTTACTTCAAATTTCCCAATTTTAGTGTTTCAACTTTCAACTCATCAAATTAGGAAATTTGGGAACGGCAACGGCAAATTGATCAAAGTTTGAATTATTAAAAATCAATTTGTCTTATTATAATTATAATGTATTATATAACTACTAATTGACTATGTCAACTAATTGTATTCGATATGGTAATTAACAGACAAAATTGTTATACTTTAACCACTTTGACATTGTAAATAGAGTAATTGGGTTTTTACGTGCACACATGTGCAATTTTATAATGTTGAGTGAAATCCAAGAAAAGAATTTAAATGACACGTAAATTTTTGAAATTAGATCAAATTTATGTGACATATTGATTTTTTTAGCAAGATATAGGACCATTTATTAAAATATAATAAAATCACGACCGCCCGAGTACATTATTACAAAATTAATTGTAAAGCTAAATTCAAACCGACATTTATTATATTAATCCAAGTTGTTTTTTGGGATGAAATTATAAGGAACGACAGTATTTTGATCCCGACTTGTGATCAATTTTGTTTCCATCTAACATAAAATAAAATTAATAGATTGTAAAATAAATGCAGGTAGAAATAAAAAGAGACACTCATATTTCAATTCAAGTTGTTTATCACGATTGTGTGTGTGGGTGGGGGATGGAAATAATTATAATTCACTTTTTTACCAGCTCAAATAACCTCGTCAAGATCAAGTTGTTAACACAATTGTGTGATTGTGGGTGAGGGATGGAAGTAATAAATTTATCAAGATCAAGCCAAATTTTGGATTTTTTTAACATCATTCTAATAGATTTATAACACGTTCTTCTTTTTTGAGTTTGTGTAAATTAATCACCGTTTAATAGGTAACATAATTGTAAATTTTGGGTATAAAATAATTATAGTGTTGTAAGTCAAAAACTTACAACGATGTTACCTCTTAAACGGTGATAAATTTACACAAACTCATAAAAGAATGAGTGTTCTGAACGTGTTACTATGATGTTAAAAAAAATCCAATATTTGACTTGATTTTGACGGAATTATTTGGGTTTTGCAATAAGAGTGAGTTATATTTTTTTTCCCGTCCTAGTAACATAATTTTGCTCAAAAACATAAAAACATTTATATTTTGCATTATTTTTTTATTTTTTTTGTGCTGGAATCTTTTAAGTACTGTTTTGTTATATTTAATATTTATTTTTAATTAAATTTTGTTTATTTCTACCGGGTTCTTGTTTTTATGTTTTTAAACAAAAATGTGTTTTTAATAGATTCTCAACCTATATATATAGGGATTATATTCTATGAAAACCCAATCTTAGTGATAAAACCCTTAAACCCTATGTTAGCTATTGATTTAAAATTTTAAAAATAAATATATGGTTCAAATTAAACCTGAATAAAAAAATGGCTTTTGAATAAACAAATCATTTTTAATGTGAGTTAATGTGGATCACATGTTTATTTTCAATATTCCAAATCAATTACTCACATAGATTTAAGGGTTTCTCTCTAAGATCGGGTTTTCGCATGATACAAACCCTATATATAAGGGATGGTTAACGTACAAATGAAATGAACGCGCCACATGTCATCTGGGTAAGGGACAATATCGTCCATATAAAATTACAGACTGACATTTAATACCTATAATTAAGGACCACCAGGATAATCACGGACCAATAATTACGGATCACATTTTATAACAATCACATACCGTATTTTAACACACGTAATCAAGGACAAAATGTATAATCACCGGACCAATAATCACGGACCACGTTATATGAAAATCGCGTACCGTCATTTAACATGCATGATTAAAGTAACAACTACACAATCACATACCAATAATCATGTACCAAATGTTAAAATCACGGACGACGTAAAAAAAATCGAAAAAAACTATAACAATACTACACTCATATTAAAGATAATAAAATTCTCAATTTTATGGTGTAATTTTCTTAAAAAAATAATAAAGCATGCAAAAGTTATTTAATTTTTAAAAAACGAGTGTAACTTGTTGTAACATAGAAAATATGGTTGTTCCCCTTTTGCCCTTCCAGTTATATTTACGCTTGGTTTGTGAAAAAGTTGTATAAAGTGGTGACCACTGATTAGTTTGATCAAATGGTCCAGAATTCATCTTACACTTCTCACGTTAAGAAGCATTTGTATTTGATCCGGCTACCATACGTACGTACGTACATACATACATACATGGTAACACAATTTTGCTTAATAATATAAAACATTTTCAGTTCGTTCACATCTCTAACCACCCTGTTCAACTAATCAATTCATTATCTCACTTAAATAACAGTTCAACTTGGATAATCAGACCAATTTCTAGTTTGATTGCGCGGTTTGGTTCTAAAAACACTGATACTACCATCCAATTAAATGATTAAATCTATGAGCCTTCGATCACACACAAATTAAGACATTGGCTGTAAACGAACCAAACGAACACGAACAAGCCCTTGTTCGTGTTCGTTCGTTTAATTTTTAACTTGTTCACGAACGCTAACCGAACGAAGATTCTTGTTCGTGTTCATTCATCAAGGAATTTAGATTGTTCACGAACACTAACGAACACATATTATTTAAACAACAAAAATCAACATTCTTAATCTCAAGCATTTGAGATAATCATTTACAAATATATAAATTAAAATATTATAGTATTAAACTAAAAATAACTTAAATATTATGGTATTAAACTAAAAATTAAAAATTAAAAATATACAACATATTTAATGAATAATTATAATAAATGAACTTAACCGAACATAAACGAACATGTTACCGAACGTTCACGAACACAAATGAACGAACACGACCCCTGTTCGTGTTCGTTCGTGTTCGTTCATTTATTAAACGAACGAACATAAACGAACTTCCTGCCAAATGGTTCACGAGCTGTTCGTTGAACGTTCGGTTCGTTTACAGCCCTAAAGACATGCCAATAAACTTCATCCTCAACTTATCCTTACCTTCATATGTTTTGTGTAGTTACTAAAAGTTATCTTTTTTGCAATTATATGCATATTTTTGTTTAATTATAGGCCTTTCTGTTCAAAAGCAAGATCCCTTGGCCATGTTTGTCCTTATAATGAGATCTTCGACTATTGCGATGATTTATAAATGTACATTCCGGCACAAGTGTCCCTTAATTTGACAATAATGATCATTGATACTTATCATTCATTAATTAGTTTTATACCCGTCCGGCAGCCGGGTAATATGATATAATCAAATTCAAATTATATTTCTTTAAATATTTTCAAACAAAAAATAACGACACAATAATGACATGTGGTATGTGTTAAAACATGGGACATGTGTCAATGATCCGTAAGTAACTGAAAAACCTACATAAACTGCTGGAAACCATCACAAAATTGATATAACCGCCTAATTTAAAGGATCATGATTTAATCTTGATAAATTTCAATGGATGAAAATTAATTTGGAGTCGGTTGAGTGCATCGGCGTCGATGTATATATAATATGTTCGATCAATTGAAAAATAATGACTTGTAAAATTTTGTCCCATTTAACTACATATTATAATATAACTTAATCAATAATCATAACTGTATATACATGTAAATATAATATAAATACTTTACATATATGGTTTAAAATCACTCCACGTGAATTAATATAAAGGACGAATATGTGTAGGTAAGGGTGCTTATAGTAAGTCATCCCACATGGCATGACATTAAGGAGTTTGAGCATCTATTATAAGTTCAAAGTTATGAATCATAAACATATATCTTTCGTCAAGTTAGATTTTAAATTTATTGGGTCAAACCATGGGTTCTTACGCAGTCTAGTGGTTTGTTAGTATTTCATTATTAGTCTGTAAGTTTCATAAATTATTAATATAGTTACAAACTTTAGACATTTATAACATATATAGCTGGCAGACCGCATAGATCATCCCGGTATTTTACACCAATTAATTGTGGTTAGAAATTGCTTTCATAATGTTAATGTTAATTATTTGGTTTACAATTACATCAAAGTTTTATTCAAAAGAGTTGTCTGGTAAATTACTCACATGGAGTGATTGGGTTAGGTTATTGGTAAAACATTATATCAATAATATAGTTTTTAAATTTAAAAAATATGTATAAATAAAAGTAATATATGCATGATGTAATTTATTTAATCGGAATTAATATCGATATAGAAAGGGTTCTGTTATTCACAAAACTACCCATATCCTTCACACCTTTTATACATCTTGTATAGGTTTATACAAGACGTACATCAGGTCAATCATTATTTGTCAGATTTTGTTAATGTCAATGATTGGACTCACATACGCCTCGTACACGTGACCAATCATTGTCAATTCATTGGATGTCAGAGGGGGATATACCCCTCATATAGACCTATACGACGCGTATACGATCAATGAGGTGTTTAAATAAAAAAAGTTAGATGCGTGAATAATCAGCCCCAACGTATAAATATTAGAACTATCCGATTTGAACGAGGCACCATCCAAATCCCCTTTTTAAGTTTTATATATATATATTTAGGTAGTATAATATGATGATAAGAGAAGAACACTTCAATACTTTTTACTTTTCTTAGAGATGAGACATTATTTTCTTTGATATATAATAATATATACAATGGACACTATTAATGTATTTGATATAATATTTTTCGTCTGAAACATTTATTTGAAATATAGGTTTATACGGGACGTATATCAGGTCAATCATTATTTGTCAGATTTTGTCAATGTCAATGATTGGACTCATATATGCCTCGTACACGGCGTACACGTGACCAACCATTGTCAATTCATTGGATGTCAGAAGGGGATATACCCCTCATATAGACCTATACGACACGTATACGGTCAATGAGGTGTTTAAATAAAAAAAGTTAGCCCCAACGTATAAATATTAGAACTATCCGATTTGAACGAGGCACCACCCAATACAGAAATGGCATCCGTCAAATCATTCCGCAACAAGGACACTCCATAACTTCTTTAACACATATATACTACTATATAATACATATAAGAAGGACAAAATAATAATTTGCTTAAATCTCTTAAAATTAAGAGTTTTACAACTTTTATAGCATATGGTACAACTTTTAATTCTAATTTAAATGTTTGTTTGTGTTCTCACTTTGTCCCACATTGGTAGCTTTTAAGAATTTAAGTAAGATAGAGTGATTATAAAAGAAACCATTCAAAACAAATGAATCACCTCTTGACATTTTTGATGCATTTGATCTTTTATGTTAATAGTTAAAGTCGGTTTTAGTTAACTACCAAGTTAAAAAAATTGCTTTTGTTATGGTTATGACTCAAGAACGAACCATGCAAACCTTTAAGACATCCAACTTAAGTGTTGTGTTTTCCGCTGCAACGCGCGGGTACTAGACTAGTATGTTTAAAGTATGTATCCATTTCAAATAAATGTTTCAGACGAAAAATATTATATCAAATACATTAATAGTGTCCATTGTATATATTATTATAGGGTGAGGTTCCCCTAAAAAGTCTATTTTGCCTAAGAAGGATTTTCAAAAACTCGAAAACCGACTCAAACAAACCTCGATTGAATTCATTTTTGCATCATTGGAACCGGCTTGTCGAACCCTAAAACCCAAACCTTAAATCATAAACAATAAACCTTAATACTAAAACCAACACTTTAAAAACAAATCTTTGACATAAAGATAAAACTTAAAAGCTAAAAATCAAGCCCTAAAACCTAAAATCTAAATCTAGTTGTTAAAACGAAAACTTAAAAGCTAATATTGTAGGGTTCGATAAGACGGTTCCAATGCTATCGAAATGAGTTCAATCGGAGTTCGTTTGGGTCGGTTTTAAAGATTTTAAAAGTCCTTCTTAGCCTTCTTGGGCAAAATATACTTTTTATTTGATCTTTCCCCTATTATTATATATCAAAGAAAATAATGTCTCATCTCTAAGAAAAGTAAAAGGTATTGAAGTGTTCTTCTCTTATCATCATATTATACTACCTAAATATAAAAAAAATACTTAAAAGTGGATTTGTCGTTCTCCAATAAAGTTTAGGCAAAAAAATTTTCTCGTCTATTTCTTTTATTAAATACTAACCGTTTTTCTTATTAAATATATTTCAAATTTACATATCTTCTTATTACAATAATTACTAAAACTTAGTAAATTATAGAAGTTTTTGAATTATTTCTTATATTAAAATATCATTTTGTAATTTAAATCTTTAATATATATTATAGCTATTCAAATATTGATTATTTCTTATTTTATCAAAAGGTGTGGAGATCTAACATACAAATCTTCGCAAAAACAATTATTAATAACATGTTATATTAATTCATCTCATGTTATACATAAGTTTATAACCTAATAGATCGATAAACATGCAAATGCGTGTTTCTATAATCATAAGTTGGCATGAAAATTAGAAATTAAATTGAATACTTAAATAAAAGAATACATATAGAAACATGTGTCATTTTCTTGTAAGTTCTGAAAAAAATATTTCTAATTTTTCTCTTCTACAAATACTAACTTGTTAAATACTATTAATTTTAAATATTAAATGATGCAATTAAATATTAAATGTATAGATATTCTTATTCTAATAACTATTTATTAGAAGTTAATAAATCACAAGAAAATTTTCAATTATATTTTAAAATAAAATTTAAAAATCTTAAATAGATAATTACTTATTATTTATATTTTTTAAATAGTTTTTTTATTTATCTTATTTTATTAAAAACTGATAGATGTTAAGATACAAATTTTTAAAAATAAAAACTGTTGTTCTATATTATATTTATTAAAAATACGTGTTTGAACCTAGTTCTGAGATAAAAAAGGTATCCTAAAAAGGTAAATTACAAACTAACATTTGAAAGCATATTTTCGGGAAGCTGCATTAAAAAGGAGTGTCCTCTTTTTTATTTTAATATTCACTCACATTACATGTTCTTACATGTCTATAGGTGAGGGTGTTGACGAGCCGAATCGAGCCGAGCCAGGGGTCAGCTCGGACTCGGATCGGATTAAGAGCTAGCCTGGCTCGGTTCGGCTCGGATTGTAAACCGAGCCTAAAATTTTGGCTCAGACTCTTCTCGTTTTTATCCGAGTTGGCTCGGCTCGTTTTTGGCTCGGTTTTTACATAAGAAATTTAGTATTTTAATTGCATTCACCTCAACTCAGCTCGATTCATTTTTGGCTCGGTTTTTACATAAGAGAGGAGGCGTGAATATGTGAAACTAGGAATTTAGAATATGATTTAGGAATTATGAATTAGTGGAACACGTGAGAATTGAGATTCATTTCGTATTTCCGTTTATTTTATTTTATTTTTAACATAACTACAATTAATACCAAAGTATATTTATTAGTGAAAGTAACTTTATAGTTTTATATTTTAGTATAACATGTTGTACAAACGAGCCGAGCCACGAGCCGAGCCAGCCCTGACTCGGACTCTGCTTGCTTACAAAACGAGCTGGCTCGGTTCGGCTCAGTTACAAACGAGCTTTATTCGAGCCGAGGTTTATCCGAGCTTTTTTCGAACGAGCTACGAGCCGAATCCGAGCTTCGAGCTTTTTAAACAATCCTATTTATACGAGACAATATAGTCTTTTTAACATTTAGTTATTTGATAATGATTAGGCTGGTATGTAACTTATACGATACATATAAGTAAGCTTAGGTGAGGTCGATCATTGACACTGAAAGGTTCAAACAAACAATTATTAAGCCCCTGTATGTCTCGTAAAAGTTTATATAAGACGTATAAAAATACTAAGTTTGAGAGTTGAGTGTAAAAATAACGGTATCACTTTAAACACGCACCACAAATTTATAAAGTCAACCAAGAATCTATCAAAAAAACCACATAAACCTCTCTCTACTTTTTTTTTTCTGGTACGCTTATCTCCTTTCAAAAACTAAAACTATGCGTGTACACCGTTTCAAATTATGTGATGTTTTGTTATTTACGATTAGTTTTATCGTTCTGATGTTAGCTTTCTAATGCTGTTCATAAATCTGGAGGTAAATTATTGAATTTTCGTACATATTTAATGTTTCTGGTAAGAGATTGAATGGAGTTGTGATCAACAATATGTGGTTGATTTGTTGACTTTTAATGAAAGTAATTACGAATCGTCAGAGAATGTTTCATTCCGTTAATTTAGAGGCTTGAATTGCAATTGGAGTGGATTTTGACATTTTATTTGAAGATTAATTTGAATTCGTTTTACTATGAACTTCGTGAATCGTGAATCAAGATTACGAGAGTGCATATATGTATGTATTTGTTGTGATTGAAGTGTTGATTTAGGGTTTGCTAATTGATTTCAGCCATTTTCGTTTGATTTGCAGAAAACGCATGTTTACACGAATACAAGTTTTATATTTTAGGTAATTCATCTTCTTCACACACAAAAACGCACATGGAATGATAGAAACCGAAGTGCCGTAGCACCTGTAAAGTAATTTGAACAAACTTTTCTCCTACGGGTTGTACTTTATGCTTATGAATTTGTACTTTAATGGTAGGCTGTTGGTGATTACTATGTTATCTGGATTTCATCTTCTTCGACAATCTTCTGTTTAGAGAAATGGTCAGTCTAAATTGTTGTTTCATTTCCAATTTGTGCAATTATCCTTGAAGATTTGAAACCCTGTCTAGACTTTATAACACTTATGTCTACTGTTCAAAATCATTGTCATCATCTGATTAATTTTTTATCTCCATTTAATGAGTTTTTAATCATTGTTTTGTGGCATATCTTCTTCATATATATGTCACAGGAGTTCCCTTCTGGTGTTTTGTGACCCTGTCTTACAAAGGTCTAGAACTCTAGGGTACATACCAATTTGGAATGTGCTGAATAATCTTTAAAAATTATGCATGTCTGGCCCTGTGGCCATAGCGGACAACGTCGAACGAACATTATCTTTGTCAAATAGAACAAGATCTCTCAGTTCGGTATCATTTCACAACAATGACAACATCAATTCTCTAGCAAATGGAGAATCATCTCGATCTTCAATTGAAACAGCCACTAGATCTGGAGAGATCAAACTCCAAAATGGGGAACTTTACTCAGGTTTTCTGCTTGGAAATGTACCCGAGGGTTCAGGAATTTATGTTTGGGCAGACGGCTGCAAGTATGAAGGAGAATGGAGAAGGGGAATCTGGCATGGTTATGGAAAACTTCATTGGCCATCAGGGGCTCGTTATGAGGGAGATTTTACAGGTGGGTATATGCAGGGAACAGGGACATACATCCGAGCAGATAATCTAGTTTATAAAGGTCGTTGGCGGTTGAACCGCAAACATGGGTTGGGTTATCAAACTTTTGCTAATGGAGATGTGTTTGAAGGGTCTTGGATTCAGGGTTCACCGGATGGACCGGGTAAGTATTCATGGGCTAATGGAAATGAGTATTCAGGAAACATGAAAGCAGGAAAAATGTCAGGTAAAGGTGTATTTACTTGGACTAATGGTGATTCGTATGAAGGTAGTTGGTCTAATGGGGTTATGCATGGTTTTGGAGCTTATACATGGAGTGATGGTGGTCGTTATGTGGGCACATGGACATCTGGGTTAAAAGATGGAAAAGGAGCCTTTTATCCAAATGGGTGTAGGGTGCCAGCTAGACAAGAACTATACCTTCAAGCTTTGAGGAAACGTGGTTTGTTGTCTGACTTGCAAAAATTCAAACAAGTGTCACGTATTCAGCATGCTTCTTCAATCGATATGGGACTCTTTAAAATCGGTGGTAGTCGACCATCTCATAACAATCTATCTGAAAAGCTTTCAAAAGATAACCTTTTGAATTTGGATGAATCTCATAACAAAAATGTTTCTCTAGAAAGAAGATGGAGTTTAGAGGTTGCTATTGAAAAAGTTATGGGACACAATTTGGCATCTTTAATGTCCGAGTCTGGTCGGGAGGATGATACTAAGGCTCCAATTCTTGAAAGAGAATATATGCAAGGGATCTTAATCAGTGAACTTGTGGTTGACAGTAGTTTTTCAGCAGGTTCTAAAAGAGAAATGAGAAGACAGAGGAAAATAGTGAAAGAGGTTAAGCGGCCCGGGGAAGCCATTATTAAGGGTCACAGGAGTTATGATTTAATGCTCAGTTTACAACTTGGAATCAGGTACATTTAAGCTCAAAAATTTCATGGTATTTTTCATCTGTTATATTGAATTAATGCACATTGAACTTTAACAAATGTAATTAGGTATACTGTTGGGAAAATAACACCAGTTCAAAAGCGAGAAGTGCGAGCATCAGATTTTGGCCCTAGAGCTAGCTTCTGGATGCAATTCCCTAAAGAAGGGTCTCAACTGACACCTACTCATCAATCGGAGGATTTTAAGTGGAAGGATTACTGTCCAATGGTTTTCAGGTTGGTTCTTTTGTATTATTAATATAAGGCTTCGAAGAACATTAGCTGCATTAGTTTCTTTTATCATGCACAAATCATTGTACAATTCTGAAATGATATATTTAAAACATACAAAATTTCTGCTTCTAAAATGATTTTTTTTTTTTGCAACTACACCAGGAACTTGAGAGAGATGTTTAAGATTGATGCTGCTGACTACATGATGTCCATTTGTGGGAATGATGCTCTTAGAGAACTTTCTTCTCCTGGGAAAAGTGGCAGCGTCTTTTTCCTATCTCAAGATGATCGTTTCATGATTAAAACTTTGAGGAAATCTGAGGTTCAGGTATCCGCATTATATGAACAATTTGATTCAAGTTATGTTTAGTCTCTATCCGGGTAAAAGCCAAAAAAAATTACCTAAAAAAGAAATGTGCCAACAGGTTGAATGCTTCTAAAGTCACTCAAAGTGTATTTTTAATGCATAAAAAGCACACGTACAAAAATGAGACATTTTGGCCAACCCAACCGGTCCTTAGACTACAATAATTACGTGTTTTAAGTTTAAACTGATTCCCAACCACCTATTTTGCAAACATTAGCTACCTCATATATTTGTGACTGATTTTATGTGGTTTCACATACATGTGATCTGTTGCTTTCCATTTTTCTTTCTTTACTTTTTCTTTTTTGCTTGGGCCATTCTTTTAGCACATCTATGAGATTGTCATGTGTCACATTATCTCTAGGATATCATTTATGTGCGCTCGCGCATGCATAGGGGTATTATGTATATCTAGATATTTTACACTGCTAATACTTCTGATAACAGAATTCTTATGTCACCTTTAGTGAACTTTGTCTAGGATTCTACTTACTATTGTTAGTTTTAGGTCCTTCTGCGGATGCTTCCGGACTATCACAGTCATGTGCGGACATTTGAAAACACATTGATAACTAAATTTTTTGGTCTCCACAGGATAAAACCATCCAGTGGTCAAAAGGTAACATTATGTTTTAATATCATAAGTGAGGAACCTTTTTTGTATTAAACTTCTGTATTGGTGTTCTTAATATAGTTTATATGATTATTTCAGTTCCGGTTTGTAGTCATGGGAAATATGTTCTGCACAGAATTAAGGATTCATAGAAGATATGATTTAAAAGGTTCCTCCCTTGGGAGGTCTGCTTACAAGGTTGAAATAGATGAAAACACAATACTCAAAGATCTTGATTTAAATTACTGCTTTTATCTGGAACCATCTTGGCGTGGTGCTTTGTTAAAGTGAGTACTGCAAATAATCTATAAACAATTTGTAGTCGGAAATTCTTCTAGGCATTCCTGTTTATTTGCATTTTCATTTTCATGTGACTTTATATTTAGGGAAAATTACCAAACCAGTCATAGTTGACCACTTTTTTACCAAAATAATCAATCAAATTCCGGCGTCTAAGACGTCACTTTAGACGCTCTTTTTCTGTACTTTTTGTAAACATACGGGCCCACACGTCGGCGGCTTTGTCGGTGTCTAAATGGGTGTCTTAAGACCCCTTTTTTACCGGCGTCTTAGACGCCGTATGTTTACAAAAAGTACAGAAAAAGGGCATCTAAAGTGGCGTCTAAGACGTCGGTAGGAAAGGGGTCTTAGACACCCATTTAGACCCCGACAAAGCCGCCGACATGTGAGCCCCTGTGTTTACAAAAAGTACAGAAAAAGGGCGTCTAAAGCGGCGTCTTAGACGCCGGAAATTAAGTGATTAGTTTGGTAAAAGGTTGTCAACAATGACTAGTTTGGTAATTTTCCCTTGTATTTATAGGTTACGGCTCTTTACTTAACCACAAATACTGCAAGAACCAATCAAAACCATTCATTTATTATTTAAAATTAAATGCAAAGTGAGTCCACACGTGTAGAATGATATTTACAATATTTGAATATACATAAAGTTATGAATATATCAATTCAAGTATATTCACAACAATGATGTATTTTAATATTCATGTTAGAATTTTAGATAAATACACTGATTAATAAATGATTTTGATCGGTTCGCTTTCTCACAATATATGTGGTTTTGTAAAGAATCCTTTTTATTTCTATTGGCCACAACCAACTCTTTAATTATAAAATGATTTCTATTTGTTAATATTGAGGCAAATCTCGAAGCAATGGTAAAGTTGTTGCCATGTAACTTGGAGGTCACAGATTCGAGTCATGAAAACAGTCTCTCGCAGAAATGCAGGGTAAGGATGCGTATGTTAGGCCCAAGTTGGCTCCACCCCCCAACCCATGCATTTGGGAGCTTCATGCCCCGGCCTTGCGCTTCTATTTATTAATATTGTATTACGGTTTGAACATAAGACCACGTGACCGTATTTGTCTTTATATTTGCAGTCAAATTGAAATTGATAGCAACTTCCTAGAAGCTCAAAATATAATGGATTACAGCCTTTTGCTTGGTGTTCACTATCGAGCCCCTCAGCATCTGAAATCTTTGATGTCTTACAATCAAAGAGTAGCAGCAGATGGCCTGGGAATAGTTGCAGAAGAAGGTGTTTTTTTTTTCGATTTGACATTTCAGATTTCTGCACCTTTAAAACATAAACAATCATGCGATGTCAAAAAGAAAAAAACAATCTAATTCATTTTTATTGCTTTAATTGCAGAATCTATGGCGGATGAGATATCACCCCAAGGTCTTGTTTTGGTGCCACGTGGATCTGAAGATGGTAGTGTTGTTGTAGGCTCACACATCCGAGGAAGCCGTCTGCGATCATCAGCTACTGGTGATGTGGAAGTGGATCTCCTTCTCCCTGGCACTGCAAGGTATCATAAATATGTAGAATTGGTATTCTTAACCCGTTTATTTTTTAATGAGTAAATCTGGGTTATGTTTTATCTGTAAGAGTCAAAAAGATGACCTAACGATCTAACTAAAAAGAAAATGGGTCAAATGGGTTGATCTCTGAACTGTATAAAAATGCATAAAACCTCTTGAATCTCTTTACTAATGCCGTTTCATTATTCTTGTACTAGCATGGTTTAACAACTTTTTGCAAATAAATTATAAAATTAATGAGAAGATAAAAAATGTGTTGGCTGGCTGGTCCAACCCAATTCCATCTGTGTTAGAAAAAAAGCTTTTGTACCTGAACTCATTTTAACCTGTTATCATACATGTTACACTTACCCACCCTAGGTTACCTTAGACCATGTGTAACTTAGATGTATATTTTTGATATGCAGAAGCATTTATTAAAAAAAAAAACCTAACCATGTTTAACACCTAAAAGCAAGACAGACTATATTTCTGTCATTTGTTGGCATTTGACTCGTATCTCACAATTTATGAACATATACTCTACTAGCACAAGACAAATATGAACAATTCATTAACACTTTCTACTAGCAACAGAATGCAAAATAACATGCATGATAAGCTAAGATGTTGAACTGTTGTATATTTTAGTGTAATTGGATGTAAAGGAATATTGAAGAGTTGGATGTGTGGATTGTACACTCGTTTAATATTTTCTGAGCTCCAGACCAAGCGCGGGGGCAAGGGGGTTGCGCCCCCTTGCGGTTTCTTGAACTCGCAGAATGAATGATCAATCGAAATTCGTATCTCTGAAATTCTCTCTATTGGATTCTCCCAAAATCAAGTTTCTTGAACTCGGAAGGGTAGAAATATTGATTTCGGATAGTGATTTCATACACGATCCGATAGATTTTCAAGCAATTATAGAGGAATTTCTCCAACAGAAACAAATTTACAAAACATTTATGCATGTGTTCCAATCTGAGCAAATTGCTAATTTTATAATTTTGTTTTTAGTAATTAATCATGGTTCTGTTTTCAACTCTTTTTTTTTTCATAATTTTTTTGGCAGGCTACAAATACAGCTAGGAGTGAACATGCCAGCAAGAGCAGAGCTTCTGCCAGGTGAAGAAGAAAAACAAATGTTTCATGAGGCATATGATGTAGTGTTATACCTCGGCATCATCGACATATTACAAGAATACAATATAACAAAGAAGATTGAGCATAAATATAAATCATTTCAATTCGATTCACTTTCCATATCGGCCGTGGACCCCACATTTTACTCGCAACGGTTTCTCCAGTTCATCCAGAAAGTATTCCCTCAAAATGGTGCACCAAACTAAAACCGTTCTACATTGAGCAAGATTCTCTCGTCTAAGGTTCGTCCTTTTATGTTTCTCGATGATCAACAAAGCAATCGTGATATGCAATATCACAGGGTGATGGAAGATAATATAACTAGAGAGATAAATGCATTACAGGGTGCAGAAAGTGAACACTATGAATTTTGTAACGTGTCATGTATGAAACTCAGCTCTGAAACCTTTGTATTTCATACAGGTTGTTATTTTTTCTTTCAAGTTGATTTTATTTATTTTGTTATCTGTTAATATCGATGAAGTTTCAAAAGAACTAAGAATTGCCATTGTGACACACTGATACTTATACAAAAATATTCTCATGTTTGGGTTGACATGTTTAACCCGTTTAATTAAACAAGTGGAACCCACCAACCTGTTTTTGATCCATTTTACAGGATTAAAACCTGTTTATAACCCGTCAATATGTTTAGATAAATGGCTATGCAAGTCATGTATAGGTTAAACAATTTTAAGTGTCTATGTTAAAGATTGATGTCTTTGGTACAAAGAAATACATGAGTTGTGTTCACGTTAAAGCAGCTAAGCCACCGATACGACATCATTGCCTTCCCTGATTAGAGATGGGCAAAAAAACTGGTTCTGGAACCGGAACTGATTTCTGAACCGGTATTACTGGAACCGATTCTATCTTTACATGGCAAAAACACGAACCGGTTAAAAACTGGAGTCGGTTATTGACTTTGTTGATCAAAACCGGAACCGAAAGTTGTTAAAAAAATTGGTTTGTCCACATCTACCCCTAATTAAAACAAAGGAATATCAAACCAGAATGGACGGTGGCCCACGTGAAAATAAGGTACAAAATGTAGCCACATTTCAGTCAACGTAAATTTATTTGGTAAGGCCTACATAGCATTTTTATCATAACCATCCTTTCCCTCTGAGCTTGTGGGGGTGCGTCTGCATCTATCAGACTATCATAAAGTACCCATTTTCACTTTGTGTTTCTTTTCTTTTCTTTTTCCTTTTTCTTTTTTTTTATGATTTATTTTTAATTATGTTTAATTTTTATTCATCGAGACAGACGATTTTTTTTAAGTTTTTTTTTTTTAAATGTAAAGTTACGTGACAGTGTATTGAAAGCTGGATCAGCGATCATACGTGTAGCCCTTTCGGTTCAATGGTTAAACAATGATCCGTCAGGTCATTAGCTTGCAATCATACTTGTGACACTGATAGCCAAACTGGTAACTCGTGCTTCACGGAGTTCAACATCTTTAGCTAACAAACGAAGGATGTAAACATAGAAAGTTTTTCATTGGGTTTATTCCGGTTTTGTCTAATTTGCCTCAAATCTTTTATTGGTTTCAGTTCCGTTTTCAGATGGGTAAAGATGGAATCGATTTTGATAATTCTGGTTCCAGTTTTGATTTATCTGATAAACTAAAGCCATCTGTATCTGTTGGTTCATGTTGGATCGGTTTTGATTAGGATGTTTGACATGCATAAACAAAAAAGAAAATATAATTATTCATTAACTTGTTGGAATGTAGCATTGAGAGCAAATAGTTACTCAAATAGACAGTAATCAAAAGTGAATAAAGAGTGTTAAAGACACCTGCCCCAATTATTATTATTATTAGTATAGGCAAAAATATCATATTCAATTATAATTAAAACAAATATTGAAAATAATTTCTTTAACAAATAAAATAAGAAATCTTTATACATCCCGTATAGGTCTATATGAGTCATATAAGGGTAATCATTGTTAGGATTTTTTAGTATTAATAATTGAGCTTTTATACGTCTCGTATATACCTATATGAGATGTATATATCCTAAAGCATACGATATCAATTATTATCAAATCAGTGGTGTCACAGGGGAATATATGTCTTATATATGCCTCTACGATACGTATAATTAGAGGTGCACAAACCGGTTAACCGGTGGAAAATCGGCTTTGAAATAACCGAATCGATTAAAGTCCGGAAACCGTTTTTTACCAATAACCGGTTCTGCTAATAACCGGTTTTTCAAGATCTAAAACCGAAACCGGTTAACTGCAAAATAACTGATTTTTTCCTAAGTTAGACCGATTAACTGGTTTGGTCTCTTGAAACTTCAAACTGCTCCTAAACTGCCAATTTTTTCAAAAACCTAAAACCGATTCCAATAACCGGTTTCTAATCGGTACTGGTTCGGTTGGGCAAAAACCGAAACCTGAACTTGGTGACCACCCCGGATTCGCATCTCACTTCGGTTTTCAGAAAGTAACATCTCATCATCCCTCAGGTACCACGATTTTCTCTCTCTAGATTCCATCTTTCACCAACGCACTTTTCCTCTCAATTTCTTCAACAAATTTCATGTCATATTCGTTTTCTTAGTTAACAATCACACTTTCAGCAGAAATTTGATCACACACTGTTGCGAGATTTGTTTGTTTGCTCCAAAACACACAGTTACAGAAAACTATTCAGCGTAATGAGTTCGTCGTCGGCTCAGTATGCTCTGTCATTTAAGATCCTGTTGATCGGAGATTCTGGTGTCGGCAAAAGCAGTCTTCTCGTCAGTTTCATTTCCAATACCGTCGACGATCTAGCGCCTACTATTGGTAATTTGAATACGAACTCTAGTGATATGATTGAATGGATTTCGGATGTTTGCTTTTCGTTTTTGAATTTTGTAGACGGTTTTTTCGTTCATTGAATTGATATAGTTTGGATGTGTGTGTTTAGAATTTTGTTTTTGGAGTGTGTACGAATTTTAGTGGATTTATATGTTAAATTTTGATATGATTTATGCATCTACCGGAAATGTAGGTTCACAAGCCCTTTCAAAATGGAAAACAGATCAACGGTTTTCCTGTTAAACTTGTTATTTGCTTAAGCAAAATTGATATGAATTTTGTTGTGATTTGTATCATATTAATTTTAACCTGAGCATTTGTTCATAGGGATTAAGCATTATTCACTCTTTCTTCTCTAGGTTGACAGTTGTGTTAGCTTGTTAAGTTTACAATGTGGCTTGATAGGATCCGACACTTGGTTTTTGAAAGTGTGAGGCACTTTGAGGCGTTCAGGTCCGAAAAGCCGAGAGGCTTGAGTCAAGAGCTTCACGTGGATACATATACAAGGCATTGCTCTATGCACAACCAATAAGTTGCATCTCGCTCATCTATTTTAAATTAACCATTAATAATCTCTTTACCTTTTGGACCTTTTGGTCGTGTTCATGTGTCAGCCTTTTTCAAATCCTAATTTTGCCCAATTTTAGATGTGCATGACATGCTGCCTCAAGGCCCTAAGGCGTTTTCCTAATCGCCTTGCATATTTTAAAAACAAACATTTTGCCATCATGTTTGTGTGTACATCTGCAGTGTTTCAATATTATTGCATGAATGCCACCCTATGAGATATCTCTGTGTTATTTCTATGTATGGTCATTTCACGCAAGCAGTAAGTTATAATTTGTGTAGTAATGTGTTCAAACTGTCGTTTTATCCACCTCTATGCATAGTAATTTATAGCTCTTGATCTTTTATGTATTTGGATTACACATTCAGAAGAAAGGAACACACAAGTCTCTGTCTTACTTGTAAACTGTTTTATTTTCTACCTAACATACTCCTTATTTGTTAAGCAGGTGTTGACTTCAAAATCAAACAGTTAACAGTGGCTGGGAAAAGATTAAAACTTACAATTTGGGATACAGGTATGCATTAGCAATAATAACCACCCTCAGTTATTTTAAAAAGCTGATTCTAGATATTGGTCATTGCCTTATGTTGGAACATCAGTTGTCTGCATTTTATCATATTTCTCATTTCCCAGACAATAATCATCAAAGCATTGTAACTTTAAGAACAGACAGATTTAACACGAATATCTTAAAATTTACCATCAATGGTTACGGATCTGTGATCTGATGATATTTGTTGCAGCTGGACAAGAGAGATTCAGGACATTGACAAGCTCTTACTATAGAGGTGCCCAAGGGATTATTCTTGGTATGCAATCGCTATGCTAGGCATATTTCTTTGCAATAGTATTATAAATTTGTATCTTTGAAGCTCAAGTAAAGTTGTAGTTTTTGGTACTATATAATTAAAATTAATACATGGTGTTTAACAATTCCAAAACTGTAGCATCTGATCACTCATGCCAACCATTATTGTATATTTTGCTCACAAGAAGCTCACTTATTTTATTTTTGGTTCCCAAGTGGAGCCTTTATAGGAGGCCACCGATCCTTGGTGTGCTCCCACCCAAGCATGTTGAAATGTGCCTAAAACGTGTTGGTGAAATTTTGATACGTCATGCTTGATGACCTAGTATCTCTCCTATGGATATAACATAACAATGTAGGTTTCATCTAATGCGTCGCAATTAATATCTATAATGTGACATCTGGTTTTAGTCTCTTGTAATAACTTTTTAATTGTTGAATAACATGATTGTGTAGCTAACATTTTTAAGACCATATAGTTTACCTTGGATGTTGATACAAGTTTTTAGTGGTACTTATTCTTTGATTGCATATTTTCCCAAGCTTATTTAGTGATATCTTAATCAAAAACTGCATGCGTTACAGTGTATGATGTTACAAGGAGAGAGACATTCATAAACCTGTCTGAAATATGGGCCAAAGAAGTGGATCTTTATTCCACTAATCAAGATTGTATCAAGATGCTTGTTGGAAATAAAGTTGACAAAGTAATCTCCAGATTCTCTTTCAATGTTTGACATTCTTGTGAACCTGCTTCCGTTATTCCAATTTAGATCATGCGGATAGGTGTTTTGGGGATTTTTCCATTTATAGGTCACTTAAGTATCAAACTTTTATTTCAGGATTCAGAAAGATTTGTAAGCAGGGAAGAAGGTGGTGCTCTTGCAAAAGAACTTGGTTGTTTCTTTATTGAATGTAGTGCTAGAACTCAAGAAAATGTACAACAATGTTTTGAAGAGCTTGCACAAAAGGTAAAGTTGGTACTAACGAATGAATTGTCTTTTTTCTCAAACGATCAAAGTAAAAATAAAATATTGAATGGGTAAAATAGCCTGAAAGTTTACCAAACATGCTCTTTAAATCCATCCAACCTGTTAGATTCTTTTTATTCAAGGACTAACGCATTATTTATTTATATAAAAATAACTAATATGGACAAGAAAAAGCATTTATGATCATTCAACTGCACCTGAATAGGTTACACTTACACATGCACCAAGACCATGTGTAATGAACGGAGGCATGTGACCCCCCCTCAAAATAATAAAACACACACACAAAATAAAATTAAAAAACACACACACATAAAGTTTATAGGGGCTGCAAACTTTTTGTTTTTGTTTTGTTTTTTCTCCAACTAAACATCCAATTTCTCTTTTTAAATTAAATCACAAATTCATACAAATATCACGTATGTATCTTTATCATTATTATTTGAGTGTTTCCTTGACAGTATTTTTCTATAACTATCACTAAACCATTATAGTCTATACATAATTTAAGGGATTACTTGGTAGCCTCTTAATAGTCATTAAGAGTTTACTTTGTAATGGTTAAAGGTATGTGTGGCAAAATGGACGGGTTGGGTTGGGTAGGGTAGGGTAATGGGTTAGAATGAGTGCGGTTAGGATGGGTACGGGTCAAGACGAGTTTTACACAAAATCCGTTTGGGCTTAAACAGGTCGTTTAAAAAAAATCAAAATTCGATCAATTTAAAATGAGTTGTAACTAAAAAATAGTTTATTTAGATAATATTTAATGATTTTCTGATTAAATATATTATTATTGATCATTCTTACCCATTGAATTCTATTATGTTCACATAGTTTTTAAGTTGCCCATCTTGACCCGCTTTGTTTTGAGGTGTTGCCTATCTCAACCCATACTATGTCATAATGTTACTCATTTCAACCCAAAATGCAATAATTGTTTACCTATTTCTATCCATTTATCTTGCTATGGGTCAAGATTGTCAGGTATAGTTAAAAGGTAACCTTAAGTCTCAATAATGTTATCTCTTAACAATTCAGACTTAAGATTACCTCTTAATAATTAAGAAACTATGAATCATTAAGAGTAGTTTCTTAATAACCATTAAGAGGCTAACAAACAGCCCTTAACTGATCCAACTCCCAAACGACCATATTGGCTTACATTAATGAGTTCTCATGCATGATGATGTTGCAGATAATGGAAGTTCCAAGTCTGCTGGAAGAAGGGTCTACGGTAATGAAAAGAAACATGATGAAGCAGAAACCAGAGCACCAGGCTGCAACACCTAATGGTGGCTGTTGCTCATAAAAATGCACCCAAATACATGTAAATCCGTAATTTCTTCTAGTGAGATGGATTGATATTAAAACAAAAACAGCAAAAAGAAAATACCATCGTGCACTTGTAAAGTTGTTTTGTTTTATCTTTAAAAACTGCACCTGAGCATCATGTGTTGTCGTGGTTATTACTTGTAAATAACTCAACACTCTTATTTGGTGGTTGTGAATTTTTTTGGTAATTATAAGTAATTTTACGCATGTTTAAGTTTTTCCTTTCTAATCCCTTTACCTGTTCCTTCCGGTTAGTCGTGTATTAAGGGGACCCAAGGGTTTATCACATAAGTGGGTTCTCATTGTTATTAAAAAAAATCAATTTTGCTTCAATTATAATTTAGGTATTATTCATTCTTTTAAAAATAAATGTGTTTGTGCCCGTTTACTAAACACAAACGAACATAAATGAAGAACAAAGTTCTATAAATACCCAACTAATGTTCTACAAATTTCATTCTTTCTTCTTAATAATAGAACAAAAATAAGCCTTCTCAAGTTTCAGCAAACAAAAACAAAAACAAAAATTTAAGATGTTACTATAAAACCTGAGATGCCATTGCACTTGGTCTAGTTGCGGCTTCTAATATCGTCCAAGTTTCTGTATTCAGTTCAGCTAGCTCACCTGGGGTCTGTTAAGTTATATGACATTAGCCACATGACCAAAAACATAAGAAAACCCGAAAGCAAACCAATCAATACCAACCTTTCCATACACATTTGTCTTGGTAGGTGATGCTCCGATTGAAAGTAAAAGTTGAACGATCTCCTCATGTTCCCCTCTGGCCGCATGATGAAGAGGCTGTTCCAAGATCAAATGAATGATAAATGATAATTCACTATTTTCATGCTTTATTTATTTTTTAAATACTGATAACAATATAATAAATAAACCTTTTATATACATGTGTTTTTTTATATATACAATTATGTTAAAATCTAGGCATGTTCAACACATGACCTATTTTAAGTAGAGAAACAAGTAAGGACTTGTACATGATGCAAGCTACACAAGGTGGGAGAGAGAAAGAAAGACGGTTATTTAACCACTTACATATCACATTTAGCACAATAAATACAAGTGTTCATGAGTGTCTCACAGTTGGTTCTCTACTTAAGATTGATTTTGTATTGAATGACCCTCCCTATAACTAATAAAAAAATTAAACGCACTGATAATTTCAAAAAGAAAGTTGATGCAGATGGTTCTCAAATTATAAAACCCAAAATTTTGGTTTTATCTGTGAACAACACCAATATGTTCAGCACTAAGCACATGTGTGTGATAAAACCTAAGTAACTTATTCAAAATAGGAAATACAATAAAAATACAAAATCAGCCTGCTTTAGTGTGGCAGCAGTCTCTCCAAAAGACGCATAAATAAACCCTAATTTCAATAATAAATACTGAAATCAAGCATGCTAGACCATGTCGCATAATCCCTATTTAAAAAATAAAAAAATTACACAAAATTGTGGATATATTATTACATGCTTAGATAATATAGATACTATCATTACCATAAATGAAAAGCAACTTACAGTGTCACCTTCCACATCAACTGATTCAAGCATTCTTTTCAAGCATTCTGAAGAATCGGCTTTATCAATCAAGAGTTGAGCTATTTCTAAGAATCCTGCGCAAGTTAACGTAAATTTGAGACAAATGGGGCAATAATTAAAAAAAAATTAAAAATAAAGCAACTGACTAACCTCCAGCACAAGCATCATGCAGAGGAATTCCACCATCTTCATCCTTAGCCTCCACTGAAGCTCCCCTTTCTAACAAAAGCTACATGAATAAAAAATTCATAGTTATATTTATTAACACGGTCAAAACTTTTCCCCTCTCACCCTGTTTCAGTGAAGTGTTTTGAATATTTTGATTAATATCACATATCTGAAATGCATCTTAACAGTAGCATATAGAGTATAACTTAATTTTGAATCTGCAATGATTGCTACTTGGAAAACAGGTATCTTTAACTTTCACCAAAATTGGGAAAAAACAGTTACTTTAGGATAAAGTGTATATTTTTCTTCATAAACTCACCTGGACACAAGACAAATGACCGTAGAGACAGGTAAGATGAAGGGCAGTATCTCCATCTTCAACTGGTTCATCAATGCTGCCACCATCTAAATTGTCTATTTTTGATGAAATAGTGAAGAAAAAAATCATTACAAGAGAGTCACATTGATGCAATTAGAAACCAAAAGATCTTTAAATTGTCTCTTTTCGATAACTGTTTTAGCAGACAAATTGGCTTGACAACATGAGAGAATACACAAAAGCGAAACCTTTTTAATTCTGGATCGAGAATTTTGCCATGTTGATGTTAGAGAACAATGAATCATACCTTGCAAAGTTATAAATTCCAAATAGACTATTCGAACAATTAAGAACTCAGATGCTAGAAAAATATAGTGGCACATGTTCTTGTTCTTGAAGCATAGATCAATCATATAAGTAATGATAAACTTTCAATTTAGCCTATATCTGCAATATCTAGATAGTATATAGTTAAAAATAATCATTAGTATTTCGTTAATATTTTAAGATGTGATGGCTGATGATTGCTTTCTTTGTACTATGGACAACAATGTCCCTCACCACCAACTCCTAGGTTCATACTTCAATTTCTACAATACATCACCACCATCAATCTACAAACATGTTCATTCAAATTGCATACCGATTCCATTTGGTCATATGTTAATTTCAGATTCGAAATTAAGTACCCTCACAAGTCACAAACCCTAAGATGAACAAATGAAACAATATCAATCCCTACCCTTCGCAAACATTCGATCATTCATTCACAACAGCAACCTGAATCAATCATCAGAAAGCGAATCATACGTGTTTAAAGAAGAAATAATAATTACCAAGGGCTTGACGGAGTGCGTCAACATCGCCGTGCATGGCGGCGGCAGCGAAATCGCGAAGGTGGGGAGGAGTATCCTCAAAATTAGATTCCGGCAACGCTCCTTCTTCAACGAGAATGATTCCGTTTTCATCGTCGTCGCCGTCGATGATGCCGTTGTGCCGTCCGGGAACCGCCATTTAAAATGCTAAAACCCCTAAAGGAACAAAGGAGACTTACGATTGAAGTTTCAGATGATGGAACTGGGGAATGTCCTCAGTGGGAGGTTGCTAAAAAACACCCTTCATATTTACGTAAAGCTTAAATGGTCCTCCCACTATGTCCAACTTCAAATCAATGGTTTTATTTAAATAGATTTAGGGTTGTGCATTGTGTGCTCGGTTCGGTTGGGTTTAGTTTTTGCCTAAAACCGAAACCTATTGTTGACATAGTTTTGATGAATGATGACCATGATTACGATCTTATATAAAATAGATGAAGGGATTTGAGGCCTTGAGGGTTAGAGATAAGATGGTTTAATAATCTTGAGAAATAAAAAGGAGGAAGTTGAAGGAATACAAGGAAATTGAGTGAATGGGAATCAGGGATTATCCTTAAGATTTGAGGATTTAAAATAAAAAATATAGATAAAATAATAAATAAAAAGAGCTTTATATTGGTTCGGTTAGTCGGTTAATTCGGTTTGTTCGGTTCGGTTTTCTAAAACATTTGGTTTCGGTTTTTTTCGGATTAATTTTTTTCGGTTATTCATTCAGTTCATATTATATGTTCGGTAATTTCGATATGGCTCGGTTTTTTGTTTTGTTTTTTTTTTTTGAAATTGATTATTCAGTTTCTTATTTCACTTCGAAACAAGTTACATCAAAACAGCAGGTAGACGGGCAACAAGTTGCGCCGCCAACCCTTTTTGAATTGCAAATCCTAACCTTCCAAACACAAACTCCTGCCCCCTTGGGGTTGAACAATTGTTGTGGATGACCCGTTGAACCCTCGTCAAGAAGTGGATAGCTTCTGATGCTAGGGAGCCAAAAGTATCAAAGGCAAAAGAAACAAAGACATGCTGGTTCTCTGCACAAGCTTTAGCGTGCTTATCCACAGGGGCGGCCCTGAGAAATTGGGTGCCCAGGACGAGTCGGGGAAAAAAGGCCCCTAACGCATTCAAAGCTCCTGACCAAGCGGGGGTCAAGGGGGCCGCGCCCCCTTGCGGGGTCCTAGGGGCAGCGCCCCTGGCGGGGTCCAAGGGGCAGAGCCCCTGGTGGCGGTCCCGCTGGCCAGTCAGCGGGCGGGGGTCAAGGGGGCAGCGCCCCCTTGTGGGGTTCGGGGCAACGCCCCGAAACCTAAACGAAATGTCATAAGTTAATATGTTCGGGATTAACTTCCGTATTTTACCTAAATCAGTCATTCAATAATCAGTAAACTGTAAATCCATGGGCCCAATTTCTTGGGATTTTGAATTTTAATTTCTTCTTGAACGTGAGCGTCCATGGAGCCGGTTAGGATAAAGGGCTTTTGAGAAACGAAATGGGCCCATAAATATATTTAATTGAGTTATTTGTTACTCAAACTCGTGTAATACTCGGGTTTATAACCTAATATATATATAAATACATATATAAAAATGCGCCCCTCGAAAATTTGGGCCCGGGACGGAGGTCGGGTTTGCCCCTCCCCCGGGCCGCCCCTGCTTATCCACTTTCTTTGATTCAGCCTTTCTTGCTGCTTGTCCGGCCACAAACCCGTTTTCCCTTAAACCAACCAAAGGGGAAACCCCTGTGAGGTCTACACAAACATGTTTCCCCCCAGCCCAGCCAAAGACGAGCAGATCCGCTGGCCGCAGAGTAGATCTCCCTTCCATAGGGTCTGTGAGAAAATTCACAGGGGCCTCTTTCTTAGCAGAGATCCCAGCTCTTCTTAGGATGTCCCACAAAACATCTCGCACCCAGTCGTGTCGATATTTGAACCCAGGGAGCTCTTTACAATGAACTGCGTGCTCCCCGTATTTATCCATACAAGCTTTACGACATATCGGGCAGGTTTCATCTTCACCCCTAAATTAGATTCTTATTTCTCAACTTCTGCCCTTAGAATTTTATTTTATGCCAAATCTATAATACGTTTATTTGATAATATGTATTACACAGAGAACAAAAAAAAAATGAAAAATATGATTTCCAATTGGAAGATCCATTAATTCAACTAGAAGAGACCTCTAAGTAGGAGCGTAAACGAATCAAGCCGGCTCGTAAAATACTTGAGTCGGATCGGTAAAAAACTCGAACGAGCCGAGCCTAAAAATATGGCTCGCTTAGTTATCGAGCCCAAGCTCGAGTTTTGCATATTGAGCTCGAGTTTTGCATATTGAGCTCAAGCCGGCCCGCGAGTCTAAACGATCTTTTTATTTTTATAACTTTTATATATTATTTTAAGAATATATTGATAAAATTAATTATTTTTATATATAAAATATGATAAATATATTTAAATCTTATATTTTATGTTAAATTAAGAAAGTAAAATTATAAATATATATTAAATTAGTAATTAAAGTAACTAAATTAATAATTGAAATATAAACGAGCCGATCCGAGCCTGAGCCTACAAAATTTCTAACGAGCCGAGCTCTAGCTCGAGCCCTATTTTGTTTAAACAAGCCAAACTCGAGCCTTAACAAGCTTGGAATTAGCTCGGCTCGTTTACACCCTACTTCTGAGTCAGGATAAATATGTTTTCGAACCTTCTATTCTCTGAACAAGAGAAGGAGAAAAAGAATACAATGCATGAGCAAGTTCGAACCGTTAACCTCTCAAAACAACTTGAATAGCCCTAACCAAATCCTCTACGAAAGCATGTTACAATTCTTTGAAAACTAAATCATAAAGTTTAAAAAATAGAATAAATTATTAAGATCAATGGACACTTGTTTGATAAATGTACATATAGGAATGTTTTGAAATCCGGACCGGTCAGATCGGATGGTCGGCCAGCCCAAAAGCAACATGTGAACCGTCTTCAAGAGAACCCGCTTGCTAAGCCGGTTCACCGGTCGGACCAGATTTCAAATTTTTACAACTAAAATCCAAAAAATAAAACATTAAAATAAAACCTTGTCTTTTTTTAATATGATTATGTTTGCTTAAACATTAATTATATTTGTTTTAATATGTTTATAATCCTATATTTCTTTTGGAATTCATTATGTGTTTATTATATCATCTGGTTCCTTAATCCGATCCAACCAGTAAAATGTCCAGTTCAACGTTCGATCCGATAATGAAAATGTTGATATATTGTAATTCATCTTTCTCTTTCTCTACGTTACTAAAATTTTAAAAGTAAAGCCATTTATATTATTATTTTTTTCTTTTATTTTGTTCATATTCAATAACATTAACGTTAACGCTATGTTTATGAGTTTATTGAAAAAGTAAAAAAAAAGAAAAAAAGAAGGAAATAAAATTAGAGAAGAACGTAACATAACCAACATATTTCTCCTTTCCTTTATTTCTTTTGTATGCACTCCTTAAATAAACTCGAAATCAAAGCGTAAAACAACCAAATCATATCTTCACATGAATTATTGAACCACAAATTCATTAAATCTTATATTCCATTCTTTCTAATTCTAATTCAAAAAAACACTGGCTTAAAAAAAAAAAAAAAAAAACCACCATGTCAACCGGTTTCTTTTCCGGATAAAGACACACCACTCTCAAACTCTTTTATCAACTCCGGGTCAACGTTTTCTTCCGGTTCCCACGTCACTTCTTCAATATCCGTCCATTTCACACAATACTCCGTTTTTCCGTCATCACCGTTTCTTTTCGCCGTCACACACTCCGCCACCGCATACTCCAACCCCTCTTCAAAATCCCTAACTAACTCCTCCGCTATTAACGGCGCTTTAACCCACTCGTTATCTCCCCCGTCCTTCCACTTTATCAAATATTCCAAATTCTTCCCCTTCCCTCTTTTCTCCAAAACCCCCTCAACAACCGCGTATTCATATATCGCCCCCTCTAAACTTTTAATTACACTTTCCATCCCTAATCTTCTAGCAAATTGCACTGGGTTCCCCTTAGGTGTTGCATTTAAAACCTCACGTGCCAAATCTAACGCCGTCCGTCCCCTGTCATCTCCGGCCTCCGGATCCACCCCTAAATCCAACAATACCTTCACTACCCCCGGCCGGACGTACCCCGCTGCCATGTGTAACGCCGTCAGACCTCCGACATTATCACGATGGTCCACGTCAGCGCCGGCGTTTACTAGCGTTTTAACACAAGATTCCGATCCCAGTCCGGCTACAAACAGTAGGGCTGTCCGGCCGTCGCTATCGACGGCGTCCACATCCCTGCCGTCTCCGGACTCGATAATCTCCTTCAAGGCGCGTTCGTCGGCTTTCTTGGCGGCGACCCACCATGGATTTTCGTACTCCGCGACGACGTCGGCGGCGATTAGGTTTGCCGGAACCCACGTCGGCGCGTGATCGTCTTCCCATTCGATTAAATACTCCATTCCAGCACCTGCTTCGAGTGCTCTGCTTCCGATGATTGTTTTGACTTCTCCGTAGGTTTCGTCTTCGTTGTAATTGGAGAACTGGGGCGGGTCGGATTCCGATTGGTGGTGGTTTTCGACTGTGGAGGCTGTGGCGGATATGGAGAGGTTAGGGTGGCGATGTGGTTGTCGGAAACGGTAGAAAGAGAGGGACAGGGGTGGCGGAGTGGTGGGGTGGAGTTTGGAACGGTGGCTGACGCCGGAGAGTGGTGGATTGACGACGAGTGCGTCCATTTGGTGTGGGAAATGGGTGTTGATGGGTGGAGATTGGAATATGAGAAGGATGATAGGATAAGAAATCCCATCCAAATTTCTGATTGGTGGGCTTTTTGGTCATTTTAGGATAAGGGTACTTTTGTAACTTCCTAATTTTACCAAAGGAACATAAAATTTATTTTGTTTTAGGAAAATTCACGAAGCTTTCTTGTTCATAGATAAAGCCGATTCGAAATTGTCTTTCATTCTAAGGCGTGCATTCATATGCTTCATATTTGCTCGGAGTTTTTTGCTAAAATTATGGCCATCCATGCCCCCTCACGTCAATCCCACGAGCCTCTTAGCCATTCTCATTCAATCACGATGGGGTAGCAAATCAAAATGAAAAACTCGCATTGAGTTTAGGGATAATCAAACTCGAACTAATGACTTCCACCACATCAAGATGACAGTTTAACGTTGAGTTATATTCTTTTTTCATCTAAAGCCACTAAACTTTTAGTATGCGTTTCAATTATGTATAAACTTTTAAAAATTGTTAAAATCAAATTTTACGAATTTAACCGTAAATCACATAAATTCTTTGAATGATCCTAAATCAAATTTCTTGATATACTCGCAAGAAAATAAATTTTGATTTTGAAAATTTATTTTCACATAATGGTATAGAATTCCAAGCATTGATTATCGAAAACTTCTAAAAATCATTACTTGCCTCGTTTAAGTTGACAAATTGATGGAAAACCACATTATAGATCCACTCTTAAATTACTAATCACTAACCTTACCTTTTATGTCTTTCAAAAAAAAATATATCAATGCTCTAGATTTGTCCCTATCATTACCTATCAATTTTTTTTTCGTTTGTTATTTTTCATTTCTTTTTATTGTAAGATTAAAAATATAAAAGAAATAAAAAAAATATGTAATTTATGTTATTATATACGTAACTTATACTCTATATATATATATATACATTTAATGAGATAACGTTTCATTTATTTTGTTTTCCTAGATTCTCTTTATTTTATTTTTTTATGATTTTTTTCCTTTATAAAACTCAAGAAACAGTCTCAGAGGCACGTAAAAGTGCTTAGATTTCAGCAGCTACGTATTAAAATTCTTTATCAATGTTATCATTCCTCTCTCTTTGGCCTTTTATATACCGCTTGATCTGAAGCATTTGTTCTTACATATAAAGTAACTTTTTTGAGGACAAGATTCGCAAAAGGCGACGACTTTTAGATCAGCATCACCTCTCACTTGATTTGCTTCACCTGCACCAACTCTTCTTCCGAAGAACACCAACAATGGAAGACACCCAGCTCACTTCAACACAAAGCCAAAGATTAGTGTTTGCTGTTAACGGAGAACGCTTTGAGCTCTCTACCGTCGACCCTTCAATCACTCTGCTTCAGTTCTTGCGTTCCCATACTCGTTTTAAGAGTGTCAAGCTTGGTTGCGGTGAAGGTTTGGTTTTCGTTGAGTGATTTGTTTATTTTTGTGTGAATTGTTTGGTGGGTTGGTATGAATTGACATTGTACTAGTTGAATTGTTGTTTTGATCACAACCTGTTTGATGAAATGACCAAGTGAACTCGCCATTGTGAGTTTGGGATTGTTTGATAGCATGTGTTATGAAGAGGCTGTCTCTGAATCGGTCAGCGACTATAACTGTTTGTTTCACTAAAAAACACATCTTTAAACTTTAAACAAAGTCTAAATGATTCGAACCTTTCTTGTTGCTAGAATTTGATCGTTTCAATGCTTTTATGTGTAAATTTGTTGGTCAGTTGGTATGAGTTGATATCTTATGATGATGTAAGTGAGTTTGATTTATTATTCTTTTATCCTTTTAATAAGGATGAAGTTGAAGAACTGAGAATAAAATAATGTCTTGGAAATATTTGATTTTCTAGAATATCTTGCAAAAGACGTATGTTTGAACTTGACATAAACAGTTGATTGGGTTTTTGAAGAATTAAGCTAGTACTAATAAATTGTTAATTTGCGTAAACAGTTGATTGAATTTTTGGGATATAATGTGTGTGAGTTTTCTTTCCTTTTTCACACATTTCATGCCGATTTGAATTTTTTTTTTTTGCATATTATGGGTTACACAATTGTAGGTGGGTGTGGTGCTTGTAATGTTCTACTATCCAAGTTTGATTCCAAGCTCAAACAAGTTGAAGATTATGCAGTAAGTTCATGTCTTACACTTCTTTGCAGCATAAATGGGTGTTCAATCACTACAACCGAAGGCCTTGGGAACACCAAAGACGGGTTTCATTCCATTCACCAGCGTTTTGCTGGCTTTCATGCATCTCAGTGTGGTTTTTGTACACCCGGGATGTGCATGTCACTTTTTTCGGCACTTGTTAATTCAGAGAAAACCAATCGACCTGAACCCGCTCTTGGTTTATCCAAAATCACTGCCTCAGAAGCTGAAAAGTCAATTTCTGGTAATCTATGTCGATGCACTGGCTATCGACCTATTGCTGATGTCTGCAAAAGTTTTGCAGCTGATGTTGATATGGAAGATTTGGGGCTTAATTCATTCTGGAAAAAGGATGCCAAACTTCATAAACTGCCTTTCTATGATTCAAAACAGATAACTACATATCCTGAGTTTTTGAAAAAGGAATACAAATTCACAACAGTTTTGAATCATCAGACTAAATCTTGGTATAGTCCGCTTTCTATAGAGGAACTCGGGAGCTTGATGGATTACAGCTCATCTGACAATTGTGTGATGGTTAAATTGGTTGTTGGCAACACAGGAGTTGGTTATTTTAAGGAAACTGATCAGTATGACAGGTACATTGACCTTAGGTTTATCCCTGAACTTTCAACAATCAAGAAATCTGGCTCAGATATTGAAGTTGGAGCAACTGTTTCTATCTCAAAATTAATCTTGGCTTTAAAAGAAGAAAGAATAAATGATGCTTTATGCTCAGATGATGTTATGGTGTTCAAGAAAATTGCTTCCCATTTCGAGAAAATTGCTTCTGAATCCATCAGAAATGTAGCGAGTGTTGGTGGAAATTTAGTTATGGCACAGAGAAAGAATTTTCCTTCTGATATTGCCACAATACTTCTTGCAGTGAAATCAAAAGTTACCATCTTGACAGGGGTAAAAAAGGAAATTCTTACAATGGAGGAGTTTCTTGAAAAACCTGCTTTAGATTCAAGAACTGTGCTTTTGAATGTTTTGATTCCATGCTTGAAACCAACTAAAAACGGGTACTCAGAAAAATCAAACACAAAAGTTATATTTCAAACTTATCGCGCTTCTCCACGTCCTCTTGGAAATGCTTTAGCTTATTTGAATGCTGCTTTTTTGGCTGAAATTTTTGTGAGTGATAGTGGTGTTGGAATCAACAGCATTCAGCTAGCTTTCGGTTCTTTTGGGGCTAAACACGCAATAAGCGCGCACATGGTTGAAAATTATCTTGTTGGAAAGACATTAAGTGTGGATTTGATATACGAAGCTGTTAAATTAGTAAGGGTTGCTGTCTGTCCTGAAAATGGGACATCACATCCTGCTTACCGGTCAAGTTTGGCTATTGGTTTTCTGTTTGACTTTCTTTGGCCACTAGTTAAAGCTGATGATTGCCTTAATTCATCTTTTTGTAATTTTCCTGAAGTGATTTCAAGAATGACATTTGATCATTCTGAAACAACAACATTGTTGTCATCTGCAAAGCAGGTGATAGAATCGAGCCATGAACATTACCCTGTTGGCGAGCCAATTGTAAAGTCTGGTGCTGCAATCCAAGCTTCTGGTTTGTATTTTTCAACACATTCTTACTTAACTGAAGGCCTAGAAAGTAGCAACTGCAAAATCGATGGATCGAGTGGGTTGGGTCATGGTCAAAATGGGTTCAGGTTGATGAGTGGGTTGGGTCACGGTCAAAAAGGGTCCAGGCTTCTTGTAGTATGGGCGAAATCAGTTTGACCACAAACATTTATTTGTTCTATAATAGTCGTTTTTTTAAAAGAGTTAATTACACAGGCTACGGTTCGGGAAAGTAACATGTTTGGGTAACAAGTGTCGTGCTTTTGTGTGTGTTTTTTTTTTGTAATGAGTTTGTGCATTAAGACTAAAGTATAATGTATATAATGTATAATGAGTTTGTAATATGTCGTGCTTCTGTGTTTTTTTTTGTAACAAGTGTCGTGCTTTTGTGTTTTTTTTAAAAGAGTTAATTACACAGGCTACGGTCCAGGCTTTTGTGTTTCAACGTCCCATTTACGGTGCACACATATAATGTATATATGTGTGGTCCATCATGGGGCCAAAGTAAAATTGCATTAATTTTAACGTTATTTTACTTATTTTGTGAAAGTAACGTTAAAAATGTTGGGATGATTAACTTCAAACGATAACTTTGAGCCGGGGACTCCTTTGGAGCAGCCTCTCTATAGTCTATCCCAACTGGGATAGGGGTAAGGTTTGTGTCTATCCTTCCCCCCAGACCCTACTGAAAAGTGGGAATATACTGGGTAAGTTTGTTTGTTTGTTTTTTATGTTGGCTATTCAATTAAATTAGGGTAAAATGACCAAAATACACTTTGACTTTTTGCCCTTAAACTCTAACTACTAAAAAAGTCTTAACAGAAGTTACAAATTGAAAGCACAAACCCAAACATATTATTTTTTTGCTTAGGACCTAAATTTGCTACTCTATCCAAACCATATGGACCATCTATCTAATTAACTCATCTTAAAATTAGGATTATATAGGTTTGGTAACTTTCAACCAATTTAACTTGTTTTTAGCTAGTTTTTAACTTGACCTGTTAATAGATAAAATATAATTCAGGTCAACCCATTCATAAGTAAATGGGCTGAAATTGACACCTAGAACAATGTCTTATCCTACTCATTGCTGAAGTGGCTTCAATCATACAGGTGAAGCAGTATTTGTAGATGATATTCCTTCACCACCAAACTGCCTTCATGGAGCATTCATTTACAGCACCAAACCTTTGGCACGGGTAAAGAATATCAAATTGAAGTCTGAAAGAGATGTAAATTCTGTTGTTACATTTCAAGATATTCCACAAAAAGGTGATAATATAGGAGCTTTGACCTTTTTTGGCCCTGAACCTTTATTTGCTGATGAACATACTCAGTGTACTGGCCAGCGTATAGCATTTGCGGTATTTTTGTTCTCCCAAAGTTTTTTCGTTTTTTTTTTTCATAAATATAAATAATTTTGCTGAAAGACTGCAATTGTCAGGTTGCAAATACACAAAAGAATGCTGATGTGGCAGCTGATACAGCCATGGTTGATTATGATATTGAAGACTTAGAACCACCTATATTAACCATTGAACAAGCGGTCGAGAAATCAAGCTTTTTTGAAGTCCCGTCACTCGTTTATCCATCACAAGTTGGTGATTTTTCAAAGGGAATGGATGAATCTGATCACCAAATCCACTCTGCTGAGGTATTTTAACTGAAAATTGTATTTTTTTTTTTTGTGGTTTTTTTTCTTTTTGTTTCTATTTTTAATTCTACTTGTTATTCAGATTCAGCTTCCATCACAATACTATTTCTATATGGAAACACAAACCGCATTAGCTGTCCCAGATGAAGACAACTGCATGGTGGTGTATAGCTCCATTCAGGTCCCAGAATTTGCACAAAGTGTCATAGCAAGGTGTTTGAACATTCCTGAACATAACGTTCGTGTGATTACAAGACGGGTTGGTGGTGGTTTTGGAGGAAAGGCTCTTAAAGCTATGCCTGTGAGTATCAATTATTTTTGGAGTTAATTACACAGATGTTCCCTATGGTTTGCAGAAAACCATGTTTGGGTTTTATGCTTTCAATTTCATAAAGAGTTTGAGTGTTAAGGTTAACTTCCATTAACTTTTCCAGTTAAATTAGAGGAAAATGATCAAAATACCCTTTCACTTTTTTAATAGTCAAACTAAAATGGTGAAAAATCAATGATCATTTCGCCCAGGTTTAATTGAAGTTAGCTTTATTGCCAAATTCATTACGAAATTACCCTTAGTATCTAAACTTGGTACTTTCCGCAGATCACAGGACCATTTGTGTGATTAACTCTTACTTTTTATGTAAATTTTTTGTTATAATTTCATATTGTGTTACTGATGCTGATAATATAGGTTGCAACAGCATGTGCGCTTGCAGCATACAAATTACATCGCCCTGTAAGAACATATGTGAACAGGAAAACCGATATGATAATGGCAGGAGGAAGACATCCCATGAAGATAAATTACACAATCGGGTTCAAATCAAATGGGAAGATCACCGCCCTGCATCTTGATGTTTTAATAAATGCTGGCATGTCACCCGATATTAGCCCCATGTTGCCATGGAACATGTTGTGTGGACTCAAGAAATACGATTTTGGTGCATTATCATTTGACTTTAAAGTATGTAAAACGAACCATTCTAGTAAATCTGCAATGCGGGCCCCAGGAGAAGTGCAAGGATCTTTTATAGCTGAAGCTGTTATAGAACATGTTGCAAATCATCTTTCTTTGGATCCAGGTTTTGTCCGGGAAATAAATTTTCATAGTTTTGAGAGTCTTCAGTTATTTTTTGGCGTTGGTGCCGGTGAGCCTTTAGAGTATACTTTACCAATCATATGGGATAAGCTAATGAAGTCTTCGAACTTCGAATATAGAGTTAAAACAGTCAGCAAGTTTAATAAAAATAATATATGGCGAAAGAAGGGTATTTCTCGGATTCCCATTTTGCACGAGGTGTCATTGAGGCCGACACCTGGCAAAGTCAGCATATTGCGAGATGGTTCGGTTGTGGTGGAAGTTGGTGGTATTGAGTTGGGTCAAGGGCTATGGACTAAGGTTAAGCAAATGACTGCTTATTGTCTAAGAGCAGTTCAGTGTGATGGAACTGATGGGCTGTTGGATAAGGTTCGGGTCATACAAGCAGACACTTTGAGTATGGTTCAAGGTGGCTTCACTTCTGGAAGTACAACTTCTGAAGCAAGCTGTGAAGCGGTTAGACTTTGCTGCAATGTTTTGGTTGAAAGACTCGCGCCATTGAAGGAAAAATTAAGTGAACAAATGGGTTCAGTAAAATGGGAATTACTTATTATGCAGGCGAATATGCGTGGAGTAAATTTATCAGCAAATTCATTTTTTGTACCAGAGTTGACATCTAGGAGATACATCAACTATGGTGCTGCAGTTAGTGAGGTAAGCTTAAAGCCAATATAATTACTTTTTGTAAAAGTTTAAACTTTAAATGCATGATTTTTTGCATGCTAATTGTTTTGTGATGAACTCGATTAAGTGATGCTAATTATGGGTATGAAAAACAGGTGGAAGTTAATCTTCTGACCGGTGAAACCAAAATCCTGCAAACAGACCTCATATATGATTGTGGACAGAGCTTGAATCCTGCTGTGGATTTGGGACAGGTTTGTTTTCATGATAGCTAAGTAATTAGTTAATAGTTAATCAGATACCATACCGAGGGGTATTTTAGTAATTTAACTGAAACAAGTCTTGATTTCTAACAGATTGAAGGAGCTTTTGTGCAAGGAATCGGGTTTTTCATGCTTGAAGAATATCTTACAAACTCTGATGGCATGGTGGTTGTGGATGGCACTTGGACATACAAGATACCCACAATCGACACCATACCTAAACAACTAAATGTGCAAATACTAAACAGCGGGCATCATAAAAAACGTGTTCTATCTTCAAAAGGTATGATCAAAACAATTTACCAAGCTAAACAGTCGTTAAACTAACATATTTTTATGTATCTGTTTTTTTTTTGTTTTTGTAACATGCAGCTTCTGGTGAGCCACCGTTGCTTCTTGCAGCTTCTGTTCATTGTGCAACTAGAGCTGCCATTAAAGAAGCAAGAAACCAGCTGTGTTCTTGGAAGGGATTAGGTGATTCTGATTCAATGTTCCAGTTAGATGTTCCTGCTACAATGCCAGTGGTGAAAACGCTTTGTGGGCTTGATAACGTTGAGTTCTACCTTCAGAGTTTGTTGTCTCGTTCATGAAAAAAGGTATGTTTTTCGGGTTTTTACGTACACAAACTTTA
Organism: Mikania micrantha; assembly: GCA_009363875.1. Lineage (NCBI taxonomy): Eukaryota > Viridiplantae > Streptophyta > Magnoliopsida > Asterales > Asteraceae > Mikania > Mikania micrantha. The sequence continues at coordinate 50,229,413 of CM018687.1, read as the reverse complement.
TAGAGTGAATCGATATTTTGAACCAGTTTTACCCAACATTAGATACTTTTAAATGTAAAAACATGCTACCTATAAACTTGTGAAACCCCATCAATACCTTGCTAACCAATGAGATCAGATAAAATGTAGCTTATAGCTTATATTGTGCAGGTGACCTTCAAGGGTGTTAAAGATAGAAAACCACTAGAAGCTGGATTTGGACCTGAGACCTTTACTAGAGGGACACTGAAGTTTACTTTTGTGCTACCCCCTTGAAGGTTAGGCTAAGGTAATTTCTCCAACTCATTTAGATTATACACTAAAAACCAAGACCCTAAGTCTTTTACAAATAATAGATTTGGGTGAGGTTTACGCCCCATTTGCAGTGTACGCATATAATGTATATATGTGTGGGCCCTCAGGGACCAAAGTAAAATTACACTAATTTAAACGTTATTTTACTTATTTGGTGAAAATAACGTTAAAAGTGTTGGGGTGATTAACTTCAAACGATAACTTTGAGCCGACCTCTATATCCAAACTAGGATAGGGGTAAGGTTTGTGCCTATCCTTCCCCTCAGACCCTACTAAAAAGTGGGAATATACTGGGTAAGTTTGTTTGTTTGTTTAGATTTTAGTGAGGTATAATGAAGTAGTTGTTGATGATGATGCAGATAAGGATATTGATATTGATGGTGTTGCATCTAACACAAGATATGGGATCTGCAATGAAGAATTGGAGCAGGATGATGATGAAAACTGAATTCCATGGAAACTGATCAAGAACTTGAGTTCAACAATCATTAATGGGTTCCAAGAGGATCATGACAGAGTGATTAGGATCAAAGTGATTAAAAATTTACTTCCATTGATAACCATGCTTAGTTTTTGCTAGAAAATTTATACCCATGTTACATGTATACATCTTGTGGTGTTGTATAATAAGTCTGAATTCACAATCAGTTAACTGTTGGGAATATTTCAAAATTGTTAATATTCAAATGTATATTTTTTTAGAGTGAGTCTTGAGGTTTAATGATGCAATCGATTCATCAAATGTGTACAAAGGTTAAGCTCATTCAAAATCAAATCGCAAAACATAACTGGTTCATGGTCGTTTCGTTCATGGATCCGAGTCATTTTTCAGGAGGGTTGCAACGTTCAGAAAGCTCAGGTTAAAGGGTTCGAGTTCAGGTTTGCCAAATGCCACTCAGGCCATTGCATCCGTTGGCTCAGGGACTCGTTGCAGTAGTTGAAACTTAAGTTTTAGATTTTTTATAGCTCCCATAAGTGTATTATTCACATTAAACATCAAGGGAATACAAACTAATTAATATTAATGTTGGACCGAGATTAATTCCCGTCTGAGCATGTGGGCTGGAATAATGGGTTGATAATTGGAGCTGATGTGGGCTTTGTATTATCATAAATGAGTTTATTTCGTTAAGTTTGTTTTAATAGATAATGATAATGTTTATCTAGTTAGAGCCGAGCCTGTGGCTATATATAGTCCTAGTTGAGCACGTAATTGGGACGTGATTATCAGTGAGTTTTGAGTTGTAATTTTCTCATTGATTAATAAAAGCTTGGAGAGTTATTCCTTAATCTTTGTGTTTCAAATTCTGGGCTGATAATTAATAGTTATGATTAACATATGACAATTTTTTATTGGTGTTTTTGATTTCGAATTCTTCGTAACAATATTACAACTGTTTCATTTGTTTGATGATACAGATCAAACGCAAATTCAAGATCACCCAGGTGAAAACAAAAAATCGTACCCTACAATAACGAATATTTGAAGCCAAAAACTCTTATATTAAAAAATATCATAGAGTTACCCGTTGTACTTTAAATACATTTGGCTTACCATGATCTTTTAATTTAAAGGGTTCTGATATTAATATACAATCCTCATCATCTAATTATCATACTTAGGTCAAATCAATCACATTATACTCACATAACTTTTTACTTATATATATTTTTTAAATACTTTTTAATATTAAAGAATTCAAAAAGTATTATTATTCATACACCGAATATCCTAACCCAATTTAAATTATAGAATGCATCATAATTCCCTCTTTACGGTTTGTTTGCGCGTGGTAATAAAAATCTTTCGAAAAATCCAATTGTTAGTTTGACTAAATTCAATAGTGTATGATTAGTAAGTACTAAGTAGGCATTACTTTTGACTATTATTTTCTTGACGTAGGGCGTAGGCCCTTTTGTTTGACTTTTATAAACTATTTCTTTTGAACAGACTTTAGGTCACAAGGAGTGGTCTCAATCTTCCCCACTTTTTTTATTGGCACATCAGCGCCACATCAGTTTTCCCTACTTTTCTTCATTTTGCACGGTGTCGTCTCACTTTTTCCCACATTTTTTAATGATTTATTTTAATAAAAATTAAATAGATTCATTAAAAATAAAATATAAATTACATTAAAATTTAACAAGATATTACATTAAATAAAAAAAACCACAACGATTATAAAAAAATAAGCAGCAACGATTAAAGACATTTAAAATACTAGTTATTCGGGTTATTGGCGTGATATTGCTACGATAAATGTTCCAAATGCTCAATAAGGTCGGCTCGGAGGTTTTCGTGCGGTGTTCTTGATCATAGCTGATAAAGAATGCCTTCTTCAGGCTGTTCATCGCTAGGAGGGTCCTCTATGTGTTCTGGTGATATTGCTGACCCATTCCATTTTAAAATCATATTGTGTAGAATGATACAAGCATACATAATTTTTCGTAAACTTCGTGGATGCATTTGCTTTGCGGGACGATGCAATATATTCTACCTTCCCTTCAAAACACCGAAAGCTCTTTCAACATCCTTTTGTGCAGCTTCTCGTGCTCTCTTGAATCGACGACGTTTTAAATCATTCTCGGGAGGATGCTGCAACGATTTCATTATAGTTGCCCAACTAGGATAAATCCCATCACCAAGATAATATCCAAGCTTGTATTCGAAGCCGTCAACCATAAACGGGCACTTTGGGGCTGATCCATCAAGTATGTTGCTGAAAACATACGAACGATCAAGAACGTTGAGGTCATTGTTGGAGCCGAGAGGTCCAAAAAAAGCATGCCAAAACCAAGTGTCTTGTGATGCCACCGCTTCAAGCATCGCCGTCGGAACCTTGTAATCACCCCGTGTGTATTGCCCGCGCCATTCATCGGACAATTCTTCCAAACCCAATGCGTACAATCTATACTTCCCAACATCCCCGGGAATTTGTGTCTTTCAGAATGCGCTTGGTATAGCAACTGAACATCATTGTAAGTGGGTTTTCGAAGAAATTCTTTTGAATACAAACAAATAACACCGTCACAAAATTGGTTGAGGCTTTCACGCGACGTTCTTTCAGACATTTGTAAATACTCATCAAGAGCATCTAGAGTGTCACCGTAAGCTACTGTCGTATCGTAGACGTGCACTGTTGAAGTGCAGTAAAACTTTGATGACCTCTTGCATCAAACGATGTTTGAAAGTATTGGTAATTCATCTCAACATCGTCTACGATACGCAAAAATAAATCTCTAGGCATACGAAATCTTCTTTCAAATAATTCGTTGGTGAATGTTGGGTTGGTTTCGATGCTAAAATAATGATCAACAAGCCTCTTATGTGATTCGGCACGATCGTCCCGACATATATATATCTTTTAAAAAATATTGTTACTTATATATTGTAAAAAACATAATAAAAAAACAAATATACTAAAACAAATATACTAAAAAAATTGTTTATACTTTCTCGAAGAGGATGCGGTGGATCCAAACTCGTTTAAACTCGTGGCCACAAAGGTTGACAAAAATTGAAAGTTTCGTTGTGTGATATTGATTTCGTCTTCTTTAGAACTTGACGATTTACTTTCAAATGGGGGAAGCTCAAACGTAAACGGATCCATTGGTTTAAACTTTATAAAATTTGATTGTAGAATGAAAAAGAAAATGATAAAGAGTGTGAGTTGTGATGTAAAAAATGGTGAGATTTTATAGAGTTTGATTTTTTTAACCCTCAACGGTCGAGCCAGCGGCTCTTTTTCTCCCCTCCCCACTTTCTGCCTCACTCGGTGAGGACTCCCCGAAATCCCCCACCCCATTTCTGGGGGCGGTATTCCCGGCCGGCCCCGGATCGGTGTTGTGCTCCCCGGCTCATCCCGATTCCCCACTCCGTGTGCTCTTATAAACTATTAATTGGTTTGAAATGACACATTTTTGTGACTTTCTAATGTGAAAGTTATAAGTTAGAGTCTTACTTAAAAGAAAATGTCACAGGTGGATTATAGGGTTTAGCAAAGTAGGTATTTGGACAGTGGATTTTCATTTGGCATGGATGGTCACTAGCATTGTCTGTGTTTCATGTGCGGTGCTAAAAAATGTATTTGTTGATCGTTCACAAAATAACAATAAAACAAAGAAAACCTTGAAATTGCCTTGACAACCGCTTATTAGTACACACAACTTCATTTAAATGAAATTTACATCTTAATGTATAATTTAATAAAATATCATAATTAAAAATTATAATATATATATATATATATATATATTTAAAAATATTTATATTTAAAATATTTAAAGCTAAAAAATTCAGAAAAACTAATCATATTGATAGATAACCTTAGAGTAAAATTCTAAAATTATATGATATGTAGTTTGTAAATTCTTCCTATAAAATATGTTTAGGATTCCACACTCACTAACACACACGAAATTAGTAAATGACACAATTTGGTTCGATCGATGTGACCTATGTGCGCTATGTTGTAACTAGGTTTGTATTATTAGGTGTACAATGAAACATATAAATACAAACAATACTAGGTTTCTATCTTAACCTAGTAACCTACAAACTAACCCAACCCGAGTACGACCCATTAGAACAAGTTGGCTTTAGAAGCCTCCACACTCAACAAAACATATAAAGGTAAAGAAAAAAATAATAGAACACGACGTCTTTTTGTGTACAATTGTTTTTTGTGTTATGAAATTGTAATTTTAAAGCATCAATGTTAAAAAAAATAAAAACTTTATGTCAAACATGATATATTCAAGTCAATCAACAAATATACGTGTCGTGCTTGCAGTTATATTTTGATACGATTTTGAAGTTCATAACATGTTTAGGTTCATGTTAAAATTTTGGCTTACTGTAAGGTTAACACAACAATCCATTTAACACCTATAGTTTTAATAATGATAACACACAAACAATTTAAAAGGCAAATTTCTCTTTAAATGTTTGTATAATTGTATATCTAGCAGTAGAACCAAAATTTCTTAGTTGAATCATCATAAGGTTTATTTCTTTGTCAACTATGACTAAGAAGTCCAATTGTATGTTTTTAAAAAATCTTCTAGCTTTTTATATTAAAAGTATGACAAATTTTCAATGATGAGAGAACCAACATGCCTTTTTGACCCTCCTCAGGTTCTATGAGTATATCTACTTTTGTGAGAGCCAAAATTGTGTGTAAATGACTTATTATTAGGGCCATTCGATTTTTACTTGTGATGTTGGTCCTAAATTTGTAGGCACCCCACCTACTTAGAACCCAAACCGAGTTCGATTAAGTAATTAAATTGTTGAAAAACTAGGCAAACCTTGTAGATAAGCTCGTAAAGAAGAGATATATTAATGATGGAAATCTAAATAAAGCTCGTATCACTTTGGAGTGACAGAGAATAAGTGAACAAAAAGTAAAAAACAACATAAACTCTAGCTCACCTCTTAACATGTTTAGTATCACATGTGATGTTGGAAATTTTTTATAATAGATATGTTTTATTATTAATTTTGGATCACGATAATTATTCGTATATGTTTGTGAATATGATTATTGTACATCACGTTTTTGTTTATGACATGAGTGAATCACAACTAACAAAATCAGGTCCAAAATGGAACAAAGATGAATGAGACATCAATACTCGAAATTGTGTTGTGTAAAATGTTAAAAAAAAAAAGAAAAAGAAAACATTTCATTTACCAATTCAATGGTCATGAATTATTAAGTAATTATGCCATGAATTTGCTTGTTAATGGACTTGATAACAACCTTTGGAATGCTATACCTACATGTATATGTATAGAGGCATTTGGCATCTTGTTGTAGTTGCTAGAGTTTGAAATCTCTACACATTTGAAACACAATCATAAGCTTTAAAAGTTTACAACGCAAGCATACACCCTGTTGAGTTCGCAACAACCTACAACCAGTTCTTCGTACTACATTGCAAAACTCTCTTGTTTCAGGTAACACTTTACGTTTTCTGTTAAATCTGACAATACACACTTCTCTGGCTGTTGTACCCTTGGAAACAGCCGGGTTCACCCAGGTGGCTCGTAATCTGTTTTAAGAGACCTCAGTTAAACATAAATTTTCAGTCACCGAACTCATTTCTATCTTGTAATTTCATTTCTGTCGTTTCATCCTGTGCTATTATTTTTTTCTTATAATTTATATTTTAGCACTTTTATTTCTTGTAATATTTTATTTTACATTTCGTATTTTTGAACTGTAATTCGAATTATTGAATAATTAAAGTATTTTATTTAAAGTGTGAACAGTGTTCCAACATTTGACACATAATATATTCAACCAATAAAAAACTATGATTCACATTCTTTATTTGACTTGCACCTAAACATCTTAAAAAACACATATATACATGCATAGAAGTATATATAAAAAACAGAACTATACACCAATAGTTCGGTTAAAGTATGTTAATGACTTGGCTTATTCATAGACATAACCCAATAGGTTGTTTAATGGCTTAACTTAACCATAACTGTCGATAAAAATCGGTTATGATTCGAAACAGTTATTAGTAAATTTTCGGTCATAATTATACTACGTCCATCTAGAAATCATGTGCCTACCCATTAACACATTTGTCATTAATATTAGTAAAATGATGAGTTAATCCTTCATATGTTCTTTTTTCTTTTTTATTTATTTTTAAAGTTTTCAAGCTGTTATTGTACACTTCCTGCGTATCTTTGTCAATCTTTTGAATATTAATTGTTAATATTATTATTTTTAGAATTTATGTAATAGATGATTTATTTTGGTAACAAAAGATTAAGTTATAGATAAATGAAAACACACTATTTTTCCAAATTAGCTCAATCTACGCACATCACTTGTATTATCATCTAAACACAGTTACATGATAATCATATTCATTTCTGAACAAAAAATCAAGAATGAAGGTTCAAAACATCATTTTATTATTAAATAAAAAAGAAAAAACGTTATTGATCATATATAATTAACTAGTTTTTAGAAAATAAGCTCACACGTTAGTTATGAACTGTATGATAAAAACAAGTAACTAGGAACTTGTTAGAAAATCAATACCAATTTCTAAACTAAAGGATACCACCAATAGATTTAAATACTAAAAGTATACTCGTGTTTGTAAATGTCACACCCCCAATTTCCCACTCGTGGCGTATGTCCACGTGGATGTGACGTGTCCAGAATCACAGCTCAAGGTCATATAGAACACCTCTATATGCGTTTACAAATCCAAGTTTGACACATACACTTGATAAAATAGTTTGCAGCGGAAATAAAGTTGTATTGCAGCGAAATAAATAAGTCATAACATGCAGCGGAAAATGATTGTTTACACAGCGGAAATTGTAAGTAGTTTAATACAACAACGTTTTAAATAAGATAAAGTCAAATTGTTTTCAAAAGACAATAAAACAAATGCATGTGGGGCCCTATGCTCATGTCCCCTATGTGCTTTCCTGCTCCCCGAGCCTGTCATGCTAGTTACCTGAGAATACAAGTTTGAAAACAAGTGTCAACACGATGGTTGGTGAGTTCACAGGTTTTGATATACATATAGTAATAAAAAGTGTGTCATGCTGTTTATCAAATGTTAGTACCGAGCCCTAGGCCCAAAGTGTCAGTGCGTCACTACCGAACTAGACTTGTTTGCTCTTGCCTCCGCTATGCCTCGTATACATAGCAAGTTAGGTCAGAATTTGCACGGGTTATGACACTCAGTCAACATGGTGCCCCGTGGGGTTAGTCATTCCCTAATGGATCCATCCAAATCTACCACGTTGTTTGTACATTAACGGTAAGACTTTGTGAGGGCTTGTAACGAGTTCAACACTTAATGTTTGTCCAATAAACCAGCATACACAAAAATGTTTGTAATAGCAATAATGTTTGACTCGATGCAACTAGTATTCTCCCCCTATTTAAAAGCGTTTGAAAAGAGTAAAGAGGGGCCGTAAACTCACCTTAGTGATGAAGTAGTGTGTAAGCGTAAGCTCCTGAACGTCAAGTAGCACGTCTCGGTCACCGGCAACCTATATCGTATACCGTATGTGAGTTCGTGTAAGTGACCGTGCTAGTGTTCGTGTTAGTGCCCGTGTTTGTGTCCAACAACCCTTGGTTGTTCATGTTTGTCCGTGTCGGTCCACAATGACCGTGTTTGCTCGTGTTGGTCCACATTGACCGTGTTTGACCATGTTTGACCGTGTTTGACCAAGGTTGACCGTGTTTGACCAAGGTTGACCGTGTTTGACCAAGGTTGACCGTGTCAAGTCAACGACCCGTTGGTGAACCGTGTGACGGTTTGTGACTCGTGTAGCAATCGTGTAAGTGTTTGTCGTGTGCAAAACGCGCAAATCGCGTCTATGGACAACTTACTATTTATAGTAAGTTTCCATTTACGGAAAGTTCACAAAGCATATCGGTGTTCGAGTTCTAGCATGCTCAATGGTCCTACGGGGTCATGTTAGCACATAGCACATTATCATACAAGTTCATATACGTCGTTTATAGCATGTTAGTGCACAAAAGTTTCCTAAAATGGAAAGTTTCCATTTTTAGCATACGTGACATCGGAAACCATCTAACTTAGCATCTAAACATCATGGTATAACATATTAAGTCATTTAGCATGCTCAAATAATACAACACGTTGACAAATCGGTTTTTGTAAAAATAAAGTTACTAAAAATAGTAACTTTGTGGTTTTTGCATAAAATGACCATTTAACATTTCTAAACCTATTTTCATATCATGAATCATCTTAATACATCATCTAGCATCACTTGATTATACCAATATAGTCCAAATCATCATTTATCAATATTTCATTCACAAAAGTTTCTATATTTGGTAATATTGCTAGAAATGACCATACTCATTATCGAAACCACATCCCACATATCCTATTCATCATAATATCATCTAAGTTACCATTTCATATACATGCATGTGTACCATTTCATCCATAGCACCATTTTGTCAAAATAAAGTTCCTATTTATAGAAAGTTCATCAAATCCCACCATTTTAACCATCTAAATCCAATCTAATCATGAGTAATCCTTCTAATATCATCAATAAACATACTAACATACTCAAGATCATTCCTACCATCATGGATCATGCATGCATGGACATATAACATCATCTATTATCATTTTAAGCAACAAGACTTACACCCAACATCTTGGATCGTCCTAAAACATCATATAACCATCATGGATCATCAAGGAATACATCTAAATCATCAAACCCAGAAAATAGATTCATGCATGTGCATTCAAAGTGTTTGCATGTGTGATTTTTCACTTGCATGTGAGTGTGTGAGTGTCTAGAGAGTGTTTGGACTAAGAGACTACCTTCCAACACTTCTTTGATTGCTAAGATGGTGCTTGAGCAGCTTCCAAGACTCCTGGATTGCTGGTTTCGTCAAGCTTGAGCAAGAAAAGATGAAGCTCAAGCTTGGAAGGTCTTCTCCTTTGAGTTCTCTAAGCTTCCCAAGCTCCAAATAAGGTCTTCAATGGCTTACAGAGGTGTTGCAGGTGTTTAGAGGAAGAAGATGGTCGAGGTGTTGAGTGTGAAGCCGGAGAAATGATGAAATGGGATAGCATAGGCATGATTGTCTTGGTTTTATAAAGATTCTGCGAACTGGGTCTCCTCGCGTAGCGCGACGAGTTCAAGGATTACCCTCGCGTAGCGCGAGGGAGTCCCGCGTTCGAATTTCCCCCGCCCATTGTCGCGTAGCGCGACAGTGTCCTTGTGGGCCGTCGCGTAGCGCGACAGATCCCTTAGTGAGCCCAATAGGCCCATTTTCATTGGGTTGATCCGTTCGTTGCCGTTTTCACGTTTACGAACTACCGTTTGGCCTCGCTTGAACTTCTAAGTTCAATGTGTGAATGTTTCGTGAGGTTTCGAGTGTTGTGCTACACAATGTGCTAGACGTTCACCAACGTTCGTGTGTTTTGACACGTGTGTGCTGTTTCTCGATAATTTCTCGAATTATCTAGTCATGTGTCAGTGTTTGTACTGTCGTGCCACGTGTCACACTAAATTAATCTAATTCTAGTGCCACATGTACATAATGCATTTAAATAAACATTTAAATAAATAAGGTGCTGACCTGGAAATTACGGGGTGTCACATCCTCCCCATGTTAGAAAGAATTTCGTCCCGAAATTCAACTTGCGTTGTCAGCGTTTGTCTGTTCCGCGAACAGGTGTGGGTACTTTTGTTTCATCTGGTCTTCACGTTCCCACGTGAATTCCGGTCCTCGTCGCGAATTCCATCGCACTTTCACAATCGGTATCTTGCTGAGTTTGAGTTTCTTGGTTTCCCGATCCATAATCTCCACTGGTTCCTCAACGAAGTTTAATTGTTCGTCGATTTGTATTTCCTCGAGAGGAATAACAAGTGTTTCATCTGATAGGCACTTCTTGAGGTTTGAGATGTGGAATACGTTGTGTACGCTGCTCAGTTCAACTGGCAGGTTTAGTTCGTAGGCTACAGGGCCTATTCGTTTTGTAATCTCAAAAGGTCCAATGTAACGAGGGTTCAACTTTCCTCGTTTGCCAAACCGAATGACACCTTTCCAGGGCGAGACCTTGAGTAACACTCTGTCCCCCACCTGGAACTCCAACGGTTTGCGTCGCTTGTCGGCATAGCTTTTCTGTCTGTCCCGAGCTGCTGCCATTCGTTTGCGTATTTGCACGATCTTCTCAGTTGTCTCGTGCACCAGTTCTGGACCAGTCAGTTGGCTGTCTCCAACTTCCGCCCAGCAGATGGGTGATCGACACTTACGTCCGTAAAGTGCCTCGAATGGTGCAGCTTGAATGCTAGTGTGGTAGCTATTGTTATATGAGAACTCCACTAACGGTAGATGAGATTCCCAGCTACTACCAAAGTCAATGACACATGCCCGGAGCATGTCTTCCAGTGTCTGTATCGTTCGCTCACTTTGCCCGTCCGTCTGCGGGTGGTAAGCAGTACTCATGTCCAATCTCGTGCCCAAAGCCTTATGCAAGGACTTCCAGAAATGCGACGTGAATCGACTGTCGCGATCAGATATGATGGAGATTGGCACTCCATGTCGAGTGACCACTTCCTTCAAATAAATCCGAGTGAGTTTGTCTAGCTTGTCAGTCTCTTTAATGGGTAGGAAATGAGCAGACTTCGTCAGTCGGTCTACGATAACCCAGATGGTATCGCAACCACTTGCCGTCTTAGGCAGTTTAGTTATGAAGTCCATGGAAATTTGCTCCCATTTCCACATTGGTAATTCCGGTTGTTGAAGTAACCCTGATGGCTTCTGGTACTCAACTTTGACTTTTGAGCACGTTAGGCATTTACTCACGTATGCTGCTATCTCAGCTTTCATGTTTGGCCACCAATAGGTTGTCTTCAAATCGTGATACATCTTATCGAGCCTGGGTGTACGGAATACCGGCTCTTGTGAGCTTCATCCATCACTACTTCTCTCAATCCTCCGTAGCGTGGAATCCAGATTCGATCCATTAAGTAGTAAGCTCCGTCGTCTTTTGCCTTTATTTGCTTATCCATGCCACGCATGGCTTCAAGAGTGAGGTTTTCAGTTTTCAGAGCTTCCTGTTGTGCTATCCGAATTTGATTCGGCAGTTCGGAATGGATCGTAAGTTGTAGTGCGCGCACGCGTTTTGTTGTTTCTTTTCGGCTCAACGCGTCGGCCACTACGTTGGCTTTACTGGGATGATACTTGATGGCGCAATCATAATCACCTATGAGTTCAACCCATCTTCGTTGTCTCATGTTCAACTCTTTCTGGTCGAAGATGTGTTGTAGACTCTTATGATCGGTAAAGATTGTACATTTCGTGCCGTACAAGTAGTGTCGCCAGATCTTCAAGGCAAACACCACGGCTCCCAACTCAAGGTCATGAGTCGTGTAGTTCTTCTCATGCACCTTCAGTTGACGTGAAGCGTATGCTATCACTTTCTCGCGTTGCATCAGCACGCAACCGAGTCCTTGTTTCGAAGCGTCGCAATACACCACGAAGTCATCACATCCTTCCGGTAGGGATAGGATGGGTGCAGTGCACAGTTTCTGTTTCAACAGGTTGAAAGCAGCTTCTTGTTTGTCTCCCCAATCGAACTTTTTGTCTTTATGGGTCAGGGACGTCAATGATTGGGCAATCTTCGAGAATCCTTCAATGAATCTCCGGTAGTACCCGGCCAGTCCAAGGAATTGCCGCACCTCAGTTGGAGTCTTGGGTGCTTCCCAGTTCTTAATGGCTTCGATCTTAGCTGGGTCTACGTGAATTCCCTGCTCATTAACCACGTGTCCAAGGAATTGGACTTCGCGAATCCAAAAGTCGCATTTTGAAAATTTCGCGTACAGTTGTTCTTTCTTCAGTAGTTCCAAGACTAACCTTAGATGTTCGGCATGCTCCTCCCGATCCTTTGAATAAATCAGGATATCGTCGATGAACACTATCACGAATTTGTCCAGGTAAGGTTTACACACTCTATTCATGAGATCCATGAATACGGCTGGTGCGTTGGTCAGTCCAAAGGGCATAACCAAGAATTCGTAGTGTCCGTATCGGGTTCTAAAGGCAGTCTTAGGGATATCGTTTTCCTGTATCCTTAGTTGGTGGTAACCCGATCTTAAATCGATCTTTGAATAGTAGCTTGACCCTTGCAACTGGTCAAACAGATCGTCTATTCGCGGTAAGGGATATCGATTCTTGGTCGTCACCTTGTTCAGCTCTCTGTAGTCGATACACATACGGAATGATCCGTCTTTCTTCTTTACGAACAAGACCGGTGCTCCCCAAGGTGAGAAGCTCGGTCTGATGAATCCCTTGTCTAACAGCTCTTGTAACTGGTTAGACAGTTCCTGCATCTCCGTTGGTGCTAGTCGGTATGGAGCTTTGGCAATCGGTGCTGCTCCAGGTGTAAGGTCTATCTGGAACTCGACTTGTCGTTTCGGAGGTAGTCCAGGTAGATCCTCGGGAAACACTTCGGGAAAATCGCAGACTACGGCGATGTCCTCAATCTTCCTCTTCTTCTTCGGTTGTTCTGCGATGAGGGCTAGTATGGCAGTGTATCCCTTTTGCAGGTACTTGTTCGCCTTCATGCATGACATGATGTTCAGAGGTACTCCCCGTCTTTCCCCCTGAATCGAGATCTGTTCTCCGTTCCGCAACGTCACTCGTACGATCTTCTCGTTGCATACGATCTCGGCCTGGTTAGTGGATAACCAATCCATTCCTACGACTACATCAAAGCTTCCGAGAGTCACCGGCATCAAATCGATTTCGAGTTCGTGATTCGCCAAAACCATGACGCATCCTCGGAAGATGTGTTGTGTTTCAATCAGTTTGCCGTCAGCTAACTCTACAGTATACTTGTAGTCTAGTGGCGTTGGGGTAATATCTAGTAATTTGCTAAACTCACTAGATATAAAGCTCCTATCGGCACCGGTATCAAACAATATGCTAGCATAGACATTATTTAAAAGAAACGTACCGGTTACGATGTTAGGATCGTCCTTGGCTTCTCCCGAGCCAATCACAAACGCTCTCCCCTTGGCCGCTCCTCCTCCGGCCTTCTTCAATTGAGGGCAATCCCTCCTCATGTGGCCTGGTTTTCCACATTCATAACACCCTCTGGAGGTGTTCTGGTTGTTGTTCTGGTTGTGGTTGAGGTTGCTGTTGTTGGTTGGAAATCTTGATCTGCAATCTTTGGCCATATGGCCATGTCGTCCACACTTCAAGCAACGATATCGTTCGCATTGCCCGAAGTGGTGATAAGAGCATCGGTTACACAAGGGGTATTTCCCTTGGTACACACCCTTCTCCTTGTCGTCGGGTTGGGTGGCAGTAAAGGCTCTGGCTGGTGCAGATCTTTGTTGTTGCTGAGGTTGATGAGATTGGTGGTGGCTGGGTTCCCACTTCCTCTTCTGGCTTTCTTGAGGCTTCACATGCTCGCCTCGTTTTGGTAACTTGCCCTGAGCTACAGCTTGGTCAGTCAGTTTATGAGCCAGCCTGATCAGAGGTTGGATAGTGGTGAGGTCAGACGCAGTCACCATGCTCTGAATTTGTTCGGGCAGCCCACTGATGAACTGCTCGATTTTCTTGTACTCCGGCGTCACCATAGCCGGACATAGCTTACACAGCTCATGAAATCGAGTACAGTATTGCTCGATCTCAGAGCCCACCATCTTCAGTACCCAGAACTCAGCCTCTAGCTTCCTGATCTCATCACGAGGACAGTATTCCTCTTGCAGTAGTCGGGTGAAATCAGCCCATGGCATGGAGTTGGCACCGTCCAACCCCAGGGTTTGTACATGGGTATTCCACCATGTGAGTGCTGGTCCTTCCAGTGTACCAGTTGCGAACTTCACCCGGTTCTCTTCAGTACATTCGCACATGGCGAATACAGACTCCACTTTCTCCACCCAGCGGAGCATTCCCACGGCTCCCTCAGTCCCCTTGAATTTGTGTGGGTGGCAGTTCAGGAAGGATTTAAAAGAACATCCTTTGTTGTTGTTGCCTTGTGATCCTGTCAGTCAGAAACCAATGTCGTAGGTCAGAGCGTGTTAGCTATACTATGTTAGTCATGTTAGGCGAGGGTTAGTACCGTTGTTCGAGCCACTGGTTTCACTAGCAAGGCGGTGTGCCTCGTGCTCTGCCAGTATCTTGTTAACCCGTCTGTCAACCATCATCTTAATGACGGCTGCGTCCAGTGTTCGTCTAGGAGGGCGTGCATGTGGTCCTCTTCCCGCCATAGATATTTTCTATACGGAAGGGATAGAATGTTAGTAAGTCAGAATGTTAGTCAGATGTTGTGTCGGAAGTCAGATCATATGTCATGTTAGTTGTCAAGTCAAAGCAATCATGGTCAATATGTAATAAGTAAGACAAAACATAATTCTCATTAATAATAAGTTGGAAGTACAATAATTTCAAAAGGAAATACATAATAAGTTCCTCGAGCACATCCCGCTCGTCTAGGCCAAAATAAAGAAAGTACAAAATACAACAGTCCACTAGTCAGAATCCATGGAAACATGCGAAATATCGCTAGCAGCGTCTCCGTCGTCATCATCCTCCTCCGGATCCTCATTAGGATCCTCATCAAGGTCCTCATCTTCGAGGTCCTCGGCCTCGAACTCGGGACCATCCTCCTGAGGTGGTTCCTCAATAAACTGTGCAGCCCATGCATTAAGCATGGCATCACTGGCCTGCACCATGGCCTGAGTCTCGGTGATGTCCGTCCGATTCTCGGTTATACGCACGTCGTGTTCCTGCACGACATCGACGACCTGTCCATGCTCGGTCAGTAGTTGGGACATTTGGAGTCGTAGGGCCTCCATCTGGGCTTCCAGTCTGTTGTTGCGCTCCTCCAGTCTCTCGTTCTGCCTCTCCAATCGATCGCTCTTCTCGCGAAGAACTCGGACCTCGTCTGTTAGCTCCCTACCCCTCCAGACTTCCCGTCGTGTGCAAGCAACATGTGCCGCGAAGGCCTGCTCCATCGGCACTCCGAACGGTGGTAGTCGGTGTCCTGGAGTGGTGTCGCCGGGATATCGATATGGAGGTACTCTCTCCTCGACGATCCAACTCTAGAGTATGGTGGGAAGCCATCCCCAATATCTGGCCCGTGCTGCGTCTCTCGCCCGCCGGTCCATCTCGGCGTCAACCTGTGATACTATATCGTGGACCCGGCGTCGGCTCTCTGCGGCCATGTCATCAGTGGTCGGGTGTCGGTCTGCGTTCCTGCCGGTACTGTCATTGTTGGCCATCCTGTAAGTTTTAAGTTAGTAAGCAATAGTTCAATATAAGCAAAAACATCATCAATGTGCAAGTTCTACGTGTAGTGTCTAAAGTTGAGCAATGGCTATAGTCTAAGCTTACTATATGCAAACCTAGTTCTCTATAACCAAGGCTCTGATACCAGTCTGTCACACCCCCAATTTCCCACTCGTGGCGTATGTCCACGTGGATGTGACGTGTCCAGAATCACAGCTCAAGGTCATATAGAACACCTCTATATGCGTTTACAAATCCAAGTTTGACACATACACTTGATAAAATAGTTTGCAGCGGAAATAAAGTTGTATTGCAGCGAAATAAATAAGTCATAACATGCAGCGGAAAATGATTGTTTACACAGCGGAAATTGTAAGTAGTTTAATACAACAACGTTTTAAATAAGATAAAGTCAAATTGTTTTCAAAAGACAATAAAACAAATGCATGTGGGGCCCTATGCTCATGTCCCCTATGTGCTTTCCTGCTCCCCGAGCCTGTCATGCTAGTTACCTGAGAATACAAGTTTGAAAACAAGTGTCAACACGATGGTTGGTGAGTTCACAGGTTTTGATATACATATAGTAATAAAAAGTGTGTCATGCTGTTTATCAAATGTTAGTACCGAGCCCTAGGCCCAAAGTGTCAGTGCGTCACTACCGAACTAGACTTGTTTGCTCTTGCCTCCGCTATGCCTCGTATACATAGCAAGTTAGGTCAGAATTTGCACGGGTTATGACACTCAGTCAACATGGTGCCCCGTGGGGTTAGTCATTCCCTAATGGATCCATCCAAATCTACCACGTTGTTTGTACATTAACGGTAAGACTTTGTGAGGGCTTGTAACGAGTTCAACACTTAATGTTTGTCCAATAAACCAGCATACACAAAAATGTTTGTAATAGCAATAATGTTTGACTCGATGCAACTAGTATTCTCCCCCTATTTAAAAGCGTTTGAAAAGAGTAAAGAGGGGCCGTAAACTCACCTTAGTGATGAAGTAGTGTGTAAGCGTAAGCTCCTGAACGTCAAGTAGCACGTCTCGGTCACCGGCAACCTATATCGTATACCGTATGTGAGTTCGTGTAAGTGACCGTGCTAGTGTTCGTGTTAGTGCCCGTGTTTGTGTCCAACAACCCTTGGTTGTTCATGTTTGTCCGTGTCGGTCCACAATGACCGTGTTTGCTCGTGTTGGTCCACATTGACCGTGTTTGACCATGTTTGACCGTGTTTGACCAAGGTTGACCGTGTTTGACCAAGGTTGACCGTGTTTGACCAAGGTTGACCGTGTCAAGTCAACGACCCGTTGGTGAACCGTGTGACGGTTTGTGACTCGTGTAGCAATCGTGTAAGTGTTTGTCGTGTGCAAAACGCGCAAATCGCGTCTATGGACAACTTACTATTTATAGTAAGTTTCCATTTACGGAAAGTTCACAAAGCATATCGGTGTTCGAGTTCTAGCATGCTCAATGGTCCTACGGGGTCATGTTAGCACATAGCACATTATCATACAAGTTCATATACGTCGTTTATAGCATGTTAGTGCACAAAAGTTTCCTAAAATGGAAAGTTTCCATTTTTAGCATACGTGACATCGGAAACCATCTAACTTAGCATCTAAACATCATGGTATAACATATTAAGTCATTTAGCATGCTCAAATAATACAACACGTTGACAAATCGGTTTTTGTAAAAATAAAGTTACTAAAAATAGTAACTTTGTGGTTTTTGCATAAAATGACCATTTAACATTTCTAAACCTATTTTCATATCATGAATCATCTTAATACATCATCTAGCATCACTTGATTATACCAATATAGTCCAAATCATCATTTATCAATATTTCATTCACAAAAGTTTCTATATTTGGTAATATTGCTAGAAATGACCATACTCATTATCGAAACCACATCCCACATATCCTATTCATCATAATATCATCTAAGTTACCATTTCATATACATGCATGTGTACCATTTCATCCATAGCACCATTTTGTCAAAATAAAGTTCCTATTTATAGAAAGTTCATCAAATCCCACCATTTTAACCATCTAAATCCAATCTAATCATGAGTAATCCTTCTAATATCATCAATAAACATACTAACATACTCAAGATCATTCCTACCATCATGGATCATGCATGCATGGACATATAACATCATCTATTATCATTTTAAGCAACAAGACTTACACCCAACATCTTGGATCGTCCTAAAACATCATATAACCATCATGGATCATCAAGGAATACATCTAAATCATCAAACCCAGAAAATAGATTCATGCATGTGCATTCAAAGTGTTTGCATGTGTGATTTTTCACTTGCATGTGAGTGTGTGAGTGTCTAGAGAGTGTTTGGACTAAGAGACTACCTTCCAACACTTCTTTGATTGCTAAGATGGTGCTTGAGCAGCTTCCAAGACTCCTGGATTGCTGGTTTCGTCAAGCTTGAGCAAGAAAAGATGAAGCTCAAGCTTGGAAGGTCTTCTCCTTTGAGTTCTCTAAGCTTCCCAAGCTCCAAATAAGGTCTTCAATGGCTTACAGAGGTGTTGCAGGTGTTTAGAGGAAGAAGATGGTCGAGGTGTTGAGTGTGAAGCCGGAGAAATGATGAAATGGGATAGCATAGGCATGATTGTCTTGGTTTTATAAAGATTCTGCGAACTGGGTCTCCTCGCGTAGCGCGACGAGTTCAAGGATTACCCTCGCGTAGCGCGAGGGAGTCCCGCGTTCGAATTTCCCCCGCCCATTGTCGCGTAGCGCGACAGTGTCCTTGTGGGCCGTCGCGTAGCGCGACAGATCCCTTAGTGAGCCCAATAGGCCCATTTTCATTGGGTTGATCCGTTCGTTGCCGTTTTCACGTTTACGAACTACCGTTTGGCCTCGCTTGAACTTCTAAGTTCAATGTGTGAATGTTTCGTGAGGTTTCGAGTGTTGTGCTACACAATGTGCTAGACGTTCACCAACGTTCGTGTGTTTTGACACGTGTGTGCTGTTTCTCGATAATTTCTCGAATTATCTAGTCATGTGTCAGTGTTTGTACTGTCGTGCCACGTGTCACACTAAATTAATCTAATTCTAGTGCCACATGTACATAATGCATTTAAATAAACATTTAAATAAATAAGGTGCTGACCTGGAAATTACGGGGTGTCACAGTAAAACCCACCTAAATCTCAATAATTTCACATTTGACAAGTTAAAGACAACCAACCCTCATGAAAATAGTTACAAGAAAAGTATTTAGGTATATAAAAGGTGAAGAGCAGTGGCATACCTATGTTTTGATGTGTGAGGGCAGTCACCCCTCTTGAACTTTTTTTTTTCAGTGGTATATATATGTTAAAATTCTGATATAATTTTTTAATATTTTGCAATCAGCCCTTTAAATTTGCATAATCATACTTGTGATGAGATTTAAGTAATACTTATACTTGTTTTTTAAATAAAAAGTTGCTTAAAAACGTGTTGTTTATAAATGTCTGCACAGATGTTTTGATAGATTTTAAAAAATAAAGCCCCGTAGAGAATAAATAGACATGTTAATCTTAACCTATAAGAAGTTATGTAACTTAAAAACTATGTAAATATAATGGATTCAAATTAATAAGAATGATCAATAATATATTTGACAAGAAATTACTAAAAATTATTCAATTAAACTATTTGTTTAGTTACAATTCATTTTAATATGAACAAAATTAATGTTTATTAAAATGACTCATTTAAACCTAAAGTGATTTTACTTAAAATTCATCCTGACATGCACTCATCCTAACCACACCCGACTCGACCTGTCACTAAACCAAACCCAACCGCCCATTTTGCCAGGCACAAGAACAACTTTAGATGTATTGTATTTTTATTATGATTTTATAAATGAAATCTAATTTAATGGTCTTTTTTAACACCCGACTTGATTCGACATAACCAGATCTGCAAAGAAGAGAAAAAACATTTATCATATATCAATCCTTAAAAATCTTTAAAAAATTTCCGTCTCCATGAAAAAATTTCTATGTCCACCACTACCGAATAGACAAAACGTTCAGCTTCTAAAGATGTAATAAAGATTTATTTCTTCTCTAATGAAGTCTATGTTAAAATATACATGACAAGGGAAGGAGAGGTTATCAACCAAAAAAGATAATTGAAAAGAAAAAAAATGTTTGTAGAAGACAATTGAAATATAACCATAGTTTTTTAAAAAAAAAAATAAGAATTTTTTTTTATGAAAGAAAATACTATATAGTATATATGTATTTCCATGTTACAATAAATAGTTGAAAAATAAAGTGTGTTCAATCTATCACTCAAACCTTTTACCTTTTAAAACCTACCCCACCTCAATATAATCCTTCCCAATTTGCTTTTACTTGAGTTATAAATCATCCCTTCATTTGTCACCACCACCAGTGGAGGCTGACAAAACACTAACCACTCAAGTCTTCTTCATCTCCACCACACCCTTCTTCCATAAACACACATACAAAAAACATTCTAATGAACCATACAATAACTTGCATTGTGGTGTTGTACACTTTGGTACTAGTCAACATAGCACAAGAAACTAATGCATCAAATGAGTTCAAGAATCTAACTCTACCTGGCCAACACCCTTCTCCTGAATTGGTTTCTCAAGATCTTCAAAGGTACACCACCATTTTCTTGACAATGTACTTGCTTTTTAATGTTTTTTTTGTTTGTTAAATTTATATATTTTTTTAATGAAAATTTGTGTGTGTAAATTGTAATTTGTTACCCACTTTAAGGTATGTGCTTTGATGAATCATGTATTTAATTTTATGGAATAACTATATGTCAAAAATGTGTGAATTGAAACTAAAAAAGCAAAGTCTATTGAATGAGCCTGTGAGTGTGCTCACTGTGCATGTAGCTTTTAGATTTTTGTATGGTGATGATACATTGTAAGAGGAATCAATCTTTATGAGCCAAATTTTAAAAGTTGTGATAATTTAAGGAGCAAATTGCAAACAAATTACTTATTTTGGTAAGGAAAAAAAAATAACTATCTTGAACAAATTGGAAACAAATTACATGTTTTGGTAAAATAGTTTTTAGCCTAATGATTATATCTTGGCTTTTTGATAAAAGACTGAATCCCAGAGGGATATATCTAGTGGTGGGTTTCTCCTAGGTTGGGCTTATATGTATGCCTCAAAACATCAAATCTGAGGGGATTGTTGAATTCTCGTCTTAAGTGTTTGCGTTCTAAGTTGTTAAAAACTCTTGTACTAATAGTCGCCAATGATATATCTAGCTACAATAATGTTTAAGTATAGAGCCATAAATCTTTATGGATCAAAATTCAAAACTTGTAATAATTAAAGGAGCATATTGCAAGCAAATTACATGTTTTGGTAAAAGATAATTGCTATGTACTAATTCTAAAATGAAAATGTTAAGAATAGAACCATAAATCTTTAAGGGCCAAAGTTTTAAATTTGCAATAACTAAAGGAGCAGATTGCAAATTATTGATAAATGTTGTATTAAAAGTAATAAATGATATATTTTGGTAAAACAATGTTAAGTATGGTGTATAAAGTTGTTAAACACAAGCGATGAATATATGCCATTTTTTAAGGAAAATGTTATATCAAGTATTTAACTGTTATATATGATTAGAATTTTTGAAATAAATATAATGATGTTAAAGTTTTAATGATTAAAGTGATTATTGTGTTAAGAAAATTGATAAAAACTTGTAGACAAAAACGGGTAATTTGTAAAGATAATTAATGGGTGTTTTGCACTTTAAGTATACTTGAGCCTAGTGAATATAATAATATATTTGGTTTACTTTTTACTTTTTCTTTGTTCAAGATATAATGGGGCTGGTCCTTTTGTCTACAATTTCAAATTGCGCAATTTTTTTTTATTTTTTTATTATATTTATTCTATTTTAAGAATCACCAATTTTCTTAGGAATTGGTTATTTACACACTTAATTTTTTTTATTTTAACACCTTACCGATACTATACGTCTCGCAAATTCCTATACGAGACGTATAACCCTCTCTAACACTCACTAATTCGACAATGATTTGTCTCATATACGTCTCGTATAAGACCTATACAAGGCCTATATGAAACGTATATGTTCATACGAGACGTACATGTGATGTGGGTGTGATTATAACACGACCATTTTTTTAATAGCAATTTTTACTACAAAATGCAACTTAGACATGTTTTGTAAAAAAGTAACCTCTACAATTTCTATGAATAATTATCACCAATGTTATTAGATTACAAACATAAATCATTAATCATCTAACTTTTTGGTGAAGGTTATGAACATTAAAACTTTTACATATTCCATTTAAGTATATGTTTTGTATACTTTATATAAGTTTTGATAAGAAATACGCATCTATTTTGGGTTTGATGAGACAATTTCAACTTTAAAGAAATAAGTTCAATCGAAGTTCGTTCGATTGAGTTTTCATGTGTTCTTAAAAAATATGAATCCTCAAATGATACTTTCACACATTTCATTTAACTTTTACATATTAGGTTACATTATTTTAAATAATATAATTTTCAAGATAATGTTGGACACTTGGACCTAGCCTTCTCTAGATTTTACTAGTTTCACTTGTTTAATATAAATAATTAGGAAAATTGGTGATCGATGTGACTTATGGTATCGTAAGTGACACGATGATAAAAAACCTTTTAATTTATGTATCAGATGACTATTATTAAAAATACATTTATTAATTTCATGCAGGAAGGTCAATGTGTCAATTACAAGAAGAGAAATGCTAGCATACACCAATGTCGACTCATCAACCTTCTGTTTGACCGGCAACCCAATCGACGACTGTTGGCGGTGTGATCCCGACTGGCATCTCAACCGCCAACGTCTTGCCGATTGTGCCATTGGCTTTGGTCAATACGCCATCGGAGGAAAAGGCGGTGACTATTACGTAGTCACCGACTCATCTGATGATGACGTTATAAACCCTCGTAGAGGGACGCTCCGATGGGCGGTCATTCAAACCGAACCGCTATGGATCGTCTTTGTAAGCAACATGCACATCCTACTCTCGCAGGAACTAATCTTCAATAGCTTCAAAACCCTCGACGGCCGGGGAGCCAACGTCCACATCACCGGTGGCGGCTGCATTACTCTCCAATACATCACAAACGTGATCATTCACAATATTCACATCCACCATTGTTACCAGTCCGGCAACACGATGGTCCGATCCAGCCCGACTCATTATGGGTACCGAACAAGGTCCGATGGGGATGGGATATCCATATTCGGGTCGCGCGATCTTTGGATCGATCACTGCTCGTTGTCGCATTGCAAAGACGGGTTGATAGACGCTGTCATGGGATCCACCGGAATCACGATTTCGAATAACTTCTTCTCGCATCATGACGAAGTAATGCTGCTCGGACACAGTGACAATTACTTACCGGATTCTGGCATGCAGGTGAGTCCTAAAGAGGGTCAATTAAGAGTGTCCATTCATCATGGCCGGCCCTGATAGAGGCAGACCCGACCTCCATCCTTTGATATTTTTTAGGGACACAAATTTTTTTAAAAATTATTTGTATTTTATATATATTTATTTATATTTAAAAATATAAAACTAAAAAACCACATACTTATAATTCGTCAAGGCTTTTTTTCTCATCTTGATTGGATTACTTGAATCTTAGGACCTCCTTGAAGCGTTAGTCAGGGTATAAAAATACAAAAGAAGGTAAATTTCACTTTTGGTCATTTTACTTTATATAAAATTTCAGATATGGTACTTTACGTTTAGAAATTTAAAAAATAGTCCTTTATGTTTTGAGACGTTGCAAACTTGTCCTTTCTCTTTTAACTTTTTTAACTATTAACAGAATAAGGGGTATAAATATCAAAAAAAATTATATAAGTAATTGTGGAAATTTTACTTTTAGTCATTTATGTGTAGATAAGTTTTTAGAGACGGTGTTTTATCATTAGAAATTTTGATCATATTTTGTTAACACTTAATTTAACAGAGAAACGACAACGTTTGCAACATTTGAAAACTTAATGGACCGTTTTTGATATTTTTAAACATAAAATATATTTTTGAAATTTTATGTAAATATAAAGGAACAAAGTGAAATTTACACCTATAAAATATTATGATCATCTTCAGATTTTTTTTGTTTTTTAGATTTAAAAGTTTAAAAACAATATGATTTATAATTTTTTTTCAAATAAATAAATAAAAAGTTGTAGTTTCGTGACTGCTGGTGCAGGTGACCATCGCATTTAACCAATTTGGAAAGAACTTGGTGCAGAGAATGCCCCGGTGCCGGAGAGGGTATATACATGTGGTTAACAACGTGTATTCCCGGTGGGAGATGTATGCGATCGGAGGAAGCGGAAATCCGACGATCAATAGCCAAGGAAACCGGTATACTGCTCCGGCGAATCGTAATGCTAAGGAGGTATGTATATATATAGACATATATGTGTGATTTTGTCGATTGATTGATTAGGTTTTGATGATTTTAACACCGATGGGAATTGGAATGGGAATTGGAATTGGAATTAGGTGACAAAGAGGGTGGAAACATCACATGAGCATTGGAAGGGATGGAATTGGAGGAGTGAAGGGGATATTCTGGTGAACGGAGCTTTCTTCGTGGCGTCGGGTCAAGGGTTAGAGCTCAAGTACCAGAAAGCGTATAGTGTCGAGCCCAAATCGGCCGCTTTCATCGACCAACTCACCATCAACGCCGGCGTCCTCGGTAGCAGGTATCTTTTCTTGTTTTATCATCTAAACTAGATTATTACCCCGTGTATTACACGGATTGAATATAAAATACTAAATAAAAAGTAATAAAATTTAAATATTATATAACAATATTTTGATATATATTGATTAAAATATGTATTAATAAGTATTTTAAGTGATAAAACAATAATTAAAATTTTTAATAACTAAGGAAATGATACTTGACTTTTTTTTTTAATTTGTATCACTAATGATTTTTAAACAAACTGGTGCTAAAACTTCACTTACTTTTTTTTTTTTATCTAAAACTAATTGTTACAAATCAAGAAAATATGTACAATTTATATAATTATTAAAGTTAATTGGCTTAATTTGAAAATATCATTAAACATATTTAACTAAAAATGTAATTTTTCTTATCATTTTTATAACTATTGATTTTAAAATAATTACTTTTTAAATATTTCGCTAAAAGAAGCATCATTTGTTTATAAAAAACTCATTATTTAAAAACTATGATTTATAGTTTATTTTAATAATTTTTTAAATTGTTTTTTAGCTGATATTTTTTTATATAAACTTTTATTAAAGTGTGTTTTTTAATAAAAAAATTTGATTTTTATTTTATCAAAAACTATTTTCTAGCATGAAAAATGCATATAATATTATTACTCATTAATAGTATAATTATTTTTTAGAAAATATATAAAATATAAAATTAATAAGAGAGAGGATTGAGTATGATGATACAAAAGTGACAAGTGACAATATGAACATGAAAATTTGACAAGTGACAAAAAGATTTTTATTTATTATAATAGAAAGATTACGGAGATGATTGTTGTGGTTTAATAGTATTTCACTTTTGGTTATTAGGTTTCACAAATAACATATATGGTCCCAATATTTGAATATTTGTATCACATGTACTCTTTTTGTAAGGGTAATATGATCAATTATGTGAGGGTAATTTGGTTACATAAGAACTATATACGTTACAAATGTCTAAACTTTGAGATTATATGAGTAGTTTATAAAACTTAGAGACTAAGAGTGAAATAATAGCAAACTACAAGTACTATATTGGTAATTTACTCTTTTTTATTTTGAACACCCACATTATGAATAAAATAAACAAATAATTGAACTAATAAAACAACCATATCGTTTTTATTAAACTTATGTTTTTTTAAAAGGTTTGCTCTTTAAACATTTTGTTTTAAAAACTTGTTTTTTAATGTCATTTATTATTAATATTATATTAAAAAATTAGTTAGTCTTATTTTTTTTAAAAAAAGATAGATTTTAAAATATTTCAAATTAAAAAAAAAATTGTTTTCGAAAATTTCATATTTTATAAAATTTTAAACAATTTATAAATATTTGATTTTTAAAAAAGTGTGTGTTTTTTATTAGAAATATCTTTTCTATATTTCAAAATCTTAAAATATAAAAAAAGATAAATAATATAATTAATATTTAGTTTTATTAATTAATAAGATACATATATATTTAATAAGAGAAAATATGAAAAAACTAATACAAAGATGCTCTATAAAAATGACACATATTTATTTTACTTTTAATATAATTACTAGTATAAAGATGCATGACTAATTTTAATTTTTATAATATTTATAACATCTACTTCCAAGTTCCAACCATGAGACCGATAAAACAATAGGCTTAATGTCTAGTTACAAAAATTGATACACCAATTAAGATTTATTCATACAATTTTGAATAACCATCCTAAAGTTATAATTGATCTAATTATTTCACCAACTTGAAGATAAAATTTTGATTATTTATAGGAGCAATAAGCTTGGAAAGTGGACCGAAGGCGATGGTAATGGAGGTGTAGGTGATGATGAAAATGACTATGGTGAAGATAGTGGCTCGTCTAGGCTAAACACGTTTACATTGATCTCATCTTTCTTGATTGCATTGTTATCGTTCATGTTTACGCTCTCTTCGTACGATTTAGTTGTGTTATTGTGACAACACTATATTTAAAAAAAAGTTATTTAAATTGATTTTGAATCATTTAAAATGGTGTGTGTGTGTGTGTATATATATATATATATATAGGGGGAGGTTCCATTGAAAACCTTCATATTTGAGAAAACTAAGAAAACTAATCACAATTTTTATTAATCAATTTTGTTTTTCGTTTTTTATTTCACATTTTGTTTTATAATAAGGTTATATTTGTTAACAAAAAGAAAAAAATAAAAAAATATATGTAATTCATGTTATTACATATATGTAACTCATTGATTACATATATGTAACTTCTAAACTACATATATGAGTTACATATACGTAACTTTATTGGTTACATATACGTAATTTCGTAATCTACATATTTTTATTAAAAATTTTTATTTGTTTATCACATTTCTAAGCTAATAATAAAAAATCATGAAAAAAAAATTTAAAAATTTATTGGTTAGTAGGAGTTTTCTTGGTTTTCTCCAAAGTGAGGAGTTTTTATTTGAACCCTCCTATATATATATATATATATATATATATATATATATATATATATAATACACATTTGTGCTATTTTGGCATTGGAAGTTGAAAATAGCATGGTCAATTAATCAAACTTGAAAATGTGGTAGTTTTTATGTAATTTACCTAAAATGCTACAATTTCTAATAAAATCTGTCTCGTACTTTTTGTCTAATTCAACCTTCATAGTTCATACGAATTAGTAACTAGTGGGTTCATCTAGAGGTGGGAAAAAAAGGACCCGGTCATACCCGAACCAATGGGTACAAACGGGTCCGATTTTTTAGGCAAATTAAAACCGAAACCGGAACCAGGAAAACCGGAACTGATTCCACCTGTACCCGGCCAAAACCCGAACCGAAACCGGTCAAAAATCGGTCGGAACCCGGAATCGGGTATTGACTTTATTGACCGGAACTAGAACCGATTGGACCGGAGCCGGTTCCAAAAAAAACCCGATTTGTGCACCTCTAGGTTCACCTGTCGGATTGCGCCTGCAATTTCGAATATCAGAGAGTTCATTTAAGGAGAGAAAAGAAAGGAAATAGAAGGAAAGAAGAAACGTTTTTGTGTTCCCGAGTTTCATTTAACGAGGGAAGAGAAAAGAAAATAAAACAAGTTGTGTTCTCGAGTTTTATTTAAAGATAGAAAGAAAAGAAAGTGGAATGAAACTGAAGGAAAGAAACACATTCTTTTGTTTTCCTTTCCTCTCAATTATTTTCCTTTCTCTTCTCTCTTTTAGTAAACTTGGGAACTCAACGTAATAGCAAATGGTCTAGTTTATCAAAACGCAAACGTGATTCCTAATATCAATAAAAACAAGAAAATAAATTAAAAAGGAAATAACTAAATGCAAAAAAGAAAATATCAAACAAACGTGATGGACTTGGTTTTGTATAAAAAATTCTAATCTAATAACATCTATACAAAGATAATAATCCCCAAAAGGAAAGGCCCAACAACGTTATCAAAGGTCCAATGAGATGAGACAGATTGTACTATTGTAGAGTCTGGAGGTGGGAAAAAAAGGTGCTGGAACCGGAACCAACTGCCCGAACGGAAATTGAAACTGTTCATAAGAGATTCGGCGGGTATGGGCGGTTTTGGTTTCTCAGAGACATTATAGCCAAAACTGGAATCACCGAAACCGCTTCGACATTTACCCTTCCAAAACAAGAACCAACTTGCCAAAATCCAATAAAGCCGGTCAAAAACCCAAACCTAAGTGGATTAGTTCTTGACTTTGTTAACAAAAAACATAAACGGTTTAGAATTAGAACCAGTTCCAAAGGAAACCCGGTTTGTGCGCCTCTAGTTGCATGGACAAACATATTTGTAGGGGTTTGGGGTCATGCGACCCCATTGAATCTTATCCCGTTCATAAAATGTGTATCGTGAAAATTTATTTGACCTCATTAGAACTACTCATAAATATAATTGAAAAAGATTTATAACACTAAAATTAAAGTTAGTGTAATAATTATAGAGATAATCATGCATAATTCTTTTAAAAATAGTTTTAGTGTTTCAATCCATAGGGATCAAGTTTTATTTATTTTTTAGGTATAAACTATGGCCATGTTTAATTATAAAATTATCCCAAAATACGAACTAACGAGCAGCTTGGACACAATCCAAAAACTGCAACATTATGTTATTATAACTAATAGTATTTGAAAAAAGTAATCTAACAAAAAAAAATCATGAATCAGTCACTGTCATCAAGCCATTCAAATCCATTAAAAAAATTTGTTTATAACATGCAGCCAAATAAAAACCAATCACATGAACCAGACTTAATCACAAATTCTATAGTAAACAACTAATCCATAGTAAAAAAATTTGGGTTTCTAGCTCTTGTTTTTGCAAAATCAATCTAAGAAATATTTCATGTGTCTTAATGACGAAGCAATCCACACACATGATTAATAATTTATTGTTTATCGATTCTTAAACTTAATGTAGAAGATGAATTGTATAAAGGACCATTAATGCTAATTAACTATATGATAGGTACCAATAAGGCATTGTCTCAATGGTGCCCTAAGATTCTTCCAAATAAGAGCTTTTGGGTTCAAATTCTCCCCGCATCGAAATTAGTGGTCTGAGGGGTGTCAGGGGTTTTTCCAGTGAAGTTTCCTTCTGGGGTGGTTGTGGTGGCTCATGGGAGGTTCATTTAACTAGACCTTGGTGACATAACCTGAAAACAGTGGGTTCACATGATTAAAATCTTCGCCGTTCAAAAAAAAACACTATATTATAGGCTCATGATTAACAAAGTTATTTTTTTCAAACTCGAAGACTAATTAAGCAAATATTTTTTTTGAACGACTAATTATCATTGTCACTTACGGAACACTGGAGTATCGTCTTGTCATCATGTCACACCCCGGGCTCTCGACGACCCAGACGTTGCGACCCGAATTGGTTTCATGGATAATACAGTATCGGTCAGAGTTCATTATTCTTTTTCGTATGTTTTAGCGGAAGCGTTGCTTTATGAATTTCAAAATTTTACAAATGATTCACATGCATAGATTTGAAAGCTGATTTTCATCATTTATAAATAGTTCATACTCATGGGTATGAAAAACCACATTTCGTTATTTGTGAATAACTTTTCAAAAATAACTTTTCAGGATTTTATAAAATTTCATACACATAGGTATGAATACCATCATTTCATATTATTGTAAACCAAGTTTTCACAAACTCATAATTTCAAATTATTTTATAATATCCGGTTTATACATGACTTGGAGGCATAGCTCCAATAGCTCCATGGTCTCACCACAAGATCTTATTCAAGTCATTATAGGCCAAGAATCTCTAATCTTGCTTCTCTTTTACATTTCAATATTACCTGAAAAGTTTTTGGAAATAAAACGTCAACATAATGTTGGTGAATACAATAACAGACTCGATATGTAAGCATGGCATGTTCGGTCCTTTAACCATAATTAATAGTGGCAATACTACACATTTAGCATGCTATTTCACTGATCGATACAACTATTGCATACACTAGTTTATAACTGTCACTAGTTAGGAACTACAGCGCAACGCGTCTTATGTTTTGTTCCCTCCAGCCCACAGTTGGTCACTGGTTAGGTTGCCTGCGGAGTACGTCTTACATTTAACCTTCCAGCCCAGCTGTACCAGCCACATATGGAAATTTCACCCATATACTAATACAATTTGCAAATCATACATATAGTAGTAGCCTAAATGCTGGTCACGTAGTATCCCTTTATGCGTCAAAGTTTAAACAAACCATGCTCAAAAATTCATTTATATTTAAAAAAAGAAGTTAAATGTATTCACCTGAATTTTTGGTTGGCTAGGGGACAACTTAGTGCTCCTCAATATAAATTTGGGCATCGTTACTGCTCAATCTATTTTTATAACTATTTGAAAGTATAATTCCTGATGCGTTTATTTTCTGTTCCTAAAATAGATCATAATCAACATATTATTTGTGTGTGTGTATATGGGGTCGGATCTTAACCCAAACCCTATAAATTAATATTATACAAAACCTTAAACTTATGAATTAAACTAAAGGACTAAAACACATACCTAATTGTGAACCGATTTCTTAATCTGAACAGCTTTAGAACGATCATATGCTTTATTTGAATTTTATTTCAAGAGCTTGTTTTACTGATTTGTTTCGATTGTCTTCTCCAAAAATTATATATATGTGATTGATTTCAAAATAGATTAAGCTTATCTAGTGTGCACAAACACGTCACACGTGCACCATACAATTCCACATATTATTAGATAAGCCATTGCTTATCTTTTGCCTCCACACACACTTCACACGTACACCTTTCTTTCTTTCTTTATTTTTTTTAATAATTATTATTATATTATTATAATTAATTAAACTCAAATTTTGTTTTTCTATTATAACTTTTAAAGTATCATTTGTCATAAAATTATAAATATACGATTAGGATTTGCTTATTTTTCTTTACGTTTTGACCTAAGTTTCGTTAAAAATGGATCAAATTTTATCATAATATATCCACCACCACCACCACCACCACCACCACCACCACTACTTGAGCGATTAAACTTAACGATCGTCTAAACTCCAAAAATTTCAAATACTTGTTTCATCTTACCTATTCGTTTAAACGAATGCTAAAAATTTTGAATGCTCATTTATATTCTTAAACTCTCGAATGATCATATTTTATAAACTAAATTATTTTAATTATTAGACGACACCTTATTACTACTACTACTACTACTACTACTACTATTACTACTATTATTACTATTTGAGCGATTAAACTTAACGATCGTCTAAACTCCAAAAATTTCAAATACTTGTTTCATCTTACCTATTCGTTTAAACGAATGCTAAAAATTTTGAATGCTCATTTATATTCTTAAACTCTCGAATGATCATATTTTATAAACTAAATTATTTTAATTATTAGACGACACCTTATTATTCAATTGATCGTTTTTATTATTATATTTTTAAATAATAATATTTTAATAATAAACAAGAGTATTTTATTTATGATTTCAAAATGAGATGTTATACATCAACAGTCCACTACCAAGTCATTAGTTATGGAGAAAACTCAATACTTTGAGAAAACATTCTTGTGGGATTTGAACCCAAGATCATTTGGTTCCTAAGCCTTATTCTACCGCTAGATACCACTAGGCTATAATGCCTTTAGTAATTAAATAAATACTTAATAATCAGATACCGTCATCGCGATGGTAGCCTAGTGGTAAGGGTTGTGAATTTATAATGGAGGTCTAGGGTTCAAAGCCAGGCACCACTCAATTCTTCCTGGGTCACGTGATTTACCTCTCTCATGTTGGTTGTGAAACCGGTCGGTGAAGGGCGTCTAATGATGGCATTCACAATTTTTTTTAATAATCAGATACCTAATCAAAAGACTTTTAAAAGCATGGTATCCAAGAAGATATGCTAGTTGTACCGTAAACTTGAGCTGGTACTTTAATGGTGTGAATTTGAAGTTGATAGTATAAGATAAGGTAGGAAAAAAAATAGTTACATGTAAAAGTAAAAAATTTTCATTTTATTTAACGGCTTCGTATGAAGACCATGGACTGTCAAAGACGAGATTTCAGCCGTCTTGTCGAATTTGATGCTCTGGATCGTACAAGTTGGCTACATTGTCTCAGCAATTATGCTTCGGTTCAAATTCGAACCCAAAACCTATTATAGAGAATTCAAGAGAAATGAATTGAAGAGAAATTTTTATTACAAAAAGAATCACTTTCATATTTTTTTTCTTTCTGAAATCATTAAAATAATTTATTTAACGATTGTGTTGCTCTTTATTTTAAATAAGAAAACACTTTCTTAAAAAAAGCCTCCATACCCCTCACTAGGGGTGTCGTTTTCCCCCCCATTTTAACGGAACCATTTAACGGGGTTAGTGACAAAGGATATAACCAGTGCAAAAATTTTAAAATAGGAACATCCGTAGTAATTTTTGAATTTAAAGGACGAAACCAGCAAGTTGATATATTCAAAAGACACAATCAGTAATTTACTCAATATTGCCTTATTTTATGGAATTTGATTCCAATTTTTTTTTTTACCAATTTGATTATAGAAAAGGTAAAAAAGAAAATTAAAAAGCCTGATTTTACAATTTGTCTTTTGTATTTTCTAATGTTTTACTATATAATTTTATTATTTTTATATTAATTATCATTTGGAAAATAAATAAATAAATAATAAAAAAAAATAAAGATTATCATCTTCTAAAGCCCAAGTATAAATAACAGACTTACGAACTAATATTACAACCATTTCGATCTTATATTTAACATTTTTACTTTATTGTAACCTTAAAAAGTATATTAACATTTAATATAACATATTGTTGAGCCTAAAAAGAACTCGAAGATATCTTTTTTGGTGATGAAGAGAGTCGCGTCAAAAGTATCATCATTGAAATAACAAATCAACATATTTTCTATAACACTTGAAGCTTCTTGTTACGCTTGTAAGCAATCACAACTATATTTATTGACAAACAAAATTATGAACACACATTCGAATAACTCTCAAATTATATTAACCAATGAGAAAATCACTCAAAACTCAATGATTTCCAATACCCCTTATTTACAAGCTTGATAAGGGATATATAGATCTGCTGAACATACTAGATCAACATGACTTTTAAAATTTGAATTCTAATTATTAACTAGATAAACATCCATAATTATCTAAACTAATAAAACATTAATTCAAATTTGTTGATAAGTTCTAAACCCGCATCTCATTAACGCGATCTGCATGCTCACATCCGAATTACATGCTCAACTCGGGAATTAGCTCGATCTCTTTTCAAACAATCACCCCCCTAATTCCCGACTCGGAATAAGGAGGTCTTCCATACCCATTAGCTCGCGCATCTCCTCAAATTTAATTCTTCCCAATGGTTTAGTAAAAATGTCTGCTTTCTGTTCAGTTCCATTTACAAATTCAATTGCAACTTTTTCAGCCTCCACGCTCTCGCGGATGAAATGATAACGGACATCGATGTGTTTGCTTCGTCCATAGAACACAGGATTCTTCATGAGTGCTATGGCCGATTTTTATCTACTTTCATCACCACTGTTTGCGGCTTGGATCCTATTACTTCTGCATGTAGCCCTCGTAACCACATTGCTTGACATGCACCCGAGGTGGCAGCCATAAACTCGGCTTCACATGACGATAGAGCCACCGTATGTTGTTTCTGCGAGCACCAAGTAATCATTGCATCTCCGTAGTGGTCACATGACCAGTTGTATTTCTACCATCGTCGGAATCGGAGTTGTGGCTGCTGTCACTATACCCAGTTAGGACCGGTTTACCACTCCTTCTGTAAACTAGACCAAAACCAATTGTTCCTCGTATGTATCATAGGATGTGCTTCACTACCGCCATGTGCGACTCTTTTGGGTTTTGCATATACCTGCTCACTAATCCAACATCAAAACTTATGTCTGGTCTTGTGTGCAATAAGTACCTGAGGCACCCGATTATCCTTCTATAGTTTGTTTCATCTACTGACCTTGCATGTTCATCCTTGGAGACTTTCACACCTGGATCCATAGGACATTTTGCTGCATTGCACTCCAATATACCAGCTTCTTTTAGTATCTTCTTAGCATAAGCCTCTTGCTTGACAATGATACTGCTATCACTTTGAATTACTTCGATGCCGAGATAATAAGTAAGCAGCCCCTGATCGCTCATCTCAAATACTTGCTCCATCTCGCGCTTGAAGCCGCATATTTGTTGGATGTTCGAGCCTGTAACCACCAGGTCATCCACATATGTCCCAAGAATCAATCGATCTTTATCAGTAACTTTTGTATACACAGCTTGTTCATGGCTGCACCTTGTGAAACCTAGTCTCTCTAGTGTGTTGTCGAGCTTGAGATTCCAAGCTCGGGGTGCCTGTCAAAGTTCGTACAAAGCTTTAATAAGCCTGTATACCTTTTGCTCTTTTCCCTTTTGAACAAAGCCTTCGGGTTGGGATACATACACGGTTTCTTTCAAGTCACCATGCAAGAAAGCCGATTTGACATCTAAGTGATTAACCTGCCATTTTTCACGAGCTGCGAAGGCCAGCAAGAAACAGACTGTTTCTAATCTCGCCACCGGGGCGAATACCTCGTCAAAGTCTATCCCATGCTCTTGGACGTACCCTTTAGCAACGAGTCGTGCCTTGTACTTCATGACTTTTCCAGTTGCATCTCTTTTGATTTTGAATATCCACTTTAAACCGATAGGTTTCAATCCTTGTGGAAGATCAGTTAACTGCCAGGTCTGGTTCTTCTCGATAGAGTCCAATTCTGCCTTCATAGCTTTCTCCCAGTATCTATTTCCTTTTTCTTGGACGTACGTTTTGGGTTCTTCCTCTGTTGTTATCATGAGATTTGCTTGATCACCCCTTCTTATGCCATCTCGTATTACATAGTCAGCTAACTTTCTTGGGATAACTTTTGTTCGGCTGGATCTTCGAACATTCTCAGCTTGGGCTGCATGTTGTGCCTCCGGTTCATGAGCGTGGGCTGGTGCTGGTTTAGCTTCGCATGGTATCGGCTCATTGTTATCATCTTCTTGCGATATGTTTTCCAGCCCAACGGGTGAAGATCCAGTTGGGTCACTAAACCCGTTGGTGCCCATCACATGAGCGTCCTCATCATCATTGAACTGTTCTAGGCTTTCCCTTGTTGTACCCCATGACCACCCTCTTGATTCATCAAAATTTACTGACCTCCTGACACACACCTTCTTTTGTATTGGATCATACATTCGGCTGGCCTTCAATCCTGGTTCAGAGCCCACGTAAATCATGATATTTCCTCTATCGTCAAGCTTTTGTTGGTGAGGCTTTGGTTCCATTGCAATACCCATGCAACCAAAGATTCAGAGGTGATGGATATTCGGCTTTCGTCCCAGTAACGCTTCATATGGGGTCTTTGCATTTACAGGCTTCGTGGGTGACCTATTCAGGATGTATATTGCATGTCTGGTTGCTTCCCCCCAAAACCTTTGTGGTACTGACATAGTCTTTAGCATGCAGCGCACCATTCCCATGACAGTTCGGTTTCTCCTTTCGACTACCCCATTTTTTGGGGAGAATAGGGGGCTGTCAGTTGTCTTCTTACCCCTTGTTGTTCACACCAGTTGGTGAATTCAGCCGACGTGAACTCCCCCTCGATCAGTTCGTAAGGTTCCTAACTTGAACTCAGTTTCTGATTCGACTTCCGCTTTATACTTCTGAAACACATCAAACGCTTGATCTTTTGTTCTTAGTAGGTAGTACCACATGTACCGCGTCAAGTCGTCCACAATCAATAATATGTAGCGGTTTCTAGCATGTGTAGCCGGGGTGATCGGTCCACAGATGTCGCCATGTACCAGTTCGAGTGGTTTTGTTGCTCGGAAGCTTGATTGAGTTGGGTAGCCTTCTGAGTCTGTTTGCCAATCAGACACCAGTCACACATACTCGTTTGGTATCGGATTGTGGGCATTCCTCTAACCATTCCGGCTGAGCTCATCCGACTTAACGACTCAAAGTTCAAATGCCCCATCCTTACGTGCCATAACCAATTTGCATTGTCCAGCTTCATCGGTAAGGATGTAGGCGAGCCAGTAGTTAGCCTTACTTTGTATAACCGGTTGCTTGATCTTGGGACTCGCATCATCAGCTTCCCGGTTCTGTCGTACACTAGCAGGGTCCCATTCTCCATCACCACTCTACATCTGTTTTTAATGATCTGTCCTAGACTTATGATGTTGTTTCGAAGACTTGGGATGTAGTATACATCTGTTAGGACCTTTTGATCTCCAGCCTTATTCATAAACACTATCGAGCCCTTTCCTGCAATCTCTACACGTGAGTTGTCGCCAAACCGCACGGTCCCAAGCACTCTTTCATTCAACTCTGAGAAGAATGCCTTTGTCCCCGTCATATGGTTTGACGCCCCGTTGTCTAGATACCACAAGTTCTCTTCCATGTCCTCAGATTCGAACCTTGTAGGCACCACCTTTTCTTCATCAACATACACTAGCTCTTCTGATTGCTTTATCATGAACAGGTTCGGGTCCAGATCATCTTCTTTGACAAAGTTTCCCTCCTGATGTTTCTGTATTCTCTCCGGGCACACCGAGGCGAAGTGACCATAGCGATCACATCGAAAGCATTGCACCTGGAGTGGTCTTTCTTCGCCTTTTGCGAGTTTTCAGAACTGCCTTGGGCTTGAGTCTTTGAGTTCGTAGTGTTACTTTGACCACCTTGCTCGTAGTATTTGTTGGATTCACGATTGTAAGAATTGTTTCAGCCTCGACATCAGCCTCTTTGATTGTATCCCCCTCTCCCACGGCCTTTGGGTTTTTGGTAGGATGTTGACTCAGCTTTAGTGAACATCAATTTGCTTTGGGGTTCACTAGGTTCGGGTTCACCCTTGATCCTTTCTTCGTACGCTTTTAGTCGTCCGGCAACATCATCAAAGGAAATTTTGCTGAGGTCTACGACCTGCTCAATTGACGCCGCCATATGCAAGAATCGTTTTGGTAGTCCGGCAAGGAACTTTTTCACTAGTCTGCTTTCTTCGAGTGACCTTCCCAGGGTGGCGGCTTTTGATGAATATCCGGACAAGATGTTCGCAAATTCATCTACCGTGCTTTGTTCCTTCATCCTTAGATTTTTGAACTCGGATATTAAAGTTTGTAGTCTCGCTTCCCTTACACGGTCAGCCCCAAGATTGCGAACTCTAAATGCCTCCCACATCTCTTTGGCCGTTTCCATGTTGCAGACTTGCAGGATCTGCTCTTCCGGGACTGATTGAAACAATAGGGCTATTGCCATATTGTTTTTTGTGGGGTTTAACGGGACGCCTGGGTCGATCTGATCCCACACACGGTGAACATTGAATATCGCTTTCATTCTCATGCTCCACACCATATAGTTTGTCTTCGTAAGCATCGGGCAAACTATACTTGATGATCCTTCCTTCAGTTGCCTTTCTGGTACTTCGGGTCTTGTAGCGTCTGCCATTACTCAGCAGATGGATTCAATCAAAAACCGGCTCTGATGCCAATTATTGACAAACAAAATTATGATCACACGTTGGAATAACTCTCCAATTATATTAACCAATGAGAAAATCACTCAAAACTCAATGATTTCCAATACCCCTAATTTACAAGCTTGATAAGGGATATATAGACCTGCTGAACATACTAGATCAACATGACTTTTAAAATTTGAATTCTAATTATTAACTAGATAAACATTCATAATTATCTAAACTAATAAAACATTAATTCAAATTTATTGATAAGTTCTGAACCCGCATCTCATTAACTCGATCTGCATGCTCACATCCGAATTACATGCTCAACTCGGGAATTAGCTCATTCTCTTTTCCAACAATATTGACAATGATAAAAATATCTTTTTGATTAAACATTTAGCATTTATAAAAATTAACACTCAATAATTTAAGCAGGCTTGAAATTATTTAAAATTAAGAAATAAAGCGAATAAACAAAGAATAATTAAATTAAGGTATACCAAAAACAATAATTATTCGATTAATACAACCTAATTCTAATCAACATATACGATCATATCAAACGCAGTATGTTGGAGTCGTCTTGTTGTCTTGATCATTAAATAATGATCTTAGCATGATATTGTTGCCAAATCTCCATGCATGAGTTTGTGGTTTCGAGATCAATTTCGATTGCTAGTCATTCGTCTTTTGTAGAGTTTTATTTAGAAACAAAGATCAAATAGACGAATTTATGACATTTTTTTTTTACAAAGACAACCTAAAGAATATGCTGGTTGTTTTTCTCAATGATGAGAACAAGTGCAATAGGGTAATTATAAGCGAAAAGATTAATTTTTAGAGCGTTTTTCACTCTTCAAGCTTGTGTAACCATCAAAAACCGTCGTAAACCCATAAATTTGGAAATCATTGTAACTGTCAAAAATCGCTGTACCAATCCAAACCTTTTTAACCGTCACAAACCACAGTAACCACAGTAATTGAAATATAAAAATATCAATTACTCGTTTTAGTATGTTCCAAAGATAAACATTGATCCTGACATTGGCTGCGAAGATGAGTATCAATTAATATATATAATTACAAATTTTATTAATTGGACCGCCTTTTTTAGAAAAACCAAAAGTCTAGTACAACATATAAAAAATGTTTTTCTTTGTAGTGTTTGTCACTTTACAATATCTTAAACAATTGTTTATGGCAAAAAGGTAGATCTAATGTTTTGTTTTATAAGCTTTTTATCCACATAACTATATCTTTGATTTCCTGTTGGACAGGAAGTGGTGTTAAGTTTTAAAGTGAAGATTCCCTTTATATTTTATGTGAGTGCATGATAAGTTGTGAGGTGTTATGGAGACACATGTTTCAATAGTCATTTTATCAACATTTTGTATTCTTAACCTTTAAACAAAGTTGTTCTTTGAGAACTCTTTTTATGTTATCTTCTTCACTTACCAAACTCTATGACATACAATATCTTAAACTTTGACATTTTGGAACTCCTCACAATCACACTCTCATAGATGATCGAACTTAATTAAACTACACTTACTATTAAACTGCTAAAACATTATTAATTAGTACAACCTAAAGATATAAAGTTAACCTTGTGAAGATAGCCTAGTGGTAAGGGTGGTGGGTCTCAACTTGAGGTCATAAGTTCAGAAGTTCTAGTCATGGGAGTGACATTTTTTCCACAAGGCAACCGACCCGGGTGATTGCGCCCACGATTTACCCGTTCCCCCAGTTTGTCCGGGTATTGGGGGGCCGGGGTTTACCACACAAGTGGGTTCCCCCGTCATCAAAAAATAGGTATAAAGTTGAAACGTCGTACTAATGTATTTTTATTTATTTATTTATTTATTGAACAACCAAGTACCACTTTTTAAATAAAGCACATTGACATCACTATTTAGGAGGAAACTCACACTAGAAAAACCACCTAATAAGTTAAGGGGATATCATTAGTTTGGTCTAAAGTATTATTTAGTATGGAACTTAAAATCAAATGTTAAAAACACATTTGGTTTGATACACATTAGTTATTTTCTAATTTTTTTTTTATTCTAACAACTATGCAATTGCAAATTTAAGTGTTTCATTAGTGTTGGCAAAATTTCCTTTCAACTAAAGCAAATTAAAATAATTTTCTATTTTTATACTTTGGTCGGCATTCAAACTAAATGTAGCGATGGTTATTGCGATGTTTCACTCATGTACAAAGGATTCATTTGGTTTGTTTAATTAATGCAAGATATATGTTTCAACGAAATGTTCACAATAATAAACACTTGTACTTTGGAAAACTCTTCATGTCTTACTTTTTTTTTTGAACGGCTTGAGTGGCAATAGAGTGGGTAATGGCATTTCCATCGTAGCCACCCCAGCCACACCAGATAAGCGGAAACCGGCACACTGCCGTAAACCCTCTCCCCTGCTCAGGTTCGAACCCCTGACCTCTATGAGGTGCAGCTTCTCCCCTTCATTGCATGTGGATTGAAAGTGTCACCCGGAGGATTCGAACTCATGACCTCCACATTGGGAGGCCTGAGCTCTTACCAACTGAGCTCCACCAACAACCACTCTTCATGTCTTATTTGATTGAAGATTTGTATACATTTAATCTGAAAATGATTTTTATACCCGAATCAATAAGCAATACAAAACAATTACGAAATTAGAAAAACACAATACATATAAAACATATACATAAAAGTACCCAATGTAAACCTAGTGTTTTATTTTTAAATATCACTTTCACAAATTTAATTTTGACTTAATTGTAGGGTGTATAGAGATTGGTGTGTAATGTTAAAAAAGAACTGAATATGATATGATTGAATGAAGACAGATGGAAACCGTTCATATATAGCTCTAATTTAATTCTAATTTTAATTTGAGTTCGTTATACTCTTGAGCTCCAATCATAGTTTTTTTCTAGAATGAATAAGCCACAAATCAACCAGAAAGGTACGTACGTTGCTAGAGAATTTAGACCATACATTGCGTCATAGCAGCTAGGTGCATGGAAGCTCAAGAAATACATACTCAATAGATCACCATTTGCATGCATCCATACATACATACATACATACATACATACATACATACATACCTATTTATCTTACTTTTTGTATTAGATTTTTATTTTTTTTTGTATTATATATATATATATATATATATATATAGGGGATGGTTCCATTGTTAACCCTTCCTTATAACGTTAACCGCTTAACCCTGACGTTTTTTGCCCGAATCTTTGTTTTTTTTCATGCTTTTTATTATACATAAATAGGGGGTTTCTTTTTTGTGTTTTTGCTAATTCATCACCGTTTATAAGTTATAGTAAGTGTAAGTTACTTACACTTACTTACATCAGATAGGGATTGTAAGTAAGTGTAAGTAACTTACAGTTACTATAACTTCTAAACGGTGATAAATTAGCAAAAACATAAAAAAGAAACC
Source organism: Mikania micrantha (assembly GCA_009363875.1). NCBI lineage: Eukaryota > Viridiplantae > Streptophyta > Magnoliopsida > Asterales > Asteraceae > Mikania > Mikania micrantha. Next base: position 50,187,989 of record CM018687.1, on the reverse strand, counting down.
CCCCTTATTTATGTATAATAAAAACCATGAAAAAAAAACAAAGATTCGGGCAAAAAACGCTAGGGTTAAGCGGTTAACGCTATAAGGAAGGGTTAACATTTGATCATTCCCCTATATATATATATATATATATATCCTATTTTTTGTAATAAAATTTTATTTTTTTTACTTTAGTTTTGTTTTTGTACTACATTTTAATTTTTAGTACTAGATTTTTATTTTTTTGTGCATAATTTATTTATTAATTTTTATACAAGATTTTTATTTTTTTACGAGATTTTTTTTGTGCTAGATTGTTGGTTTTTTTTACTGAATTTTTTTGTGCTGGATTTTTTTTTGTATTTGATTTTGTTTTCTACTTGATTTTTGTTTTTATATTTTTAAGATGTCACATGTCAAACTCATACTTTTTACTCTTTTTAGTAGATCCAACCCCTATATATTAGAGTAAATTACTGATTGTGTCCTTTAAAAATGTAGTAATTTACTGGTTTCGTCCTTTAAATTCAAAAATTACTAGAGGTATCCATATTTTGAAAATTTTGCAATGATTATATCCTTTGTCATTAACCCCATTAAATTATTCCGTTAAAACTGACATGCCCAGTTACATGAGGGTAAAATAGTCAAATCCTTACCATAATCTTCCCCACCTTAGGGGGTGTTTGTTTTTTTAAAAAAAGCTCTTCTAACCTCTTCTAACCTCTTATGTCTGCGCCACGCAGACGCGGGAAGAGGTTAGGGGTTCGCAGATCGTTTGTTTTCTCGCAGACGTTTCATTAAAAAACGTCTGCGCGGCCTCTTCTTGGCGCAGACGTGGACCAAGCTCTTCTTGAGGTCTTCAAACCTCTTCCAACCTCTTCCAATCCACTCCTCCATTTTCAGCCTTCGACCGACCGAACTCCTCCACCGCCATAGTCGCCGTCGCCGCCGCCGCCGCCCTGCTCCACCGCCCTACTCGCCGTCGCCCTGCTCCACCGATCGCGACTGGTAAGTCCTCCACTGCGGTCGTTCGATCGAGGGTTTTAGAACGAGGGTTCGATCGAGGGTTTCTACACCGCGGTCGTTCGATCGAGGGTTTTAGAACGAGGGTTCGATCGATGAGCGAAAATGAGCGGTGATGAGGTCGACGGTGCCGTAGGGTCGTTCGATCGGAGGTGAGCCGCGGTCGGTGGATCGAGGGTTTTAGAACGAGGGTTCGATCGAGGGTTTCTCGCCGCCGCCGTAGGGTCGTTCAATCGGAGGTGAGCGGCGGTAGGTGGAGGGGCTGAGGTCGACGGTGGGGTTGGGACGGTGGGGTTGGTGGTTGATCGGAGATGGTGGATCAGAGGGGAGGAGTTCGACGAGTTCGACGGTGGGGTTGGGAGGGGGGTTGGGAAGAGGTTTTAAGATGATCAGAAAACAAACACCCCGAAAAGCTCTTCTTGCAGGGATTTGGTCCACCTCTTCTGCAAAAGATGTCTGCAGATGTGGTCCGCAGACCGCAGACGTTTTGCCTCTGAAAAAACAAACACCACCTTAATGTTTCTGCCATGAACACCACCAAACACTCATCTTTTAATCTTCTCCGGCCACCGGATCTTCTTCCTCCGGAAGTACCACCACACACGACGCCGGCTCACCGAAATCTCCTCCGACGTCCGTCACATATTCCGTCGTGAGATTTCCGGTTACCGGTTCAAATCGTTGCATCTATAACAACATTTCAAAGCCACTGGTTCAACTTCCGGTTCGTTACAACAGAACCACCGGAAAGGTTCCGTGTTATGCGTACGGAAACCCCAGCTGGAGTTACCTTGTTCATAACGGCAACCATTGGCAGTAACAGATCTTGATGTTGCAGTGGGGGTGACGGTGGTTGCTGTAAGGAAGGAAGAAGGGAACGAATTTGACCATTTTACCCCTCATGTGACGGGGGCATGTGAGTTTTAACGGAATAATTTAACGAGATTAGTGACAAAGGACAAAATCAGTGCAAAATTTTCAAAATATGGACAGCCCTAGTCATTTTTGAATATAAATGACGAAACCAGCAAATTACTACATTATTAAAGGATACAATTAGTAATTTACTCTATATAGTATTATATATAGCTTGATTTTTCTTAAAATTTATAATATCTTGCTAGGTGGCGTTCATCTCTATTTTTTTTGCATTCAAATAACTTTCACAAAAAATAAAATGTGTGGGGTTTTAAATTTTATTTTTTAATTAATTGCGGTTGCCAGTTTTTTATAATAATTTAGCGAATAATACGTTGTATAAGTTTATTATTATTCATGATTTTTATGTAAATAATCTATACTTCAAATATGAGAATTATAACTAGCTAGCTAGTATTAAAAAGGGGTAACTTTATATAAATTAAACCAACTTTCAACTTTGTTCCAATTAGGTAATTCATACTTTTTTTGTTCCGATTAGGTCACTGTACTTTTAATTTTGTTTCAATTAAGTCACTCATATGAGTGACTTAATCGGAACAAAAAAAAGTATGAGCTGAGTAACTTAATCGGAACAAAAAAAACTATGAGTGACTTAATCGGAACAAAAAAAGTACGAGTGACCTAATTGGACCTAAGCTGAAAGTTGGTTACATTTGTATGACGTTTTTCTATTAAAAACCTAGTAATACATCATCGATGAAATCACAACGTATCTAAGAAAATTGACCATGCATAAATTAAAATCTATATCAACATTATTTATGTACTCTTGATCAAACGTAAACATATCATATCGAGGAACCCTATATACTTTAAACCATTTCCCAAATCGGATTCCAAAGATCCCACACACCATGATTCTTGCTTTCTTCAGAGCTCGATTCACGTTGACAAAAACATGGGTATGTATACATTCCCATGCAATCTTCATCATGTTTTACATGATCGTTCCGCGGCCAGCTGCAGCATGATGATATCCACTCTGATATCCTGATTTCATATGGTGAATCATTCCCTAATGCATTCATGTTAGACATCTCGGGTGTTTCTGATGATGAAATTCCAAAAATACCCTCGTTTCCGCTCATGTTGCTCTCGATATCAATGTAATCGCGGCTTGTGTCGCATGTTGGTATCACAATATCTTGTTTTGTGTGGCTTATTGTGCCTGCAAGGCATTGTTATGTATGGTTTCATGTATTAAAAATGCAATGGAATGTTTGGAAGTGCATAAAGGTGAAGTTTATACTCTTGAACATCAAAATAATGATAATGATGGAAGACCTTGTTTCATCATCTAGCTTTATTTTATATACATATATTCTTTTAAGATTTATTGGATTTAAATACTCCTAACTTTGACGTCTTAGTCAGCAATTCTATCAACTGAGGAAATATTTATTGCACTCCCAACTTTCAACGCATTTTCCATTGACACTCTATAATATTAATTTTTTGATGATGTGACATCTGTTATAGAGTGACAATGAAAAATGTGTTGAAGTTGAGAGTGTTAATAAACATTTGCTTAATTGAGAATATTGTCGGTTAAGAGGTCAAAGTTGAGAGTATTTAAATCAAATAACCCTTCTTTTAGTTGTTAATCCGTTTGCAATTATTTTTTAGACAAATAATACATTAGCTTTAGGAATATATCATAGGACATCGTAATAATATTAAAAATGATAATTAATTAATTAGGCAGTAAAGTTTAGTGATTAATTATTTCTGATTTATGTTTTCTTGATCAATTTGTTGTTTTAATTGTACTTAATTTGGTTGCTTAAACTAACGCATCATACCAAAGAGCAAGCATAACCAATCCAATAGGTAACATATGCAATTAATCTTGTTGAGTCGCAACATATTATCAAGAATGGAAATTACCTGTTTTTCGAGCTTCCAATTTCCTCTTTAAATGACTTCTCCAGTAATTCTTGATCTCGTTATCTGTTCTCCCAGGCAAGCTTTTAGCGATTTTTGACCACCTGCATAATCCCAAATCATATATATTATCAATATTTATGCTAATAACCATATAACGCACATCGTTCTAAGCAATGTTTTAAAAACCGGTTCGAACCGGCCGGTTCGACCGGTTCAACCGCCTGCCGGTTACTAATCCGGTACGAAACTATCCGGTATTATGCAGGTTCCTTCGATCAATCGTGCCGGCGGTTTAATCCGGTTTTACCGGTATTTCCGGTTTCAAAAAAACACAAAATTTATGTTTTTAAGCGATTTTCAGCTTTTAAGCGATTGTGAACTTGATGCGTTTAACACGCCAATGTCATAATCCTATTATGCACTTTTATTTAAAAAAATTATTAGAATTTGAGTACTTTTAGATTGTTTTGAATGAATTTGAGTACTTTTTAAATTGTTTTTGGATAAATTTGTATACTTTTTGAAAATTTATTTGAGTATAAGTTATATTTCTATAGAATTGTATGTTAATTAGTGTGTCCGGTTGAACCATCTGGTACAACCCGGTTCAACTGGTTGAACCATTTTTGAGTCAAATCCGGTGCACCTAAAATACCAGTTTTTAAAACATTGGTTCTAAGTTGCAAATCATTTTGGTTGATCAGGTTAGGTTTCTGTTAAATTAAATATGATGACATCAGGTTTTTTTGGGAGTTAAATTAATTTAGTGACCAAAATACTTAAGATCTTAATATATATAAAGAGATACTTTGTTCAATTATATAATATTGATATCTTTTTCCTTTGTAAATGAATATGATGGGTGCTATAGATTTGTGTTCCTGTTAGGATTTGGTTGTTAAATCATGTGATTTAGTGACCAAAATATTTAAGATATTAAAATATATAAAGAGACATTAACTTACTTGCTACCCCATTGTTTATGAAGATCAATAATAATGGCTTCTTCTTCTTGAGTGATCTCACCATGCTTTAAATTAGGTCGAAGATAGTTCATCCACCTCAGTCGACAACTCTTTCCACTCCTCCTTAAACCTTAAATCACACGTTTTAACTCGTTAATCACACGTTTTAACTCGTTAAACGTGTAAACATTTTAAAAAATCAATCAAAACACGATAATCATTAGTATATAAACTAAACTTACCTGATTGTTTAGCTAAAGCATCCCAATGTTTTTCCCCTAAAGCTCCAACAATGGTGGTCAATATTTTATCTTCTTCCTCACACCAAGACCCTCTACGCAAATTTCTCATATCGCGATTTGCCATTAGATTTAAACAATTTTTTGATGTTGGTTTTGATATGTTTGTTGCTTATGAGATTTTAAGGCATGTTATTTATACAACTTTGGAAAGGGACTATAAGTGGGAAGCAAAGGTAAGATTGTGGAAGCTCCACCATGTGTTTTGTGACTTTTTAGGGGTTTTTCTATTGGTTTTGATGGGAGTTTGCATCACAATCTTGGTTTATAATTGTTCTTTTTGGTAATTTTAACTTCTCAAACTCTATTTTTTTAACTAAAGATATGTATGGATTTATTAGTCATTTAAAAAAACTAGTATAAATTATAAAGCTCATGTGCCCACATGGATATTTTATATGTGCAATATACACATGTACATACACCGTACACACATCCAAAAAGTTGCAAGCAAACTCACCACAAACCAAAAAAGAGAAAAACGGGTAGAAGAACTCAAAATGATGATTTTTGCACTCCTTATATCTCAATCGACATGAGGAACAAGAGAAATTGGTTTTCTAAGTTCAAAATAATTATTATATGTTAATAAGATATGATTAATACTTTTATAACTACCTATAATTACAACTAATGTGTTTTCTTGCTATTTTTTGGATTGCATATTCTTAGTTTATTTATTTATAATTAAAATGCACTATGTTTTAGATTGCATATTATTTTCAAACGAGAAAGAAGCAAAATGATTATGGTGGGTTTTAGAAAATGGTATAAACTATAAAGATTCATAAAGACATGTGTCAGTTTCACCTTAACACAAACAATGATATCAATAATCCAAAATTTGTAAATGAGGTTAGAGATATACACTTTGGTCTTACGTACTTTAGACAAAATCAATTCTTTTAGCAATTGTTTTAGAGATAGAGTCACAGAGAGTATTGGCCAATGCTTCCATGCATAATAAATGTTATAATAAACAATGCATATTAAAAATATAGCATGTGTACCAAGAATTTAATACAATTAAAAAATTTCAAATTTAATTTTTTATTTAAATTTTAAGATAAAAATATTTGATAATTTCTTAAAAAATAACGCCGTATGAAGAAGTTATAAACGTTTAAAAAATTAAGTAAACCTTGAAAAATCAAAATAAAAGATGATATACTCAAATTACTCATGCTTTTTTTCCTTTTTTTTTAACCATAAGACATGTCAAAATCTATTTTTTTTAGATAAAAATAAGTATTTTTTAGAGCCTCTCTTACCTCTTTAATACCATTCGACATGTATATTATATCAATCTCCCGCATCATTTCATACTTGGCTATAATTTGTCACACTTAACAAAATTTTTAAGGGATTCTCAAATTGTTCAAAGACCTTCATCAGATTGATAACAAGTTCAAATTCACACATCTCCAATCCAACAGAAAATCAGAAACCCTCCACCTTATTTCTCTCATGCTAATTCAAACCCATCCACATAAAATCAGGTAATGAATTGAATACAAGTTTAGGTACAGAAGAACAATGTTGCTACTGATTAGCAACTTGATAAGGATGTTAAAACTCTTCAAAAAAATATTCCAAGTCTTATTGGTACAGATGAGAACTAATTGATACAGACAAAAGACTATGTTCATACGGATGAAGAACATTCATACGGAATTGCGGATTAATGTAAATGCTAAGTGTAGATGCAAAGTATGACGCATTGGTTGATACGGATGAAGACATATTCTGAAGCTCAGATGATAGACGAGATATATGAAGATTGAACAAACAAACAAAACATACTCAGATATATAAATATCGTTTTCTATAAATAGGGTTTATAACCCTTGTAATTGATTAAGAACTAAAAACACACACAACTGTAATCAATTGAGAAGAATGAATGAGAATCAACCATAGTTTATTTACCCTAAACTCATTTTAGTCAAACCCGTTTGATCCCATTACCCAAACATGTTCTGACCCTAACACGGGAAGATTGTTACATAGACCAACCAACACGTTTTGCCAGACAAACATATAAACAAACAAACAAAATTACCCAGTATATTGTCACATTTCAGTAAGATTTAGAAGGAATGATGGACACAAACCTTACCCTTATCCCAGTTGAGATAGAGAGATTGTTCCGAAGGAGTCCCCGACTCATAGTTATCGTTTGAAGTTAATCATCCCAACACTTTTAACGTTATTTTTGCATAATAAGTAAAATAACGTTAAAATTAGTGCAATTTTACTTTGGCTCCTTGATGACCCACACATATATACGTTATATGTGAGCACCGCAGATGGGACGTCTTTGCTAGACATACGTATAATTCTACATAATCATCAAGACTTTGCCAGTTAAAACATTTCAGTATTACTGTTACATGAAACAAGTGGTTCCAAACCATCAATATGGTTATTTCCAATGACAAGAATACTAACCGTTCAATATGTAGGATTATACAATAGGAAATTTATCAACCAACCAACCTCACATGACTTGTATTTTATCAGACACATATATCATTATTAGCATCCACCTTTGCAGGTCGCTCCAGTGCAACGGCAAACAGGTTTACCAGATGCTTCCCAACCATTATAACCACGTTCCAGCACCATTATGTTCTTAATTCCCGCTTCCTCCTTTCGTTCTGCAAGATAGTCTGCAAATCTGCGAGCACATTTTGGCCCACGAACCTGAAATAAATAACTTAATTGTAATGCTTAAGTTTTAACAAATAGTGAGCATGAAATTGGTTTAATGGTCATGCCAACAATACTGATGAAACAATGAGAAAATATTTGATCAAGTGCAGGAAATCTTGAAAGACAATCTTGGTTTTAAAAAGCCACTGAAGCGATAGTCCCCAGAGCCAAGGCACATGCATCTAGTATGTGAGGCGCAACTATTGAGATATTTATATAACAGTTCTTAAATTTCTCATAGGTTTTTATCATCACGTACCCAAAATTTAAATAATAACCTATACACACACACACACTAAAAAGGTTCAAAACCTTAGGAATTGTAAAAAGTCACAAGGAAGAGACATGCATACATTGTTCCAAAGGGTATAAATGTCAAAACAAAGAAAGAAGGTTGTACATGCTAAGTCACATGCAACTTCCACCAATTTTAAGCAACGTAACTATTTAAGTAACTTGTATCATCATGGATCAAATCTTTTTCTGTACTCTTTAAGATTGTTGTCCTTTTTAGCTTAACCTTATATTATATGTATACACAATAAGTAACTTGTGACATAACGTGTCACAATTCTAGCACTCAGATTTTTTTCTAGCTTCTTTTCATTTTCAATATTATTGTTTTACTACTTACTAAAAGGCTGTATGTACACCTTCCTGATACATAAAATCTGCCCATGTACAAGAGGCGCTCCTAGAACCTTTTAAACCAACCAAGAATACAATATGTAGTTTCACGAACCATAAACAAGTGCAGGATCAGCAGGTACGAATTGAGCATTTGTTTGATTAGGTTGTAACACTATGCAACACCATTCTATTCTGCAAAACTGAAGGTTCGGATTTGAACAAAACACTCATAACAGGTATAATTCAGGGATCATGATTCATAAATCATCAGGATTCAATCATCAATGTCACAGTATAAATCAATCAGCAATCAATTTCTTCAAATTTGCAATTTCTAGTGCTTAATGATCAAAAGCTAACAAAGAATCATACTTGTTTCGCAATTTTTTATTTTTTTGTTGACAAAATCCGCGCTTGAGGGTTTTAATTCACTATGTATCGTAATCAAAGTAGAATATTTGCAGGAAACCCTAAATTAAATTACAGGATCAACAAAAATTGGAACTAAACTAATAAACATTAAATCAGATAATCTCGAAAACGAAGGCAATAATCAGTAACATACCTGACTGAGAGCACAGTGAAAAACTAGGGTATCTTTCCCTTTAGCTTTCGCGGCTTGAACGAGGTTAGGGATCCGGTCCTGAAACGAATCGCTTGCGAAGTGAAGTGAACCGGATATATGACCGTCGTAACTCCTCTCATCATCCCTGTAAATTTGATCAATGATCCATTAATATGTTTCGGATGGAAGCGTTTGATACAGCAAAACGACGACCGTTAATGAACGATGATCAAAAATTGAAGTTACCTGACGTCAACAATGGCTACATTAGCGCGTTCTTTGAGTGTTAGAAGCTCAGATCCAGTGATGTAAGATATGGTTTTCGCCATTGTTGCTGCTTTCTCCGGAGAAATTGGACCGATGGTCGATTTTCTGATGGTTGCGGTGAACATATAAAGGAATTAAAAATGAAAAGAATCTGATTTAAGTTTACATCAATGGTCCTTGTTTATCGCACTCGAACACATTCCATCCTCTTTTTTGATACTAGTTTTTTATTTTTTTATTTTTTATTTTTTAATTAACAAAAAAACATACCCTTGTGTTTTTTTTTAATGTTATTTATATATTCTTTCTGACTTGTAAAATTTATTTTTTTAACAACAACCACCGAGCGTAACATCGTGACATAAGCACCACGTCAGCAGGCCTCGGAAGACCCCTTCCTCAAGGGAGCAATAACCTGTTTTATCAGGCGCCACCCTTGGAAGAGCTGCACCTGATGCGCAGAAACCAGCTTATTTGCTGTAAAAACTACACCCTCGTCGGTTCAGAACCCGAGATTAAACTCAAAATTTCTCCCCTCACTTGGTATCTATCAAAGTGTCTCAAGTGGGAGTCGAACCATTGACCTCCACATTGGAAGGTGGGTCTTTAACCACTAGAACAACTTAGTGATGATCACTAAAAATTTATACATTGAGGAAATATATTTAAAGTACGAAACATGTCTAATTATGCAAACAAATCATTGTCGAATCAGTATGTGTCAGAGGGAACTAGTCTATACGAGACATATATGGTCGGTGTGGTGTTAAAACAAAAAAAGTTGTGTGTGTGTTTACATTGACTTTTTAAATCCAAATTTTTCAAGGAACTATTTAATGAAGTTCTTGCATCATATAATTAGATTATACCCGACAATGTTAGTCCATAATTCCATATGCATTAGTTTGGGCTAATATGGACATTATATTTAAATACATGGGCTAGTATGGGCTAATTAATATTACCAAGGGGTTAGAGTGGGCAAACACAAAAGTTAAAAATAAACCTAACCGGTCATTAGACCACCCACAGCCGTTAAGCCGCTGGTCCGGCGGCCTCTCCAATTTCGGCGGGGTGTAGCGAGAACACCGCCACCCACAGCCACGACTCCCGCCCGGGAGGGTTCCACGGCCCCCGCTCCCCGTTGATTTCCTTCACTCCTATTGGTCCAATCAAAATTCAAGTGGGGTGATGTGGAATAGTGGGGAAGAGTTTTCAGTGGGGTGACCACGGTGGGGTTTTGTGGTTTTCAGTGGGGTGATGACGTGGCAGGAAATTTCAGTGGGGAGAGATTTTCAGTAGGGTGACCGCTGTGGATGGTCTTATGGGCTGAGAGAAAGAGACAGACGCATCCATGATCCATCTAGGCGATTGTATGTGCATCTATAAGAAAGGACGGCGATTGTAAAGAAACTAAGAAAGAGACGAACACATCCTATTCTAGATCAACTATAAGGTGATTGCCGGAGAATCGTGATTTGCTCATGGATGGCCGTCGATTGAACTGTTGTTCCTGATTTGAATAAGCGGTGGTTAATGAGCCATTCAATCAATCAGGTAAAGCTTGGAATATAGGATGAAGATAGATTACGAAATTGAAGGATAAAACAATTTAATTATAAATTCACTTAACAAAGCTAAAGTGGTAAACAACAGTTACTTTTAAACGCATGCAAAAGTATCGAACAATAATTTGAAAGGAAAATTCCCCAAATGTACATTTGATCAAAAATTTTCTTAAATTTTTCATTTAACTTTTAAGTATCAAAAAATGTCTCATCTCTATAAAGGCGCCGCCCACAAAACCAACAAATCAAAATTTGCAACGTGACTTTTGTGGGCGCTGATGCCCACAAACTCTGACAGACGCCCACGTGAAATGAGTATATGGGCATCTGCCCATAATAAACTTTACTTTAAACACCAACGTGAGAAGCCCTGTAGATGCCGCTTATATTCTCCCACCCATTTGAGATTCGGGTGCCTGTTGGAGTTATCATGTATGGAGTAGAGGTGGGCAAACCGTTTTTTTGGAACCAGTTCCAATTACGGTCAACAAAGTCAACAACCGGTTCTGGTTTCAGTTCCGGTTTTTTGCCTGTTTCGGCTCGGGTTTTGCCGGGTAAAGGTGAAACCGGTTCTGTTTTTACTGTTCCGGTTATGATTTCTCTAAGAATCTAAAATGCCAGTACCCACATGTTCGGGTACGACCGGTTCTAGTTCGGGTTGTCGCTTTTGGTTTCGGGTTTTTTGCCCGCTTCTACTATGGAGCATGGGCGTCCGCCTGAATTGATAATTTCTTGGATTCATACATGGGCGTCCCGACCACTCAATTTCCCGTGGACCACCAATTCTACACTTACCTAGTAAATTATTATTATTCTCTCACAAAGTTTTCTAGCAAATTAATATTATTAACATTCCATGGATCACCACAATCAATTGTCTACAGGCAAACGTAAACAGATTATAAAAATGTTTACGGGCGTCATTGCCCGTGACTAACGTGTCAGTGTGGGGATGACACCCTTGACAAAAAAATTAAATGTTTCAATTCCTATCAGAGTTTGCGGATGTCAGAGAGGGGACTTTTTGGTTATAGAAAACTGAAAAATCAAATGGATATTTTGAGGAAACTTTTAGATAAAATGTACATTTTGAGAATTTTCCCTAATTTGAATAGGTCTTCTATCAAATATACATGCAGATTGATGCTCCAATCATGTATCCGGGTAAGAGTGTGGATGGTGCGTATCAGTAACCCTCGTAATAAAACGGGTACATATGCACCAACCTGGGACAATAATAGTGAAATTATGTTGGTATAAAATATTAAAATATGAACTTAATTAACTAATGGCTTTTTGAGGATCCAAACAACACTTAATTAGATTTTATATAGCAAGGATAATTAGAAGAATCGAAGAAGCAATGGTTAACAATTATGTGTTTGTTTAGGCATTTCCTTGTATAAGTTAGGAATTAGTATATTGTTACTTTTTTTTTTGAAGTTAATGAGTCTTATCAAAGATATATTTAATTTGGTTTAGTTGGTAAGGTTGTAAACGAACTAAATGAACACACCAACGAAATCTTGTTCGTGTTTGTTTGTTTGACATTAAACTTGTTCACAAAAGCATATTAAAATTGTGTATGCAAAAAAAATAAATAAATAAAATAATAATAATAATAATAATAAATAAATAAATAAATAAATAATTAAGTAGATATGATAATAATTTGAGCAAACACAGAAAAAAAAATGTTATTAAATAAACTTTATATGATTATTATAACAAATTCCTTGTAAACCAAGTTTAACAAATGTTTTTAAATTTTAAATTTTTTATCTTATTTTATTGAAAATTAGTTCTTTCTGGCTTATGCTAATGTATGGCATTTGTTGACGTGGCTTGTAAAATGTAAATATAGATAAAATCTAGTCAACTTAAAATTTATATGATAATAAAGATTGAGTAAATCATAAATATAACGATAAATGGATAACCAATGAATAAAGATATATTTTATTAAATTTAAATAATTAAATTAAAAACTAACTCTCCGCGTATTAACTTTCGTGAACCAACTAGTCTTGTTAACCACATGTATATAAAGTCATGTTCATACATCCAGAGGCGAAAAGCTAAATTAATTTTCAATGGAAACTCTTTATCTTAAGCTTCTATTTGGTACGCAACTTATTACAATTTTAGAACTTTTTATAATATTCAGAATTTTCAGGTATCTGGAAAGTTTCCGTAGATCGAAGATCAAATTAGAACATGTAAATCCCACTGAAGATGATGATAAAGAAGATGATTGTAATGAAGACGATAATGACGGTGCTGATGGTGATGATGAAAGAGAAGATGATAACGGTAATCGTGGAGGTGGTGATGATCATGATCATGACCATGACCATGACCATGACCATGACCATGACCATGACCATGATAATTATGATCATCATGATAATGATGATGATGATGATGATGATGATGATGATGGCGATGATGGTCGTGATAAAGAAGACGAAGAACGATACTTTTCATGTTTTTAGTAGTGGTTTGATATTTGAAATTTAGTATATGCATGCTTCTTCTTTTGGTTGAAATTCTGGCATGCAGATGGATACATACTTTAGTCTACTATCATAGTATTATATCCCATTGAATGGAGAGTTTAGTTTTAGCGTTCATTATTCAAGAAGTAAAATTTGTTTTTTGAAGTAGTTATTATGTTATCTGAACTTTGAGAATAAAATTGGATATTGATTAATGAATTAGCTTTATAGTAACGGATCAATCGATTTAGGGTTCTATACTAACAAACAGTTAGGGCATTTTCAAATTCATGTTACAACTACCAAAGTCAAAAAAATTTGTGCATTCAAATATAATTTTTGAGACATATATATTTAGGTTAACTTTATTTTTCTAGTTATACCCATTGTATAGTTTGTTTTAATAATACATTTGTAATCAGGGGCGGACCTAGCCTATTTTACGGGGGTCGACCGACCCCCATGAACTTTAATTTTAAAGTGTTTTATATACGATCTGATCTTAACCGACTCTCAAAAATTTTGGCACCGACCCCTATGGAATTTTGATGACACTGTTGAAGCCCAATTTAAAACCATTTGGAAAGCAAAACTAATAAAATTAATAATCTAATAACCCAATATGCATTATCTGTAACTTAAAAAGATCGAATTTTTGACATAAATAGGAGCAACAACTCTAATGGTTTTTGATTTACTTTAGTTTTTTCATTTTTTTCTGATAATCTGACCCGACCCAATTCTAATCGTTCCAAAAAATGAATTATTCAACGACATACAATAGCCCTAATAAAGTTCCGACCCCCATTAAAAATAATTCTGGGTCCGCCACTGTTTGTAATCATATGTTTTCTTTTTAAATCGGAGCCCTAAATTATTTTCTGAGCCGACCTTAAGAATACTTGTCCTCCCTATCCCACATTGGATCTTTATTGGCCATAGAAGGCCACATCTTGAACTGTCACGTTATATTTTTTGATCTTACAAATTAATTGATATTACATTTAGTTGGGAATTCTATGCGAAATCTTATTGTAATTATCAGTTTATCACCAACTCAATGTTCATATGTAACATATGTAATATGTCTTTAACACTTAACACATTAATTGCTTTTATGAGTTCTTTATATTAAGATGCATGGGTTTTATTGTACATTTAAAATAATAAATATACCCTTACATTTGACTACAATTCCACAGGTCATGTTGTACACGAAGCGAACTTTTTTTTCGTTTATATTAACTTATTTTATAGATGGCTCCAATTTTCACTGGGTCACACGATTTGCCTCCCTCATATTAGCCGTAACAGGTCAGTGAGGGGTGCCTAATGGTGACGTTCATCATTTTTTTTATTTTATAGATGGCAACCTATATTCGAAATATATATATATATATATATATATATATAAATATATATAAATCTTCCTTAAAATAAAAAAATTATAATGAATTTTATCATTTTTTAAACAAAGGACGACTTATGTAAATATATTAAAGGATGATATATGTAACTTTAAGGATGAAATTTATTATATATTATCATTTTAAGAATGATTTATGTGATTATTTCTAATAAAAGATGCCATTTATAAAATTTACATTTTACCTATACTCTAATAAAGTAGTATTTTGAGAAGACGTTTCGCGTTCTGGTTAAATCTGAAGATAAGAGATATGAGAAATGTGGGTGCCAGGAAGGCTAGGAGAGCTGTAAGGAAGGGTTGTATTGGTCTTACAAGGAACCAAGACCTTACTTTAAACCTGGTTACTAATATATGTAAGAAGTAAGGCTGGAAGATGAAACGCCTGGTTATAGTTGGCAAGTTGGCAAGACCAACTCGGTCGTATAACTCACGCTGAGGTATTTACTTGCTGGGTCTTGGTAGGAGGCCAGGAGCTACCGTTCCTTGCTATCCGGCTACGGCAGGAACAATGCCTTGCTATACTTCAGGAGGAGACCTCCTACGACCATGCTCCGACCTCGGGATCAGTCACCGGTAAGTCGAAGATGATATATAGACGAAGGTGAGAGTAGAGGTGAGAGCCAAGATTGAATGTGTCCCTTTGCTGAATGCCTTGCTCCTCTATATATAGTGTTGGGAGTCCTGGGAACCTGTGCCCTCCCAGATCTACTCCCTTCCTCTTTGGGTGTCATATCTTCTTGGTATCCACGCATTTTCCTTGATTACTGTGATTAGTTCCTTTTTGGTGTAAGAATGGTACTGTTGCTATCTGTTGCTTTTTGTCAGCCCTGCCATTTCATGAAACACTATCTTTACCCTTTAGACACAAGATGGCTTCCTTTGTCACCTTCTAGGCTCCTTTTACGCCTTTATATGTACGATCAGATTTATTTGACTCATGTGTGTCTGGCTGTCTAGCCGTCCGTCTGTCTGGCCGCCCGGCCGTCTGTCGTTGGATTGTTTAGCAAGTTAGTCAGGATATTTCACTTGTCCTTGCCGTCTTGGTAAGTCAGCCCGGACATTCCATTTTCCGCAGTGTTCATGTTTTTGACAGGATAGCCAGGATACTCTATCCTACGTCATCAGCCCCCCAATCAGGACAACTAGTCATTCCTGGGAGTAGGTGTTCCTGACTATCCTCCCATCATGCTAGTCTTTTCGTTATCTTTATTTTTGTTACTAATCGGTACACTTTCCTGCTTCTTTTTGGACGATCATTAAGCCTGTGTGATTGCCGACTTGGTAGTAGAGGCACATTTCTTGATTTAATGCGAAAATGCGCCATTTAGTTAGCCTTCTTTGGTTTAAGATAAAAGCGTGGCAAATCCGATTTGCTTTAAATCTTGTTAAAATTTAGGATTACTTGTGAAAGAGAGTTGCACGAGCTCCTGCTTATCAAGTCTTTTCAGACTGTAAGCTTGATTGTTGTACATCGGGGACAATTTGAATTCTTTTTGACAGGCGAAACCAACGATGTAAAAAACTTTAGGTGTCCTTATATCATGTAACCTTTAATAGGGTCAATGCCATTGATCTTCCACTTGTTACAAGCCATACATCTAGAATTGTGACACAATTCAATCACTAAGCATTCCTGTTGGAGCGTGTGATCAGATATCACTAAACCATGGAAGTAATTTTGTAATCTATTTGTAAAACAAACCAAATTTAAGATGAGTACGTGTGGTTCTGATTAGAAAGCTAATTGCTCTCAATAATTGGGGAATATTTTTGAAATGTGACAGGCTAAAACTTGATATTTGGCTAGGCCAGCGGAATATATTAATGCAAATTTTGTCTTAATCTTAATAAAGATCTAGGCCGGGAACTATAGTCTCGATGCTAGCTAGATGCGTAAGTAGGTAGCATAAACTTTGGCACATATTTCATAGTTGAAGATTATGATATGAAAGTAGGCTCATTTGGTGTTGTTAAACCTTTCGCAAGGTTCTTATTTTAAAGTGGCAAGCGCACTCTAGGAGAAAACCGAGAGGTGGAATTTAATACTGTTGTATAGTATAAGTTGTCCATAATCTATGATTTGAATTTAATCTATTCACATTTCGTGTTTGTTCTTATTGGCAACGATGTTGAGGGTATGTAGCGTGATTAGCATTGCTTTTGATTAGTTACAAGGATGTCACTCAACGATTTTGCTTTTCTTGCGTTGCCAGTTTGATAGCCGTATTTAGGGGAAGCAAGATTTGAAGTGTAGAAAGCAACTTCTCCAAACCATTTATAATATTATGTATTTGAAGAAGGTGATCTGCATTTTGGAGCTCCCCCACCTATGTAGATGGTCTTGAATCATGTGTAACGAAGGTAGATATTCTTCCAAACTAGCAAGGATAAGGCATATACGCTAATTGTTGTACCAACTGTAAAGGAAAGTATGACAAGATGACACATCAGTGCCATGGAGCAATGTAGTTTTCTTGAGTTATTTAGTCACGTGTGACAACCTTGTTGCTTGTAACTTTTTCTCGAGATGGAGAACACTTGATTTACACATAGCATGTTGAATTGTATTTACCCGGTAGGGAATTTTAAGGAAAATGTGTATGTAATCACCTTTAAAGTTTTTGGAGTAGGGTCAACCAATGTCTCATGTATTTAAGCCTAGCAATGTTTTAAAGCAAGATCAAGCTGCCAGGGAAATCAGTCAAGGTTGCCGTTGTGAGGCAAGCGAGGCTTCTTAGCTGATGTAAGGATTTTCATATGGGATCCGGAACTTAAAGTTCCTTGGATAAAACAGTGTAAGGCTGCTTCGTTAAGACAAAGCTTATCTGGATGTTATCACACAATGTTTCTTTTATGAAATCAGCCAAGACTACTTGTTGAGACCACCAGACAAGGCTTCCCGGGTTAGTTTAGGCAGAGCTGCCAATATATAACGAAGTAAATATTCAAGAAATTCTTAGTGAGAACCACAACCTTTTTCCCATGTGAGCATGCAATCGAAGTCTTCTTTTATGAGGAGAGGCATTTTCGTTTTCCAAGAGTAAATTAATAGTTGGCTTAGAAGTGTAATGCTAGGTAACACACTTTACCTTTTAGCAAGAAAAAGGTCAAGTTTGACCACATAAGTTGGCTGAGTATGCGACTTTAGACGAGGCATTATAGCTTTAGGCGAGGTATATGTTATCGTAGAACTGGTGTGGTCATGGTAGGTTTGGTTACGCCAAATACATTCATAAAGGTTTGGCCAAGAAAGCTATAGCAGTGACAATTTTTGTCATAACATGCTTGGTTGATTCATTGTAGGTGGGCAATATGCGTTGTGAACATCGGGTGAATTATAATGATAGTTATCAAGAAAAAAAAATATTTTAGTTCTGATCAAAGTAGTGATCCAAGATAGCAAGAAGCAGAACTAGTAGAAGTTTCTTTACTGTTATAAGGTTGTCTCGATATAAGGTAAGGTAAAATATCTTTGCCAAATACTGCTCTCGTGACACATGCCAATTAAGAAGGTAAGGAGTTCTTAGTATGTTTCCAAATAGGACCGCATAATAAATGCTCGTGTTGTGAGGTTGGGCATAAGATTGGGGAAGGTAATGCGGGACCAAGTGTTCGGCTATAGAAAAGGATAAATGAACTTTAGACATCATGATATGACATCGTATCCGCATAGTAAGTCACGTCATGTGGTGATGTATGTTTATGAGATAAATAAGTTGTAGGCTACATCTCATGATAGATCATAAGTAAATGTGTCAAATTATACCTCAATATGCAGTAAGGTTTTCAAGACATACCTTGGTATGAGGTGCTTGGATTTTTGACAATGATAAGTGTAAATTATGCCTCATGATGCAACATCAGTCGAGGTGCTTAGTATTCTTGCTAAGATATAGCATAGATTTATGATGTAACGTCATCTTAGGTGTTTAAACCTCCGATAAGAGTAAACTCATGGTGTGAAAAAAAAAGTCATTTGTCTGACGATACCGTTCATATTTCAGCCTTATGTTATTGTGTTTGATATGACATACTCTTTGTCTAGAGTTTTTGCCAATAACTTGAAAATGTGACAGCTGTTTGATTTTGTTTATGCGCGCGCTATTTTACGTGAGTAGGTCAAGGCCGAATCCCACGGAGCAATATTGTTTCAGGTGCTCAACCTTTACATGGGTAGGTCATGGCCGGACCCCATGGAGCAGTATTGTATTAGGTGCTCAACCTTTACATGGGTAGGTCAAGGCCGGACCCCATGGAGCTTTATTATGAGGTTGCTCAAACCGTTACATGAGTAAGGTAATGTCGGAGTGCATGAAACATTATATGTTTGTATGATTAACGGATATCATGGAGATCTTTACACACTTTGTATCATGATGTGTTCACTTATGTATCCAGCATCTCAGGAAATGTCATTTGACATTAGTTGTATTATACCACGTTATCCCCGATCTCCATGTTGAAATGCTAATGGTAATGAGGTAATTACCATTATTGGGTAATGGAGATAATATTTCTTTCTCCCTGATATCAATGAGTGGGAGTGTTGACTCATGAAACTTAGTGGAAATGGAAATGCTAAGGAGAGAAAATTACAAAAATTTGTTTACAAGAACCAATTCAAGAGCAGATGTAAGCTTCATGCGTCTTTTTCACGTTCATGCAAGATGGCGAGGTCAAAGTTTCATTAGCTAAGGTGACCTTGCCTTGTTCTTGGCAAGGTGACTTAAGCTTTCATTAAACAACATGGCTTCAAACCAAAGATGATATTCCCGGTTATCCGGTATGTAACTTTGGTGTTTTACGTGGAAAGTGTTACTTTTTATTTGCACGAAAGGTGCAAGTAACTTGATTCTGTAAAAGGAAGCTTGCATTTTGCAAGTATGACGACCATGATACTTTGCAACAGTAAGAATATTTTGGAGTACTTCCAAGTTGGACGACATTAGGTTTGGCCTATTATTGATTCCTTTGTTCGGCCTAAGTATTTCCGTCTTCGTCATTCTTTCGAATATGGGCATGCTTCATGGTCATCCGGTAGTTTTTTTTTTTTTTACAGAACTGAAAGTTTTTTCGAGTTTCACTTTTTAATACCTTTATCCAATCTCTTTTAGTATGTGTAGCTGAGACTTTGGGGATTGATCCCCTACAACATCAGCACCTTTAGCCCTGCTATCTTGGTATGCTTAGTTACGATGTATTGGTTTAGCTACCTTGAGAAAGATCTATTTTGATATATAAATGCCAAGCCTTGCAGGTGAGGCATTTTGGAGAAATTTCTGGCCAAACATAGAACTTGTTACTCGTATAACAAGGTGACCTTGGTGTTGACTTGAACTTTTGTAAGGCACGATGACTTGACCTCTTATGACCTTGCATCATGTTAGGCAATCTGACTTGAATTCTTACTAAGAGGAGAATGATGAAAAGTGATTCATGATTTTGCCACCAAATTGTCTTTGACTGCTGCATGGAAAGATGACATTGCCGTCCGCCAGGCGAGTTGATTTGAAGTTTTGCGAAACTAAATGACTTGAACTTTCTTTCAATAAAGAATATAGGTGATTTGTGCCTTGGCGACCAAGTTGTTTTCAGCTTTTTTAAGGAAAGATTATCTTGTCTTCTTTCAGGTGAGGTAACTTGCAATCTTACTTTTACCAAATGGCACGTCATTCTTAGTAATGATTAAAAATCATTTGTGCTTTTGGCGAGCAAGTTGTCTGTAGCTTTTTGTTAAAGGAATATGCCCTTGCTTTCTATCAGGCTAAGTGACTTGAAGAATGACTAAGCTAAAAGACTCTGAGATTCTTTGCATCAGGTTGTCTTTAGCTTGTCAAAGGAAGGATAGCCTTGCCTTTTGTTCCGAACTCTTGGTAAGCTTGATTACATGAGATTATGTACAGCAAGAATGTAAGGTGGTTTGTGTTCCATG
Source organism: Mikania micrantha (assembly GCA_009363875.1). Taxonomy (NCBI): domain Eukaryota; kingdom Viridiplantae; phylum Streptophyta; class Magnoliopsida; order Asterales; family Asteraceae; genus Mikania; species Mikania micrantha. The sequence goes on along the minus strand of CM018687.1, from coordinate 50,167,287 downwards.
ATTGCTCTAAATAGATATAACCTTGCCTTCCGTCAAATAAGGTGACACATTTTATTTTTTTGAAACATATTATTTTATGTCTAGCTTTTGTTAAAATAATGAAATTTGAGATATTTTAAAACAAGGAGACATTCCTTTTTTTTTTAGCACAACGATTGTTGTGCTTTGTTGGCGAGATGGCTGGAGTTTCTGATAGGTAAAATAATCATAGTTACTTTATGAAAATATGACCTTGCGTTCCAACAATGTGACCTGGCCTTCCGACAAGGTGACCTTGCGTTCCTGCAAGGTGACTTTGGTGTCTTGCTAACAACGTGACTTTGGTGTTCTGCTGAGTAACGTGACTTAAGTTTCTTTGAATTGATGGAAATTGGTTGCTTATCATGGCGTTTTCAAGGCAATGTAGCTTTGCTTAGCCTTATTATTATTAGGAGTATAGGCGAGCAAAATAACTTAGGTTGTGACCAATAAATGTCACTTTACTCATCCTTAGCTATGTATGCTGATTTCGGCTTCTCACATTCGCATTGTCTTGCATTTTTAGCAATGTAGGATACTTTTCGAGTATATATATATTTTGTCTTCAACCATTGAGGAGATAAAGATCATGAAGCTTAGGCCTTACGATTGCTTGGTGTTGATGTAATGATTTAGCAACTCCTTCTGGTCTGGCCTTTTTGCCTGATCATTGCTTTCTTCATAGCTTTATTTATATTGTCCAGCTACCTGGGAGCTTGATCATCCTGGGAGCTTGATCATCCTGGGATCTTGATCATCCAGGAGCTTGATCTTTCTGGGTGTCGTGTATCCTTCTTTTGTTTTTCGTATTAAAAGTTGACTTATGCTTCTGTCAGTTGACTTGGTGTCTTGAGATATTGATAGCGTCTGTTCTCTCTCTTTTTTTTTTTTTGATAAAGAATAGCTTCCCTGCTATTGTCTTTTCATCCTAGTCATTATTGATACCGGGTGAATCACTTCCCTTTATCAATAGTTTTATTGACTGGCGATGTTGTCGTATCACGTTGACACAAAAAAGGTCTTGCGATTTTGCTGTTGTACCATCTTACCTTCATATGTAATTACTTGGCGAACCAAGATAATTTGTAGTTTATTATCACACACAACCAAAGTTGGTATCCGGTGAGGTAAGATGTCAAAATTTTTGTTGAAAAGTTGAACTTGAGTGGAAAACTTCTTCAATACTAATGTTCGTCCGATAATATCCTTGTTGAGTTGATATTCATAACCATGAGAATTGTTAGGAGAGTAATTGCATGTAAAGTTAGCTTTCTTTTCTCATTTTTTTTTAATTATATATTTGAAGTATTTTATCTCCATCCCTGTGACATGAGATATACTATTTGACAAGCTGGGCATATTATTTTACCAGTTCAGCAGGACATCTGTACAACTAAGGATATAGATGAGCTAAGACAAGGCCAGACAAGACATGTTTGTCAAGGTTCTTGGCAAAAAAAACTAAAAAGTTTTTTTTTTTTTCAAACTTTCCTATCAACATCGAGTTGATTTTTGGTTATATAATATCTAGGTGAATAATGATTATATTTATTTTTCATGCCAAGTGAATTGGTACAGCCTCCTTGTCTTGGTTTGGATGCTAAGTTAGCATGGTAGCCTGGGTTGTGTCCAAACGAGACTAGTATTTTAGCCAGGAAAGATAAACCGTTCTTGCTGAAAGGTTAATTTTTTTATTACGCGTGTTTAGAATAACTTCTATGAGTCAGTGAAAGAACTACATGTTGCAAGAAAGGGTAATTGTAATTATCTATAGGATAAAAGTTAGACTTGACATAAAAAATGTGTAAAGGTTTAACTGGATGTCAGAAAAATTATTTAGCTGGATGTCAGAAAAAGTATGTGGCAGGACGTCTGAAAAAGCACATAGCAGGTCTGCAAAAGTATTTTTTGGACTTGACACTACATCTCTTGGTCATGAAGTCTTGTATCTCAGAAAAAAAAAAAGATCTACCAATTTTTATTTTTATTTTTTTATCAGAGTGTTGTTTGCCTTTTTTTTTTTTGGACATAACATTTACTGGTTATGAGAAGTCTTATATCGTATAACTTCAGAAAAAACATTTAGCCAGGACGACAAAGTTTTTTTTTTTTTTTTAAGACGTGTTGCTTCCTGTGTTAATCTTCCGTTCAATGGATAATAAAGTAAAGCCTTCAAAAAAGCCAAGATGAGACAAGAAGTTGTATGGAATTAGAAAGATTCGTAACAGTAGTGTGTAAGAACTTTATGTAAGGTTCCTAACTAAAACTTTGCATTGTTCCCAGGCCTATATTAAGTATTTGTTGTGCATGGATACTATTTATTTGTTATCTCTTTCTTTTAAAAATATCTAAAATTAAGAAAAGAATGTCAAATCTGTAGAGTAAGTGCTTTATATGTGTGTGTATATACACGTATATGTGTGTAACATATAGTTATGTAAGCAAAGGAATATTAACATTTAAGTAAATCATCATATATTTAATCTACTACAACAAATATGCTTTTGTGACAAGTTTAGTACAGCAAACCTGCTATCCAGGCAACTGGAGTGCGGTTATGGGATGGGCAAACCACATATTTCTCTTCATATCTACAACAAAGGGTGCAAGGGATTCACGAATGTTGAAAATCTCGGGCCCCACGGTGGGCGCCAATGTTGAAGGGTCCAAGTCCGAGCGGGCATGATGTCGGGTCGAGTGATGCCTTGCTATCTCGAGTCAGGTTACACCTTGCTATCCCGGGTATGGAACCTATCTGCAACAACATAGAAGATCTACGTTAGAGGGCCCGAGGGGGTTTCCCCCGAGGGCACTCCGACGCTCAAGTCAGTATCTTTATGAAGAATATATAATCATATAGACAAGTAATTATAAAAGATAAGAGATATGAGAAATGTGGGTGCCAGGAAGACTAGGAGAGCTGTAAGGAAGGGCTGTCTTGGTCTTACCAGGAACCAAGACCTTACTTTAAAACTGGTTAGCAATATATGTAAGAAGTAAGGCTGGAAGATGAAACGCCTGGTTATAGTTGGCAAGTTGACAAGACCAACTCGGTCGTATAACTCATGCTGAGGTATTTACTTGCTGGGTCTTGGTAGGAGGCCAGGAGCTACCGTTCCTTGCTATCCGGCTACGGCAGGAACGACGCCTTGCTATACTTCAGGAGGAGACCTCCTACGACCATGCTCCGACCTCGGGATCAGTCACCGGTAAGTCGGAGATGATATATAGACGAAGGTGAGAGTAGAGGTGAGAGCCAAGATTGAATGTGTCCCTTTGCTGAATGCCTTGCTCCTCTATATATAGTGCTGGGAGTCCTGGGAACCTGTGCCCTCCCAGATCTACTCCCTTCCTCTTTGGGTGTCATATCTTCTTGGTATCCAGGCATTTTCCTTGATTACCGTGATTAGTTCCTTTTTGGTGTAAGAATGGTACTGTTGCTATCTGTTGCTTTTTGTCAGCCCTGCCATTTCATGAAACATTATCTTTACCCTTTAGACACAAGATGGCTTCCTTTGTCACCTTCTAGGCTCCTTTTACACCTTTATATGTACGATCAGATTTATTTGACTCATGTGTGTCTGGCTGTATGGCCGTCCAGCTGTCTGGCCGCCCGGCCGTCTGGCTGTCTTGCCTTATGTCGTTGGATTGTTTAGCAAGTTAGTCAGGATATTTCACTTGTCCTTGTCGTCTTGGTAAGTCAGCCCGGACATTCCATTTTCCGCAGTGTTCATGTTTTTGACAGGATAGCCAGGATACTATATCCTACGTCATCACCAACGATGTGTGAAATTGGTCACACGTCATTTTTTAAAGCATTATCCATTCATCAATTGTTCGTGTGTTTGCAAGTAATGATCAAGCAAAGCAACATAATCAAATAATTCCCCTAAAGAACGTGCCTACCACATAAGTAATCTTATCATCAATTATTTTATTTATTTATATATACCGGTTGGATTCCGATGGGGACGAAGGGTTACACATTCTAGAAGGTTCCTACGCATGAGAATATCTCATTAATGATTGATATACTTGTTTTAGGTAAAAATTAACAAGACTAATTTTTAGCAAAACTAAATTAATTTAGTGGAGTTTTGTGTTTTGCAATCAAAAAAACAGTTTCCAAGCGAAATTCGATAAAATTATCCCTAAGGATCCCTAGGGATATTTCAGAATATGAATTGAAATAAACAGTTTACACACGAGATTTATATGAGGAAAAACCCTTAATCCCTTAGAATTGCCGGCATAAAAACTTCGGGAGGTGACAATCGTCACTCTGTCTTGTTCTTATTAATATAATAAAAGGAAATTACAAAAGAAGAGCACAAATGATCAATCTCTAAGTGTTGCAAGACTCTGATTATCACAAATGTAAACAAGAAGTAAGCAGAAGTAAGCTAAGTATGTACGGTGTGTGTCCCTAGATCGATCATAAGGCTCAATTTATACAACAAAAAATTACACAACAATAGACTATGCAGTTCCACTATTTCCTTTACAGTCCTGGTCATGCGCCAAGTCAGTCTACGTTACCGTTGATAGCTTCTTCACTTTGTCCACGTTTTTCTCCTTAATCCGACAAAATAGGAATATTGGTTTCTATCGACCTGTTGACTCAATTTGAATATTAGCAGCACATATTGAATTAATAAATAACAATAATTAATATAAAATCATTATTTCTTATTTAAGTCATCAGATCATAGAAATTTATATGCGCAAATATTCCTAGTTATCCCGAAATATTCCATATCTCGAATTATTCTTAATTATAAAGTAAAATTTTACAGGCACAACAATACTCTTAAGGAAACACTCGTGATAATTGTTTACTACTTTGACATTGTTAGTATTCTTTCTTTTCTTTTATCTTTCATCATCACGTCACCGAAAACATGTGCGAAGGTTTGAAGGGACCGGGAGGGGCGATCGCCCCTCCCCCCTTTTTTCGTCAGTAGTGTTAATTTTCGGGTCGAAAGGTTAATTTTAAAAAGTTTTGATTTCGCCCTCGCTTCCCATTTAAAAAAATATATATTATTATCTCTTCTAAATAAAAAACACATTTTCTTGTAATTAGTAAATGAAAATTTAACTTCAAAAGTTACCCACATATTAAAGTCTCTAATTTTTTTATTCCCCTTTATTTCCCATAAATAGAGTAAATTACGGTTTTTGTCCTTGTGATTTGAGTGTTTTAAGTATCTCAAACTAAAATAGAATCTTCTATCATTACAAGCCCATATGGTTTAAATAAGGGCACATGGAGTGGATGCCGGGAGCCGATCGGGGAAGGCTGCATCGAACCGGGGCCGGCTGGGAACATCGTGCCCACGGTTTCGGCTCGGGAATAAGTGGGGAGATTTCACCGATTGAGGCCGAGCTTGGGGAGGAAAGATTCGACCGTTGGATTATTAAAAAAATGCAAACTCTGTAAATATCACTATTTTTTACATCAAAACTCACATTCTTTATCATTTTTTTCCTTCATTCTACAATCAAATTTTATAAAGTTTAAACAAATGGATCCATTTACGTTTGAGCTTCCACCATTTGATCGTAAATCGTCAAGTTCTGAAGAAGACGATATTAATATCACACAACAAAACTTTCAGTTTTTGTCAACCTTTGTGGCCAAGAGCTTAGACGAGTTTGGATCCCCCGCATCCTCTTCGAGAAGGTATAAACAATTTTTTTTAGTATATTTGTTTTTTTATTATGTTTTTTACAATATATATGTTACAATATTTTTTAAAAGGTATATATGTCGGGACGATCGTGTCGAATAACACAAGAGGCTTTTTGATCATTATTTTAGCACTGAATCCAACCCAATATTCACCTATGAATTATTTGAAAGAAGATTCCGTATGCCTAGATATTTATTTTTGCGTATCGTAGGCGACATTGAAATGAATTACCAATACTTTCAAACAACGTTTGATGCAATAGGTCATCAAAGTTTTACTGCACTTCAAAAGTCTACGTCTGTGATACGACAGTTAGCTTACGGTGACGCTCCAGATAGAGGACCCTCCTAGCGATGAACAGCCAGAAGAAGACATTCTTTATCAGCTGCGATCAAGAACAACTCACGACAACCTTCGAACCGACCTTATCGAGCATTTGGAACATTTATCGCAACAACATCACGCCAATAACCCGAATAACTAGTATTTTAAATGTCTGTTGCTTATTTTTTATATTCGTTGTGGTTTTTTTTAATTTAATGTAATATCCTTTTAAATTTTAATGTAATTTTATATTTTATTTTTAGTGAATCTATTTCATTTTTATTTTTATTAAAATAAATCATTAAAAAATGTGGGGAAAAAGTGAGAAAAATGGGACGATAAGTGGGGAAAAATGATGTGGCGCTGATGTGTCAATGGGGAAAACCGGGGAAACCGGGGAAAATTGGGACGACTCCTAGTGGCCTAACTAATGGTTTTGGCCTCCAAACTTGACTATTCTAACGGTTTTGGCCCCCCAAACTTGACTATTTTAACGGTTTTGACCCCCAAATCTAACTATGGTTAGGGACCAAAACCGTTAGTTTTTTAAACCACAACTTCATTGATAGAAGATTCTATTTTTAATTGAAATAGTTAAAACATTTAAACTACATGAGCAAAACCGTAATTTACTCATCTAAATATTTAATTTCTATATTTTTTTTCTTTCCGATGCCTTTTCTTTCCCGAATCCCGTCCACACCACCCCCACTAGTCCACCGCCACATTTAATTTGTTGAATTGGTGATTTTAGTTAATTAGTTGTTGCAGATTTAGTTAATTAGTTGGCAATTTTAGTTGTTGCACATTTTAGTGTTTATGTTGTAATTTGGTTGAAATGTTGAATTGATGCATAATTTTTGGAACAATATATCATAGGAAATGAGAAAAATATTGATTTATTTTTCAAAAAAATGTTGTTGATGAAGAAATTGTTGATGCAAATCAAGATAAACGTGAAAAAACCTCAACTAATTTCAAAAGTTGTCGAGCTGCATTGTAATTTTCTTTAAGGTACTTACTTTTTTTTTCCACGCATTAAAATAATAATTATTAAATAGTTATATTTTTATTATTTAACCCTACTTGACCCGAATCATTGACTCGGACATTTAACACGACTAACCGAGACATACGATCGGTTGGAAAAAAAAATAGGTCATGTAAATTTTCGCCCCCCTAAAATTTGTATGAAGCTCCGTCACTGACCGAAAACCACGGATAAGTCCTTAGATCTCCTAAACTCCACATGAAAAACCAAGTGCATGACAAGATTGCTTGGTGGAAAGCCCACTACATCCGAATGTAAAGGGACACAAAGGAGAGGTATCATGTAACTTTAATATTAGAAAGCTCACGTGTTCAAGTTCTGATATGGACAAAATAAGGGTTACATGCTAGAGTTACGAAGCACAAAAGCAGTCCACAGCCGTCATTTACGATTGCCTTCTTCGCATGGACGTTAGACAAGCACAGCCTTCACGTGCTATTTTGATTAAATTGTGAAAAATGAATAACATATGATCTTTTATATATAATTTTCTTGTATGTATATCCAAAAAACTTTCTCATTTCAATGAAATTGATGCGTATATATAGAGATGCACAAAAAAACCGGTTAACCAAACAGGTTTTTTGGAATCAGTTTTAGGTTTTTGAAAAAAACCGGCGGTTTAGGACCGGCTTGAAGTTTCAAGAGACTAAATCGGTTAATAACTAGTCCAACTTAGTAAAAAATTGGTTATTTTATGGTTAACTAGTTCGGTTATTATATTGGTTTTGGTTTTAGAGCTTGAGAAACCGGTTATTGGTAAAAATCGGTAACGAGCCTTTGGCCGGTTAACCGATTCGGTTTTTTTCAAAACCGGTTATAAACCGGTTAACCTACGTATATTAAGGAAACTTGTGTCACTTCAAATAATTGAAACATGTATCAAAAAGCCTTTGATTCATGTCAAATAGTTTAGATCAATATAAAGGTCTCTTGGGTCATGTCATATAATTTGGTTTTTATATGGGTCGTATCGTATAGTGTTAGACGGCTCATACAAATTTTGTATCAGCATGACGTGTTATGGTAGCAACTTTTGTTAGTTTAACCAAACGTGTATAAACGTATGCAAACTCATATAAAAACACCATTGTGATATCTAGTGGCAGAGATGGTCTATGAATATCATCTAAAAATTATATCTACATTGTAAGGTAATTTAATTTAGAGAGACTAACCGTGAGACTGATCGGTAAAAGACGTCTAAAGATGACTTTCATATATATATTTTTTAATTAAGAGAGATGATATTTTAGCCCATTAAAATATTATATTTGTGGGAAGTGGTCTTGGAACGACATTTCCATGAATTATAAAATAAATGGAGCCACATGGAATAAAGTTGTCACTTCACAACGTACTAAAACTCAAAACCCAAACCCATGTGGATATGATTCCCACCCACTTAGACACGATACATATGTTCTCTATACTAACTCCTCAACCAAAGGGGTTGAATAAGTAAAAAGAATTAATTATATATATTTATTTAAACTTGTAAAACCACATATTTTTTATACATAGCTTTTAATGTATAACTAGTATACAGGACCCGCGCGTTGCGGCGGGGTCTGATATACTGACGTAAAAAAAACCAACAGAACATGAGGTTAAAATCGTGTACAATAAAATGCACGAAAATACCCTATACAAGATCTATAACGTAAGCTTTGAAACTAAGGGTTGAAGATTAAGAACTTATTTAATAGTAAAGAATGCGATTACAGAAGACTTAAAAAAAAGGTCGTGCGTAAATGTAGAATTTATAAATGATACAAATATTATAAAATTATTAAATGTAAATCGTATATATATGTAGTATATATAATACTCATGGTTTATAAAATTATTAAATCTAAATCGTTTGTGAACTAATTACGATAAAAATGATATTAAACGATACAAATATTTGATAACGTACGTATGCGTTATAGGCATGTAAACAACGCGCAAAATTTTTGTGACCGTTTGGGTTAGAAATTTATATAAACGTTCATGAGCCCATTGCGATCAAATTAATATAATTATGACATTTATCAGATAATCTAATGACGCGTTAAAATCATGTAAACATTAAAAATATGTGAGTAAAGTGAGGGGGCCTTAAAAATAAGAGTTCAAAGTTCAGGGTTATAAACGAAAATTTCAAATTAATTGAAAAGTATTAAAATATATTTTTTGATCTTTAGACGCGGTAGTGAATAGTGATTATGTGAGGTTTGTATCATGTGAAAACCCGGTATAAGAGAGAAAACCCTTAAACCCTATCTGGACCATTGATTTGAACTTTTGAAAATAAAATATGTGGTACACATTAAACTTGAATAAAAAAATTAGGTTTTGGATAAACAAATAAGTTTTAATGTGGGTTAATGTAGACCACGTGTTTATTTTCAAGATTCCAAATCAACGACCCAGATAGGGTTTAAGGGTTTTCTATTTAAGATCGGGTTTTTATATGATACAAACTCTATATATATATATATATATATATATATATATATATATATATATATATATATATATATATGTGTGTGTGTGTGTGTGTGTGTGATAGAGAGATGTTGGGGCCCACCGTTTGTGTGATGTGTGTGTGTGCGTTGTGTGTGTGTGTGTGTCATGTGTGTGTGTGTGATGTGTGAACAGTGATTATGTGTGTATAACTTTTGAAAATAAAATATGTGGTACACATTAAACTTGAATAAAAAATTAGGTTTTGGATAAACAAATAAGTTTTAATGTGGGTTAATGTAGACCACGTGTTTATTTTCACGATTCCAAATCAACGACCCAGATAGGGTTTAAGGGTTTTCTCTTTAAGATCGGGTTTTTATATGATACAAACTCTATATATATATATATATATGTGTGTATGTGTGTGTGTGAGAGAGATGTTGGGGCCCACCGTTTGTGTGATGTGTGTGTGTGCGTTGTGTGTGTGTGTGTCATGTGTGTGTGTGATGTGTGAACAGTGATTATATGTGTATGAAAATATTTGCTAATTGATATATATATTAATGTATAAAGTCTTCAAATCTACGATCTTAAGTAATTTTAGTAATTACTTTAAAATGGGTTTGCCTCGATATATAATTTACAACTTTTAAATAATTAGGATCCAAATCAATTATTTCATGCTCTATTTTATATGAGTGGGAATAAATTTTTTTTCTCTATATTCAATTTTTATCGTCGTATATTATATGATAAACATTTTATTATATGTGAGATTTTACTAAATACGTATTTTGGTTGTTTGACTAAGTTTCTATTTGTTTGACTAAGTTTCTATGCATAATTATTTTATGAGATAATTATATCCTATTTACTTCTAGTTGAAAAGTAAACCCATGATGTTTATAAATATTTAGTTAACTAAACTTACCAACACACAGATTATTACTCACGATATGCTAAGAAAGTTAAAAAGATCCATCATTACATGTTACAAAATCTACAAATTAGTTATTAATCACTAGGCTAATACCTCGTATATGACACATATTAAATAAAAAAAAATCTTTAACTTAGTTATTAATATCAGTTAACTTCTCATTACGAGATGGCGTTCTGCCTTGAGACCAATATTGCATCCTGGTTGCTTCACCAATCGTGTGGTTGCCGCTAGATTTCATGTCTAAGGTGGTCTAATGAGAGAGAGAGGTTACGTGTGTAACAGGTTTGGGCTTAGGGTAGTAGGGATTTGTTGCTACTTTTGCACATTTTGTTTTTTGAATTATAATCCCTTCATTTCTCCCTTTAAGCTTTTAAGTATTGTATCACAAGAATTAGTGGTTGTACATCTCTTAATTTTAAGAGATTTTGACATTCTCTCTTATATGTATTACGTGTAGCACATAAATATTCAAGTGACCGTAGTCATCGCAAGTAGGGAGGGTGCGCCAATCAAACGGGGATAACAAGTATAATATCGGGTCAATGGGTTAAACAGGTAAGCTGGTTAGTAACTATTTCCAATGTCTTCAAACCCAAATCAGACCGACCGGTTAGACCGGGATTCGGTGTCAAGGATGGCCGATTATGTGCTCAGATGCGTTTTTGAAGGAATCAGACGGTCGAACCGGTTTTTTAAATATATTTTATATGTTATATTATTCATACAATATAAAAATATTATATATATTTATATATTTTTGACTTCATCTGGTTCTTAAATCCGATTCGACCACTTCGGCCGGTTCGACCACTAACCAGTAAAAAGACTTGTTTGAAGCCATGTCTAGTTTTAAAAACATCGACCATTTCTTTCTTGAAGTTTGCAAGGGGACTCGGAGTGGTAGTCGGGAAAAGTACGGGGAGAAGCTCACCGATCCGGGGCCGGCCGGGAACACCGCGCCCACGGTTTTGGTGTGGGGCTTTTCGGTGTGGGGAAGCCGATTCTTGCCGAGCGGAATCAAATAGATAGTCGTTGCAAAAAAACGATCGTCATATTTTTTTTTATTAAAAAAACATTTTCCAACTCTTAATCCTATTTAAACAACAAAAAATCTCATACTTTTCTCTCATCTTCTACATTCTATACACAAAATTTATAAAATTTTGAAGCAAAATGGAAGGGGTTCATCACGTGGTGGATCGTTAAGCAAAAAAATTAGAAAACCACGTCCAAAAAATATACAAACTCCTCAAATGAACCCGTTCAACACACCCGGGTATCGTCCACAAATGTCATCTCCGAATCAACCAAACTTCTACTACGAGCAATATTCACCGAGTACTAAACAACAATTTAATCGGTGGGAGCGGTCTTATCAACAAGATCAACAAGCTTATCAACAATTCGATCAACAAGCTTTTCAACAACAATCTCCATTTCATGGTAATTTTTATATGTTTATTTGTTGCGTTTATTGTACTCTCTTTTTATTTTTAATTTAATGAATCTTTTTTATTTTATTATTATTATTTATTGTTAAAATAATTAATTAAAAAAAGATTTGAAAATGAGAAAAAGTGGAAAAAAGTGGGACGACACCATGCAAAATGGGGGAAAATGGGGAAAATGATGTGGCGCTGATGTGACAATGGGGAAAAGTGGGACGACTCCCTACCCCTAAGACCTTCTGATGTGCCAGGTGAGTGGACGTGAAAGAGGCGTGAAAGGGGCGTGGAACACCACCCCCTCCGGGGCGTGGGGGGCTGGGCGTGAGTGGGGCAACGACACTTGCAAGCGCTTCCCGCCTACATCATTCGACCGTGAGTGGTAGGGGTGTTCATCGGTTCGGTTAACGGTTTGTTCGGTTCGGTTTGTTCGGTTTTTGAAAAAAAAAAAATCCTAACCGTTAACCGAACTGAACCGAATTCGTTAAATGGTTATCCGAACCGAATTCTAACCGAATTCAATTCGGTTCGGTTTCGGTTAAAACCGAACAAACCGAATTCAACCGTTTTAACCGAATTCAGTCAAACCCAACCAAATTCTTTATTTTTCCCCCAAATATTGTCTCATACCCTCATGCTTGCCTTCGAAAGAGTAACCTGCCAACAACCAACCTATTAAAAGAGAACAATTATAAGTTAAAAACAATGCTTTCCATGGAGCAACTTGGCTGCTAAAGAGAACAACCATTTACAGCTAAACAAGGCTTCTGTGTGCGCAGCAACCAGCAAGGAGCGACAGCCTGTTGACTATTTGGCTTGTCCTAATAAAATTTCAAACACACCTGGCTTGTCCAAAGGTTGTCGGAGAAGGAGCCGGAAAGCCGCGATTCAGCTGAGAGAGAGGTTGAAAGATTTTAGGGTTTGCAGTCGCTACTCCTTTTGGCTGAGAGATCTGCTTGATGAAGCAGGGAAGCATGAATGAGAAGAGAGATTGGCGGTCGCCGGAGGTCGGAGGCGGTCGGCGGTCGCAGGCTCGCAGCTCATTTGGCTGAGAAGGGATGAGAGATCGTGGGTGAGCCCGTGAGGGGTTGATGGCGATCTCTGAAGTTTGAAGCAGGGAATGAGACTCAGATCTCAAAGTAGGGTTTTAAATTTATAAAATATAAATTAATATATTTAATTAAATATTCGGTTTAAACGGTTAACCGAACAAACCGAATTAAAAAAAAAGTGTAACCGAAAACCGAACCGAAAACCGAATTCGGAATTCGGTTACGGTTAGGAACCGAACCGAAAACCGAATTCAGAATTCGGTTCGGTTTTTTTCGGTTACGGATTCGGTTCGGTTAACGGTTTTAAACGGTTTTCGGTTATTCTGAACACCCCTAGTGAGTGGGGCTGGGTGTGACACGTGGAGTGGTTGGACACTTGGACCAATGGGCATTTTCACCACTTTTGGTGGAGTGGGTGGTAGTGATGGGTGCTTACGTGGCGCATATGTGAAGTGGTTGGACCAAGGGGTATACCCCATGGTCTAAGAGAAGGAAAATATTCTCTTTCTTTTTTGGTTAATATTTCTTATTATTTAAGTGAATTTTTTTACTAGCGTTTTTACTAAATAATCTTTTGATAAACTAAATTTTTGATGCTAAATTTGGATTGGCGATGCTAACAGTTTTACAAATAATTCCTTAAAGTTAATTTTGTATTTCTAACATTTATTTTTACGACTTTTAACTTTTTTGTGATTGTAGAAGACAATATGTTTTTTATCTACATGTGATATCCAACAATAAGTCGTCATAATGCGTGTTATTTTCCACTAGTTTTATTAAATTTAGTTTAAAATTAGATCTAAATTTTAATATTGGGTAAATTATAGTGACGAGTTGTTCTTAAAAATATTTAGTATAAAACTTGATACGGTCGTCTATGTTTTAAAGTAGGGGTTGGTAACATATGACACGACTCAAAACTAATACTGAATTGTCACTTTTAATGTGGTTCTTAAATCCAATATTGAATTGTCACGTCATATTTTTAAACCAATATTGAATTGTCACTTTTAATCTATTTAATTTTTTTTAAATGACTAAGCTTATTCTCCACCTAAGTTACATCATATTTTTTAATATGTTTAATAAAAAACATTTTTTTAATTAACCTGATAATATGTTTAATTTTCATGTCCCTCACATCTAGGGTTGTTTACGAGCCGAGCCGAGCCGAACCAAGCGAGGGTCGAGCCGAACCAAATGTTGTTCTTGTTGCTCGGCTCGTTTTAAAACCGAGCGTTGGCTCGGTTTCAAAATAAAATTTAATGCGAACCGGTCATCAGTTTTGTTTCACGACCCATTTTTTTCCAAAACATTTGGTCGGCATTTTCAAAAGTTTGAAGACATGGTGAACGGTTTGATTTATGTTTTTCACTAAAAAACCGTTCGTTAAAAAACTGAACCGGACTTTATGATACACACACATACATACACACATATTAAATAGATACATAGATAAGTTCATTGATTTAGACATCATTGACACACACATACATATTTGGCTTACAATGTAAGTAGTGAATCTCAAATAATAAAACGATTTGTTTTTATTTTTAACGGGTCAAACATCCCAAATCTAAAATGCCCAAGTTCTAAATCAAACCGTTTAGCGGTTTGTTTTGCTTTTAATTCTTAATGGTTCGGTATTGGTTATTATTATTCAAAAATCGTTAATAACGGTTAGGTTTATGGTTCCATCCAAAAACTATAAAAACCGGTTCCTTAAATACCCCTAATACGAAAGCATAAAAAATTTAAAATGTATGAATAGTTCGTAAACATCATTATACATTAGTTTGAATACACCAACATCATTATACATTAGATTGAATACATCAACATCATTCATCTTTAAAACTTGAAACATGTTAGTGTTAATAAAAATTTATATATATTAAACGAGGGAGCCAAATGAGCAACTATCCGAACGAGCTTACCTTGGCTCGTGCTCGGCTCGTTTTGAAACCGAACCGAGCGTGCTCGGATCGTTTAAAACCGAGCAAAATTCGAACGAGTTTTTTCCGAGCTTTTTTTGAGCGAGTATCGAGCGACGAACATTTTGGACGGCCCTACTCACATCATTTATAATGCATTTAACCCATTTTTAACTAATTGTTGATTTAGTTTAACATGTTTACAACTTGATTATCACATTGTTCACTTGTTAACCCGTTAGTCAAATTTAAATAAATAGGTTTAATGAGTCGTAAATAAAAAGGTTAAATGAGTCGTGTTTGAATAACATGATTATAAATATAGAGGATTAATTAAATAAGAAGTGATTTTTATTCAAGAAAAGTAGAACCAATAAGGGTATGTGTTATCATCACCTCCTTCACTCCACGTAGGCGTCACGTAGGTGTCATATAATCAACCAACACCATCATCTACTTATCACTTCACATCATCATTATATGTGTTATCATCACTTCCCTATTACTGCATGTCATCACCCATTTCTTCCCCCTTTCTTTTTTTTCACCTCGTGATGTTCCTCACGCCCTCCCCCCTCACGCCCCTTTTAAGCCCTTGTGTAATGGGGGGAGGGTGCCACCGGGGCGTGACCGGCCCCTCTCATGCCCTCATCACACACCATAACACATACCCTAAAAATTAACATGTGACATATTAAAAAAATAAATGAATAATAATTTAGGTATAATTTTTTATTTTTTGTGATAGATTTAAATTGGGGCCCTCCCTTCACCACCCCCATGTGGATGGTCTACAGGGTTCATAACTACTCCTCTTACTACAGGGCGCTTACCTAGCCAACGCTTAGATCCGGCTCTACCCAAACTTTTCTGGTTCACCCCAACATTCCCCACTTGTCCAACTGTTGCTGAGCAGTTTTTGGATTACTGATTTTTGTTATAGATTTTTTTGTACTAAAATTTTTTTGTACTGGACTTTTTTTATAAATTTTTTTACAATAATTTTTTTACTACATTTTTGTTTTTTTAATGAATTTTTGATTTTTTTACCGGAATATTAACATTATTATTTTTATTTTATTTTTTTGATTGGGTGTTTCGTAATTATCGTCGTAATTTTCGTCGGTGGAAACTGGAAAGGAAGGGAACCACGAGGTTGGTGGGTTGGCAGCGGGTCCACATCGAGTGGCTTCCGGTTGCTGTCGGCAGCGACTCACTGAGCCAGCGAGCGAGTCACTCGCGTATCCCCAATCCCGACTCACCCGCACCTATAAATACCCCCTTTTTCTTTGCCCTACTCGCCCGTCTCTCTTCGATTCTCCCAAAACCCCAACATTAAATCGTCAGGTACGTTCTATTCTACTCGACTAATTCATGTTTACTTATCTGCGATTATAGTTCTAGATATTGCTCGTAAGTTGATTCTGTGTTGTTCGATTTGATTTTGAATTTATCATGAATTACACGGATCAGATTGTTGATGCTCTGCGAATTCCTAAATGTTAATCCATTAAGTTATGTTCGATTTGATTTAGAGTGTCTCAACAATCACACTGATCAAGTTGTAAATGCTCTGCAAATGCCATAATTTTCATCCATTACATTGTTTTGAAAGAGATCTGTTCGTGTTAATGATTTGTTGTTATCGGTGCATCATTTCAATCGTGATTGGAACTATAATCATGCTGAATTCTTATTATTTAGCTTAGATCTGTATCCAAACATACATTGAATGCACTTGATGAATTACTGTAGCATCAATAGGTGATTGATCCGTATACAATCAACAGCATGCTAGCAGCTAGTTCATGACTTTTACAGTAAAAGTGACTCTTGCTAGAGGATGATCTGTTCATTTTCGATCTGAATACTACTAAACCTTTAATTGTTAATGTTTCAATTCGGACTTTCATGTGCATCTTTGATCTGAGATCTGTTGTATACTACTGCTTTGAAACTCATGCTTACACCATTGAACCATTTGAGAAATTTCAGAAGTCCTGAAATGCTAATTTGATTGCTGCAATTAGATTCTTGATCTGTATTACTAGCGCGTATGGCTGAATTAAAAAGTTTTATTCTAATTAGAGCTTGGTTAACTGTTATAATACCTTTTATTATGTTATGTTTTTGACCGTGTAATACAAGTGTAATCCTAAGGTATTTTCATTCCATTTTTGTGGTTCAGTTGAGAGATGGAGACCTTTCTATTCACATCTGAGTCTGTCAACGAGGGACACCCGGACAAACTTTGTGACCAAGTCTCAGATGCCATCCTTGACGCGTGCCTTGAACAGGACCCAGAGAGCAAAGTCGCGTGTGAAACATGCACCAAAACCAACATGGTCATGGTCTTTGGTGAGATCACCACTAAGGCTAAGGTAGATTATGAGAAAATAGTTCGTGACACATGCAGAAACATTGGGTTTACATCTGCTGATGTCGGGCTCGATGCTGACAAATGCAATGTGCTAGTCAATATTGAGCAACAAAGCCCGGATATAGCCCAGGGTGTTCACGGTCACCTGACCAAGAAACCTGAGGAAATCGGTGCAGGTGACCAGGGTCACATGTTTGGGTATGCAACTGACGAAACCCCTGAGCTTATGCCCTTAACCCATGTCCTAGCAACCAAGCTTGGTGCCAAGCTAACTGAAGTCAGAAAAAACAAGACCTGCGCTTGGCTCAGACCTGATGGCAAGACCCAAGTGACAGTAGAGTATCAAAATGACAACGGTGCCATGATTCCCACTCGGGTTCACACCGTTCTCATTTCCACCCAACATGATGAAACCGTGACTAACGATCAGATAGCTGCTGATCTTAAGGAACATGTGATTAAGCCTGTTATCCCGGCTCAATACCTTGATGAAAACACCATCTTCCACCTGAACCCATCTGGTCGGTTCGTGATTGGTGGTCCCCATGGAGACGCCGGCCTTACTGGTAGAAAGATCATTATTGACACGTATGGTGGCTGGGGTGCTCACGGTGGGGGTGCTTTCTCTGGGAAAGACCCTACCAAAGTGGACAGAAGTGGTGCTTATATCGTAAGGCAAGCAGCTAAGAGTGTTGTAGCATCTGGCCTCGCCCGCAGGTGCATTGTTCAGGTTTCTTATGCCATTGGTGTGGCTGAACCGTTATCCGTGTTTGTTGACACGTATAAAACCGGAACAATTCCCGATCGTGATATCCTTGCTCTGATTAAGGAAAACTTTGATTTCAGACCTGGAATGATGGCCATAAATCTCGACCTTAAACGGGGCGGGAATTACAGGTACCAGAAAACCGCTGCTTACGGGCATTTTGGTCGGGAAGATCCGGATTTCACCTGGGAGACACCAAAGACTCTCAAACCGAAAGCTTGAATCTTGAATCTGGAATCTTGAATATTACTGAAGAGAATTGAGAATAAATGAGGCTTATTGGTGATGAATGTGTTGGGTAAACATGTGGACTAGGATTATTGAAAGTTTGGTTTAATGTTGTGTCTACAATTCTTTGTGTTTGTTTTAGGTTGTTGGGAAGCATTTATGATTATGATCCCATAATCAACTGGGAGACCTATATCTCATGTATTCTTTGAACAATAATTTTAATTACTAAACAATTTAATTCAATTTTGTTGTGGACATTGTTAGAATAAATTATATTTAATATATGGCCCTCATGATTATTTATCTAATTGATCAATTAATTAAATACCCATTAAGATAGGTAATTATATGATGGACGTAATTACCCTTACTATCCTAATTAGGGTTTCCCCTTTGGTGTATATAATGGAGACTTATGACTCATAATTGAGGTTACCAACATCATAATTGAATTCTTCTGACCCTTAGAGAATTCGTGACTCACAACCGAGCTCTCTCCCTCATCTCATTCCATCCTCACGATACACCCTAAACGGGAACCGATCGGATCATCATCTCAGGAACGATGTCAGGAATCAACAACGCGTTCACTGGATTCACAGGTTTTATCTAATCTCTCTTTCATTACTGTTTTCGTATACATGTCTAGATCTGAAACAAAGGAATCGATCCAACAGACATGTGACAAATATATTTAAAACTCACTTTATTATCAATAGGTTTTTTATCCTGGACATCAGGCCGGTAAGAATATGTGATTATTCTCAAACTAATTACTTGTATGTTTAAATGTGGTAAGATGGAGGTGGTTGTGATTTTATTTAGAAATATTTAGGGTTTATTGTCAAAAAATAATAATTATAATAATTTACTTTTTCATGAAGTAATTAAATTGATGTAGATATTATTAAACTCAAGATGAATTGTATTGAAATCGAATAAATATCTAGAGATTTTAAATGATTGAATCATGGTCGGAAATTAAAGGCTAGAACATCACTTGAGCAAGTATACATACCAAGTAGAAACCGATATTGTTAGTCGGAATAAAGAGTAAATTATGGTTTTAACCGTTGTATTTAAGGCTTTTAATCTATTCAATATAAAACATAATCTTCTAACAATGAAACTCATGTTATTTACAATTAATGGTTTTGATATATGTATTTTAAATCTTTTAATTTTTTTCATAAGATACCATTTAATATTTTCAATTATAGGTGAGACCAAAATCATTAATTATTTTAATGACAATGGCTCATTGTTAAAACTTTTGTTTTGAGTTGAATAGGTTAAAAGACTTAAACTTTTTTTTTGAACGGCGAAGGTCTCAATCGTGTGAACCACTGTTTCCAGGCAATGTCACCAAGGTCTAGTTACATGTGCCTCCCATGAGCCACCACAACCATCCCAGGAGGAAACCCCACTGGGAAAACTCTCTGACCCCCCTCAGACCTCTATTTCGCTGCGGGAAGGATTAACGAGTTCACATGTGTATTTTAAATCTTTTGTTTTTTTTTGTTGTTCAAAAAGAAAAATGAAACGATTCAATTAACTAGAAATTGAGTGATTTAAATTTTTGAGCAAGGAGAGGCGGATTGGGGTGAAAATGAAAGTTTTAGGGTTCTAATGTTTCATACTTAAAACAGAGGCCGGTCCAATCTGGGAAAAAATTTTCTAACGAGCTTCGAACCACTCAAATTAAAAAAGGGATAATATCATATATTTCCTTATTAAACATCAAAATTACATATATTCCTAATGTTAAACTAAAATTACAAATATCTCCATATTCCAAAATTGCCCCTTAGTAAGGATAAATATGTAAATTGTTTTTAGTTAGTTCATTAAGGATAAAATAGAAAATACATAATTTGTTTTTTAATGAAATGGATAAATATGTAATATATTTGGTTTAGAAAGGTGAAATATGTAATTTAGTTTTATGATTGGATAAATACGTAATAAATGATTTTAAAAAGGAGATATATGTAATTAGCCCATTAGAAAAATAGTACAAGTAAACCACTAAAGGTTGTCTATATTTGTTACTTGTTAGAGACTGCAATTGTTTGTTTAATTAAAATACATCTTTGAATTAGTAGTTAGTATCTTAATCATTAAACTAAATAGAGTTTGAATGATTTAGATTTCTTACTGACTCGACATTTACTAAAACAAACAACCTATAATTCATTGAATTCTTAATTTACTGATGTCATGGTCTAAAAAATCATTGGGTTACTCCAATTTTGATCATGTAAACCAAAGATGAAACTCAAAAATCTATGGGGCAAGTGATCCCAATCCTTTACACGTAGAAGCATAATGCCTCGTATAAAATATGTGATAATATATCCAGGTTAAGTGTCCTATTATTAAGAATCTTTTAAGTTTTAGTTGTATCAATATTAAAACTTAGTAAAACATAAAATTAATTGATTACATGTGGGCTTGTTTAAATCTCCCTTGGAGATGGCCGATGGATGTCCCAATATTTGATAACTAGGTTAGAAACCCTTGTATTACATGGTTTTAATAAATCTAGATGTTGTAAGGAATGTTTTTTTATAAAATTTATATGTTTGATATTATTAATTGTTTATAAAATAATAATAATTGAATGTTTAAAAATAACATATTACAAATAAGGATTAAGAATTATAAAATTATATTTTAAGATATTATATAATCTTATGATTTATTAAGTTTTATTTAATTTTTATGATAAGAAGATCTATTTGTTTTATATTTAATTATTTAAAATGATTTATTATTAACTTAATATATAAATAATATTTACAATTTAATAAGAGAGAGAGAGGTGGGAAAAAAAATTTGCTAGCTATTCTTTTATTACCAAAGGACTTCTAGCCTAATGGTACCCCTTGACTTCTTTACGATAGGTCTTGGGTTCGAATACAGGCCGAAGCATATTTGCTGAAGCAATGTAAGTGGTTTACCCAGTTGTGAGGTTCCACCTGAGGGCTCGGGCGTACGCCCCAGAGCGTCAAATCCGAAAGGACGGTTGAAATCCCGTCTTCAGTGTCATCGTACTAGGCCGTTCAAAAAAAACTATTCTTTTATTAGTAGAAGATTGTGAATTTAAACAATTTGATTATGGGTTGTAGACTATTAATTATGGTTGTGTGTTGGGATTAATACTAATTAATTTTGTGATGTTTTTTTTGAACGGCCAACTAATCAACTGCCGGGTACTGCGTATGTGGCCTTTAATGGCTAAAGGATGCCCACGCTGGCCATTAATTCAGATAGACGGAGCCCCTAACCCACCAGTCACCAATTCTCGGGAAAACCCGACTCAAGCACTTTAATTGACTAACTTTTAATTGACTAACTTTTGCACTTTAATTTGATGTTTTCCACTGGATTAAGTTTTATACTTTTATATCAGTTTATCAAGGCATTGGAATATAAATGTTCCCTGTATAATTCAAAAGATTTTAACGAAGGGACCTGTTAGGGAAACACCAGAATGGTTCAATATACACCATCTATACGACTCGTATGGGTCTATACGGGTAGTATGAATATTTTATTTCTGACAAAAACTGACTCATCAAATCACAGTTCTGACACGTTGCCATACGGGTCATAGGACCCATACGGCCCGTATTGATCTTTATTTTTGCCTATTGCTTTGACTTATGCGGACGAGCTACAGTTCTGACACTGTGTACATCACATCAACACCACACATAGCTACATTTTCTCTTTATCGAAACACACACCTACTTTTTTTATTGTCATTTATTGCTTCAATATATATATTTTTTGAAAATCTTATTTTATATCATTTTTTCTTTATTGGAAGTTGGAACGCACACCTACTTTTTTGTCATCTTCTCCTTCTGGTAAATAAATCTAGTATCTACTCACCATCTACTACGACGAAGGCCTCCATCTATTGTTCAACGACTGGTCTCCGATGCTCAGAAGTTCGCTCCGACAGTTGCTCTCAATCACTCTGAAGATTGTTCCACTACAGATCTAGTCACCTTATTCACTGTCTATTAGATCTTGTGATATTTACTAATCTTTCAGATCTTGTCACCATGGTTACTTCTCCTTTTCTTTTTGATCTTGCCATCATCATTGCTATTTTTTCTTCAGATGTGATCCGTTGGAATGCACGGTTTGCGGTCCAACTTTGTGGCAAATGAAAAAGCAGCAACTTTGTGGCAAATGAAAAAGTTGCAACATCCCACACTTTTCCTTCTTTCTATTTCATAAAATAAACATTTTTTTTAATAAAAAAGATGTTTATATCTATACGGGTCGCATAGTGTCATACGACCCGTATGTACTTTGAACCGTCAGACAACGTCTGACACCCATACGACCTGTATAGGATCATACGACCGGTATGAGACTAGGTGGTGTTAACTGATCCATAGGAGATGTCCAAATAATCTGCCCTTAACGAGTATGTACTTTGAAATTACCGACTCAGTAGCACCTAGGAGTCTAGGACCAAGACTAAAAAGGCACTGACTACTAGGCCTTATAAGAATACAAATTTACGTAGAAGGCTAATCATTAAGTTCACTAATGTGAATCTAAAGCCCAAAATATAGTATTCTTTGTGGGTTCGGAGCTTGACCAAAAGTCTAGGGGGCGAAATACAAATTTTTATAAAATTTTACACTACGTATCTAGAAATGTATACTACTATATGAAAAAAGGAGGGACGGTCGCCCCCGTTTCCTACAAAGCACCACCCCTGTGCTTTCTGTCAATCTCTACAACTAGCGTTTCTCCACTTTATACATGAATTGGTGTTTTATTAAGAAAATATAAAGATTTAAGAGAAAATATAATACAAAACGAAGAAACTCTTAACTCTAGTCTCTACAATAAGAAGCCCAATTGGACAAGTTATCTTGTCTTGGTGGTTTAGACCAGAGGTGCTCAAACCGGTTCGGTTTTCAAACCGGTACGGTTTGGTCGACGGATGGTCAAAATTGGCTTAGGTAAAAACCGGTTCGGTTTGGAAACCGGTTTGGGAGATGAGGGTTGTCAAACCTACAGAACCGGTTTGGACCGGTTTGAAACCGGTTTGAAGGCTTTGAAACCGGTTTGGAGGGGTTGAAACCGGTTTGGAAAATAAGGATGTCAAACCTATTACAAACTGGCGGTTCGGACCGGTTTGAAAACCGTTTTGAGTGAAACCGGTTTGAGATCATGACTGGACCGGTTTGAAAACCGGTTTAAGAATCCAATCCGGTTTTTTTGTTCACCTCTAGTTTAGACTAGATTTTTCGTATTGGATTAATGATGGATAATGTGCACAAGCCCAGTTTGATAATATTATATTATCAATACTATATAATAAAATATACTATATAATAAAATAATAACAACGTGTGATATAGTATCTTTTTTAAATATTCATATCACAGTAGTTGCTGCATAGTGTCTTTCATTACATATTTACAAATTTAAAGATTAATTTTATCTAATGACGTTTTTTAAAAAGCAATATTTAAAAAATAATAACTTTAAAAATCAGAAGTTATAAATAACATCGAGTGTGTGTCTTTTGTATTCATGAAATTTCTGTGTCATTTATTATTAACAAAAAAATAATTAAAAAAAGTCTTCATAAAGAAGTATTCCACAAAACTGACATGTCTTCTTTCTTTTTTATTATCAGACTAGGTTAGTAACCTATGTAACACACAGGTTGACATAAGTTAAGATTCAAATCACAAAAAATTTTGATAAAATGATGTAATTACAATCGACGAAAAAAATTATGAATTCAATCATTTTACCTAGCTTTATTTCCTCAATCGTTATCATATTTCCATAATTTTACATGACATAGTAAAAGAGTAATGATACTCAATGATGATAAATTTAAGAAATAAGCCATTATTATTTTTAATTATTTCCTTATTTACGTATATATAATTGTATTTTTTATATGTGTTTTAAAAGATTGCGAAATTAGTGGATAAATTTAAATAAACGGTGTTGTTGAATATTTGAAATTAAAACAGTAGAATTTATTCATTTATTAGATAGTTTTTCTTATATTTTAAGTCATGGATATTGGAAGGAGATTGGTCTAATCATATTTTAATACAAATTCTAATCCATTTTAGTTGTTCTAATCATTTCCTTTAATAAAGAATAATCAGCTAAAGTTTTAACACATGAAATTAAAATATAAATTTATTACAAAATAATTAACGCTATTTTAATAGTTTTTTTACTTTATGAAATTATTAAATAAAAAACAAGTTGGTTATATAAAATTTTAATAATTTTGAAATGTAAAAAAACCTATGATGTTTGTTGGTTTCTTAAATTGCTAAAATGTGTTATACCTCGTTTTTAATATACAAGATGTTAAAAAATATTTATATGTAAATATGATATTATATATACATTAAAAATATCATATGTAATTTTATTAAGTGTAAAATATTAGTTTCAATTGTGTAACAATTAATTTATATATAATAATTGCAAATATCAGAACAATTTATCAAAAATATATGTCAACATTTTTTTAATTATTATAAAAAACATTAAACATAATAGTTGGATTTATTAACAAAGTTTTTTTTATATTTTAAGTAATATAGATTTGAAAGAAATTTGTTTAATAATACATTAAAACAACTTTCAATCATTTATTTGTTCTATTTATTTAATTTAATAAATCAATAATATATTATTGTTAAAATTTTAAATTTAATATAATAGTAAATTATGAGATAACTAAGGCTAAAAAAAACTATGTTTTATGCTAACGGAAATTATTGAATAAAAATAATTTGCTTATTATAGATTTGAATTTTAAGAATTAAAAAATAATAATTGATTGTACATTTTAGTTATTTAAATTGCTAAAATGTGTTATACATAATTTAAATAATACACATTGTTAAAAAATAATTATATGTAAAAATAATAAGATATGTAGATTTAATATTACATGTAATTTTATCAATTGCGAATATGAGGTCATTTTACTAAAAAAATACGTTAATCTTTTTAACTTTATAAAACACATAAAGCAGATAGATTTATTATCAAGGTTTGTTTTTATATTTGAAGTAATGAAAAATTGAAGGTATTTGTTTAATAATATATTAATACAACTTTGAATAATTTAGTTGATGTGCTTATATAATCAATAATTAGTTATTGTTTAATTTTTAAATTTAAAATAATAGTAAGTTAGGAGACAATTAATGCTAATAATTTGTGTTTTATGATAATGTAAAGTTTCAATTTTTATTGTAGTGATGACATTTGTACAATAGTCTTATATGACAATAGTTTTAGAGAGACATGTTGCATGTAAATGAGGTATGCATGCTAGTAGAAAACAATCTAGCATTGAATTTTGTAACATCAGTGTCAGAACCGGCACTGGAACAGTGATATCTACAGTAAAACGAACAGTAATCAGGTACGAACTATATGTGTTTCATTGTTTATAATATTCATATCATGTCTCATTGCCATGTCATGTCATTAACGAACAAATTCAGAATCAGTTCAGAAAACAAAGTTCAGAACAATGGTTTGTAAGTCAGATAACCATCTGGCGACACAGAACCATCATGTGGTTATTTGTTAGGCTTTTATTATGTATAAACGTATGTGAGGCCTTATAGAATAAAACAACAACGGATGTCGTTACATGAATGCTAAACTGACGGATTATTCGTATAGGTGACGATCTGTACGAATACATCTGAAAGTTTAACGTTCTGAATGATGTCTAATAATTAGAAAACCATATTGAAAAGCATAGTTATTTTCGTGTTCGTACGGGTGACGATCTGAACGAACGCGCGCAACCGAGTCGTTTCGTTACGAAAACGACGAGAAATCTATGTTTTTACGCGAAACCACGCGAAACCGAACGAACCCGGGTATTTCCTTATCATTTAATGTGGCATTAAAGCCACACTAAACCCCCACCAACCAGCCAACACCTCTCTCTCTCTCTAGAAAAATTCGGAGCTCTCTCTCTCTAGAAATACCCACTCTCTCTCTAAGATTTCTTACACAATACTACATGACATCATGTGTTCTTGGTGTCTAAACAACCACCATCCCTTGTAGAAGCTGAAAGTACAACAGATCTAGAAGTTTATCCATTTGATTCGAGGTAAAATCGAGTGAAACTTTCGGTTTTAGGGTTTGAAAACCCTAGGTTCGAACCCACCATTTAGTCCGGTTAGAAGCCTTACAACCTTAGGGAAAATCACTTCACAACCATGTAGGAAGTTGTAGGAACAAGTTCCCTAAGGATCTCGGTCGCCTAGTGAAGGATTTAGGCTGCTATGGATGTTGGGGTTCGATAGCCGAATGAAGCTCTGCCAGTTCGCCGAATGAGCTGGCCACTTCGGCCGAATGGCCAAGGTTCTCTTTCGGCCAGTTGTCTTTCGGTGCAACCCTCATTCGACCAGCCTCCCCTCATTCGCCGAAAGCCACATTCGCCCCAGTCCTTCGCTAGCCCAAACCTTCAGTCGGTCGAACTCATTCGGCAGGCCCCATCCATCATGCCGACTTAGCTCATTCGGCCCAATCACTGTCGACTACACCCATTCGGCCGGAAATCATTTGTCGGCCCGGTGTTAGGCCCACACCCTCATACGGTCAAGTTCTTTCGGCCCAAGAGCCTCTCGGTCGGGTGTTCCATTTGGCCGAATGGTGCTTATAGTATCACAAGTCTATGTGTGTGTGCATGGGACTCATTAAGGGTGTGTGTGTGCATGGGATTTGCACGTGAATGCATGCATGGGATCTTAGGGTTCCTTTGCATGAGATCAACACCCATTCTTAATGATACAACATGAATTTACTTATCAACAGGGGAAAATCAAGTCAATAAAAGTATTAGTAGGATTTCTAGAATAAGAAATCTCCCAACTTAGGCTATAATCGAAACGAGGGTTTGTCAACTTTGAAAGGGAGATCAAAACAAGAACCTAAGGGTTATGGGGTTGACTTAAATGTTAACACCTAAATCATCGGAAATCTATAAAACATGTGACTAACCTAGATGGTATTTAAACTATCAAGAATAGTTAATCAAAGAACTAGCAAGAAATTGTTTGTATGATCAAAGCCTAATGTTGGACCCAAAGTTGGCCCAATGGGCTTAACCTTAGCCCATCATGTGTGGATTTTACTTCATTAAATTAATTCTGTTTTAATAAAATGAAATAATTTAAGGATGTTTTAAATAAAGACCGTAAAGGAATAATCATGGGATAAGGGTTATTAACGGGTACTAACTTAGAATAAGTTAGATGAAGTCTTAGAAACACGTTAGCAATCTAGGACACTTAGTTGCACACCGAGACCAAACCCTAAATACGACGTCTATTGTAAATACTTATTGTATTCGACTCCTTTTAAAACAACTCAGGAACTGAAGATACGTAGTCTACAAACAAAGAGCGCGCATTTTGTGGTAGTACATTACACAACAACACAGGTGAGTTCATAGCCCCTTTTCTAACATTTTTGTTTTAAAACGCGGGGCTGAGAAGCATGCGTAAACTGTTTTATTTAAATTGTTTACCTAACTGCTTTTGATTTGTATATGTTTTACATGTATAACTGTTATTCTAGACTTCCGTCTAGGTAAACTGTTTATTGGTTTTAAAATGAGTTATCTATTCGTTATGAGTGAATAACTCTTCAAATCAAAGAACTCTTTTCAAAGAACTATTTTCAAAGAACCAAAGCTCTAAAACAAAGTACTATATTCAAAGGTCTATTTCAAAGAACTAACGATCTATTTCAAATAACTAACGATCTATTTCAAAGAACTAACGATCTAATTTCAAAGAACTATTTCAAGAGGGTGTTGTCAAAGAACTAACGATCTAACGATCTATTTACAAAGAACTATTTCAAGGGTCTAACTGGGAAATATCAAAGATAGCATGTGCCATTCTCAGGTTTGAAAGATGTCCTAACTAGACTGATCGAATATGAGACGCATATTTGATGATATTTACAGTATTCCCTAACTATTTTGAGGAACATCTGGGAAATGCTCAAAGATAACATGTGCCAAAGAACTAAAGAACTATACGAACTATGGACGGTCTAAAGAACTATAAAAGCCTATATATCAAAAGATGTCCTAGCTAGACTGATTGATTATAGGTCACATGTTTGATGAGGTTTACAGATCTCCTTTACTACTAAGTACCTGATTGCTATACTAGTCTGCTCGAGTATGACCAATGCCCAATCATTAGGACTTAGGTTTTAATAAATGTTTATTTATTTATTTAATTAAGCATTTATTTAACTGTTTCTACAAGTGTTGTGGTTGATCATACTTGTGTGATGAACTCAAAGAATCCATAGAGATTTCAAATCGTTGTATTTACAGGAACAAATAACTGAAGAACAAATGGGTTAATGGTAGGGGTAAAATGCTTAATTATCATTAACACCAATGTCCTATGTGGATTAGTATGTGGTGGGACGGCATCTGGGCGGGTTGTAGGCTCGACTCAGGGGTATGCCCTATATATAAGCATACTGATCTGGATGATACATGTGATGTTAATGAGGTTAAGGTTGTTACCCGAGGGTTTAACAAATGTTTTGAGAGTACATTAGAACTATAGTGGAATGGAAGTACATGGTAGGTAAAAATGCTTAATTATCATTAACAACAGTGTCATATGCGCATTAGTATGTGGTGGGACGGCGTCTGGGCGGGTTGTAGGCTCGACTCAGGGGTATGCCCTATATATAAGCATACCGATGTGGATATTACATGTGGTGTTAATGAGGTTAGGGTCTTTACCGAAGAAGGTTTTAAAATCATTTTCAATTACTAAACTATATGAACTCACCAACCATATGTTGACTTGGTATTTTGCATGACTTCTCAGGTGACGAACAGGTCAATTAAGAAGCTTATGCTTTTGGTCTAGGACTTCAGATAGAAGACTTAGCATTTTTGGACCTGCATACTTTTGGAACATCATTATACAATTATTTTGTATATCTTGTATAGTTACAAGATAGAAACTTTATGATGTTTATGGTAGATTTACATTGTTAAATTATAAACGATACTGATGTAATTTAACTTTGTAATTCTATTCTATTTAGCATTTTCTCATTTGTATCATGTGCAATGTAAACAATCTGATTATCACGATTATCACTCACGCTATCGCGCCCCGGGAACCTTCCGCCCGACGGGGAATCCGATCCAACCCTGCCGGCTCGGGGTGTGACAAATTTACTATTTTATTAGTATTAGAAGATTAAAAAAATTAACATATATATATTTCACAATCATGCATGCCAATGTAACGTGTATAATAAATGGAAATTAATATATATTCAAGTGTCACCGTCATATTACTAGTACAATAATAGGATTAGATTTAACTAAATAGTTTACTTATTCTAAAAATTTTAAAAACGATTATCGACCATTAGATCATGAGATCAAATTTATGAGGGAAAATTAAAAAATTTTAGAAGGCTAAGTTGTTAAACGGTAATTTAGTCATAACCATCCCCCCGAACATTTTTTAAACGTTAATAACTTTTACATATGATATTATTTTTTTAAAATATATATCATAAAAACGAGCATATCTTTAAAATGAGAACAATATTGCTATAAAAAATGAAATTTTTTGAGCTCATTGTGTCTAATTATCGTCATTGTGTTATTCTTAAACGTTTGTGTATAATTATCATTTTGTGATTTTCTTACAGGTAATTGTGTCTTTTTTACAGATCATTGTGTTATTTATACTCATCATTGTGTCATCTTTGCTTAACGTTATGTATTTTGCAACATCATTGTGTCTTAAATTGTTTATGAAACACAACATTGAGCAGGAATACAAAAGACACAATGAGCAGTACAAAAGGCACAATGCCTATACAAATGACACAATGATCTGTACAAAATTGTTCATACTCGTCATTGTGTCTTTTTACAGGTAATTATGCCTTTTTAAAAATCATTGTGTTTTTTATACTCGTCATTGTGTCATCCTTGTTTGACATTATTTATTCTGCAGCATTATTGTGTTCTAAATTGTTCACGAAAACACAACATTGAGCAGAAATACAAAAAACACAATGACATGTACAAAAGACAAAGTGCCTTGTACAAAATACAAAATGAACTAAAATTCTATATTAAAACTATATACTAATTTTGAAAATAAAAAAAATGTCTGTTTCTATGGTATATTTTTTTTCAAAAAATAATTTCGTATGTAAAAGTTGTGAATGTTTAAAAAAGATGAAGAGACTTGATAAAAAGTCAAAAAAATTAGCTATTACCAAAATATGCTCCAACAACTTAATTTAATCATAGTCATTGATTAATGATCTAATAGTTTAAGATCCTTCTTAGGTCTTAGACTATAGTAATAATGCATCTTAATAGTTAATACTTAATACCTGTTTCCCAAACAATATTTCAAATAAATAGTAACGAAACCGGGCATGCCCTACAATTATGAAGACAGGATCACATTATCTCAGAATAGGGGCAAGTAAATATAAACAAATTAAAAAATATATATATTACTGGATGCAAAAGATTCAAACCCTACCAAAGAAAATCGAGATAAGACAAACCTAAACCAAACTAATAACCGACGCTTCTTTTTGCGTTTTTCTTTTATAAAACCAGATGTATATATCAATATATGGTCCAGTTGCTGTTAATAAATTAATTAAATAAATTGAACTGAGGCTGACGAAAATGGTACTAAGGATTTATATAAAGTAATTTATAAGAAACTTCTAGATGGCCTAGTCTAAAATTTTTATCCTCAAATATATTTACGGTAAATCAATAATTTTTTTGGCTTTTTCAGTAAATTTTAAGTTCAATTGATTAACAAAAAAAAGATCATGTAAACGAAGTAGTTAAAGTGGAGGAGATACAAACAAAAGGTCTCAAGTTCAATCCCTACTTAAAACAATTTTCTTTGAAGGTCACCAGCCCGGTTGCTTGAGGCCGCACTTTGTCTGTTCCTTTCGGTTAGTCGGTATTATAGGGACCCGAGGGTTTAACACATAAGCTTGTGACCATTATACTAGTAAAGAAGAATGTTTTTGACTGAATGGATGATTTTTTTGTAGATTATCATTGTCAGACTTTATAAATTTATAATCATATACCTGATAATCTGAATACGAACAAGAATAACTAATTTATCTAAACAAGACAAACATGTTCACTACATCAAACAAGGCCTATTGTGATTGTATTTTCCATCGCTATAGCCTCAAAAGTAGTTGTTATAGCTTAAAGTAACGACCACACTCTCTAAAAAGACGTCGCAATATGTTTGTCGCAATAGCACGAACTTGTCTTCGCTATAAATGTCGTACCTAAACTAGAGTTATACCAACAACAAGCAAGGTCGTCTCAACTCTTTTAAGAGTCCTAAGCGAAATTAAAATTCAGGATCCTTTGATTTGTATTTGAGATATGTGATTAAAATTCGGGACCCAAATGTTAAATCTTGATACAGAAATCACTTTTCAATTTTAATCAATGTTTTCATAACCGGACTGGACGTCGAACCGGTCTTCTTACGGGTCAGAGGTTCGACCGCTCGGACCGGTCGAACCGGATTTAAGAACCGGATGATTTTATATACATTTTATAAATATATATATATATATGTATAAAATAACAAAAAAATATAAAAATATAAAAAACGGTTCTACCACCGGTTTGCCGGTTCGGCCAAAAACGGCCTAGAACCCTGAATCGGACCGGTCTGACCACTGAGTCCCGATTCGACCGGTCCGACCGGCCAGTCCGGTTGTCAAAACATTGATTTTAATCAGCCAAAGCATGCACTCAATTACAAGACTACTTACTTATCAGGGGATCTCAGAGCAAATGCCGGAGGTGCGACCGCACATGACACATTTTTTTAGGGGCCCTAATTTTTTTAAAAAAATTGTATATATTACATATATTAATTTATTTTACAACAAACACATATAATTTATATTCCAATTTTTTAAAAATATTTAACTCATTTACGAATTTTATAAAATAAAAAAACTTGTTCATTAAACATTTGACCCAATAACTTATTACAATTTAAAATTTAGGTAAAAAAACATATTAACTGACTTCATATTTAGTTACAAACTAATTATCACACATACATAGGGGCCCATTTTTAGCATTCGCACAGGATACCTAATTTCTTAGAGACGGCCGTGTTACTTATACATATAACAAATTCTCATGCTTGTAATAAAAGCTCGTTACTTAAAAATAAAAGCCCATAAGACATGCTTTGACGACATGTTATTTTTATAGCGTGTTCTTTATAATCAACATCAAGAAGTTGGCAAATTAAGTTATAATATTAAAAATTCAAGGCGGATTGACTATGACGACCAAACATGTTATACAACTAAACACAAGTACAACATGTTTAATTAGTTACTTAAGTTAAACACATCAACCAAACACAACCTTCTTTACTAACGTCGTGTTTTCGAGTTTATTAATTGATAGAACATAAATGAAAAAAAATAGAAAATAAATAAGAGAAAAGGAAAATAAATAAATGGATTTCTTTCCTTCCATTTCCTTGCAAATCAGAAGGAAAGGAAATCTAAGTAATTTTGTCTAGTTTTCTTTTCATTTTTCTATCTTTTCCTCCTTAAATGAAACTCGGAAACACAATATGAGTTATTTTCATTTCCATTCACTCGTTAAATTAAACTCAGCAACACAAAAATGTTTATTCTTTTCTCCAATTTCTTTTCTTTTCTCTCCTTAAATAAACTCGAAAACACAGCGTAAATGAGATAAATTACAACTACAACTCAAAACCTTTATAGTAGTTTATTCAAGAAGTGTCAACGTCTAGTAAAATGTACAAATTTAGTTTACGGTATGAGTAAAATGCACAACCTGAACAGTATTCATGTACGGATGCATAGTCGGTTATTTATTGCCTTGTCATTTGATGTCGATTGCCGACGCAACAAATAAAATATGCTCAGATAGTAATCTTCACTGTGCACAAGAATCATATATAGAAGTTTAGCCTGACCCTTCAAAAACATGAAATATATATGAGAAATGTATATATCTAAAAACATGAAATATATATGAGAAATGTATATATCT
Organism: Mikania micrantha; assembly: GCA_009363875.1. Lineage (NCBI taxonomy): Eukaryota > Viridiplantae > Streptophyta > Magnoliopsida > Asterales > Asteraceae > Mikania > Mikania micrantha. Next base: position 50,133,818 of record CM018687.1, on the reverse strand, counting down.
AAGTAACACACACATGTATATATATCTAAGTAACATGTATATAACACAGTTAAAACAATGAGTAAATGAACCGAACGTTCAATGAAGAATTCGTGAATTCACCATTCAGCAGAAAGTTCGTTTAGTTCATCCGTTTAATAAACAAACAGACATGAACAAGAAATTACATTCGTTTAGTTAAATGAACGAACAAGAACGGAGGAAGTGTTGTTTTATTTGTGTATATGAATGTTCGGTAATGTGTTCGATTATTAATTATGTTCATTAACTAATGTGTTTTATTTTTTTTTCTTAAATTTTTAGTTTTTTTTATTACTAATATTTAAAATAAAAATCTAATTCTTTGGATTTTATCTCTTGTTAGAAACATAGTAATTTGAAAGTGATATCTTTTAAACATTATTTAAGACTATTTCAAGTATGATTATTATATCCAATTTAAGCTTCGTTTTATGATAAATATATTTATGATTTTTATATCAAAGTTTTTATCTATATAATTATACAAGATGACTATGTCTAATGTTTTTGATTTAAAATGTTGATTTTTATTTATTTTTTAAATAATACATCTTTGTTTGTGTTCAACAAATTGTTCATGCACAAGTTTAATTTTTTAATAAACGAACATGAATAAGAAATCTCATTCAATTAGTGTTCATTAACAAGTTTAATTCTTTAATAAAAAAACATGAGTAAGAAATTTCATTCAATTAGTATTTATGAACAACTTAAATGTTAAACGAATGAACACAAACAAGGGCTCATCAAGTTTATTTGGTTTGTTTATAGCCTAAAGTCTCATAATTTACCATCATTTTAATGTACAAATCACTGAAATTATATAACACTAAAAAACTTTATTAAGGGAGTGGAATTCCCTAGCACAATCTAACACGAATCGAATACTTTTCCCAAACTTTCCTCGAGTATAAACCCGGCCACATGACGTATGTCGATGGACTAGAACCTTAGTATCAACACTTAGGAAGCAAACTTCGAAACCTAAGGTGTTTAGTAGCTTGAGATTGAAGGAACTAGAATGACTGTGTAAGATAAATTGATGATTATAGTGGTCAATGTAATCGTGAATTTATAGGTGCATACGAATTCTAGCAAATTCAAATGATAAGCTATGTCCACCCGAAATACAAAGCACGTAATTGATAAGTGACAGTTAACCATGTAGTCCAAACAAATCCCGTTAACCTATTAGAAACCACGATGTAAAACTCATCGATTCCTAGCCTTCAACCTAGTCGATCTAAACTCATTTGAACCTTCTCAGTGCAACCTTGGCACTTCTCACAGGCACTCACTGGTGAGAGTCCTGTCAGATGTTGAAGCTGACACTTTCGAAGGTCAATCTGCAAATGTAGTACATATGACGACTGATGTCGAGCATATCACCTACAATGGATACACCTACGTGCTGAGTGGAACCCCAAGCTAAAACAACACAACCATGCACGAACGAGGAAGTTAAACTAGTGCAACAATGCTTCATCAGATCCAGAACACTAAAGACATACCGTTGATTGATGGTGTCCATACCTATAGATGCCACCTATACCTGCTCTCACATACTCCCGACGCTCATGAACACCCATATGAATGATGGAAATTGCCTGACGACTCCTAATGAAAAGACCCCAACCACAAATACGACATGATCTATGATGTGCAACCTGATTCTACTCCAACCATGAGAGATGCGAAATTTCGACTCCTTTACTCGTCAAACCATCAAGAATGGAAAAGATAGGAGTCGAACGAACTAAGATACCCGAGCCAGCTTATTATAGAAAATGACTTCCTATACCCTCCTCAACCTCTAACAAACCTCACGAATGCCTAACCCAGACACGCTAAAGCTAATTGTACCGTGTTGACTAGTAGACTTTGGTGACATGGCCTGTAAACAGTGGGTTCACACGATTGAGACCTTCGCCGTTCAATATATATATATAAAGCACCTTATTTAATTTAAAGACTCATGTAGTGTTTTTAACAACCGACGAATCATGGAGTTACAACCTGAGAATGTGATCTCCAGGACAAACTTTATGAATTGTTTACAATTTTCAATGAATTATTGAAATGTAGATATGAAACTTGCTAAAAGGATAAAAATAACAATAAGTAACAAATGAGAAACACAATATCTTCTGTAATTAAAATCTTTGTTGCTTTTAATGCTAGACAAAACGATATCGCATATTGTTTTCTTGATGTGGACTTTAGATCGTGCCCATGTACACAAATGCCATCACACCCCATCAGGAGACATCTAATTAATTCACATCCACCCCTATTATATTATAAACCAATAACCGACATACATGTAGTCGGTTCGGTTAAAAACTACAGATCGACTGGGTGAAAACAAGCTTGTTGACATAAATAAAATACAAAAACCCGGTCGAGGAAACCCACATATTACACCAATGAACCATCAAAGCTGTTAGTTTGACAATCAGTTCAATATTCGAAACTCTAAACCCTCTTATTTAAGAAATGTAAACATGTGTTTCTAGTTCTAAAATTATAATTTGAAGATGTTTTAATAGTTATAAATTAGTTAAAAATAAAGAAATAAGTGAAAACATCATTTTGATAAATAATTTTCAAATCACCCATTTTGGTAAATAATTTTCCCACCAACATTATTTTAGGAAAAAAAAAACTTTAAATTATAAACACCAATGAGCCTTTTGGCCAAACGCTACCAAGATGTGTACATATAGATGTCTGTCTGAAATTCCTTTTCAAATAGTTTATAACTTATATATATATAGGGGCTGGTTAATGTACAAAGGGGATAAACGGTACTAAGCGTAGGAAGGAACCAGAACGTGCCATGTGTCATATAGGAAAAGGGTATAATCGTCACCAAAATTACAGACCGTGATACTGGATAATTACGGACCAAGTGTAAAATCCTGCTATATGAAATCACAGACCGTCATTTGACACCAGTAATCAAGGAATTACCTAGATAAATCACGGACCAATAATCACGGACCGTGATTTTACACTCAAAATCAAAGACAAACTGTATAAATCACGTACCAAATAATCACAGACCGTGTTATATAAAAATCACGGACCGTCATTTTAAATGCATAATCAATAACGAAATGCGTAATTACGGACCAATAATCACGGACCAAACTAAAAAATCATGGACCACATAAAAAAATCGAAAAAAACTATAGCAATATCATATTCAAATTAAAGACAATAAAATTCTTAATTTTATGGTGTATTTTTTTTAAAAAAATAATTAAGTATTTAAAAGTTATTTGATTTTAAAAAAACGGGTGGAACTTGATTTAACCACACAAAAGTCAACTAGAGTTGGTTATTCCTTTTTTGCCCTTTCAGCTTTAATTCACGCAAGTTTTTAGGGAAAAGTGGGGACCACAAAATCTTAACCATTGATTAATTTCATCAAAGGCTCAGAATCCTTCCTATCCTTCTCACCGAAAACCTCCTTTGTATTGGAACCGTCTCCTATATATATATATATATATATATATATGTAGGGGATGATTCCTTTGTTAACCCTTCCTTATTGCGTTAACCGAATAACTGCATCTTATTACATTGGGGCCTACATTAAAGTAAATTTAAAAGTTGTGGTTTTTTTCTTATTTTTTTATTGTAATTGGGCCCTATATTAATTAAAAAAGAGAAAAAATCACAACCTTTAGATTATTTTAGTGTGGGCTTCAAAGTAATAAGATGTAGTAATTCGGTTAATGCAATAAGGAAGGGTTAACATTTGATCATCTCCCTATATATATATATATAGGGGATGGAATTTTTAATAACCCTTATCTTTTGTTACAATTCATTAACTATCATCCAATTGTTACTTTAAAAAGGTAAGTGTATAGGATAGTGTTACGTGTCAATTTCTTTTTTTTTTTAATATGAAGGGCATTTAGGACATTTGTCATTTATGTAAGTTTACCCCCTTTTTTTTAAACATTCATAACTTTTTTATACTATATTATTTTTTTAAAAAAATTGCACCATTATACTCGTCTCATTTTTCTCTTTAATTTCGTTATAGTCTCGACTAATTTTTTTTTGATGTCATGTATTTACATCATTGTAACGAGCTTAAAGATACAAATTAATTAGAAATTTTTTTCTAACAATGGTAAATTACAGTAATGTAACACAAAATGAAGTAATTTACAATGACATAATTAACGGTGACGTAACACATTATTTACAGTGATGTAATTTTTTCTTTAATTCTCGTTATAATGTTGCCTATGTTTTTTAATTTTTTTTTATCATTGTCCATTATTTACATCGATGTAACGAGCATAAATATAACACATTATTTTGAATTTTTTTCTAACAATAATAAATTACAGTGATGTAATATAACGCAGTATTTTATTTTTTCTCTAACAATGATAATTACAATGATAAATTACAGTGATGTAATATAACACATTATTTTGATTTTTTTCTCTAACAATGATAATTATAGTGATGTAATTTATCATTGTTCGAAAAATATTCAAACTAATTTGTTGTATTTAGGCTCGTTACAAATTAGGGATGAACCAAAAGCTAAAGAAACCGAACCGAAACCGAATTAACCTAAAAAACCGAAACCGAATTTTACGTCGATGTAAATTACATCACAATAAATTACGTCAATGTAAATTATATCACTGTAATTTATCATTGTTAGAAAAAAATTCAAATAAATTTGTTATATTTAAGCTCATTACAATGATGTAAATATAGGACATCTAAAAAAGTAAAAAAAAATTAGACGAGACTATAACGGAATTAAAAAGAAAAATGAGACGAATATAATTGTGCAATTTTTTAAGAAAATAATATATTATAAAAAAATTATTAATGTTTAAAAAAGAGGGGAGGAACTTATAAAAGTAAAATGACTATAATGCTCTTTTTAATATTTTAATGAAAAACTTATGTGTAAGTTTATTATTGGTTGAAATATGTTATGTAGTTGTAACAAAAAAGAGGGTTATTTTTATACATTTCCCTATATATATATATATATATATATATATATATAATATGGGTGGGGTTATAGTAAAAAGGCTTAAATTGGTGAGAAGTTTGAGAAGGATTGTGGACCATTAGATATATAATTTAATGGTTGAGATCAAGGTTGTATTAAAAAATTAGTGGAAGTGTATTTTAATCATAGATACTTTTGTTGATTTTTTATCACATTCCCCCCCCCCCATTTTTTTAAATGGTCATAACTTCTATATACGATATTATTTTTAAAAAAAACTACACCAAAAAAATAAACATTTTTTATCTTTAAAACAAAAATACTATTGTTATATAAAAAATAAAAAAATGTTTTCCTCCACCTTTTATATTTATAATGTGTCATTGCATCTTTTTGTTTGTTATTGCGTCTTTTTGTTTGTGATTTTTTTTATTTATCATTGTGTCATATCGGAACATAAAACACAACTATGGGTATATTATACAATGACCTGAATGTAAGACACAATGATTGTATATTACACAATGTTTTGAAGATAAAATACAATGATGAATATATTACACAATGACTGTTGTATAAACATAGTGTCGTCGTGTCATATACGTTGTCATCTGTGATACGCGTATTACACAATGGTTAGGTTAGGTCAAAATTTTTAGGAACAATGGTTATAGACATCACCATGTTTTGGGTCACTGTGTCTAAACATAGTATCTATTGTTTCATATATGTTGTCATTTGTAATGCACGAATTGCACAATGGTTAGGTTATGTAAAAACTTTTAGAAACAATGGTTATAGACATCACTGTGTTTTGGGTTATTGTGTCTAAACATAGTGTCTATTTTGTCATATCCGTTGTCATCTGTGATGCACATATTGTACAATGATTATCAGTAAAACTCATAAAAACATAATACACAATAATACAATATGTTGAACATAACACAATAGATACAATAATGATACATAATACACAACAATCATGTTTTGTGGACATATGATCTGTACAAAAAAAGCTATACATGTAATATAGTCTTTTACGTCATGTATATTTTGTATATACTTCTTTAATTGTTTTTTTTATTTCAAACTTATTTATCTAGTTTAATAATTAGGTGTATTTGTTAAGGAAAATATGCAAAACTTTTTTATTTGTATAAACACATGCATGATCGAAATTGTAACAAACTAAACGCCTTATCACATAATTTATATACCCCAGATTCATTGAACCTAGACTACGTATTGTTTGCCGAGAAAAATTTCTTGATACCATCTCTTGAAAATTTCTTCTTAAAATACCATCTTTTAAAAATTAATCACATGCTTAATCTAAGGATCAATATTGCTTCTCACATTTCTCACTAATCTCACCCTTTTTACTTGAACCTAATCCTTAAGAATATAACCTAAAATAAATTTTAATCAGAGAGTTAGAATAACTAAAAGAATAATATGTGGCGTAGTTAGCTTAAGTGCATTTTTTTTATTTATAATAATAAAAAAAATATAATCTGGATCAATTAAAGTGATGCAAGGGTAATTTGATTATATAAAATCTTGCCGTGGCCTCTTTATTTTCTTTTATTAAGATTAATTAAATTTGAATCTTATATTATTTAACATTTTTATTAAAATATAAAATAATATACATTATTCTTAATTTTACACGTATGAACATACTATTACTTGTGTATGTATGTATGATGTATGCATGTATAGGTAAGTGTTAAGCTAAATAATTATGAACCAAATTGATATTTTCTATTATAGTGATTTTATCACATATTTACGAGTTTAAGCAAGTCTATTATCTGCATAAATTTTATTTAATATATGAAATATATATTTGCGTAACAGTTTTTGTCATAAATAGTGGCGGAGCTTGGGCAAAGTGAGAGGGGGTGGAAATTTTTGATACCCAAAATACATGTTAATTTTTTGAATTGAAGGGAGGCGAAACCACTATTTTTAACTAAAAATAACATTTCGACAGAAAAAATATCATTACGGACAAAAAAAGAGGGGGGGAGGCCCCCGGCCCCTATTAAGCTTCGCCCCTGCTCATAAATAGTTATGATAAAATATTTAAGGGAAAACTTCATAAAAATGTAACCAACTTTTCATCTTGTTCCAATCAAGTCACTCAAATTTTTTGTTTTTGTCTCAATTAAGTTATTCAAGTTATTTTTGTCTTTAAATTCTATGTTTTTAACCTGAATTGTAGGTAATACATATTGATATATGTTTGAGTGAATAATTTTTTTAAAAAAAAATGACTGACTTAAATAAATAATTATTAATTATTAATTTTTTGTTCTTTGTCAGATATTAGTTAAAATTAATAATTATTGATTAAATCAGTACTTTTTAAAAAAAATATTCACTCAAACTTATATCAACATGTATTACCTATTATTCAAGTTAAAAACATAGAATTCAAACAAAAAAAGTAACTTGAATGACTTAATTGAGACAAAAAAAGTTTGAGTGATTTGATTGAAACAAATTGAAAAGTTGGTTATATTTTTACAAAGTTATTTAATTTATACACATATTATTTAAAATGTAATTTTATTTATAAACGTATAAAAAGTATAAATAGAAATTAATAAATTGGTTAATAGATAACAAATAACACAAGTGTCAACTTAGAGATAAAACTCAAAATTAGACAATTTTAAAAGTCATTTGAGACTAATTACTATCCGGAGAATTGCCTCAAATGGTAAATGTTCACCCTTCCAATGTGGAGGTCTTGGGGTCGAACCTTGTTATATGCAATTTAATGGATATCCAGTTGAATGAACGAATCAGGGCTTTAATCCCGGGTTCGAACCAAATGGGGGGCAAGGGTTTACGGATTTCATCTGGTTCCCGTGCATCTGGGGCACACGTGTCTTAAGATCGGAGATCGAGGAGTCGACATTAACTATCAATCGTCATGATAACTAAAGGTAGGAAAACAAGACAATTTAAATGTCATTAAAAAAAATTGAGACGAACTTTAACTAGACACCTCATGTCATTGAAAATAAATTTTTTTTTTGAACGACAACTTTCAATAAAAAAAACACCCACAATCGAGCCAGCAAGATGCTAAAACTCAAGGAGGCACCAAAATACAAACCAATAGTTACAAACAAGAAAATAACAACAGAACAAAAAATTAAAAGGAAAAAAAATCTTCTTGATTCTAGGCGATGACTGTTACCTAGTCACAAGAATATCCCATACAACTATACAAGATTTAGATGTGCGAGTCTCTCTCTCACACACACACACTCAAATTTGTTCAATCCGATATTATTTACTATTTTAGGCATACAAATAATAACTCATTAAATTAGTAGGGGCGTAGATGAGCCGAACCAAACTTGAGACGCTAAAGCTATGACACAGCTAGCTCTCCTTTCGACCTTAGAAAGATTGAGTTTGGTTTATAAGAGAATTTTCAAGCTTAAGCTTACTTGACTCGTTTATTATTAACTAGTTGATTTATTTATTTTTATTATTAATTTTATAAATATTTAAACTATATTTTTTATCTATACCATAATGTAAATGACTTTATAAAATTTGTCATAATTTTAAATAAAAAACAAATATATATATAAATAAACACTTATTTAATTAAATAAAAATTATATGAATAAAAAACTCAAACTCATTTACGCTCGTGAGACGGTTCGAGCTTGATAGACGAAGTTCAAGCTGGTTTGCTAAACGAGTCATATTTAAGCCACAAGCTCATGCTGAGGCTAATTAGAGCTTGGCTCATTCAAGTTTTCTATTTCTTTCAACACCCATACTATGCACTGATAACAACTAACACACACACACATATATACAGGAGAGTTAAAAAAAAACTTTTTATTTTGGAAAAACTAAAAAAATTCCTACTAATCAATCAATTTTTAAGTTATCATAATTATGAGAAGACATCTAGTTAATACTCACAGGCCGTCACCGAGATTTTAAATACATTGTACGAAAACTAAAATTGATCCTATACATATAAAGAAAAATTTCATAAATTAATGATAATTGAGATGGTTAATAAAAAAAAAAATTATTGTAACAAAATCTTGCTTTTTACTTAACAAATTTGTGTTTTATTTAAAAGTAATTTTATATATAAAAAATGGACCCTATATACACAATTTAAAGTAAATATGCGCCTTTTAAATTAATTAAACTGATAATTCATGACTATATATATATAAGGAATTTACTTCCTGCCAAAGATATAACACGAAAAACAACTATTTTTGTGATTTCTCTTAAAAATTTAGCTATTTAATCTCGAGTTTATCACAAGTCGGCTTGATTCAATTCGTCTACACAATTTGACACTACCCTTCATTTCTAACCCACCATCCCTCTCCCCTTCCTTACACATCATCTCACTCCCCATTGTACCCCCCCCCCCCCCACCCCCAACCCCAAAAAAAAAAACACCACAAACTCTCTCCATTTATACCCCTTTCGTATCCCTCTTTATCATCACTCCCCTTCTAGTTTTTTTTTGTGTGTCTCTGGTTGTATGGCTTTTGCATACTTGTTTTCATTAGTTTGCATGCTCATCACTGGAGCATTAGTGACCAATGCTGGCAACGGGCCACCTTCACCAGGGTTCTACCCAAGCTCAAAGTTCAGGTCCATGACCTTTGACCAGTGGTTCAGAACCCTATGGGGTCCTAGCCACCAGACCATCGACAACAATGCTCTTGCCATCTGGCTCGACAGTTCGTCAGGTTATTTTATTGACCCTTTCTCAAATAACTTTAATTAGTTCAGTTTTATGAGTAACAGTTGGTTCAAACTTTATCTTAACTGACGGGTTTAATTGTTATAAAAAATGAAGTTACTCAATCTTGAAAATTTTCTTGATCATCGCAGGAAGCGGGTTCAAGTCGGTTAGACCGTTCAGATCTGGTTACTTTGGAGCATCCATCAAACTTCAACCTGGTTACACTGCTGGAGTCAACACGGCATTCTATGTGAGCATTGAGAGTCATGATCAATGATTACATACTTTGGAACTCATACGTCCCATATAATAAATAACCTAATTAATTTTTTTTAACGGCTAACTAAACTGCTGGGTACTTCGTACGTGGCCTTCAATGGTTAAATGATGCCTGAGCTAGCCACTATTCTAGACGAACGGAGCCCCTAGCCCACCTGCCATCAATTCCCGGGGAAAAACTAGACTCAAGTACCCGCCTAAAGACGCGACGGTGGAAGGATGGTAAACCGGGTGAAATCAAGGATTGAACCCAATACCTGGGTCTCCTATCACTTCCCCAATACCTCTATCTGACCACAAGAGCAAAACATCATTGGTTAAATAACCTAATTAATTAACGTCGTCATTTCCACTAATATTTTGCAACTCAATATGTCACATAAATCCTAAACTTTTTTTCCTTTTCTTGAATTCATTTTTAAGAGAAATCATAAAAATAGTTGTTTTTCGTGTTATATCTTTGGCAGGAAGTAAATTCCTTTTATATATATATATATATATATATATATATATATATATATATATATAGTCATGAATTATCAGTTTAATTAATTTAAAAGGCGCATATTTACTTTAAATTGTGTATATAGGGTCCATTTTTTATATATAAAATTACTTTTAAATAAAACACAAATTTGTTAACTAAAAAGCAAGATTTTGTTACAATAATTTTATTTTATTTTATTTTATTAACCATCTCAATTATCATTAATTTATGAAATTTTTCTTTATATGTATAGGATCTATTTTAGTTTTTGTACAATGTATTTAAAATCTCGGTGATGGCCTGTGAAGATTAACTAGATGTCTTCTCATAATTATGATAACTTAAAAATTGATTGATTAGTAGGAATTTTTTTAGTTTTTTCCAAAATAAAAAGTTTTTTTGAACTCTCCTGTATATGTGTGTGTGTTAGTTGTTATCAGTACATAGTATGGGTGTTGAAAGAAATAGAAAACCGAAAAATTCTGAGTCGTATCCGAAATGAAAAAGCCGATCCGAAATCTTTGATAAACTACGTTAGGGCAACCATTTTTTTCTCCGTATTGTGTATCGTATACGCAAGATATATACTTGCTTACTCGGATCGGGCTTCTAAATTCAATCCGAATAGTCCGAATAAAACATGTTTATTCAGTTCAGATATACAAATCATGTTATTTGGGTAATTCGAATAATATCATATAAAATTCAAATACAAATAAACTCTTATCCGACCCAAATCATGTTATTTGGGTAATTCGAATTGTATATATGTGAAATTTCGTTAGATGATCGACCATAGAAATCATTTAGAGAAAAATGTTATTTAATTTTAATAATATATATTATGTTAGGTTAATATATTTATAATCATTAATTAATATCTTAATTTTAAGTGTTAATTTATGATATTCATATATATATATAGCTTTCAAACAACGAAGCACATCCAGGATTCCATGATGAGGTTGACATTGAATTCCTTGGAACAACATTTGGGAAGCCATACACATTGCAAACAAATGTTTACATACGAGGAAGTGGTGATGGCAACATTATTGGGAGAGAAATGAAATTTCATTTATGGTTTGATCCTACCCAAAATTTTCATCACTATGCTATCTTATGGAGCCCACATGACATTATGTAAGATTTAATTAAGTGGCCTTTTATTTATTTATTTTTATTTATATATTTATTTATTTATTTTATCAGATTATGTTTCAAATCAATTGTTATTCGATCATAGGGTTTTCAACTATAGACACCTTATATGGTTCTTTTAGTTTTAAATTTAAAAATATATATATTTAAGTTGGAAAGTTTTATTTAAATTTGATTTCAAAACTGAAATCTGAATTCAACTCAATTACTAACCTGACTCACATATTATAAAACTAATTTGATTTGGTTTAAATTTAAGATTTGTATAACGAAACATAACTTTATTTCTCTGTAAATCTGTTTTAATTAACTCTCACACATTATTGTAAGACCTAGTTATAACAAATGTGCCTGCATATGTATCGTATATGTCTTTGCAGATTTTTTGTGGACGATGTGCCCATAAGAAGGTATCCAAAAAAAAGCGCCACCACATTTCCGTTAAGACCAATGTGGTTGTACGGATCGATATGGGACGCTTCTTCTTGGGCCACCGAAGATGGTAGATACAAAGCTGATTACAAATACCAACCTTTTGTTGGGAGGTTCACCAACTTTAGAGTGGGAGGTTGCTCAGCCTACTCTTCACCACAATGCCGCCCCGTCTCAGCCTCCCCCAGACGGTCCGGTGGTCTTAGCAAAAGGCAGTACATGGCCATGAAATGGGTGCAAAGCCACTACATGGTCTATAACTATTGCATGGATGACAAAAGGGACCACTCTTTGACACCAGAATGCGGAAAATAATAAGATCGAACCATTTACCCTACACAATTTAAGTTGTGGTTAGATGGTCTTTTGGGCCCTTCTAGTTTAGGGCAATGTTTTCTTTATACCCTTTTTAATCTATACGACGTTGTTATGGTGAATCTGTGCATGTTTTTGCCAGGGTTTAAGATAAGGGTTGTGTTTGGAAACTTGGATATATTTATAGGATTAGTAGATGTATTATCAGAATATATTGTTACCTTTTTTTTCTATTTAATGTAATGATGGTTTATCTTATTTATTGTGCAAGTATTTTTATGTTTTTAGACATGATAAGACCATCCACAGCGGTCACCCTACTGAAAATCACTCCCCGCTGAAATTTCATGCCACGTCATCACCCCACAAAAAACCTCAAAACCTCACAGTGGTCACCCCACTGAAAACTCTTCCCCACTAATTTACATCACCCACTTGAATTTTGATTGGACCAATAAGAGTGAAGGAAATCAACGGGGAGCGGGGGCCGTGGTACCCTCCCTGGCGGGAGCCGTGGCTGCGGGTGGCGCTGTTCCCGCTACACCCCGCCGAAATTGGGAGGCCGCCGGGGCAGCGGCTTAACCGCTGTGTGTAGTCTAAGTGATCTTATTTCTTTTATTATTTTTGTACTTTTAACCTTGATATACGTTGTAATAATGTCATATATTATTTTTAAACATAAAAATTAACAATTAATACTATTAATAATATATATTGTTTACATAAATACATTAAATAAATATTTATAATTAATAATATAAATAATAAGCATCATTTATGTTTACTATCTTCATTAGTAATAAGTTACGTTTAGATTTAGCATACAATGTTACGTTTCTTACATTATGTATTCGACTCAAAATTAATATTAATGATAACTACTTTTTAATTTTTGAAATTAATAATATAAGCAATTCAAAAAAAATGTAATAAATTCTTCGAATTAATTACATTTATGAAAAAGTTATAAAATTACATAATATATATCTATGCTTCAATCACCAAAGTTGAATTGGCATAATTTCATAAGTTTCTTTTGACTTTTCTTATAATTTTTTCTATTACGTTACTTTTTTAAAATTCTTATGCCACAGCATTCTGGACATAATAGTGTATTTTATATAATTTATGTTTCAATCTTTATAATTGACCCATCACAACTTTATACATTTCTTTTAATCATATTAATACGCCATCACATGCATGTTTTAATCATTAAACTTCGATTCAATGTGCAATTAAGTTAGTTTCTTAACGATTTTGACATGACTCGGTTTTTTTATCAACTTAATGATATTTTATAATATTGATAATCATCAGTAATTAAAAAAAATCCTAATGAAAAACACCTGGTACAATAAAACCAGAGCTAATGAAAACAAATGCAAAAAAAAAAAAAAAAAAACTCGTACCCAACAACCCGAGTTGGTTGTACCCAAACCGGTGGGTACAAGCAGTTCAGGATTCTCATAAAAATCGGAACTAGAAACGGACAAAATCCGAACCACAACTGGCCAAAAACGATCAAAAACCATAACCGAAACCGGTTTGGAACCAATACTGGTTCCAAAAAAAACTAGTTTGCCCACCTCTAATCTTATACTACTTGTATAGGGGTATAGAGTCATATACTCATATCTCATAAATTTAACCAATAAAGCTATCACATCAGAGACTAGAGGTGGGCAAAAAAAAGACCCGGAAGCCAGAACCGACAACCCGAACCGGAACCGGTCATACCCGAACCGGTGGGTACAAATGGGTCTGCTTTTTAAGACAAATTATAACTGGAACCGAAACCGGATATGGTTCCACCTATACCCGGCCAAAACCCGAACCGAAACCGGTCGAAACCCGGAACCAGGTATTGACTTTGTTGATCGGAATTGGAACCGGTTGAAACAGTAAAAAAAACCGATTTTCACACCTCTATCAGAGACCATACGACTCTTATAGCCTATATGACAAACCTATACAAACCATATAGGAATATACAAGAAACCCAAACAACTTGTACAGGTATAAATACGAGTTATAAAGAGCCTATACAAGTTTTATACCACCTATACGAGTCGTATGTAGTCAGAGGTATTTAAAAAAACTTAGGTGACGTTCAAATAACCAAGAAAAAAAAGTGTAGCTACATATTTCACATATTTGGCTTGAGGTTACAAATATAAATGTATTCATTCTATATATCTTGAGATGAAAGATCAAAGTGTCAAACTAAGGATACAAACGATAAAGCAAACTTGATTTGAGATGGGCCTAAAAACACAAAACTATAAGAGCAAAACTTGCATCAAGCCTCTTCAATTTCTTGCTGCAAAACAGGAACCTCTATATATATATATATATGGGCCTCATTATGCAGCCAAAATGTTAGAAATCTATTAGCTTAACAAAAAAATCACACGTTTATCCAAAAACAAAGAATTTATAATAAATTTGGACATTAGCTAAGCCGAAAATGCTTACACAATATACAGCACAAGTTGTATCCACTAACTAATGCTCATACTTAACACGCCCCTTTAGTATGCCAGGAAGCGGAGGTGATGGCGGAGGTCTACCATGTGGTAAGGTGGACCTTGGCGGCAATGGGACTTGGGGCGGAAACATGCTGGACCCTGCACCTCCCTCTGTACAAACACTGTTTGATCCATCACATAAGTTCATGGCCTTGAGGACGTAATTGTCATCATGCAGCTCAAAGGGTGTACTGAAATTAAAGTTAAAAGTCAAAATCAATATCTTTTTTAGTAAAAATATATAATGATATGAGCGAAAACCGAAAACCTGTTGAAGTCGAAATGAACAAGCTGCATATCTTCTGAAATTTCCACCTCGACTGTAGCGTGAGGGCGGGTCTAAAATTACCAAACACAAAAGTCTATTTGAATGCATACAACAAAATATCATACCAATATTAATTTTGTCATTTTGAAATCGTAATTTAAACATTGATCAGAAAGTTTCAAAAGAAAAAAGAAAAAGAGATACATTAGCAGGGCAATCCGACCCCGTTTTGACCTGTTCTTCTCTACCCACCTAACTTAAAACCTCTAGTTATAACAATCAGGAAGCATGGTTATCACAATTACTGATGAAGATCGATTCCAGTATATAACAATAATGAAGTAGAAAATAGAACAAGAAATTAGGTTACAGATCAAATGATCAAACGATTACAAAATGAAGATGAAAATTCCAGGGCTTAGCCCTTTCTCACTGTTAACAAACAGGAGACCTAGCCATTGGCTAATTTCTAAAACAATTCTCTTCTTACTCAACTCATAATTCTACCCTCTATTTATAACCCACTAGTAAACAAGTAAAGATCAATATTACCAAACTACCCTTATAGATCCTACCATGACTACTATCTATTATTAACATACTAATATAACCATGATCTCTATCATTACTCCCCCCTTATTTAAAAGTCTTGTCCTCAAGACTTGGGAGTGAATCATTCGTCATGTCTTGCTTCTTGCCTTCCGGACGTTTGTGAGCTGGCCCATATCGATTACCCCAACGCAAACAAATTCCTTTCTTCCTACGTCCTTTCCATTCCAAGCGCAAAAGATATATAACTCCTCGATCATGATGAAGAACATGTCTCGACTTAGGAATATAGGAGCCTCCTGATCGAATGGCGGGAAACAAGTATGAATTCTTTGGTAGAGTTGTGGACTGTCGGTCATAGTATAGAGTTGACCCACCCGATTTGGGCATAGGCTGGCCCCATATGTGAGTAGCTTCAAAAGGTCCAAGGGAACAACGGAAATCATATATGTTGTTGAGATTAGGGAGAATCCGTTCTTCCACATTGGTTAGCAAAGCATCAAGAGTGGGATGTGTGTCCAGATTGAAGTTCACCTTTGGAATGTCTCTCGAAGGTTCAAATCCACATAATTCGGGCAATTGGAGCTTCTGCAGATCCACTGAGCCATCTTTGGAGCCGGAGGAGTTATTTGAATCGAACAAAATAATACCAGATGATCTCGATTGAGCCTCAACAAGTTGCTTGTCCTGTTTCTTCATCCAATCCAGAACAATTTTGCGAAATTCAATAGAAGCCAATCGTTCCTCTTGCAACAATTTAATCGATGTTTTGATTGTTGCCACGTCTTTCTGAAGTTGAACAATCTGTTGTTCGTGAGCATCTAATCGAGAGATGTGATCAACCATGACTGATAAGGTGTTTAATCCAAACAGAAGCCAACAAAATCCACTGATGATGAAGTTAACAACAGAAATTGAATCAAATCTGAATTGAAATTGAAATGAACAGAAACAAAAATTGAAATCGAAATTGAATCAACAAAATTTGAGAAAAAGAGAATACGAATTGAATCCCAATCAGAAATACGATGATGCAAGTGAAATAGACAAAACCTGAAATCAACGTTTGACTGGTGTGCGACAGTGACGATTAGATCTAGGATAAATGAAATTGGAATGAAATTGAAGGTTGCGGAACCTGTAATGAACGGTTACTTAGACGGCGAGACTGGAAAATCAGCCGACAACAATTGAAATAGACGGAAATTGGTTGAGCGACGACTGCAATTAGGTCCGACAATGGTGAAATTGAGATGAAATTGGCAGATCTGAGGCAGGTCTTCAGTAGTTTGATTCAGCAGAGATGAAATTAAAGGTGTAGAAGGCAAATCGATGGCAGGTCATCCGACAATTTGATCCAGCAGAGTCTCCATTGGAAAAAATATCACGAACACGACAGGTCGAGGCAGGATCGGACCATTGATGAAGATCGATTCCAGTATATAACAATAATGAAGTAGAAAATAGAACAAGAAATTAGGTTACAGATCAAATGATCAAACGATTACAAAATGAAGATGAAAATTCCAGGGCTTAGCCCTTTCTCACTGTTAACAAACAGGAGACCTAGCCATTGGCTAATTTCTAAAACAATTCTCTTCTTACTCAACTCATAATTCTACCCTCTATTTATAACCCACTAGTAAACAAGTAAAGATCAATATTACCAAACTACCCTTATAGATCCTACCATGACTACTATCTATTATTAACATACTAATATAACCATGATCTCTATCAATTACATTGTTAAACTTGGATACAACAACAACCTTACTGATAGAGATTAGAATTATATTAGTATGTTAGTCATAATTAGTAGTAGTGGGTTCTAGATAAGGGTAGTGTAGTAATATTCATTTCTAGTTATGGAATTAGTATGTTATAAATAGAGGGGAGGGTTATGAGTGGAGGGTATGAAGAGAATTGTTTAGAATTGAGTTTTGGCTCCTGCTTAGGCTTGGAGAAGGGTTTACCCTGGGTCATCATCTTTTGATGAAATTGTTTGTTCAGTTTCCTTTTGATGTAATTGAAATCCTTACGTAATAGAATCATTTCTGTCTTCTTATTATTATTTTCAATTGTAATTCCTATTTCTATTGTGTGTTTGGTTTGGATTCTCATCATTGGTCCGACCTGCCATTCAATTCTGATTCGCATATGATTTCAGGTTCATATTCATCGCCAATTCACATCTGATTTCAGCGATTCGTCTACAATTTCATCTCTAATGGATTGCATGGTCATCGTTGTGTCCCAATTTCTGACGATTCTCAAGTGATTTCTCAGATTTGTCGTCAACTAGCGCCGATTTCATATCCCCGTTTCTCTGCAACTTCCAATTCAACTGCCGGATTCTACCATCAGTTCAATTCCGATTTCTTCTTTCATGTATTTGCGATTGATTTTTCAGATTCTTCGCCAAGTATAATCCGATTTCAGGTTCTTTTAATTTCAAGTTCATCTTTGAATTTCTGATTGGATTTCAGTCGTCTATTTCAAATCACGCTTTCCTTCTGTCGTTCTCCACCACAATTCGATTCTGATTTCATTCGTCTATTTCATCGTCGTTGTTGTTATCCAAATTCAGACAATCGTCGCCATGGTGTTCCAATTTCATATGATTCTCGATTGATTTCCCAGATTTGTCGTTCAATTAACCGACGTTTTCAGGTTACTATAATTTCAATTTCGTTTTCACGTTTCTAATTTGATTCCATTTTTTTTCCGTCAAATTTTGTTTTCACTTTTCAGCCATCCTTGGATCTGAATTCCAGCCACCATGGTAAACCTAAATTCTCGATTAGATATTCATGAGCAACAACTCGCACAACTCCAGCAAGATGTTCATGAAATTAAGGCTGCACTGACGTTAGAACGCTCGGAGTCCAGGGAATTTCGGAAGGTGGTATTGGCTAAGATGAAGTCACAAGAGAAGAAATCGGTTGATTCTTCAGGGCTGGAGCTCCAATCGGACTCGATTCACGCTTCTCTCAACAATTCAGTAGCGAGTAAGGTTTCTCCCTTTCCTTATCAGAATGATTCTGGGCCTTTAAAAGGTGATGGGCCTCAAAGTGTTGGGTCAAGGGGAGCCCAAAAGTGTTTATGAAGCTGGGCCTTTTGATGTTGGACGAATTTTGCAAGTTTATATTATATCAACTGGCCAAAAATCTACTGTGCCAACAGCTTGTATAGTACAACCTGATGTTGGATTAGAGAGTTATGTGGAGACAATTTCTCGAAAAGGAAATTCTGAATTCAGTGTCGTTATCTCTCAGATGAATGGACGAAACTATTCGACACATTCGGCTCATTTATTACGCGTGGGAAAAATGAGAATGAAGCTTTCAAAAGGATGGATTACAAAGGCTAAAGATGCTTATTCCCCTACTCCTGAGTGGGGACATGTTTTTCATCATGATCGAGTAGTTCTGTATCCTTCACGTTTGGATTGGAAAGGACGTAAGAAGAAACGGATTTGTTTGCGTTGGGGGAATAGATATGGGCCAGCTCACAAATGTCCGGAAGGCAAGATATTTGAAGCAAGGCACGATCAATGGTTCACTCCCAAGTCTTGAGGACAAGACTTTTAAATAAGGGGGGAGTAATGATAGAGATTAGAATTATATTAGTATGTTAGTCATAATTAGTAGTAGTGGGTTCTAGATAAGGGTATTGTAGTAATATTCATTTCTAGTTATGGGATTAGTATGTTATAAATAGAGGGGAGGGTTATGAGTGGAGGGTATGAAGAGAATTGTTTAGAATTGAGTTTTGGCTCCTGCTTAGGCTTGGAGAAGGGTTTACCCTGGGTCATCATCTTTTGATGAAATTGTTTGTTCAGTTTCCTTTTGATGTAATTGAAATCCTTACGTAATAGAATCAATTCTGTCTTCTTATTATTATTTTCAATTGTAATTCCTATTTCTATTGTGTGTTTGGTTTGGATTCTCATCACTTACCCAGTATATTCCCACTTTTCAGTAGGGTCTGGGGAGGAAGGATATATACAAACCTTACCCCTATCCCAATTGGGATAGAGAGGCTGCTCCGAAAGAGTCCCCGGCTCAAAGTTATCGTTTGAAGTTGATCATCCCAATGATTTTAACGTTATTTTCACAAAATAATTAAAATAACGTTAAAATTAGTGCACTTTTACTTTTGCCCCTTAAGGGCCCACACATATATATGCATTATATGTGTGCACCGCAAATTGGGCGATTGTTAAACTTGAATGTGGTACATAAATAATCTCTATCATTATCAGCAAGACATTTAGACGAAAATAACCATTCTGAAAGATCATACCTGGACCAGTATAAAAGGTAAAGCCACACCACCATTTGGTGCATTTCCTGAACCGTATAACTGCTCGTTTCGTTTAATGAGATTTTGTAGACCTACGTGCTTTATACAAGAAAATAAAAAAACAAATAAGCAAAACATAAATCAAAAAGAAATTCCCAATACAAATCACATAAAACAATTCTCACTTGATCTTCCAGTTCTCTCAAATAAGCAGTTTTCTTCTCAATTCTGTTCTGAAGAGCAAGTCGCTCACTCTGCAGCATTCAAATAAAAAAAGAGACACTAATTAAACAACTATCAATTCAGAAATGTCTTGATATGAACTTTGAACACATTTGAGGTAGCAATTTTGACCCATTTATGTATGAATAATCTCCAATGGGTGTAAACTATTAAAAAAACTAAAAAGGAAAAGATTAACAGGTTCAAAAGTCAACTTTACTGCATAGATCCTTCTAAGCGTTTTGTTCAAAAATGACAAGACTATATTAATATTAAGTATATAGTTTCTTTTGTCAAATTTGACACTAGACCCTGCCCATATTGCCTTCTGTACACTTAGCAAGTAAAAAAGAATAAGAAACCTTCAGTTCTTCAATATCATTCAAACTAGAATGAGGCAGACCTCGCCACTGTATTTCCTTTTTATCTTTAGAAATTATATCCATAGCCATGAGTACATTTAGCGCATCATATACCCGTCGACGGATATTCTTCTCGTCATATTGTTTCTACAAAGG
Organism: Mikania micrantha; assembly: GCA_009363875.1. Lineage (NCBI taxonomy): Eukaryota > Viridiplantae > Streptophyta > Magnoliopsida > Asterales > Asteraceae > Mikania > Mikania micrantha. Next base: position 50,112,969 of record CM018687.1, on the reverse strand, counting down.
AATATTCAAAGGTTGCAAAAAATATATAAATCAGAATACAATTTTATGCGGTTAAACAACTGTTAATAAGATTCATATTGCATTTTGTTATCCTTAGCCAAAGAAAAGGGTCAAATGAGTAGAAAGCAGTCCAATGCTTATTTTTAATGCACACAAATAGACAAAAATTGCATGTCTATTTAGATTATCACTGTAATAGTACTTTATTAGTAATCTTGATCTGAGTGACGATTTTTGGGAAAACTTCGCAAAACAGAAATCAAGTTTCACCTTCATTTCATTTAACTTACTCACAAAGTCAAAAAAATTTTGGCTCTACAAAATTACTCAAGTTCCATTATTGTTCAATCTTGTACAATTACCAAGTTTCCAGGTTACCTTGATGACATGTCAAGTCAATTCATCCTCCACAGCCCTAGGTCAATTTAAGAATTTGGGATATTTGTGATTAGTACTATTAAGAATTTGTTCATCATTAACAAGAAGTTGTTTTGCCAGTTCTATTTGTTCTCATATATTCTTGTAATGTTTTGTTTATTAGTAATTTTATCTTGATTTTGGGAACCATTTGTTCGACAAGTATGCATATTACAAGATACAGGGCACTAGAACACTGATTGTTTTTCTTTGTAATCCCATATGATTTAACTACTTGAAAGTTGCAACACAATAGTTGGTTTGTATTTTGGACTTTTCCATATTATTTGTTCTTGATTTTGGAACATCAATTATAATGTGATTGTGTTTCGGACAGTGATTACAATGTTTTTAATTAGTAATGATATCTTTCTTTCATTTTCCTATGCTTTCTATCAGAAAAAAATTTTGTGACCATTTTTTATTAAATTATGTATTTTTCTAATTCTTAAAAAAAACCAGTAAAATGACCTTATTTACCCAAACCCCTTATGAGCCTATTACCAGTCCCACCCATCTTATCAAGCTAGCTTAATCCGCACAATTCAATTATTCACTCGGTCATACATCCAAAATATGAAGTTGTTATAGTTGACATTAAATGACTAACCTGATCAGGAGCTTGATCACCATTGCTGGGTTCAGAAAATTCAGCTACAAGTTCATCCGCAACCTACAAATCAGGCTTATTTAATTTTTTTTTAAAACAATTGCTTCAAAGCATTGATTCAAGGACAGGAAAAATATGAATAGCAGATGCAGATTCACGCATACATGTCCATATGATAAAAAACTAATGCATTATTTAGCATAAATATAATTTAGCAATTACTCCTTATACCATGCCATTAAAACAAATTGATGTAAGAAAAGTAATTATATCTCACATGAGACCCAATGATGGTCGAAGTTAAGTTGTATTATTAAGAATATAACTTTTGTTTATATTGTGTCACTACAATATGTTCTAAAAGTTTAAAATCATCAAATAAATATGCACAATCAAGCCCCACTCATGGAAGTAAATCTAGACACATATTATATCTTGGGAAAATGCATTGACTTATAATATTAAAATTCTAGCTCCAAAAGAAAGTGTTGAAACTTGAAAATATAAAGCAAACATATGCATGATATTGTCCCAAATATGTTAATACAAAAGCAAATCCTGCCTTAACATTTAAACAAATATTACATCCAATATTAGAGTCATTGGATGTTATGTTCATAATCGTTGACAAGTGGTAGCTTTCTAGTATTTAAGCTTAGAAATCAAAATTAAAAAATACATATTTACAATTTTGAATATTAGAAATCCAATTATATCATACGGTGAACACATAATGCATTTGAAACTTAAAAGCTTGAAAGTAACATTTACTTTGTTGACTATGTGAAAAGAATGGCTAAAAGAGAAAGAAAATACTAATCTAAAAGAATAGAACTAAAGAGATAAATCAAAGATGAAGCAATATGCATATACAACACATTAAATCTTTAGAACGAAAGATTAAAACAAATCCTCTAACCTCATTATAAGTTGTTCTTCCCTTGCTTTCCACTTTCTTGCACACTATAGATGACAAAATCAATCCAAAGCATTAGTGGTCAACCCACGTTACAAGTGGCAATTTTGGCAGGTTGATAAGGAAACTGGTGTCGTGTTGTCAACACTGGTTAGGTTAACTTTTTTGTCTCTTTTTTAAATAATTAACAAAAAAATAGTAGTAAAGAGCTGTAGTAGGTTTACTCTTTGAAGACTTTCAACATGTATCATGTATGAAGTTTGAAACATTCAACCCATTCAATTCAAGCTCTTTTTATTTTTACCTTTGAACAGTGGTGTCAAAATTGTCACATTTAGCCCAGATAGAAACAGGGAAAAAAACAAACCTTTCATGCTGAACTGGCGGAGTCCTCTACCGCCTTTATCTCCTCCAGTTGCACGTTGAGCTCGCTTTTTCTTCTTGCTGTTTACAAAAAAAAAAAAAAAAAAAACTCATAAGTATCACCAAACAAAAACCTTGTTGGTTTAATACAATATTATAAATAAAAGCAAGTGTTTTATTTATCTATCATTACCATTAACATCATGATTATTGTGAAACTAAAACTCTAACAAGATACAATTCAGGCCCAGAGAACACCTAATAATTTGAAATGATCAAAAGCCTAACATGATTTTCTCAGCACCCTATCAATGCTAATCAAGCCCAAATAACACTAAATTATTTTACAATTTCAGCAAGATGTTTAGATTCCAAATTCTTAAATGAGGTATACTCCTTTGGGTTCCTCAACACATCAAGAAACTAAATTCTTAGCAAATAAAGTAAATCCCACAAGAACAATACCGTCACCACTGTATATACAAAATGTCACTTCTTCAAGAACAATATTGTTGCATAATTCACACAAAAACATTCATTCTGTAATGCTATGTAGTCAAAGGAGCAATTTATTACAAGATTTGGTAGCAATTTATCCTGCAAAAATTAGGAATTTCATGTCAAATAAAAAAATCAACAAATAGACGTGATAAAAAATCTCACCCAGAAGCCCCTTGAGATCCATCATCATCAGCATGAATATCAAGATGATTCAACCTCAAAAACGTGTTTTCACTGGCCGGCGTCGCCGCCATTGCCACGTCACTCCGGTACGACGGCGACCCGGCGCTGCCACTCGTCGAAACGGATTGAACCGATGCAGTCGTGCCCCATGAACGGGTCGACCCGCCTCCTCCCCCTCTCGAACCAACTGCAATCGGGTTTGTATTCCCAGCCACATTCTCAAAATTACCATTCGATCTCATCGTTAAAGTGAATACACACGAAGAATCATCAAATAATCACAAACTGGAGAGATACCCAGATGGAAATAAGCAGAATTAGATCTGAATTTTGAGGGAGAACTCGAGGGTTTACTGATGAAATCGAACAAATGGGGGTTTTAGAAAGAAAGATTGGTTAATTTTTTTTGGAGTTGGGTTTTTAGGGTAAAGATGGAAAGTGAAAGCGAGTGAAATTGCAGGGTTTGATGGTGGAATTTGTAACGTGTTGATCAGAGGAAAGATTAGACGGGTTTGTTCAAGAACAGGAAACAGAGGGAGGGAAACCCGACGAGGGTTTGTACAAATTTGTTTTTTTAATTCAATTAAATTATAAATTATGAACAAACATAAACAACAAAAATGACAATCAGCGTATACTTGTAAACTCTTGAAGTCTTGAGGTAAAAAGAAATCTTATTTTCGCATCTAAGACCAACATCATATATTATTACAATCATATAGCATACTCTCAAAACACTTCTTATAGTCAGGGGTGTAAATAAACTAAGACAGCTCGTGAAATACCTGAGATCGGATCGGTAAAAAGCTCGAACGAGCTGAGCTTTAACGAGCCCGAGCCCAAAAGTGTGGCTCATTTAGTTATCGAGCCCGAGCTCGAACTTTACATAACAAGCTCAAGCCGGCTCGCGAGTCTTAACGAGCTTTTTGTTTATATGATTTTTATTTATTATATAAAGTGTTTATTTATAAAATTAGTTATTTTTATATATAAAATTATGATAAATATATTTAAATCAAATATTTTATCTTAAATTTATAAAATATAATTATAAATATAATTAAATTAGTAATTAAAGTAAAAAATTGTATAAATATAATATAAACGAGCCGAGCCGAGCTCAAGCCTAGTAAATAAAGCTCTTAACGAGCCAAGCTCGAGTCTTAAAGAGCCCGGGATCGGCTCGGCTCATTTACACCCCTACTTATAGTATTTAACAAGTTAAAAACGACACGATTAACACATATATAAAACATGAAAATATCTTGTTTAACACTTCATATTGTGTTTTAATCGTGACAGTTTCACGTATGTTTTGTGTAGCAAACAAGAGAAATAATGAAGCATGACATCCTAATTTTAATTATATTATAAAAAGTATATAATTACATGGTATACTTCTTGTTAAACATATCTATTTGTGACTTATCATTTACCTGTTTTATCAGCTCTACAGAAGAAGAAACTTTATTTGTATCTAAGATCACCATCGCATCTGGACATAAGATGGCATGTTGGGTTGGGTCTAGCGACTTCAGGAGAACATCGTCGCAACATAAGAATTTGAGTATAGGCCTTAGTTTGGTCCATTGTTCGGTTCATGATTCAGTCATGTTCAGCTCATAGATCGGTTTATGGGTTAGGTCATGAACCATAGATTGGGTTGTGGTTCGAACCATGGGATGAGGTTTGGCCCGTGAGTCAGGTGATGGTTTGGGTCGTGGTTCAGGTTATCGATCTGGACATGGATAGAGTCATGGTTCAAGTCACAATTAAGATCATAGGTCAGGCAATGGTTCACAACATAAGTAGTTCATATACTGATTAATCCACTCCTTGACAAAAATAAAAATAATCTCCCAAGAAATGAAAAATATTAAAAGATAAGAAATCACGTTACTTATGAAATAATATATTGTATTACAATTTAATTACAAAACAAATTTGTTATTCTAATGCATTATGTCTTATGTTCATGTATACCAAACACTAATTAAGGCTAACAAAATGAATTTTACAAATCATCAAATAACTCTGATTTGTCTGATTCTAGTGATTTTGAATTTTATTGTAACACCACACAATTTAATCCATCACACCCAAATTGACGTATGGTGTCCTTCAAATTCGATGTCGTCCATAATCTTTTGCTAAGAACAATCTTTCGATAAGGAGCTAAACCTAGAAACATGAAAATAAAAATGGTGAACTCATAACCTTCATCATAGAATCTAAAAGAGCATATTAAAGCATTAGATTCATTTTTTATCATAAAATGGTGAAATTGAATTCTTTAAACATAAAATGGTGAGATCGAAGAGAAATTGTACGGTTTTTAAGATCATTTTTTTTTTCACAATAGAAAGAAGAAACCACTTGTTCTAAGGTATAACAAAGAGAGCCTCCGACTGCAATTATATACGATTTGGTGTTTAGGAGAAGATGAGTGCGACTTGCAATGCTTTGATTTATTGTTTAAGAGAAGATACACGAGACCTGTAACCCATTTAATTACAATCAGTTTGTTGTTTAAGGTCGATGGAAACCATATTCAAAGATCAACTTCGGTTTTTTTTTCATGGAACATCGATTTGCAGAAATGGTTGACGATTGATCTAGGGTTGGGCAGGAGGAGATGACGGTCGATGGTCTAGGTTGGAGAAGATGAGGGCAAGATAAACTGGAGTTACACAATGGTATAATGGTCATTCATTGTAGTAACTGTTACATTTTTGTAAACAGCTCTGGTCACACGTGTAATTTTTCAAAGTTAAGGACCATTGATACAAAATCAACATACCACAAGGACTAACTATGTAGTTATCTCTTATCTTTTTGGGCCATAGATCTTACCACGTGACCATCTCTATCCCTAAGAGAGGAAATGGTTGCATTCATTATTCTTACATCTTACAAACAACTTGTTATATGTAAGATTTTATTAAATATTTTTGTTTTAAAAATATCTTATATCCACATCTATTAATAAATAAATGTTTTTAGTGTCACATGGCATGATTCTAGAGCATTCCAACCCTCATTTCCCACCTCTCTTTTATTAAATATATCTAATATTAAATATACTTTTTATACATTTTAAAAAGATTTATTATACATTAAAATATATTAATCTTAAAAACACACTTTTTTAAAAAATTATTATCAATTGTAAAATTTTAAGAAACAATTATTTGAAACACAATGTTTAAGAAGAACAAACTATAAAAAAGTTCATGCTTAAAGATATAATATTATTATATTAATACTTAAAATATTAAATCATACAAAATTGTAATTATATTTTATATTTGAAAACATCTTATATTTTCTAAATTTTCATTGATTGTTATATTTCTTTATTTAATCAGTATAATACACGAGCTACTAACCTAGTATGATAATATGTTATAGAGTTTTGTCTCGCTCATGTACATTTGTTTAAGAATAAACGGTTACAATTAAGTTCATGTGTTAGTCGTATTATTTAGAGTAACCGACCATTCAGTCGTGCATTTAATATGTTATTAAATGATTTTGAATATAAGATTTAAGAGATAGTATTTGGATCATTGGATGTGTTTTTGTTGACTAGTAATCATGTGTTCAAGTTGATTTTTAATTACAGATGTGTATTTTTGTAATATGAATCTTTTTTTTTTTTTTTCACTTTTCGTCATGCCCTTACTGAACCATTCAGAATTATAGTTTACTTCCTCAACAATATTTAATTCCCTTGATATATGAAATCTCGATCAGGACATCACATCATCGTACTTTGGATTCTTAACAATATACTCATTCATAAGAATTTGACGAGCCAATTCTAGATCACATGACATTCTTTGGGTGTTCCACATCTTCAAGTTCAATAGTTGCGGCAGTCACGTGGTGGCAGGTGATGGTTGGTGGTGGTGAGGATGGGTCTAGCAGATTAGTGGTGTAGAGATGGTAGTGGCTAAGATATGGTGGTGATGGTGGCTTGAAAGGGAAATGTAAAGGGTATATTGGACATTTTAAAAAGATTAACATAAAAAACTAATGGACATTCGCTCTAGCGATAACTAATATTACATTTTTGCAAGCAGTCTGGACCATATATGTAATTTTTATATTTAAGGATCATCAATGCAAAATCGACATAGTACATGGACCAAATATGTAATTAACTCCTTTATCCAAAAAAATATATGTAATTAACTCAAAAAAAAACTTTTTATGAGAAATATAAAGTAAAATACTAAAATGTCACGAATATAAACAGTTAATAAGAAAAACAAAAAAACATCAGTAAAAGATGATGATAAAACTAGTATAATAGTAATAATGAGAAAATCTAATCTACTTATTCTAATAAATAAATATTTTTAAGAATATATATCATTATTTTATAACACCTTAAAATTGATTTCTCGTCTCTCTTCCCTATTAAATATTTAGATAACATTTTTTCCTCATTCTTCTATTATAAAATAATGATTTTATTCAATCTAATAAATAACATGACTATACTATAGGTCATCTTTTTTAATATAACATCTTTAGGAAATATATTATTTGTTATTTAAAATAAATAATTTTAAAATTCATTTATTTATTTAACCCATGTAATAGAAAGGATTAAAAACCTATGTAACAGATTTAAAATAAAGGATTTTAAAATAAATAATTTTAAAATTCATTTATTTAACCTATGTAACAGATGCCAGTATGCTACCCACCTTCAAGGTGGTATGTGCCTTTTATTTTAGGCAAATTGGATTTAAATAATCCAAATTTTGATCAATTGGTTGTTGTCGGTCCCAACTATGAAAATCCCCAATAACGGCCCGAACTTTCAACATACTTACCTCTGGCGGGCCGCTGTCAAAAAAACTAACGGCATTAAAAAAAATTTCGATTTTCGAATGGGTTTTTGGGGGCTTTTGTTCAGATGGACAATACGAGTCGAATGACGTATAACTTACCTCGAAACGTTGCTCCAAATTTCGCAATTTGATGATTTATTTGATGAATTGAAAGTTTAAACACCAAAATTGGGAAATTTGAAGCAACGTTTCGAGGTAAGTTATACGTCATTCGACTCGTATTCTCCATCTGAACAAAAGCCCTCAAAAATCCGTTCGAAACTCGAAAAACAGTTAACGTTGTTAGGGTGTTTTGACGGCGGTCCGCCGGAGGTAAATACATCGAAAGTTCGGACCACTATTGGGGATTTTCATAGTTAGGACCGGCAGCGGCCAATTGATCAAAGTTTGGATTATTTAAATCCAATTTGCCTAAAATAAAAGGCACATACCACCTTGAAGGTGGGTAGCATACTAGCATCTATCCCAAAGTAAAATGCAAACAACAAGGGTTAGATAAGCTAGATCAGCAAAACAAAAGTTAAGATAAATCTATACCCACCCCTTTCTGACTCGACCCAACCCGACCTAAACGTTTGCTAGGCCGACACCAGACAAGCACAAAGATACAACTATTGAGGAACATCATCCAAATGACACAAAAAAGCATCAAACTGCAGAGTAACAATCAGACTACCAATCATGTGACCAAAACATGGTCAGATGAATGCATAACATAATTGGTTTCTGAAAATTACCTCCACAAAGAAGTAAAAGAGTTCCCTTAAGGCCTTAACCAAACAGAAAATATGAGAATTCAACAAATTTTAACGAAAAGATGCACAAAAGGTTCTCTGATAATGTTTAGAAGTGTCATCATGTCATTGGCGAGTGCCAGGTGGCAACAAGTGTCTTGAAACTAGGCTGCTGGCGCTATAAATGTAGTTCGGTATACCCTATAAGAATGAATCGACTAGGCGATGTCAAACAATAGCAGATAGTACACTAGAAACTGTGAAAATTCCAAGCTCATATTGCAAAATTAACAGAGGACAAGAAGAGCTTTATATGATAACAAGATAGTCTGTTGAAGTAACCCTGCAACAATATATTAAAAAAGGTGAATCCAACAGATAAAAGACATATGTTTTATCACTTATAAGTTGAGCTAAAGTATCCAGCTAAAAAGGAAACAAATCAAGTGGATTGAAGGTCATCCAAAAATGTTCTCAAATGCATAAAACGTCCGAAGATGCTTTACTATAAATTGTTTGATAAATGATGTAATTGTTATTTGGTATAATTTCTCATGCCTTCTCACTCCATTCAATCAAGTATATATAGTACAAGAATATTGAGATCCTATATTCTAGGATGAGATATACATCATCAATACACAATCCTAGCCATATAAGTTACAAATATTTTGGTATATAAATTACATAATTATAATGGCTAATAGACCCCCGTAGTCGAAGCAGGAGGTTGGCGGATGTTGAGACTAGAACGAAAATCATCAAATAGGATCAATGGTAAGCCTTTAGTGAAAATGTCGGCTATTTGATGGCGAGAAGGAATGTGTAGAACTCGAACTTGCCCTTGAGCCACTTTTTCTCGAACAAAGTGAATATCCAATTCAATGTGTTTGGTTCTTTGGTGCTGAACTGGATTACCAGATAAGTATACTGAGCTGACATTATCACAAAAGACAAGAGTGGCATGTGCGGGCGGGTGATGGACCTCTAAAAGGAGATTACGCAGCCAACATGTTTCAGACACGACACTAGCGACACCTCTGTACTCGGCTTCAGCGCTAGATCTGGAGATGGTAGCTTGTCTTTTTGAAGACCAGGAGACCAGATTATCCCCTAAGTATACACAGTATCCAGAGGTAGAACGTCTTGTGTCGGGGCATCCAGCCCAATCCGCATCAGTGTAAGAGATGAGTTTGGAAATCGAAGACCGAGTGATGTGAAGGCCAAAATGAGCTGTGCCTTGAACATACCGGAGTATGCGTTTTAAAGCATGCATGTGGGAGGACCGAGGTGCATGCATATGCATGCATACTTGTTGGACTGCGTAGCTGATGTCCGGTCTAGTAAATGTTAAATATTGCAGTGCTCCGGCCAGCTGCCGAAATTGTGTTCCGCCATCTTCAAGAAGGTTTCCGGCGGTAGAGCTTAATTTGGATTTGGTATCAACAGGTGTGGCTACTGAGTTGCAGGAGGACATTCCGGCTCGTTCAATAATCTCTGTGGCATACTTATGTTGTGAAAGAAATAAGGAGTCTTTGGTACGTGCGACTGAGATGCCTAAGAAGTAACTTAAGGGACCCAAGTCTTTCATAGCGAACTCGGAAGCAAGAAGAGCCATAAGTTTGTGGCGAAGAGCATCAGAGGAGGTAATCAAAATAATGTCATCCACATATAAAAGGATATATGCGGTGTGAGTGTGCTGCTTGTAGATAAAGAGAGAATGATCACATTTGCTATATTGGAAGCCGAGAGAGAAGACATAGTCCGCAAACCGTTGATACCACGCGCGTGGTGCTTGCTTTAAGCCGTAGAGCGATTTCTGTAGTTTGCACACGTGATGAGGAAACCGTGTGTCCCGAAAGCCGGGAGGTTGATGCATAAGACGGTCTCGTTAAGATGACCGTGTAAGAACGCATTCTTGACATCCAATTGGTGGATTGGCCACGAGAAAGATAATGCAATGGTAAGTACTGTACGAATGGTGGATGGTTTCACCACAGGGCTGAAAGTCTCCCCACAGTCGATGCCTATTTGTTGGGAACGGCCATCGCACACTAGCCGAGCTTTATATCGCTCGAGTGTGCCATCCGATTTAGTCTTGTGTCGAAAAATCCACATACTCCTCACTATGTTCATATCAGAAGTTCTTGGAACTAACTCCCACGTTCTATTGTCAATAAGGGCCCGGAATTCATCGGTCATGGCTTGGTTCCAATCCGGGTTGCGAAGGGCCTCTAGAGGGTTGCGTGGTAATGGGGAGATTATGGTGGTTGATGTGTGTAAGTTAAGAGGATGTTTTGGTTTGGAGATACCTGACATACTACGGGTGTGCATGGAGCGGGATGTATGTGGTAGAGGTGGGGGAGGTGGGATGGGAGAGTCAGGTAAGACAAAGGGTGAAGGAGGAATAGGATGGTCTTTGTTTCTGCGGGAGTATGTTTGGAAAGAAGTATTGGCAGCTGGTGGGGGTGGTGAGGGATTCGAAGGTAAGGTTGGGGAAGTAACAGCAGGATGCCGGTTGGGTGATTGATGTGGGGAAGAAAGTCCGGCTGTGGGTAATGTTGAGGACGTAGATGGAGATGAATTATTAGAGTGCGGGTGTGGTGTAGGTGGGGATGAAGAGGACCACATGAGAGGGTGGGGATCAGAAGATGTGAGCAACTTATAGTCAGGCGAGATATTTGTAGATGGTGAGGTCGAAAAAGGGAAGACAGTTTCATCAAAGACAACATGTCTTGAGACTAGGATTTTTCTGGTGTGAATGTCGTAGCATTTATAACCACGATGATTGGAAGGGTGACCAAGGAAAACACAAGGTGTAGAGCGTTTTTGTAACTTGTGAATAGAGATTGAGGGAAGGAGTGGGTAACACAAACATCCAAAAACGCGAAGATGTGAATATGAAGGTGAGCGGTTGAAGAGCAAGGTAGTGGGGGTGAGGTTATGAAGAAGTTTGCTGGGTAGTATGTTGAGAAGGTATGTTGCATGTTGAAGGGCATGATGCCATAGGGAAAGAGGAACCGAAGCTTGTGCTAGTAGAGTGCGCATGACATTGTTTATGGTGCGGATCTTTCTTTCCGCTTTGCCATTTTGAGGTGAGGTATAGGGGCAAGAAAAACGGAATTGTAGGCCATTTGAAGAACATAAATTGTGAAAATTATGGTTATCATATTCACGACCGTTATCACATTGGATAGTTTTAATGTTTCTGTCAAATTGGGTTTTAATTAGGTGATGAAATTTTAGAAAGATGTCAAAGACTTGTGACTTGTTTGTCAAGGGATAAGTCCAAAGAAAATTAGTTTTGTCATCCAAAAACAGAATACAATATTTGTGACCAATGGAACTTGCAATTGGCGAAGTCCATAAATCACTATGGATAATATCAAAAGGCAAATAAGTAATAGAAGTAGACTGAACAAAAGGTAGTTTCAAATGTTTCCCAAAAATACATGAAGAGCAAACAGAAGCATAAGTTTTATTCTTAGAAGTAAAATTCAAACAATGTTTCAAAGAAAGTAAAGTAGCGTGTCCCGGGTGGCCGAGACGATGATGCCAAAGATCTTGAGTCAGAGCAGCAAAAACTTGGGGGGAGGTGAATTGAGAAGGTGATGCAGCCGTGAGGGGATAAAGATCGCCTGTGCTATTGCATCTGAGAATGGGAGTCCGCGTATGGAAGTCCTTCACATTAAAACCAAATGGATCAAATTCTATTGAAATATTGTTATCAATAGTAAGACGACGGACATAAATTAGATTTTTAATGAGATTAGGGACGTGAAGAGTGTTGTAAAGATGAAGAGGAGGAATGGGTGGGGCAAAGTTTGGTGACCAGTGCCATGGATTGGAACCTTGAAACCATTACCAACAATAACATTCCGGTTTGAACCATTATGGACATAGGACGAGAAGTTACCTGAAGAGTTTGTCATGTGGGAAGTGGCACCGGTGTCCATGTACCACTGTTGATCCGGGGGATACAAGGTCATCAAGTTGAAAGCTTGATTGATGTCTGTAGGAGTGTAGCTGGCCTCAGAAGCGGCATAGGCTTGAGGTGGTCGGCTGCCAAGAATACCAGGACCCGGGTTGGGGCTGAGGTTGGAAGGAGGTCTGGGAGGAGTGAATGGTTGGGTGGGATACGGACAAGGAGGGAATGTCCAGGGAGGGTAAGACCATGGTGATGGGATGGGCCAGGATGTGGGATTTTGTTGGCGGGGAAAGTTGTTGGGTGGGGTTGAAAAAGTATTACTCCCGAGGGAGTTTTGTGGAGGGCCTTTGTACCCACGAGAGCGGTTAGGATAGTTTGAGCGGCCTCGACCGCGGCTACCATGACCACGGCCCCGACCACGGTTTGTAGAGGGATTAGAAGAAGGTTGATCCGAGAACCGGGTTTGAGAAGGAGGGTTGGTGCCGGTGGATGTGTTAAGGGCAGTAGGTTCCGAATGGGAGTTGGTGGAAGCATGAAGATTTTTCCGGGTTTCCTCCAAAACTAGACGTGATCGGGCTTCATAAAAATCGGGTAAAGGAGAGGTTTGTTGAATCATGGTGGCGACATGTTCAAAATTATCGTTGAGACCAGAAATCAACTGGAGAACTAGGCGTTGATTGGAGACTGGAGCAGCAACATTTGCCAATTGATCAGCAAGCATCTTAAGGGTCTGACAATATGAGGAGACATTGGGATGATTATCAAGCCGGGTTGTAACAAATTTATGTTCCAAGTAGATAGCTCGTGAACCTTGGTTGTCTTGAAAGATGCTTTCAAGTGCGGTCCATGCTTGCGAGGCAGTGGAGTTGGTTTTAAGGATGGTGTGTAGTAGGTCATTCGAAATAGTGCTATAAATCCACTGAAGAACAATAGCATCAAGACGAGACCAGAGAGAAAAATCCGGAGGAGTTTTGGGTTCGGTATCTTTGGCAGCCGGTGTATATTGAGGCGGAGGGGTGGCGTTTGGATCAATGTGATCGGAAACTTGAAAGGCGCGGCAGTGGATGCGGAAGAGTTCGGCCCAAGAATTGTACTGACCGCTTTCCATCTCCAGAACAAAGGGAATGAAGTTGCGAATATTAGTCACTGTGATCGCCGGATGAAGCTTCTGATCCATGATGACGAAGAGAGGGATGGTGGGAGAAGAAGAGAGATGACGGCAGAAAAATTAGGGTTAGGATCGTGATGGCTGTGATACCATGTTATTTGGTATAATTTCTCATGCCTTCTCATTCCATTCAATCAAGTATATATAGTACAAGAATATTGAGATCCTATATTCTAGGATGAGATATACGTCATCAATACACAATCCTAGCCATATAAGTTACAAATATTTTGGTATATAAATTACATAATTATAATGGCTAATATGTTATTTGGTATAATTTCTCATGCCTTCTCATTCCATTCAATCAAGTATATATAGTACAAGAATATTGAGATCCTATATTCTAGGATGAGATATACATCATCAATACACAATCCTAGCCATATAAGTTACAAATATTTTGGTATATAAATTACATAATTATAATGGCTAATAGACCCCCGTAGTCGAAGCAGGAGGTTGGCGGATGTTGAGACTAGAACGAAAATCATCAAATAGGATCAATGGTAAGCCTTTTGTGAAAATGTCGGCTATTTGATGGCGAGAAGGAATGTGTAGAACTCGAACTTGCCCTTGAGCCACTTTTTCTCGAACAAAGTGAATATCCAATTCAATGTGTTTGGTTCTTTGGTGCTGAACTGGATTACCAGATAAGTATACTGAGCTGACATTATCACAAAAGACAAGAGTGGCATGTGCGGGTGGGTGATGGAGCTCTAAAAGGAGATTACGCAGCCAACATGTTTCAGACACGACATTAGCGACACCTCTGTACTCGGCTTCGACGCTAGATCTGGAGATGGTAGCTTGTCTTTTTGAAGACCAGGAGACCAGATTATCCCCTAAGTATACACAGTATCCAGAGGTAGAACGTCTTGTGTCGGGGCATCCAGCCCAATCCGCATCAGTGTAAGAGATGAGTTTGGAAATCGAAGACCGAGTGATGTGAAGGCCAAAATGAGCTGTGCCTTGAACATACCGGAGTATGCGTTTTAAAGCATGCATGTGGGAGGACCGAGGTGCATGCATATGCATGCATACTTGTTGGACTGCGTAGCTGATGTCCGGTCTAGTAAATGTTAAATATTGCAGTGCTCCGGCCAGCTGCCGAAATTGTGTTCCGCCATCTTCAAGAAGGTTTCCGGCGGTAGAGCTTAATTTGGATTTGGTATCAACAGGTGTGGCTACTGAGTTGCAGGAGGACATTCCGGCTCGTTCAATAATCTCTGTGGCATACTTATGTTGTGAAAGAAATAAGGAGTCTTTGGTACGTGCGACTGAGATGCCTAAGAAGTAACTTAAGGGACCCAAGTCTTTCATAGCGAACTCGGAAGCAAGAAGAGCCATAAGTTTGTGGCGAAGAGCATCAGAGGAGGTAATCAAAATAATGTCATCCACATATAAAAGGATATATGCGGTGTGAGTGTGCTGCTTGTAGATAAAGAGAGAATGATCACATTTGCTATATTGGAAGCCGAGAGAGAAGACATAGTCCGCAAACCGTTGATACCACGCGCGTGGTGCTTGCTTTAAGCCGTAGAGCGATTTCTGTAGTTTGCACACGTGATGAGGAAACCGTGTGTCCCGAAAGCCGGGAGGTTGATGCATAAGACGGTCTCGTTAAGATGACCGTGTAAGAACGCATTCTTGACATCCAATTGGTGGATTGGCCACGAGAAAGATAATGCAATGGTAAGTACTGTACGAATGGTGGATGGTTTCACCACAGGGCTGAAAGTCTCCCCACAGTCGATGCCTATTTGTTGGGAACGGCCATCGCACACTAGCCGAGCTTTATATCGCTCGAGTGTGCCATCCGATTTAGTCTTGTGTCGAAAAATCCACATACTCCTCACTATGTTCATATCAGAAGTTCTTGGAACTAACTCCCACGTTCTATTGTCAATAAGGGCCCGGAATTCATCGGTCATGGCTTGGTTCCAATCCGGGTTGCGAAGGGCCTCTAGAGGGTTGCGTGGTAATGGGGAGATTATGGTGGTTGATGTGTGTAAGTTAAGAGGATGTTTTGGTTTGGAGATACCTGACATACTACGGGTGTGCATGGAGCGGGATGTATGTGGTAGAGGTGGGGGAGGTGGGATGGGAGAGTCAGGTAAGACAAAGGGTGAAGGAGGAATAGGATGGTCTTTGTTTCTGCGGGAGTATGTTTGGAAAGAAGTATTGGCAGCTGGTGGGGGTGGTGAGGGATTCGAAGGTAAGGTTGGGGAAGTAACAGCAGGATGCCGGTTGGGTGATTGATGTGGGGAAGAAAGTCCGGCTGTGGGTAATGTTGAGGACGTAGATGGAGATGAATTATTAGAGTGCGGGTGTGGTGTAGGTGGGGATGAAGAGGACCACATGAGAGGGTGGGGATCAGAAGATGTGAGCAACTTATAGTCAGGCGAGATATTTGTAGATGGTGAGGTCGAAAAAGGGAAGACAGTTTCATCAAAGACAACATGTCTTGAGACTAGGATTTTTCTGGTGTGAATGTCGTAGCATTTATAACCACGATGATTGGAAGGGTGACCAAGGAAAACACAAGGTGTAGAGCGTTTTTGTAACTTGTGAATAGAGATTGAGGGAAGGAGTGGGTAACACAAACATCCAAAAACGCGAAGATGTGAATATGAAGGTGAGCGGTTGAAGAGCAAGGTAGTGGGGGTGAGGTTATGAAGAAGTTTGCTGGGTAGTATGTTGAGAAGGTATGTTGCATGTTGAAGGGCATGATGCCATAGGGAAAGAGGAACCGAAGCATGTGCTAGTAAAGTGCGCATGACATTGTTTATGGTGCGGATCTTTCTTTCCGCTTTGCCATTTTGAGGTGAGGTATAGGGGCAAGAAAAACGGAATTGTAGGCCATTTGAAGAACATAAATTGTGAAAATTATGGTTATCATATTCACGACCGTTATCACATTGGATAGTTTTAATGTTTCTGTCAAATTGGGTTTTAATTAGGTGATGAAATTTTAGAAAGATGTCAAAGACTTGTGACTTGTTTGTCAAGGGATAAGTCCAAAGAAAATTAGTTTTGTCATCCAAAAACAGAATACAATATTTGTGACCAATGGAACTTGCAATTGGCGAAGTCCATAAATCACTATGGATAATATCAAAAGGCAAATAAGTAATAGAAGTAGACTGAACAAAAGGTAGTTTCAAATGTTTCCCAAAAATACATGAAGAGCAAACAGAAGCATAAGTTTTATTCTTAGAAGTAAAATTCAAACAATGTTTCAAAGAAAGTAAAGTAGCGTGTCCCGGGTGGCCGAGACGATGATGCCAAAGATCTTGAGTCAGAGCAGCAAAAACTTGGGGGGAGGTGAATTGAGAAGGTGATGCAGCCGTGAGGGGATAAAGATCGCCTGTGCTATTGCATCTGAGAATGGGAGTCCGCGTCTGGAAGTCCTTCACATTAAAACCAAATGGATCAAATTCTATTGAAATATTGTTATCAATAGTAAGACGACGGACAGAAATTAGATTTTTAATGAGATTAGGGACGTGAAGAGTGTTGTAAAGATGAAGAGGGGGGAATGGGTGGGGCAAAGTTTGGTGACCAGTGCCATGGATTGGAACCTTGAAACCATTACCAACAATAACATTCCGGTTTGAACCATTATGGACATAGGACAAGAAGTTACCTGAAGAGTTTGTCATGTGGGAAGTGGCACCGGTGTCCATGTACCACTGTTGATCCGGGGGATACAAGGTCATCGAGTTGAAAGCTTGATTGATGTCTGTAGGAGTGTAGCTGGCCTCAGAAGCGGCATAGGCTTGAGGTGGTCGGCTGCCAAGAATACCAGGACCCGGGTTGGGGCTGAGGTTGGAAGGAGGTCTGGGAGGAGTGAATGGTTGGGTGGGATACGGACAAGGAGGGAATGTCCAGGGAGGGTAAGACCATGGTGATGGGATGGGCCAGGATGTGGGATATACATCATCAATACACAATCCTAGCCATATAAGTTACAAATATTTTGGTATATAAATTACATAATTATAATGGCTAATAGTAATAATACAGTTTTTGTAATCAAATTTAACACATTAACTATCTAGAAACGAATTACTAAAGTGTTTGTGGATCGTCTCAACCAAGTCTTACCTCTTTCAACACATGCTTAAAAAATTAACTGTTTTGATTTGAACCTATTTTGACATGATAGAGGGCAGACCTTGGAGCAACTGGTAAGGTTGCTGCTTTGTGACTTTGAGATCATGGGTTCAAGCCGTGAAAAAAGCCTATTTCACAAATGGGTAAGGTAAGGTTGCTTACATCATATCACAAAACAATCCGGCCCCTCCCCGGACCCTGCGCAAAGCGGAAGCTAAGCCAAGCACCGGGTACACCTTATTTTAACTTGATACCCATACCCAACCCACCTGACCTGTCCATTTTCTCACCCCTAGTAATCATATTGCGCAAGTCCATGGTTACCACCAAACTCAAAGCAGCATATTTTACAGATTTAACACATGGTTTAATGAAAACTTCTTTCTTTATAATAGTCTCTGATGACTTGCTTATGTAGATTTACTTATCCCATGAAAATTGCAACAATGTTCTTGTTGGATTGTCCCACATACATCTTTATTAAGACAATCATTAACCACACACAAATAAGCAGTTCTTAATACAATTTTGTGTGCTTTTGTTGTGTTTATCAAGCTTTGTTACCTATTTGCATGTGGGATTGCTTTGGGTCCATAAATTTACTGTTAAGATGTTTTAGAACATCTTACATCAAAGTACTTTATTAGATTATGTCTAGGTCATACATTAAAATCTCCAGAAAAGAAAAAAGGAAAAGATTAAGGTGAAGGTACAGGAAACAGAAATATGAAATAACTTAAAAAGATTGAAGCTTTGCATGAATAATATTTCATATGGGCAGAAGATTAGTAAGTAAATGGAAACAACTGAGATGAGTAAATATGCAAGTTATAATAGCAATCTGAGCATCTTGAAAGCTAAGGAACTAAATCTAGACCGAAAACCAAAAGTTGCTATAAAAATAATATAAAAAACATAATTCTGCACATCTTGGCATGAATTAAACTCTAATGTAATAACTAAATGTAGATTAAGATTCAAATAAAATTCACTTTACAATGTTTTTTAGTAGGAATCAATTTATGTCTGCTGTTAATCATGCATAGTATGCACACTATCTTGATTAAGGACACATTCTTTTGAAGAAACAGTTCACTTCCAATATCAAGCATACCCGTAATTACATGTTAATCTCCTAAAATACACTTCGGTATCAAAGATCTTATAGCATAAGAAATGTTAGGAATCAAGTTGCGCAATGAAAACACCAACACACATTACACACGAAAAGAAGAGAATTGAAAATAACGAACACAATAATTTATTGTGGTCCGGATTCAATGTGAATCCTACATCCATGGGCTACAACTGTGATATTTTATTATTAAGCTAAGTGACAAAGATTATAATTACATGAATAGGTATATATAAATAAAAAAACCTAGGATTTCCATCTTAGGCCCAAAGAAATTCCCATGGGCTAAAATAGGCTCAAAGCCTCTAAGCCTTCATTAAATCTGACAAGAAAGATGCACATAAGATTCCTTATCACTTTCTTGCGTGTCTAAAATGTTGATGATCAACCTTGTGGAGATAGCCTAGTAGTAAGGGTGTTGAGGCCTCAACCTTGAGGTCATGGGTTCTAGTCATAGGGGTGACATTTTCTTCGCAAGGCTACAAACCCGGGTGCTTGCGCCCGTGGTTTACGTGTTCCCCGGTTAGTCGGGTATTGGGAGGGGCCTAGGGTTTACTACGCAAGTGGGTTCCCCGGTCATCAAAAAAAATGTTGATGATCAAATTAGTCACAGAGAGAGTTGGCAATCAAGACAAAGAACCATATCGTCCATGGCGTAATAAAATTTGGATGCAAACTAATCATGTGTTACACGTAAATAATTTAATAACAAGTGATTGACTTAGCTTTTGCTTTGTAGAGGCCAGAGGATCGGGATAGGTTGGATCATTTCACAATCTGATGTACTGATCTTTTACCCTACACATTTGTGCAAGCGGCAGCTTCCTAAGGTTTGAACCCATGACCTCAAACAAACAAACAAACAAATAAACATACCCAGTATATTCTCACTGTTCAGTAAGGTCTGGAGGGGAAGGATGGACACAAACCTTACTCCTATCCCGGTTGGGATAGAGAGGCTGCTTCGAAAGTAGTCCCCGGCTCAAAGTTGTCGTTTGAAGTTAGTCATCCCAACACTTTTAACGTTATTTTCACAAAATAAGTAAAATAACGTTAAAATTAGTGCAATTTTACTTTGGCCCCTTGAGAGGCTACACACATATACATTACCGCAAATGGGGCGTGAACCCATGACCTCACTTAGTCACAAAAATATAACCTTACAAGTTGCTTTAAGGCTCGCCTTAAACTAAAAATAGATGTGTTCTACGCATCCCGTTACGTGAGCATTGAAATGAATCAATGAATTTCTCAATTTAGAAAAAATTCCAGCAAGTCATTTTAGAATTTTCTATTCATAATTTTGGTCTCAGATTCTTCACCTTATCCCTCTAACCTTACAAACCTTTCCTCTTCACTAATGTTACCACCTCATTAAGCCAATTAAATTTGTATGCGACTAGCATGCACAAAGAAACTATATCATACTAACAAAAATACAGAATGGGAAAATCAATTAATAAAAAAGAAATCAAGATTTATTACCTTAATAAGAAATATGTGATTTGAATACTGCAAACGTCATTGTCGGTGGGTTTGCCAGAGGCCCATTTTAGCGGTTCACTCAATGCACCACATTCTTCCACCTAAGCCCACAGACATGTCAGCATCTTCAGCTATAGCTCAAGCTTTTTTCTATTTAAGGCATAACTTCAATCATTCTGAGTACCCAGCTCTGAACAGTTTCTGTACATTTCACCATGAGAAATTTGTTTCTGGATGAGCAAAAGGTGATATCAGCCCATGATTTTACCGGGAGTTTCACTGATACGTGGCGGGATATGAGGGTTTCAATGGTGTTGCCACCACTAACGGTCGCCCTTTTTATATGTGTGGTGATGTCTATAATGATGTTCATTGAACGTGTGTACATGACTGTTGTGATAATTTTGGTGAAGCTTTTGGGCAAGAAGAAGTACACACAGTATAAGTTGGAAGCACTAAAAGAAGATTTAGAGCAGAACAAAAGCTACCCCATGGTGTTGGTTCAGATACCTATGTTCAATGAAAAAGAGGTACATATGTTTGATTTAACCTACATATTATGTATATCGGTGCATAAACTTCATAATAAACTTGATTAAAAGGGAAGGAAATTCTGTCATTATTTCATTATTAGAAAATGTGCTGCTGATTTTGACAGTGACAGATAACACAAGGAAGATGCTTAGCATGAATATCATAGAATTCCTATATAAAGCACTACTAAAAATATCATAGTATAGCAGAAAAAAATTATTATTTGCCAAGAAAAATACTAATCTATAAAATTCAGCATTGGTTTTTCTCTGTGTCTGTGTGTTTGTGCCAACCATTTTGAGCATAGGCCATATAATATATGATGTCCTCCAAAATTGAACCAATAAACTAATAATCATGTCATCTTGTTTAGTATAATAGTGTATTTCTAAACTACAGAGAAAGGTTGGAAAAAATGAAATTATAACTAAGAACACCACGAGACAAGTAAGTTTGAGTGGCATACATGTGTATTTTCTAAATTCACATTTTGTTGACTTAGATACCTGATGTCTTGATTTGATTTCTAATTTACGATTTTTTTTATGTTTATGAAATATATTTTGTTATACAAGTTACCTTACTTTCAAGACACCATCTAACTTATATTCTTATCAGGTCTACAAACTCTCCATTGGATCTGTGTGCTCACTTACATGGCCAGCCGACCGTCTCATTGTACAGGTTCTTGATGACTCCACCAATGAAGTCCTACAGGTAACTCCCCCCCCCCCCCCCCCCACTCCCCTCTCTTCTACTCTTAAAATCTTAAATCCTCATATAAATGATCTATATACTAAACAAATCTGTAACTAAATGCAGACACTGGTGGAATTGGAGTGCAAAAAGTGGATAGAGAGAGGAGTGAATGTCAAATATGAAACCAGAAACAACAGGAATGGATACAAAGCCGGTGCTCTTCGTGAAGGTTTAAAGAAAGATTATGTGTTCGATTGTGAATTTGTAGTCATTTTTGATGCAGATTTTCAACCAGATGAAGAATTCCTTTTGAGAACTGTACCTTATCTTCTTAAAAACCCAGAACTGGCTTTGGTACAGGCAAGATGGAAATTTGGTAAAGCTTACTCATTTCTATCATATTCCCCATTTTGCTCCTACCCAATCAAGATATACACTCTCTTAAACCTTATCATGGCTCAATTTTCAGATTATATTATAACTAACACATGTTCTGTTTAGTAAATGCTAATGAATGCATCATGACTCGGCTCCAAGAGATGTCACTTGCCTATCATTTCACTATTGAGCAAGAAGTGGGCTCTTCAACTTGTCAGTTTTTTGGGTTCAACGGTAAACTGGAATTAAAAAGTTTACTCAGATAGCTTTAGAAGAATTCTCATGAATTTTTTTATCACACTAATGAAATTTTTTATAACACTAGGGACTGCTGGTGTATGGCGTATTAGAGCAATTGAAGATGCTGGTGGCTGGAAAGATAGAACCACTGTGGAGGACATGGATCTTGCAGTTCGAGCCAGCCTCAAGGGGTGGAAATTTGTCTTTGTGGGAGACTTAGAGGTGAGTTGTGGTATTGAATGTTAAAACCTATTCATCAAATTATTATATATGTGGAAACAAATATAAAAAAAATTATATAACATAGGTAAAAAACGAACTACCGAGTACCTTCAAAGCTTACAGATATCAACAGCATCGATGGTCATGCGGTCCAGCTAATCTGCTAAGAAAAATGACCAAAGAAATCATCTTTTGTGAGGTATAACTGATGGCTTGAACCTTTTCTATTCGAATAACATTAGGAGACAACTAAATCTATCCTACTTTTATTACACAGAAGGTATCTATTTGGAAGAAATTCCATGTCATCTATGCGTTCTTCTTTGTAAGGAAGATAATAGCACATTGGGTTACCTTTTTCTTTTATTGTGTAATCATCCCAATAAGCATCATGGTCCCAGAAGTCAAACTCCCAAAAGCAATAGCCATATATATTCCAGCAACAATTACCATTCTGAACTCGTCATGCACACTAAGGTAATCGACCTTGAGATGAACAAAAGAGTTAGTTACACGGATGGTTCTATGCTTGTGCAAAATAACAGGTTTGGTACTAAAGGTTTAAAGTAATAGTTTTGTGTACTGGCATTTCTATGCTTTCAATTTTGTAACGAGTTTGGGTATTAAGGCCAACTTCAGTTAACATTTCTGTTATATTAGGATGAAATAACCAAAATGTCCTTTCACTTTTTGAATAGTTAAAGTCAAAGGGTGAAAAGTCCAAGATTATTTTAGTCATCTCACACTAATTTAATGGAAGTTAGCCTTAGTACCCAACCTCTTACAAAAATTAAAGCATAAAACCCAAACTTGTTAGGTTAAACACTTAATACCCAAACATGTTACTTTTTGAAAACCACATGATCAATTTGTATAGTTAACTTTAAACAAAATTAAACTAAAAAAAGAAATGAACGGCTAAAAGTCACATCTTGCTTCACACAGGTCACTGCATCTTCTTGTACTATGGATCCTGTTTGAAAATGTCATGTCTTTTCATCGATCCAAAGCAACAATTATAGGACTCCTAGGAGCCAACCGGGTCAATGAATGGGTTGTGACTGAAAAACTCGGGAATGCAACAAAACCAAGATGTAGTGTCAGGCCACCTAAGAGAAGATCACGTTTTGGAGAACGGTAATTTACTAATTTAGTTAACAAATGTTTATAATGTTTTAAATGAATTTAGCATGTGCATAATGCTAACAACTTGAAATGGCAAACAGGCTTCTCTTCTCAGAGTTGATAATGGGGTTGTTCCTGCTATATGTAGCTTGCTATGACATGATCTTTGGGAAAGATCACATGTTTATTTATCTGTTACTGCAATCAAGTGCGTTCTTTGTTGTAGGAGTCGGGTATGTAGGTATATCCGCCCCCAACTGAAGCAGCACACTGATGGTTTGAGTTTTATAGATACGTGTCTACCTATTAGAATATTTGTATGTATATTTATCATAAAGTTTAAGGGGACTGTGCAAGTGCTTAAGATAAGGGGCTACAGTTGAAGGAACACAATCGGAGCAGTGGAAAAGTACTGATACAGATGGTGGTGTAATTAGTTAAATCTCAAGTGTATTCTTAAATAAAGTTGTTAGCTATCTATCCTAGTTAGGGATACTGCAACAAGTTGTAAACATCACAAACCAAGACTAGAATGTGTTGGCAATAAAGTGTATTATCTTATAGCTTGATAGATGTTAAACGATGAATTATTCGTAGAACTTTGGTTATTAAAAGGCACAAGACACTCCGATGCATTTTGATCCCAAAAACCGATGTGTGGTTCCTTACTAAAGAAAACTAAAAAAGTAATGCAAATTGTATTTTAAGAATCCAAAATATGAGCCATTAGCCAATAATACTCTATACTAGCAGTTTGACTAATTATAATCCTAAATTTTACTTTTGTTACCAAGGGCAATCCTAGTATCATAAACATTAGAGATTTACAGTTTACTTTCTATTTACACTTGATTTTTGCAGGATTGTGAGCAATACTCAATGCTTATAAGTTTCCCCATTATGTTCATTGTCATCATTGTGAGCAAAAAGGAGTGTAAATATGTTATGAGTATGCTCCTGGAATTGCCTTGTTAACGAAAGTAAAAGTTGGGATTATCATAGGTCGTTTTAGTACGAATTATTATCGGTCAATGGGTCATTGTTTGGATCATTAAAATCCAATTTGCCGAAATATAATTACACATGGTTGACTACATCATGCTTTTAAGTAATGAGTTAAAACAAACTTTATACTTATAAAACTAACAAAATGCTTAAACTGTATATCAAAGCATACCTACAAATCTTAAGTTGTAAATCTTAATACTAATCACGTAACCATGTATAATGGATATGGATATAGATAAAATTTAATTTGTTCAAACACTAATTCACCGCATATGTGACTAATCACCTGTGCATCATGGATCGCAGCGCATCAACTGCAGCTATGTGCTTTCATCCCGCACCATGAGTGCATTTTAAACGAAGCCTATAGGCTAGAACTAACTGCTTTTGTATATAATTTAGAGTGAAAATCAATGTTTGAGCTTCAAAACGGTCTAGAATTAGGGAAAACAATTCACATAAACAAAATTCAAACCAGAAACACAATAAACAGATATTTTAGCAAGATTGATGCACAAAGATACCATAAAGTTGTTTGATTATGAGTCTAGGTCAATTGCAATCAGGTGAGGACAGTAATTGAACCAATAAAAACAAAATGTAGCTGAAAATAACATGAGTGAACACATAAATGGTGCTAGAAAGATTGATTCTTACCAATTGCTCCAGTAATCCGTCATTTGCGTTGCTTTCGTATCAAATTGTTTCGACTCATCGTCATCAGACGGATAGGGCCTAAATTCGGTCTTCCTGGCGAAGCAACGGTGATGGTTATCGGAAGGAAGAATCAATTGATTTCACAAACAGTTGTTTGTTCGATTTGCGTCAGATGTTTATGAAACCTGTATTTACTTCAAGGATTTTACTTACAAGAAAACATAGAAAAAACTTTAGAATGGGAAAATCATAAATGTGTTAAAAGATTAATAGTAATACTTTTTTTTTAATTTTTTTTTAACGGCTAGCCTTGCATGGGATTAAACTCATGATCTTCCATTATAAGAGGCAAGGCTCTATCAAGTGGGCTAGTTTCACATTGGGACTGATATTTAGTTAACCAATTAAATATTTGGGGGAAAAGTTAAAAAGGTTTTATATTTAATAATTAATATATATATATAACAATAATCCTTCTTATTTAGGTTAACCTGACTAGTTTTTAAAAATATATTCGAAACTCAACCCTTTTAATAGTTCGGATTAATTGTGTTGACTCAAATAATATGACTAACATTTTTAAGCCAAAAAACTCAACCCTATTGACGGGGTAACACCCTACAAGTGGTCGAAATAGGGAAGCAAGAAGGAGCCACAGCTCCCCCTCCGGATGCTAGCCCAAGCCGCGGCACAAAGGGAATGAGGAAAGAGTTGCAAGCACCAGCAATGGACCTATTGACTGGGTAACATCCAAGAAAGACAAATGACATTTGCAGAGGAACTTATATAGTTGCGGCTCAGAGGTGTAAGGGTAACAACATTTGAGATCCAACACCTTAGTTTATTTTGAAAATGGTCACGAAAGAGCTAACTTAACAAACATACAAAGAAACCTCTTACCTTATGTACGAGAAGATGAAGACAACTAAAGAGTCAAAAAATAAACCAAAAAACAAATATCAACTATTATGACAAACCTCATTTAAACAAAGAAACTCTTTACACACAAAGAAAAAAGGCCAAAACCAAGAAAAATGTACCAAGATGGCAGGTAATAAATTCCCGACAAGAAAGGAAGACTTGAGACTTTATAAAAAATCCACTATAAATATCATCCAATAAAAACAAGAATGAGACAAAAAACACATAGCATATTCATCACACACACATACATCTTCATCCAACTCGTGTGTTGGCAATAACCATTGCACTACTAAGAGGCTGTAACACGTTATGTGTTAAGTCTTGTAGCAACAGCTATTAAGCTTACTGGGGTTCGGGTGTGGGTCTGTTAGCGGGGTTTGGGTATTTTCGATACCCCTATTAGTTAGGGGTTGTTTGGTACCATCTAAATGGGTCTGAATGTGTCTGAATCTGAATGGTTCAGATTCAGACCATTTGTTTGAAGGAAAAAAACACATCTGAATGGGGTAGAAGGTCTGAATGGATGTCTAAATGGTTCAGACTTGAGAACAAGTCTGAATGGAAAGGAACCATCTGAATGGAAGGGAAATCTCTCGACTGGGCGCCCCATCTCAACAGCGCTTTTGAAAACCACCGATCTTCGCTGTTCTCCGCCCCTCTCCGCCGTTCGCCGCCCTATCTCAACAGCCCTTTTGAAAACCACCGCTCTCCGCCGTTCTCCGCCTCTCTCCGCCGTTCGCCGCCCTATCTCAACAGCCCTTGTGAAAACCTGTAACAGCAAGTACCAGATCGTCCGGCAAGTCCGTACGGTACGTGTACTTTCTACAGTAACTATGTGTACTTATATGATTGTGAACAGTACTTGTATTAACAGAATCCTAAATACAAGAAATCGTTGTACGTATTTTCGTATAAACTTAAATACATTAAGTACAACGTACATTTGAAACATTAGTTGCGTTTATTAAGTGAAAACTTAATTACAGTTAACACAACAAATCATGAGAAACAACGATACTCAAAACAATACTCAGAAACATATCGGTTGCGATCTGATGTCCACAATTGACAGGAATCAGATGACCGACAAGTCAGTACAAGAGCAATGTGAAAACATGATGTTTAGTTGAGTCCGACAATGAGGAAACACAATTCAAACATAATTACAGTGTTATTTCGGAATAACGAGCTGACAGTGTGTTTGCGTGGGTGACGATTCACACAAACATATCTGTGAGTTTAGAGTTCTGAAATAATGACTGAAAAGTAGAAAACAAAAGTCAGAAAGCAAAACCATCGTCGTATTCGTTCGAATGACGATTCGAACGAATTACGCGCGAAGGTGACGCGATCTGACGAAACGAAAACGAAAACACGGCACGAACGAAAATAATTTAATAAAATAAAATAAATAACATTTTACAATTTTGAAACCCATCAAAATAATTAAATTAAACTCTTTTATCTATAACATTTAAACTACGCGTAATTTTCCGGAAACGTGACGAAAACGCGAACCGAGCAACGAAAACAAACCCGAACTCACTCGGGGTATAAATACCCTTAATGAGTCCAAATAACCCATTTCTACTCTTTCTTCCCCACTTGAAAACCCTAATCCCGGTTTTACTCCTCCACCTCCATCTTTGAACTTCACAAGCTCATAACTTCCTCATTTCTCCACGAAATCAAGTGATTCTTTCGCCCACGCGTAGCCCTCGACATCCTCTACACGAAAGTACAACAGATCTAAGTCAAAACCCACTGAAAATCCAGGTAAATGGCTGTGAAAGCTTCGAAAATTAGGGTTTTTAAAGCTTTAGTCGACCACCCTCTCTAAATCGGCTTTAATCCTTCTACCTTGCATCTTACACCTTCGAGAGCCTGGTAGGACATAACACCATCACCGAAAACCCTTCTTGGCCTTCATCTCACCTGGGCCACGGCCGAAGCAAGCCACCAGCAGGCCGAATGGCACAAGGCCGAAAGGCCTAGGTCGAATGGCTCTTCCTCCCTCATTCGCCACCTTATTCGCCACAACCCATTCGACCCTGCTATTCGTGGAGCCTCCACATTCGACCAGAGGTCATTCGGGGAATACCTCATTCGACCATCATCAACTGGGAAACCACATTCGGCCGAAGATAACTCCCATTCGATTTGTACCATTCGGAGCTAACTCATTCGACCATCAAGGCCTTTATTCGGCAGCCATGTTGTTCAGCACCACCCTCATTCTGTCGACATACCCCATACACCCTAACAAGACTAATGTGGCCAAAGAGCCAGTTAGTAATTTACTCCGGCCCAATAAACTGCCTTGGCCCATTTGTTTTACATCTAGGTCCAAGGTTACCTTAAGGGCCTCACTACTACAGCCCAGACAAATTAATTGGGCCACATAATCTTCAGGCCCAGCAATATATTATTTTGGCCACAATCAGTTCAAAGATCTTGTTGACTAATAACCGGTTAGGCCCAGTGAATGACTTGGCCATATGGTTAATCAATGGGCCCAACTGTAATTAACAAGGCCCAACAGAAACCAGCTGGCCCAACAATCCACCTTCTTAGCCCACTTCAGTTTAAGGCAAACCCTACTTGATTAGGCCATTTAATTAGCCACAAGTTCTTCTGACCCAATTAACCTTATTATAGCCCAATAACCCCACACAGGCCCAACAACCATTACTTTTGGCCCACATTTGATTTCAACCCAAATGAACCAGGCCCAGTGGGGCCCAAGTTCTAACCTACTTCGAGCCTTGATGACATCCACGGGCCCAGCAAATTCAGCCCGAGGCCCACATATATTGAACCCAAGGCCCATTTTTGAGGCACTTGTCCTAATTTTGGGGCCACTTTGCAATTGGCTGGGCCAACAGCCTATTTCTGACCCAAATATGATTCCTACAGCCTATTATAACTTCAGGCCCAACAATTCTTGACTGGGCCCACCTCTGGCCCAACAATTTTCCTCGTGGCCCAATAGAGGCCCATAAGGACACTTGAATTCTAGGCCTTGTAACATTTGGCCGGGGCCTTGTATTCCAATAGCCCATATCATTGGCCCACACATTCCAATAGGTCTTACAACTCTCAAATGTTCAATGTTATTCCAAGGCCCAACTTGTTACACAAAGGCCCAACTAGTAACTTGGTCACATTGTTCGGTCCATATTCCATGTTAGGCCCACATGGGTTTAATACATTTCATAAGATCAAAACAAGATATGTCAAAAGAATGTTTGCTTAATTAATTCATAATTATGCAATAAATGTTCAAAACGTACAAGATCAACAAAGACGAGTTGGAAAATAAGCACTAAGTCTCTTATCAAAGCAAATGGCTTGTAACTAATGACAAGATGATAACTTATAATGTCATTGACTTAAATCAAATATATGGGACCGAACGGGGATCATGACCAAGTCTTACGCGTATTAGCCAACTTTAGGGCTAACACCTACACCTACACACACAAACCCTACAAACTTATACTTACAAGTTTCAACAACGTGAAATCAATACAGGATCGTGAAAACAAACTCAATTACAATACAGAGCGCGTGCATTCTTTTGTTTAAGCTAAGTCAACCCAGCAACTACAAGGTGAGTTCATTGCCCCTTTTCTAACATTTTGTTTTAAAACGCGGGGCTGAGAAGCATGCGTAAACTGTTTTATGTAAATTGTTTACTTGAATGCTTTTATATGTTTACATGTATAACTGTTATCTTAGACTCCTGTTTAGGTAACTGTTATGTATCAAAGAACTATTTTCAAAGAATTAAAGACCTCAAACAAAGAACTATTTTCAAAGATCTATTTTCAAAGAACTAACGATCTATTTTCAAAGAACTATTTCAAGAAGGTGTTGTCAAAGAACTAACGATCTATTTTCAAAGAACTGTTTCAAGAAGGGGTTGTCAAAGAACTAACGATCTATTTCAAAGAACTAAGTACAAAGAACTATTTTGAGGAACATCTGGGAAATGCTCAAAGATAACATGTGCCAAAGAACTAAAGAACTATGGACGGTCTAAAGAACTATGAAAGCCTATATATCAAAAGATGTCCTAGCTAGACTGATTGATTATAGGTCACATGTTTGATGAGGTTTACAGATCTCCTTTACTACTAAGTACCATGATTGACAGACTAGTCTACTCGAGTTGACCAAAGGCCCCAATCATTAGGACTTAGATTTTATTAAATGTTTATTTATTTATTTACTTAAACATTTATACCGATTATACAATTACTGTGTTTGATAATGTTGTGTGATGAACTTGTGAAATCAACATGGATTTCAATTGATTGTAAACACATGGATAACAACAGAAGAACTGATGGAATGGTGTTAAGGGTAAAAATGCTTAATTATCATTAACAACAGTGTCATATGCATATTAGTATGTGGTGGGATGTTGGCTAGGGCTTGTCCCTTACATATGCCCTATATATAAGCATACCGATGTGGATATTACATGTGGTGTTAATGAGGTTAGGGTCTTTACCAAAGGAGACTTTCAAATCATTTACAAATTACAAAACTATATGAACTCACCAACCATGTGTTGACTTGATCTTTTTGCATGACTTCTCAGGTGACGAACAGGTCAATTAGGAAGTCATTACTTCTGGACTAGGATTTCAATTAGAAGACTTAGTATTTTGGACATGCATATTTTTGAAGACATCATTACACATACCATTTTGTATATCTTGTGTAAATACAAGATAGAAACTTATGATGTTAATAGTAGATTTACATTGTTAAATTATAAACAATACTGATGTAATTTAACTTTGTAATTCTATTATATTTAGCAATTCTCAATTATGTATCATGTGCCGTATAACAATTTGATCAAATCCGATTATCACTCACGATATCGCGCCCTGGGAACCTTCCGCCCGACGGGACAACCGATCCTATCCCGCCGGCTCGGGGTGTGACAAAACCTCTCGATGGGGACGATTCGAAGGGCGATGGGGCCGGTTTCGCGATGGTCGATGGGGACGATTCGAAGGTCGACGGCGACGGTCTCGAATTCAGATTCAGATGTACAACCAAACGCTAATGGTTCAGACCCACTTAACCATTCAGACCCTCTTAACCATTCAGATATTTTAATTATTCAGCACTTAATGGTTCAGACCCAACCAAACGGCCCCTTAGTGTTTATAAGGATTTTTAATAAAAGTTGAACTTGCACTTGTTTGTGAGAAGACTATATATTTGTGGAATTAAACCACAATACTATATATTTATTAAACTAGGTTAATAACGCGTTTATTACACGAGATAAATAAATAATATTATTAATTAATAGTTACCGATAAAAATTTAAAGTATATAAGATGATTTTTTTAATATAAAATATGATTAAATATAATTTCATAGATTAAATAATAAAGTAGTTATATTATTTTTTTAAACACTAATTTTTTAAAGTTCGTTTCTTTAAATATTTTGTTTTGTAGAACTATTTTTAAAAATTCTAAATTCTATAATAATTTGGTTTTTTAAAAAGTGTGTTTTTTTAATACTAAAATACTTTCAATGTATTAAAAAAGTCTTATTTTTAATTTTAAATTGTGTTAAAGTTTTATTTAATATTGGATATATTTAATAAGAGAGAAAGACGGGAAAAAAAGCATTAAGGTGCTATATGAATGCGACAAGTGTCTCTTGAAAACCTTTATTTATTAGTTATGTAATATAAAATAAGATGATTATGGATTACTTAGAAAAAGGTTCAATACCCAGCTGGTTTGTAAAGATCCACAATAAACATTACATCTATCAAAAAGAGTAAATTACGATTCTGACACATGTGATTTTAATGTTTTAACTATTTTAACATAACTAAAGGGACTTTGTCCTAGCGGTACCCATTGGCTTTTCAAATGTAAGACCATGGGTTC
Organism: Mikania micrantha; assembly: GCA_009363875.1. NCBI lineage: Eukaryota > Viridiplantae > Streptophyta > Magnoliopsida > Asterales > Asteraceae > Mikania > Mikania micrantha. The sequence continues at coordinate 50,080,825 of CM018687.1, read as the reverse complement.
AAATCCCTCCCAAGTCCCAAGGCAAAATAGAAATCCTTGAGGTAATGGGTTTTCCGGTGCGGTTTCATCCTTAGGTGGTGGTGGGGTCTCAACGGTGGTCATGGTAACTAGACCTTGGTGACGTGGCTTGAAAATCAGTGGTTCACACGTTGAGATCAAATGCCGTTAAAAAAACTATTTTTACATAAAAATACAATCTTCTATTTATCAGCCCATATGGTTTAAACAAATAACAGTTTTGCCCCCTAAACCTTACTATTCTAACATTTTGACCCCCAAACCTATTTATGATTAAGAGTCAAAACTATTAATTGTATAAACCACATGGCTGCATTAACAGAAAATTATGTTTAAAATTGTTAAAACATTTAAATTAGGAAGTGTAGGAGGGTGGTATCGTCATTTTAGTGTTTCCTACCCTTACTCGTAATTTATCTCCTTCTATAAATACCACCCATCACCGGGTCACTCATCGATCATTCTCGGGTCATTTCTAGGGTTTATCACTCAATTCAAAATCACAGTTAAACGTATGAAAGACCGTACCAAATCGGTCTTTCTAAGATCTACAACACCCCAATTATATCGAAATTGACGAATTCCAGCTGAAGTTTGTAAAGATCCAGCACCAATTTCAATTCCACGAAGCAAAACGGTACGCTGTAACATCCAATTTTGTTTTGTGCATACCAATTTGTGATATTAGCGTTTCATCTACATTAGGGTTCCAATTCCTCAAATTTGTTGATTTTCGAACGACTTCTGTATTTTTATTGCAATACCCTTGATGATACGAGGGCTTGAATATGAGCAATGGAGGTAGAGTAGATGACGATGAATTCGAGGAACAGAATAATCGTGTAGGTGTTGATGAATTCGGTAGGTCTATAGCAAAAGTAGCGGTTGCCCAGATATGCGAACGTCTTGGTTTTGATAGTTGTAATGATTCTGCTTTAGAGGCTCTTGCTGATGTTGCTATTAGGTATGTGAAAGATCTGGGGAAAACTGTGAAGTTTTATGCTAATGTGGCAAATCGAACCGAATGCAATGTGTTTGATGTAATTCAAGGTTTGGAGGATTTGGGTTCTTCCACTGGGTTTCCGGGTGGTTCGGACGTTTGTACTAGCTTATTAGGATCGGGTGTGATGAAGGAGATAATAAATTACGTTGAAGTGATTGAAGAAGTCCCTTTTTCTCAACCTGTTCCAAGTTTTCCAATTGTTAGAAATAGGAAATTGACCCCTAGTTTTGTGCAAATGGGTGAAACGCCTGAGTTTAAGCATGTGCCTGAATGGCTACCCGCGTTTCCGGATCCACATACTTATATTTACTCACCGGTTTGGAACGAAAGGACTTCAGATCCTAGGTCAGATAAAGTGGAACTTGCTAGACAAAGAAGGAAAGCCGAAAACTCATTGTTGAGCTTACAAAAACGACTGTTGGCTAGCGGTTCAGCTGTAACATCAACCTCTGAAGTTGCTAATGGCAGTAAAAAAAGCCGGTTTCGTGCGGTTACTGATGGTCAGACGGTAAAACATTCAACAGAAGGTGAGAAAGCAAATATTGAGGGTAAACATGTGAAGGAATCCAGTATGGAGAATCATGTTTCTATATTGGAGACTTTTGCACCGGTTATAGAAGCTTTGAATGGTAGGGTTTCAGAGTCAGGTGTGGATGGAGAGAGAGATTTTTTAGATAAGAGGCCTGCAGTTCGATTGCATTTTAATAGTGGTAGAAAAATGATTGGTGATTCATTGGATTTGAGACTATGGAACAGGGGTACAGGGAGAATTTCATCTTGGTTTGGACGTGATGATGTCATGGATGACAAGAAGCGGAGAGCTGAATATATTCTAAGACAATCCATGGAGAACCTGCTCGATCTCCCTCAATTGTAGATGATTTTACTGAATTGCCCATGATGGCAAACATAGCATCTAACTTTTACTCATAAAGTTAGGGGCTTTGATGAAAATTAGATCAATTTAGTGCTCAGTGTGAATCTTGATTAGTTCCTCTAAGTTCCAGCCTTCAAAACACATCCAGTTTTTTTAAGTTTGCTATAGAGTTGTAGCTTTATCATTCAAAGAAACCATTGACAATTGAACAGGTTATTAATGTGATTATCTTGTTGTCTTTTTCAGTTTGTTACTCTTGTGTAGTATGATTTTGGGTTCAATTGGAACCTTACACGATTCAATAAAAGTTGTGTATCCTGTGCATGAAACGTCTGATTGCCATATTTAATTGTGTAACTTGTTCATGATGATGATGAGTTTAGGATGATAATTAATTATCTACATAATTCGCTTGCTGACACCATGTTGAGACACTACATTTACCGCACTTAGATGGTTAGATCTGAAACTTTGTACATGAACATTACAGTGTATTCTAGCTTGTAATTTTTAATGAAGCAGTTGCAGCTGACATAATGGATACTTGGTTTTAAAGATGGGTGCAGTTGGTTATGCCTAAGCATTATTCTGCATTTCTGTTGCCTAAAGTAGAATTTTTTTTAGACCCAGTGAGTTATGAAGGATCACTGTTGGTTATGGTTTCCTAACAGTTTTAAAGTTAGGTGAAAGGAAAACGGGTCTAATGGGTTAAACAAATTAGATTATTATTGAGATATCATATAATCATAGTTTAGCAATTGTATATAATGCATAATGGACAAATTATCAAGTGAGAACAGTTGCTAGATAGATTGGCTTCTATGTTCTATTGTCTCTATGACTTGTGCCTTCGTAAAAATCCAATCAGAAGAAGGCAAAATTCATAACGTGAGTGATAAGGGACTCGGTTCTCTCGTGAAAAGGGGATAATCCTTCGGTCCTGATTTGTTGTTTTATTATCGCTATCATGGTCCCTTGTGCATGTGTGATTATAAAGTACTCGAGATATGTGAAATAGTTTTTTTTTTTTTTTTTTTTCAAATGAAGGATAGTTTTGACAGACAAAGATATGTGAAGCCATGTTGTAGAAACTAGAATCTATCCTTTGTGAAAAATAAACAAATTCTCTATTTATAGAGAGCTTATGGGCTTTTTAATAGTCTTTTTATTACTCACCAAAATTAAATTTGAGGACTGAATGTGCTATAAATGTTTAAAATTTGGGATTATATGGGTAATTTATAAAACACATAGATCAATAGTAAAACACTAGCAAATCCGAGTTTCCATTTCAACAATTTACTCTTAATCTATATATTGTAACTCTGATTTTCTTTGCAGTTTGACGACTATGTTTTATGTAAGATTTAAATGCAAGGATTACTAATCATCAACCTCTCTAAGAAAAATAGCGTGTAGAATAAGATGTGGCTTAGAAGTAGAGGTGCAGAAACTGGTTAACCAGTCAAAAACCAGTTCGGGTTAACCGGTCAGCGGTTTTAAACATGGGTTTGACTAAAATCGGTTCGGTTTATAACCGTCTTTTCTAACTCTAAAACCTGAACCGATCTAGTAACCGAATCGGTTAACCATTAGTAAACCGATTTTTTGCTTCAACTGGATTGGTTAACAGGTTAGAAAAAAACGGTTGCTCATCTAAAACCTAAAACCGGGTCCAAACTGCCGGTTTCGACCGGTTTATTACCGGTATACAAAAACCGGTTTGGGTCGGAAAACTTTTTTTGTTTTTCGCATATCTACTTAGAAGTAGTATACTCCACCCATAAAAAAGTGGGTTAACATCAAAATCAGTACGCCATAAACAAAACAAACATCAGTTTTAAAGATCTAATCCTCCATTCTTGCTGTCACAAGGCACAGAAAGGGAAAACTACATTACCATTCTACCTTACAATACCCATTGATGATGACGATGAGTTCCCAATATCTTTAAATGGAAGTCTCACCAAGTTACCCCCTCTTCGTCTCGAATCACTCAAGATTTCGTCATCTTTCGACGGACTTTCCTTCGATCGGGACATCAATATCTGTTTCTCCTTTGCAAGTTGCTTCCCAAGTGACAACAATTGCGAATCTTTCTTACTTTGTTCAACTTTCTCGCCTCGATTACTAACAGTAGCATCACATGGTCCCTTCATTCGACAGCTCAACCCGATCTTTGCCTCCTTTTCAATCTGTTTACTCAAAGAAATGATCATGTTCTTGGGAGTTGATTCGATTTCTTTCACTTTATCGTTCTTCCACTTTTCTAGCTCATGCTTCACACGATTAACCTCGGTTTTAAGCGTAACGGCCTTTCTTTCATACCCTACAGCCTTGTCACGCCATTCTTCAACCTTAAACCACCAAAAAGTAACCATTTAACATTTGATTAACATCTTTTTAGACCAGTAATGGAACCAGAACTTCTTAGCCAGAGGGTCATTATTAGTTTTTTCCCCTACCCATTACAGCTAAAGAATCTAGCATATAGTTTTCATTTAAAAACCCACTCTTAAACCAATAACCCAAAATAGCCCGTCAAGATGAAGCCAAATCTTGATTTTTTTTAACATCATTGTAACACATTTAGAACACTATGTTCTTTTATGAGTTTGTGTAAATTCATCACCGTTTAAGAGATACCATCGTTGTAAGTTTTTGATTTACAACACTGTAACTGTTTTAGGCCAAAAAATTAAAACGATGTAAACTATTAAACGGTGATGAATTTTCGCAAACTCATAAAAGAACATAGTGTTCTAAACGTGTTACAATGATGTTCAAAAAAAAAATCCAAGATTTGGTTTCATCTTGGCAAAGTTATCCGGGTTATTGCAATAAAGGTGGGTTATTATTTGTTCACAATCCTATATATATCACGCCCCATTTGTGGTGCACGCATATAATGTATATATGTGTTGGCCCTTAAGGGCAAAAAGTAAAATTGCACTAATTTTAACGTTATTTTACTTATTTTGTAAAAATAATCGTTAAAAGCGTTGAGATGATTAACCTCAAACGATAACTTTCCTCTCTATCCCAATTAGGATAGGGGTAAGGTTTGTCTCTATCCTTCCCCCCCAGACCCTACTCTAAGTGGGATTTTTACTCGGTATGCTTGTTGTTGTTGTATATATATATATATATATATATATCAACAAATTTCAATGACTGAAGGGTCAAGGAACCTCTTGATCCTCCTCAGATTCTACCTCTGATACAAAGACATACATAAGCGCAACTGCGCAAGCACAAGCACAAGGATAAGCGTACTTACTTTGATCATTAGGGATTGGATTTCCTGATTGGAACCAAGAGCTTGAGTCTCCCAAAAGTCTCTTGAAGTTTGAAGCTCTTGCATTTCTTGTCTAAGTTGTCCAAGCATCACTTGCATTTGTGACCATTGTTCAGTATCTGCTCTCACTTGCTCTGCCATCTTCCTAACCAACAACTTGCACCGGCCCGAGCATTTCTTACCTGCTTCTCGCGACACCAATGGATCCTGTCACAATAAGCAGTTTCTTAATTATAGCAAGAAAATCTAAAAAATGTGATCTTTTTACAATTTATGATCACATACCTTTGCTTGACTAGAAAATCTGTTGGATAAAGATAAATGGTCACTAAATTCGATTCGATTCGAAGTAGAAGCAGAATTATTGATAATTGATCTATAATCTTTCTCCGTCTGATCGAATATTCGCTTGGACAACTGAATTTGAAACATAATTACCATTAATAATAGTTATAATAACTTTTAATGAAGATGAAAGATGTCATAAAGCTTACATCAGTGGACTTATTTTGACTTTTGCAAGTCAAAATTGAGCAATCTTCATTGACATCACCATTATAGCTACTCTGCAACTCCTCTAGTTTCTCTGATAGTTTTTTCATTCCTTCCTCTAACACCACTTCCATGTTCTTCCCTTCACAAAGCTTCTTTCTTCCCTGTAAAACATTTGGTGCATTAGGTACTTGTACAATCTGGTTACAAATATAAACATGTGCATCAGCTGGTTGTATGTTCTGAGTAACCCCATATTAACAACTTAAGATCATTATGATCATTTTCAATCAATGTTAGCGTCTCCCGGCCTGACCCGAGAAAACCAACGAACCGAACCAGTACAGCCCGAGATCAACCGATTTCACACAAAATCAGTTTCAATCTTGGGCCGTTCATGTCCGGTTCAGGCCTATAGGATGAGCATCACGGAACGTCCCAACAATTAAACAAAAAACCTATAAACAGACTTGGACTGGCCCGAAACCGACTCGAAACACACAAAATCCATACGTTCCTAAGTTTTTGGTTTTCACTATGGTTGTCCTAAAAGCTCGGTGCTCTTTCGGAAAAAGGCTTAAATAAAGCTCGTTTGTTACAAAGCCGAACCGAGCTGACTCCTTTTGTAACCGAGCCGAGTCAGCGACAAGGCTGGATGGCTCGGCTCGTAGCTCGTTCGTAGGCTTGGCTCGTAGCTCGGCTTGTTTGTACAACATGTCATACCAAAATATAAAAATATACGGTTAATTTTAATAATAATTATACTTTAGTATAATAGTTATAATTATGTAAAAAAAAGAATAAAGAAAATGTGATTTGAAACTCACAAGTCATAAACTCACATTCTAAAATCTAAATTATGTAAAAACCGAGTAAAAAACAAACTGAGCTGAGTTCGAGCCAAGATTTCAGGCTCGGTTTATAATCTGAGCCGAGGCTCAGTTTAAATCCAAACCGAGCTTGCCCCTAGCTCAATTCAGCTCGTGATACCCTTAGTTTTCACCTTATCCGATAATGTTTCAGCCCCCAGGGTTGGTTTGGTCCTTAACCCGTTATCCGGTCCAAACCGATCACCAGTTTGGTTTGATGTTTGGTTTTATACTAAAAATGTACTTACAGAAGCAACAGTTTTTAGAGCAGATTTGAGAGTCTTTTCAATCCGAACTCGATTCTTCTCCAATTTCTTCAACGCAAACTTCCTTTCCATCCTCAAAAAACTACACTCCGCCTGCAACATCTCCGCCTGAAACCGCCACCTCTCCTCAGCCAACCGGCCCAACCGACCACCACCACCGTCTTCTTCCTCCGCCGGAGCACGAGAGAACTCCCTTTCTACACCAAACAAGCTCTCCAGTTTCCCCTTGTAGTTATAAGTCTCTATCACCTCCGGCTCGGTGTGTTTATTACCGGTGGTTCTGGTTTTCCTCCGGCGAATGGTGTGTCTTGATATTTTATGGGGTATAAATAGCGTGCAGTGGAACCTCGTAAGAAGGAAAAAAACATAGATTCAATTGGTTAATTTAGTTTGATTTATATGAAGGATTTATGCTGTTTGTTGTTCTTCGAAACTCGAGGTTTACATAAACATAAACCCAAGAATTGAAGTTTAGCCACGGGATGTGGCATGCTTTAATTCTAGACGCCTATTATTTTTTCTTCTAAAATCTCATTAATTGCCATAATATAATATATTTGAAAAGTTGTATCTTATGATTGATGAGTCGATGTTTTTTTATTTATTTTATTTATATTAAATAGACTAATTTTTTAAGCAACGAGAACACTTGATTGACTAATATGTTTTTGAAAGGAAGTCCGTATATCAATCATACCATATATATGTGCTGGTCACGTAGGCCAGCTTTTAGAACACTATATATATATATTATGTGAGCCATTAATTTAGAATCTTGAAAATAAACATGTGATCCAAATTAAACCTGAATAAAAAATTGGGTTTTGAATAAAAAAATCATTTTTAATATGGGTTAATGTGGACCACATGTTTATTTTCAAGATTCCAAATCAATGGCTTACATATGGTTATAGGGTTTTCTCTTTAAGATTGGGTTTTCATTGGATTCAATTCATATATATATATATATATATATATAGGGAGGTATTCAATTAAGAACCATTTTTATGTTAGGAACTTGAGAACCACATAATACACTTGTACATTATGCTTTAAGTTTTGTACATAGAGTGGTTATTTAAAAGGGTAAAATAGTAACTTCTCCTACTTTAAAGGAAAATTACTTTTATACCCTTTAAAAATGTGGTTCAAAATTAGTTCCTTTGGTTCTTTCATATTCAGTGGTTCTCAATAGAATAAGTCCCTATATATATATAGGGGAGAGATATTTTAAAAGGCTAAAAACCATGAGAAGTGTGAGAAGCAACAAGGAAGTGACATGTGTACATTAGGTTAAAGGGTATAAATGTCAAAATAAAAGAGGAGGTTGCACATGCAAGTCACATGCAACTTTATCCATTTTTTTTAAACGTTCGTAACTATTTTACACGTTAACATTTTTTTAAAAAAATTACACCATAAAATCAAACGTTTTTTTACCTTTTTAACGAGTATAATATTGCTATATTAAAAAAATTAACAAAACTAGATGTTCATGAAACTTGCGTTTTTATGGTGTTTTTGAAAACTACTAGCAGAACATAAAAAACCACAGGGCATTTTATGGTGTTTTTGAATGCAAAAAACACCATAAACACTTAAGTTTAAACCTGGTGTTTTTTAAGTTTCGTTTTATGGTATTATCGAATAAAATATATTGAAAAACACCATAAAGCACATTTATGCTTGATTTTATGCTGTTTTTGCTTTATGGTGTTTTTGCAGGACGAAACTAAATGTTTTATGGTGTTTTTGAGCACTAAACAAAATAATAACGCTTAATTTTGCACTTGGTGTTTTTAAAGTACATAATTTTACATAGGGGCATTTTATGGTGTTTTCTATGTGTATTTGCTGAATAAAAATACAACATGCATTTTAAAGATAAAACACCATAAAACATTGTTATTCGAAGAAAATTGTGAACTTAAGAAAAAACATATAGAAAAACACCATAAAGCATCATTTTTCTTTTTGTTTATTCATTAAAAAACACTATAAAACAAGTAATTTTATGAACATCAAAAAACCATAAAATGTTTAGTTTTCATGCACCTACGATAAAACACCAAAATTCGCAAAACATCACGTTGATTTACAAAATAAAACGAATGCATGTATTCAACAACATGTGCATTTGCTGAATGAAAACACCATGTGTATTTCCAAGATAAAAACACCATAAAATATTGTTATCTGAGAAAAATTTAGAAGTGGCGTAAAATAAACACCATAAAACATTTGTTAACATTTTTGTTTATTTAGTGAAAAACATCAAAGTAGGGGTGTTCAACGGTTCGGTTTTCGGTTTAAACGGTTTATTCGGTTCGGTTTAAACGGTTTTGAAAATTTTTTTACGCCAACCGTAAACCGAACCGAACCGTATTCGAAATGAGGCAAACCGAACCGAATTCAACCGTATTCAATTCGGTTCGGATTCGGTTAAGAATCGAATAAACCGTATTAAACCGAATTCAACCGTTTTGATTTAAAACCTAAAAAACCTAAACTTAGCAAATGTTTTGAATCAACGTAATTGTTCAAAATTTTTCATTGTCCACAATATAAATTAAAACATAAAAAATAAATAAAAACCTCTGAAAAAGAACATAATCGGTCTGCACGAATACATAGAAATTTTCCATTCTTAGAATTGAGTTATACAAATCCGATAGAGAATTCATATCAAATCGATTTAATATTGCAAATACGTGTTAGTTTATGCAAACGATTTCTTAATAATGATCGGTCTGCACCTGTTAGTAAATGTAAACACGAATATATAAAAATCACGTTGATCGGTCTGCACCTGTTGATCGACGGGAGTAGGGTTGTGCAGATTGACCGGTTGAAGGTGGTGATCGGTTGCAGGTGCTGGTTGCGTTTGCAGGTGGAGGTCGGTCGACAGGTTGAAGGTGGAGATCGGTTGCAGGACCTCTTCTTTGGCAAGTGGTGACCGAGAGAGTAGAGATGAGAGTGAAGAAAAGGGTTTGTAAGGAAGATGGCGGTTCTTCCTCTTTTCCTCTTCTTTTGTTATTTAATTAGGGTACAAGACACACAAGATAAAAAAATAAAAATGTATTTCTAAATTTTAATTCGGTTTAAACGGTTTAACCCGAATAACCGAATAAACCGAATTCCAAGAAAAACCAGAACCGCAAACCGACCCGAAACCCGAATTGGTAAAACGGTTACGGTTTAAACCGAACCGTAAACCGAATTTGTAATTCGGTTCGGTTTTTTTCGGTTACGGATACGGTTTGGATAACGGTTTTAAACGGTTTACGGTTTTTTTGAACACCCCTACATCAAAGTGTTTTATGAGCATTCAAAAAAACACCATAAACGCTAAGTTTCATTAACCTACGAAAAAACACTATAAAAAACCAGTTTCTTAAAACATATCAAAAACGCCATAAAATGTCACGTGGAGTTTTATGTTCTGCTAGTAGTGTTTCAAAAACGCCATAAAAATGCAAGTTTTATGAACATCTAGTTTTGTTAATTTTTTTAAACAATTAATATTATACTCGTTATAAAGATAAAGAAATGCTTGATTTTATGGTGTAACTTTTTTTAAAAAATAATAACGTATAAAAAAGTTATGAACGTTTAAAAAAGATGGAGGAAAATGCATGTGACTTGCATGTGCAGATTTTTTGCTAGATCTTCTCATTCTACCCCTACTGATGGTTTTAACTTATAATTAATTACGAAAATACCACCAGATTAATCTCATCCACAAAATAAATTGATCTAATGGTTGAGATCCCTTCTCACACTTCTCATGGTTTCTAGACTTTCCAGCCAAACCTTATACTATATATATATATATATATATATCGTATTGGTTCAAATAAAAAAGGGTGAGAAATATATTTTGTTACTCATAAACCGGCTAAATGAACTTCGATTGACTTATTCTAGTGGCGTTATAACCGACTGGATAAAGACTTGACCACGTGCTACGCAAGCGTCACATAGAAAAGATGTGTAATGACATAATATAACGTGTGAAAAAAGTAAAAGAAGAATTGAGTTTTTTTATTGATTCAAAAAAAAAAAAAGAATGTCATTTAGCTCATAACCAATCACTTACCCAAGGTACGTACGAGAACATGGCCAAAAGACATCACACATGAGTCAACCCTCGTGACAAAACTTTACAACAAAGTTATAGGAAGTATACTTATAAATTTTTAGTAAATAAATACTAAACATAATATAATAGGAGGAGATGGACAGTGTTTAATGTTTGATTATCTCCCTTCTCTGCTTTTAAGTTTCATTGGCTTATACCAGCACGACAACATATTGAATAAAAAAATTTCAGCATTTATTTTATAATTTTGGATGCGTTTATTCCATATATAAATTCCTCTTGAAAATATGCATCCTATTAATTTACTTTCCTTTTTTTTTTTTTGAGCAGCAACAATGAAATTTATTCATTAAAAAAGGCAAGCAGGAAGCTAACAAATACACCAAACATTATACAATTCCTTGACACCACAAAGTCATGTTAACACCAACAGCATATAATAACTATCATAGCTTAAGAACCCCTTTCATTGGAGAAACATTCCACTTTTGCCGGTTAAAATTCATATTGCGACTCCTATTAGATATCCAAGAAAAAGCTTGAGTTTTAATCTCATCTATAATGTTATCCACTGAGCATCTTCTTTTATCAAAAATACAGTTGTTTCGAGTCGACCATATACACCATATGGAAGTGTATATGATTAAAATAGTTACTTTTTTAAGCAACCCTTTCCAACCCTTAAGTGCCTTTAGCAATTCCTCCACTGAAGAAAATCTAATCAAATCTTCATTTAACCACCAGGAGAGTCTTCTCCATATCTCTTGAGCAAAAGGACATCTTATGAAGATGTGATCAATATCTTCAAGTTCTCCCAAACATAATTGACACATTGAAGGGATTTTGGTTACTCCTCTGGATATCAAGTTTGAGTAAACAGGGATTCGATTTAAGGCCACTCTCCAAATAAAACATGTGACTTTAGGCGGAATCCATTTCAACCAACATACATAATCATTAATCGAATGAATGGTTGAATGAGTACTAAGCCATTCCATACAAGAACTTGTTGAGAACTTCCCTGGTGCATCTGCAACCCACTTCCATATGTCATCTCCAACATTAAATGTGTAACACTTGATTAATTCTTCAAGTTCTAATATTTCCTCTTGTAGGGTCGAATTGTCTTCATGTTTTTTCCAATTCCATTTGAATTTCAACCCCTTGTCTCCCGATGTACTAATTCTTTGAGCAATAGTGCATTTCCTTTGGGCTTCAATGTTGTACAAATTTGGGAATAATTTTTTAAATGAGACCAATCCATACCATGTGTGATGCCAAAATAGTGAGCAGGAGTTAAGACCAACATGTATTCTTAAAATTGAAGAAATTGATTTATCAAATTCCATAAGATCTATGTTTATGCTTGAGATGGATGACCAAGAACCCCCTAATGACTTCTTGCTTAGCTTATCCAAGGATTTGAATGAAACTTAGTGTATTGATTGTATACATTTAGCCCATAAGCTATTAGGTTCATGTAATGTCCTCCACCACCATTATGTTTACACCCAAATTCCATTTTGATAGGGGTATTAATTTACTTTCCTATATGTTTTTTTATAGCAATCTACTAATATTACAACATTTCATTCATTAGAAGGGGTATTAGCAAGGGTGTTTCTATTTACACTTTATTCTGCATCCTAACTTATAAATATTAGAAACTTTTTTAACTATTCATTTATTACTACATAAACATTAGAAAATTAATCTTTCACTAAATGTTATCTAACAAATAATTATTACTTTCATTAACTTTATTTGATTGTGTTGTTAACTATGATTTATTAATTTGTATTTAATATTAAGGTTCGAACATATATTATATTAATTTGTGTTTGTTGTGGGGCTTTATAAGATAATTTGTTATTCACTAGTTATATTATGTTATACTATTGTGTAATTATTTTTCAGGTGTATATAATAAAATGATATATAATAAGTTTATTAATTAGTAAAGTTAACATGTGTATAAAAGAAACATAGAGTTAAAAGTTAAAACAACAATTTGATCAACTATAAATCACATAAAGCAAACCTTAACTATAACAACCTAAGACTCCTTCTGGATCTACGAACACTCTTCACATATTTACAATAAACACTCTCTCTCTGTTTTTTTTGAACAGTTAACAACTGGTTATATGGGATCACCTCGCAAATAGATCATCTTTCTGCCCAAAAAACAGAACGTGATGGCTTGACTCACCTGCCCAGATGAAACCTACAACTAGAAAAACCCAAGACCTTTGATAAAAAAAGTCAAGGGGTTACCACTATGCTAGAAGCGATTTGGATATAAACGTTTTATCACACCAACATATCACCTTGATTATTTGCCTCTTTGATTTTGTCTTGCTGGATTGCTTTTATATCACGAAGGTTTCAATGATGATTCAAAATATCTCCTACCATATACAATATTTAATAATACTTTTAAAAATTTTGGTACCTTGTTTAATTAAACATTTTTTAATTACTTGTCGAACATATCATTAGTCAATCCGTATCCCATTTGACAAATTACACCAGTACTATTTTTTAATCATCTCTTTGTTCGAACCATGGCATCTCTATACTCAAATCATGTAATATTCGTACAAACATGTCACAACTCATTTGAAATTGACGCCTAAACATCTCAAGCGAGAAAGTTGGATTATTTACAAAATAGTTGTCTAGTATAAGCTTGGTAGCAAGATGGCGATCATATTTTAGACACACTCTTCATTAAGTCTGGTAAAATGTGCGGGTTGCGTTGGGTAATAGGACAGAACAGGTTCAGGTCAGAATAGATGCGGGTTAGAACATGTTTTATGCAAAATCTATTTGGGTCAAAATATATTTTTTTTTTTTAAAAAACTTCAACTTGGTTTAAGTCAAAATGTGTTGAAACTACACAATTTGTCTATTATGATAATTTTTAATGATTTTCTCATCAAATATGTTATTAATCATTTTTAAGCGTTTGACCCCATTCCATTCACATAGTTTTTAGCTTACCCATCTTAACATGTATTGTGTTAAAGTGTAATCTATCTCAACTCATTCCATGCTATCAAATTACCTATATAAACCCATTATACAATAATTATTCATCCAAAGCAACTAATTTCTTTTGATTTGGGTGGAGATTGACTCCTCTGCTCTTCATGCTCTTGGTTGATAAATTCTATTAATTGTAGCCTCATTTGAACCTAGGTTGTGAACGTGTATAAAATTGCATATTAATTGTAGCCACATTTGAACCTAGTTAAAAAATGTTTTAATTTTTATTTTTATTTTTATGACCATTCGACAGTCGAAAGATTTTAGAAAAACAAATTAAAAAGAGCTACGATCATACTCATATCACCATTTACGTGTGTGAGAAGTGGTGTTTCAAATGTGATCATGTCGTAACTAGTAATGCTCACAAGTTATACCAATTGTCCTTATAGAGTGTGGTTGTTTTATAAAATTACGACTAAATAAATAAATATATTAGTAATATATATATTATGCTTGTTTTATTTATGAGGTTATTAAAAAATCAATGTTGCAAAAAATAAATTTTAAGATATTTTTGTTTTTAAATATTATATAATTAAAACAAAAAAATACACCCACACCCCATAGACGAGTTGATAAATTTTAAAAGCTGAGAAAATATAGGTTCCTTTGAACCCAAATTAATGTTTGTCAAATTATGTCTTATTTCTTACACGTGCATTGGTAACCGAATCGTGAGTTGGTAGTTATATTTGTAAAAAAAAAAATAGAAAAATCCATTTTCTACAACCTAACTCTCCAAACCTAAGTCACTCCAACAACTCAAGTCACAACCTAACATTTTCAAATAATTTTAAATCAAATTTAGTTTTTATTTAATAACTTGTATAATTTAACTTTTTTTTAAAATTTAATCACACAATCTTGTTTGTTTATTTTTTTTAACATCCCAATATAAATTTTATTAAAAACGGAGTTATTTTTAAAAAAAAGATTTTTTTTTTAAAAACATGTTTTGAAAAAAAAATACAACATGTCGGTTTATAACCGTTTAGAAAAATAATAAGTATTTTTTTTAGATAAAATTTTTTTTATTATTTTAAAAACAATGATAAGTCATATTTGTATAATAAATATATTAACAAAACTCGAGTTACCAAAAAGGGCATATGTTTCAATGGTATCAAGGTGTGTTAAGGTGATTCTTCTTAAAATAAGTTGAGGATTTTAGTCCCATACTTCATAGTGGACAATGATGAAAAAATTTGCTGTTAAAAAAACTTGAGTTGGGTTGGGTTGTTAATGTGTGTGAAAAATTAAGTTAGGTTGTGTTGTGTAGGTGGAAGAGAGATAAATTATTTTTTTAATAAAAGGTTGAGTTGGATTGTGTCATTGATGTGGAAAATTTTTATAACTTATATTTTAAAAAAAAATAATAATATTTAAGTAGTATATTATTTAAGAGATAATTACATTGTGTCATTGATGTGGAAAATTTTTATAACTTCTATTTTTTTTTTAAAAAAAATATTTAAGTAGTATATTATTTAATAGATAATTACATATTTTCCCTTCATAATTTGTAAAATACATATTTTCATAAGTTACAAATTTTCAATGCATAATGTACAATCTGTTTAAAACATGATTTAGAGAAACACGTAATACTACAAGTTAAAAAAGAAATATTTAAGTGCCCATATATTTAACTGCTAAGGGATAATTGGACCGTTGGAGAAGCATGTAAAATTTTAAGACTTTTCCAAGGGTTATGCTAAATATACCCCCATTTGTATTTTTTTTACTTGTCGTACCCCCTCCTTAAGTTTTTTAAATATATACAAATAAACCTTATGTTTTTAATTAACTAAAAAGATCCATAAACCTTTAAACAAAAACGTGAGGGACTGTTTTTACAAAACTCAACATCACGGAATCATTATCATCATCAATTCATCGTTTAAAAATCAAATAAATACGAAATCTAAGCTTAAATAACCATAGTCGAACTCAAACTCAAAGTCTATTAAAACGAACATAAAACTCAAAATTAATTGAACCCCAAACAATCCTTTAACCTCTGCGAAACTCTCTGCGTAAACAAAAGTTATTCACAATCTTAACACAAATCAAGAAAAAGGCATGTAAGAACCCGACGGTTCGACTTCGGTTCATCAAGCAACGAACATGAATTAGTTAGCTAAGGTAAGTGTTTCATATACAATTACACTCGTTTTTGTTCGAGGAACGAAAGCCCTATGTTTGTAACAACAATCGGGCCTAAGTTCAATCGAATTTGAACAAAGAGGAACTAGGGTTCATACAATTAAATCTGATTTTGGATGAATTTAATTTTATATTTTGTATAGGGTATGACAAGTAAGAGGGGATACGTTTAGTATAATTTAAAGTAAAAATAATATTTGGTGTATTTTGGGCGTGTTATATAGTTGAAGGGTTGATTTTAACAAATTTATATTTAATATTTTAGGGGAGAGGGTATGACAAGTTCAAAAGAGAGGTACATTTAGCCACACCCCTTTTCTAATCATAACATAAACAAAAAAACACGGCAAACGCCAATATTTTCAAAGTAAATAACTTGTTTAATTCAATCAAGTGAGATTCTCAATTTTGAATATGATAAATTTTATAATAAAATTGGTACATATGGACACCAAATATACTAATATTTTATTCCAAACCTTTCTAGGATTATATAAAATATTTGGATGTGATCCCTACAAATATATATATTTTTTTACTAAAAAGAGTATAATGATTTAGATTAAACTCATAGAGAAAAATGAATGAAAGAATTTTAAAGGATTTTTTTACTTTATTTTTTTTTAATCTTATAACCTTTTAATTTGATTTGATGGTCTCCTTTAATGTAGCTTTCTTTTCTCAAAAGATGCATGTAATATTTGGTTATATATCTTTTTTTTTTCTAAATCTTATAAATAGTTATGTCACACAGTAAGATTTTCAAAGTATGATCGATTGATTGATACAACTTTTTCTTATGATAATATTTTCTTTTTAAATAATTAAACAATAAAATCTAACTTTTTTTGGATTTAATTTTATTATAGTGTTGTATATATGTTTTTAAAAGAGTAAGTTACGGTTTTAGCCTCTATGGTTTAAGTGTTTTAACTATTTCGGCTCAAAATAAAACTTTTATCAATTCAGCCTCTGTGGTTTAGACAACCAATGTTTCTGGCCCCACCTATAGTTAGGTTTTGGCCAAAACCGTTATAATATTTAAGTTTGAGGGACAAAAACCGATAGTTGTTTAAATCACAGGGACTGAATTGATATAAAATCTATTTTTGGTCGAAATAGTTAAAATACTTAAATCACAGGGTCAAAACAACAATTTACTCTTTTTTTAATTTATACATGGTAATATGTTTTACAATATTTAATGTATCAATTCATATTAAAGATACAAAATGTTTAATTGTAATTAATTTTTTTTGAATAATGAAACTTTGAAAAGATAAATATTTTGAAAAAGTTGGGAAATTTGGAGAAAAAAAATTATCCAAATTATTATTTCTCTCATTTACTACGATATCACTTGTAAAATTTTATTTATTTATGCTCTTTTTAGATAAAAAATAAGTTTTTATTGAGCCCCAAAATATTAGAATATTTGTTTCTGTTCAGATGAGTATCACACTATCACCAAACACTACATGTAATATACATGTCCTCGCGATGGTGACCTAGTGGTAGGGGGCGAGAATATGTAATGTAGGTCTATGATTCAAAGCTCGACACCACCCAATTTTTTTAGAATCACATGATTTACCTCTTTTATGTTAGCCGTGGGACAGGTCGTTAAGGAACGTGTAATGATGGCGTTTATATTTTTTTACATGTAATATACATACAAGTTTTTTCCAACCAATGTCATACCTACATGTATAGTCTTTGAGTTTCATATTTTATTATTATATTTGTAATAGATAAAAGAGATGTTAGAATTCATAATGAATGACATGCTTCAAATACAATCAAAATGTTTTGAATTAATTAGCTATGGATGATTAAAAGAGAATTTCATAGTTAAGCATGATCAGGTGATAACAACTTATAGTTGAATAACCTTTGTGAGAAGTATTTAGTTGGACAACCAAAATAAACATTTATGCTTTTAATAAGCAAAGCAGATAACATTGGTGTTAAATAATACCGAGTGTTACCTGTAAATGAGATCAAATCTTACAAACTAGATCTAAAATCAGATATACCAATTACAAAATTTTATTCTTGATCAGTGCCGTTCAAAAAAAAAAGATAAATAAAAAATTGTTATTCTTGAAGGAATTTGTGGGGATTAATTACTATACTTCTATTACGAAGTCGAGTTTTAAAGATTAACCTAATAATTTGAAGTTTATATTTGGATTTACTTAATAAATACAGGGGAAAGAAGTTAAAATTAAATAAGTTTCGTTGGAGATTTGAACATTAGCCAGTACGGAATTTTGAAAATAAATTTCAAATAATATTATAATGCTGTCTAAATTGCTATTAGTTAAAGACAAGAGGTTATTTCTAGCATGTAAAACACAGGCGAAATGGTGATGAGTTTTTTAATAGAAACTATTGTCCTTTTTGTTGTTGGTTTTTGTTTTCGAATATACAGTATGACTCGTAAGTCATAACTACGTGCAAATATATTTTTTTAGGATGAATTACATGCTTCTTGAATTTCATTAAAAATTATACTTATTCTGTTTAATTCATAAAATCATACATAATACATTTTTAAGAGTTATTTCATTATAATCTTCATTTTGTTTAACGTTCAGGTTATTGTATAGTATACTTAATATTTTGTTTTACGTTCAGGTCATTTTGTAATATACTAATCATTGTGTTTTACGTTCAGATTATTGTGTTATATACGTATTCATTATTGTGTTATACGTTTTAACTTATTTTATGTTTTTTTATTGTTTTTTTTATATATTAACTAAATTTGTTATTATTTTTTATGTTTCCTAAATTAGAAGTACATAATTGTACTATTTTTACATTTTATTTTTCAAACCTTCTTATTTTTGTAACATATATTTCAGAATTGTGTCATATGTATTCATCATAGTGATTACACACAAGCACACAAAATGATCAAATAGCGCACTAGCACGCACAATTGGAATTCACAAGTAGTGTCCTAACCACTTCTAACATTTTACAATTTTCGGGACGAAAATTCTTTCAACAAGGGGATGATGTGACAATCCGATATTTTCAGGTTAACCTAGTTAACCGAACGTTAACGGAATCATACGAAATTACACTATATCAAAGTAGAAAGGTTAGAATTAAACAAAATCAGTTGCAAAACATTTAAACTACAAGGATTAATCTTGTAATTATGCCAAACCTTTGAATTTTGACTTTGAAGAGTCAAAATTCGAAATTCCTTCAATTGAAACTAAAAATTCATGATTACATAAGGTTGTAACTGAATTAAAGCTTAATAATCATCACAATTATGATCATAAACAAATTAGTACGTTACTAGAACCATCAATCATCGGAATTAATCAAGAAACGGTTCTAAAAGTTGAAACCGTAGCTTTTAACTATCAAAATCACAAAATTCAATCACATTTCACGAAACTTAACTCACAGAGTTCTTATTCAGCACCTTTAGAGTGGGTATCATCCAACAATTCGAAGCAGAAACTACGGGAAGAGAGATCCGATCGAAAGCTTGTTCAAACTCCACCTCCAAGTCTAGATACTTCAATCCGACATCAAATCAGGTAATAAACTACACCCACACAACCTAAAAGGGCCGATTAAGCCTAGCCCTAACCTTATTTTATGGAACAATGACGAATTGAATGAGAACTAATTCTAGGGTTTATCATTCTTTACGTTTTGGGGGTTTCGATCGAAACGAATTCCGAAATCAAATTAATTTATATCCACAGATTCGTAATCATGTGTTTAATGAAAACCCTAAGTTAACTGGATCAAACATCAACGAATTAATGGACTTCTAGTTCTAGGGTTTATCACATAAACCAATTTGGGGGTTTTCATGAAAACAAGTTTAAAAATAAAATTAAATAGTACCTTTAGCTTCAGAAGACTTCGACTAAGCATAACCCTACGTTAATTTTGGCTTCTAATATCGAATTGTATGAGTTCGATCATTAGGGTTCTTAATCAAAAACGTTTTGGGGATTTCGATTCAAATAAGTTTCATAATAGAATTAAACTATACAGTGAGTTTCGGAATTCATCCTTTAACAAAAACCCTATGTTAAACTCTTTAAACAATAAAGAATTGATTGAAATCGAATTCTAGGGTTCATGGAGTAAATCGGGTTTGGGGTTTTCTAAGTAAACAAGGCCCAAAACCTGATTAATCAACACATATAGTTTCGTTTTGATCTATATATGAAAAGCCCTATGTTAATTTCACAAGACAACAACAAATTTGATGAATTCAAGTTTTAGGGTTCGTCGGTTAAGATGGAATTGGGGTTTTTGATTATAACAAACGGGATATTCGAATTAAATGTTATAGAAGGGTTCGAAATAGCTTTTGTAATAAAAACCCTATAATCATTCGGTCTAATATAAACAAATTTAATCAGATTGGATTGTATAAATTAATAACCACATTCGAACTTTGTAAAGACCATTTTGTCGACTTAAATTGATTGATCATCAAATTAAAATTAAGGGTACACTCGTTTAAACCTGTTAAACCAAAGCCCTCTAGTTACAAGTTCTATTGGGCTCGAATTGGGGTCCAATTGAACCCATTTGGTTCGGTTTAATAAAACAAAGGGAAACAGACCCTTTTGTTGGTTAAAAGCATTTGAAAAGGGTTCTGTTAATGAATTACGAAGCAGAAGAGATGGTAGGGAGTGTGTATTGAGGAAGGGAGGTCGCGGGTTCGAACCCGGGCTCCAACTGTTTTTGGGTTTTAAACTATTTTTAGTATTTTTGTCATAAAACATTCGTTTTAAGTCCGTTTTAACCCATTCGAATTGCGTTGAAACCAGAATTCAATTCCGAACGTATTAGAATAATAAAATCTATATTTTGTCATGAAACCATAAACGTGTTTAACGGAATCATATATAGTTGAACGATTTAAACATACGAACTTAAAACTGCGCATGTTTTTATATGTACGTTTCAAACATTCTAACGTACGTGTGTTGACACGTATGTGATTTCAAACACAAAACGACATCCTGAATAACACAACGATTATTGTTTAAACACAGATTCTTCGTAGAGGATTATCTATGCGAGTTCACGTGTGTTTGATCATTCTATTGCATTCAATAGTGAAAGTGAAAGTGCGATGGAATTCGCGACGTGGACCGGAATTCACGTGGGAACGTGAAGACCAGATGAAACAAAAGTACCCACACCTGTTCGCGGAACAGACCAACACTGGCAACACAAGTTGAATTTCGGGACGAAATTCTTTCTAACAAGGGGAGGATGTGACACCCCGTAATTTCCAGGTCAGCTTGTTATTTATTTAAATGTTTATTTAAATACTTTATGTACACGTGGCACTAGAATTAGATTAATTTAGTGTGACACGTGGCACGACAGTACAAACACTGACACACAACAGGATAATTCGTGGAATTATCGGCAAACAACACACACGTGTCAAAGCACACGAACGTTGGTGAACGTCAAGCACATTGTGTAGCACAACACTCGAAACCTCACGAAACACTCACACATTGAACTAGGAAGTTCAAACAAGGCCAAACGATAGTTCGGAAGCGTGAAAACGACGACGAACGGGTCAAACCAATTGAAACAGGCTTATTGGGCTCTCCGGGGGCCCATCGCGGTACGCGATGGCCCAACAAGAAACCCATTCGCGGTACGCGACGAATTTCGGAGAATTTGAATCCCGAAATCCGCCGCACTACGCGGAGAATGTTTTCGCCCGTTGACCGCGGTACGCGACGCACTCCCTGCGACAAAATCTTATAAATCCAAGAACCATGATGCCTATACTACCTTTTCTCATCATTTCTTCGGCTATACACTCAACCTTCCGACCTTCTTCTTCCTCTACACCCCTGCAACAGCCATTGGAAGCCATTGAAGGCCCATTTGAAGCTCAAGAACCTTGAGGAGGACCTTCTAGACCATCACTCTTCATTGCCACCTTCTTCCTCTCATCAAAACCCACGAACCAGGAGGTGTAGAAGCTGCTATCCTCACCATCTCAGGACCTCAGTAGCTTGTGAAGGTAGTACTTCAACCCTTGTGGCTTAAAATCATCACATTTCGCATCTACACGCTCACAAACACACATGCAAGCCCCATGGTCTTGCATGCACGAATTTTCCTTTGTTTTAATCTGGGTTTGTTGATATCTCAGTGTATTATGATGATCTAAAGTGATTAGATGATGTTTTGTGAAGATCTAAGATGATGGGTATAGGCCTTGTTGCTTAAAATAATGATATGAGATGATATTGATGCATGCATGTATGATCTAAGACATATTAGATGCTATTGAATATTGTTGCATGATCTTAGTTGTTGTTGATGATGATTTACATGATTAGATTTGGTTAAAATGGCTTAAATATTGATTTTTGATAAACCTTCTATTAATAGAAAGTTTTTAGTTAAGTAATGGTGATATGGGTGATATTTGACAACATGCATGTCCATGGATTGCTAGTTAAATGCTATTAGAATGATATTGATGTTTAGAATGTGATTTTGATAAGGTTTAAGGTCATTTTTACATAGTTACTATAATTAGTAACTTTTTATTGATGAAATGTTAATAGATTGTGGTTTGGACTATGTTAACATGTTTATATGATGTTAGATGATTTATTAGGATGGTTTATGACATAAAAATGGTTTAGAAATGTTTAAATGGTCATTTTGATGCAAAAACAACAAGGTTACTATTTATAGTAACTTTATTTTTACAAAAACCGATTTGTCAACGTGTTGTATGATTTGGGTATGCTAAATGGCTTATTATGTTATAATGTGATGATTAGATTCTAAGTTAGATGGTTTCCGATGTCTCGTATGCTATAAATGGAAAACTTTCCATTTTAGGAAACTTTTATGTGCTAACATGTTATAAACGACTTATGTGACCTTGTATGATAATGTGCTATGTGTTAACATGATCACTTAGGACTAACGAGCATGCTAGAACTTTAAAAATGTTATGCTTTGTGAACTTTCCAAAAATGGAAACTTACTATAAATAGTAAGTTGTCCATAAACGCGACATGCGCGTCTTGCACACGACGAGCACTTACACGACTGCTACTCGATTCACAAACCGTCACACGGTTCACCAACGGGTCGTTGACTTGACACGGTCAACTCTGGTCAAACACAGTCAAACACGGTCATTGTGGACCAACACAGTCAGACACGGTCATTGTGGACCAACACAGTCAAACACGGTCAATGTGGACCAACACAGTCAAACTCGGTCAATGTGGACCAACGCGAGCAAACACGGTCATTGTGGATCGACACGGACAAACATGAACAACCAAGGGTTGTTGGACACAAACACGAGCACTAACACAAACACTAGCACGGTCACATACACGAACTCACGTACGGTATACGATATAGGTTGCCGGTGACCGACGTGCTACTTGACGATTCAGGAGCTTACGCTTATATACATTCATATCACTAAGGTGAGTTTACGGCCCCCTCTTTACTCTTTTTCAAACGCTTTCAAATAGGGGGAGAATACTAGTTGCATCGAGTCAAACATTTATTACTGTACAAACATATTTGGTGTATTCTGGTTTATTGGACAAACATTAAGTGTTGAACTCGTATTAAGCCCTCACAAAGTCTTACCGTTAATGTACGAACAACGTGGTAGATTTGGATGGATCCATTAGGGAATGACTAACCCCACGGGGCACTATGTTGACTGGATGTCATAACCCGTGCAAATTCTGACCTAACTTGCTATGTATACGAGACATAGCGGAGGCAAGGACAAACAAGTCTAGTTCGGTAGTGACGCACTGACACTTTGGGCCTAGGGCTCGGTACTAACATTGATAAACATCATGACACACTTTTATTACTATATGTATATCAAATCCTGTGAACTCACCAACCATTGTGTTGACACTTTTTCTAACTTGTATTCTCAGGTAACTAGCGCGGCTAGCATGAGGACAGGAATGCACAAATTAAGGGACGAGCATTAGGGACTTACATGCATTCTGTCGTTTTGAAAACATTTTACTTTCATTTTGTTAAACAATGTTGTGTTAAACTATTTACATTTCCGCTGCATTTGGTCAAACATTTGATATTCCGCTGCAATATGACATGATAACTTTTATTCCGCTGCAAACTATTTTATGAGTGTATGTGTCAAACTTGGATTTGTAAACGCATATAGAGGTGTTCTATATGACCTTGAGCTGTGATTCTGGACACGTCACATCCACGTGGACATACGCCACGAGTGGGAATTTGGGGGTGTGACAGACTGGTATCAGAGCCTTGGTTATAGAGAACTAGGTTTGCATGTAGTAAAGTTAGACTATAGCCATTGCTCAACTTTAGACACTACACTAGTTTCACACGACATATTAAGTGCATAGTTTAACAATATGCTTTGCGATTTTATCGGATACTTACGAGCACACCTGTGGAACCCTTAGCGGGTGTTCATATCCGACTACGCTTGAGAACTGTGCGATGGGATTTGTGAAAGGACGGGCACAGGACGGAATGGAACTCTTCAATGTTCTGAGGAAGACTACACTAGCACGATCTAACTCGAATCGAACGCTTTTCACAATCCCTATTCTGGTGCGTAAACCCAGTCACCTGACGTACACTTGCGGACTGGAACCCTAGTGACAGCACTCCGAATATGAACCTCGAGCGCTACTGTGATCACTAGCTTCGGAATGAAGGAACTAGAATGACTGTGTAAGATAAATTGACGATTATGGTGGCCAACATAATCGTGAATTTATAGGTACATACGAGTTCTGGTAAATTCAGATGGTAAGCTACAATCATCAGGGAAATTGGGTAGCACACCGCTGCTAGTACAGACCTGAGCTCCGCTACTTACACCGAACAGTTTATTTCCCTATTGTATTTAGTATTGTTAGAACCTACATGAGCGAGCTAAGCTCATACACATCACTTTGGTAATAGTGATCTTATGAAATCTATTACTGTACTTTTGAAGAAACTGGTAATTTTTCCCTCTGCACATGCTAACACCCTACTGTCTCTAACGATAGGTAATACAATATCTATTGTATATAGATATTACGAATGGCTGGTCAAGGAAAGTGTGTGCGTACAGACAACCAGGCAATCAGTTCTGCGGCTATCGAAGCTATGGTAGAACAACGGGTTAGAAAAGCCATTGCGGATCACGAGACGGCACGCCTGAACAGTGAAACAAGAAACGTGACTCACAACAACAACTAGGAAGGATGTTCATTCAGAACCTTCACTAACTACAATCCTCATGTATTCAAGGGATCGGAAGGAGCGGTAGGACTGCTCCAATGGATTAAGAAGGTTGAGTCAACTTTCAGCTTGAGCGGGTGTTCTGAAAAGAATAAAGTAAAATTTGCTACCGGGACTTTTGAAGGACAGGCACTCACTTGGTGGAATTCGCACATCCAGACACTAAGTCTGGAGACTGCTAACTCAATCCCATGGGAAAACTTCGTCAAGATGTTGAAAAAAGAATACTGCCCTCAAAACGAAATCAAACAACTGGAGGGATTCTGGATTCACAAAATGGAGGGATCCGAGATTGAACAATACACCGCTCGATTCCACGAGATGTGTAGACTGTATCCAGAAATGGTGACCCCAGAATACAAAAAGATTGAACAATACATCAAGGGATTACCTGAACAGATCCAAGGCTTGGTTACCACGGAAGACCCCACACTCATTCAACCCACTATTTGTTTGGCTCATTGTCTGACTGACCAAGCGGTAGCACTGGGTAAGCTACCCAAGAGGGGTGAACACCTGAAGCCCCAAGGGGCCAAGCGGAAGTGGGAGCCAATCAACAACAGGACCTTCTCACCACAACAATCAACCCAACGGTTCCCCGCACCAACAAAAGTCTTTACTACCACTCAATCTGATGTTCAAGGCAAGAAAGTATACCAAGGTAACTACCCCAAGTGCAACAAATGCTCATACCATCACTTTGGCCCATGCAATAGGATCAAGTGTACTAGATGTGTGAAAAATGGACATATTACAAGGGAGTGTCGTGCCAACCCGAGGCCAAACACAAGTAAAGTGACACCACAAAGGCGATGCTTCACCTGTAGCAAGCCTGGCCACATACGCCGAGATTGCTCACGAAACAAGAAAGCAGGAGGCAACACTGCAAGGAGTAAGGCATTCATAGTTGAATCCGGAAAAGCTAAAGATGATCCCAACATCATAACCGGTACGTTCCTTTAAATATGCAAGTGTATTATTTGATACCCTAGCCGATAGGAGTTTTTGTATCTAGTGAATTTGGTAAATTGCTTAATGTTACCTCAACACCACTAGATTATAAGTATGCCATAAAGTTAGCCGACGGCAAGCTGATCGAAATGCAACACGTTTTCCGAGGATGCGTCACGGTATTGGCGGATCACGAACTCGAAATCGACTTGATGCCGGTGACTCTCGGAAGTTTTGATGTAGTCGTTGGAATGGATTGGTTATCCGCTAACCAAGCCGAGATTGTATGCAACGAGAAGATCGTACGAGTGACGTTGCAAGACGGAGAACAACTCTCGATCCATGGAGAACAACGGAGAATACCATTGAACATTACGTCCTGCATGAAGGCAAACAAGTACCTCCAAAAGGGATACACTGGAATACTAGCCCTCATCATGGAACAACCGAAGAAAGAAAGGAAGATTGAGGACATTGCAGTAGCCCGCGATTTTCCCGAAGTGTTTCCCGAGGATCTACCTGGACTGCCTCCGAAACGACAAGTCGAATTCCAGATAGACCTCATACCAGGAGCAACACCAATTGCTAAAGCTCCATACCGACTCGCACCAACTGAGATACAAGAACTGTCTAATCAGTTGCAGGATCGGTTAGACAAGGGGTTTATCAGACCGAGCTTCTCACCTTGGGGAGCACCGGTCTTATTTGTGAAGAAGAAAGACGGATCATTCCGTATGTGTATCGACTATAGAGAGCTGAACAAGGTGACGATCAAGAATCGGTACCCGTTACCGCGAATAGACGATCTGTTTGACCAGTTGCAAGGGTCAAGCTACTATTCGGAGATCTATTTAAGATCGGGTTACCATCAATTGAGGATACAGGAAAATGATATTCCTAAGACTGCCTTTAGAACCCGATATGGACACTATGAATTCTTGGTTATGCCCTTCGGACTAACCAACGCACCAGCGGTATTCATGGACCTCATGAATAGAGTGTGCAAACCTTATCTCGATAAATTCGTAATAGTGTTCATTGACGACATTCTGATTTATTCAAAGAATCGAGAAGAACATGCTGAACATCTGAGGCTAGTCTTGGAATTATTGAAGGAAGAACAACTGTACGCGAAGTTTTCAAAGTGCGACTTTTGGATTCGCGAAGTCCAATTTCTTGGACACGTGGTCAATGAGCAAGGGATACACGTAGACCCAACCAAAATCGAAGCGATCAAGAACTGGGAAGCACCCAAAACGCCGACTGAGGTGCGACAATTCCTAGGTCTGGCCGGGTACTACCGAAGATTCATTGAAGGATTCTCAAAGATTGCTCAATCACTGACATCCCTGACCCATAAAGACAAGAAGTTTGACTGGGGAGACAAACAGGAAACTGCTTTCAATTTGTTGAAGCAGAAACTATGTACTGCACCTATCCTATCCTTACCGGAAGGATGCGATGATTTCGTGGTGTATTGTGACGCTTCGAAACAAGGACTTGGTTGCGTATTGATGCAACGCGAGAAGGTGATAGCATATGCTTCACGACAACTGAAGGTGCATGAGAAAAACTACACGACTCATGATCTTGAGTTGGAAGCCGTAGTATTTGCCTTGAAGATCTGGCGACACTACTTGTATGGCACAAAATGCACAATCTTTACCGATCATAAAGCCTACAACATATCTTCAACCAGAAGGAGCTGAACATGAGACACACGAAGATGGGTCGAACTCATCGGCGATTACGATTGCGCCATCAAGTACCATCCAGGCAAAGCAAACGTAGTGGCCGACGCGTTGAGCCGAAAGGAAACAACAAACGCGTGCGTGCCCTACAACTCACGATCCATTCTGAATTGCCGAATCAAATTCGAATCAACAGGAAGCTCTGAAAACTGAGAACCTTACTCTTGAAGCCATGCGTGGCATGGATAAGCAAATAAAGGCAAAAGACGACGAAGCTTATTACTTGATGGATCGGATTTGGATTCCACACTACGGGGATTGACAGAAGTGTTGATGGACGAAGCACACAAAGCCGGTACTCCGTACATCGGGTCTGACAAGATGTATCACATTTGGTGACTAACCTACGGGGCACAAACATGAAGTGCTGAATAGCAACTTACTGACCTAAGTGTTTAACGAGCATCAAAGGACAAGGTTAGTTCAGAAGCCATCAGGGACACTCCAACAACCGGAACTACCAATGTGGAAATGGGAGCAGATTTTATTACTTATGTACTAAACTGCAAAGACACCAAGTGGTTGACGACTACCATTTGGGTTCTCGGTAGACCGACTAACAAGTCTGCACATTTTAACCCATCAAAGAGACTGACAAGCATTGGACAAACTTTTACTCGCATTTATCTAAAGGAAGTGGTCACTCGACATGGAGTGCCAAACTCGATCATTCCGACTGCGACAGTCGATTCACGCGCACTTTTTAAGTGTGTGCATAACTTTGGTTTGAGATTGCATATGAGTATCTTTATGACCTTGCAGACTGATGATTCAGGTCACGCACATATAGACACTGGAGGACATTCTGCACGCACATCCACGTGGACATACGCCACGAGTGGGAATGGGGGTGTGAGACTGGTATCAGAGCCTTGGTTATAGAGAACTAGGTTTGCATGTAGTAAAGTTAGACTATAGCCATTGCTCAACTTTAGACACTACACTAGTTTCACACGACATATTAAGTGCATAGTTTAACAATATGCTTTGCGATTTTATCGGATACTTACGAGCACACCTGTGGAACCCTTAGCGGGTGTTCATATCCGACTACGCTTGAGAACTGTGCGATGGGATTTGTGAAAGGACGAGCACAGGACGGAATGGAACTCTTCAATGTTCTGAGGAAGACTACACTAGCACGATCTAACTCGAATCGAACGCTTTTCACAATCCCTATTCTGGTGCGTAAACCCAGTCACCTGACGTACACTTGCGGACTGGAACCCTAGTGACAGCACTCCGAATATGAACCTCGAGCGCTACTGTGATCACTAGCTTCGGAATGAAGGAACTAGAATGACTGTGTAAGATAAATTGACGATTATGGTGGCCAACATAATCGTGAATTTATAGGTACATACGAGTTCTGGTAAATTCAGATGGTAAGCTACAATCATCAGGGAAATTGGGTAGCACACCGCTGCTAGTACAGACCTGAGCTCCGCTACTTACACCGAACAGTTTATTTCCCTATTGTATTTAGTATTGTTAGAACCTACATGAGCGAGCTAAGCTCATACACATCACTTTGGTAATAGTGATCTTATGAAATCTATTACTGTACTTTTGAAGAAACTGGTAATTTTTCCCTCTGCACATGCTAACACCCTACTGTCTCTAACGATAGGTAATACAATATCTATTGTATATAGATATTACGAATGGCTGGTCAAGGAAAGTGTGTGCGTACAGACAACCAGGCAATCAGTTCTGCGGCTATCGAAGCTATGGTAGAACAACGGGTTAGAAAAGCCATTGCGGATCACGAGACGGCACGCCTGAACAGTGAAACAAGAAACGTGACTCACAACAACAACTCGGAAGGATGTTCATTCAGAACCTTCACTAACTACAATCCTCATGTATTCAAGGGATCGGAAGGAGCGGTAGGACTGCTCCAATGGATTAAGAAGGTTGAGTCAACTTTCAGCTTGAGCGGGTGTTCTGAAAAGAATAAAGTAAAATTTGCTACCGGGACTTTTGAAGGACAGGCACTCACTTGGTGGAATTCGCACATCCAGACACTAAGTCTGGAGACTGCTAACTCAATCCCATGGGAAAACTTCGTCAAGATGTTGAAGAAAGAATACTGCCCTCAAAACGAAATCAAACAACTGGAGGGATTCTGGATTCACAAAATGGAGGGATCCGAGATTGAACAATACACCGCTCGATTCCACGAGATGTGTAGACTGTATCCAGAAATGGTGACCCCAGAATACAAAAAGATTGAACAATACATCAAGGGATTACCTGAACAGATCCAAGGCTTGGTTACCACGGAAGACCCCACACTCATTCAACCCACTATTTGTTTGGCTCATTGTCTGACTGACCAAGCGGTAGCACTGGGTAAGCTACCCAAGAGGGGTGAACACCTGAAGCCCCAAGGGGCCAAGCGGAAGTGGGAGCCAATCAACAACAGGACCTTCTCACCACAACAATCAACCCAACGGTTCCCCGCACCAACAAAAGTCTTTACTACCACTCAATCTGATGTTCAAGGCAAGAAAGTATACCAAGGTAACTACCCCAAGTGCAACAAATGCTCATACCATCACTTTGGCCCATGCAATAGGATCAAGTGTACTAGATGTGGGAAAAATGGACATATTACAAGGGAGTGTCGTGCCAACCCGAGGCCAAACACAAGTAAAGTGACACCACAAAGGCGATGCTTCACCTGTAGCAAGCCTGGCCACATACGCCGAGATTGCTCACGAAACAAGAAAGCAGGAGGCAACACTGCAAGGAGTAAGGCATTCATAGTTGAATCCGGAAAAGCTAAAGATGATCCCAACATCATAACCGGTACGTTCCTTTAAATATGCAAGTGTATTATTTGATACCCTAGCCGATAGGAGTTTTTGTATCTAGTGAATTTGGTAAATTGCTTAATGTTACCTCAACACCACTAGATTATAAGTATGCCATAAAGTTAGCCGACGGCAAGCTGATCGAAATGCAACACGTTTTCCGAGGATGCGTCACGGTATTGGCGGATCACGAACTCGAAATCGACTTGATGCCGGTGACTCTCGGAAGTTTTGATGTAGTCGTTGGAATGGATTGGTTATCCGCTAACCAAGCCGAGATTGTATGCAACGAGAAGATCGTACGAGTGACGTTGCAAGACGGAGAACAACTCTCGATCCATGGAGAACAACGGAGAATACCATTGAACATTACGTCCTGCATGAAGGCAAACAAGTACCTCCAAAAGGGATACACTGCAATACTAGCCCTCATCATGGAACAACCGAAGAAAGAAAGGAAGATTGAGGACATTGCAGTAGCCCGCGATTTTCCCGAAGTGTTTCCCGAGGATCTACCTGGACTGCCTCCGAAACGACAAGTCGAATTCCAGATAGACCTCATACCAGGAGCAACACCAATTGCTAAAGCTCCATACCGACTCGCACCAACTGAGATACAAGAACTGTCTAATCAGTTGCAAGATCGGTTAGACAAGGGGTTTATCAGACCGAGCTTCTCACCTTGGGGAGCACCGGTCTTATTTGTGAAGAAGAAAGACGGATCATTCCGTATGTGTATCGACTATAGAGAGCTGAACAAGGTGACGATCAAGAATCGGTACCCGTTACCGCGAATAGACGATCTGTTTGACCAGTTGCAAGGGTCAAGCTACTATTCGGAGATCTATTTAAGATCGGGTTACCATCAATTGAGGATACAGGAAAATGATATTCCTAAGACTGCCTTTAGAACCCGATATGGACACTATGAATTCTTGGTTATGCCCTTCGGACTAACCAACGCACCAGCGGTATTCATGGACCTCATGAATAGAGTGTGCAAACCTTATCTCGATAAATTCGTAATAGTGTTCATTGACGACATTCTGATTTATTCAAAGAATCGAGAAGAACATGCTGAACATCTGAGGCTAGTCTTGGAATTATTGAAGGAAGAACAACTGTACGCGAAGTTTTCAAAGTGCGACTTTTGGATTCGCGAAGTCCAATTTCTTGGACACGTGGTCAATGAGCAAGGGATACACGTAGACCCAACCAAAATCGAAGCGATCAAGAACTGGGAAGCACCCAAAACGCCGACTGAGGTGCGACAATTCCTAGGTCTGGCCGGGTACTACCGAAGATTCATTGAAGGATTCTCAAAGATTGCTCAATCACTGACATCCCTGACCCATAAAGACAAGAAGTTTGACTGGGGAGACAAACAGGAAACTGCTTTCAATTTGTTGAAGCAGAAACTATGTACTGCACCTATCCTATCCTTACCGGAAGGATGCGATGATTTCGTGGTGTATTGTGACGCTTCGAAACAAGGACTTGGTTGCGTATTGATGCAACGCGAGAAGGTGATAGCATATGCTTCACGACAACTGAAGGTGCATGAGAAAAACTACACGACTCATGACCTTGAGTTGGAAGCCGTAGTATTTGCCTTGAAGATCTGGCGACACTACTTGTATGGCACAAAATGCACAATCTTTACCGATCATAAGAGCCTACAACATATCTTCAACCAGAAGGAGCTGAACATGAGACAACGAAGATGGGTCGAACTCATCGGCGATTACGATTGCGCCATCAAGTACCATCCAGGCAAAGCAAACGTAGTGGCCGACGCGTTGAGCCGAAAGGAAACAACAAAACGCGTGCGTGCCCTACAACTCACGATCCATTCTGAATTGCCGAATCAAATTCGAATCGCACAACAGGAAGCTCTGAAAACTGAGAACCTTACTCTTGAAGCCATGCGTGGCATGGATAAGCAAATAAAGGCAAAAGACGACGGAGCTTATTACTTGATGGATCGGATTTGGATTCCACACTACGGGGGATTGAGAGAAGTGGTGATGGACGAAGCACACAAGAGCCGGTACTCCGTACATCCGGGTTCTGACAAGATGTATCACGATTTGAAGACAACCTACTGGTGGCCAAACATGAAAGCTGAGATAGCAACTTACGTGAGTAAGTGTTTAACATGCTCAAAGGTCAAGGTTGAGTATCAGAAGCCATCAGGGTTACTCCAACAACCTGAACTACCAATGTGGAAATGGGAGCAGATTTCCATGGACTTCATAACTAAACTGCCAAAGACGGCAAGTGGTTGCGATACCATTTGGGTTGTCGTAGACCGACTAACAAAGTCTGCACATTTTCTACCCATCAAAGAGACTGACAAGCTGGACAAACTCACTCGCATTTATCTAAAGGAAGTGGTCACTCGACATGGAGTGCCAATCTCGATCATATCCGACCGCGACAGTCGATTCACGTCGCACTTCTGGAAGTCTGTGCATAAGGCTTTGGGTACGAGATTGGATACGAGTACCGCTTACCACCCGCAGACTGATGGGCAGAGTGAACGCACCATACAGACACTGGAGGACATGCTGCAGGCATGTGTTATTGACTTTGGTAATAGCTGGGAGACTCACCTACCGTTAGTTGAGTTCTCATACAACAATAGCTACCACACCAGCATCCAAGCTGCACCATTCGAGGCACTTTACGGACGTAAGTGTCGATCACCCATTTGCTGGGCGGAAGTTGGAGACAGCCAACTGACCGGTCCAGAACTGGTGCACGAAACGACTGAAAAGATCGTGCAAATTCGCAAACGGATGGCAGCAGCTCGGGACAGACAGAAAAGCTATGCTGACAAACGATGCAAACCGTTAGAGTTCCAGGTGGGAGACAGGGTGTTACTCAAGGTCTCGCCCTGGAAGGGAGTCATTCAGTTTGGCAAACGGGGAAAGTTGAACCCTCGATACATTGGACCTTTTTGAGATCACAAAACGAATAGGCCCTGTAGCCTACGAACTGAACCTGCCAGTTGAACTGAGCAGTGTGCACAACGTGTTTCACATCTCGAATCTCAAAAAGTGCCTATCCGATGAGACACTTGTTATCCCTTTTGAGGAGATACAGATCGTTGAACAACTGAACTTCGTTGACGAACCGGTGGAAATTATGGACCGGGAAACCAAGAAGCTCAAACTCAGTAAGATACCGATAGTGAAAGTGCGATGGAATTCGCGACGTGGACCGGAATTCACGTGGGAACGTGAAGACCAGATGAAACAAAAGTACCCACACCTGTTCGCGGAACAGACCAACACTGGCAACACAAGTTGAATTTCGGGACGAAATTCTTTCTAACAAGGGGAGGATGTGACACCCCGTAATTTCCAGGTCAGCTTGTTATTTATTTAAATGTTTATTTAAATACTTTATGTACACGTGGCACTAGAATTAGATTAATTTAGTGTGACACGTGGCACGACAGTACAAACACTGACACACAACAGGATAATTCGTGGAATTATCGGCAAACAACACACACGTGTCAAAGCACACGAACGTTGGTGAACGTCAAGCACATTGTGTAGCACAACACTCGAAACCTCACGAAACACTCACACATTGAACTAGGAAGTTCAAACAAGGCCAAACGATAGTTCGGAAGCGTGAAAACGACGACGAACGGGTCAAACCAATTGAAACAGGCTTATTGGGCTCTCCGGGGGCCCATCGCGGTACGCGATGGCCCAACAAGAAACCCATTCGCGGTACGCGACGAATTTCGGAGAATTTGAATCCCGAAATCCGCCGCACTACGCGGAGAATGTTTTCGCCCGTTGACCGCGGTACGCGACGCACTCCCTGCGACAAAATCTTATAAATCCAAGAACCATGATGCCTATACTACCTTTTCTCATCATTTCTTCGGCTATACACTCAACCTTCCGACCTTCTTCTTCCTCTACACCCCTGCAACAGCCATTGGAAGCCATTGAAGGCCCATTTGAAGCTCAAGAACCTTGAGGAGGACCTTCTAGACCATCACTCTTCATTGCCACCTTCTTCCTCTCATCAAAACCCACGAACCAGGAGGTGTAGAAGCTGCTATCCTCACCATCTCAGGACCTCAGTAGCTTGTGAAGGTAGTACTTCAACCCTTGTGGCTTAAAATCATCACATTTCGCATCTACACGCTCACAAACACACATGCAAGCCCCATGGTCTTGCATGCACGAATTTTCCTTTGTTTTAATCTGGGTTTGTTGATATCTCAGTGTATTATGATGATCTAAAGTGATTAGATGATGTTTTGTGAAGATCTAAGATGATGGGTATAGGCCTTGTTGCTTAAAATAATGATATGAGATGATATTGATGCATGCATGTATGATCTAAGACATATTAGATGCTATTGAATATTGTTGCATGATCTTAGTTGTTGTTGATGATGATTTACATGATTAGATTTGGTTAAAATGGCTTAAATATTGATTTTTGATAAACCTTCTATTAATAGAAAGTTTTTAGTTAAGTAATGGTGATATGGGTGATATTTGACAACATGCATGTCCATGGATTGCTAGTTAAATGCTATTAGAATGATATTGATGTTTAGAATGTGATTTTGATAAGGTTTAAGGTCATTTGTACATAGTTACTATAATTAGTAACTTTTTATTGATGAAATGTTAATAGATTGTGGTTTGGACTATGTTAACATGTTTATATGATGTTAGATGATTTATTAGGATGGTTTATGACATAAAAATGGTTTAGAAATGTTTAAATGGTCATTTTGATGCAAAAACAACAAGGTTACTATTTATAGTAACTTTATTTTTACAAAAACCGATTTGTCAACGTGTTGTATGATTTGGGTATGCTAAATGGCTTATTATGTTATAATGTGATGATTAGATTCTAAGTTAGATGGTTTCCGATGTCTCGTATGCTATAAATGGAAAACTTTCCATTTTAGGAAACTTTTATGTGCTAACATGTTATAAACGACTTATGTGACCTTGTATGATAATGTGCTATGTGTTAACATGATCACTTAGGACTAACGAGCATGCTAGAACTTTAAAAATGTTATGCTTTGTGAACTTTCCAAAAATGGAAACTTACTATAAATAGTAAGTTGTCCATAAACGCGACATGCGCGTCTTGCACACGACGAGCACTTACACGACTGCTACTCGATTCACAAACCGTCACACGGTTCACCAACGGGTCGTTGACTTGACACGGTCAACTCTGGTCAAACACAGTCAAACACGGTCATTGTGGACCAACACAGTCAGACACGGTCATTGTGGACCAACACAGTCAAACACGGTCAATGTGGACCAACACAGTCAAACTCGGTCAATGTGGACCAACGCGAGCAAACACGGTCATTGTGGATCGACACGGACAAACATGAACAACCAAGGGTTGTTGGACACAAACACGAGCACTAACACAAACACTAGCACGGTCACATACACGAACTCACGTACGGTATACGATATAGGTTGCCGGTGACCGACGTGCTACTTGACGATTCAGGAGCTTACGCTTATATACATTCATATCACTAAGGTGAGTTTACGGCCCCCTCTTTACTCTTTTTCAAACGCTTTCAAATAGGGGGAGAATACTAGTTGCATCGAGTCAAACATTTATTACTGTACAAACATATTTGGTGTATTCTGGTTTATTGGACAAACATTAAGTGTTGAACTCGTATTAAGCCCTCACAAAGTCTTACCGTTAATGTACGAACAACGTGGTAGATTTGGATGGATCCATTAGGGAATGACTAACCCCACGGGGCACTATGTTGACTGGATGTCATAACCCGTGCAAATTCTGACCTAACTTGCTATGTATACGAGACATAGCGGAGGCAAGGACAAACAAGTCTAGTTCGGTAGTGACGCACTGACACTTTGGGCCTAGGGCTCGGTACTAACATTGATAAACATCATGACACACTTTTATTACTATATGTATATCAAATCCTGTGAACTCACCAACCATTGTGTTGACACTTTTTCTAACTTGTATTCTCAGGTAACTAGCGCGGCTAGCATGAGGACAGGAATGCACAAATTAAGGGACGAGCATTAGGGACTTACATGCATTCTGTCGTTTTGAAAACATTTTACTTTCATTTTGTTAAACAATGTTGTGTTAAACTATTTACATTTCCGCTGCATTTGGTCAAACATTTGATATTCCGCTGCAATATGACATGATAACTTTTATTCCGCTGCAAACTATTTTATGAGTGTATGTGTCAAACTTGGATTTGTAAACGCATATAGAGGTGTTCTATATGACCTTGAGCTGTGATTCTGGACACGTCACATCCACGTGGACATACGCCACGAGTGGGAATTTGGGGGTGTGACAGACTGGTATCAGAGCCTTGGTTATAGAGAACTAGGTTTGCATGTAGTAAAGTTAGACTATAGCCATTGCTCAACTTTAGACACTACACTAGTTTCACACGACATATTAAGTGCATAGTTTAACAATATGCTTTGCGATTTTATCGGATACTTACGAGCACACCTGTGGAACCCTTAGCGGGTGTTCATATCCGACTATGCTTGAGAACTGTGCGATGGGATTTGTGAAAGGACGAGCACAGGACGGAATGGAACTCTTCAATGTTCTGAGGAAGACTACACTAGCACGATCTAACTCGAATCGAACGCTTTTCACAATCCCTATTCTGGTGCGTAAACCCAGTCACCTGACGTACACTTGCGGACTGGAACCCTAGTGACAGCACTCCGAATATGAACCTCGAGCGCTACTGTGATCACTAGCTTCGGAATGAAGGAACTAGAATGACTGTGTAAGATAAATTGACGATTATGGTGGCCAACATAATCGTGAATTTATAGGTACATACGAGTTCTGGTAAATTCAGATGGTAAGCTACAATCATCAGGGAAATTGGGTAGCACACCGCTGCTAGTACAGACCTGAGCTCCGCTACTTACACCGAACAGTTTATTTCCCTATTGTATTTAGTATTGTTAGAACCTACATGAGCGAGCTAAGCTCATACACATCACTTTGGTAATAGTGATCTTATGAAATCTATTACTGTACTTTTGAAGAAACTGGTAATTTTTCCCTCTGCACATGCTAACACCCTACTGTCTCTAACGATAGGTAATACAATATCTATTGTATATAGATATTACGAATGGCTGGTCAAGGAAAGTGTGTGCGTACAGACAACCAGGCAATCAGTTCTGCGGCTATCGAAGCTATGGTAGAACAACGGGTTAGAAAAGCCATTGCGGATCACGAGACGGCACGCCTGAACAGTGAAACAAGAAACGTGACTCACAACAACAACTCGGAAGGATGTTCATTCAGAACCTTCACTAACTACAATCCTCATGTATTCAAGGGATCGGAAGGAGCGGTAGGACTGCTCCAATGGATTAAGAAGGTTGAGTCAACTTTCAGCTTGAGCGGGTGTTCTGAAAAGAATAAAGTAAAATTTGCTACCGGGACTTTTGAAGGACAGGCACTCACTTGGTGGAATTCGCACATCCAGACACTAAGTCTGGAGACTGCTAACTCAATCCCATGGGAAAACTTCGTCAAGATGTTGAAGAAAGAATACTGCCCTCAAAACGAAATCAAACAACTGGAGGGATTCTGGATTCACAAAATGGAGGGATCCGAGATTGAACAATACACCGCTCGATTCCACGAGATGTGTAGACTGTATCCAGAAATGGTGACCCCAGAATACAAAAAGATTGAACAATACATCAAGGGATTACCTGAACAGATCCAAGGCTTGGTTACCACGGAAGACCCCACACTCATTCAACCCACTATTTGTTTGGCTCATTGTCTGACTGACCAAGCGGTAGCACTGGGTAAGCTACCCAAGAGGGGTGAACACCTGAAGCCCCAAGGGGCCAAGCGGAAGTGGGAGCCAATCAACAACAGGACCTTCTCACCACAACAATCAACCCAACGGTTCCCCGCACCAACAAAAGTCTTTACTACCACTCAATCTGATGTTCAAGGCAAGAAAGTATACCAAGGTAACTACCCCAAGTGCAACAAATGCTCATACCATCACTTTGGCCCATGCAATAGGATCAAGTGTACTAGATGTGGGAAAAATGGACATATTACAAGGGAGTGTCGTGCCAACCCGAGGCCAAACACAAGTAAAGTGACACCACAAAGGCGATGCTTCACCTGTAGCAAGCCTGGCCACATACGCCGAGATTGCTCACGAAACAAGAAAGCAGGAGGCAACACTGCAAGGAGTAAGGCATTCATAGTTGAATCCGGAAAAGCTAAAGATGATCCCAACATCATAACCGGTACGTTCCTTTAAATATGCAAGTGTATTATTTGATACCCTAGCCGATAGGAGTTTTTGTATCTAGTGAATTTGGTAAATTGCTTAATGTTACCTCAACACCACTAGATTATAAGTATGCCATAAAGTTAGCCGACGGCAAGCTGATCGAAATGCAACACGTTTTCCGAGGATGCGTCACGGTATTGGCGGATCACGAACTCGAAATCGACTTGATGCCGGTGACTCTCGGAAGTTTTGATGTAGTCGTTGGAATGGATTGGTTATCCGCTAACCAAGCCGAGATTGTATGCAACGAGAAGATCGTACGAGTGACGTTGCAAGACGGAGAACAACTCTCGATCCATGGAGAACAACGGAGAATACCATTGAACATTACGTCCTGCATGAAGGCAAACAAGTACCTCCAAAAGGGATACACTGCAATACTAGCCCTCATCATGGAACAACCGAAGAAAGAAAGGAAGATTGAGGACATTGCAGTAGCCCGCGATTTTCCCGAAGTGTTTCCCGAGGATCTACCTGGACTGCCTCCGAAACGACAAGTCGAATTCCAGATAGACCTCATACCAGGAGCAACACCAATTGCTAAAGCTCCATACCGACTCGCACCAACTGAGATGCAAGAACTGTCTAATCAGTTGCAGGATCGGTTAGACAAGGGGTTTATCAGACCGAGCTTCTCACCTTGGGGAGCACCGGTCTTATTTGTGAAGAAGAAAGACGGATCATTCCGTATGTGTATCGACTATAGAGAGCTGAACAAGGTGACGATCAAGAATCGGTACCCGTTACCGCGAATAGACGATCTGTTTGACCAGTTGCAAGGGTCAAGCTACTATTCGGAGATCTATTTAAGATCGGGTTACCATCAATTGAGGATACAGGAAAATGATATTCCTAAGACTGCCTTTAGAACCCGATATGGACACTATGAATTCTTGGTTATGCCCTTCGGACTAACCAACGCACCAGCGGTATTCATGGACCTCATGAATAGAGTGTGCAAACCTTATCTCGATAAATTCGTAATAGTGTTCATTGACGACATTCTGATTTATTCAAAGAATCGAGAAGAACATGCTGAACATCTGAGGCTAGTCTTGGAATTATTGAAGGAAGAACAACTGTACGCGAAGTTTTCAAAGTGCGACTTTTGGATTCGCGAAGTCCAATTTCTTGGACACGTGGTCAATGAGCAAGGGATACACGTAGACCCAACCAAAATCGAAGCGATCAAGAACTGGGAAGCACCCAAAACGCCGACTGAGGTGCGACAATTCCTAGGTCTGGCCGGGTACTACCGAAGATTCATTTAAGGATTCTCAAAGATTGCTCAATCACTGACATCCCTGACCCATAAAGACAAGAAGTTTGACTGGGGAGACAAACAGGAAACTGCTTTCAATTTGTTGAAGCAGAAACTATGTACTGCACCTATCCTATCCTTACCGGAAGGATGCGATGATTTCGTGGTGTATTGTGACGCTTCGAAACAAGGACTTGGTTGCGTATTGATGCAACGCGAGAAGGTGATAGCATATGCTTCACGACAACTGAAGGTGCATGAGAAAAACTACACGACTCATGACCTTGAGTTGGGAGCCGTAGTATTTGCCTTGAAGATCTGGCGACACTACTTGTATGGCACAAAATGCACAATCTTTACCGATCATAAGAGCCTACAACATATCTTCAACCAGAAGGAGCTGAACATGAGACAACGAAGATGGGTCGAACTCATCGGCGATTACGATTGCGCCATCAAGTACCATCCAGGCAAAGCAAACGTAGTGGCCGACGCGTTGAGCCGAAAGGAAACAACAAAACGCGTGCGTGCCCTACAACTCACGATCCATTCTGAATTGCCGAATCAAATTCGAATCGCACAACAGGAAGCTCTGAAAACTGAGAACCTTACTCTTGAAGCCATGCGTGGCATGGATAAGCAAATAAAGGCAAAAGACGACGGAGCTTATTACTTGATGGATCGGATTTGGATTCCACACTACGGGGGATTGAGAGAAGTGGTGATGGACGAAGCACACAAGAGCCGGTACTCCGTACATCCGGGTTCTGACAAGATGTATCACGATTTGAAGACAACCTACTGGTGGCCAAACATGAAAGCTGAGATAGCAACTTACGTGAGTAAGTGGTTAACATGCTCAAAGGTCAAGGTTGAGTATCAGAAGCCATCAGGGTTACTCCAACAACCTGAACTACCAATGTGGAAATGGGAGCAGATTTCCATGGACTTCATAACTAAACTGCCAAAGACGGCAAGTGGTTGCGATACCATTTGGGTTGTCGTAGACCGACTAACAAAGTCTGCACATTTTCTACCCATCAAAGAGACTGACAAGCTGGACAAACTCACTCGCATTTATCTAAAGGAAGTGGTCACTCGACATGGAGTGCCAATCTCGATCATATCCGACCGCGACAGTCGATTCACGTCGCACTTCTGGAAGTCTGTGCATAAGGCTTTGGGTACGAGATTGGATACGAGTACCGCTTACCACCCGCAGACTGATGGGCAGAGTGAACGCACCATACAGACACTGGAGGACATGCTGCAGGCATGTGTTATTGACTTTGGTAATAGCTGGGAGACTCACCTACCGTTAGTTGAGTTCTCATACAACAATAGCTACCACACCAGCATCCAAGCTGCACCATTCGAGGCACTTTACGGACGTAAGTGTCGATCACCCATTTGCTGGGCGGAAGTTGGAGACAGCCAACTGACCGGTCCAGAACTGGTGCACGAAACGACTGAAAAGATCGTGCAAATTCGCAAACGGATGGCAGCAGCTCGGGACAGACAGAAAAGCTATGCTGACAAACGATGCAAACCGTTAGAGTTCCAGGTGGGAGACAGGGTGTTACTCAAGGTCTCGCCCTGGAAGGGAGTCATTCAGTTTGGCAAACGGGGAAAGTTGAACCCTCGATACATTGGACCTTTTTGAGATCACAAAACGAATAGGCCCTGTAGCCTACGAACTGAACCTGCCAGTTGAACTGAGCAGTGTGCACAACGTGTTTCACATCTCGAATCTCAAAAAGTGCCTATCCGATGAGACACTTGTTATCCCTTTTGAGGAGATACAGATCGTTGAACAACTGAACTTCGTTGACGAACCGGTGGAAATTATGGACCGGGAAACCAAGAAGCTCAAACTCAGTAAGATACCGATAGTGAAAGTGCGATGGAATTCGCGACGTGGACCGGAATTCACGTGGGAACGTGAAGACCAGATGAAACAAAAGTACCCACACCTGTTCGCGGAACAGACCAACACTGGCAACACAAGTTGAATTTCGGGACGAAATTCTTTCTAACAAGGGGAGGATGTGACACCCCGTAATTTCCAGGTCAGCTTGTTATTTATTTAAATGTTTATTTAAATACTTTATGTACACGTGGCACTAGAATTAGATTAATTTAGTGTGACACGTGGCACGACAGTACAAACACTGACACACAACAGGATAATTCGTGGAATTATCGGCAAACAACACACACGTGTCAAAGCACACGAACGTTGGTGAACGTCAAACACATTGTGTAGCACAACACTCGAAACCTCACGAAACACTCACACATTGAACTAGGAAGTTCAAACAAGGCCAAACGATAGTTCGGAAGCG
Source organism: Mikania micrantha (assembly GCA_009363875.1). Taxonomy (NCBI): domain Eukaryota; kingdom Viridiplantae; phylum Streptophyta; class Magnoliopsida; order Asterales; family Asteraceae; genus Mikania; species Mikania micrantha. The sequence continues at coordinate 50,037,852 of CM018687.1, read as the reverse complement.
TGAAAACGACGACGAACGGGTCAAACCAATTGAAACAGGCTTATTGGGCTCTCCGGGGGCCCATCGCGGTACGCGATGGCCCAACAAGAAACCCATTCGCGGTACGCGACGAATTTCGGAGAATTTGAATCCCGAAATCCGCCGCACTACGCGGAGAATGTTTTCGCCCGTTGACCGCGGTACGCGACGCACTCCCTGCGACAAAATTTTATAAATCCAAGAACCATGATGCCTATACTACCTTTTCTCATCATTTCTTCGGCTATACACTCAACCTTCCGACTTTCTTCCTCCTCTACACACCTGCAACAGCCATTGGAAGCTATTGAAGGCCCATTTGAAGCTCAAGAACCTTGAGGAGGACCTTCTAGACCATCACTCTTCATTGCCACCTTCTTCCTCTCATCAAAACCCACGAACCAGGAGGTGTAGAAGCTGCTATCCTCACCATCTCAGGACCTCAGTAGCTTGTGAAGGTAGTACTTCAACCCTTGTGGCTTAAAATCATCACATTTCGCATCTACACGCTCACAAACACACATGCAAGCCCCATGGTCTTGCATGCACGAATTTTTCTTTGTTTTAATCTGGGTTTGTTGATATCTCAGTGTATTATGATGATCTAAAGTGATTAGATGATGTTTTGTGAAGATCTAAGATGATGGGTATAGGCCTTGTTGCTTAAAATAATGATATGAGATGATATTGATGCATGCATGTATGATCTAAGACATATTAGATGCTATTGAATATTGTTGCATGATCTTAGTTGTTGTTGATGATGATTTACATGATTAGATTTGGTTAAAATGGCTTAAATATTGATTTTTGATAAACCTTCTATTAATAGAAACTTTTTAGTTAAGTAATGGTGATATGGGTGATATTTGACAACATGCATGTCCATGGATTGCTAGTTAAATGCTATTAGAATGATATTGATGTTTAGAATGTGATTTTGATAAGGTTTAAGGTCATTTTTACATAGTTACTATAATTAGTAACTTTTTATTGATGAAATGTTAATAGATTGTGGTTTGGACTATGTTAACATGTTTATATGATGTTAGATGATTTATTAGGATGGTTTATGACATAAAAATGGTTTAGAAATGTTTAAATGGTCATTTTGATGCAAAAACAACAAGGTTACTATTTATAGTAACTTTATTTTTACAAAAACCGATTTGTCAACGTGTTGTATGATTTGGGTATGCTAAATGGCTTATTATGTTATAATGTGATGATTAGATTCTAAGTTAGATGGTTTCCGATGTCTCGTATGCTATAAATGGAAAACTTTCCATTTTAGGAAACTTTTATGTGCTAACATGTTATAAACGACTTATGTGACCTTGTATGATAATGTGCTATGTGTTAACATGATCACGTAGGACTAACGAGCATGCTAGAACTTTAAAAATGTTATGCTTTGTGAACTTTCCAAAAATGGAAACTTACTATAAATAGTAAGTTGTCCATAAACGCGACATGCGCGTCTTGCACACGACGAGCACTTACACGACTGCTACTTGATTCACAAACCGTCACACGGTTCACCAACGGGTCGTTGACTTGACACGGTCAACTCTGGTCAAACACAGTCAAACACGGTCATTGTTGACCAACACAGTCAGACACGGTCATTGTGGACCAACACAGTCAAACACGGTCAATGTGGACCAACACTGTCAAACTCGGTTAATGTGGACCAACGCGAGCAAACACGGTCATTGTGGATCGACACGGACAAACATGAACAACCAAGGGTTGTTGGACACAAACACGAGCACTAACACAAACACTAGCACGGTCACATACACGAACTCACGTACGGTATACGATATAGGTTGCCGGTGACCGACGTGCTACTTGACGATTCAGGAGCTTACGCTTATATACATTCATATCACTAAGGTGAGTTTACGGCCCCTTTTTACTCTTTTTCAAACGCTTTCAAATAGGGGGAAAATACTAGTTGCATCGAGTCAAACATTTATTACTGTACAAACATATTTGGTTTATGCTGGTTTATTAAAAATACATTAAGTGTTGAACTCGTATTAAGCCCTCACAAAGTCTTACCGTTAATGTACGAACAACGTGGTAGATTTGGATGGATCCATTAGGGAATGACTAACCCCACGGGGCACTATGTTGACTGGATGTCATAACTCGTGCAAATTCTGACCTAACTTGCTATGTATACGAGACATAGCGGAGGCAAGGACAAACAAGTCTAGTTCGGTAGTGACGCACTGACACTTTGGGCCTAGGGCTCGGTACTAACATTAATAAACAGCATGACACACTTTTATTACTATATGTATATCAAAACCTGTGAACTCACCAACCATTGTGTTGACACTTTTTCTAACTTGTATTCTCAGGTAACTAGCGCGGCTAGCATGAGGACATGAATGCACAAATTAAGGGACGAGCATTAGGGACTTACATGCATTCTGTCGTTTTGAAAACATTTTACTTTCATTTTGTTAAACAATGTTGTGTTAAACTATTTACATTTCCGCTGCATTTGGTCAAACATTTGATATTCCGCTGCAAACTATTTTATGAGTGTATGTGTCAAACTTGGATTTGTAAACGCATATAGAGGTGTTCTATATGACCTTGAGCTGTGATTCTGGACACGTCACATCCACGTGGATATACGCCACGAGTGGGAATTTGGGGGTGTGACAATTATGTTTGAAAGCATATAGAGGTCTTTCGCTGTGTCTAATGACTGAGATCCTGGTTTGTCACGCCCTAAACGGTATGATTCCGTTAGTTGAAATTTGGGGGTGTGACAAATGGGTATTGTCGTTTCATTAGATATAGATAACTAATATGTATAATAATTATAATCTAAATTTTAAGATTTATAATCATTTACGTATAGGTTTGCGTTTCTAATATGAGTTTTGATTTATTTTAGATCGTATTTTTATTTTTATTTTCTTTAATATGAGGTTACCGTCGCCATACGCGAGGACCGAGGTAAACCCTTAGTAACTTTTAAAAAGAAGTTCCGGTTTGGAAGCTTCTTTTTTCTGTTTTTCCAGATTCGCTCATAATTAGCTTTTAGGTTTTATCCAAATTTTTTAGTATGTGGCAAAATATAAAATGTTTTCATTCGGCTAAATATATTTGAATCAGAATACGTTTCGACACTGCCACAATGCTCGGGTCAAAATACTAAGTTAGTCTAAAAAACCACCATAGTTGCAACTTTTTAAAAAGAGTTATTGGATTTAAAAACTCACAACTTTGACATCTTGACCGACAATAATTTCAACTGAGAAAATGTTTATTGACACTCACAACTTTCAACACATTTTCCATTGACAATCCATTATACTAAATTTTTGATGACGTGTCACCTGTTGTGGAGTGCCAATGAAAAATGTATTGAAAAGTTGGGAGTACAAATAAACATTTGTTCAGTTGGCAGTGTTACCGGCCAAGAGTTCAAGGTTAAGAGTATATAAATCAAATAAGCCTTTTTAAAATAAAGACATATCATACGATAATAAAATTACGAGAACCAACATGAAATATATACATCATAATATCTATGTAAATACTTTTTTCTTTTTGTTGCACTCAAACCAGACCACATGAATTAAGTTTTCTTTTTTCAAGATAAAACGGTACACGTGGCAGTAACCCATTTGAGCTTGTCCTCACAATCTGGATAAGAAACAGATAACCTTTAGCCAGAACTACTTTCAACTAAAAACCCAACATCACCCTACACTTGTTTCTGACCAAATCACAAACTTCACACCACAACAAATGGCATCAATGACAATCGCATCCTCATTCCTCGGTAGCTCCGCCGCTATCACCGTCGCCAAGGCACCCTCCACCGCCACCAACCGCCGGTTGGTGGTAACGGCCAATGCATCAAAGGTCGCCGGAGTTGAGAAAGTTGTGGTGGAAGAAAAGAAGGGAGGTAGCAGCAACAGTGGCCGGAGGGACATGATGTTTGCGGTTGCAGCCGCGGCGGCCTTCTCGGTGGCTACGGTTGCGTTGGCTGATGAGCCCAAGCGTGGGACCGATGCGGCTAAGAAGAAGTATGCTCCGGTGTGCATCACAATGCCGACCGCACGGGTTTGCCATAATTAGGTGCATGATCAGGGTCAATGGGTCATGCGTGTGTAATAATATTGATTGTTGCTTGTTTATTTAATTTTATGCTATGTCCGAATGACAAATGTTTATTCTGCTCACGGAATATTATCTTTTTTTTTTTATTATTATTATTATACTTTAATTGATCGATATTTAATTTGCTTAATTAAAAAACTCACGGGACGGAGCTTGAACGTTTGTGAAAGAGGGGTCGGAAATTTACGAGAACCTCAATACATGGTAGTTTTTGAAGCAGGGCGGGCGGCCTCGGCCCCTATTATCCTTCGTCAATATTGGATCGATCTAGTTACAGGTATTGAGCAGCCGTGTGGAGGTTCTGAGGTAGATGTACTTCTTCTCTGTTGGGCAAAAGTTGGTCTACTCTACGTATAAGAGGTGCACATATAAAACCCTAAACCAAACTGAAACCGGTTCGGTTTCAAATAGAAATTCATGACCGATGCAAACCGTCGGTTTGAGACGAATCTTGAGCCCCATATATGCTTGAACTGGGTTGAACCGAACAGAACGGGTACAAAACAACAACAACAACAACAAGCGTACCCAGTAAAAATCCCACTTAAAGTGGGGTCTGGGAGGGGAAAGATAAAGACACACCTTACCCCTATCTACAAGTAGAATAGAGAGGCTGCTTCGTTAGAGTCCCCTGGCTCAGAAAAACTCGAATTTTTTTTTTTTTGAAACATTTAAAGAAAAGTAGGAGCGTAAAGCATACGGATAAAGCACTAACGTTTTAAACTTAAACAGATAAGCAGGTAAGCAGTTAAGCACTAACCACATAGGTCATCGAGCCAGACTAAAACAAACCAACAGAGAAACCAAACCCATAACCCATTATGACATTAAAGCAAATCAAACAAAAACAAGCATAAAGTATCATACACAAACAAACATACCCCCATCCCGCAAGCCTGCATATAACACATATAATCTCCTATCCAATAACCCATTATGACATTTAAGCAATCCAACAAAACAAGCATATAGTATCATACACAAACAAACATACCCCCATCCCGCAAGCATGCATATAACACATATAATCTCCTATCTTAAATCCCAAAAACAGCAAAGATTTAACCCACAACCCCAACCCGCAAGCATGCATATAACACATATAGACTCATATCATATATCCCAAAACTAGCAAAGAAATAGCAACAACGACGATCCCTAGAAAAAGCTCTATGTATCTTGCACCTTTATTCTTCGCCTCCACGTACTCCTATCATAGATCATGTCCTCAGAGAGGTGTAACTCTGTCAAATCCTGTCGAATCTGCTCATCCCATGTCAACCTCGGTCTATCCCTTCCCCTTTTACCCTCCACGATGAGAAGTTCTACTTTCCGAACAGGTGCCGACTGGCTTCTTCTCCTCACATGCCCAAACCATCTCAATCTTCCCTCCCTAACCTTGTCCGAGATGTTTGCCACCTGTAGTCTTTCCCGGAAGACTTCGTTCCTTATCCGATCAAGCCTTGTGTGACCGCACATCCATCTCAGCATCCTCATCTCTGCTGTCTCAAGCTTTCTTGCTTGGTTCTTCTTAATCAGCCAACAATCTGTGCCGTACATCATTGCTGGTCTGATCGCCGCTCTATAAAATTTACCTTTAAGTTTTTCTGGAATCTTCTTGTCACATATGATGCTCGTTGCTGCTCTCCACTTTTTCCAACCTGCCTGGACTCGATGCGCTATGTCACTGTCATTGTCCCCATCGCCTTGTATAAACGATCCTAGGTACTTGAACTTTGACGTCCTTGGCACCTCTTGTCCTCCAATAGTCACATGATCATCTTCATCTTCCACGTTTGCTCCGCTAAACTGGCAATGTAGGTACTCCGTTTTTGTCCTACTTATGTGCAAGCCTCTCTGCTCTAAAGCGGTTCGCCACTCTTCTAATCGAACATTTAGCTCGTCTTTTGTTTCTGCTACTAAGACAATGTCATCCGCGAAAAGCATACACCAAGGGATATGAGCCTGGATATACCTCGACAGTTCATCTAGAATAACCGCAAAAAGGAAGGGACTTAATGCCGATCCTTGGTGTAGTCCCACCTCCACTGGGAAGAAGTCTGTGTCTCCCACCGGTGCTCTGACACTAGTTTTAGCATCTGCATAGGTATCTTTGATGACCTCAATATACCTCTGGGGAATACCTCTACTCTCCAAGCTATCCCAAATCACCTGTCTTGGTACGCTGTCGTACGCCTTCTCGAGATCAATGAATACCATATGCAAGTCCTTTCTCTTCTCCCTATATTTCTCCATTAATCGTCGCAAAATGTGTATCGCCTCTGTTGTCGATCTTCCTGGCATAAATCCAAATTGATTTGCCGTAACTTGGGTTTTTCTTCTCAATCTTGTCTCGATTACCCTTTCCCAAAGTTTCATAGTATGACTCAGCAGCTTGATCCCCCTGTAATTTTCGCAACACTGGGCGTCTCCCTTGTTCTTGTATAGGGGGATTAAAATACTACTTCTCCATTGGTTTGGCATTTTACCAGTTTTGAGTATAGTGTTGAACAACAATGTCAACCATCCCAATCCTTCGTCCCCCAAACATCTCCATACCTCAATTGGGATATCGTCAGGTCCCACCGCCTTTCTCCTTCCCATCCTCTTGAGAGCTGTATGAACCTCTTCTTTGGTGATACGTCTACAATAACAGTTGTTTCTAGCTGTTCCCGTGTTCACGGTGTTGTTTCTAGAACGGGTACAAAAGTAGTCATAAAATCGCCTAAAAATCGAAATTAAACATAAACCGAACTGAACCAAACTGATCACTTCTTTTCCAAAATGGATTCCTAACCCAAACTATTTTGATTTTTTTTTATAATTTTTATTTTTTAACCAAGTCAATCCAACACCAGAACTGGTTTGAATAAAAGAAAAAAGATTTGTGCAGCTCTAAGTCTCTATGTATGCCATCAATTTTGAACACAATTGATGATAATGAACACATTTGTTGGAAAGATTAATCAAGAAATCTTTAGATGTTATCTATGTTATTGTATGGGTCAATTGGGTTGGATAACCAGTAGGTTATAATAGGTCAAAAGTTAGTTATCGTCAACGAAGTGAACTAACGCATAACTCAACGAAGGTTGAAGTCTGGATTAGAAGTTTGTAGAGATCACCCCTTGTTACATAGGAGGCATTACAAGCCAGGGGCATGGCTACTGTTTTAGATTCGAGAAGCTTGGCACGAGATAGTTTGTCATGAGCATATTTGGATTGACGAAGAAATAATATGTTATCAGTGTTGGTGACCTCAAGGCCCAAGTAATAATTAAGTTTGCAAAGATCACGAATGAGAAATTCTTTGTGTTGTTTGTTGATAAAGGACTGTATAACAAAAGGATCATTCTCGGTGACGATAACACCATCGACATAGACAAGCATGTATAAGGGGCTAGCACCTTGTCTGAAATAGTGGAGGTTGAGTACTTGAGTCTTTATGTTGATGGTTGGGTAACTTGGGTTATTGTATGTTGGGCCGGTATAGGAGTGCTAAGGCCTGAGTGCGAAGTTGTTGGAGTTGGGCTGATGGGTTGGGCCTGTGGCGTTGTGAAGTGATGAGCATAAGCCACAAGGTAAAGATGGGGTTTGGCTAGGCGTTGTAGGTAGAGGTGGGGAAAAAAGCCGGACTCAGAACTGGCAACCCGAATTGGAAACGAAATCGGTCATACTCGAACCAGTGGGTACAAACGGGTCCGGTTTTTCAGACAAATTAGAATCGGAATCGGAAAAACCGGAACTGGTTCCACCTATAACGACCAAAACCCGAACCCAAACCGGTCAAAACCGGTTGGAACCGATTAAAAGCCAGAACTGGAATCGGAACTGGGTCTTGACTTTGTTGACCGGAACCAGTTCCAAAAAAACCCTATTTGCGCACCTATGGTTGTAGGTTGAACATTTGTAGCTGGTGATGTGGTGTAGCGGAAATGGCGTCTCCAAGAAAATAAGAGATACATAGTTTAGTGAGTGGTGACAGATTTGCTACAAGAGAGACAATTAGTAATAAGAAAGGTGCTAAAACGATGAAACCATGCCTGGAGGGCTTGGTTAAGGCCATAAAACGCTTTGTTGAGACGACACACATGATTAGGGAACTTGAGATCATGAAACTCTGGTAGTTGTTCCATGAAAACAACTTCATTTAATTTTCCATGTAGGAAAGGATTGGAGACGTCCAACTGGTGAAGTGGCCAAGCCCAAGATTTGACTAAAAGTGTGAGAAAAATCTGTCTAAGATTTGACTAAATCATTGCATGACAATCCGTGCTTTATGTCGTTCAATAGAGCCATCAACATTGTATTTTGTATGATATAAACGTTTAATACAAATGTTTGTATTATACATTAGTCAAATGTTTGTGATAGACAATCCTTGCATGACTAATGTCTAATGCAAACGCTTAATCTGTTTATATACATAACCAGTTATTACTATCACAAATAGTACATTTAACACCAACTAACTCGTAATATTAAACGTATCACTTGAGAAACTTATAATATCGTATTTATTTACTTCTATATTTTTCATGTATGAGACGTGTATTATATAATTAAATAACATATATTTACAATCAGCTTGCTATGCATATGAAAAAAAAAACAAAGAAAAAAGAAAAATCATCCTACTTGCCATCAATCATGGTTTATGTTATGCCCCATGTATTAAAAAAAAACTAATTTATATTTCAAGGAAACACAAGGTAAACGGGCAACAAAGCCTCGTTAGCCATTTTTTATACCAAAAACTAATATTTTAAAACTTTGTTTATAGATCTTGAGGTCATAATATTAATATCAAGGCTGTCAAAACCTGACCGAACCGACTGGAGTGGGAACCGGAGGGTCAGCCGGCCCAAAATAGGCATGCGAACATGATTCAAACTAACCGGCCGATTGAACTGGTTCACCGGTCGGACCAGATTTCAGTTTTTTTAACTAAAATCCAAAGAATGAAAACATTTAACCAAGTCCTATATATTTTTTAACATGATTATGTTGTTTAAATGTGTTTATAATTTGTATAACTTTTTTTGTGATATATTATATATTTATTATGTTACCCGGTTCTTAACTCATGTCCGATCGGTTCAACCGGTCCGACCAGTAACCAGTAAGAAGTCCGATTCGAGGTCCGTTCCGGTTCTGAAAACATTGATTAATATACATAACCCTTGGACTTGACTAGGGCTGTAAACGAACCGAACGTTCAGCGAACAGTTCGTGAACCGTTCGGCAGGAAGTTCGTTTATGTTCGTTTAGTTAAATGAACGAACACAACACGAACATAGGTTGTGTTCGTTCATTTGTGTTCGTAAACGTTCGGTAACATGTTCTTTTACGTTCGTTTATGTTCAGTTAAGTTCATTTATTATATTTATTAATTAAATGTGTTGTATACTTTTAATTTTTATTTTTAGTTTAATATCATAATATTTAACTTATTTTTAGTTTAATAGTATAATATTTTAATTTATATATTTATAAATGTTTATATATAATGCTTGAGATTAAAAATATTGAATTTTATTATTTAAATAATATGTGTTCATTAGCGTTCGTGAACCGTTCTTGAACAAACTAAATTCCTTAATGAACGAACATGAACAAGAATCTTCGTTCGGTTAACGTTCGTGAACCGTTCATGAACAAGTCAAAAGTTAAACGAACGTTCGTGTTCGTTCGGTTCGTTTACAGCCCTAGACTTGACCACATAGATTCACGGATTGAGGTGTAAGGAAACAAGTATAAAATGCAAATGACATAAACATTTGTTAAGAAATTCTTAGTTGCTTCTTTCTTAACAGAAAATTTTGACATGTCTAAATATGTAAAAAAGAATGTCCATAACCAAATCATGTCAACAATTGAACATCAAAAGCTCTCTACAATAAATGAGTTTATAGATGCTATGAGAGGATACTTAAGAATAATATGATATTCCATCTACAACATATGTTAGCTTTGCCGATCTATGGGGACAATTATGCCGGGCATAATGGGGCAATGGCCAGTGGGCGGGTTGGGTTGGATAATGGGCGAGAAAGGGTGCGGGTCAAGATGAGTGTGCGGGTAAAGATGCATTTAAGCAAAATCATTTTGGGTCTAAATGGATCGCTTTAAAAAATATCAATTTATTTCAATTTAAAATAAGTTGTAATGAAACAAATAGTTTATTTGGAAAATTTTTAATGATTTTTTCATTAAATATATTTTTGATCATTTCTTACTCGTTTGAATAAATTATATTCACATAAATTTTATGTTATTCATCTTGACTCATATTTTGTTAAGGTGTTACCCATCTCAACTCATTTTATGTCATATTGTTGTCCATTTTAACCAAATTACAATAATTGTTATTCAAATCTATCATTTATCTTGCTATAGGTCAAGATTGTCGGGTCTAGGATAATAAAAAGGAAAGCTTGAGCATGTGGTGTTGTAGACACTTAAAAACGATCTTTGTCTAACATTCATGTCAATTTGATCTTGAACACTTGCAAATGCATGTTTTCAAATAATGAATCTTGTGTTTTAAAACTACTTGTAGACTTGTAGTTTAATAAAGCAATTTGCCTAAAAATCTTATCCAAAGTCAAATGCTTGAACTAGTTGATGTTCATTCTATTTTAAGTTTTTAACTACTCAAATAGGATTCAACTTTTTTCTTAAAAAAAAACAATTATTATTCTTAATAACTAATTGTAAATTAAAATTCTAAAAAAAAGAAGAAAACTTTACGCGAGTTATTTATACATTGCTTATAAGGAATGGGTTAAGTTAAAACTAAATAAGCCTTTTAACCTAAAAAACCTAAAAAGGATCTTGAGCTATTAGATCATTAATCAATGGATATGATTAAATCAAGTTGTTGGAGGGTATTTTAGTCATGCCTATTCCCACATATTCTTTAAACGTTCATAACTTTTAGATACGAAATTATTTTTTGAAAAAAAAAATATGCCATAAAAACGAGCATTTTTTTATCTTCAAAATTAGTATAGTTTTGCTATAGAAAAAAATTTGTTTTTTTAATTCATTGTGTCTTTTGTACAGATTATTGTGTCTTTTGTACATAACATTGTGTCTTTTATACAAGACATTGTGTCTTTTGTGCAGGTTATTGTGTCTTTTGTGTTTCTGATCAATTTTGTGTTTTCGTGAACAATTTAAGACACAATAATGTTGCATTATATATAATGTCAAGCAAGGATGACACAATAACGAGTATAAATAACTCAATGATCTTTAAAAAAAACATAATTACCATTAAAAAAGACATAATGACGATTATGAACAATTTTGTACATGTTATTGTGCCTTTTGTAGATACATTGTGTCTTTTGTACAGGTCATTGTGTCTTTTGTACATGCCATTGTGTCTTTTGTAATTCTGCTCAATATTGTGTTTTCCAAAACAATTAAGACACAATGATGTTATAGAATACATAATGTTAAGCAAGGATGACACAACGACAAGTATAAATAACACATTGATATTTAAAAAAAGACACAATTACATGGAAAAAAGACACAATTATACGTAAGAAAAACACAAAAAGATAACTATACACAAACATTTAAAAAGACACAATGACGATAATTTTACACAATGAGCTGAAACAAATTTAATTTTTTGTAACAAAATTATACTCATTTTTTGTAACAAAATAACACTCATTTTAAAAATAAAAAAATGTTCGTTTTTATGATATATTTATTTGGAAAAAAAAATATTGTATGTAAAAGTTATGAACATTTAAAAAATGTGGGGGGTAAGTGGTTATGACTAAATTACCCTCCAACAACTTTTTCCTCTAAAATTTTAAATTTTTCCTCTTAAATTTGATCTCATGATCTAATGGTTAATAATCATTCTTAGACTTTTTAGGATAAAGAGGCTATTTAGTTGATCCTAATCCTATAAGGAATATATGCTTTTAATATATCCAAATTCATGTTGTTGAAAATATTTTGTAAACCAAACATTTTTCTTAGCAAGTGCTTGATAATTTTGGAAAATATAAAGATTTAATCGAGTAAAAAAGTATAAAAAACTTGCTACAAAAACCTATAAATTGAATGTCATGCAACCGATATTGGAAACTCTAAGTCGATTTTAATACATACAACAAAAACATGAAGATTAAATTTATGTTAAGAAAAATAACAAACGAAAAATTCAAATCTTAAAATTTAAAGTTTTTAACAATAAAAATAATTATACAAAACTAGAAGATTAAAATTTTTTTTTGCGATATGTGATATCTCGAGGGTCTAACTGATATTTACACATATTTGAGAAAACACAATCCAACATTCTTCATTTGTCATGATAACGATCTTAAAAGTGTTATCTAATAATCTAAATTAGTTAGTTATTTTCTATACGTGTAACAGTAAAATACAATCTTCTTGGCATTATTGTAAAACTCGATATATATACGCGGCTGAGTGCATGGTACTTAGTACTCAGTCGAGGAATTTTCTTTTACTTGGTCAACATTACTCATAATCCGAAAAACTTGAACTAACTCGGTCAAGTTTGATTCTTGTTGCCTTTCACTATTTGTCATTTATTATAGTTTGAATTTTTTTTCACTAAGATAATTTGAAATATGAGAATTAAATGAATATTATATATGCCGGTATTATTAAAGAATAAAAATAATTTTTGAAAACATTGATTATTTGAGCACGTCTTTCTTTTTATTTGTATTAATACCAGCAAACTTATAGTATTTGATATATATAATTTACTAACAATTAATTTTATCTAATTTACCATATCCGAATATTTCCCATCTAGACCGAGCACTCGTAACTTTCCATTTGACTGACCTGACAACACCTAACGACTTCTCCAACCATGTTCCTTGGTTTGGCAAAGACCAGGGGCGGCCCTGAGAAATTGGGTGCCCAGGACGAGTCGGGGAAAAAAGGCCCCTAACGCATTCAAAGCTCCTGACAAAGCGGGGGTCAAGGGGGCCGCGCCCCCTTGCGGGGTCCTAGGGGCAGCGCCCCTGGCGGGGTCCAAGGGGCAGAGCCCCTGGTGGCGGGATTAACTTCCGTATTTTACCTAAATCAGTCATTCAATAATCAGTAAACTGTAAATCCATGGGCCCAATTTCTTGGGATTTTGAATTTCAATTTCTTCTTGAACGTGAGCGTCCATGGAGCCGGTTAGGATAAAGAGCTTTTGAGAAATGAAATGGGCCCAATTTGTAATTATAAAATGTATTTATATACAATTGATTACATAATTCATCATAAATATATTTAACTGAGTTATTTGTTACTCAAACCCGTGTAATACTCGGGTTTATAACTTAGTATATATATAAATACATGTATAAAAATGTGCCCCTCGAAAAATTGGGCCCGGGACGGAGGTCGGGTTTGCCCCTCCCCCGGGCCGCCCCTGGCAAAGACGAACATATTTTTCACAATCAAGAATTTTTTGGAATATAATCTAAGACGAGTTTCAATTGTGTTAATTTTACTGATCAAACCCCATTCTATTCTATGAGATCAAAACGTGGTTTTTGAAATAGAAAGTTCTTCGATCACTTGTAGCTAGGAGAAAAACACAAGCATCGGAGGTCCTGAGGAGATGCAACCCGACCTCCGTCCAGAGCTCATTTTTTGCAAGGACACAAAAATTTTTAAAATCATTTTTAAGTTATATATATTTACTTATATTTACAAATACAAAACCGAAAAAACACAAATTTATAATTCGATAGGGTCCTTTTTTTCTCAGTACGTTCGGGGCACCTGAATTCTTAGGGCCCTGAACACAAGTTTGTATTATTCTAATTTCCAAAGAATTATTTTTTGTTTTACAACTTATCAGAGAGAAACATTGAAGTGCACGTGATAGGCTTACCAGGAAAAGAAATATATATGTATCAGAAAATGCAAACCAAAAGAAGAAAATGTGTATATCATACTAGTCAAGTACTCGCGCGTTGCAGCGAGAAACACAACACTTAAGTTGGATAATTTTAAAGTTTTGCATGTTTCGTTTTTGAGTCATAACCATAGCAAAAGCAATTTTTTTAACTTGGTAGATAACTAAAAGTGACTTTGACTACCAAAATAAAAGGTCAAATGCTCCAAAAATGTCAAGAAGTGACTTATTTGTTTTGAAGGGTTTTCTTTTATAATAATTTTATCTCACTTAAATTCTTAAAAGCTACCAATGTGGGACAAAGTGAAAACACAAACAATCATTCAGATTAGAATTAAAAAGTTGTATTATATGTTATAAGAGTTGTAAAACTCTTAATTTTAATAGATTTAAACAAATTACTATTTTGTCCTTCTAATATGTATTATGTAGTAGTACATATATATATTATAAATCGTAGGTTAGGATGCAATAAACGATGCATCTACGTTGAGTTATCATGTTTACATCTAATGTGAAACATAAACAACTCTCTTAAGTTAAAGTTGAGGTTTGAACATACGTCTTTAACATGCATAGTCTAATTGACTAATCTAATAGTTTAGCCTTTTGTTTTGACATAAAGTGTATATTTTTTTGCATCGATCCATAGTCGGGTATGTTAACCATAAACTTTTTTCGTTTATTGTTGTTAACCTTAAGGGTAAATCAATGAGAAGAGTTTATAATAATGACTTCTAAAAAAATTCTCAGATTTCTTATTCAGCCTTTGATACATAAAAAAATAATGAAGTCGTCACTAATAAAGGTGTAATGAGGCGAGCTTAAGGTTTAGGCTTGACTTGTTTTAACTTAAAAGAACTTGAGATCGATTGGTAAAAAAAAATATAAGCTTAAACTTGGTTCGGCTCGGCTCGACATGTTTAGTATTAATTAATTTCTTTTTATTATTATTATTTTTATTATTATTGTTATTATATATATATATATTTATAACTATACTTTTCATATATAACATAATATAGTGATTTTTTTTAAATTTTATTATACTTTTATACATAAAAACAATTATTACTATCAATATACATTTATTTAATTAAATAAAATTTATATAACTAACATGCTCGTTTAGGCTCGCTAGCTAGATCGGACTCGATAACCAAACGAATCATATTTAAAATCTCAAGGTTTAGTTTGTTTAAGCTCGACTCGTTCGATCTTTTTACCGATTCAATTTCTAGCTTTTACAAGATAATTGATTCATTCACCCTAGTCACTCAAGAAAGAGAGAAATAATACATATAAATGGAGTAATAATCAAATAGGAAGAAATTTTTGCTTGAGAATAATATTAACAAACTAGTTTATTACCCATGTGAACACACGGATTAAATATAAATATTAAAAAATTAATGGTAAAATTTTAAAAATAATAAATAATGATATTTTTTATATAAAATGATTAAATTATGTATTAATAATTACTTTAGAT
Organism: Mikania micrantha; assembly: GCA_009363875.1. Classification (NCBI taxonomy): domain Eukaryota; kingdom Viridiplantae; phylum Streptophyta; class Magnoliopsida; order Asterales; family Asteraceae; genus Mikania; species Mikania micrantha. The sequence continues at coordinate 50,022,262 of CM018687.1, read as the reverse complement.
AATGAAACGATAATCAAAATTTTTAATAACAATAGTAGTATATTTAACATTCTTAATTTGTAATAATTGAGATATTTGAACTAAATAAAGTTAAAAAATTTAATTAGTTAGTTTTCTATCAAAAACTAACTATTTTTAAGTAATATGAGAATGTAATATTTTTGTGATTATTAAAGTTAAAGAACCTAATTTGAAATTACCATTAAACATATAAGACAAAAAAAATGTAATTTTTATCATTATTTACGTATTTTTCTGCTTATATTTATTTTTTTGAAATAAATTGTTTTTTAATTTATTTTTTTGTAAAACTATTATTTTCTAAAAATAACAAATTCAAATATTTCTTATTTTTTTAAAAAATTGATATTTATTAAAAAATATATTTTATAAACTTTTTAAAATATATTTTATAATAAAATGATTCGATTTAAATATATAAAAAACTATTTTTAAATTTGCAAAATAAAAATAATATCATTAGTTATTATTATAATAATTATTTAATAAGATAGATAATATAATTGATTTAATAGGAGAGATAATATAATATATTTAATAAAAGATAATTAAATGAGTGCATTCAAAATTGACAAGTGACATTATTGCCTTAAAATGTGACAAGTGACATTATGACCTTAAAATGTGACAAGTGACAAATTAAGATTTTTGTTTATTAGAATAGATAGATAGGAGTTTAACATGTGAAATATTAAAAAAAGAAATGAATGATACTTTAGATATAACATTTATTGTTTGTATTAGATTCTTTTTTATCTGAATTTTTTGTACTAGATTTTTTAATGTTGGATTTTTGTTTTTTATACTAGATTTTTGATTCTTTTTACAAAATTTTGTTTTTTGTTCAGAACTTTTGTTTTTTTTATGTTTTTAACATTTTACATGTCAAAATTTTATTTGTTTCAATTGGATCATTCTCCTAGATAAATGTGAGAGATGAGAAATTACGTGTTAATTGGCCCTCATCAGCTAGTTTGTTTGTTTGTTTTTTTTTTTTTTTTGTAAAAGTTTAGTCTCTTGGATGTGAAATTACGTGTTTTAATTCACACAATAACTTACTATTGATCTTTATTTTCATAAATTGTCATAAAGTTTTAAATTTTAAACATCAGTAATACATACCGTTTTAAGTGAGTAATTTGATAAAAATGTTAGTAATTTGCTAAGATAATGACTACATATGTTAAAAAATTTTAAAGTTTAAATAACATACAAGTAATCTGTAAAAGTTATGAAACATGGGTAAAATTAAGAATCATTTCGTTGACACTAAAAGAAAAATATTCCTCCACCTAAAATTTTTTCTTGGAAAAGAAGGTTCTAGATTAGCATGGAGAATTTTATTTATCTTTGTTGTTGGGCATTCTTTATTAGTTATAATCTCATGCAATAGTAACACGTCAAAGAATTTTTATATTCATCTTTAATCAGTTGTTGGGCATTCTTTATTACTTCTGATCTCATGCAGTAGTAACACGTTGATCTAGTCGACACTGAAGAATGTTCATATTTATCTTTAATCAGTTGTTGGGCATTTTTTATTAGCTCTGAACTCATGCAATAGTAAGACGTTGATCTAGTCACCACCGCAGTCACAAAAATGTTTAACCTGTCGATTCCTTCCAACTTACTTATTTTATAAGCAATTCCCTCCTTAAATACTCATCTTCCTCATCCCAAACCAAAAGAGTAGGATCATGTCTTCGATCACAGCGATATCATCAACGGTGTTATCATCTTCCAAAGATCTCACCAAATTCAATCAAACCCTTTTACCTCGTTTATGCTTATCATCTGACAGAAGTTCCCTTCGTCGCTGCTTTGTGAAATTTAACATTGACAAGCGTATGCTTCGGACACAAATCGCGTTTTCTGGCTCCGGAACAGGGAACGGGAATGGGTCCGGCAGAAACGGAGGTGACGGAAGCGGAGGCGGTGACGGAATCGGAGGCAACGGAAACGAGAAGGATGCGATGATGGTGTTGCCGGAGGGGGACGAGTCTTCCGACAGTATCCTGGAGCCAGAGATGTCGAAACTCGATGAGGTTTTAATATCGTTGATGCTGTGTTTGCCTGATATACGCACACGTTATATTGTGCCAAACAATGTTACAAACCTGTAAAAAAAATCCGAAAATTTTTTTTACATGATTTTCATGGTTTTTAAACTAAGATAGGTTTTCAAATTATCCTTCTCTTATACACACACAGAGAGAGGATTGAGCTCACATAAAATCCACCTTAATTGAGGCAACCCATTAACCATAACAAAATTTGTCCAAATCTTTGAAAAAAATTTTCATGGCCTTTATTATACATAAACATGGGTTCCTTTTTTGTGTTTTTACTAATTAATCACCGTTTAAGATCTTACGTCAGTGTAATTGGCGCAAAAATAAATATAACTTGAAGTGTAACGCAAACTTACACTTGGTTTAATTTCTAAACGCTTGTTAATTAAACACAGAAAATGAACCTTCTATTTATGTATAAAAAGACCATAAAAAAATTCAAAGATTTGGGCAAATTTCGCTAGAGTTAATGGGTTACCTCAATTAAGGTGGGTTACCAACCGATTCTTATTATATATATGTGTGTGTGTGTAGAATTGTTTTGAAATTTACAGTCTTTTTTTTATTTTAAATAATAAAAATTAACATCAACATGTTATTCAAGTTATTTACATAGAAATATAACATCATTAATAAGTTCAATGACTTAATCAAAACAAAAAAAAAATTTAGTGACTTAATTAAGACGGTTATAAAAGTTAGTTATATTTATGTAAAGTCGTTATTATTTTTAATTATAACTGTAAAAATAAATAGACCTGACAATATTGATCAATAGTAAGATAAATGAGTAGATTTGAGTTATTATATTTTGGGTTAAAATGAGTTGTTTTATGACATATGAGTTGAAATAGTTAACACCTTTACACAATGAGGGTTGATTGTTAATTTAAAAACTATGTGAATATATTAATTTTGAACAAGATAAAAATTATCAATAATATATTTGATGAGAAAATGATTAAAAATTATTCAATAAACTATTTGTTTTGTTACAACTCATTTTAAGTTGTACGAAATTGATTTTTTTAAAACGATTCATTTAAATCGAAAGTAATTTTGCTTATAACTCATCCTGAACCGCACTCATCCTGACATACATATGTTTTGAGTTTTGACCCATTACCCAATCCGACTAATTTGTCAGGCATAAAAATAAATAAAAGTATTCAACGTCATAATCTTGGTTGATACAGTTCAAAGAGCTTCAGGAGCGATTGCTTGCTTTTGCTGATCCTCTTTTCATGATAATTGTTGTGAGAGAAAGTGACGTTCGTGAGTTAAACAAGGGACGCCATACTCTTCTTCAAATGGTAATTATCGTTCTTTAATTTATAGAAATTGAAAAAAAATGGTTTCAATTAGTACATATTTAATATTATTTAGAGTAAATCACGGTTTTGGCATATGTGGTTAAAATAAAACTTTTATCAATACAACCCATATGTTTTAAAAAACTAGCGGTTTTAACCTTTAATCATAGTTAGGTTTGAGTGTCAAAACTATTAGAATAATTGAGTTTTTTTTTTTTGGGGGGAGGGGGGGGGGATAAATCGTTAGTTGTTTAAACTACATGGGTTGCGTTGATAAAATATTATATTTTGGGTCGAAATAGTTAAAACATATGAGCCAAAACTGTAATTTACTCTATTATTTTTAGTTATTAGTATAAAAAAATAAAAATATTCAATGTCGTACCTTGGTGCTAGATATTTTAGTGTAATTGTGATTAATTTAATCTATCAATACGAATCATGAAATTCATTAAACAAGTTGGGTGTGGGGTGCACGCTTGTTTAATATTTTATGATTCAATAGGGGTTCTAAGAGGGCAACGGCCCCTTGGCGGGGCTCCAGGGGCAGCGCCCCCGGATAGCGGGGTCCAAGGGGCAGAGCCCCTTAATGGGGTCGAGCTGTTATGTTGAAAAATCAATAAAAAAATTGATTTTACGAATTTGGATATAAAATTCGTAATGATAGTTTAGTGGCAATTTTGTAAAACTGAAAACTTGAAAACTGCTTGAAATCAGTTTCTAAAACCTGCAAACAAAAGATTGATCGATGATTTTATTTCTTCTCCTGGTTCATTTTCACGATAATTCACAGGAAAAATTCATACTTGTTCTTGAAATTGAATTGAATTTTATACGATCAAACATTTGAGTGAACCGCAAATAGTTTGATCTGAAAATGTGATCCACGACTTTCAATTCATCCGGTGTTTTATTGCGTTCGTGTTCTGGAAAATCTCTTACACTTGGTTGATGCAGTTCAAAGGGTTTAAGGAGCGTTTGCTTGCTACTGATCCTCTTTTCCGTGAGAATGTTGTGATGGAAATCTACGTTTTTCAGTCAAACAAGGTCCGCCCTACTCTTCAAATGGTTAATATCGATATTTTTACGTTTAAGTCATTGTATAATATGAATTCACCATACTAATTTTAAAGATTAAAAACACTCATTTTGTTTATTTAAAAAAAACATTATTGTATATAAAAGTTATGTTCGTTTAAAATAATGAGAGAACATGATAAAAAATTAACAAAATTGACCATAACTAGAATATCCCTCTACCTGCTTTTTATCTATAATTTGATCTTTAACCATCAATTATAGATAAAATGACCTTATTTCATTCACACACATTTTACACCATTTTTTTTTATTATATAAGATCTTACATTTCATAGAATTTTACCTGATGGATTTACACATCATTCACATAGCTCATAAACCGAAAGGGACTTAAAAACAACCTTCAAAGCAGCGGAAAACTTTAAATATAGTAACAAGGTAATTACAACCATATCGCATAGTGAAAAAAATTAAAATTGTTCATAATACTGAAATGACAAGTCCAAGTGAAAGACCATATGCCCAGGTCTTTGATGTCGACATGATCCTTAGCTTGCCATTAGAAATAAGTGTCAATGTATACAAAGTCAGCTACGTCGAGTGAGTTCTAGTTTACTTATTTAATGAGTTTAGCAAAATATTTACATAAAACCTTACTCTTTTGTTCTTTACTACCCACCCTTTTACAAAATATTTACATTAAACCTTACTCTTTTGTTCTTTACCACCCACCCTTTTACATTTGAGGATTCATATGCTTACAAGACTAAACTTGAAAAACTTCAAATTCACTTACACTTAACTTCATATACAATGTATATCCCATATATAGGATTGTGCTCAAATAAGAACCCACCTTAATTGAGGTAACCCATCAACCTTAGCAAAATTCGCCAAAATCTTTGAAATTTTGTTCATGACCTTTATTATACATAAATAGATGGTTTCTTTTTTGAGTTTTTGTTAATTCATCACCGTTTAGGATCCTACGTCAGTGTAATTGGCGCAAAAATAAATATAACTTGCAGTGTAACGCAAATTTACACTTGGTTTAATTTCTAAATGCTTGTTAATTAAAAAAACACAAAAAAGGAGCCCCTATTTATGTATAAAAAAGGCAATGAAAAAAATTCAAAAATTTGAGCGAATTTTGCTAGGGTTAACGAGTTACCTCAATTAAGGTGGCTTAACAACCGATCCTTACCCTCATATATATATATAGGATTTGGTACAAATAAGAACCCTGCTTAATTGTGGTAACCCAAATAACTCTGCAAAAAATGGCCGAATCTTTGATTTTTTTTTCATGGTCTTTATTATACATATTTAGGGGGGTTTCTATTTTGTGTTTTGGCTAATTAGCAAGGCAAATCGAATTTGCATCAGTGTAAAAGTTTTGCACTTTTCTAAATGTTTCTAAATGCAAATCGAATTTACACTGATGCAAATTCGATTTGCCTTGCAAATTAGCCAAAACAAAAAAAAACAGAAACCCCCTAAATATGTATGATAAAGACCATGAAAAAAAATTCAAAGATTCGGTCATTTTTTGCAGGTTATTTGGGTTACCACAATTACAGTGGGTTAACAATGGAATCTTCCCCTATATATATAGGGAGGTATTCCATTAAGAACCACTTTTATGCTAGAAACTTGAGAACTGCATAATACACTTGTACATTATGCTTTAAGTTTTGTACATAGAGTGGTTATTTAAAAGGGTAAAATAGTAACTTGTCCTACTTTAAAGTTAAATTACTTTTATACCCTTAATAACATATGGTTGAAAATTAGTTCCTTTGGTTCTTTCTTATTTAGGAGCTGTTTGTTTTTAAGAAAAACGTCTGCGAAGGTATGCGATACCTCTTTTGTCTGCACCCCGCAGCCCAAGGAAAGATGTAGGGTGTTTGTTTTCTCGCAGACATTTTATTAAAAAACGTCTGCGAGACCTCTTCTTGGAAAAGAGGTGGACCATCTTCTTCATACCTCTTCAAACCTCTCCTCAGTTCTCACTAGGGGTGTGCGTGGTTCGGTTCGGTGCGGTTATGACCATTTCTATAACCAAAACCGCAACTTCGGTTAATTCTAAATCCTTAACCATAACCATAACCAATTGATCCCATTTACGGCTCGGTTTCGGTTAAATTTGTTTAATAGTGAAATTGTTGAAAAACTAAGAAAAACTTGTAAATATGCTTGTGAATTATAGATATGTTAATGATGAAAATCTTAGTAAAGCTTGTAAAACTTTCTAGTTACTGAAACTGTGTGAAAAAAGTAAAACCACATGAGCTTTGACTCATTTTTTATTATATTTAATCTCACATATAATCCATAATATTTTCATATAGTAAAAAGTAAAGATTCATCTTCTATACTTGACTTGCACCATAATTTTTTTAAAAAAAACATACAAATATATAAATATTAAAAAACAAATATACATTATTCGGTTTGGTTGGGTTAAAGTCGGTTAATGACTAGCCTTAACCATAACCATAACCGAATGGTTTGGTTAATGGCTTTGCTTAACCATAACCGTCGGTTAAAGTCGGTTTCGGTTAAATCAGTTTTGGTTCGGTGCGGTTATCGGTTATTTTTCGGTTAAGGTTATATTATGCTCACCCCTAGTTCTCCCCCCATCTCCTGCTCACTATCACCCCTCATCTCCAGCTTCGATCGGCCGACCATCTCCTGCTCACGATCGGCCCTCATCTCCTCCCGTCTCCACCACCGCGCTTCACCACCACCGGCGGCCAACCACCAGCCGCATCACCTTCGATCGGCCCACCACCAGCCGCATCACCTTCGATCGGCCCACCACCGCCCGCAGACCACCGCTCACCATCGATTGGCCCTCATCTCCTCCCGTCTCCACCACCGCGCTTCACCACCACCGCGCGGCCAACCACCAGCCGCATCACCATCGATCGGCCCTCATCTCCTCCCGTCTCCACCACCGCGCCTCAGTTCCACCACCGTCATCGCGCTTCATCTCCTGGTCGCCACCACCGGCGCTCCATCACCTGCGCTCCACCTCCGCCGCCGCACCTCCCACCGATCGGTGATGGTGATAGTGGTGATCGTTGGGTTGGATTTGAAGATTAGGGTTCTTTTTGGTTTGCTTAGGATAGGAGAAGTGATTGGAAAAGAGTTTTTAAGAGGTTAAAAACAAACCCTTTTTTTCCCTCTTCTTGCAGATGTTTGGTCCACCTCTTCTGCAAAAGAGGTTTGCAGACGTGGTCCGCAGACTGAAGAGGTTAAACCTCTTCAAAAACAAACAACACCTTAGTGATTCTCAATGGAATAAGTCCCTATATATATATATATATATATATATATATATATATATATATATATATATATATATATATATATATATATATATATATATATATATATATATATATATATATATATAGGGGAATGATCAAATAATAACCCTCCCTTATTACGAGAACCCTTGTTAACCCGTCATTTTTTGCCCGAATATTTGTTTTCTTTTTTTCATGGTTTTTGTTATACATAAATAGGGGGGTTTCTTTTTTGTGTTTTTGCTAATTCATTACCGTTTAGAAATTATTTACAACCGTAAGTAAGTGTAAGTTACTTACATTAAGTGTAATGTAAGTAACTTACACTTACTTACGGTTGTAAATAATTTCTAAACGGTGATGAATTAGCAAAAACACAAAAAGAAACCCCCCTATTTATGTATAACAAAAACCATGAAAAAAGAAAACAAAGATTCGGGCAAAAAATGTCGGGTTAACCCTCTCTTATTGCATAACCCGAAATAACCCTGCAAGATGAACCCGAATCTTTGGTTTTTTTTTTCAAAATCTTAGTTTTACATGTACAAGAATATGTTCTTTTATGTGTTTGAGCAAATTCTTTTTCGTTTGGGATCCTACATCAATAAGGCAACTTACATTGATGTAGGATCCCAAACGAAAAATAATTTGCTCAAACACATAAAAGAACATATTCTTGTACATGTAAAACTAAGATTTTGAAAAAAAAACCAAAGATTCGGGTTCATCTTGCAGGGTTATTTCGAGTTATGCAATAAGAGAGGGTTATTATAGGATGCGGATCTTATATATATATATAAACTTAAACAATCTATAACATTCACATGTGTTCGCAAGCTTGTGCTTGAAAGACTTCACTTGTGCTCGTAAGAGAATGCTTGAAAGACTTCACCCGTGCTCGTAAGACTATGCTTGAAAGACTTCACCCGTGCTCGTAAGACTATGCGTGAAAGATTTCATCTTTTAACATTTTTTGCCTCTAAAATTTTAAATTTCCCTCTTAAATTTAATCTCATGATATAATGATAAATAACCTTTCTTAGACATTTTAGGATAAGAAGACTATTTAATTGAACTTAAACCCTAAATTATAAATTTAATGTCTTACAATTCTTCTCACACTTTTAACTAATTTAAGCATTTTTTTACTATAACCTAATTTTAATATATACAGGGGTTGGATCTACTAAAAAAGAATTTGTCTAAAAAAGTAAGAACGAATAACAGTTTTACATGTGACATGCTAAAAATAATAAAAACAAAAATGCAGTCCAAAAAACAAAATTCCGTACAAAAAACAAATAAAAATCCAATACAAAAAAAATTCAGTACAAAAAATTCCAGTACAAAAATCAAAAAATCTAGCATAAAATTATAAAAATCCAGTAAAAAAATAAAAATTTAGTATAAAAACAAAAAAATACAATACAAAAAAAAACTAAAAACATAGTATAAAAAATAATTTGGTACAAAAAAATAAAAACTAGTAAAATAATAAGATATTATATTTAAATTAATACGTTAAATGTTAAAATTGTATTAATTTTTACTTTTATTGACAATCATGATTGGTTAGAGCCATTTAGAATTGAATAGGAGAATGTTTTCCTAAAAAGTCTTATTTGCCTAAGAAGGCTAAGAAGGATTTTTAAAAACTTGAAAACCGACCCAAACAAACTCCGATTGGATTCATTTTTATATCATTGGAACCAGCTTGTAATTACCTAAAACCTAAACCTTAAATCAAAAACAATAAACCTTAATAATAAAACCAAAATTATAAAAACAAATCATAAACATAAAGATAAACTTAAAAGCTAAAAAAATATGCACTAAAATCCAAACTTTAAAACTAGTTGTTAAAGCTAAAACCAAAAAGCAAATATTGTAGGGTTCGATGAAACGGTTCCAATGTCATCGAAATGAGTTCAATCGAAGTTCGTTTGGGTCGGTTTTAGTGATTATAAAAATATTTTTTAACCTTCTTAAGCAAAATAGGCTTTTTATTTGATCCTTGTCCTATATAGAATATAATAATTTACAATGACAGGTAAAAACTTTCAAAGCCTCTCAAGATGGGATTTTGGATGGTATTCTGAAGTCGACGATAAAGAAAACAACTGATCATTTTGAAGGACCTGTTGATAATACTTCTTTTGCCAAATATAGAATGAAATGTGGTGCCAATAGGTTATTATCCGAGGAAGGTAGGTTTTGTGACAGTAACCCAAAGATGTCTGCGGGTCTTGATTTGCTTGATGATCCACTTTTTGTGGCCAAAATTGTGATGGAATTTAGAGTCGGTACGAACACCAAGGTACATTTTATTCTTTAAATGAAAACACACTTCTTAGGCAATGTTTGTTATGCATGAATAATCGGGAAAATAAAATAATCGTTACGTTAAAATAAAAAAAAAAACACAATTTAACAATGAATTTAACCATAATCCTTGATCATACCACAACTAGATTGATGGCCAGCATCTTCCAACCCACGATTTAACCAGCGTCTCAAACTATAACCCAAATCATGACTAGACCCATGATCCGACCCAATAATTGATACACGAATAGACCTATGACCCAAACATGACTGATCCCATGCCCAACTCGTGACCCAAACCAAAAACTAAACCATAACCCAACCCATGACCCAAACACGACCAAACACATTACCCGAACTCATGACACATGACATGTAAATTGTATTTCATTCTTTCATTTTTTTTTCTTACAACCAAATGATGATCATATGAAGTAATGAATTATTTTATTATTTATTATTATATAGTAATAATTTATCTATTTTATTTATCCATTCAATTGTATTATCTATTTAATTCCATCTTGTATTTTATTACATCATACCAGACACACACTTGATTTCAATTTTATTTATAACACTTTGTTAAATCAATTCTCATAAACTGATTTTTTTAAAATTCTATCCCCTCCATCAACATTTTTTCTTTAATATATCACTTTTTTATTAGTTTTTATTTTATTTTTTAAAATTTTTTCGATAAATTTATCATACTCAGTTTTAAAATATCTCAAACATCGCCCCTCTTATTGAAAATCATACCAAGGAAAAATGAACGAACTTTTTATTGATTATATCTCAAATTTTTACATTTTAACACTTTTTATTTGAACGGCATCTAAACCAAATACCACCCCTCTTGCAGTCAACACTTAATTTGAAGTTTTAAAAATGTGATACCTTTAGTATAAATTTTAAAAAATATCATGTATTTTATTTGTATTGATTATTTTTTATTACTTAATATTAACCATGTTAAAAATATAATAAGGGTACATTGATATATCTAGTGACCTTATTATATTTGTTTTTATTTAGGAATTTTTACATATATCACTTAATAGGAACCTTTATTACGTATTTATCTAATCTTTTAAATCAATCATATATGTTCCCTTGAAAGAAAAAACACAACAAGAAAGTTATTCTTATATGTTAGAACCTTTCCCGACGGCGAAAAGTCATCGGTATAGCTTATCTCCCACTACGTCAAGTCATTGGCATATAGCACAACCAGATAACTTCTTTTTTATACCTTTTTCCGACAACAAATCATCATAATAGAATTACCTGAGCAGATTCTCCATTTACGTGTGGTGAGCCAATTAGTTTCCCGTCTTGTGAAAACCTGTCGTGACGACAGGTCATCGGCACATGTTACTTTTTATTATTTTTTATTGTTCCCCTGATAGCTGTTTATTAATTAAAAGGATAAAAAATTTGTTTTCCCTTTGGCGATGACAAGCTGTTGGGAAAGGTTTTGCCGATTTGTCATTTATTTATTAAACATGACTTGATCAAACATTGTCGTTACTAGGGCGGCAATTCTTAACACGACCCGCAACACGACACGGAAATAATCAAGTAATAGGTTGACAAGTATAACCCGTTTAAATAAACGGGTCGTGCTCGGGTTGACCCGTTTATTAATCAGGTCGGGTCCGGGTTGACCCATTTATAAACGGGTTGACCCATTTATAAACGGGTTGACCCATTAACCCGTTTAAGATTTCAATTTTTTTTTTAATATTTTTTCTTTCTTGAAACGTATTTTTAGTTATTTTTGTTTTGATTATTTACCATACTTTAATTGATCGAGTAACAAAATTGATATTTTTTTCATTTACAAAAATGATTTTAGTTTTTTTTCTCAGTAAACTAGACCAACGAGTTTCTTTAATGTTTCTTACGTTATACTTATAATATACATAATTATATGTTTAGTTATAATAATATTGATTTTTTTGCTTAAATAATATAATAACTATTTGTTACTCATACACACCTACTAAACATGTTATTATTGACTTGTTTTCAACCAACAACCAATTACAATATGTAAATTTATTTGATTAATTTATATAAACGAGTTAAACGGGTCATATTCGGGTTGACCTGAATTTATGTCAATCCGGGTTAGGGTTGGAAACTTTGACACGAATAAATATATGGGTCAGGTTCGGGTTGCAAAATTTAACCCGCCAACCCGCAACCTGTTAACCCGCTAACCCGTCAACCCGACACGATTGACACCCCTAGACGTTACATTGACCTTTTTGCCGACGATAAGTGGTCATGACATGTCTAAACTCCCTAGAAAATGACCTGGCTCCAAAACACCATCCCCCCAACCCCCCCCCCCCCCCCCCCCCCCAATTTTCTTCTCCCAAAGTTACGGCTGTGTCCCCCAATGGTGCGATTTCGTCCGATTTGGAAGCTTTTAGACGTCCAGAAGCCACAATCAATCAATTTGCTCACTTTTAATCATAGATTTTTTTAAAATTTATTTTAAAAAATAAAAAAGATTTATTGCGACGAATATCTAGAGACGAGAAATTGTGGGGGAAAAAGATTTTTACTGACAAAACGTTTGAGGCGATGACTTAAAGATTCGTAGCGTCAAAATACCTCACGACGACATGTTGTTGGGAAAACCTAAGGCGACGAAAAGTTGTCGGAAAAGAGCGATGTATCAGATTAATTTTCATATACTAGAAATATGTAATTGACTTTTTTAGTTAGGTAGATATATAATAAGGGATATTAGTAAGAGAAAATATACAAATGCAGCTCTTATTTATTATTTAATCTTGTCACGGTAGGTGGTAACTTTCAAAGAAGGTGGGATTTTGAAAGGTATTTCCCAGGATTTGGGGGCTGCGATAAAGAGGATGATCATTCACTTTGGAGGGCCTAGTGATAATAATTTCTTGGACAAATATAAAATGAAATGCGGCAGCAATAGACCATGATTTGATCTCATGCATACTCTGCTTATGTGTAATTCAAACTTCCACGTGGCATGCATTGTCTTTTCATATTTCCCTTTTGTTCTTTGGTTATTTAAATGGTTGAGTTACTTTGGTTCTTGTTATGTATTCTCAGATTCTGAAAAGCATTAAAAGAAAGTTGTGTGTTTAGGGTTTTCATCTTATTTTGTTGTTTTAAGCTCATACCAACATTTGGTATCAAAGCTTTAGTCACACACCATTTCCTATATTCGAAATGGAAGGGTATGAGCATTGGAGTGAGAGGACGAGAACAACCTTGCGATCTAGAGATCTGTGAGATATCGTTAAACTAGGTATATGATCGATAGATCATGGAGACAATGTTGAACGTAATCGAAAGGAGGCCAAGAATGATGCACGAGGCATGACCGTGATTCGACAGTGAGTTCATGATCTGTTGTTTTCACGTATCATATCAGCAGACATAGCCCAAGAAGCATGAGAAATTCTGCGCATGGAATTTCGAGGCGACTCGCAAGTTCAATAAGTGAGATTACAAGGATTATGACGAGAATTCGAAAATCTGTCTATAAAGGATGGAGAGACAGTTGATGATTATTTTTCACGGGTCATGGCTATTATAAGCCAACAACGTGCCTTTGGAGAAGAACTTCTTGATCAGTAGATAGTTGAAAAGAATTTACAAAGCCCCGCAGTAAAGTATGATCATGTGGTTCTGTCGATAGAAGTGGTGTATGATCTAACCTAGTTAAGCCTCGTTAAACAGATGGTTTGTCTTCAATCATAATAGGAGCAGTTGAATTGCAGCAGGGCTAGCTCAACCATCTCAGAGTCTCAAGCCAAACATAAAAATTGAGGCCCTTAAGAATATAATCTTTTGCATGCAATAAAAAACTGTAGTTCACAAATTTTAAAAATCATAAAAACATGTTAATTTGTCTTTATCTGCATAAGTTTACTCATAATTATAGTTAACATATGAAAATCATAAATGATATAAAAAGAAGAGTAAACTTCTCTTTTGCTCCATGTAGTTTGACAAAAGTAACCATTTTCATCCAAATTTTGAAATTTTGCAATTTTCCTCCATTAGTTTCTGAAAATTAACCATTTTCATCCAAAGTCCGTTTAAACTTTGGATAAAAATTGTTACTTTTGTCAAACCACAGGGACTAAAATGGTTAATTTTCTGAAACTAATGGAGGAAAATTGCAAAATTTCAAAATTTGGATGAAAATGGTTACTTTTGTCAAACCACAGGGAGCAAAAGAGAAGTTTACTCAAAAAAGAATGATAGATAATTCAACACTTAGGTGCTGTTTGTTTTTAAGAGGTAAAATGTTCTTAGTCTGCGGATCACATCTGCAGACATCTGTAGAAGAATAGGTAGATCAAATGTCTGCAGTCTGTAATAAGAAGAATGTTTGTTTTTAACAACTGTTGACTACTAAAATAAATTGCCAGTAATGTATGGACGGTGGAGGTTATAAGGCAGGACGAGGACGAGGTCACTCCGTATACCAAAGCAAGGGACCAAAATGTTACCAGTGTAACAAATTTAGTCATTTTAAACGCGATTGTTGGTAAAATCATGAAGAACAAGTGAATGTAGTTGCAAACCATGGGGAAGATGTTGCTGCTAATGAAGAAGTTTCACACTTATTCATGGCATTTGTAGCACCTTTCATGTCACAACAACAGCCTTTAGCAACATTTAGTGCAACATGATCAACAAAACCAAGTCTATGGTTTTTTGACTCTAGGTGCTCTCATAATATGACAAGTGTCAAAGGAAGATTTACCGTAGTAAATGACCATTACAAATGGTCTGTGAGGCTTGGTGATTGATAAGAAAGAATATAAAAGTTGTAAGGAAAAGAAACAATCAAGATTTAGATGAAAGATGGAACTTTTAAGCTACTAGAAGATGTCTACTTTGCTCTAATCTTGAATATAATATACTAAGCGTAGGTCAACTTATGAGAAATGGGTATCCTTTAATCTTCGACGATGATGAATGCGAAGGTAATGCTGGCAACAAACAATGTTCCCTCTTGATGCAGTATAACTAAAGACAGTGACGGAGTTCGAACGTTTTGAAACGAGGGAGGGTGAAAAGTTACATACACCACAATACATGTTTTTTGAAGTAAGAGGGGCAAAACCAATACTAAAAACTAGAGCTGGCAAGATGGGCGGGTTGGGTTGGGTTGGGTGACGGGTCAGGATGGGTTCGGGTTAAGATGGGTCGTTTTAGAAAAATGGTCAGTTTGGCTCGGGTCAGAACGGGCATTCTCAAAAAAAGGCACGGGTTGAAACGGGTCGTGTTAAAAAATGGCCCAACTAATAAAAAAAGTAAAACAACAAAAAAAAAACATGTAGACAAAACAATAGTAACCTGAAATACATTGATCGATCTTTTCTCTACGTAACAAAACTAATATTCTTGAAACTTCAACTCAATAATATTCTCAAAATTAATAATATCCTATATTATGAGTTTCTTTTTCTGCAGCATTGATCCTAAACCTCCAGCTCAATATTACGAAATAACCTCCAGCTAAACATTCACAAATGCATAACCTCCAGCTCAATATTCTGTCTTATTAGCTCAATAGCTCCTGATCCTGGTGGTCAGTTGTGATTTGGTTCAAAAAACCATTGTTTTTAATATGAAAACAATAATAAAGGGATACAGGGGTATTCAAATATATGTATATCAACCATAAAATAACATATGATCTAGCAACCAAAAACACATATTTTAAGCGCATATGAACTAAAATAGTTGATTTATCCTCAAACTCAGTATTGTTTGACATATTTAGAAAATATTCCTTTCACACTACCAAAAAAACTAAAATTTAATAAAGATTAGAAACAAATTTAAAATGAAAAATTCATTTCTAGCTAGTAGCTAAGAGTTGGTGATTAACATAGAGATTACAACGACAAAGTGAATGCTTTCAAGCTTTTATCTTGAGAAACTGAACTTAATTTTACATTCTTGATAACATTAAAAAATACAAGAACAAGAAAGATTAATAATGAGACACAAGATTATCAATAGCTGCATGATATCGAAATTAAGACAACAAAAAACATTTAAATGGAAGGTTAATATGTATGTATGGGTACTTGGGTAGTCAAGAATGTTTGTAGTTAAACAAAAGCATATAAAACAAGACAACCATAAGCCAAAAATTTCCACCCACCAAAAAAAAACATGAAGACAACAACTAATTTATTCACAAAAACATTTCAACAAACACTTGGTGAGCATTAGAGTAAAACAACTGTGAAGAAAGTATAACACTTAAAAAGATGATTGATAAAACAATAAAGCATCGACTCATCATAACCCTAAAATTACAACCTTTGAAGTTGCAAACACAATTGATTCATTCGAGTATCAAAAAATTAAAATAGATAAAAATAAATAAACACACAACTTTGTTGATTTTGAAACAGATTTTGCATCTCATAATTTCAAAATTGAGGGTCTCTCAAATTGAAACTTCAACACACAAAACCACAATAATCTTAAAAGCAGCCCATCAAGAAATATCAAATTCTACCACAAATGAAATTACGGAAGCAATTAAATTCAAAGAAAATAAGAACCCACAAACAATGTTACAAGCATGAATAGCCAACACAATTAACAGAGAGATAACCTGGAATATGAGCTGTGGTGATGTCAAAATTTAGAACAAGAACGAGGAAGAAGAAGAGTAGGAAGAAATAATAGGTCCCCATCTGGGTAAATTGGTTGAATCCATGAGCAAATCATAGGGCGTAGATGAGCTAATCGTGATCGATCGAGAAGAAATATCGTAGCTAATAGGGAATTCGTGATCGATCAAGAGCAGGAATTAAAGCGAATCATAGGGCATGGCGGGTGTCTGTGCATTTTTCAATTGCCCAGATGGGTGGTGGGTGTGTAAGAGTGTGCCCATCCTGACCCGTTGTTTTATATTTCAACTTTAGTTTTTATCCATTATAACCTTTTGGTAATACTAATTAACCCATAATAGACCATATCCATAAATATAATATCCATTTCAGCCCAACTTAATATACATGGGCTAAGTTTGCCAGGTATACTAAAAACTAAAAATAACCTTTCGGTAGAAAAATTAAAATTACGGACAGAAAAAAGAGGGGGCGGCCCGTACAAAGCTTTGTCACTTCATGAACCAACAAAGCAATGGCATTGCAGGTTCGGCCATCGCAAGGGGAGCTTGGAGAGTGCTTGTGACTGATCTCCCCAATCAGGAACACCGTGTTGGTTTTTTAAGCCGAGAAAAAATTCACCAAATTGGTGGTGATCCCTCAAGTGTTGTCCTGAACTATTTGTTATTTTTTTTTATTAACCAATGAAAATTCAATACTTGACAACGAGAGTTTGAAAAAAAAAAAAATTAAGAATTCCATCATTTTTAGATGGGGAGCTTAAACAAATCAAACCGTCTTGTGAGTTTCTTGAGACTTGATTAATAAAGTAGTCGAATGAGTCAACAGACTAAACAAGCTGAGCCTGAACTTGAGCCAAAAAATATGCTCGTGAATTAGTTACCGAGCTTGAGCTTTAGATGCTAAATTTGAGTCGGCTTGCGATATATATATATAATTTGATTAAACAAACGTATATTTACATAAATAATTATTTTTATATATAAAGTTACGATAAACATAGAAAATCATATGTGCATATATGTTATAATATAGATGAAAAGTCCAGTTATAAATATATATAAATTTAAAAATTAACACAAATAAAAATAACGAAGTAACAAACGAGCTGATCTTGAGATTTTGAAGACATGATTCAACCAAGAGCTTCTAGCCTAATGGTTACCCCCCTTGACTTTTCTATGGGAGGTCTTGGGTTCGAATCTGGGCTGAGGCATATTTGCCGAAGCAAGGTCAGGGGGTTTACCCAGTTGTGGGGTTCCTCCTGTGGTGGGCTCGGGCATACGCCCCAGAGCGTCAAATCCGAGCGGACGATTGAAATCCCGTCTTGAATGTCGTTGTATCAAGCCGTTCAAAAAAAAAAAACCCAAGCCGTTAAAAAAAAAAACTCTCTCGTTTGGGATGACGATGATGAGTATTTAAGGAAGGAATTTAGGCCCCACAAGAAGCTTCTCTCAACACGTGAGAATGCACGTGGATTGTTATTTGAGGGTCAAATTTAATTTTTAAATTATTTCAAAGTAAATTCTTGTCCAAGTAAATGAAGACGGTATGGATCGGTTTGGTAAGTTTATGTTTATTTCGATAACCAAAAATTTTACTTTAGTTAACCAGCGGTTGCGTTTAAGTTAAATTCGATTAATAATGAAATTGTTTAAACTTAAGAAAAATTTGTAAATAAGTTAGTGGATTAAAACATATTAATTATGAAAATGTAAGCAAAATTAGTAGGATTTTGGATTGACTAAGATGATTGAACAAAAATTAAAACAACGTAAACTCTAAATCGTCTCATAATATATTAAGTCTCACATGTGAATCCTAATATTTACATATAATAAAAAGTTATAACTTACCTTATAATCTTATATATTTGACTTGCATTATAAATTTTTGAAAACACACACATAGAAATATTAAAAGAAAAACGAAATCAATTATTGTATATTCGTTTTTTTAATATTTCTATGTGTGTGTTTTCAAAAATTTATAATGCAAGTCAAATATATAAGACTAGCCTAAAACCTCATGTATTACACGAGTTGGATGATTAAAAATACATAATTTATTAATATAAAATTATAGTAAATTTTTAGTAATTATAAAATTATATTTTAATATAAAGTATAATTGAAATAATTTTATAATTTATAAATTATAATATATCAGTAAAATATTAGAATAAGAAGATTTATATTTAATTAATATTTAATTATATAATTTAATCACTAAAAAATTATAAATATATATTTACAGAGAGAGGCGGTAAATTTTTTTTAGATGGCATCATAAAGCGAAATGTGTCCCTTGAATATACTCCTTTATTATAATAGGTAGATTATAAGGTAAGTCATAGCTTTTTATTATATAAAATTATTAGGATTCACATATGAAACTTAATACATTATGAGACGAGTTAGAATTTACATTGTTTTTACTTTTTGTTCAATCATTTTAGTCAATCCAAATCCTGCTAGTTTTGCTTACATTTTCATAATTAATATAATTTAATCCACCAGCTTATTTGCAAGTGTTTCTTAAGTTTAAACAATTTCATTATTAATCGAATTTAACCGAAACTGAAACATAATCGCTGGTTAACTGATCAATTGATTATGATATTAGGTATGAAACTAGAATTAACCGAAGTAACATTTTAGTTTTGGTTATGGAAATACACATAAACCTACCAAACCGATCCATACCGTCTTCATTTATTTAGACAAGAATTTACTTTGAAATAATCTAAAAATTAAATTTGACCGTCAAATAACAATCCACGTGCAAACTCACGTGAGAGAAGCTTCTTGTGGGACCAAAATTCCTTCCTTAAATACTCATCATCGTCATCCCAAACATGAGTTGAATCATGTCTTCAAGCATGGCGATATCATCCACAGTGTTATCATTTTCCAAAAATCTCCCAAAATTCAAACGCCACCTTTCACTCCTTCCACCACCATCGTTTTCCGGTTGCACTGGCGGAAGTTCCCGTCGTCCCTGCTCAATCAAACTTACAAATGATCAGCGTAAGTTTCTGACGCTCGTCGCGTTTTCCGGCGACGGGAACGGAAATGGGTCCGGTAGAAGCTTCGGCGGCGACGGAAGCGGAGGCGATGGAAACGAGAAGGAGGCGTTGATGGCGTTGCCGGAGGGGGATAGATCTTCCGACAGTATCCCGGAGGCGGAGATGTTTGTGGGATTCGATGCCGTTAAAAGATGGTTATTGCAGTTCGGAGAGGTTAAGGAGAGTTTTCTTGCGGTTGTTGATCCTCTTTTCTTGGAGGATGTTGTGATGAAAGTCGGCGTTCGTTTGTTAATCAAGGTACGCGGTATTCTTCTTCGATCGTTATCATTATTTTTATGGAAAATTTTATAAAAAAATTGATACAATTTTTATAAATGTTTCAAGAGTTAAGTGTCATTTTAGTCATTGTGGTTTGACAACTTTTGCCATTTTCGTCCCTGTGGTTTGAATTTTGTCATTTTGGTCACTATGGTTTCATTTTATTGTCATTTTCATCCCTATGATTTCCATTTTATTGCCATTTTAGTCCAATTAAATTTAAAATTTTGGACTAAAATGGCAAAATTTATCAAACTAGAGGGATGAAAATGACAATAAAATGAAACCATAGTGACCAAAATGGCAAAATTCAAACCACATGGACGAAAATGACAAAAGTTGTCAAACCACAAGGACTAAAATGACACTTAACTCATGTTTCAATTAACAAGTGTTTAGTCCTCGTGGTTTGCTATCTCACTCTTGGTCTATGGATCAAGTAGTGAAATATTAGTAAAATACATGTAGTATCTTGGTAATTTACTCTATTTTTATAAGTTTAAAAAAATATTCAAATATTTATAAAAAATGACAATATACAGGCATTTTTTATGTGTGTTTTTGTCGTCCTTGCCCACCGAATTTTTAACGTTTTGAACATAATATATCATATCCCTGACATTTTTTTTTGTTTAGTATGCCGTGTTTTAATATGTTACTTTTTCATTATTTTATTTCTAATTATTTAGCAAGGCAAATTTCTTGCATTTCTATGTCCTAAACTATCCACAAGTTTATTACAACTAACAATATTAGATACGGACACGTTAATACAACACGACATGACTTTAACATGTTTCGTGTTTAGCCTTTGTGTTTAAAACAGGTTGACACGTTAAGACTTATTTATTTTTTGTGTGTAAACAAGTAAAACCTGTTAGATACTGTTTAAAATTTAAAATAAATGACATAATAAAATAGGAGGGTAACCGATTATCTTCTAAATATTTCTAATTCTCCAATTCTAGTTTATTAGCGGGTTCCTTAACAGGTTTTGATAGGTTCTTTAGCAGATCATTTACAATGTTAACTGTTAACATGTTTCTTAACTAGTCATTTCGTGTTTACGTGTTTTTAACGGATCGTGCTCATGTTTGAAAAAACAGACACGATAAGTTTATGTGTAATGTTTTTTCAATTTATTCTTCTTATTGCTATTTTATCGGTATAAATTCATTTTGTTAATATTAGTATATTTTGAAACAATCTTTGACTTAAAATGCTTTTGAATATCAAATCAGTACGTCGATATATGTATATTTATAACTAGTTCCCTTCTTGTATTCAATTTTTAATATTTATTTGATACGTAAGTTATAATTATTTTATGAGTAATTTTGTAAAATATTAACCATGTTTCTCAAGTATTCTATTAAAGTTATTTGAAGTTTGATTTGTCTCTTTATAAGTCACTCAATTTTCAATAAATGTTCAAATCATATGTAATTTTTTTATAAATATTAAAATTTTCTAAAATTAATTGAGGCAAATGAAACATTTATGAATATTTGGATTCAGATATCTATTTTGGAAAATTTTGATAGTTCGGATATTTTTTTGAATATTCGGATCATTTTCGGGTATTTGGATATTTTTTTTGGATATTTAGGATATTTTTCGAATTTATCAGCTAGTTTTCGGATGTCTGCTGAGTGCTATGCTAACTACAAATATTTTTCGGATTTATCAGCTAATTTTTTGATCAACCTCCTCTTTTACAAATGTCTGTTGAGTAGGCCTGTAAACGAACCGAACGAACACGAACACAGGCATGTTCGTGTTCGTTCATTTAAACTTAACCGAACACGAACACGAACACGAACACATTAACGAACACGAATTTTGTGTTCGTGTTCGTTTATTAAGAAAATGAATATGTTCGTGTTCGTTTGTGTTCGTTCATTAATAAACTAAACGAACTGTTCATGAACACAAATGAACACAAACGAACTAAAATAAACGAACATACATAAATCAACATTTTTTTTGACACCATTGAACAATCATAAACGAATTTGAATACTATTGAACAAAAATAAACGAACACAATTGAACAAGTATAAACGAGCACAAACGACAAGTTCTTAAATGTAAATACTATCATTCGTAAATTAGGCAGTTAACCGAATAAAAACTAACATTACATAGTTAACGAACATAAACGAACACAAATAAACGAACATAAATAAACGAACATAATCGAACTGTTCATGAACATAAACGAACGAACACTAGGTGTGTTCATGTTCGTTCATTTAATTAAACGAACACAAATTTTGTGTTCGTGTTCGTTCATTTATTAAATAAACGAACATAAACGAACTTCTTACCGAACAGTTCACGAACAGTTCATGAACTGTTCGGTTCGTTTACAGGCCTACTGTTGAGTGCTCCGCTAACTACAAACATTTTGCCTTTTAAAAAACAAATATCACCTAAGTCCTTACCACAAAACCAAGAAAACATAGGTCATTAACTAAAACGAAAAACAGTTTTATTTCATAAAAAAAAAAAACATTGTGATTGACCTAGAGGTGTACAAAAAAACGGGACCCGGACCCAGAACCGACAACCGGAACCGGTCATACCCGAACCGGTGGGTACGAACGGGTACGGTTTTTCAGACAAATTAGAACCGGAACCGAAACCGGAAAACCGGAACTGGTTCCACCTGAACCCGGCCAAAACCCGAACCGGAACCAGCCAAAACCCGAACCGGAACCGGTTAAAAACGGGTTGGAACCGGTTAAAACCCGGAACTGGAACCGGAACCGGGTATTGACTTTGTTGACTGGAACTGGAACCGATTGGAACCAGAACCGGTTCCAAAAAAAACCCGATTTGTACACCTCTAGATTGACCATCATGATTGGTAATAGACATTTCATATTGAATAAACAAATATATCCGGTCTAGGCTTACTAAACTAGTAAAGTTTGAAAGAATTAAAAATAAAAACAAATCTTACATCTTTTTTTTTTTAACAGCAAATTTTTCTACCATTGTTCACTATGGAACTAGAACCCTCAACCTATTTTAGGAAAGAAAACACCTTAGCACACCTTAGTACCATTAAGACAAATGTCCTTTGGTAACAAATCTTACATCTATCTCGTACATAATTGAATATAGATATAATCATTTTACAATGACAGGTTGCAACTTTCAAAGCCTTTCAAGGTAGGATTTCGGATGGTCTAATGCTGCCGACAGT
Source organism: Mikania micrantha (assembly GCA_009363875.1). NCBI lineage: Eukaryota > Viridiplantae > Streptophyta > Magnoliopsida > Asterales > Asteraceae > Mikania > Mikania micrantha. The sequence continues at coordinate 49,998,948 of CM018687.1, read as the reverse complement.
AACGGGAACAACTGATCATTTTGAAGGAGCTGCTGATAATACTTTTTTTGCCAAATATAGAATGAAATGCGGTGCCAATAGGTTATTGTCGGAGGTAGGTAGGTCTTATGATCCTAATCCGGTGATGTTTGTGGGACTCGATTTGCTTTCTGATCCTCTTTTCGTGGCCAAAATTGTGATGGAATTTGGAGCCGGTTTGTTCACCGAGGTAAATCTTGTTCTTCAAATGAAAACACACCTTATGCACTCTTTGTAGTCAAGGGCGGCCCTCAGAATTGAGATGCCCGGGAAGAGCCGGGATAAAAATGCCACTTAACGAATTCAAATATTAAAATAGGGGTGTCCAAAAAAGCGAAAATGAACTGTATTTGTAACAAAAAAAAAAATGAACCGAATTCTGAATTTGATTTTCGGTTTGGTTCCTAAATCCAAACTGTATCCGAATTCCAAATTAAGGTTTTTGATTCGGTTCCTAACCGCATCCGAATTTCGGTCTTTGGTTCGGTTATTGATTTCAATTTATTTTAATCGGGTTTCTTCGGTTAACCAATTAAACCCAATTCAAATTTAAATTTATCATTTTGGTAATAATATATAAAGTTGAATTTGGTTTATTCGTATCAGTTTATTCGGGCTTTAATCAGTTTATTTAGTTTTTAGTCAGTTCATTGAATTGAATTTGGTTTATTCAGATCGGTTTATTCGGTTTTTAACTAGTTTATTTGGTTTTAACCGAAACTAAACTGAACCACTTCTCGAATTCGTTTCGGTTTTCGAATAAGGAAAAATTGAAAACCGATTAAACCAAATAAACCGTTAACTAAACCGAATGAGCACCTCTTATTTAAGGGCATGAAAGTAATTTCTTTTACATCAAAGGAAATTACTTTTTATATCCATTAAATCATGTGTTATAAATAGTTCTTTTAAGTTTTATAACATGTTGGTTCTCATTTGAATGAATCTATATATACACGTATATAACAACAATTTTGTGCCCCCTAAAAAAATGGGCACGGAACGGGGGTCAGGTTTGCCCATCCATCGGGCCGCCCATGTTTGTAGTACATGAATCATGGGTAAAATAATATGAATCGATAGGTTAAAACAAAAAACAAGTAGAATAAAATGTATTATTATATAAGAAATGTGATTATTCTCTTTATTGATTTTCATTTTTTGAGAAAGGAGTATGTACCATAATCCGACCCACGAGTCAAACCACGATTCAAACCGTGACCTGAACTATAACCCAAACTATGACTATACCCACGACTGACCCAATACGTGATCCATGAACGAATCTATGATCCAAACGTGACTAACTCATGCCCAAACTAGACCCAACCCTTGACCCAAACATGAACCATGATCCACATATACATTAACCAAATCATTGCCTGGCCCATGAATTATTTTTAGTTTTTTCATCTTTTCTTGCAACCAAATGAAATGAGAAGTAATAGATTTTTTTTTTATTTTAAACGATTACCAATCAGAATAGTTATAATTGTGATGATTTATTTATTTATTTCATTTATCCATTCAATTCTATAGTCTATATAATTTCATCATGTATTACAATACATCATAAAGAACAGTCCCTTAATATTCTTTTATTTATTTTACTTTGTCAAATCAATTCTCATAAATTAAATTTCTTTTTACTATTCTATCACCTCCATCAACATTTTTTAGTTAATATACCACTTTTTAATATGTTATTATCTTTTTTAAGTTTTTGCAAAACTATAAATTTATCATACTTAGTGGCCGCTTGGTTAAGTCTAAAGTCTAAACTATTAAGTGCTGAATGATTAAAAGTGTTTGAACCATTAAGTGTTGAACGGGTTAAAACTGTTTGATTTGGAGTCTAAATGAAAAATAAAACAATATTCTTTGTATAAAAAACCCTAAAAAATCAATACAACCCTCCCGGTCGACCTCAACACCGCAACCCCAGCCCCAGCCTCCCCCGCCTCCGGTTGCAGCCTCCCGCCGTCGCCTCTGCCACTGTTGCAGTCCTTGCCATCAACCTCCCACAACTGTTGGATGAGACCCAAATAAATACACACACAAACTCACGTAAATATGAAAACTTGCATTAAAAATTTAAAACAATGAAACGATACATGCTTTAAATAATAAAAAACTAACAACTGAATCCTAATAAACAGGAAACTTTAACATTAAAAACAAGCTAAGTTATATGACTTTATTCAATACTGGAAACCATAAAACTCGGTCAACACAAGTACACAACCGACTTCTTCAATCTTAATATGAGTCAGCCACTATTCGTTGGATCCCATGCACGTGCTTGAAGTATGTTCAATAAACTAACCCGTATCCTAAACGCACAACCTGCAAATCCATGAACCGCTTGACCCGTAAACGAACCGATTAATCCAACAATCACCCCCTTAATCGGTTTGTTCACACCGATCACTCCCAGAAGCAATCTTTTCCTCTTGAAGCATCTCGACCTATTCCGGACACCACGACCTCAACCGATCACGTCCAAAGTCTACTCGGTTCAACCCGAAATGATCCACCACACTTGCAACATGTAACATGGCATCCCGCTGGAACCGTTCATTAACATCCCGACTTTTCACGGACCCACGACCTCTTTCCCGGTCACATCCAAAGCCATCCGATTTGAACAATCACCGCCATAATGTTGACAAACGTAGGGTCTCGACTCGGGCAACATAATCAAATAACTAACCTGTTAGAGTTAATTGCAATCAGCAACCCTGTGGTTTAACGCTTACCACAGGTTGCAACCCTCCTTTTTTATTTTCGCAACTTGCAACCCTGTGGCTTTAAAACACTTGCAATATGCACCCTTACAGTTAAATTTAACATAACTCTGTTTGTTATTGAAGGGTAAAATTATAATCTTAAAGATATTTAATTTTTATATTCTCAAATTGTTTGAAAGTTGAAAACCCTAATGGTTGTTCAAATTTTCAATATTGTTAAGCGTCCGAAAGTTGAAATCCTATTTGCTTTAATTTCAGACATTGGTATACTTTTTTTGATACGAGGCATTCATTATCAATTTGAATTATCCATTATCAATTTGAATTTTCCATTTGTATGACACCGGTATATGATTTGGGGTCATTCAATAATACTCGTATACTTTTTTTTTGATATGGGTATACTTTTTTTTTTATAGAAACTATCTTAATTTGTTTAATAGCATCCTCACATGACTGGTAGATTTTGGAGGATAGATCTTTAAGATTTGTTTGATAGAAATATCTTTAAAATCACAATTTTACCCTTCAATCACAAACATGGTTATGTTATATTTAATTGTAAGGATACATGTTGCATTTGTGTTAAAACCACAGGGTTGCAAGTTGCGAAAGTAAAAAAGGAGGGTTGCAACTTGTTGTATGAGTTAAACCACAGGGTTGCAAATCGCAATTAACTCAACCTGTTATTTACCACCAATCAAAAGAATAAAACCAAGGCTTTTTACTTTGTTGCCTCTGACGCCTTTTTGTTCTCCCTGCTAAGCTAAAGCAAATTCACAGCAGCCAGATTGGTGAACTTCCGCAACGTCGATTCCACATAATGTGGTCAACATGCATCTATAACTTAAGCTACTAACTTGCAACAGAATCTAACGTGCAAACCTTTTCCGATCACCTTTTTCAAAGAGGCTTCACCACCGACAAAAGAAAACAAAGCCACCCGCTTTTCACACACGTAAGCCGGCCTCCTCTTATCACGAACAAATCGATCAAGGCCCGTAAGAAACCGTCAGCAGCACCCGTACTGAAGCACGTCTCGAAACACCCTTTTAATCACGACTAACAGCCCACGGAACACACCGGCGTTCACCCGTCACCCCCCGTCGTCTCAACTGGTACTTCTCCCGCGACAACGACTGACACGAACCCCCTCCCGGTCTCCATATACTGCTGTAAAACAGTCCCGAAAACAGCCCCTAAGAACCAAAATCCGGTTCGTACCGCTGCTGCGTTTGCCCTGCAGCCAAGGGCTACACCCTTTCGCGAAACCGACTCTCAAACCGGCGTCTTCAACTTTGGCTCTAGATACCAAATGTTGGATGAGACCCAAATAAATACACACACAAACTCACGTAAATATGAAAACTTGCATTAAAAATTTAAAACAATGAAACGATACATGCTTTAAATAATAAAAAACTAACAACTGAATCCTAATAAACAGGAAACTTTAACATTAAAAACAAGCTAAGTTATATGACTTTATTCAATACTGGAAACCATAAAACTCGGTCAACACAACCGACTTCTTCAATCTTAATATGAGTCAGCCACTATTCGTTGGATCCCATGCACGTGCTTGAAGTATGTTCAATAAAGTAACCCGTATCCTAAACGCACAACCTGCAAATCCATGAACCGCTTGACCCGTAAACGAACCGATTAATCCAACAACAACAACATCTGATGAATGAAAAAGCCTATTGTTTTTTAACCCTTAAACACCCAAATCGATCTCCCACAATCACATCCGATGAAGTGTAGGTCGTAGGTAGCAGATGAAGTCGACGACGGGTTCAGATGAGCGGTGGTTTGCGTGGTGACGACGACAGGTCAGATGGGGTGCCTACCGGCAAAGGAACATTAAGTTGGCGATGTGGTGGAGGGACGACGATGAATTGTTATGGTCAATCGGAGGTGAGGCAACCCTATCAAAGCCGACGTGTGAATGGATCAGTTGAGTTTTTTCATTCAGACTTGTTCTAAAGTCTGAATCATTCAGACCCTCATTCAGATGATTTCATTTCATTCAAATGTGTTTTTTGATTGAAACAAACAGTCTGAATCTGAAACATTTAGATTTAGATCTATTCAAACTCATTCAGATGTTAACAAGCAGCTCCTTATACTTTTAAACTATCTCAAACATAAACTCTCTAATTGAAAATCATATCAAAAAAAAAAATGAGCGAACTTTTTTGTAGAATATATCTTAAAATTTTTTATATTTAACATTATTTGAAGTACTAGGGGTGTTCACGGTTCGGTTTCACGGTCGGTTTTTTTCTAAACATTTGGTCGGTCGGTTTTGAAAGTTCGAAACCGTAATGAACGGTTTGGTTTATGGTTTTTGCCAAAAACCGGTCGTAAAAACCGGATTGGACCGTATGTATGTATGTATGCATGCATGTATGTATGTATATGTGTGTGTGTATGCATTTTGATTTGTATATACTATTTAGTTAAGTTATTGGCTGTTTGGTTAGTACTTGACGTTTTATAACTTTGGAAAGTAAGTTGGTTGTTTTTGGACTTCCTGATTTATTTTTCAATATCATGTTTTGTAGACAAATTTTGTATTTGATGATATGTTTTGTAATAGTAAATATTTTTTACTTCTTGTATTTTATAAAGGTTTTGTAATTTTTTTTACACAGTTTATAATTTTGGACAAGTTAGTGATATAAGTTTTTTTTTTGCAAAAGTAGCCTTTACTTTTTATTTTTTAACATGCCAAAACCGGAACTAAACCGTTTATTACGGTTTGGTTCAGTTTTTATTTTTAACGGTTCGGTTTTGGTTTTCAATATTCAAAAACCGTTATTAACGGTTTGGTTTAACCTAGAAACCGTAGAAACCGGACCGTGAACACCCCTAATTTGAACGCATCTAAACCAAACCCCACCCCTCTCGCAGTCAATACTTTAATTTGTAGTTTTAAAATGTAATACCTTTATTTTAACTGTATAAATACATCCAACATTTTATTCTCATATATTATAATATTCTCTATAAACATGTTCTGTTTTGATAAATTTCCTTTTTAATAAATATAATTTATTTTTAATTTCTGTTTGCTTGTTCTGTTTTGATAAATTTCCTTTTTAATAAATATAGTTTATTTTTACTTTCTATTTGCACTGACTATTTTTTATTAATTAATATTGACCATGTTAAAAATATAATAGGGATGCATTGATGTATCTAGTGACCTTAATAAATTAGATTTTATTTAGGAATTTTTATATATATTTGTTACTAAGAACCTTTATTACATATTTATCTAATTTTTAAAATCGATTTGAAAAAAAAAACATATATATATTTATATATATATGCAATTGACTTTTTTCCTTTTGTAAATATGTAATAAATAATAGAAAATATATTAATCACCCTCTTAATCTCTTATTTATTATTTATTTTTGGCAATGGCAGGTGGTAACTTTCAAAGTAGGTGGGATTTTGGATGGTATCCCAATGGATATGGGGCCTGTGATAAAGAGGATGATTCACTTTGGAGGGTCTACTGGTGATAATTTCTGGGATAAATATAGAGCCATGAAATGTGGCAGCAACAGATTGACCATGATTTGACCTCATGCAAACTCTTCAAATAATTTCTATTTCAAGCTAAATCATTTTATGATTTAGTAACGCATCGGTTATCAATGTTGTATTTGCAATCATGCTTTTTTATTTTAGGAATTTGGTAAGTTTTCAATAATTAAAAAGATTAAAAATTAGAAGCTTATGTGAGTATTTTTTTTTTTTAACTGCAATGATTTTTACGTACAGCATATGTTTTTTAAACAGGCTGAGCAGAGTTAAGGCATATGTCATCTGAGTAGCGGTAAGACTTGTGTCCTCTGATACGCGGAAACCTGGTAGAATAGAATAGGTAAACTTTCACCCCATTGGGATTGAACCCGAGATAAACCCAAGCTGACTCTTCAATTGGTCCTGATGTCATTCAAACTTGCCTTTGGATGATTAAGATCTTTGACATCTACTATAAAAGGTGTGTATTTAATAAACTGATTAACTGAAACCGATTAATTTTTAAAACTTTTTGACGGAAAGTTACGGTTTCAGTTGGTACGAAAACAAATTGCACTGATTCATGCACATTCGTGATAACTATCATCATTTTTGGTCAATGTCTTCAACATATGTGACAAGTGTGGCAGTGATCGGTGTCGAAGTACCAACCAAAAATAAGAGTTTTCACTCAAGTCCTACTACCAAATTAGATAGGGAAGTCGGGTATCGATCCACGAGAAGTCTAGTGGAAATTACTTTCAACACAAACTAATTAACTGCTTGCAATTGAAAAGTAAACTTGAAAATGTTGAATTTAAGTTTTGAATTAGAAAACAATTACTTGAACTGAAAACAAACGAATTAAAACAAAAGAGTTTTAAGCAATATATGGAAAAGGTGATCACTCCGGGTTTCGAATTAGGAAGACAATTAGGTTTTAATTAATTTGTCAATTGGGAATCACATAGACATGATTCATGCTTTAATTGATAAACATGTATGATTTTGAGAACAAAGCAATGATCTTGTTGACAACCGATAACTAGACCGATGTTGTTGACTCGATTGATTACCAACTCTACAAAAACAATGATTTCTAAAAGACTTTAAAACCCAATTCCGTTAATTACCCATTCAATTATACAATGAATGAAAAGAAAGCAATAAACTTGAACTTGAAATTGCAAAATCAATCAAAAATCGTAATCGTTTAACAATCAAACACTATTGAATCCATAAATCAACGAAGAACGAATTCAATACCAATATTCAACAAATCAAAGAACAAAACTAATTATCAAACCTAATTCTCCACCCAAAGATGATCACAATCGAACTAGCCGGACATCCTCAAACTTGAATCTTCACAATCGTTGATCATATGCATGATTTAATCTTTGCTTCTACGAATCCGGATGATCTTCGATTGATTTGGATGAGTTGGAATGCCCAAAAACGTGCCTTTTTCACCCAGAGTTCGTCCAAAAAAGTGTTGGAAACGAAAACCTAAGATCGAGCCTTAAATATGAGAGAAATTAGGTAAAAATCGGACTTTTTCGGCCGTCGCCGTATGATACGCCGGGCCCGGGCGTATCATACGCCCAACAGCATATCCTACGCCCAGAAGTTTCTGCCAACGCTGAAAATTGGGCGTATCATACGGCTGGCCGTATGATACGCTGGGTTGGCCGTATGATACGCCCAAGATTTTCTTACCATTGGCTTCGTCTTGTCGAGAAACTCAGTTTTCATATATTATGGGCCCCGTAACTCTTCTCCTAGCCTGAGTTATGCATCCGCAAAGTTTTGGTCTCCCGAACTTCATGTTTTCATCCTTTTCTCGCTCGATTTCTCTTCTAATCATCCAATAAGCTCCCGAACACGTCTTTAATCACTTAACACTTGCAATTCATAAACATACTCAAAGTAAACGTGTTTCGGACCAAAAATCGATAATATCATGTAGTTACGCATCAAATAACACGACTATTCACACCTTCATCAGGCAGCTTTGACTTCATATTTAGTTGACCAAGCTTCTAATTGGCATAAAATTAATGATTTCGTGGACTTCATAAAAAGACTTAAACATGAACAATTTAAGCTAAAAATCACAAATTCTTAAACTTAGAAACAAAAATATCTTCTAACGACAATTATATTTTTTTTTGAACGGCGAAGGTCTCAATCGTGTGAACCCACTGTTTTCAAGCTATGTCACCAAGGTCTAGTTGCCTGGACCTCCCATGAGCCACCACAACCACCCCAGAAGGAAACCCCACTTGTCACAATTGGTCATGTGTTTTGTTAGTATTTCACAATTGGTTCATAGGTTTAATAAATTACCCAGTCACAAACGTTAAACATTTGTTACACACTTATGTCAATGTAATTGGGTCAAGTATGTTAGGGTAATTTGATGATATAAGGACTACATATGTTATAAATATCTAAAGTTTGAAACCATATTTGTAACTTATAAAACGTAGAGACTAATAGTGAAATACTAGCAAATCACAAAAACCATGCCACTAATTTATTTTAAAGACAAATATTTAATTTGGTCACACTTAACCTTTCTTATGAACTAATTTAGCAAATTTTCAATGTTTGGGTCCTTATTTGAACAAACCATAGACAATAATGTATATACGATCTTTTTAATCATGTGTTAATTTTCTTTTATTACACAATGAAAATTCATTACTTGACAATGAGAGTTTGGAAAAAAAAAATTTGGCGAATTTTCATCATTTTTACAGAGTTACGCAAATGTTACAAGCCATCTTGTGAGTTTATTAAGATTTGAACGGTATAAACTTAAATGAGTCAAACCTAAATGATCTTGAGTCTGAAATTAAGCCTATAGATATGTTCGTTTAGTTACCAAGCTTGAGCTTCACATATCGATCTTGAGAGCATAAGCCAAGAACTTGAAAAGATGGTTGATGTTACCCCTGATATTGTGTGGGAGCAAATAGGACACCTTCGCATGTCGTAAGAGATAAGGGTGTAGGCCTTTTAACCATGGACAGATCTAGGCATAAAAGAGTGGATTCACTAGAACCCGGGCGTATCATACGCCCACCAGGATATCCTACGCCCAGAAGTTTCTGCCAACGCTGAAAATTGGGCGTATCATACGGCTGGCCGTATGATACGCTGGGTTGGCCGTATGATACGCCCAAGATTTTCTTACCATTGGCTTCGTCTCGTCGAGAAACTCAGTTTTCATATATTATGGGCCCCGTAACTCTTCTCCTAGCCTGAGTTATGCATCCGCAAAGTTTTGGTCTCCCGAACTTCATGTTTTCATCCTTTTCTCGCTCGATTTCTCTTCTAATCATCCAATAAGCTCCCGAACACGTCTTTAATCACTTAACACCTGCAATTCATAAACATACTCAAAGTAAACGTGTTTCGGACCAAAAATCGATAATATCACGTAGTTACGCATCAAATAACACGACTATTCACACCTTCATCAGGCAGCTTTGACTTCATATTTAGTTGACCAAGCTTCTAATTGGCATAAAATTAATGATTTCGTGGACTTCATAAAAAGACTTAAACATGAACAATTTAAGCTAAAAATCACAAATTCTTAAACTTAGAAACAAAAATATCTTCTAACGACAATTATATTTTTTTTTGAACGGCGAAGGTCTCAATCGTGTGAACCCACTGTTTTCAAGCTATGTCACCAAGGTCTAGTTGCCTGGACCTCCCATGAGCCACCACAACCACCCCAGAAGGAAACCCCACTTGTCACAATTGGTCATGTGTTTTGTTAGTATTTCACAATTGGTTCATAGGTTTAATAAATTACCCAGTCACAAACGTTAAACATTTGTTACACACTTATGTCAATGTAATTGGGTCAAGTATGTTAGGGTAATTTGATGATATAAGGACTACATATGTTATAAATATCTAAAGTTTGAAACCATATTTGTAACTTATAAAACGTAGAGACTAATAGTGAAATACTAGCAAATCACAAAAACCATGCCACTAATTTATTTTAAAGACAAATATTTAATTTGGTCACACTTAACCTTTCTTATGAACTAATTTAGCAAATTTTCAATGTTTGGGTCCTTATTTGAACAAACCATAGACAATAATGTATATACGATCTTTTTAATCATGTGTTAATTTTCTTTTATTACACAATGAAAATTCATTACTTGACAATGAGAGTTTGGAAAAAAAAAATTTGGCGAATTTTCATCATTTTTACAGAGTTACGCAAATGTTACAAGCCATCTTGTGAGTTTATTAAGATTTGAACGGTATAAACTTAAATGAGTCAAACCTAAATGATCTTGAGTCTGAAATTAAGCCTATAGATATGTTCGTTTAGTTACCAAGCTTGAGCTTCACATATCGATCTTGAGAGCATAAGCCAAGAACTTGAAAAGATGGTTGATGTTACCCCTGATATTGTGTGGGAGCAAATAGGACACCTTCGCATGTCGTAAGAGATAAGGGTGTAGGCCTTTTAACCATGGACAGATCTAGGCATAAAAGAGTGGATTCACTAGAACCCGGGCGTATCATACGCCCACCAGGATATCCTACGCCCAGAAGTTTCTGCCAACGCTGAAAATTGGGCGTATCATACGGCTGGCCGTATGATACGCCGGGTTGGCCGTATGATACGCCCAAGATTTTCTTACCATTGGCTTCGTCTCGTCGAGAAACTCAGTTTTCATATATTATGCGCCCCGTAACTCTTCTCCTAGCCTGAGTTATGCATCCGCAAAGTTTTGGTCTCCCGAACTTCATGTTTTCATCCTTTTCTCGCTCGATTTCTCTTCTAATCATCCAATAAGCTCCCGAACACGTCTTTAATCACTTAACACCTGCAATTCATAAACATACTCAAAGTAAACGTGTTTCGGACCAAAAATCGATAATATCACGTAGTTACGCATCAAATAACACGACTATTCACACCTTCATCAGGCAGCTTTGACTTCATATTTAGTTGACCAAGCTTCTAATTGGCATAAAATTAATGATTTCGTGGACTTCATAAAAAGACTTAAACATGAACAATTTAAGCTAAAAATCACAAATTCTTAAACTTAGAAACAAAAATATCTTCTAACGACAATTATATTTTTTTTTGAACGGCGAAGGTCTCAATCGTGTGAACCCACTGTTTTCAAGCTATGTCACCAAGGTCTAGTTGCCTGGACCTCCCATGAGCCACCACAACCACCCCAGAAGGAAACCCCACTTGTCACAATTGGTCATGTGTTTTGTTAGTATTTCACAATTGGTTCATAGGTTTAATAAATTACCCAGTCACAAACGTTAAACATTTGTACCACACTTATGTCAATGTAATTGGGTCAAGTATGTTAGGGTAATTTGATGATATAAGGACTACATATGTTATAAATATCTAAAGTTTGAAACCATATTTGTAACTTATAAAACCTAGAGACTAATAGTGAAATACTAGCAAATCACAAAAACCATGCCACTAATTTATTTTAAAGACAAATATTTAATTCGGTCACACTTAACCTTTCTTATGAACTAATTTAGCAAATTTTCAATGTTTGGGTCCTTATTTGAACAAACCATAGACAATAATGTATATACGATCTTTTTAATCATGTGTTAATTTTCTTTTATTACACAATGAAAATTCATTACTTGACAATGAGAGTTTGGAAAAAAAAAAATTTGGCGAATTTTCATCATTTTTACAGAGTTACGCAAATGTTACAAGCCATCTTGTGAGTTTATTAAGATTTGAACGGTATAAACTTAAATGAGTCAAACCTAAATGATCTTGAGTCTGAAATTAAGCCTATAGATATGTTCGTTTAGTTACCAAGCTTGAGCTTCACATATCGATCTTGAGAGCATAAGCCAAGAACTTGAAAAGATGGTTGATGTTACCCCTGATATTGTGTGGGAGCAAATAGGACACCTTCGCATGTCGTAAGAGATAAGGGTGTAGGCCTTTTAACCATGGACAGATCTAGGCATAAAAGAGTGGATTCACTAGAACCCGGGCGTATCATACGCCCACCAGGATATCCTACGCCCAGAAGTTTCTGCCAACGCTGAAAATTGGGCGTATCATACGGCTGGCCGTATGATACGCTGGGTTGGCCGTATGATACGCCCAAGATTTTCTTACCATTGGCTTCGTCTCGTCGAGAAACTCAGTTTTCATATATTATGGGCCCCGTAACTCTTCTCCTAGCCTGAGTTATGCATCCGCAAAGTTTTGGTCTCCCGAACTTCATGTTTTCATCCTTTTCTCGCTCGATTTCTCTTCTAATCATCCAATAAGCTCCCGAACACGTCTTTAATCACTTAACACCTGCAATTCATAAACATACTCAAAGTAAACGTGTTTCGGACCAAAAATCGATAATATCACGTAGTTACGCATCAAATAACACGACTATTCACACCTTCATCAGGCAGCTTTGACTTCATATTTAGTTGACCAAGCTTCTAATTGGCATAAAATTAATGATTTCGTGGACTTCATAAAAAGACTTAAACATGAACAATTTAAGCTAAAAATCACAAATTCTTAAACTTAGAAACAAAAATATCTTCTAACGACAATTATATTTTTTTTTGAACGGCGAAGGTCTCAATCGTGTGAACCCACTGTTTTCAAGCTATGTCACCAAGGTCTAGTTGCCTGGACCTCCCATGAGCCACCACAACCACCCCAGAAGGAAACCCCACTTGTCACAATTGGTCATGTGTTTTGTTAGTATTTCACAATTGGTTCATAGGTTTAATAAATTACCCAGTCACAAACGTTAAACATTTGTACCACACTTATGTCAATGTAATTGGGTCAAGTATGTTAGGGTAATTTGATGATATAAGGACTACATATGTTATAAATATCTAAAGTTTGAAACCATATTTGTAACTTATAAAACGTAGAGACTAATAGTGAAATACTAGCAAATCACAAAAACCATGCCACTAATTTATTTTAAAGACAAATATTTAATTCGGTCACACTTAACCTTTCTTATGAACTAATTTAGCAAATTTTCAATGTTTGGGTCCTTATTTGAACAAACCATAGACAATAATGTATATACGATCTTTTTAATCATGTGTTAATTTTCTTTTATTACACAATGAAAATTCATTACTTGACAATGAGAGTTTGGAAAAAAAAAATTTGGCGAATTTTCATCATTTTTACAGAGTTACGCAAATGTTACAAGCCATCTTGTGAGTTTATTAAGATTTGAACGGTATAAACTTAAATGAGTCAAACCTAAATGATCTTGAGTCTGAAATTAAGCCTATAGATATGTTCGTTTAGTTACCAAGCTTGAGCTTCACATATCGATCTTGAGAGCATAAGCCAAGAACTTGAAAAGATGGTTGATGTTACCCCTGATATTGTGTGGGAGCAAATAGGACACCTTCGCATGTCGTAAGAGATAAGGGTGTAGGCCTTTTAACCATGGACAGATCTAGGCATAAAAGAGTGGATTCACTAGAACCCGGGCGTATCATACGCCCACCAGGATATCCTACGCCCAGAAGTTTCTGCCAACGCTGAAAATTGGGCGTATCAGGGTTTGCCGTATGATACGCCCAAGATTTTCTTACCATTGGCTTCGTCTCGTCGAGAAACTCAGTTTTCATATATTATGGGCCCCGTAACTCTTCTCCTAGCCTGAGTTATGCATCCGCAAAGTTTTGGTCTCCCGAACTTCATGTTTTCATCCTTTTCTCGCTCGATTTCTCTTCTAATCATCCAATAAGCTCCCGAACACGTCTTTAATCACTTAACACCTGCAATTCATAAACATACTCAAAGTAAACGTGTTTCGGACCAAAAATCGATAATATCACGTAGTTACGCATCAAATAACACGACTATTCACACCTTCATCAGGCAGCTTTGACTTCATATTTAGTTGACCAAGCTTCTAATTGGCATAAAATTAATGATTTCGTGGACTTCATAAAAAGACTTAAACATGAACAATTTAAGCTAAAAATCACAAATTCTTAAACTTAGAAACAAAAATATCTTCTAACGACAATTATATTTTTTTTTGAACGGCGAAGGTCTCAATCGTGTGAACCCACTGTTTTCAAGCTATGTCACCAAGGTCTAGTTGCCTGGACCTCCCATGAGCCACCACAACCACCCCAGAAGGAAACCCCACTTGTCACAATTGGTCATGTGTTTTGTTAGTATTTCACAATTGGTTCATAGGTTTAATAAATTACCCAGTCACAAACGTTAAACATTTGTACCACACTTATGTCAATGTAATTGGGTCAAGTATGTTAGGGTAATTTGATGATATAAGGACTACATATGTTATAAATATCTAAAGTTTGAAACCATATTTGTAACTTATAAAACGTAGAGACTAATAGTGAAATACTAGCAAATCACAAAAACCATGCCACTAATTTATTTTAAAGACAAATATTTAATTCGGTCACACTTAACCTTTCTTATGAACTAATTTAGCAAATTTTCAATGTTTGGGTCCTTATTTGAACAAACCATAGACAATAATGTATATACGATCTTTTTAATCATGTGTTAATTTTCTTTTATTACACAATGAAAATTCATTACTTGACAATGAGAGTTTGGAAAAAAAAAATTTGGCGAATTTTCATCATTTTTACAGAGTTACGCAAATGTTACAAGCCATCTTGTGAGTTTATTAAGATTTGAACGGTATAAACTTAAATGAGTCAAACCTAAATGATCTTGAGTCTGAAATTAAGCCTATAGATATGTTCGTTTAGTTACCAAGCTTGAGCTTCACATATCGATCTTGAGAGCATAAGCCAAGAACTTGAAAAGATGGTTGATGTTACCCCTGATATTGTGTGGGAGCAAATAGGACACCTTCGCATGTCGTAAGAGATAAGGGTGTAGGCCTTTTAACCATGGACAGATCTAGGCATAAAAGAGTGGATTCACTAGAACCCGGGCGTATCATACGCCCACCAGGATATCCTACGCCCAGAAGTTTCTGCCAACGCTGAAAATTGGGCGTATCAGGGTTTGCCGTATGATACGCCCAAGATTTTCTTACCATTGGCTTCGTCTCGTCGAGAAACTCAGTTTTCATATATTATGGGCCCCGTAACTCTTCTCCTAGCCTGAGTTATGCATCCGCAAAGTTTTGGTCTCCCGAACTTCATGTTTTCATCCTTTTCTCGCTCGATTTCTCTTCTAATCATCCAATAAGCTCCCGAACACGTCTTTAATCACTTAACACCTGCAATTCATAAACATACTCAAAGTAAACGTGTTTCGGACCAAAAATCGATAATATCACGTAGTTACGCATCAAATAACACGACTATTCACACCTTCATCAGGCAGCTTTGACTTCATATTTAGTTGACCAAGCTTCTAATTGGCATAAAATTAATGATTTCGTGGACTTCATAAAAAGACTTAAACATGAACAATTTAAGCTAAAAATCACAAATTCTTAAACTTAGAAACAAAAATATCTTCTAACGACAATTATATTTTTTTTTGAACGGCGAAGGTCTCAATCGTGTGAACCCACTGTTTTCAAGCTATGTCACCAAGGTCTAGTTGCCTGGACCTCCCATGAGCCACCACAACCACCCCAGAAGGAAACCCCACTTGTCACAATTGGTCATGTGTTTTGTTAGTATTTCACAATTGGTTCATAGGTTTAATAAATTACCCAGTCACAAACGTTAAACATTTGTACCACACTTATGTCAATGTAATTGGGTCAAGTATGTTAGGGTAATTTGATGATATAAGGACTACATATGTTATAAATATCTAAAGTTTGAAACCATATTTGTAACTTATAAAACGTAGAGACTAATAGTGAAATACTAGCAAATCACAAAAACCATGCCACTAATTTATTTTAAAGACAAATATTTAATTCGGTCACACTTAACCTTTCTTATGAACTAATTTAGCAAATTTTCAATGTTTGGGTCCTTATTTGAACAAACCATAGACAATAATGTATATACGATCTTTTTAATCATGTGTTAATTTTCTTTTATTACACAATGAAAATTCATTACTTGACAATGAGAGTTTGGAAAAAAAAAATTTGGCGAATTTTCATCATTTTTACAGAGTTACGCAAATGTTACAAGCCATCTTGTGAGTTTATTAAGATTTGAACGGTATAAACTTAAATGAGTCAAACCTAAATGATCTTGAGTCTGAAATTAAGCCTATAGATATGTTCGTTTAGTTACCAAGCTTGAGCTTCACATATCGATCTTGAGAGCATAAGCCAAGAACTTGAAAAGATGGTTGATGTTACCCCTGATATTGTGTGGGAGCAAATAGGACACCTTCGCATGTCGTAAGAGATAAGGGTGTAGGCCTTTTAACCATGGACAGATCTAGGCATAAAAGAGTGGATTCACTAGAACCCGGGCGTATCATACGCCCACCAGGATATCCTACGCCCAGAAGTTTCTGCCAACGCTGAAAATTGGGCGTATCATACGGCTGGCCGTATGATACGCCGGGTTGGCCGTATGATACGCCCAAGATTTTCTTACCATTGGCTTCGTCTCGTCGAGAAACTCAGTTTTCATATATTATGGGCCCCGTAACTCTTCTCCTAGCCTGAGTTATGCATCCGCAAAGTTTTGGTCTCCCGAACTTCATGTTTTCATCCTTTTCTCGCTCGATTTCTCTTCTAATCATCCAATAAGCTCCCGAACACGTCTTTAATCACTTAACACCTGCAATTCATAAACATACTCAAAGTAAACGTGTTTCGGACCAAAAATCGATAATATCACGTAGTTACGCATCAAATAACACGACTATTCACACCTTCATCAGGCAGCTTTGACTTCATATTTAGTTGACCAAGCTTCTAATTGGCATAAAATTAATGATTTCGTGGACTTCATAAAAAGACTTAAACATGAACAATTTAAGCTAAAAATCACAAATTCTTAAACTTAGAAACAAAAATATCTTCTAACGACAATTATATTTTTTTTTGAACGGCGAAGGTCTCAATCGTGTGAACCCACTGTTTTCAAGCTATGTCACCAAGGTCTAGTTGCCTGGACCTCCCATGAGCCACCACAACCACCCCAGAAGGAAACCCCACTTGTCACAATTGGTCATGTGTTTTGTTAGTATTTCACAATTGGTTCATAGGTTTAATAAATTACCCAGTCACAAACGTTAAACATTTGTACCACACTTATGTCAATGTAATTGGGTCAAGTATGTTAGGGTAATTTGATGATATAAGGACTACATATGTTATAAATATCTAAAGTTTGAAACCATATTTGTAACTTATAAAACGTAGAGACTAATAGTGAAATACTAGCAAATCACAAAAACCATGCCACTAATTTATTTTAAAGACAAATATTTAATTTGGTCACACTTAACCTTTCTTATGAACTAATTTAGCAAATTTTCAATGTTTGGGTCCTTATTTGAACAAACCATAGACAATAATGTATATACGATCTTTTTAATCATGTGTTAATTTTCTTTTATTACACAATGAAAATTCATTACTTGACAATGAGAGTTTGGAAAAAAAAAATTTGGCGAATTTTCATCATTTTTACAGAGTTACGCAAATGTTACAAGCCATCTTGTGAGTTTATTAAGATTTGAACGGTATAAACTTAAATGAGTCAAACCTAAATGATCTTGAGTCTGAAATTAAGCCTATAGATATGTTCGTTTAGTTACCAAGCTTGAGCTTCACATATCGATCTTGAGAGCATAAGCCAAGAACTTGAAAAGATGGTTGATGTTACCCCTGATATTGTGTGGGAGCAAATAGGACACCTTCGCATGTCGTAAGAGATAAGGGTGTAGGCCTTTTAACCATGGACAGATCTAGGCATAAAAGAGTGGATTCACTAGAACCCGGGCGTATCATACGCCCACCAGGATATCCTACGCCCAGAAGTTTCTGCCAACGCTGAAAATTGGGCGTATCATACGGCTGGCCGTATGATACGCTGGGTTGGCCGTATGATACGCCCAAGATTTTCTTACCATTGGCTTCGTCTCGTCGAGAAACTCAGTTTTCATATATTATGGGCCCCGTAACTCTTCTCCTAGCCTGAGTTATGCATCCGCAAAGTTTTGGTCTCCCGAACTTCATGTTTTCATCCTTTTCTCGCTCGATTTCTCTTCTAATCATCCAATAAGCTCCCGAACACGTCTTTAATCACTTAACACCTGCAATTCATAAACATACTCAAAGTAAACGTGTTTCGGACCAAAAATCGATAATATCACGTAGTTACGCATCAAATAACACGACTATTCACACCTTCATCAGGCAGCTTTGACTTCATATTTAGTTGACCAAGCTTCTAATTGGCATAAAATTAATGATTTCGTGGACTTCATAAAAAGACTTAAACATGAACAATTTAAGCTAAAAATCACAAATTCTTAAACTTAGAAACAAAAATATCTTCTAACGACAATTATATTTTTTTTTGAACGGCGAAGGTCTCAATCGTGTGAACCCACTGTTTTCAAGCTATGTCACCAAGGTCTAGTTGCCTGGACCTCCCATGAGCCACCACAACCACCCCAGAAGGAAACCCCACTTGTCACAATTGGTCATGTGTTTTGTTAGTATTTCACAATTGGTTCATAGGTTTAATAAATTACCCAGTCACAAACGTTAAACATTTGTACCACACTTATGTCAATGTAATTGGGTCAAGTATGTTAGGGTAATTTGATGATATAAGGACTACATATGTTATAAATATCTAAAGTTTGAAACCATATTTGTAACTTATAAAACGTAGAGACTAATAGTGAAATACTAGCAAATCACAAAAACCATGCCACTAATTTATTTTAAAGACAAATATTTAATTTGGTCACACTTAACCTTTCTTATGAACTAATTTAGCAAATTTTCAATGTTTGGGTCCTTATTTGAACAAACCATAGACAATAATGTATATACGATCTTTTTAATCATGTGTTAATTTTCTTTTATTACACAATGAAAATTCATTACTTGACAATGAGAGTTTGGAAAAAAAAAATTTGGCGAATTTTCATCATTTTTACAGAGTTACGCAAATGTTACAAGCCATCTTGTGAGTTTATTAAGATTTGAACGGTATAAACTTAAATGAGTCAAACCTAAATGATCTTGAGTCTGAAATTAAGCCTATAGATATGTTCGTTTAGTTACCAAGCTTGAGCTTCACATATCGATCTTGAGAGCATAAGCCAAGAACTTGAAAAGATGGTTGATGTTACCCCTGATATTGTGTGGGAGCAAATAGGACACCTTCGCATGTCGTAAGAGATAAGGGTGTAGGCCTTTTAACCATGGACAGATCTAGGCATAAAAGAGTGGATTCACTAGAACCCGGGCGTATCATACGCCCACCAGGATATCCTACGCCCAGAAGTTTCTGCCAACGCTGAAAATTGGGCGTATCATACGGCTGGCCGTATGATACGCCGGGTTGGCCGTATGATACGCCCAAGATTTTCTTACCATTGGCTTCGTCTCGTCGAGAAACTCAGTTTTCATATATTATGCGCCCCGTAACTCTTCTCCTAGCCTGAGTTATGCATCCGCAAAGTTTTGGTCTCCCGAACTTCATGTTTTCATCCTTTTCTCGCTCGATTTCTCTTCTAATCATCCAATAAGCTCCCGAACACGTCTTTAATCACTTAACACCTGCAATTCATAAACATACTCAAAGTAAACGTGTTTCGGACCAAAAATCGATAATATCACGTAGTTACGCATCAAATAACACGACTATTCACACCTTCATCAGGCAGCTTTGACTTCATATTTAGTTGACCAAGCTTCTAATTGGCATAAAATTAATGATTTCGTGGACTTCATAAAAAGACTTAAACATGAACAATTTAAGCTAAAAATCACAAATTCTTAAACTTAGAAACAAAAATATCTTCTAACGACAATTATATTTTTTTTTGAACGGCGAAGGTCTCAATCGTGTGAACCCACTGTTTTCAAGCTATGTCACCAAGGTCTAGTTGCCTGGACCTCCCATGAGCCACCACAACCACCCCAGAAGGAAACCCCACTTGTCACAATTGGTCATGTGTTTTGTTAGTATTTCACAATTGGTTCATAGGTTTAATAAATTACCCAGTCACAAACGTTAAACATTTGTACCACACTTATGTCAATGTAATTGGGTCAAGTATGTTAGGGTAATTTGATGATATAAGGACTACATATGTTATAAATATCTAAAGTTTGAAACCATATTTGTAACTTATAAAACCTAGAGACTAATAGTGAAATACTAGCAAATCACAAAAACCATGCCACTAATTTATTTTAAAGACAAATATTTAATTCGGTCACACTTAACCTTTCTTATGAACTAATTTAGCAAATTTTCAATGTTTGGGTCCTTATTTGAACAAACCATAGACAATAATGTATATACGATCTTTTTAATCATGTGTTAATTTTCTTTTATTACACAATGAAAATTCATTACTTGACAATGAGAGTTTGGAAAAAAAAAATTTGGCGAATTTTCATCATTTTTACAGAGTTACGCAAATGTTACAAGCCATCTTGTGAGTTTATTAAGATTTGAACGGTATAAACTTAAATGAGTCAAACCTAAATGATCTTGAGTCTGAAATTAAGCCTATAGATATGTTCGTTTAGTTACCAAGCTTGAGCTTCACATATCGATCTTGAGAGCATAAGCCAAGAACTTGAAAAGATGGTTGATGTTACCCCTGATATTGTGTGGGAGCAAATAGGACACCTTCGCATGTCGTAAGAGATAAGGGTGTAGGCCTTTTAACCATGGACAGATCTAGGCATAAAAGAGTGGATTCACTAGAACCCGGGCGTATCATACGCCCACCAGGATATCCTACGCCCAGAAGTTTCTGCCAACGCTGAAAATTGGGCGTATCATACGGCTGGCCGTATGATACGCTGGGTTGGCCGTATGATACGCCCAAGATTTTCTTACCATTGGCTTCGTCTCGTCGAGAAACTCAGTTTTCATATATTATGGGCCCCGTAACTCTTCTCCTAGCCTGAGTTATGCATCCGCAAAGTTTTGGTCTCCCGAACTTCATGTTTTCATCCTTTTCTCGCTCGATTTCTCTTCTAATCATCCAATAAGCTCCCGAACACGTCTTTAATCACTTAACACCTGCAATTCATAAACATACTCAAAGTAAACGTGTTTCGGACCAAAAATCGATAATATCACGTAGTTACGCATCAAATAACACGACTATTCACACCTTCATCAGGCAGCTTTGACTTCATATTTAGTTGACCAAGCTTCTAATTGGCATAAAATTAATGATTTCGTGGACTTCATAAAAAGACTTAAACATGAACAATTTAAGCTAAAAATCACAAATTCTTAAACTTAGAAACAAAAATATCTTCTAACGACAATTATATTTTTTTTTGAACGGCGAAGGTCTCAATCGTGTGAACCCACTGTTTTCAAGCTATGTCACCAAGGTCTAGTTGCCTGGACCTCCCATGAGCCACCACAACCACCCCAGAAGGAAACCCCACTTGTCACAATTGGTCATGTGTTTTGTTAGTATTTCACAATTGGTTCATAGGTTTAATAAATTACCCAGTCACAAACGTTAAACATTTGTACCACACTTATGTCAATGTAATTGGGTCAAGTATGTTAGGGTAATTTGATGATATAAGGACTACATATGCTATAAATATCTAAAGTTTGAAACCATATTTGTAACTTATAAAACGTAGAGACTAATAGTGAAATACTAGCAAATCACAAAAACCATGCCACTAATTTATTTTAAAGACAAATATTTAATTTGGTCACACTTAACCTTTCTTATGAACTAATTTAGCAAATTTTCAATGTTTGGGTCCTTATTTGAACAAACCATAGACAATAATG
The DNA here is from genome assembly GCA_009363875.1 of Mikania micrantha. NCBI lineage: Eukaryota > Viridiplantae > Streptophyta > Magnoliopsida > Asterales > Asteraceae > Mikania > Mikania micrantha. Next base: position 49,976,686 of record CM018687.1, on the reverse strand, counting down.
TATATACGATCTTTTTAATCATGTGTTAATTTTCTTTTATTACACAATGAAAATTCATTACTTGACAATGAGAGTTTGGAAAAAAAAAATTTGGCGAATTTTCATCATTTTTACAGAGTTACGCAAATGTTACAAGCCATCTTGTGAGTTTATTAAGATTTGAACGGTATAAACTTAAATGAGTCAAACCTAAATGATCTTGAGTCTGAAATTAAGCCTATAGATATGTTCGTTTAGTTACCAAGCTTGAGCTTCACATATCGATCTTGAGAGCATAAGCCAAGAACTTGAAAAGATGGTTGATGTTACCCCTGATATTGTGTGGGAGCAAATAGGACACCTTCGCATGTCGTAAGAGATAAGGGTGTAGGCCTTTTAACCATGGACAGATCTAGGCATAAAAGAGTGGATTCACTAGAACCCGGGCGTATCATACGCCCACCAGGATATCCTACGCCCAGAAGTTTCTGCCAACGCTGAAAATTGGGCGTATCATACGGCTGGCCGTATGATACGCTGTGTTGGCCGTATGATACGCCCAAGATTTTCTTAACGTTGGCTTCGTCTCGTCGAGAAACTCAGTTTTCATATATTATGGGCCCCGTAACTCTTCTCCTAGCCTGAGTTATGCATCCGCAAAGTTTTGGTCTCCCGAACTTCATGTTTTCATCCTTTTCTCGCTCGATTTCTCTTCTAATCATCCAATAAGCTCCCGAACACGTCTTTAATCACTTAACACCTGCAATTCATAAACATACTCAAAGTAAACGTGTTTCGGACCAAAAATCGATAATATCACGTAGTTACGCATCAAATAACACGACTATTCACACCTTCATCAGGCAGCTTTGACTTCATATTTAGTTGACCAAGCTTCTAATTGGCATAAAATTAATGATTTCGTGGACTTCATAAAAAGACTTAAACATGAACAATTTAAGCTAAAAATCACAAATTCTTAAACTTAGAAACAAAAATATCTTCTAACGACAATTATATTTTTTTTTGAACGGCGAAGGTCTCAATCGTGTGAACCCACTGTTTTCAAGCTATGTCACCAAGGTCTAGTTGCCTGGACCTCCCATGAGCCACCACAACCACCCCAGAAGGAAACCCCACTTGTCACAATTGGTCATGTGTTTTGTTAGTATTTCACAATTGGTTCATAGGTTTAATAAATTACCCAGTCACAAACGTTAAACATTTGTACCACACTTATGTCAATGTAATTGGGTCAAGTATGTTAGGGTAATTTGATGATATAAGGACTACATATGCTATAAATATCTAAAGTTTGAAACCATATTTGTAACTTATAAAACCTAGAGACTAATAGTGAAATACTAGCAAATCACAAAAACCATGCCACTAATTTATTTTAAAGACAAATATTTAATTCGGTCACACTTAACCTTTCTTATGAACTAATTTAGCAAATTTTCAATGTTTGGGTCCTTATTTGAACAAACCATAGACAATAATGTATATACGATCTTTTTAATCATGTGTTAATTTTCTTTTATTACACAATGAAAATTCATTACTTGACAATGAGAGTTTGGAAAAAAAAAATTTGGCGAATTTTCATCATTTTTACAGAGTTACGCAAATGTTACAAGCCATCTTGTGAGTTTATTAAGATTTGAACGGTATAAACTTAAATGAGTCAAACCTAAATGATCTTGAGTCTGAAATTAAGCCTATAGATATGTTCGTTTAGTTACCAAGCTTGAGCTTCACATATCGATCTTGAGAGCATAAGCCAAGAACTTGAAAAGATGGTTGATGTTACCCCTGATATTGTGTGGGAGCAAATAGGACACCTTCGCATGTCGTAAGAGATAAGGGTGTAGGCCTTTTAACCATGGACAGATCTAGGCATAAAAGAGTGGATTCACTAGAACCCGGGCGTATCATACGCCCACCAGGATATCCTACGCCCAGAAGTTTCTGCCAACGCTGAAAATTGGGCGTATCATACGGCTGGCCGTATGATACGCCGGGTTGGCCGTATGATACGCCCAAGATTTTCTTACCATTGGCTTCGTCTCGTCGAGAAACTCAGTTTTCATATATTATGGGCCCCGTAACTCTTCTCCTAGCCTGAGTTATGCATCCGCAAAGTTTTGGTCTCCCGAACTTCATGTTTTCATCCTTTTCTCGCTCGATTTCTCTTCTAATCATCCAATAAGCTCCCGAACACGTCTTTAATCACTTAACACCTGCAATTCATAAACATACTCAAAGTAAACGTGTTTCGGACCAAAAATCGATAATATCACGTAGTTACGCATCAAATAACACGACTATTCACACCTTCATCAGGCAGCTTTGACTTCATATTTAGTTGACCAAGCTTCTAATTGGCATAAAATTAATGATTTCGTGGACTTCATAAAAAGACTTAAACATGAACAATTTAAGCTAAAAATCACAAATTCTTAAACTTAGAAACAAAAATATCTTCTAACGACAATTATATTTTTTTTTGAACGGCGAAGGTCTCAATCGTGTGAACCCACTGTTTTCAAGCTATGTCACCAAGGTCTAGTTGCCTGGACCTCCCATGAGCCACCACAACCACCCCAGAAGGAAACCCCACTTGTCACAATTGGTCATGTGTTTTGTTAGTATTTCACAATTGGTTCATAGGTTTAATAAATTACCCAGTCACAAACGTTAAACATTTGTACCACACTTATGTCAATGTAATTGGGTCAAGTATGTTAGGGTAATTTGATGATATAAGGACTACATATGGTATAAATATCTAAAGTTTGAAACCATATTTGTAACTTATAAAACCTAGAGACTAATAGTGAAATACTAGCAAATCACAAAAACCATGCCACTAATTTATTTTAAAGACAAATATTTAATTCGGTCACACTTAACCTTTCTTATGAACTAATTTAGCAAATTTTCAATGTTTGGGTCCTTATTTGAACAAACCATAGACAATAATGTATATACGATCTTTTTAATCATGTGTTAATTTTCTTTTATTACACAATGAAAATTCATTACTTGACAATGAGAGTTTGGAAAAAAAAAATTTGGCGAATTTTCATCATTTTTACAGAGTTACGCAAATGTTACAAGCCATCTTGTGAGTTTATTAAGATTTGAACGGTATAAACTTAAATGAGTCAAACCTAAATGATCTTGAGTCTGAAATTAAGCCTATAGATATGTTCGTTTAGTTACCAAGCTTGAGCTTCACATATCGATCTTGAGAGCATAAGCCAAGAACTTGAAAAGATGGTTGATGTTACCCCTGATATTGTGTGGGAGCAAATAGGACACCTTCGCATGTCGTAAGAGATAAGGGTGTAGGCCTTTTAACCATGGACAGATCTAGGCATAAAAGAGTGGATTCACTAGAACCCGGGCGTATCATACGCCCACCAGGATATCCTACGCCCAGAAGTTTCTGCCAACGCTGAAAATTGGGCGTATCATACGGCTGGCCGTATGATACGCCGGGTTGGCCGTATGATACGCCCAAGATTTTCTTACCATTGGCTTCGTCTCGTCGAGAAACTCAGTTTTCATATATTATGCGCCCCGTAACTCTTCTCCTAGCCTGAGTTATGCATCCGCAAAGTTTTGGTCTCCCGAACTTCATGTTTTCATCCTTTTCTCGCTCGATTTCTCTTCTAATCATCCAATAAGCTCCCGAACACGTCTTTAATCACTTAACACCTGCAATTCATAAACATACTCAAAGTAAACGTGTTTCGGACCAAAAATCGATAATATCACGTAGTTACGCATCAAATAACACGACTATTCACACCTTCATCAGGCAGCTTTGACTTCATATTTAGTTGACCAAGCTTCTAATTGGCATAAAATTAATGATTTCGTGGACTTCATAAAAAGACTTAAACATAAACAATTTAAGCTAAAAATCACAAATTCTTAAACTTAGAAACAAAAATATCTTCTAACGACAATTATATTTTTTTTTGAACGGCGAAGGTCTCAATCGTGTGAACCCACTGTTTTCAAGCTATGTCACCAAGGTCTAGTTGCCTGGACCTCCCATGAGCCACCACAACCACCCCAGAAGGAAACCCCACTTGTCACAATTGGTCATGTGTTTTGTTAGTATTTCACAATTGGTTCATAGGTTTAATAAATTACCCAGTCACAAACGTTAAACATTTGTACCACACTTATGTCAATGTAATTGGGTCAAGTATGTTAGGGTAATTTGATGATATAAGGACTACATATGTTATAAATATCTAAAGTTTGAAACCATATTTGTAACTTATAAAACCTAGAGACTAATAGTGAAATACTAGCAAATCACAAAAACCATGCCACTAATTTATTTTAAAGACAAATATTTAATTCGGTCACACTTAACCTTTCTTATGAACTAATTTAGCAAATTTTCAATGTTTGGGTCCTTATTTGAACAAACCATAGACAATAATGTATATACGATCTTTTTAATCATGTGTTAATTTTCTTTTATTACACAATGAAAATTCATTACTTGACAATGAGAGTTTGGAAAAAAAAAATTTGGCGAATTTTCATCATTTTTACAGAGTTACGCAAATGTTACAAGCCATCTTGTGAGTTTATTAAGATTTGAACGGTATAAACTTAAATGAGTCAAACCTAAATGATCTTGAGTCTGAAATTAAGCCTATAGATATGTTCGTTTAGTTACCAAGCTTGAGCTTCACATATCGATCTTGAGAGCATAAGCCAAGAACTTGAAAAGATGGTTGATGTTACCCCTGATATTGTGTGGGAGCAAATAGGACACCTTCGCATGTCGTAAGAGATAAGGGTGTAGGCCTTTTAACCATGGACAGATCTAGGCATAAAAGAGTGGATTCACTAGAACCCGGGCGTATCATACGCCCACCAGGATATCCTACGCCCAGAAGTTTCTGCCAACGCTGAAAATTGGGCGTATCATACGGCTGGCCGTATGATACGCTGGGTTGGCCGTATGATACGCCCAAGATTTTCTTACCATTGGCTTCGTCTCGTCGAGAAACTCAGTTTTCATATATTATGCGCCCCGTAACTCTTCTCCTAGCCTGAGTTATGCATCCGCAAAGTTTTGGTCTCCCGAACTTCATGTTTTCATCCTTTTCTCGCTCGATTTCTCTTCTAATCATCCAATAAGCTCCCGAACACGTCTTTAATCACTTAACACCTGCAATTCATAAACATACTCAAAGTAAACGTGTTTCGGACCAAAAATCGATAATATCACGTAGTTACGCATCAAATAACACGACTATTCACACCTTCATCAGGCAGCTTTGACTTCATATTTAGTTGACCAAGCTTCTAATTGGCATAAAATTAATGATTTCGTGGACTTCATAAAAAGACTTAAACATAAACAATTTAAGCTAAAAATCACAAATTCTTAAACTTAGAAACAAAAATATCTTCTAACGACAATTATATTTTTTTTTGAACGGCGAAGGTCTCAATCGTGTGAACCCACTGTTTTCAAGCTATGTCACCAAGGTCTAGTTGCCTGGACCTCCCATGAGCCACCACAACCACCCCAGAAGGAAACCCCACTTGTCACAATTGGTCATGTGTTTTGTTAGTATTTCACAATTGGTTCATAGGTTTAATAAATTACCCAGTCACAAACGTTAAACATTTGTACCACACTTATGTCAATGTAATTGGGTCAAGTATGTTAGGGTAATTTGATGATATAAGGACTATATATGTTATAAATATCTAAAGTTTGAAACCATATTTGTAACTTATAAAACCTAGAGACTAATAGTGAAATACTAGCAAATCACAAAAACCATGCCACTAATTTATTTTAAAGACAAATATTTAATTTGGTCACACTTAACCTTTCTTATGAACTAATTTAGCAAATTTTCAATGTTTGGGTCCTTATTTTGAACAAACCATAGACAATAATGTATATACGATCTTTTTAATCATGTGTTAATTTTCTTTTATTACACAATGAAAATTCATTACTTGACAATGAGAGTTTGGAAAAAAAAAATTTGGCGAATTTTCATCATTTTTACAGAGTTACGCAAATGTTACAAGCCATCTTGTGAGTTTATTAAGATTTGAACGGTATAAACTTAAATGAGTCAAACCTAAATGATCTTGAGTCTGAAATTAAGCCTATAGATATGTTCGTTTAGTTACCACGCTTGAGCTTCACATATCGATCTTGAGAGCATAAGCCAAGAACTTGAAAAGATGGTTGATGTTACCCCTGATATTGTGTGGGAGCAAATAGGACACCTTCACATGTCGTAAGAGATAAGGGTGTAGGCCTTTTAACCATGGACAGATCTAGGCATAAAAGAGTGGATTCACTAGAACCCAATGTGATTCGACTCGTTAGTAAGAAATTTTTTTTTTCGAAAGAGTTAAACAATAGGATGAACCCATTAATATTTTAGGGGTGAATCCTGAGTACGATTTTACCTCAAAGGTAAGGTGAACCCATAAAGATTTTTAAGAGTGAATATATAATGTAATTTTCACATCTATTTATCAACTTGATTGAGGTAAGTGCTCTTTGTCAGAAAAATCTCAATAATCAATGCTTAGATTTCTATATGATCGTATTAAAATTATTTTCCGGTCATATAAACTTAGCAAACAAAATGGCGGTTATTGGTGGTTAAAACCTCAGGTCTAGTTAATTTTGGTCATATAAACTTAGCAAATTTCGTTTAGGTTTCAGGGCGTTGCCCCCGAACACTACAAGGGATGTTGCCCCCTTGACCCATGCCTGCTGACTAGCCATTGGGACCGCTACCTTGGACTTGCAAGGTCGTGTGACCCCCTTGACTCTCGCTTGATCTAGAACGCACTGAAAAAAATTCCTGAATCCGCCACTTCCTTTAACGAAAGCGCAAGTGTCGGAAATGGTTTCGAAAGACAAGAAGAAAACAAAGGATCTCATCGAAAGTGAAGTCTTGAGTAGTTGGTTCATGTGGACCCATTCCTTTTTTTATAACCGTAAGAACCAATTTACGTTGTGAATCTTGGGTCGACAATACCTAACTAATCGAGAGTAACATGTTAAACACAATCACAGGCAATCACAGAAGCGATCTTCAAGAAAAATTGTTTTAAGTATAGATTGAATTCAAAATATCTTTATTGTCTTTGCTCCACTTTAATCTCTGCGCCACTTTTTCGAAAGTTTGTGGACCCGTTTTTAATTTCTTCTTTAAATTTTTTTTGAACCGACTAAAGTTTACTCCCATCTAAATTACACCATATTTACCCCTTGTATTGGATAGAACCCACATTATTTCTTCTTTAAATAGTTTTATATTTCTTCAATTAATTAGCCCAGATCAACGAAATCAGCGTCACCATGTACACCACCGTGATACCCGCAATGGCATTCTCATCTCCCAAAGATCACACCAAATTCAAAACCCGCCTTTCACTGTCCGTTTCCGCCGCTGGAAGTTTCCCTCGTCCTTGCTCACTGAAACTTAACAACCACGGCCGTAAGTTTCCGACACTGCACGCGTTTTCCGGCGACGGAACAGGGAACGGGAATGGCTCCGGCGGAAGCAACGGCGGTGACGGAAGCGGAGGCGACGGGAACGAGAAGGAAGCGTTGATTGTGTCGCCGGAGGGAGGTAGGTGTTGGGACAGTATCCCGGAGATGTTTCTGAAGGTCGAAACGTCGCCGTTTTCAAGATGGGTGATGCAGTTGGTTGGGATTAAAAAGCGTCTGCTTGGTGATGATCTTGTTTTGGAATGCGTCGTTGGAATGCTGACCAAGGTACGATCAAAAATTTACAATACATGTTAATTTTTTGAATTATATTGAGTATCGACGAAACCGAACTTAAAACAAAAAATAACCTTTCGAACTAAAAAATAACATGTACGGAAAAAGAGGGGGGCGGTCGCTCCCCGGCACTTATAACCTTTGCCTCTGTTTCTGTACATCGGATGTCATCATGGATTTTCACGAAGATTGAGTAGTCGACCTTGCTTAGAAGCCACCAAAGTAGCACACCCATAAAAAAAAGTAATTTGTGGGGTTGGATAAACATAGGACATACCCCACCTCTTAAATGCGTGCATGAATATAACCTTTGTTATAGGATTATCATACAACTTGTAAAATCAATTATCATACAACTTGTGACATCAAATGTCATAGTTTTTGTTTTTGAAGACTGGATTAATTAAATAATGTTGATATATATAATCAATTAGATAATATAAATTTAATAATATAATTAGATAGTTGTATGTGTTTGTCGTTTAATAAAAATTATAATAATTTATTTAGAGTTTTTTATTGCGTAATATGACGATCCCATGTGTAATTCCGACGAAGATGGTGATCACCGGAATGAAACTCAGGCACCAACAGAAGGAGCCACGTACTTACAGAAGCAGGATCATCGTCTACACGTAGATAGCAAGGCTATGTGTACTCACCACACCTTATCATTTCACGTAGTCATCACATAAACAACCAAAACAATCACCTCTTTCCGCATACATACATGTAACCATCATCCCCTCGTCACCCTCTCTTCACCACACCCTTATCACTCTATGGTCAGTCTGGCTTCATCCATGACCACCATTGCGCTATCCATGGTCATGCCCGGTCACACCGGGCTGTAGTGGGGAGAGGGCGCCGCGGGAACCGAGGCCTTTTACGCCCCAGTCACTTCCATAACACATAACCTAACCAAATAAATGACGGTACTTGAACATTAACTTAAACGACGCCAATAGGAAAGAGTTTATCGTGTGGTCAATTTTTTGTAGTTGACTTAAATGTTTTTGACTTTAAACTAGATATATGGAGTTTAGTCGTGCTTGTGACGAATGACTTGAACCGCTTGACACGGTTCAAATCCTCGCCACATGTCAAACTGAACTAATTTCTTTAAATAATTAAACAAAGTCATACATGTAGGGCTGTAAGCGAACCGAACGTTCAGCGAACAGTTTGTGAGCCGTTCGGCGGGAAGTTCGTTTATGTTCGTTCATTTAATAAACGAACGAACACGAACAAGAAATTCCGTTCGTTTAGTTAAATAAACGAACATGAACAGAGGTCGTGTTCGTTCAATTGTGTTCGTGAACGTTCGGTAACATGTTCGTTTACGATCGTTTATGTTCGGTTAAGTTCTTTTATTATATTTATTCATTAAATGTGTTGCTATTTTTAATTTTTGGTTTAATACCATAATACTTAAGTTATTTTTAGTTTAATACTATAATATCTTAATTTATATATTTATAAATAATTATCTCATTTGCTTATGATTAAAAATGTTGATTTTTTTTGTTTAAATAATATGTGTTCGTTAGCGTTCGTGAACAAGCTAAATTCCATAATGAACGAACACGAACAAGAATTTTCGTTCGGTAAGCGTTCGTGAACAAGTTAAAAGTTAAACGAACGAACACGAACAAGAGCTCATTCGTGTTCGTTTACAGCCCTACATACAGGGAAACCCAATGGTGTAAATAACGTTAGTAGTGAGATGTGATGGCGATATCATGATTCCAAAAACTAAAACTTAAATAAAAAAACCTTAAACGGCGTACTCTGCTATAAGAGTAAGAATCACTAATCTCGAATGTAAACGTAGACGCAACGATAAAAATAAAACTATACCCCTCCATAAAAGCGAGTATAAAAAAAACCCGAACATGAAATGATCATCAAATGAATGGAATCTATTTAATTAATTTGTCGATCTTTAAGTGTTAAAAAGAGCTAGAGGAATATATTTTAATTATTCATGTGACAAGTTAAAAGAAGGTATTTAATATAATTTTAAGTGAAATAATCGTTTTATTTGATTGATCCAGGCTGCTACAGAATCTGAAAAGCGCAAAGAAAAATTCTCCAAGGAACTAGAAACCGTTTATGCAGATGTGGTATGTTCATCTGCATGTTCTTCTTATAGACAGACATATTTAAATATATGGGACATTCAGAAAGCTAATTAAGTTTAGTTAAATTAAATGGGAAACTTAAACAAATAAACAAACTTACTTAGTATATTTATATTTTTTAGTAAGATCTGGGGCCCTATTTCAGTTGAGATAGAGAGACCGCTCCGAAGAAGTTCCCAGCTCAATTAAAATGATCAGCTAATTAAAATGATCAGCTAATTAAAATGATATATATGTTGACTTTTAATCAGAGCCGGCCCTCTTTTCTAAAATATTAGGCAATGGCCTAGGGCCCAATATTTTTTGGGGACCCATGTGTTACACTGGTTGAAAACTAAATTGTTTTCTACTTTCTAAGAAAACTTGTTTTAAAAAAAATTCTAAGAAAACTTATTTTTACAAAACTTGTATTTTTCCTAAAACTACAAATTTAAAATAATTCTTATTTTAAAAAAATTGATATTTAGAAAAAAAATCATGTGTTGTGAACTTTTTTAAGTGTGTTTTTCAATAAAAAAAAGTTTTTTTTTTAATTTATTAAAATTTATTAAAACTATTTTTTAATATGAAAAGGTATATGATATCATTAGTTATTTGATTTATAATTATTTAATAAATTAAAGAAAATATAATTATAATTATCATGATCATTTAATATGAGAAAAAATGATTGAGAACATAAAAAAATGACATGTGACAATAATATACTAAAAAAGTGACATGTGGCAATATAGATGTTTATTTATAATAATAGTAAGATATGATTGATGATTTAGGTGTTATTAAAAAAATATTATATCCGGGATTGCAATGTGATTAGCCCGTCTGAAATTGTAAAATACTAAAATAGTTAGGTTTAATTCAGTTTTAATTTTTAAAGGTCTCAAAAATTCCAAAACCAGAAGACCGAAATCCAGAAAACCGAAACCCAGAAAACTCAAATCGTAAAACCAAATAGAAACTAAATTGTGAATAACGGTTTGGTTTGGTTTATATTTTTAAATGTTCGGTTTTGTTTTAGTTATTCATAAACCGTTATTTACGGTTTCACGTAAAAGCCAAACCACACACCCGTAATAAAGGGTTGCCTAAGCTTGCAAGAAAACGAATGAATCAAAGAGATGTTAGGAAACAATGTAAATTTTCAAAGAGATGAAGGGCCCCAGATTTTAATACCGTCTAGGAGGCTCAAATTGATTGAGCCGGCCCTGCTTTTTATTGTACATTCTTCTTATATATAACATCAACTTAATTATTTTCCCTAGAGGATGATGGCTGTAAGTGAAGATTTTATGCTTGCAAACCTTTGTGGCGTTGCCCCTTTGAAACCTGCAAATTTCCTTGCACACAACTCTCCAGGTAAGGTTAGTTCTTATTTCACCAAAATCTTTATTTTATCAAACTTTTTATAAGAAATGTCTTTCTTACTTTTCAATAAGATAAAATCCGCCTTCAAACCATGCATGTCTATTTTACATGCATGTGTCTAACTGTAGATGAAAACAAAACCCTTGATTCAAATTTATTTTTACTAGTTATGTTAAAATCTTGATCGACTCTTTTAATATTTTGTAATCGCCACCTTCAATTTGTATAATTGGATTGGTATGATATGAATTTAAGCAATAATTGAATATATTTTGTTAAAAGAGAGTTACTTAGGAAAGTCTTCATATGCGACGTTTTGGATATATTTTAAGACATAAAATATCCTAAAGGATAATTTTAGATGAATTTTATTTATATTATGTTTTTGTATATGAAATTTAGTCTAATTAGCATTTTTAGACATGATCCGACCAATACTAACCTGAACAGAGCAGAAGAAATTATTATAATATATCCATGCTCAAAAGTTCTTAAAAATTTTCCGCTCTCAATGAAAAAAATTTCTTGCGTCCGTCACTGGTCAAGAACGACATTTTGTGTCATTTTTCTAGTCATAACTTTGTTAAATAGACTTTTTGAGATTTTTTTTACAATTTCTTCTCCATCAAATTATCAGTTAGTTTTTATGTTCATTAGTTTAGAGATTAGATGTTAAAGTGGGTACGTGTGATCTTGTTATATCTTTTAGTTTAAAAATGTCAACATAAGTATTTATAAGTTTCTTTAATTATTATTTTTTTATTTTTTCTTTTTATTATTGGGGATCATTTTCATTAAATTGAACCTAATTTGAAAATTTTATTCATGTTGCAGGCACAGTTGTCACAATTACTCTGATAAATACTAAAAGAAGGGTTCGGAATAAGCTCGAAGATATTTTCGGATTATCCCCCAGCGTTGGATGCGGTCTTTATGTGGCCGTCTCTAGCAATCTCCGGTAAGATTTAGTTATTTGAAAATGATACAACTATAAACAAATTTAACGAACATAATTAATGTTTAAACAAAAATAATTATATTAAAAAATACATGATCTGGATTTAATATTTCTTTCTTTAAATTTTAGCGAAAAATAAAAAAACCAAATCCGGACCCACCCCTCTTGGTTCACGGTCCGACCAGTAAACCGGTCAATCGAAGGTTTGTTTGAGGGTTGTTCGCAACTTCGCATGAGTATTTGGGTTGGCCCTCCTTTCCGGTTCTTGGTTTGACTGACTAGTCTGGTCTAATTTTTAAATCATAGATTAAAACACCCATCTTTTTATATATAATGAGAAAGAAAGAAATAGTGTCCAAATAACACAATTAGGTGTTGCAATAAAGCATAGGCTAGATTATTTTTGTTGAAACAATGGTTTTTTAACCGTAATTGATGCTGCAACCCTTTGACTTAATTTTTTTGTCGGGAAAGTAGACTAAAATGAGCGTCCATATAACACCAGGAACTGCTCGGAGGAGGGGCGAAACCGACCTCCGCTCCGGGCCTATTATTTTAGGGGGCACAAATTATTTTATATATACGTATATATAGATATTCTTATAAATCAAAATTCACAAGTTGCAGAGAATTAAAAACAACAATTTATAAAGCACCTGATCTAAGGGTTAAACATATAATTTACTTCAAAGTATATAAAGTTACTTTCGGGGCCCTATAAACTAGGGATGTTCATCGATTTGGTTAACGTTTATTCGGTTCGGTTTAATTGGTTTTCAATTTTTTCCCCTATCTGAAAACCGAATCGAATTCGGGAAGTGGTTCGGTTTGGTTTCGCTTAAAAACGGACAAACTGAATAAACTGATTAATAACCAAATAAACCAGTTAAAAACCGAATAAACCGAATTCAATCGAATAAACTAGTCAAAAACAGAATAAGCTAGGCCGGATAAACAGAATTCGACCAAATACACTGAATTCAACCTAATATAATACTAACAAAATGATAAATTTAAATATGAATTTAATTGAATTGGTTAACCGTACAAACCATATAAAAAAATGGAACCGATAACCGAATTGAAAGCAGAAATTCAGAATTCGGATACGATTAGGAACCAAACAGAAAACCAAATTCAAAATTCGATTCGGTCTAGTTTTTTCAATTACGAATACGGTTCATTTTCGGTTTCAAGTTGCTTTTGGTTTTTTGAACACCCATCCTTAAATATTTGAATTCGTTAAGGCCTTTTTTTGCCAGTTTGTCCAGAACACCTCAATTCTTAGGGTTCTCCTGTATAACACAACTGCTGAACCCATCGGTTAGGCCAATGAATATAATTGGTTGGTTGGATTTCAGTTTTGTATATTAATAGCATATATAAAATTTTATAATATTTATAATGTTATCCGTTTTTTTTTTTTTTTAAATTTGGTCCGACTAGTGGACTAGTAATAAGACAGGTTTGTTCTCTAATCCGATTTTGAAAACATTGCTAACAATCTTGCGATTCCTTCGACAGATACCAACTTCTGGCTGGTTTTGTTGCACGAAGACCTCGAAAACCTTTGTTACACAAGCACAAGAAAATGGTGAGTGCAGTCTGCAATGTTCAAGTCCTCATTGAGAGCCAGCCTGATTGTTGGATTCCCCTAAACATTAGTCTTCATTTGACCGGTGGCATCCTTCTCAGAAATTGGTGTATTTCTCTGATGAGGTCACAAGGAAGATACATAAATGAATTCAGAATAGTTTAAGACAAAGATTTTGTTTGGTATGTTCTTTTTTGTGATAGAAAAAAAAATTAATTGTACATTTGAAACTACAAGAAATAGATAGATGCTTAGTTTCGGGTTAAAATCGATTTCGTTAATTAAATTTCGTAAGTGGTTTCGATGTCTAGACGGTTCTTATAAGGATGACTAGTGTTACGATTGAGGGGACAGTAAGAAGCAAACATGTAATTTTAGACAACAACAACTTACTTAGTAAATTTTCAGTTTTAAGCGGTGTCTGAGAGAAGAGAGAAGAGAGAAGAGAGATAAAGACATACATTACTCATATATTAAAAAGAGGTAGGAATGCTGCTTCAATTTTCCGAAGTAATTTTAGAAAAGTATGAATCAAAGGTATAAAATTACTAGTATGTTTGATTAACTCAAAAATAAAAAGGTAAGAATCTAATAATTGAAAGATCATGAAATCAAAGTTGTAGAAACAATTTCATTGTAAAACAATTTCATTGAAACATTAAGGTGTAGGTAGCAGACAAATTTTTTAAAAAGTGGGTACCCAATACCGTACCGAATTAATTATTACGATACCGATTTGGTACGGTACGATACTAGTATTTGTTATAAAATAATCATCTTAAAATAGTATTGGTATCATACCGGTACCGAACTGAACTGATACCAACTTTATTATTATTATTATTATTATTATTATTATTATTATTATTATTATTATTATTATTATTATTATTATTATTATTATTATTATTATTATTATTATTATTATTAGTGATGATGTTTATTATTATTATTATTAGTGATGATGATGATTATAAAAGTAAACGAAAATAATGATTATTATTATTAAATAATGATTATTACATAAAATTACTATTAACTAAACAATAATAATTCATAAGTATATACGGTGAAAGTCAAAAAATTCGGCACACAAGTGATAATACTAATAGTTAATAAATTATTATTATTATTATTATTATTATTATTATTATTATTATTATTATTATTATTATTATTATTATTATTAGAAATAATTAAATAATAATAATTAATAATGATTTTTGTTGTTATATAATATTAATAATAATTATTATATAATAAATAAATAGAAACAATAATTAATTAACTAACAATCAACTTTTGCAGATGTTTTGATTTATTGTTTTAGGATGAATTGACAGATATTACAATCGTTTTTTGGTATACATTTTGATATTCATGATATTGTCACTGCTTTATGATGGTAATTATAGAATAATAATTAATTTTCTCCGTTTTATTTGGTCGTCTTGTATTCGTGTTCATTAATGCTAAATTTTACAATTAAGCATGACATTTTTTTTGTAATGGTGTTACAGACATGTTTATAATGGCTACACTTTGGGGGTTTTGAGTCAAAGTGACAACTGTTGTAACGCGATTTTATATCAGTGTTTTTGATACACGGGGTCGTGTTTAGGGTTGTACAAACCAGTTTTTTTCTCCAAATCGGTTAGCTTTGAGAACCGATTTGGGTGAAAACCGGTTTGGTTTGGAAACCGGTTTGGCAGATGAGGATGTCAAGCCTATAAAAGCCGGTTTGGATAGGTTTGAAACCGGTTTGGAGGGGTTGAAACCGGTTTGGAAGATGAGGATGTCAAACCTATGCCAAACCGGCGGTTCGGACTGGTTTGGAAACCGGTTTGAGAACCATGGAATACCGGTTTGTAAACCCAAACCGGTTTTTTTTACCCATGTCTAGTTGTGTTTATGTTCTGATATTAGAAACAGTGACGAATTTCCTGCCGCAGGCCGCAACAAGCGGGTAATTAACTAGTTAGAAATGATACAAGCTTAATTAAAACTTTTTGGCCCAAAAGCCCAGATTAGTATAGCCCAGTAAAGGGTAGTTTACTTTAAAAATTAAATTCCTTGGATTTCATTGCCGATACACTTTTGAGAGTCGTTTAGAAAATGAACCTTTTAATATGTGTTAACCAAGGTACCGCTTGTGTTCAAGATGGTGTTAATAAGGAATCAACGGGCATTTCCAGATATATTAGACACTAGGTCTTCGGTTAGAGTGGAGACCAATTATGAACTCTTGGTTGGTCCATAACCAAACCAGAACAAACCGTAACCAAAAAATTTTAATGTTGAATTTGGTTCGAACTGTATTGCTATTATTTAAGAATTAGTTTTGTCTTAAACTAGACGGGGTGGATTTAGGTTCCATTTTTCATGATTATATAGAGAGAAATGTATGGTTTTTTTCGAATGACAATAATGTTTTTTTTAGTAAATAACCCTTGTAATTTTTTTTAATTATTAAAATCCAAGTATTTCATCCTTAACCAACCGAGTTATAAACTCAAAGGCGACTTCATATGATTTTAAAATTGATGAAACTTGATGAAGTTGGCCAATCAAGTTTTTTACTATTAAGGAAAATGAGTTTTTTATTTTTATTTTTTTTATTTATTTTTTTATTTTTTTAAAAGTTGTTAAAGAAACAAGATGATGAAGTAGGTTTGTACTATCATTTGTGTATTTTGTTTTTGGTGAACTGAGTGGAAAACATTTAATAGAGTTATAAAAACATAAAATTTAACAATATTAAGCAGAGATAAAATGCCACTTTCTTTGATATTTGAGATAGGAGATAGTTTACTCATTTACTGTACGTCTTTATTTTCACTAGTATATATCTTTTCTTTTTTAATCTGTATTATTTATTATTCTATTTTTTCGTTTTGAAAATAATATCTTCCTTAATTAATATTAACCATAATGATTTATAAATTAATTTAGTTATATGCTAAATTTTCAATTATATATACATAGATTTTATCGTGTGAAAACTTTATTTTAGAGAACACTATATTAGCTCTTCATTTGAAATCTTGATATGTTTCACTTAAACCACATTGATTGATTTTAAACAAGTTTGGTTTTTAAAACATTATTAAAACTTATTATTTTATGGGAAAAAAAACACCCTTCCAATTCAAGTTCCTCTTGTAGTATGGCCCTATACTTCAACTTGACTAGATCCAAAAATACAATACTTAGGTGCTGCTTGTTTTTATCAAAAACGTCTGCGAAACCTCTTTTGTCTGCGCCCTGTAGACCACGGACAGATGAAGGGTGTTTGTTTTTTCGCAGACGTTTCATTAAAAAAGGTCTGCAAAACCTCTTTTTCTTGCAGACATGGTTTAACCTCTTTTTAAACATCTTCTCACTTCCCAAACCTCTTCTAGGTTTTCATACCACGCATCACCCTATCCGCATCACCATCATCGATCGGCCTCTCCCTATCCCCCATCACCATCATCGATCTATCCCACATCTACTGGTCTCCACCACCACGCTTCACCACCACCAGCAGCCCACCACCAGCCGCCTCATCCATCGCCGTCATCAAGCTTCGTCTCCTGGTCTGCTCCCCGCAGTTCATCATCACCGGCGCTCGATAGCCCTGCTTCGCCCGGCGCTCCACCACCGGGGGCTTGCTCGATCCCCCGCACTCCACCATCGGCTTCGTACTCCACCACCGGCTTCGTACTCTACCTGCGCTCCACCTCCGCCGTCGCACCTCCCACCGATCGGCTTCGTGACAGTGGTGCATTTGGTCGGTTTCATCGTTGGGTTGGATTTGAAGATTAGGGTTTTTTTTTTGTCTGCTTAGAACAGGGGAAGGAAGGGAGTGAGAAAGAGTTTTGAAGAGGTTAAAAAACAAACCCTTTTTTTCCCTCTTCTTGCGCATTCTCTCTTCCACATCACTTCAACCCACCATTTAAAAAAATGATTTTAAAGAGGTGGCCCACCTCTTTTCTTCCTTTCTACGCATGTCTCTACGTGCAAAAAAATCCCAAATGCGGCCTCCTCCTCCCCTCCATTGCGTCCGCCGGAAAATTGAGCTGCCAACATGGCTGGGGGCGTGCGCGCTGCGTTCAGTCTTATTGTATTATCTGGTTTTTAAATCCAATTCAATTTTTTCTTAAGTGAAACACTAAATAGAAAAAATATTTAAAAATACTTACGTGACTAAATAAAAAATCTTGCAAATGTTTTTTTATTTAGTTTTAGGGGATATGCACGAGTAATTGCATATATGATAACCGTCGCTTTCGTTAAAAACTGTAATACGTACGAGAAAATTAAAATATAAATAAATAGCGGTGATGTACGTTGCCTGAATTTATTGAAAGTTATTGATCAATTGAAATTTGGAGACCCTTTTAATTATTAAAAAATGTCTTGAAACATCAACTTAAAAATAAAGTTAAAAACCTTTATTTATTATTCACCAATCGACAAATAAAACAAGTTTCATTAATCATATTAGATTGTTTTTTAACGGCGAAGGTCTCAATCTTGTGAACCCACTGTTTCCAGGTCATGTCAGCAAGGTTTAGTTACCTAAACCTCACATGAGCCACCACAACCACCACAGGAGGAAACTCTACTGGGAAAACTCCCTGACCCCCCTCAGACCCTTATTTCACTGCGGAAAGGATTTGAACCCAAGACCTCTCATTTAAAAGAATCTTGGGGTACCATTGAGGCAATGCCTCACTGGTTTATGACTAGGAAACATTAATCATATTAGATATGAGTTGTTATCACCAGGAAACATTAATAATAAGTTTATGACCACCACCTCCTTTAAACACCCGTATTGAAAAGGACTACATAGTTAAGGATTACCTTTTAGCATTGAGGATGCATGACTTTTTCCCAATGACATGTCACTGTATTTCTATGTTATAGTTTCATAGTACCGGACTTAAATTTTTCGAGTCGGTTTTGTCTTTCAGGTCAAGTAATGCTCGTCATATAATAAAAACCGATCAAATAAAAGCCGCGAATAGAAATTAAAAGAACACATAATATAAATTCGATATTTTTACAAACTAAAAAAATTCTTAGAGTTGTTCCCTAAGAGTTTTCATCTTTTGAAAATGCTGCATTACATCTTCAATCGAAACTTGTTGGAATAACTTTTTTTAACATAACAAATGCAATAATTATTTAGGTATTCATCTCTCATTATCTTATGCAATTCCATCTTCACATGCTTTATTAAAGAAAGAGTTTTTTCAACAATAGTCGTTGCAACCGATGTTGCCACTACTACAAAAACCGATATCATGTCACTTCAAAACACCGTTCATAAATGTTTATATACGCTTGCTTGGGGACATCAGCCCCATTAAATACCTAGCTCCGTCCATGCCCTTTAGCTAAAAAAAAGTTAATATTATGATGTGGCGTCTTTTCTTTAATCGTCTTCATGCACGGGTGAACATTTTCAACAAAGATATTGATGTCCCCCAACATTTTATGTTTGTTATGTTGTTCTCATATGGAGTCGATCGAACACATATTTAGAGATTATTTCATCACAAATGCTATTGCACCGAATACATTCTACTTATGACTGAGTGGTTAGGGGCTCATCTAGAAGTATCATAATGTAGCTGTATTTCAAGGATCCGACTTAAACGAACAAATAAACAAACTTACCTAGTATATTAATATCGCTCTCCAGTAGGGTCTGGGGGGAAAGATAAAGAAAAACATTACCCCTATCCCAATTGGGATCAAGAGGCTGCTCAAAGGAGTACGTCACCGGCTCAAAGTTATCGTTTAAAGTTAACATTCCCAACGCTTTTAACTTTATTTTCACAAAATAAGTAAATAGCGTTAAAACTAGTGCAATTTTACTTTTTTCACTTAAGGGGACCATACATATGTATACATTATATGTGTACGTAGCAAATGGGGACTTAATTAAAGAATATGATAAACTTCTCTTTCGCCTCATGTGGTTTGACAATTTTAACCCTTTTACTCCAAACTTTTCAAAATAATCATTATGCTCCCTTTGGTTTGACAGTTTAATCATTTTCCTTCCTGTGGTTTGACAGTTATAACCCTTTTGCTCCCTATGGTTTCGAAAAAAATGGAGTATAATGGAGTCGTATTGGAAAAGTTTGAAGCAAAATGGTTAAACTGTCAAACCATAGGGAGCATAATGATCATTTTGAAAAGTTTGGAGCAAAATGATTAAAATTGTCAAACCACATGTAGTAAAAGAGAAGTTTATCCTAAAGAATAATCTTTTTTTTTTTTTAATTCTGAGCATTTAGTTTTTCTTGTTTTGGTATTTTAATATGAACTAGTGATGAGGACCCGCGCTTTGCGGCAGGGCGTGAAGCAAACAAAAAACCATAAAATTAGTATATTCGTATTAGATAGACAAATTTTAAAATACAAAAGATTTTTGATAAGGTGGTCTCAAGTTATTATAAACTAAAAAAACACATTACTCATATCATATTTGATAGTGTTGTTTTGCTAGTAATTTTAACTTTATAACTTAATTTAGTTAAAAGATTTGGATTATTTTCAGGAAACCTTTGATAAGTACATTTGATAACACTGTTTAAGCTACCTTGGTATTGTCTCTACTTTTTATCATTTGTGTTTTAATTATTTTTTCATATGATTCTAAGGTATTGGTTTTTCCATTTATTTTGCAGCTACAGCAGTGAAAGGGTGACCAATCCTATCTGGTCCAAGTTTTCAAGATTTTAGGGATGGATTTAAATGTTAAACTAAGAATGGTAGTGGCTGGTACAAAACACAAAGCAAAAGAGAAGAAAACAGATGTTTTGCAAAGTATAGAAACCGATCAAAACGTGCAAAATCTAGCTAAATGATGGTACCAAGTGGCTTTTAGTCTACGGGTACCCCTTGATATTTTAATGAGAGATCTTGGGTTTAAATCTTTCCGAGAACAATTTGCTCCTGTTGAGGCTGGCAGGGGCCCGAGATACTCCTGGTTCATTGTTGTAAAAAAAACACTTTTAATATGTAACAGATTTGAGCTACACAATCAAACACCTATTGTCAAATTTGACATTGACTATGATTTCGATTTAGTGAGCCATATTTAGGAAAATTATATGGAAATTAAATAGGAATCATAGTCCAGATAAACAAATACAGTGAATCAATAGTAGATTGCAATAGAAAGACACAACATAAAGCAAACCTTAAGTGTGGTCTTTAGTGGCTCTGTGTCTGTGTCTTAACCTATGAATATGAACATTAAAGACCCCTACTTTCAGCTACCAGATGAATATAAGAAAAGATATCACATTTGATCTCTAAACATCAAAATTATTTCAATAAGAAATCAAAGAAAGCCGTTAAAGTTAAATCCTTAATTAATAAAACAGAATAATCAAATAACTAAATTATGTTGGTACCGGATTTAACAGGTGAAACTCGTCCAAAAAAAACTTCACAGCCTCTAGTTCTGAAATCAAAACAACCAAAAGATTCATATTAGGATCATGCATGTATCCCTACTTGTGATTCCAGCCCAAACGATGATCCAAAATAAGAAGGTTAAATCCACGACATGATCAGAAACAAAGATTAGGGTTTCTCCCAAGCAATATGTTATTCGTACAAATTCGTGGTTATGTGTGCAACATTAGGGTTTTATTTAAGGCTTTAACTATGCGATGACCTGTAATGGAATGAAAGCAGAGGATGTGGTGGTGACCTCCCAGCTCAATAAGCAACACACCGACCAAATGAAATCGGTTAATCACACAGATGTTACGTACGACTTAAATCAAACAAACCCTAACCATAAGCGATTCCAAATCGATGGGAGTTGATGGATGTGAGAGAGAGAACGCCGATGTATCAAAGTTGTAGACAGAGAGAGGGTCGAAGATAAGGGAGTGAAAGCAGGGTATGTGGTGTGATCGGTGGAAGCAAAATATGCATAAACCAAATCAAAAGAAGAAATTATCATACCTGATAGCATGCAATCTGGAACACGAAGGTAAAGGCAGGAAAGAAGATGGAGTATGGAGATATATGCATTTATGAAATGGGACACATAGTTGTACCATATGCATATAAGCTAGTACAAAATTGAATAGTAGTTTTGTGAGAGCAAGTATATGTTGCTATTGAATATATATCCGGATCTCAAATCAATTTTTGAAAAGTAAGTAGCGCCTTGAAGTTGATCAAACAGATCATCTATACGTGGTAGTGGATAACGATTTTTGATTGTTAATTTATTGAGCTCCCGATAGTCAATACACATCCTGAATGATCCATCCTTCTTTTTCACAAAAAGGACTGGTGCTCCCCAGGGTGAGAAACTAGGTCTGATAAAACCTTTGTCCAACAGTTCTTGCAATTGACCTGAAAGTTCTTGCATTTCGGATGGTGCAAGCCGATACGGGGCTTTAGCAACAGGTGCTGCACCTGGAATCAAGTCAATCCGAAATTCAACTTGTCTCACTGGGGGTAATCCTGATATGTCCTCAGGAAAAACTTCAGGAAAATCCTTGACTACTGGAATATCTGTGATTTGTTTGGGTGAAGAATTATGCTCAGTCACATGTGCCAGGAAAGTATAACAGCCTTTTCTTAAAAATTTCTGAGCTCGCATACAAGATATGATACCAAGTTTTCTACCAGCTCGTTCTCCTTGAACTATCAGTGTATTACCGTTAGGTAATGGAATACGGATCACCTTGTTTTGACAGACAACTTCCGCTTGGTTATCAGAAAGCCAGTCCATGCCCACAACGACATCAAAGCTCCCAAGCTCAATAGGAAGTAAATCAATATTGAAAAGATGATCATTCAGATTCAAGGAACATCCTTGAATAACACTGTTAGTTTTGATCAACTTGCCATTAGCAAGTTCAATAACGTAAGGAGTTTCTAGATCTACCGCAGGCAATGCAAGTAAAGATGCAAATTCAGGAGAGATAAAACTCTTATCTGCCCCCGTATCAAAGAGAACTGATGTATATAAATTATTGAGTAGGAACGTACCAGTCACAATGTTAGCATCATGTCTCGCCTCGGTAGCACCAATCTGAAAAGCTCTCCCCCTAGCTTCAGTTCCCGGATTGGTGTTATTGTTTGGACAGTTCCGCATGAAATGATCAGGACTTCCACATTTGTAACATGACCGGGTGGTTTGAGTGGTTTGTCGTGGTGCTTGATTTCGAGGTTGAGCAGGAAAGTTGCAATATTTAGCATAATGTCCAACTCTGTTACAGTTCAGACAAACAGGACATGGTCCCGTGTGATGGAGTGGACACTTATTGCATTTGGGCGCCTGCCCAGTATAAGCTTTCCTCTCAGGAACATTTGCACCATAGTTCTTCACCGTTGATTTATTCTGACTGATTTCTGCCGGAGCCCTTGTTTTGTTCTTACCGAACCACTTTCGTTTGGTACCTTTTGACACATTCGTGGTACCGACATCACTACTACTATGGACCGTCTGAGGCTTCAAAGACAAAGTACCACTCCTTACCGCCTCATTGGTAAGCTTTGTGGTCAAAAGAATCGTGTGTTTCAGAGTTGTAGGTTCAGCAACAGTCACCATTCCTCGTATCTGAGGAATCAGACCCTTAATGTACTTCTCGATTAAAGCTGCTTCCGTTGGAAACATATCGGGAAGTAAACAAGTAAGTTCATGGAAACGATCAGTGTAAGCCAGACAATCAGCACCGATCATAGAATGATTCCAGAATTCCTCCTGGAGTTTTTGAATTTCAGTGATGGGACAGTACTCTGATCTAATCAGAGTTTTGAAATCATTCCAGCCCATCGAATCAATTGTGGCTGCACCCAAAGTCTTGGCCTGGGTATTCCACCAGGTTAAAGCTGAGTCTTTCAAAGAACAGGCAGCATAAGACACCTTATGCTCCTCCAGACACTGACTGATTTTGAGCTTAGTTTCCATCTCCTCGATCCACCTTAAAAGACCAGCCGCTCCTTCTTTGCCAGTAAAAGTAGGAGGGTTACAGGAAGCAAAATACTTGTAAGTACATCCCTGTCTAGGTGGATCAGGAATAATGGTAGTTGTACCGGTGGTATGATGCGTTTCTGCGTTGCCACCAGTAACAGTATGTTCGTTAGTATTGGGACCCCCACCCGAACCCGTAGTAACATGAGGCTGGTGTTGTACCAAAACACCACAAGCGGTTAACTGTTCGCGCACGATTCGTGCTATCATTGCCTCATTCGATTCGGATCCACTGGCACCAGCAAGTGGAATAGGGTTTGCTCCCGGGTTCACTGGTGGATCAGTACCTGTGTCCCGATTTATCTGTGGATCTGGATTCGTTTCTGTGTTTACTGGTGGAACTTGATCAGGCTCTGGGTTAGTAATGTTCCTGATAGATCTCTTAGTCGGTCGACCTCTTTTGGGAGCCATTATTCTGCTCACAAGCAGATAAACTCAGGTCAGTCAAGAACATTAAATATATAACCCGTTCGATCCCATAATTTCAATCATATTCAGTTACACTGAAAATTTGTATTAAAATATGATTATAGAGAACATAGTATAACTACATGGATTCTGTCCAGACATGTTCGCATTACACACAGACCACACAACTGTTTGTAGTTATACTTAGTCCTGTTATTTCAAAAACATGTTAGAGTCTTACCCAACTCATTGCATTGCAACACATGTTTTTAGATATATGTTCATACAGGACTAGGTTATGTTCTCACACAAGTTCTCTGATATGTTCACAATTCATGCACTAAGTTCTCATACAAACATTAGACATGTCCTCGTACAGTATGGCTCTCGTACTGTACTTTAGTTACAGACACATTCACAAGTAGACACGTTCTCGGTTCAGACATGTTCTCATACAGTATGGCTCTCGTACTGTACGTTAGTTACAGATATATTTGCATACAGTATTGCTCCCGTACTGTATTTTAGCAAAATATATTTTTCAGTTCGATATATTCGCATACAGTATTGCTCCGTACTGTATTTCAGCGAAATATATATTTTAGTTCGACATGTTCTCATATAGATACATTAATACACAGTTATGATCTCACACATAAAGAGTTAATTATAGTTCACACAGAAAGTTCATTATACAAACAGACATACAAAAGCACCCATATTATTACAATACCATAGTTTCATACATTCATAGTTTTAATACAACCTAAAGTCAGGATACTCTAAACCACAACCTCATACACTACCTCTCACAAACTCGGGATCTGTCCATATCAAAATGTCCCGTTCTCACAACTACTAATCACACTATCACACATCCCCAACCTATCCGCATACTACTAATGAGATTTACAATGACGATCCCAAAATAACCATCCGAACATACTCATCGTATGAAATACGATAAACAAGAAAATATAATGGCCACAGCAGCCATAGTCACAGCCAGGACTATCATCCTGGTCTCGAAACTAACCGTCTCCAACCAAACCAAAAACTCTCGAACTCGCACTAAACCTGCCCTCATCACCTCCACCTGCTGCCAAAACGCAGCAACTATCCTCTGCCTCAAAGTCCTACTAAAACGCTCCTCAACGGTAATCCTCCAAGCCTGGTTGTCAATACCCATGAGATTCACCTGCTCCATCAGAGTCAGATGTGAAGTGAGGATCTCCAATATAATGTTACGAGTATCCTCAAGGAGCGTATGGTGCTGATGTACCTCTAGCCTCAGACCCTGCAAGTCCTGAGCGACTTGCTGCACCTGGCCCCTCAGCTCTGCTTGGCGAGAGGATTCTCCCACCTCATGAACGGTCGAAGGCTCATCCCGCTGAGCCATCTGATGTCTGGGAGGTAATCCAGTGGTCTTGCGGGCCTGTCCCCGCATCCTCCTAAGTCCATCCCATGCTGGGGCTCTCGGTGGAGATGGCATAGGTGCTGGTTCATGTGCTGGTGCTGGTGGTGGCGGCGTAACTGGTCTAGGAGCTGACGGTGTACGTGGTGCTGCAGGTGTCGCCTGTGAGGCTACCGACAAAGCCTCGTCAGGATCTGAGTCTGCTCCCGAACTGTCACTCGGAGTATCATCCAACACCACATAGGGAAATCTCTGATAAATATACCTCTCACCCTGATCATCCATTGCTGTACAATCAAAATCTTTAATCAGTATCATGAAGTAAATATTAAATAACAATATTCAACATGTACATGATAAGATGCTTCTCCCTGTCTTAAATCAACAATTCGTTCCTATTATGATTAATGTTCTGCTTGAGTTGAATCAAACTAAAATGCACACGTGTTGCGAATTTCAGTTATGCTGGCCACTCATAACTGGAATTCGGACCACCTGATTATCCTGGCTTAATTCAAAACAAGTTTTGTTCGTTAGACATGTTCGGTGCTCTCTGTGTCACTATACGAGCCTATGGTTATAGTCTAGGTCTCTAAGTCCACCTAATTCTCTATAACCTGTGGCTCTGATACCACCCTGTCACACCCCACCCCTCGTCACCTCGTGTCTGATCTGACGTCACCGAACCGGTTGCGGAAGCATAGTGGTGATGTCTCCGGGGTGAGGGGTGACTTACTTGAACCGATATCATAAGCACACAGATTAACTTAAAGTACATACATTACAAGGATGTCGCAATCACAAATACATTACCGCTATATTTATTTAATTACAGTATTAATTATACAGGTGAAATTATCCCAAAAGTGCATCCTCACCGCTATTACTGTTTACCTGCAAAAAGGTTTGAGTTTGAAACGTCAGCACAAAGCTGGTGAGTTCGACAGTTCAATTTAAAACAATATGATATGATAAACAAGTTCTCAAAGTTCAGTTCCGGATAACCATGGGACCTGTATCTAGTTCCTTTCGGACGTCTAGTTCAGTTCTCAAGATATTACCCGTCGGTACATATCTTAGTGCCTCATTATCTTAATGTCTATCATACCATTAAGAAGTTCAGGAAACAGATAACAAACATTCACACAAGGGAGATGCAATCCTCCCAGCGAATGGGGTGTCAACCAATAGTACTATCAATGTTTTCTGTTCGGCCACACATGGGTTCACTAGATACAGTTCAAGAATGAGGACTTTCAGTTCCATGATAGAGTTCAGTCTACAGGCAAAATCCCATGAAATCCCACAAAAGTCAAATGAAATCACACATATATCATTTATACATATCATATAGTTCTCAAAAGTTTAGCAGTTCTACCCCGATGTTTATAAAAGAGTAAAAAGAAAAGGGGTTATACGAAACTCACCTGATAATTCAGTAGTAGCAGAATATCACACAAGTCGATGATAATATGATGATTCTGCATTTAGTTTATGTTTAATGAGTTATTAATGTTCCAACTCGCTGATTAAATCTCTCTGAACGTACAATGTCAAGGACATTGCCTTGAAAGTCATCAAATTGATACTTAGTATTTAATTACATATTTTAATGTAATATCATACAATGTATGATAATGTAGGAACCTATACTGACTCAGGTTCCTAATACTAAGTTGATGACTCCCTCGATTAATCAATATAATCTCAGACTAACCAAATAGCTAACGTTGTTGATTGTAATTGCTAAGATAGTCTCTAGACAGTTTAATGACTTAGAAATGATTAATCCTTGTTATTGACTACCCAAATATCATGGAATATCACAATGTAGTATTAGAATAGGTTTAATAACCATGTTTAACATACTAATCTGACTGTTATCAGAAACATTAGATAATCGTTCTAATGAGTATGTTAATAATTGTGATTAGTTTAAAACACCCAACTTTCACGTTGCATGTTAAAGATTAATCAAACTAATCACATACATAGTCACAACCAAATGGTTTAAACCATTACAACCATTGTTATGATTCCATGCAAACCGGGCATTACAACGGCTCAAAACAAGGATTTACCCGTTAAGAGTTCGAGTTTATCATTCAAAATCAATCCTAGCCATCATTTAGGCCATAATCAACAACCCTAACTGTATCATTACGTTCAAAACTAAGATTTAATCATTCATAATCAAACCAGAAAGTTTAAAATGAACCATTACCTAATCTGACGGGTTCCAACGGATAAAATGATGATCAGAACTTGTTTTAACGCTTCTGGATACGATCTAAACGTCCCGGAGGCTTTGGAATTGAGATTTGAGGGGTTGGATGATGAATTTTCGAAGATGATAGCTGGTTTCGTCGCTGTGAAGATAAGAATGAGGGTGATGATGAAAATCTGATCTTTTAATCCACTTGCCGTCGATCTAGACCCCAGGCGTATCGCCTGGCGACATGCACCCACTCTAGGCGTAGCGCGCGGATGATACCGGCCTTCTAGAAACTTTTGGACCCGCGCGTATCGCCTGGACTTGTCCCTCGACCTGAGGCGTACCGCCTCAGGGCTATTTCTTCCGTTTTTCGACGGAAACTTCGTTTCGCGATTCCGGACAATCCGTAACTCCGTTTTGCGCACGGTTTTCGCCTATGTTCATCATTTTCCGCATACTATCATCCCATATCAATTTCGGCGACTATTTCAACACGGATTTTAAACACGATCAAATGTGCTCATTTCATTGCTGCCGTAATTCCTCGTACCTGATTATCACATTGGATATGATCATGGTCACATGTGTGAGAGGAAGAGAAATGGAAACTATTCAATCATGAAGAATTAGAGCAAGTTATCTACATGACAAGGAATGTGAAGTTGTAAAGGCGGGAAGCACTACGGTTTTATGATCGAAGTGAACATTGGAATATGCTTAATGCCTATAACTTTCATAAGGAAATTAAGCATAATTTTGATAACGCTCAGATGAGAAAGATGCATGATGCTTGGCACATAGGGGAAGCTGGTGGTGCAACACCCACCAATGATTGATTACATAACATTAGACTCGTGTGATAGGTCAGTCATTTATCCTTAGTCACATGTTCACCATTCGAAATGGTTGGACCCTTGTCAAGATCAGCAGTAAAAGCATGTTGGTGGATCCTTAGTACTTTTAACTTAGGAGAAATGCAAGACGCTATGGATTCTATCTTTCGATCACAACAACCACAATATTATTGAGCACTCGCAGATTACATCATGTCCACATGCTTAATTTCATGATTTGGATATTTTAAAACAATTTGGTTTGTATCTAAAGGGCGAAGAGAGGTGGTATGGGAAAACAATTGTTTCTTTTATTTTTATTTTGTTTTTGCTAATTTGGGGGCGTAAAACTTATGTGGTTGAATTTTAAGTATGTTTGCTTTGTTTACTTTCTATATAGTAATCTAGTTTGTAATTTAATAGTCTAGAGGTGTCCACGTCTAAGATCATTAGTTAATCAATTAGAAATTGCATGAATTGAAGTACCTCCCTCACTTAGTTTCAATTGATTAAAAAATCATACATTGGGGACAATGTATCCCAAGTATGGAAATAATGAGATGAGGGAAGATTGAAAAAGTTGGAAAATTTAAAATTTTGAAAAATGTTTTCTTTGAGTTAAACCTAATGGGCATGAAAACTAAATTTTTGATTCGCTAACAAGTACCTAACGAGGAAGGATAGAGATTCTAAGTCATGGTTGTTCTTTTAAGTTTCATGATAGCATTGGTAACAAGTGTTTCTAAAGGAAAAATTGAAAAAAGATGCCTAATTAAGGATAAAATGTTTTAGGATAGTTGTATATGTTGTATGTCACTAGCCTTCTCTCTCTCTCTCTCTCTCTCTCTCTCTCTATATATATATATATATATATATATATATATATATGAGATTTTGAGCCATATATCGATTATATTTATATTTGTTTATATGAATTTCATTTGTTAAGTGCGACTCGTATGTGATTATTGTGGTTGAACTTATGTGATTTGATGCATGGCGCGCCCATAAATTAAGTGATTGCACATAAATGAAAATGCATTAGGATTACACACATATTTCCTTTTAACCCTTCTATAATTATGTTTATTTCTCCCAAGTTAGCCAATCTTGAGTCTTTTCTATTTTGTTCAATAAATATTTACCTTTAAAAAAAATATTTGTCTTTTGTTTGTTTATCCATACCGAGCTTCAAAATAGTTTCTTTTTATAAGTTTTGGATGAGAATCCGAGAAGGTCCTTCGTATCGTAATGATAGAATTGTCATGGGTTTTATGTGTTTTCGTTTGGAATCTCTGTCATATTAACCATCAAAATAAAATTTACGGCCTACGTAGCCAAATCCAAAAACCAAAAAAAAAAACCCTTTAATTGGTGCATTATTTATGAGTGGTGGAGATATATGTAATTGACACAAAACCATAGACTTACATGAGTTCATACTTAGTTTTGAGTGATATAGTTACTAATGCATCATTTTCTAGTGTTAATGAAACCGAGAGGATAAAACAATTGTGAGGGGTGTGTTGCAAGGGTGTGATGCTTACAGCATGTTAGGTTTAATTAGGCAAGTCTTGATTTATGAAAAAAAATGCATATCACCTGTTTGTCAGCATGCTAATCTCGATTGTGTGAATCTATGGGATATATATGATTTTGAACCTTAGTCTGAAAATTGGTAAAGGGTTCGAAGGTGTGTTGTCAAGAAAGTGAGTTATGTCTTGAGATGGTTTGCTTGAAGGCAATCAAAGGTGAAGTGTGAGGATGTGGTGAATGGGGTTTAGTTTTGAATTTAGAATGTTTAAATGACTGCAATTATGAGTTGTTATAATGCGTTCATGGGAATAGTAGTTACAGTGTGTGTTTGCAGATTAAATGAAGTCATATGACGCTTTTAGAAAAAAATCAAGAGCTAGAATGAAGAGCGGGCACATTAAAGAGCAGAAACAAAGTTTTTGGGACAATTGTGGTCGTAGCTTACAATCAACCCACTGTAGCTTATGGTGGGGAGGAGTTACCCATAGATGGAACCAACTCGAGAGAAAGGGTTGTAAAGATGAATCTGGGAACATGGTTTCTCTAACTTACGATTAGTGGGTCGTAAGCTATGTGCGTCGAGTGATGGTTTGATTTAAATCATTAGTTAGGTAATGGTTCAGATCAAAGTCATGGCATAACTTGCAAAATGGGTCGGGACATGGGTCGAGTTATATGTCGGGTCATGATTTGGATCATTTCATTTTTTGAAGAAATGAGAAAACACCCTTCCTTCTCTAAAAAATAAAAATAATTAGAATAAAATAAATCATGTTCCTTATAGAATAATATATTATATTTCTTTGTAATTATTAAACATTCTTTTTTCACTATAACATAATTATTTATTGAATTATCTTTTATTCATGTATTTCAAACAATACTCTAAATTTGAGTCAATTACTTTAACGTTGGTAGGAAGTTAAAAATCATAAATGTGAGCATTGTTATTTGAGCATGTCATATTGAATAATTCGACTTCAATTAGGTTAAAAATCATAAACGTGAGCATGAATGATTGAGAGTTGTGTTCTAGAAAATTTTGACCATAGCCAAAAAAGAGGTCAAGGGGTCCAAAAAAAGTGACCGTTGAATGAGTTCAAAAGCATACAAACCACATAAAAGGATTTAGGATATGAAGAAAGTTTAAAGACCTTTTTTTTAAATATAATATTAGTTTAGGGTAAGTGTTGGATGTTAAACTAAATTTATATTTTGTTGTGTCAATATATTATGTAAAAATGGGTCAAGGTTGTATTATTGTAATTAGGAATGGATTAAATGTCAATTAGGTTAATCATTGTTTTACCAACAACGTATTGGATTGGAAAAATGATTCGTGTATATTGAAACCATATCTGGGATTTTGGATACTCTCTGCAAGCACTAAAATGAGCGCATATACATATAAAAAAATCATAAATCGATAATAATTAAGATAAAAACAAGTCATTAAACATATTAAAAAAAAGTTATTAAAGTAAAATAATGTTTTTACGTAGCAAAATAATGTTTTTACATAACAATATATTATGTTATGTTTAAAAATAATTTTATACATAAAAAAAATTGAACTTCTTGAATTTCTAAAAAAATTCATGGCAAGTATGATTATACCTTCAGTACCGTCTGAAAGCATGTCGTGATACGTACCTATAGAACAAATGAGTCGATGAACGCATAATAAGAAATTAATATAAATTTTGTTTGTTTCTTTGATTTGCACTCTTAATTTTCAATATCAACTCTTAACTTCTTACAAGTAACTTAAGACACCTTTTACAAAATGTTTTTCAAATCAAACCAAACATCTAACAACGTCCTATAATCTGCCAAGTGATTGGACATGTTGTCTTACCGATCTATTAGTCGTATTGGTTGAACCAGACATACCATTGTTAGATATTTTAGTGTAATTTGGATTAATTATATCGATTAATATGAATTATGAAATTCATTAAATAAGTTGGGTGTGTGGCGTACGTTTGTTTAATGTTTTATGATTCAACAGGGGTCCGGGGGCAGTGCCCCCGGTTAGCGGGGTCCAAGGGGCAGAGCCCCTGGCTGGGGTTGAATTTTTACGAATTTTTACATAAAATTCATTTTACAACTTTAGTGGCAAAATTGTGAAAAATAAAAGTTGAAAAACTGCTGAAGGCAATTTCCAGACTTCTGAATATCAAGAAATTGATCGATGAAAAAAGATTCTCTGGTTCATTCTCGAATTCACAACAAAATTATCATACTCGTTCTCGATTCGAATTGAATTTTATCCGATCAAACATTTGAGTGAACCGCAAATAGTTTAATCTGAAAGTATGATCCACGACTTTCAATTCATCCGGGTGTTCGTGTTCTGGAAATTCTCTACAACCATTTATGTAGAAAAATTAAAATTATTTATACATGTCTACCTTATAACAATTTATGAATATATTATATGTTTTGATATGGCTTAGATTTGTAATTTTAATATACATAATTAAAAAACTAAAATATAGATCCTAGAAACTAAAATATGAACCATTTTATTTCATTCACCAATCTGACCAATAATCGACAGGTTCAAAGGAAAACAATCAAATCTTCTAGTCTGATTGTAAGCTAGTAGAGATAAAGTGTTCGAGAGTCAAGAGATTACTTGTCACGAAAACAAGAACCGAGCAACCATCGTTGCATACTTTTATCATCGGTATCGATCCACACACAAAACATCATCAGATCGAATAGAACAACACGATCTACACTCTATATAACCTTAAACTCAACTTTTTGAAGAATTAAAGCTCCTTTTTTGTTTTTGATGTATGTATATATATGATTAATTACATCCCACAATTCCAGTGGTCATATTCATATGAGAGGAAAAAAATTTGAATCCGGCAAAGATAAGATTTATGACAAACCCTAGCCAATTTAATAACAAGAAAAACCAAATATTCAGATCAATATCTAATTAATAAAAAAAAACAATATTTATCTCAACATTTTCTTCTATAAATACACTAGAAGTTAAAGGACAAACCACTTATTAAGCATACTAGACCTAATTACATCAGTCATGGTTACTTAACTGATTATTTCATGGTATGTACATGCATGGATTACAAATCTACATGATCATATACAAATGATCAGGTCCATCATCATCAACAACTAGCCGTTGTTTCCGCCACCACAAGTGGTAACTATATCTTTGACAATTTGTTTGATGACTGATCCGCGTGGTGGAACCGGATCCGAATCTTTAGTTTCATTCGCTAGCGTCGTGCCTGAAACCTGCATGATTCGATCGTCGGGTCTTCTTGCCAACGAGATCAGGTTCGATCGGGCAGGTGGGCTTGGGAGAGTATGGCTATGAAGAGAAGGGGTGCCACACGAGAGGAGCAACTCTCCATTATTATATAGAGATGATGATTTGCAAGTTGCTTTATCTTATGTCATCGAGTGACACAATAATATCACGGCATTATCCTTCTTAATGCAATTTGGGCCTTTTATATATCATCAAGTGACGCCATAAATAATGACATTATCTCTCTTATAATTTCAACTTTTTGTTATAATATGAAGCCTAAGAAGATGATGGATCTAAACATGGGAGCAACGTATCACAACCATTACTATCATACGTATATGCCACTATCAGCGGTGGATCCAGAAAATTTATTCAGTAAGGTTACTATTTTTATACGCTTCAATTAGATAGAACCAAACATAAAAGTTTCTGAGTTGGGTTGATGGTTCGGGTCTTGTAATGTTCTTTACGTAATAACAATGTGATATATTAATTAAGTCAATAATTAAAGAAATCGTCATTAAAGAGTTTGAAGGTGCAGAGATCATGCTCGTTTAAGATTACTGGGCTCCAAACCAAGCTAAATCAAGGAGGCTACACGCACTTGCGGGGTCCAAGGGGCCGACAGAGACATGGTAGCAGTCCCAAGGGTTTAATCGCCAATAAATATCATTTCACTTGCTAAGTTTATATGACCGGAAAGTTATTTTAACACGATCCTATATAAATCCAAGCATTAATTATTGAGAATTCTCTAACAAAGATCACTTACCCTATTCAAGTTGACAAATTGTTGGAAAAAATACATTAATGATTCACCCATAAAAATATTAGTGAGTTTGCTTTACCTTTTAAGCCTTTCGAAAACAAAAAATTAATACTAAATCTTCGAAACGTGATGGGTCCCATGAATCCACACACAAAAGCCTAGATCCGCCGATGGCCACTATGGTAACACCATATCTGGTAACATGTTAAACACAATTATATTACAAGTATTATAAAATGCTAATACATGCGTTTTATTTTAAATAATTTCAATGATTACTACAAACAATTCAAATTAATTGTGTATAGCTTTGAAACGATTTACATGCTTATCTTTAGAGCCTAGGATGCAACAATCATTTTTCTTGTACATATTCATCTTAATTGATCTCAACATGTTTTCATCCTCTTATATATCATGTAGGAGTAAAAACTTTGCAACTACAAAAAATGTTAAAAAGGCACCAAACATAAATGTATGTATCAATTTGCCAACAAGAATAAGAAAAAGATAACAACTCCTATATTTTCAAAATAAAAACTCCAAACCTACACATTACAAGATTTAAACCTTTAACTAGTTGGCTGCAAAACACACCACTATACTTAAATGTGTCATAAAAAGAGATAATAACTTTAGGTACCGTCTCGTTTTTATAGGAGGTTGTTGGCTTGGATGACTCGGGTCAGGCGTAACATGTTGAGTTTGGTCATTTATTCGTACCCTCTACAATTTAAAAAAAAATACCCTCTACAATTTTAAGAAGACTTGTTTAACTAAGCATATATCTAATTAATACATCCCTATCACTATGAACACTTTAATTTACGTTACGAAAAATAGCTTTTCATAAAGTCATTCGTAACCCATATCGCATAAAGAGGTTACAACAACAGTGTCTATGGGTGGGTGGGTGGAGTGGGTGAAGGCAGGGACCCAATAAGCTACAACCAGCCGATCAAAAAAAAAAAAAAATGCTACAACCACATTTATATCAATAATTGTCCACGAGCATTAAATGTATATATGCTGTGTATTATTTGTTTTGTCGTGACCTGTAAGAGAAACTTGTACATATCTTGTCACAAGTCTTGTGAAAATTGAAATTTATAATTTGAGATTCATGTTGAAGAAATGAGTTATTAAGATTGTAATGGTGAGTTCTTGACTAAATCATACATATCTATAATGATTTTCAATTCCTAGGTGAATTATATGTTGTAGGAACCTACTTAAGTGATAAATCCTCGGATCCAAGTCAGGACTAACCGGAAAGAACAGGTAAAACACAATCACAAACAACCGGGTCATTGGCCTCCAAAGAAAATCACCCTAGCTAACGGCCAATTTGGGGAAAATTTCATGGTCAAAACATGAAATATATACTTGGATTAGGATTGGTATATGGTAGTATATGATCACAAATAAGTAAAATCAATTGTTGGAATGGTGTTTTGAATTACAAAACTGATAATTTTCATATGAGTGATGGCTTAATGAGGTTCACATATATGTAATTCGATGTCTAGTTGAATATGGCCTCAAGATATATGATCAAATGCACAAATGTTTGATGAAACGCATAAGTGAAAAAGCTATTACAAAATATATGTTAAAACGTGTTAACTTCAGTTTAATTCATGTTTCACTTATTAATTAGAGCTCAAAGTTTTGCATCATATTGTGCTTAATATGTTTAAAAATATTTAGTATAGTTTATAAGAGTAAGGTTCATGAGAAAACTCGTTATTTTAAAAAAAAAACCAAGAAAACTCATACTAACCAATAAAATTTTTGAAAATTTTTTTCACAATTTTTTATTATAAGGTTATAAATGTAAAAATAAAAAAGAAATTTTTGAAAAAAAATATGTAAATCACGAAGTTACGTATATGTAACTCAAAAAGTTTCTTATGTAACTTATAAAGTTACATATATGTAATCAGTATGTGTAACATAAAAGTTACATATATGTAATAGCTTAAAATACATTTATTTTTTTATTTTTTTCTTATTTTACATTTCTTATCTTATAATAAATGGAAATAAAAAAGAATAAATAAAATACAAAATTAATTTGTAATGATTTTGATTAGTTTTTTAGTTTTCTTCAAAATGATAGTTTTCTTATAAACCCTCCCCTATTTTATAAATAGGAAAAAAAAAAGGCATATGGTTGTGTTTTAGTTAAAATATAAATAAAAAGACAAAGCTAATGGGTAAACAATTTTGCTACTGTCCTGTCTTCGACACTTTGTATTAAATTATAGCTAGCAAATTCTAATAAATTTGTATTTTATATGGTTGAAAAGCTCTCTAAATCTACTATGTTTCATTTTTTTTATCAAAAAGAAGTTTTTATATAATTTGGATAGAATCAACCATATTTCCAATTAACGTGTATTTTAAATGGTAGTAAAACTTTTGAGTTTTCTGCATTTTATATATATAAATATGTCAACTTTTTTCATGACAGGAAGAACTTACAGACGTGGTAAACTCCTAGGTCCTCCCAATACCTGACTAACCGAAAGAAACATATAAAGTACAGATACAAGCAACCGGGTCGGTGGCTTATAAGGAAAATTACTCTAAGTGTGATTTGAACTTAATACCTTTAAGCTGTCTCTCATTCACTTTAACCACTACATCACTTGCATAGAGGTTGTTATTCAGGCTTTAGATCCACCTAATACAAGTTGGGAGTTTTTATTATAAAACTAGTAAATGTCATGTTATTAAGTATTCATAAGACGTGTTTAATGGTCACCCCACTTGCCCAGCGGTGTCCCATCTTTCAGCGGGGACAGGCGGGAACAAATCCTAGCCCTCCACGTCTCCCGCTCCCCGCTTACTCCTCTCTCACATTCCGTTATTCTTTTCTCACAATGGTTTAATAGGGTGACCACTGTGGAGTTTTATTGTTTTCTGTGAGGTAACGACGTGGCAGAAAATTTCAGTGGGGAAAGATTTAATTGGGGTGACCACTACACATAGTTTAAGGGAAATTAACATACATCATAGCAGGGACGAAGCTTATAAGGGGCTCTGTTTTTTCGCTCAGAAGGGTCGATGTAATAGTACTTCGTCGGAAAATCCTTCGGTTCTCTTCGTTTTCTTCTAAAAATCCTTCGGCCCCCTCCGCTTTCATCCTAAAAATCCTTCGACCCCCTCCTTTTTCTTCTTAAAATTCATTCAGCTCCCTTCCAAGTTTTTTTTCCAAGGTCCGTCACTGCATCATAGGTAGGTTTGTAAAGTTAACCATCCAAAATACCAAA
Source organism: Mikania micrantha (assembly GCA_009363875.1). Lineage (NCBI taxonomy): Eukaryota > Viridiplantae > Streptophyta > Magnoliopsida > Asterales > Asteraceae > Mikania > Mikania micrantha. Next base: position 49,939,070 of record CM018687.1, on the reverse strand, counting down.
TGGTTCATGGGTTTCATGAAATAGAGATGGGTTTGGTTTATTATGTTGATGCCTAAATTGCTATTTGTTTGACATATATAGGAAGTGTGTTGTTCATACGAATGAAAGGTGATGAATTTGGTTAAGATTTGCTTGTAAATAAGAATATATGTTGAAGAATACTAATAAAGTAAATTGATTTGAATATCCGCTTTATGTCATATATATAGGGAGAGGATCGACACATGTTTATTGTGTTAACCGAATAACTACATCTTATTACTTTGGGACCACACTAACAAATATATGTTGAAGAATACTAATAAAGTAAATTGATTTGAATATCCGCTTTATGTCACATATATACATACATACATATATATACATATATATATATATATGGAGGGGATCAAATGTTAACCCTATAGGGGATGGTTCGAATTTTAACCCTTATTTCGATAACCGAATAACTACATCTTATTACTTTGGGACTCACATTAAAGTAAATATAAAGGTGTAGGTTTTTTCTTATTTTTTTATTAATGTAAGTGAGCCCTACATTAAATAAAAAATAGAAAAACCTACACATTAAGGTTTGCTTTTGTATGGGTCCCAAAGTAATAAGATGTAGTTATTCGGTTAACGCAATAAACATGGGTTAACATTTGATCATCTTCCTATATTTATATATATTGTGTGTGTGTGTGAAAGTTAACTTGTTATCAAGCAAGGTATGTCAAATGCTTGGAAGTCAACGACTCGAATAGAAAACGTGGTAATAGAGTTCCTCAAGGCAAAAGGCAAGTACTTCAAGATTTTTATTATTTTAATAGAGGAATACTACATAGTATACTCATGATTTTAATAAAATAAGCTAATGAGTTATGTACCACAAGATTTATATGAAATTTGTGGACGCTAACTATGTTACCTAACGTATTGAAATGTTGAACGATTGAGATATATTCGAGTGATCAGTCAGGATGATAAACTACTCAAAAAGTACAAGTAGTTAAAAAGGTAATTTATTTTGGGTTTACGAAAACTCGGTTTTGTATAACTATTTTGTTAATTATAAAAACTTTAATATAATATAAAGACTGTGATGGAGCAATTAACAAACGTGTCATTTGTTGTGTACACGTATAATATATGTGTGTGTGCGTTCTGGAACAAAATTAAAATTGCACTAATTTTAACATTATTTTACTTATTTTGTGAAAATAACGTTAAAAATGTTGGGATGATTAACTTCAAATGATAACTTTAAGTTAGAGACTTCTTTGGAGTAGTCTCTCTATCCCAACTAGGATGGTGATAAGGTTTATATGTATCCTTCCCTCCAGACCATAGAGAAGACTAGGAATATACTTGGTAAATTTGTTTTACTGTGATGGACTTACAACACGCCTATCATAGGGCTCTCTCCTAGCTTGATATATGTTTATTTCTCCCCAGCGTATTTTTTTCTTAGTTTAAGTTTCTTGATTGTTTTTCAACTATTTTTTTCTGGTTTTATTTCTTGACATGCCCTCTTTAGTCATGTTTTCTGTTCGTATTCTTTTCTTAATTTTTGTTTCTTGATTGTTTTTCAACTACTTTTTTCCGGTTTTATTTCTAGACATGTCCTTTGTTTTTATGTTTATGTTTCGTTTTTTTAACTCGGTTTATTTCCAACGTGAATCAGTGTTATACAACCACACATTCGTATCAACACCACTCACCGCAATGTGTGCGTAACAATATCTAGTTGGCTTTAATAAGCTAAGAAAAAGATTGTTTTATAAAAAAACATTTGGGACATGTATTCTGCTGCAACATTTTAAGCCATTGGCGTATTTCATTTTAGCGTGTTTGAAAGTACCAAACTAAAGATACCTAAACAAAATATGTGTGATATTATTAACTAAATATTGTACCCGTCTTGTAAGCTGTTTGTTACTAAAAGTATTACAATCAAAACAAATATATAAATAAATTCAAGTGGCAATACAAATAATGTTCGTTTAGTATTAGCAATACAAACAAAGAAGGGCATGTGGATGACACGAGAGAGAGAGAGACAGAGGATGTGACAGCGCAAGACAAGCAGGAACACCATCTGACAATCACAAATTTATATTAAAAAAAGGGTTGTGTTAAATTAACACTCTATTTTTTAAAAATACACCTCTCAGACGGCTCGTACTGCCCAGTATGGCCGTCTCAGTCATCGGTCAAACATTCTTCTAACAACCTATGACAATGATTGGGAGCAAGACGGGCCGTACTGGTCAGTACGGGCTGTCTCATTCATCGTACAGACATTCCCTAAAACATAGGACAATGATTTGAAGCAAGACAGCATGTACTGACACTGCTGACATAGAAGGATATTGATCTGACTCAATACGGGCCGTACAAACCAGTACGGGCCGTCTTGAACAAATTTGAAATTTTTATATAACCTTCAATCGTTTCAAACGAACGTATACGTTTTCGAAGATATCTCACAATAATTCAAATTTCTAACGATGTCGTTCTGGGATGGAGTTTTTTCAACGATTATGTGCCAAATTTGAATGAAGAGCATCCTGTTAAGTATTCATACGGCACGATAGATCTGAATGTTGAACCTAACGCTGATGTCGGTTTTGATAGTCAAGCATCGTATGCGCAACAAAACGATTATAGGTTCATGTATTCTGACAGTAAACAAAGTAACCCGGAGGAGACTTATGAAGAAAAGCCGGCCGATTCAAACATTAACTAGGAAACAAAAAATGTACACTTAAATGAAACATAAATGTTGATGATTGTATATAGTGATTATTATTTATGGTATTTATTATTATTTTTAAATGTCAGGAATTTATGTCCGAAAAAACACTAGTAGGGTGGGTGAAAAGTAGAGCACTAGACAATGATTACATTGTAGTCAACACAAGAACAAAGAAATCAAAGACAACAGGCAGTGTAACCAAAGTCTGGCTCATGTGTGACCGTGGTGGCGAGCATAATAGCATCGCAATCTTTAGACGGTTAGTCAGCAAAAAAATCGGTTGCCCGTTTCAACTGATAGGGTTATACAACGAAATTCGTGAATCCTGGAAATTACAGGTGATAATTACAATCACAATCACGAGCCTGCTCAGAATCTAGAGGGTCATCCATATGTTAGAAGATTCACTCAGGAGGAACAAGATATGGTTGACAATCTGACCGAGCAACACATAGATCCTCGTAACTAGGGGTGTTCACGGTCTGGTTTCACACCGTGAAACCGCCCAAACCGGTTATCGGTTTGGTTTCACGGTCGGTTTTTTCCGCAAACATTTGGTCGGTCGGTTTCAAAAGTTCAAAACCGTAACAAATGGTTTAGTTTACGGTTTTCATCAAAAACCGGTCGTAAAAAACCGGACCGGACCGTATGTGTATTTATGTATATAAATATGGATATATATATGCAAATGAATATATCGATATTATATTAGAATAAATATTATAATGATATAATGGTCATTTGACTAAATTTCTTTAAATTAAGAGTTTTATAACTTTTATAGCATAAAACACAACTTACAAAGCTTTAAAACCAAAACTAAAGAGTTTTTTTTTTTCACTTTTTAGTTTGTCCCACATTTATATTTTTAAAAAATAAAGTGTTATAAAATAACTATAAAAAAAACTTTTTCAACTCAAATAAATCACACTTTTATCCTTTCGTTACATTTGACATGTCATGTTTTGTCTTTTAAATAGTGACTTTTATCAAGTTAGTTATTTTAATTAAATTTTCAAATTAAGTTAAAAGAGATGATTTAATGAAACATGAGTTGGTCTACTATTTCAACGAGCCAAAATCAAAAACATAAATGTATGTGTATAGATTGAGTTCATGACTTATTCATTATTTAAAAAAATACATTTAGACTTGGTGTAATTAGTTTGTCTTGAACTACAAAAGGTTTTATTTGATTCGATTTTATTTTTAACGGGATAAAAAGCCCAAACCGTAAACCAAACCGGAACCAAACCGTTGATAACGGTTCGGTTTGGTTCGGTTCGGTTTTTATTTTGAACGGTTCGGTTTTGGTTTTCATTATTCAAAAACCGCTGTTAATGGTTTGGTTTACGGTTCCATCTAAAAACCGTCAAAACCGGACCGCGAACACCCCTACTCGTAACATTCTTTCGAGCATAAAGAAACATAACCATGCAAACGTGTCCATATTTAAAGATGTATACAATTTACAGCAGAAAAATGAAAACAAGAAGAAATTCGGTGATACTCCGATGCAGGTTTTGGAAAACCTGCTTCATAGTCAGCGTTACGTTTACTATACTCGGGAGGATCCTGAAACAAACGTCGTGGAAGACATTTTCTTCTGTCATCCAAAATCGTATTGCTAGTGGCGTGCATTTCCGCACGTACTGATGATGGACGCGACGTATAAAACGAACCAGTACAGACTTCCATTTATTCAAATTGTTGGCGTGACTTCCACACATCAGATGTTTAGTATTGCTCACACGTTCGTAAGCAGAGAGCGTGAGGAAAACTACGTCTGGGTTTTGGAAATGGTTAAGAGTATGTTGAATAAATGTATGGAGCCACGTGTTATCATAACAGATCGAGACCTTGCTGTTATGAGTGTGTGTCGTAAGGTATTTGCATAAGCTGCAAAATATCTCTACAGATGACACATAGACGAAAATATTGCCAAACATTGCAAGGCAAGCTTTTTGGATTTGGTATTTCCTAGCGAACATTGGATGTTTATGCCTCACACAGGCTTAGTAATTGCTCAAAGATTTGGTGTAATCGTTCACCTTTTCAGCAATCGAGGTGCTCAAACCATTTTCTCTTTGTGGACATCTGCTAATGTTTTAATGCGACATAACGTCGTATCAGTAGTTCATCTTGGCGTCCATTTCATTAATGTTACATTACAAAGAGATTATCCAATGCCAACGGTAAATCCCATATGGAAACGTTACCGAAATGATGCCGCATCCGACTGGGAGTTCATATATCATGACAGGCTACAAGAATATCGAATATTTATAGATGCAAATAAGTTGGTCGATTACATAGATGTGTAAATGTAAAAACAACAAATTCTTTGATTAAATGTAACAAAAATGTATTATTTGTGTATATGTAAAAAAATTCAAAATTTGAACAGTACGGCCCGTACTGTTCTAGCTTATATTTGAATTTCAGATTCATTTTTACTTTCTCACACACAAAACACACATATGCTCTTATATTGATCTATACACCCCGTCTTGATCTTCATGCTTTCGACGCCAGACGTATTTTGCTTCGTATATCATGAATATAGGTGTTTTATTTGCTTAAAATCGATCTAGGGCTTGTTTTTGTCAATTTAACACTTTCGAAATATGAACAAGACGGGCCGTCTTAACCTGTACGGCTCGTATTGTTCATCAATTATTGAACCAAAAGAAGAATAAGACGGGTCGTCTTGATCAGTACGACAAGTATTGTTCAACATATAAAGAAGATGACTTTTGGCCTGGTAGGCTAAGATGGGCCGTCTTGACCAGTACAGGCCGTCTTGGACAGGCGGCCAGGTTTTGGCCTGGTATGGCCAAGACGCGCCGTCTTGACCAGTACGGCCGTCTTGGACAGACGGCCTGGTTTTGTTTGAGACGGCCAACAGAAGTACGGGTCGTCTTGACCTGTACGGCCCATATTGGACACCTTTTTTTAACGTTTGCTCGGTTTTCGTTTTTCAGCTATTACTTACTGATTGATATGGAGCCGGAGATTCCACTGCACGACGACGCCGGGGACCTCAATGCCGAGGCGTTACAGCTCGCGTAGCACGAGTGGCTACAGTTCGTGCCTGGTACAACGGCAGCGATTAGGTGCCGTCGTATTCTACGCATGAGCGTGGCGACGCCACGTTGCATCGATTGGGGAGATCTTGCAGATGCCGGTCAGGCAGATCGGGCTCGAGCTATCCTAGGCGAGGACACTCCGTGGACTCGTTTATTGGATACAGCCGATCTGCCCACATACAGGCTGATCACCATGGAGTTTATGTCGACCTTTCGATGCAGAGCTCAACAGGCTGCAGTTCCTCAGCAGGAGGACGACGAGCTTCCTCCTAACATCGAGTTCTCGTTATGCGGACAGCACATGGAGATATCGATCGAGCGGTTCGCCGTGCTTTTAGGTCTATACTACAAGCCGGAGACCGTGACGGACGCATTCACCCAGGGGTTGACGCAAGGTGAGGACGGAGTGATGAGGGCTTGGTGGCCGCATATCTCTTACACGCCATTCAACGGCCACCGATTACGTGCGTCGACCATTAGAGATCCTCTGATTTGATACATCCACCGGTGCATCGTGATGACGATCTCAGGTCACGGACAGAGCCAGGAGTGTGTGACGACGACAGATTTATTCTATCTTCACTCGCTGATGACTAGCAGGCCGTGCAACCTTGCACGGTGTTTTGCCTTGTACCACGCCTCCTTTACCACCGACAGGAGCGCGTGACACTATGGGAAGGCGCCTTTGTCACCCACCTCGCACACAACAGAGGCATGTTTCATTTGCTTCAGGATCTGCCGAAGATCGAGCCTCGTATGCTTGATCGCCGGACGCTTCTAAACATGAAACTTGCCGCCGACATCCCGGGTCTGGGATTGCAGTTTATTTGAGCCAACGGCCGCCCATTTCAGCCAGCCCAGCTCTACGTCATGCCGCAGCAGCAACCTGAGGACCAGGCGATGCCGGAGCCCATAAGATTCGGGAGGAGCCGGTTCAGTCACCACCACACGAGGACCCACTGCTGCATCATCCACCGCACGTCAACCGTGCGGTGCGCCTCACCAAGCGACTCGAGGCGTTGTTACACCGTCTTGCGGACCACTCTAACGAAGTTTTACAGGACACTCGTTGTCGGGCCGCATGGGAGGCACGCGCCGATCGACGGCTCGAGGGCATTGAGCGACGGCTCGATCGGGTGGAGGATATATTTCAGTGGACCATCGACGTCGTGTTATATCGTGCGCGACGGGACGGGTCACAGCTTCCACCGTTGCCGAAGCCACGCGTCTACACAGACGACGGATCCGCTAGACCATCCGGAGCTTCGTAGTTTAGTTTATGTTTTTATATTTTGTTTCCTTGCATGTAAAATTCATGTTGTGTATATATGTATTTTCTTTTTTTATTTGTATTGTTTCTGTTCGTATTGTTTTATTTAATAATTACGCGACAAACTTATAACGTTTAAATTAAATTAACGTAAACAAACTAATTATAAAGTAAAATATTTTAATTAAAATGATTTCGTAAATAATTAATATTATGACGTTTAAATTAAATTAACGTAAACAAAATAATTATAAAATAAAATATTTTAATTAAAACGATTTCGTAAATAATTAATATCATTCAAAATGATAATGTAACAAACTTATGACGTTTAATTAACATAATAAACGTATATCGTTCAAAAGTTCACGTAATAAACGTATATCGTTAAAAATTATTTAAATACGTAAATTAAATTTAAATAAAATAAATAATTTAAGACGGCCCGTACTGGCGTGTACGGGCCGTATCAAATGAACAATGGTTGACACCCAAAATGGCTTGTAAAAAATAATTAAAGGCTTGTACGGGCCGTACTGACATGTACGGGCTGTCCTAAAGAATTTTTCACTGAATCTAAGACATTTATCTGAAATGTTTATTTGTAATCTATACGGGCCGTACGCCGTACTGACAAGTACGGTCCGTATTAAACCGCTGGGGTGTTTAAAATATAAAAGTGGAGTGTTTAATTAAAAGACGCCTTTAAAAAAACATACAAAAAATGTAAAAAGGGTCACAATGATTTCCGATCAATCTGTCCGAAAACGTACACTAAATCAAACCTAATTACAAATGCAAATCTCACTTGACTTCAAGGGAAAATGGACCCTAAAATAAGTACACAATGTTGAGAATTGAAGAATTAAAACAACTAAAAACTAACTCGTCGCAAAAATAAGTATCAATCCCAATAACGCAAACTATTATTATTATGGAGTAAACATTAAGGACGATGATAATAGCTAAAGTAATTTTAACGACTTGAATGGAATTAAGTAAATGTTGTTATTCACTTAGTATTATTATTATCAAAAATAAAGGATTAACGTAAATAAATTTCAAATAGACATAGAGCAAGAAAAGCTGACAAAAAATTGAATTAATTTTTTTTAACGGCATTTGATCGCAACGTGTGAACCATTGATTTTCAGGCCACGTCACTAAAGTTTAGTTACTATGACCTTCGTTGAGACCCCACCACCACTCCAGAGGAAACCACACCAGAAAAGCCCCTGACCTCTCAAGAACCCCTATTTTGTTTTGTGAGGGATTTGAACCCATGACCTTGCATTTGGAAAGCCAAAAGGTACCGGTAGAACAAAGCCTCTTTAGTAAAAAAATTTTGAATTAATTATAAGGGTTGAAATGTTATTATAAAAAACTATTATTTGAATTATTATAAATATATTATTACATGGATTATTTGCTTGCAATCATTATATTTGTTAATTGTATATATACTAATTTTATGAATTTATGTTAGTTGTTACAACATATTTTCCAACTATAAAAATCTTTATTTTTCTTATGTCGTTTTTAGTTTATTAAAATTATGTTACTAGCTCGTGCATTACATGAATTAAATTAAGAAAATATTAAATATTTTTTAATAAACACTTAAAAATATATAGAGTAAAATGTCATTTTAGTCCTTGTGGTTTGACAACTTTTGCCATTTTAGTCCAATAGTTTAAATTTTACAATTTTGGTCATTATAGTTTCATTTTATTGCCATTTTCATCCCTATGGTTTGGTAAATTTTGTCATTTTAGTCCAAAATTTTAAATTTAATTGGACTAAAATGACAATAAAATGGAAAGCATAATGACCAAATTGGCAATAAAATGAAACCATAGTGACCAAAATGACAAAATTTAAACTATTGGATTAAAATGGCAAAAGTTGCCAAACCATAAGGAATAAAATGACATTTTACTCAAAAATATATAATAATAATTTGAGATCAAATATAATTGAAATTACTTCAAGTAAATAATTTAAGTAATAAAATAATAACAATTCCTTTTTAAAATTTTGTTTTTTAAAAACTTTTGATTTGTAAATATTTTATTTTAAAAGTGTTTTTGAATATATTTTTTTATAAATATCCCATGATTTAAAAAACTTGGTTTCTAAGTATGTAAATCCCTAATTTTTTTTTACAAAAAATATTTTCAATAAAACTTTTCTTTTTTAAAAAAAAACCTGTTTTAAATTATTTCATATTTTTATACAAATATTTCGTTCTAGAAAGAAAAAAAAATCATATTTAATAAATTTCACATTTTATAACTATTTTTTTATTTTTATATAAAAACTCATTTTAAATATATTACGAAATGTATTTTAATCCGTAAAGGATAAATTATATAATTAGAATTTAATTATTATTATTTAATATAATAAAAATGCATTGATCGAATAGGAAATAAATACGAAAAAATTAATATAAAGTTAATTCAAAAAAGTGATATATATTTATTTTATTTTTATTTATTAATACAAAAATTACATACTCTTAATTGTTCTAGAGGAAGATATATTAGCCTAAAAATCTGGTACAACTAAGAAATTTAACAATCCCATACGAAACAGGATGCCTAGGATTGCAACTTAAACCTAAAATCCTAAAAAAAGTAAAAAACTTGTGTTAAAAAACAATTCTAACTAGTTAATCAAAGACAGATTATCAAGGAAAGAAGAAATCTTTTGATGAAATGAACCCACAAAAACATTATAATTTGCCAACAATATCAAATCTATGCAAGTTTTTCTTAATCTCAGCCATAATTCTATACATTTTCATCGTGTATCATCATTCTGAATCTACCATTTGCATTTTACCAATCAATAAAACATTAAAAAAACTTCCTGATTCTTCATCTTCTTTACCATCACCACTTCCATCTCCACCAACAGATATTAGCCAACTTGTATTTGGTATCTCAGGATCCGTCAAGGCGTGGAAAGACCGTAGATCATACTTCCGAGAATGGTGGCGGCCAAACGTCACGCGTGGCTATATATTTTTTGATAAAGAACCAACCATGGATATTCTCCCATGGCCAGATAACAATCTCCCTTCATATCGTGTGTCTGAGAACACCACAAAATTAAAGGTATACAACAGACACGTGAGGCCTGACGTTATCAGGATTGTGAGGACGATCTTGGAAACGTTCAGGGAAGGAGATAAGGATGTTAGATGGTATGTTATGGGAGATGATGACACCATTTTTTTCTTGGATAATTTGGTGGAGCTTTTAGGGAGATATGATCACACCAAATATTTGTATATTGGTGGGGTGTCCGAATGTGTTAAGTCAAATTTTGACTTCTCGTTTGAGATGGCGTTTGGTGGTGCAGGGTTTGCGTTTAGTTACCCGTTGGCTGAGGCTTTGGTCGCGAATCTTGATCAATGCTTAGAGATTTACCCGTTTTATTATGTTAGCGATCAGATTTTGAGTGCTTGTATTGCTGATCTTGGTGTTCCTCTTACGACTGAAAAGGGGTTTCATCAGGTAAAGTTAATCTTAAAGAGCTTGAGCGTCGTTAATTGGTTTAGAAGTTTATTTTTAGAGTTCGAGTTTAGGTCTTAAGAAAACTTTCAAACTCAATCTCAAGAACCTCTCGGGCTTCGTTCGTTTATTATTTTGGTATTTAATCTATATATTTTTATAATTTTTCTGATATATTTGTAATTATATTTTTTATATATGTAATATAATATACATTATTTAAATATATTTATCATAATTTATATATAATAATAATAATCTATTTGAATAGATATTTATTAAATTAAAATTAAACAGTTGTTTATAGTAGCGAACTAGATGGGGATCTTAGAGAGCTGATGCAGTTCACAAGCCACGTGGCTTAGCTCCATGGGCGACCCTAGAGAGGGGCAAACCCGACATCTGTCCAAGGCTCATTTTTTACGGTCACAAAATTTTTTAAAATCCTTTGTATGCATTTATTTATATTTATAAATATAAAACAAAAAAACACAAATTTACAATTGAATAGAGGTTTTTTTTTGTCTTATCTGTGGCACTTGAATTCTTATGATCGCCTCTGCTTAGCTCGATTATACCCTTAATATTAGTGCATATTGTATGACAAAATACAAAGAGCTTTACAACCAATAATATAAAGTTGATGAAAGTGTGCCCAAAAATCGACTAGGACCAAAGAAAACATCAAATTTAAACCATAATCAGACTCTAACCGGCTACGTATATCCGGTTTGATCTGATTGTGTTTTGACCCGATGAATATTGTTGTAAGAGATGAATTCAATAAATCATATATGCCATTAATTTAGTTCTAAATTGACATCTTTAATTGTATCGTAATGATTTACAGATTGATCTAGTGCATGACATTTCTGGGTTCTTATCGGCTCACCCACAAGCACCATTGATCTCCCTCCACCACCTTGACATAGCCACTCCTATCTTCCCCACCATGGACCGCCATACGTCCGTCAGACACCTCATGACCGCAGCGAAAGCAGACCAGTCACGACTTCTCCAACAAACCGTTTGTTACTACAAGCAAAAAAATTGGACACTTTCGATAGCTTGGGGCTACTCGGCTTACATTTATGAGCAGTTGATCCCACGAAGCATTCTTCGAAGACCATTCGAGACGTTTACTCCGTGGAGTTTGAAACGACGCCCACCAGATTATATGTTCAACACACGATTAGTCACCAATAATTCATGTGAAACTCCCCATGATTTCTTTTTTCATTCAATAACCATACCGAGTGATAATATTAGTAATAGTAATAGCCGGTTCGACGAGGTCAAGATGACCTATATTCGTTACAAGGCTCGTCAGTTGCCGCCTTGTTCTTCAAATCATTCCGCAGATTATATCTCAAGGATCCGAGTTTATTCTCCATCAACAAAGTTAAACTTTGTAAGCCATGAATATCAAATAAATATATTGTGATTAAAAATGTATATGTATAAAATGAAACTAATACCTGTTATTTTTTATATCATTTAGGTTGAAAATAGAGGTGAATGTTGTGATGTATTGAATGTTGATGGCAAGAACACGGTAGAAATCAGGATAAGGGCTTGCAAGAAGACAGAGATCACGATAGTTTAGATGACATATACGTATATGTATACTTTGTAAATTAACTTTTAGTTAGTTTTTTTTTTCATTTGTATACAGTTAGTTTTTTTTTTTTTTTTTTTTTTTTTTTTTTTTTTTTTTTATGAATTGTAATATATCTGTTTATTGTATGATTAGAGGGGTACGTTTTTCTTTTTTCTTTTTTTTTTATCTTTAAGTGATTGGCGTTGTGAGAAGTTTCGAATATAAACAATTACGAATGTAATGTAATTTATGTGTAATATGTGCAGAAGTTATCTTATAATATATATATGGTTCTCAACCGTTGAACCAATTTTTTAAAACATTAATATTAACCCTTTAAAGTCCATATCTTTCAATTTCGACAGTTTAACATCTTTAAAAACATTCTAGCAAGAGTGTTCATGGCAGTTATGTAATCTCTCTCTATTAAATGAAGGTTGTCGACGGTTTTAAACTCTTTTAGCTATTCAAACAGGACTTGTGACGACATAAAAAGCGGGAACGGTTTTATTGTTGACAGTTGTTGACGGTTTTCATCCTCGTGCGAGTATGTGCTAAATTAAAACTTCAATAAAATGGGTCAAAAACTCAGTGTGTGTATAAAGTAGAAAAAATAATTATGTCCATTTTATAAAACAAATACACAATGGATGTATAAAAAGAATGACAAACACAAGTATTTAGAGATAAATTTATCACTAAAGGACATTTTTTTGAATGGCTTAATATGATGACATCTAAGATAAGGTTTCAACTGTCCTTTCGGATTTTACGCTCTAGAATGTATGTTCGAGTCCACCTCAGGATAAACCCCACAACTGGGTAAATCCCTAAGCTTGTCTAAGCAAATATGTATTGACTTGGATTCGAATTCAAGACCTCCCATTGGAAAGTCGAGGGGTAACCGTTATGTTATATAAGCCCCTGGTTTGAAGGATGTATTTGTAGCATTTGTCTAGTCTTGATAGATATAATAGTGAAATTTTTAAGATGAATCACTACTATCAGGTGTTGTTCCGAATATCAAAACTTATAAGTTTAACGAGTGTGAAAATATGAAGCTCGAGTTGTATGATACACAAATTCATGCATGTTTGTTACATATGATGGAACTATGATAACCTAAGGTGTTCTACAGTGAATCTTCCGTTGTTTGCAAAAAACTATTGCATGTTGTTTTACAAGAAGAGTTGTTACATTGTTGAGTGTGTGATGAATCACGTCACTATTTGGATTAACTAACATCTCAAATATTACTCCTAAAATCAAAAAGTATCACATGTCAAAAAAGGCATCTAAGCATAAGACTTGGTATCACAATCATCAAATAAGAGCATATATGATGGTACATTCAAGTGATGGTCAGGCTTAGAATCATTTCAACTCGTACTATCCTAGTTGCTCCACTAAAGGTCGAAAGGTTCATCTTGTGTTATGCTTTGATAGTTTGATGGATTCAATCTGAATAGTACAATGTGAAGGTGTATTTATGTTACCCACTCTCTCTTATCATCTATAATTTACTTTCTCATATGGTTTTGATACAAACGTATATTTTTGGGAACCTCGTGTACTAGAAAACGTTATTAATTTGCTACAACCTTAAATCTTAGATGTCATGCACATTGAAAAGAACGATAAATTAAGACTCACAATTTAATTGTTCAAAAAAATAAATAACATAACCAAAAAAAGGTCACTTTCAATCGTAGTGAGAATGAAGTGGAAATGTTACAATGATGAACTTTGTGGTTATCCAATCGCAAAAAATTCAATAAGCTTTTATTAGGAGGTGACACTTTTTAACACGAAATTATTCTTTCATTTACTTTAAAATTAAGTATTCTTCTCAATATGGGTAATTTTTCTTCATTTAATCAAAAATCCATTTAGTAAGTTGAATCAAACATATATATGAGTGCATTTCATCCGAAGACTTAGTGTTGATCACACGACTTGCTCAAACAAAACGTTTGCTAACTTTCTTCTATGCTTGTATTTTCTTAATTTAGTAAAGGTAGATATTTCTTCTATACTTATATTTTCTTGATCTAGTTTCTATTTATTAAAATGAGCAGTTTTAACTAACTATCAAACCATTTCCAACCATTGAGATGGTTTATGGTATCTTTTCTCATGTTATATATTTATAGAATTAGCCTAAAATCCGTGTATTACAAGATGTCAAGGTTGAATAGTAAAAACTTTAAAATTATTAAATGTATATACAATTGTTACTATATGAATAAGTTAAGAAGTTAAAGAAATTCAACAAAAAAATGAATTTTCAAATAACAAATCTCTTGTTTATCATCATTCCAAACATACGATAACTAAAAATTATCTTCTTTAAATTTGAAAAGAACTCTTTGTCTGAGTGTAAGGTTATTTCTTGGAAGAAATCTCATTATCAATAATGGTTTCAAAAAAAAAATATTAGCCTTTATAAAACGATTGTCAAGTGATACGACACTAGTATAGTATTATTAAACAAACTACTTTTTTGATCAATAGTCTTTAAAACATGACTATAACATCAACCTTTAACACTTAGTGAGTATAAATCTGGAATTGAAATTTCGAATAAGAGATTTTATGATTAATAATTTGTATTTTAAGATTTTCATATAATAAATATTTTTGGAATTATTATGTATTATTAAATAAAAAATATTAATATTTTTTGGATTAATTATGTATATTTGTATTTGTTAAAAATGGTGTGTTATGTATAAGTATTTATATATAAGCTCTTTTATAATGGTAAGTTTGTTGACAGTTAATACCTACAAAAATACAGTTGCAATTTACACGTTTGTATATGAATTAGTTTTCAAAATTTAAATGAATTTTAATAATTTTAATATGTTAAAGTTTTGTTTGTATTTAGGAGATCCATTTAAAATTTAATTTTGAGTCAAATAATAGGTGAGAAAATGAAAAAAAAATAAGGGTCTAGATAAATATCAAGTGTCTCCTAAAATTACTACTTTATTAGAATAGGTAAAGGTAGATAACACTTTGTGCTGAATTAAATATGTTTATATATATCCTAACAAATTTCTTTTTCATTTTTGAATTTGTGATTGTTATTTGTTACCTAGGATTAGGATTAAATAAATAGTCTCTTTATCCTAAAAAGCCTAAGAAGGATTATTAATCATTAGATTATGAGATCAAATTTGAAAGTAAAAATTTAAAATTTTAAAGGGAAAAGTTGTTAGAGGGTAATTTAGTCATAACCACTTTCCCCCCACGTTTTTTAAACATTCATAACTTTTACACACGATATTATTTTTTCAAAAAAATTATATCATAAAAACAAGTATTTTTTTATCTTTAAAATGAGTATAATATTTCTACAAAAAAATTGTCTAATTATTATCATTGTGTCTTTCTAAAAGTTTGTGTATAATTATCTTTTTGTGTTTTTTAAAGATAATTGTGTCTTTTTTACTAGGTAATTGTGTCTTTTTTAAATATCAATGCGTTATTTATACTTTTCGTTGTGTTATCCTTGCTTAACATTATGTATTATGCAACATCATTTTGTCTTAAATTGTTTAGGAAAACACAAGATTGAGCAGAAACACAAAAGACACAATTCTGTACAAAAGACACAATGTATAAACAATAGACACAATTACCAGCACAAAACACACAATGTATATACAAAAGACAATATTGGGGAGAAACACAAAATACATAATTTCTATTCAAAAGACACAATTTTTATTCAAAAGACACAATACCTATACAAAAGACACAATGACTCATCATTGTGTCTTTTTAATAGGTAATTGTGTCTTTTTTCAAGATTATTGTGTTATTTATACTTGTTATTGTGTCATCTGTGCTTGACATTATGTATCATGGAACATCATTATGTCTTAAATTGTTAATGAAAACACAACATTGAGCAGAAACATAAAAGATACAATTACGTACATAAAAGACACAATTACATGTACAAAAGACACAATTATATGTACAAAAGACACAATGAACTAAAAAAACAAAAATTTTCTATAGAAAAAATTATATTAATTTGAAGATAAAAAAATGTTTGTTTTTATGGTATTTTTTTTTCAAAAAATAATTCCGCATGTAAAAGTTATGAACATTTAAATAATATGGGGGAATTTGATAAAAAGTCAACAAAAGTAGGCATGACTAAAATACCCTCCAACAACTTGATTTAATCATAGTCATTGATTAATGATCTAATGGCTCAAGATCCTTCTTAGGCTTTTTAGGTTAGGAGTCTTATTTAGTGGAACTTAACCCTTGTTACCTATTGATGTTGAGTGAACCGGCTGAAAAAATTAATCTAACAGTAAATTTCACGTGATTGTTGGGGATTCCAACAAAAGATTTAGAATTGAAAATACATTCACTGCAGAAAAGAATTAAAAAAACAATTACAACTATAATTAAACCCAATTAATTAATATTTTTGCAATCGGTTTGTTAGAAGTTTAGACAAGCATGATGACTACAACAAAAAAATTTTACATCTATATAATGATAGTTAAATTGAACAAATTTAAAATTATCATACTCAAAACTAAGGGAATTGAAGGTGATATTGTAATCGCATAATGATGGCAATATTTGTTGTTAGGGCTTGTGTAACAAAAACCACGCACCCCCTCACGTCGCACCAATGAGACAGATGGGGTGGTGCCCCCTCCCTCCCCTTCGGGCGCGCGGTGCCAAACCAACATCGCAGCACCTCATCTTCTTCGTTGTTCTCTTCTCCTTCATCAACTAACCCTAGCTCGAACTCAATTTACCCTACACTCATCTGACGTAGTTGCCCACCTGTCACTACTGCAAATTCATCCCCGCACATGTGGATCTACAATTACGCATGCCCTTATGAACATGAATGTCGGGTGCTAAAAAAATATGTTCTCGAGTTGGTGGGTAGAACCTAACACAAATCCGTAAATCTTGTTAGATGCATGAACTCAAACACAAGTAGGGGTGTTCAAAAATATGAAATCCGAAAAAAATTGGAAAACTGAATCGTATCCGAAACCCGAAAAAACCGATCCAAATTAAAGATTTGGATATTCTGATAGATTCGGATCGGATATCCGTTTTCCGAATTCGGATCAGATCAGATATCGGATATACAAAATCTTGTTTATTCTGATCGGATATCTTGTTTATTCGGATTTTTAGGATGAAAAAATAAGTTCAGGTTTTTCGTGTTATTCGGATAGATTCGGATCGGATTAATAAATTTCGAGTTCGGATTGTGTCACGTTTCGGATAGGGTTTTAAAAATTTTAAAATCCGAATAACTCGTTTTCCGACCCGATGAACACCCCTAAATACAAGGTTGACATAAACACGACTTGTTTAATAGTTATGCTCTCTAAAATTACAAATATACAAAGTGTGTAGGGCTGTAAACGAACCGAACGTTCAACGAACAGTTCGTGAATCGTTCGGCGGGAAGTTTGTTTATATTCATTCGTTTAATAAATGAACGAAATATACAAGAAGTTCCGTTCGTTTAATTAAATGAACGAACATGAACAGAGGTCGTGTTCGTTCATTTGTGTTTGTGAACGTTCGGTAACATATTCGTTTGTGTTCGTTTATGTTCAGTTAAGTTTATTGATTATATTTATTTATTAAATGTGTTGTATATTTTTAATTTTTAGTTTAATACCATAATATTTAAGTTATTTTTAGTTTAATACTATAATATTTTAATTAATATATTTATAGTGTTGGGTTTGGCTAAAAAGGACAAAAACTCTAAAAAGTGTAAAAAGGATCTTAAAACCCTCATAACCGGCTCATACGAACTCCGATTTGACCCATTCTGGTGGCGTTAGAACTGTCTAGTCAAACTCTACGTTCTTAGATTTTATGGTTTAGCTTTTAGGGTTTAGTTTTTATCCTTAGGGTTTAGCTTTTAGGGTATAGTTTTAGAATTTAGGCTTTGGGGGTGGGGGTGGGGGTGGGGATGGCGGTGGGGGGTTTAGGTGTTTGGGGGGTGAGTGTGAGAGGGTGGGGGATAGGTTTTTGAGGGTGGGGGTGGGGGGGTTTAGGTTTTTGGGGCGTAGGTGGGGGTTTTAGGCTTTTGAGGGAGGGGTGGTGGTGGGTGGGGGAGTTTAGGCTTTTGGGGGCGGGGGTGAGGGTTAGGGGTGTAAATGAGCCGAGCCGATCCCGAGCTCGTTAAGGCTCGAGCTCGGCTCGTTTAGAAAAATTAAGGATCGAGCTCAGCTCGTTAAGAGAAATTAGGGCTCGAGCTCGAGCTCGGCTCGGCTCGGGTCGTTTAGATTTTATTTATTTAATTTATTTACTTTAATTAATAATTTAATTATATTTATAACTATATTTTATAAATTTAACATAAAATATTTAATTTAAATATATTTATCATAATTTTTTATATAAAAATAATTAATTTTATAAATAAACACTTAATATAATAAATAAACACTTAATATAATAAATAAAAATTATATAAACAAAAAGTTCATTAAGGCTCGCGAGCCGGCTCGAGCTCGTTAAGTAAAGCTCGAGCTCGGGCTCGATAACTAAACGAGCTCGGGCTCGATAACTAAACGAGCCACACTTTTGGGCTCGAGCTCAGGATCGAGCTCGTTAAGGCTCGGCTCATTCGAGCTTTTTACCGATCCGATCTCGAGTATTTCACGAGCTGCCTTAGTTCGTTTACACCCCTAGTGAGGGTGGGGGTTAGATTGTGTTCGATAAGACTGTTCTAACGCAACTTGAACGAGTCAAATCGCAGTTCGTATGTGTTGGGTGTCGAATCCAGCAAATAATTAATTAATAAAAGTAAACCTTACTTTGACACACATAAATTAGTATGAACGGAAGTAGGGTTCGTGTCCTCAGGAATACAGATTACTTTATTACACCAAAAGTTTTCACGCACAAGATTGATTTTAACAAAACGGTTAAATTGGGGGATTATTGACACAAAATAAATTGAAGTAAATTGAAACAAGAGCAATTAAAAAGATTATAATTTATGGTTTTGAAATCATAAAAGAAAAACTTGATTTGAGAAAATTCAGAAATTAAAACACAATTCCAACACTAAGGTTATTTTATCGATTTGATTCGACTTATGATCATTAACAATTATGGTGCAATGATTCTTTAATTGAAAGATTTGTATCGGTACTAGACGTCACGCCGTTCGGACTTCCACTCTATCTAAGTCTAACCAATCGCCGTTCGTTGATTAGAGTCAACCCGCTACTCTAAACTCACGCCGTTCGGATTTTAGCGTGCGGGTTGCAATGATAGAAATACCGATTATACTTAAACACTCACGCCGTTCGGAGTGCCTAAATATATTATGTGATTCTATAACGAAATTGAGCTCATAGACAAACACAAAACGTTACTTGTTCCTTTTTATCAAATCAAAACTTTTTAGGGTTTAAAACTTGATGAACTTTATTAGTAAAATTAATAAAGTGGCCAATTTTATTAACAAACTAAAATCATCCGAAAACAAGTTCCGGATTTGAGATCAAGAATAACACAACCAAATCATTCAAATATTAAATCGCATAAATGTTTCACATAAGATTCAAATCAAACCAATAAAACTCTAGTGTCAGAATTTATAGTTGTTTACCTAGACATGATGATCAAATCAAAACAAAAAGATTGGAAATAAACAAAAATCTGGAAAATCCCACCACAAAAAAAATTGTTTCTTCTTCCTTCCTGATGCTCCCAGCCGTCGAAGATTCTTCCCAAAAAAAATTGTCTTTGCCGTCTAAAACTCCTAGCAATTGTTGCCGTCAAAAATCTCCAACCAATTCTCCTTATTTTTTGTGCTTCTTTTATTTCTTTTTTTTTTTTTCAAGTATATCCTTTCAGATTATAAGAAAAAGAAAATAAAATAAAAATCCTAAATTTTAGGATTCTTCCTTTACACTTCACAGAAATTCAACGCGATCAAGTCAATGTGCATGGCTAACTTTGGCACGGCCGTTTCTGCTTTATGTTAAAAACTTTCTTCACTCTTAAAATTCCAACCTTTGTTCTTTCAGCTCATCTCCCAAATCTTCCTCCTATGTTGTATTGACTCTAGCACCCGCTTCCCACTACAAAAATAACAAAAACAATCCAAAGTAGACTCCATTCCACCAAAACAAGTATTTCTCCAAATTAAACAAATATGCCATGATAAATGCAGAATATGGGTAAAAATAGATGCAATGAACCTAATAAAATATGACTAAAAATGCAACTAACAAAATCTCCCCAAGCTTAAACCCTTTCTTGTCCTCAAGAAAGCCAAGAAAAAGAATAAACCCAGAAAGGAAAAGAACTAAGAACAAAATAATACATACTAGAATGGATACATCCGTTCTTGTCTCAAAAAATTCATGAGCATGAAATCATATTATTATGTTAACTTAAACTTACATGCAAGACAAAGCTTTCAAGATTTTTATTAACGATATGTGCTCACTTTGCTAGTTATGGTCCTCTAACCCTCAGATTCCCGATCTATTTTTTGATATGAATTAGTTAATTTCAGGTGAAATATCAAGTGTGCTAACACGCCTCTTTCCACGGTGAAAACCTTCCTAACCTCAAGGACTTTAGAGAGCCGGTGGTCAATTTTTCACCACACATCCCTTTTTTTTTCTTTTCTTTTCTTTTTTTTTTCCTTTTTTTTTTGTTTTTTTTTTTTGTTTTTGTTTTTTTTTTCTCATGACTTGATCCCTTCAATTTGACTTTTAGTAGATCGGATCAAGAAACAAACAAGGCTCTCAACCTATTTTTGTCAGGTCTCAGTTTTCTTATGTGGTCGGATTAGCATTAGACACACGTGAGCATTTAGTGTTTAGCTTTATAAATCAGGAACATAGGGCACCAACATATAGAGCACACATGTCTTTTTAAAGCTATCATTCTTTTCTAGCATGCAAGATTTCATTAATATAACAATGTACTATCATTTTTCATATTGCTCTCACAAATCTTTTCAACACAATTGGATACAAATTATTGTTATTATTTTTTTTTGTAATGCATGAAAAACTAGATAATGCAGGTGTGTAAACTAAGAAAAATAAAAGAAGAAAGATTAATAAATAAACAAGATGAATTAAAGTAAGATAAAGTACCTATCTCCCCAAGCTTAAAATTCAGCATCGTCCTCGAGGCTTTGAGGAGAGATATGCAATCAACACTATTCTGGTGGAGGAGCTGGTGGGACATCAGGTTGTTTCAAAAGGAGATTACGGAGAGAAGCTAAGGACCTTCCCATCTCACGTTGATGGGCATACATGAGACATAGCATGGACTGTTGATCTGAGAGCTCGGTTCGCATCAGTTTCACATCAACTTGTAGAGCAATGAGCCGAGCATCATTGACGTTGAAACGTGTGTCATGGTCCATTTGCTGAATAGTAGAATCTTGATCTGAAAGTACAAACGGTCGTGTCATAATAACAAAGTAAAACTCTACGCGGCCGTTTCAAGGTTATGGTAACAAAATTTTTATGTCCGCTCATTTTTGCTTGTTGGGTCAATGTGACATCTCGCAAATTCCAGGTCAGCACTTATATTATTTTAATAATAATGTTTATTATTATTTCATACGTGGCATTAAAATAATTGTATTTACTGTGACACGTGGCAGAACAGACCAAACACACCGATGGTTCGAGGAACTATCGCACAACTCTCGCACGTGTCTTGAATAACGAACGTTGGTGAACGGATCAAACCACAGAACACTTTCACTACACATTAAGTTCTGAGGAACCTAAATTAGTAGAACGATGTCCATATGTCGAGAAACGATGCTCGTAACCGAAAAATACGCAAAGAATGGATCAAAACATGAAAATGGGTCAAATTGGGCCGGATATAGGGTCCAGGCGGTACGCCTGACCCGAGAGTCCCTACTCAGGCGATACGCGCGGATGAGGAGGGACGCCTCACATCTGGCTTACCCGCGCGTAACGCCTGACACCGAAGGCCCTCGTCAGGCGATACGCCTGGGGTGTCTGACACTTAAAAATCTTGTAAATCTCATGATTATCACACCATACCTCTTTTACCCAATACCATACGTAAACTCCTCTATTTAATGCCTCAAAAACTTCTGATTTCACTACCACAACACCATATCACACTCATTTGAAGTCTTGGAAGCCATGGTTGGGAGATTTGAAGCTTGTTCTTGAAGGTCTTGAAGGTTTGAAGCACAAAGGAGCTCCAAGAACACCACACTCTATTCTTTCTCTTGATTGAAGCTAGCTTAGCCACGTTTTGAAACATTAGAAGGTAGTTCTAGCACCCTTGTAGTCTAAAAATACCATTACACACACATACAAGCTCACACACATACATACAAATGCATAAGCTTTATATAAACGAATTTCTATCACTTTGAATCTGGGTTTGATGATTTGAGCATGAATATTGATGATCTATGACGGTAGTATAATGTATTTTACATTTCCATGATGATGTTATTATGATAGAATGGTTAGATTAATCAAAATGATGGTTCTAGAAACATGCATGTATGATCTAGGTTGATTTACATAAAGTTCGATATTGAAATAATGTTAGATATGATTTGTGAGATCTAGAAGTATTATAGGTAGCAAGATAGGTCAAAATGTGATTATTACTAATTATGGTAACTTTAAATATCATGAAATGTTGATTTATGATGAAATGGCTTAATGCATGTGTTTAGATCGATAAGTTATGTTCAAAATGAATTTTAGAAACTAAAAGGATGATTATTGAAGTGTTAAAATTGTAAAAATCATCAAATATATGATTTTTATGAATAGTACTATGAATAGTAAATTTATTTCACAAAGTTTATAAATGATGACATGTTTGTTGTAATTAATATGAGTTAATGATTATTTTGAATTAGGATGACAATATCTAGATGAGATAATTAACTAGACTTGGTGACACATGCTTATTTTGTAACTTTCTGATTTTAGAAACTTTCACGCGCAAACTATGCTAAACCGACTATATGTAATTATGTGCTAGGTGATAACATGCTCATTTAGGATAAATATGTATGTTAGACTAATCTGAAAATGATTCTTGCATAACTTGCCTAATGGGGAAACTACTCTAAAATAGAAACTTACTATAAAGTAAGTTTCCTCACAAAAATGACTACTGGCATCCGTACACTTCACACGACACAAAGCCGCACATTACACGAACACTTGATCCAAAACCGTCACCAACGGGTCGTTAGGTCAAACACGGTCAACACGGTCAAACACGGTCAACGCGACCCATAAAACAACTCGGAGTTATTGAACTCGAACACGGTTCTGTGAGACTTACATATGTGAACACAAACTCATAACACCTATATGATATAGGTAACTACTAGCCGGCGAGCTACACGGTTCTAGTACGAACACTCTGCTAAACTCAGGTGAGTTTACGGCCCCACTTTTACTCTTGAACTGTTTTTGCTAAACTATTTGGGTGAGAATACAATGCAACTGTTTTAGATATATGACTGGTATGTTGTGAAAACCATTTTCGAGTGTAACTATTATCGCTTAAAGCCCTCACTTATCCTTACCGTTAGTTGTGTAACAAACGAGTCGTAATTACGTAGTACTACTGGGTTTGACTAGCCCCACTCGGCACCAATGTTGACTGGAGGTCATAACGAGTGTAATTTCGATGTGAATTGCGAGTTCAGCGATGACTCGCGGAGGCAAACGGAAACAGTCTAGTTTCGGTAAGATGAACTGACACACTCCACGGATCGTAGTATCCAACAACAACTTAACATACCCAGTATATGTCTGTTTACTTTTCTGTCTGTCTAAACCTGTGAACTCACCAACTTTTTAGTTGACACTTTTCGCATGTATTCTCAGGTAATTAATGGAGCACACGCTAGGACGCACTCAAGGAAGTATAAAGGAGTCTAAATGGCATATAGACTCATGTCCTAGGCTTGTGTGTGCATTTGTTGGTTTTAAATAAATTTGAACAATGTAGTGTCTGTTAAACAATTTATTTTCCCCTGCTTATTGAATGAAACTATGATATTTTACAAATCTGCGTGATTGTGTAACTCATATAGAGTTGTTCTATATGACCATGAGCTGTGATCCTGGCCACGTCACACCCACGTGGACTAACACCACGAGTGGGAATTTGGGGGGTGTGACAGTCAAGAAGGGTGAAACGGCCGGGTCAAAGTAACAAGGTAAGAGTCCACGCGGCCGTTTCAAGATTATGGTAAAATGCTTGCTTGGTCAAGAAGGATGGAACGGCCGTTTCGTAAAAACAAAGAAAATTTCACACGGCCGTTTTAGGGTTATGGTCTTCAACTTCAGTTTTTTTTTTTCTAAGAAATTAAAATCAAACAAAATGCATGGGTTGCCTCCCGCTTAGCGCCTTTCTTTAACGTCTTTGGCTAGACACAGTCTGTGCTCATTTTTGTAGTGCACGCATTCCAACTCCGTCACACTATCGGGTTCGTGTTGGTATGTCTCAAAATACTCAAACCTGGTTTTCTTTTGTGCATCCATGAAAGTCACAACTTCCAACAAAATCTCCCCAAGCTTAAACTTTTCAGTAAGTTCTTTTGCTGCAGCTTCATCAATGCTCCTGTTTAACACTAATGCTAGAACATCATGGTTAGTCAACTCAAAATAATCATTAGACAATGGTTCAATAACCTCTAACCAATTCAAAGATGAAACATCACTTGGGTAACGCATGGCATCATAGATATTGAAATTGATAACTTCCCCATCAAATTCCATTGATAAGGTGCCCTTATAAACATCAATTTTTGTTTTTGCAGTTTTCAAAAATGGCCTCCCTAACAAAATAGAACTTGAATTTGGGGCGTCATCATCCTCCATATCTAACACATAAAAGTCAGCCGGAAATACTAATTCATTCACTTGGACCAAAACATCCTCTAGTACACCTTTTGGGTATACTATAGATCGATCGGCCAATTGAATGATGACCCCGGTCTTCTTTAATGGTCCCACATTAAGTGTTTTGAAAATAGAATGTGGTAGGACATTAATAGAAGCTCCAAGGTCGAGCATGGCTCGTGGTATGTTGAGATTCCCTAATTTGCAAGGAACCGTGAAAACACCCGGATCTTTGCACTTTAGAGGTAATCTCTTTTGTAAAACCGCTGAAATGTTTTCACTTAACTTGACTGTCTCATTACCCTTTAACTTCTTCTTGGATGTGCAAAGTTCCTTCAAAAATTTGGCATATCTTGGAACCTGTTTAATAGCATCAAGAAGAGGAATGTTTACCTCTACCTTGCGGAATGTCTCCATGATTTCTTGTTCCTCTCTTTGCTTTTGTGTGCTTCTTAGTCTCGAAGGGAATGGTGGAGGATGAGTGAACTTTACCTTAACTTCATCTGGCTTTGCCATCGCATTCTTTTTAGCATCTTTCTTTTCAACAACAACCTCCTCTTCTTCTTGTAGCTCAGGACCATCATAGTTTTTCCCACTTCTTAAGGTGATAGCACAAGCATTGTGCTTAGGATTTGTCTTAGTTTGTGGTGGTAGTTTATCTTGAGATTGCATCTTACTCACTGAAGTTGCAATTTGAGCCATTTGTTGTTCCAAGTTCTTGATGCTAGATCTAGTCTCTTGCTGAAATGTTTGTAAATTGGAAGCTAAACTTTTCACAATATCTTCTAAAGAAATTCTTGAGCTTCCCACTTGTTGTTGGGCAGGTGGTTGTTGTCGTGGCTGAAAATTTTGTTGTTGATTACCTTGGAAAGGAGGGCGTTGCTGGTTTTGTTGGGGTCTTTGTTGATAATTCATGTTAGAAGTTCCCCAATTCTGATTACCTCTTGGATGTTCAAACTGCCTTGAATTTTGACCTTGAAATCCTCCCATTGCTTGCGCTTGTTCCATATTTTCTTGCAACATAGGACACATATCTGTGGTATGTCCAAATTGTAGACTAATTCCACAAGCTCGGCCTTGTGTTTCAACACCCTTATTTATTGTAAGTTGCATGACCATTTTCTTTAATTCAGCAATTTTGGTTTCTAGGTGAGGAGTGCTCACCTCCTTGACTGCTCTTGGTACATCAGGATACCAATCTTCTTCTTGATTTGAGTGTTTTGAGTCCTCTGCTATGGAAGTGATCAAGGCTCTAATTTGAGTTGGAGTTTTATCAAGTAGAGCTCCTCCACGAGAGGCATTTATTAGTCGCCTCTCCATTGGAGCTAATCCTTCACAGAAGTATTGAAGGAGTTGATGTTCAGTATGCCATGTTGTGGACATCGAGCACATAGCTTCTTGAATCTTTCCCAATAAACATGCAAGGCTTCTCTTTTTACTTGCTTGATTCCGATGATTTCCTTACGAAGGATTGAGGCTTTGACTTCTGGGAAGTATTTGTCAAGGAACATCTTTGCGAGGTCATTCCAAGTAGTTACCAACCCCGGTGGTAGGTAGTAAAGCCATTCTTTTGCTGAATCTTGAAGTGCAAAGGGGAATGCCCTTAGCTTGATTTGGTCCTCGGTGACATTGTGTGGCTTCATACCAGTGCACACAACATGAAACTCTTTAAGGAACTTGTGGGGATCCTCATTTTCTAAGCCTCTAAAGATGGGTAAAAGGTGAATGAGTCCAGATTTTAGCTCAAAGTTCTCTACAACAGGGTAGTTGATACAAAGTGGATGTTGTGGAACATCTCTTGTTGCCCACTGTCGAAGGGTTTGTTCCGCTGCCATTGTGATGGGTTGAGTAGATGAAGTTGGTTCTTGTATGGATGATTCAGTGTCAGACTCGTTTTCAGATTCACTTGACAAGAGAACGTCTCGCCAAATATTTGTGACCGGGGGTGAAAAAGTGGATGTTGAGGAGCTTGCTAACTTTGTTTGGAGTCTTGCTTGCTTCCTTAGCTTTCTTGCAATTTTTTCTATTTCCTGGTCAATCTCAAGTGGTGTACCTGTACGAGAGGATCTTGGCATAAAAAGATTAGAATTGCCGTATCCCCGGCAACGGCGCCAATTTGTTGGGTGTCGAATCCAGCAAATAATTAATTAATAAAAGTAAACCTTACTTTGACACACATAAATTAGTATGAACGGAAGTAGGGTTCGTGTCCTCAGGGATACAGATTACTTTATTACACCAAAAGTTTTCACGCACAAGATTGATTTTAACAAAACGGTTAAATTGGGGGATTATTGACACAAAATAAATTAAAGTAAATTGAAACAAGAGCAATTAAAAAGATTATAATTTATGGTTTTGAAATCATAAAAGAAAAACTTGATTTGAGAAAATTCAGAAATTAAAACACAATTCCAACACTAAGGTTATTTTATCGATTTGATTCGACTTATGATCATTAACAATTATGGTGCAATGATTCTTTAATTGAAAGATTTGTATCGGTACTAGACGTCACGCCGTTCGGACTTCCACTCTATCTAAGTCTAACCAATCGCCGTTCGTTGATTAGAGCCAACCCGCTACTCTAAACTCACGCCGTTCGGATTTTAGCGTGCGGGTTGCAATGATAGAAATACCGATTATACTTAAACACTCACGCCGTTCGGAGTGCCTAAATATATTATGTGATTCTATAACGAAATTGAGCTCATAGACAAACACAAAACGTTAGTTGTTCCTTTTTATCAAATCAAAACTTTTTAGGGTTTAAAACTTGATGAACTTTATTAGTAAAATTAATAAAGTGGCCAATTTTATTAACAAACTAAAATCATCCGAAAACAAGTTCCGGATTTGAGATCAAGAATAACACAACCAAATCATTCAAATATTAAATCGCATAAATGTTTCACATAAGATTCAAATCAAACCAATAAAACTCTAGTGTCAGAATTTATAGTTGTTTACCTAGACATGATGATCAAATCAAAACAAAAAGATTGGAAATAAACAAAAATCTGGAAAATCCCACCACAAAAAAAATTGTTTCTTCTTCCTTCCTGATGCTCCCAGCCGTCGAAGATTCTTCCCAAAAAAAATTGTCTTTGCCGTCTAAAACTCCTAGCAATTGTTGCCGTCAAAAATCTCCAACCAATTCTCCTTATTTTTTGTGCTTCTTTTATTTCTTTTTTTTTTTCAAGTATATCCTTTCAGATTATAAGAAAAAGAAAATAAAATAAAAATCCTAAATTTTAGGATTCTTCCTTTACACTTCACAGAAATTCAACGCGGTCAAGTCAATGTGCATGGCTAACTTTGGCACGGCCGTTTCTGCTTTATGTTAAAAACTTTCTCCACTCTTAAAATTCCAACCTTTGTTCTTTCAGCTCATCTCCCAAATCTTCCTCCTATGTTGTATTGACTCTAGCACCTGCTTCCCACTACAAAAATAACAAAAACAATCCAAAGTAGACTCCATTCCACCAAAACAAGTATTTCTCCAAATTAAACAAATATGCCATGATAAATGCAGAATATGGGTAAAAATAGATGCAATGAACCTATAAAATATGACTAAAAATGCAACTAACAGTATGAGCCGGTTATGACCGTTTTAAGATCCTTTTTACACTTTTTAGAGTTTTTGTCCTTTTTAGAATATCTCTACCCTATATTTATAAATGATTATCTCTAATGCTTGACATTAAGAATTTGATTTTTATTGTTAAATAATATGCGTTCGTTAGCGTTCGTGAACACATTAAATTCCTTAATGAACGAACACGAACAAGAATTTTCGTTCGGTTAGCATTCGTGAACCGTACGTAAACAAGTTAAAAGTTAAACGAACGAACACAAACGAATGCTCGTTCGTGATATAGCTCATTGTATAATAACGACATATCATTTTAACAAACTTAGATTTTTTTAGCTATCGTGAAGACCTATCAATGCTTTAAATATTAAATTAATTGCTCGCATTTATGATAGCTTAGATTGTCGGCATTTTTGTCCATACAAGTCAAACTATTTTTTTAATTTCTTTTATAAACCATTTATTCAAAAAAATACATATATTTACACTTACGGAAATGACATATCACTTATAAATTTGATCATATTAGAGCTCGCTAGGAAGTACTTGGTACTATAATCTTTAAAGAAAGAATACCGACTCCTGAGGATGCTCCAGAATCTTTTCGGTTGTTCGTTCGAGAAAACAATAATTAACCTATCAAACGATTAAAATCTAACAAACAATGTCAAACATATTAGATGTAACTAATATAACTACTAATTATATGTTTATGGCAACTCAAGATCGTCACTAAAAGGTTTTAAATTAATTTTGAATCGTTTTTAATCTTCCCTTTAATAACGACATATTGTTGATATGAGAAAAAAATAAATAAATCTATCTATCTAATCTAATAAATAAATGTTTTATAATATGAATACATGTCATCTTTCTAAAGCACCTAAACTTAATTTCCCGTTTCTCGCTCCTACTAAATGCATGTTATATTAAATAATAATATTAAATATTAAATATATTTTTGATATATTTTAAAATTAAAAAAAATTAGCACATTAAAATATATTAATATCAAAAAACATTTTTAAAAAAAATCAAATTATTATAAAATATAAAATTTCAAAAACAATTTTTTCAAAATGAAATGTTTTAAGTTAGAAATAATATATTTATTTTATTACATAACGTATTAAATGTATAAAATTTTAATCACATGTTATATATAAATATAGTGTTTAAATATTAATTGATAACTATATATCGTATATTTTATTCAACTCGTGTAATACACGGGATACTAACCTAGTCAATATATAAATGTTTTACTTCCTTAAAATTGATAGAATTTTTTAAATGATTTTTTAAGTTGTTTATAGCAACAATATATGTTATTGTTACATATGACTTAAATTATAGATGTCTTTTATCTCGATAACATTAAGAACCTATGCCGACGAACTTTGTAACATCGAGTTGTCGTTGCAATAAACTAATAAAGCAAATGCACGCAACATGTCATCAACATAACCTTTTCAAAATTATTGAACAAATGTGTTTGTTGCGATGTATTTAATTTGACAGTGATAATAGTTATTTTAAGATATTTAAAATTAATATTAATTGAATAATGACAAAATTATTTTAAAAGTAATTAAAATAAAAAACTAATTAAAAATTAAAAGAAAAAAAAATAGCCAAAGATTGTTCCACGTTTAGTATATTAGAAACGTGTGTTTTAATTTGGCATAAGTTTGGTTTAGTTGTGGCAATTAACTTGGAAAATATGATACGGCTGGCTCAATAGAAAGCATATCGTGAGTAACAAAAATTCTTATAATACAACAAAAGAATTATGATGATCTAATACATTTTAATATCAATAAATAAAAATAATTAACAATACTCATAATCATTTACGTCATCTACATTTTAGTTTTTTTGGTTAATTATTAATACTTTATTATTTATTAAGAATTAAGAATAAGAATATAGATATGAATATGTTGGATTATGGATTATGAATATTATTAATAATTAATATATTATTAAAAAATTGTTGCAGTTAGAATTTATACT
The DNA here is from genome assembly GCA_009363875.1 of Mikania micrantha. Taxonomy (NCBI): domain Eukaryota; kingdom Viridiplantae; phylum Streptophyta; class Magnoliopsida; order Asterales; family Asteraceae; genus Mikania; species Mikania micrantha. Next base: position 49,908,307 of record CM018687.1, on the reverse strand, counting down.
TGTCGATGCTAGAATTTTTCAACAACTATCGATAGTATAGATGAGATCTGAACTGTATCAGTATCGTACCGGTACCGACGTCGAAATAGGGCTGTTCAAAAAGCTCGCGGCTTGAGGCTCGGCTCGAAACTCGCTCGAAAAAGGCTCGGCTCGAAAAAAGCTCGTTAAAAATGAGCCGAGCCGGAGGCAGGGTTGGCTCGGCTCGAGCTCGGCTCATGGCTCGACTCCTTGGCTCGGCTCGTAGCTCGGCTCGATTTTTAATATATATATATATATATTAAATTATATACACACACATATATATTATATTACACACATACATATATATTATACATAATATATATACAATATTTATACACATATTTATATAAATATACATATTATGTATAATATATATATGTATGTATGTATATACATGTTAGATTTTATATATATTAGATTATATATATATATATATAATATAAAGTGGAGGAAAAAAAAGAAAAAAAAATGAGCTGGCTCGTGGCTCGAGGTTTTTTACGAGCCGAGCTCGAGCCAGGATCTTTGGCTCGGAAGAAATTTCGGCTCGGCTCGAGCTCGGCTCGAAAATTCACGAGCCGAGCTGGAGCCAAGCCTGACTCGGCTCGACTCGATTACAGCCCTACGCCGAAAACACAGGTACCGACTTTTTGAAAAAGTATGTACCGAATACCGTACCGAGTTGATCGATACGGTAACTGTTCGGTGTACGCCTGTACAGTTTCGGTATTTGTTATAAAATAATCATCCTAAATTTGTATTGGTACCGATACCGAATTTATGAAACAATGGGTACTGAATCTATCTATTTGATACAGTACGGTACCTGTTTGATTTTGGTACTCGGTACCAAATGCTCAAACCTAATGGATACTACTCGAGTAAATGGATGCCACGTAGAAAAATCTTTTCCTAAAATTATGGTATATATTAATTAAGAAATTTAACATCCCTAGACGAAAGATGCATAAAACTTTTCTGGAAAAAAACTGAAACTGAAGAACAAAAATAACCTAAGAGAAGTAAAAAAAAGAAATAAAAAACAAACATATTAATCGAGTGCATATAATTATCGATCAATTGTATAAGGAAATAAGAAAGCCTTTGGTGAAATGAACCCACAAAACCATATTTACTTGTCACCAAGATTAAATCTTTGCATGATTTTCATCATATTAACCTTTATTCTTTACACTTATATCGTTTATCATAATTTTCAATGTTTTATTTACATTTTACCTCTCAAGAATACACTAAATAAAACTGTTATTGTTTCTGCTTCTTCATTGTTGTCACTGCCTCCATCTCAACCTACAAATGTTAACCAAATCATATTCAACATCGCGGGATCAATCAAAACATGGCGCGACCGCAGATCGTATATCCGAGAATGGTGGAGGCCAAATGTCACACGTGGATACATATATTTTGAAAAAGAGCCAACCATTGATATCCTCCCATGGACATATAACAATCTCCCTTCATATCGTGTGTCTGAAGACACAACAAAACTAAAGATGTACTCCAGACACGCAAAGCCAGATATTATCAGGATCGTAAGAACGATTCTGGAAACGTTTAGGGAGAGAGATAAGAATGTTAGATGGTACATTATGGGAGATGATGATACCATATTTTTCTTGGATAATTTGGTGGAGCTTTTGGGTCGGTATGATCACACCAAATATGTGTATATTGGTGGTGTATCCGAATGTGTCAAGTCGGGTTTTGATGTTGCGTTTGAGATGGCTTATGGTGGTGCAGGGTTTGCGTTGAGTTACCCATTGGTGGAGGCATTGGTTGTGAATCTTGATCGATGCATAGAGACTTATTGGTATTATTTTTTTGGTGATCAAATTATGAGTGCTTGTGTTGCTGATCTTGGTGTTCCTTTTACGTCTGAAAAGGGGTTTCATCAGGTAATTTTAGATGAGTTTATTCATCTTATATTTTTTTTAACAGCTAACGAGTGCTCAGCGTCTTGCATCTTTATAGCCTAAATGGATTATCAGACCTAACAACTCACGCGATGCGATCACAGTTAACTATCAACTTCCTAGTATCTAACGCCCAGGTGTTGGCGAGCGTTGAACCGTGTATTCATCTTATATGATATACTAGGATAGAAAACCCGTGTATCACACGGGTTGTATAAAAATATAAAAAATTATAAACAAAATTTTAAAAATTATTAAATGATTGAACAGTTTAAATGATAAATCAAATTATAATTTTATATATATTATTTTAATATCATTTTATATAATATGAGTGAGAAACAAAAAAATAATGTTGAGGGTGAACCATATAATGACACATGTCCTCTAATTAATGAGAGAGTTATGCAAGGAAAAATAGGTTGAGGTTAAACCATAAAGTAAGTAACACGTGCCGTTCTAACTACTTATTTATTATATTGTGTTACTAACTCGTGTATTACACGAGTTGATCATCAACTAAAATAATTATGTTATTTTTTTAAACACTAATTTTTCAATGTTTGTTTTCTTAAACATTTTGTTTAAAATATTTTTTTAAAATTATTTATTTTGTAATAAATTTGTTTTTTAAAATGACTTTTTTAATATTAATATATTTTTGAATGTATTAAAAAATGTATTTCTTTATTTAAAAAAATGTATAAAAAGTATATTTAATATTTAATGTTATTATTTAATATGAGTTGTATATAATTGAAGAGATAGGTGGAAAATCAAAGTTGAAATGCTTTAAAAACGCGTCATGTGTCTCTATAAACTTTGATTTATTAAAATAGATAATATAAGATTAATACATATTCTATGGCATATTTAGCGACGATTTTGGTGTTGTTAGCAACGTTTTCTCTGTTAGATAACGTGTAGTTTAGTTTGATTATTATAAAACTCCTTGATTTCACTAGATTCATGGTATAGGATGAGCTTTGTTATTTATATTTTGTCTGAATTTTTAAAGGTACGTGATATTTACATGAAATTTGATATAATTATGGGTTTGGGCCGATTCAAACCCGCTAACATGTTTAGATAATTTGTTCAGTTTCAAGTGGATCCAACTCTTCCACATGTAGACCCGCTTAAATTATTTTATTTATTTAAAAACTTACAATGTGTTTTTATGTCATCAAATTAAATGAACGAGTTTTTTAGTTATATTTTTAAAAATTAAAAAGACCACATTGTATTTTATTATTTAAAACATAATTTTTCTTTATATATTTGCACTTTTATTGTAACTTAGATGTAAATTTAGGGGGAAGGATCAAATAAGAAGAGCTTTTTGTGTAAGAAGAGTGAGAACTAATAAGAATTTGACACGTGTCACATAATTTAGGTATAAAATCGTATTTTTTATGCTACATTTTTATTTTTTTTGTACTAAATTTGTTCTATATTTTTTTATACTCGATTTTTGTGGTTTTTTCTATTAGATTTTTGTTGTTTGTACTATATTTTATTTTTTTTGTACTGGATTTTTTTTGTACTAGATTTTTGATTTTTTGTACTGGATTTTTGATTTTTTGTACTGGATTTTGTTTCATTTTGTACTGTATTTCGTTTTTTGTACTGTATTACTGTTTTATGATGACACGTGTCAAATTTCTATTGCTTCTTACTCTTCTTAGGCAAAAATCCCTTCTTAGTAGATCCAACCCCGTAAATTTAGAGTGTTAACATGAAAAAAGTTGAAAGAAAACAAATGAAATTATGGGTTGAACCGGTTATTTCGTGTAAACCCCTAAATATTTGTTTGAGTTTTTGGTTTATTTGTTTGATAATGATTTTGGGTTATTGTCATCTTTGAGTTCGAGCCGCCAAAGCCCAAACGGGAACACGAGCGTTTAGCACCACTATATATACAAACACATATACACACACTTCTATTTCAAATTAAATTACTTTATTCTAAAGTTTGAACCATAACCTTTTATCTAAAAGCGAAGTGTCTGTCAAGTAAAATAGTCTCACGTTAGTATAAATATACCACCAAGTCCTAACATTTATCGTAATGGTTTTACAGATTGATCTAATGAATGACATATCTGGGTTCTTATCAGCTCACCAACAAGCACCCTTGATCTCCCTTCATCACCTTGACGTCGCCTCTCCAATATTCCCCACCATGGACCGCCATAAGTCCGTCAGGCATCTCATGACCACGGCTAAAGCAGATCAGTCACGCCTTCTCCAACAAACTGTTTGCTACCACAAGCCAAAAAACTGGTCATTTTCAATAGCTTGGGGCTACTCGGCTCACATTTATGAGCAATTGATCCCGCGAAGCATTCTTAGAAGACCGTTGGAGACGTTTACTCCATGGAGCTCCATAGGGGAACCACCACATTATATGTTCAACACTCGATCAGTCACCAATAACTCTTGTGAAACCCCCCATACTTTCTTCTTTTATTCCATAGGAAAACACATTAATAGTAATAATAATAATAATAATAATAGTAGTAATCATACTTTAACATATGAAATTGTGACGATCTATGTTCGTTACAAACCCCGACAATTACCACCTTGTTCTTCAAATCATTCCGCAGATTATATATCAAAGATCAAAGTTTACTCTCCGGCAACAAAATTGAACTTTGTAAGTCCATGAATATCCTATTAAATATATTATGCCATTATTATTTATAAATGATCGTGTGTGGGGGGAGGATAAAAAAATAACCCACTAAATATGCAATAACCCGTCAAGATCAAACCAAATCTTTGAATTTTTTTAACATAATTGTAAATACATTTAGAACACTTTCTTGTTTTATGAGTTTGCGTAAATTCATCACCGTTTGAGAGTTAACATCGTTGTAAGTTTTGGGTTAAAAACACTTACAATGTTGTAAGTTAAAAACTTACAACGATGTTAACTCTCAAACGGTGATGAATTTACGTAAACTCATAAATAAAAAAGTGTTTTAAATGTATTTATAATGATGTAAAAAAATCAAAGATTTGGTTTGATCTTGACGTTTTATTTCGGGTTATTCCATATTTAGTGGGTTATGTTACTTATGTATAATTTCATGCCCTGTATATATTGAAATTGATATTTGTACTTTAATTTTTTCGTTTAGGTTGAAAATAGAGGGGAATGTTGTGATGTATTGACTCTTGATCATGGCAAAAACACTGCAAAAGTCAGGATAAGGGCTTGCAAGAAGTCTGAAATGATCATACCTTAGACAATATATTAGTACATGTATACTTTGTTAATTAGTTTGTAGTTATACTTTGCCTTTCACTTAACTTGTTTAATATTATAAATGGTAACCTATATAATATAATGAGACATGATAAAATATAAAGAGATTTTTGCTTCTAATAAGAGTAAAAACTAATATAAGTTTGACATGTGACATGCTAAAAAAATGAATGAGGCTAATTTAAGCATAACATCTTATTTTTTTGTATTAGATTTAAATTTTTTTGTTCTGGAATTTTTTTTGTTCTGGATTTTTTTTTGTTTTGGATTTTTTTGTATCAAATTTTTGTTTTTTTGCACTGAATTTTATTTTTTTGTACCAGATTTTTTATTTTTTTGCACTAGATTGAAAGCTAATAATACTTTAGTTTCTTGTTACCTAAATGTGAGAATAAATTATCACACTATATGATGATGTAAGTATGCCTAAGCAGGATGATCTTAACCTTAACAAGGCATGCCTAACCAACTTTAGCGCAATAGATCTTTGTCTTTCTGCATTTCTATGCGTAAACAGGATTGACCTTGTCAAACTTAGCAAAGCTCACGAAGCTTGTTTGAGTCAGGTGAGGTAAATCACGTACATTCTCCCTCTATAAAAAGAGGCTCACTCCCTCTCTTCTTGGGAAAAACCATTTTAGGCCCTCTAACGTAGTTCTTCTATGTTATTTTAGCTCGGATTCATAGCAATACATTACTTAACTCGATATCTGTAGGAACACTGTTCGCAAAATAAACAAATACTTTTATTATTCAATTACTCGAATTACAATTCAGAGAAATACAAAATCTAAAATAAAGTAATACAAGAAATATAACAATGCTAAAACTGAAATTACAAGAAGAAGTATAAAAGAAGATGAAACGAATTGAAATGAGTTTGGTGGCTGAGGATTTCTGTTTAACAGAAATCCCTTAAAACAGATTTCGGGCCACCCAGGTGACCCTGACGGTTTCCCAGAGTACAACAGCCGAAGCAGTGTGTACTGCCGGAGTTAACCGAAAACAGAAACTTCACCTGAAACAAGAGTGTTTCACACGAGGAACCGATCGTTGTAGGTTTTGAGAACTCAACAAAGTATATGATTGTGTTTGGAACCTTTGAAGCTTATGTGTGTATATCTCAAGTGGTGTAAAAATATCAAAAACTAGCAACTTTAACAAGAGACCAAGTGTCTCTATTTATACAAGTATCATATGGCATTCCAAAGGTTGCCATTATGATAATTAACAAGCATATTCATAGCTTGGTTACTACCCAATTCATGACCATTGAATTGGTAGATAAAAAGTTTTTAGAGTAAACTTCTCTTTTGCTCCCTATGGTTTGACAAAAGTAACCATTTTCATCTAAATTTTGAAATTTTGCAATTTTCCTCCATTAGTTTCAGAAAATTAATCATTTTCATCCAAAGTCCATTTAAACTTGGGATGAAAATGGTTACTTTTGTCAAACCACGGGGACTAAAATGGTTAATTTTCTGAAACTAATGGAGGAAAATTGCAAAATTGCAAAATTTGGATTGTAATGGTTACTTTTGTCAAACCACAGGGAGCAAAAGAGAAGTTTACTCAAGTTTTTATTTTCATTTTCTTTTCACACTTTAAAGTTCCAACAATCCCCCACATGAAAAGAAATCGATCCTTACACTCAAGCATCACGATAAAATTTCAACGGTTGAGTATTGTAGGAGAAGTTGGTGTTCCCTTTGAACCCTCCTTTGTGATATGCACTTTGTCTACTAGCGATTAGTAGACGTGATGTCTTTGAATCAATCCCTGTTTACGTAGACGTTATTACATGTCACACAATATTCTTCTTGGTATGGTTAACCCCTTATTGTCGTGTCCGTTTGTCACACGCCCAAATTCCCATTCGTGGTGTCAGTCCACGTGGGTGTGACGTGGCCAGAATCACAGCTCAAGGTCATATAGAACACCTCTATATGTGTTTACAAATACAATGTTTTGACACACACACTTAACAAAATAGTTTGCAGCGGAATAATAAATCGTATTGCAGCGGAAAGTTAAACGTCATAATATGCAGCGGAAAGATAAGTAGTTTAATACAACAATGTTTTAAATAAAATAAACGTCAAATTGTTTTCAAAAGACAGGAAATCAAATGCATGAGGGATCCTATGCTCATATCCCCTAAGTGCTTTCCTGCTCCATGTGCCTGCCATGCTAGTTACCTGAGAATACAAGTTTGATAAAAGTGTCAACACAATGGTTGGTGAGTTCACAGGTTTTGATATACATATATAGTAAGAAAACGTGTCATGATGTTTATCATATGTTAGTACCGAGTCCAAGGCTCCAAGTGTCAGTGCGTCATTACCGAACTAGACTTGTTTATCCTTGCCTCCACTGTGCCTCGTGCACACAGTAAGTTAGGTCAAAGTTTCACAGGTTATGACACTCAGTCAATATTGTGCCCCGTGGGGTTAGTCACACCCAAACGGATCCATCCAAACCTACCATGTTGTTCGTACATTAACGGTAAGACTTTGTGAGGGCTTGTTACGAGTTCAACACTTATGTTTGTCGAATAAACCAGCATACATAGTAAAATGTTTGTCATAGTACAAATGTTTGACTCGATGCAACTAGTATTCTCCCCCTATTTAAAAGCATTTGAAAAGAGTAAAGAGGGGCCGTAAACTCACCTTAGTGCGAATATGAAAGTAGTAGCGTAAGCTCCTGCGTAAACTGCGCGTCGGTCACCGGCAACCTATATCGCATACCGTACGTGAGTTTGTGTAAGTGACCATGCTAGTGTTCTTGTTAGTGCTCATATTTGTGCTCAACAACCCTCGGTTGTTCATGTTTGTCCGTGTCGGCCCACAATGACCGTGTTTGCTCGTGTTGGTCCACATTGACCGTGTTTGACCAAAGTTGACCGTGCTTGACCAAAGTTAACCGTGTTTGACAAGAGTTGACCATGTCAAGTCAACGACCCGTTGGTGAACCGTGTGACGGTTGTGAAACGTGTAGCAACCGGGTAAGTGCTCGTCGTGTGCAAAACGCGCAAGTCGCGTCTATGGACAACTTACTATTTATAGTAAGTTTCCATTTATGGAAAGTTCATCAAGCATAACGGTTTTAAAGTTCTAGCATGCTCGTTTGTCCTACGTGATCATGTTAACACATAACACATCATCATTCGAAGTCACATAAGTCATTTTCATAATATTTGCACATAAAAGTTTCCTAAAATGGAAAATTTCCATTTATAGCATACGTGATATCGGAAACCATCTAACTTATCATACATTCATCATATTAAGACATAATAAGCCATTTAGCATGCTCAAATCATATAAAATATTCATATGTCGGTTTTTGTGAAAATAAAGTTACTATAAATAGTAACTTTGTAGTTTTTACATAAAAATGACCATTTAAACATTCCTAAACCATTTTTATGTCACAAATCTTCATAATATGCCATTTAACATCATTTAAACATGTACATATAGTCAAAATCATTATTTAGCAACATTTCATCTACAAAAGTTACTAAAAATGGCAACTATGCCAAAATAACCATAACCAACATCCAAGTCATATACTAATCATCAACATCATCCTAAATACATTCAAACAACATATTCATATGCATGCATGCTCCTCATTTTCACCAAATCACCATTTTGTAATTTAAAAGTTACTAAAAATGGAAAGAATCCAATATAATCACATTTTAACCATTTTAATCATAACTAATCATGTAGATCATCATCAACAACAACTATAATCATATAATAATATACAATATTATCTAAAATGACTTAGATCGTGCATGCATGTTATCATCTCATCAAGTTATGACTAAACCAAGTATTCTAGTGACACCCATTATCATGGATCGTCACAAATCACCATTTAAACATCATAGATCATCAAGGAACCCATTGAAATCAACAAACCCATAAGTGAATCTCGTGCATGTGAAGGATATGTGCTAGCATGTGTGTTTAAAGACATGCATGTGAGTGTTATGGTGTTTTTAAGCCACAAGGATGCTAGGACTACCTTCTAATGCTTCAAAATCTCTGAGATGATGATTCTACAACCTCTAGTTCCTCTGGAAAACTCGTGTTTTGCAAAAACGAAGGGGTGGTGGTGGTGGTTTGGGCTCCAACGACTCCTCCAAGCCCTCTAGTGGTACCTCCAAGCTTCTAAAGCTCAAAAATGGGTTTCAATGGCTTCAAATGGCAGAACCAGGGGTTTTCTGAGTGTTGTGGGGAAGATAAGCTCGAATGGTGGTGTGTAGAGTCGACTAAAATGATGAGAATAGGTGAAATGATGGATTTTGTGGTTTTTAAGAAATTTTCTGCGAACCTAGCTGTCAGGCGCATCGCCTGACGTGGGGGGTGTGGCTCCATTCGTTACGCGCGGGTGAGCCGGCCAAGAAGCGCCCCTTATTCCTTCCGCGCGCATCGCCCACGGTCAAGGCTTCGGGTTAGGCGTACCGCCTGGCCCATTTGTCAAGCCCAATAAGCTTACTTTGTTGTTTTCGGTCCGTTTTCATCCGTTTCTCGACTGTAGACATCGTTCGAGCGTCGTTTGGACTCTAATAGTCAATTACTAGCCATAATTGACTTGTGAAGTGTTTCCGTGCTTAAGTGTTGTGACGTTCACCAACGTTCATGATTTTTGACATGTGTGTGTGGTTTTTGATAATCCCTTGGATTATCATGTTGTGCATCAATGCTCGTACTATCGTGCCACGTGTCACACTAAATTAATCTAATTCTAGTGTCACGTGTACAAAATCATTAAAATAAACATTTAAATAAATAAGATGCTGACCTGGAAATTACGGGGTGTCATAACATTGCACTTTGAGCTCTACCAATAGCCGATTGGCAATCACAATGTACGCAAATAGCCGACATAGGCTTTGGCCATCCTGGAACGTCTTCCACAAATTGACGTAGCCATTCTGCTTCTTCTCCAGCTTTATCTAACGAGATAAACTCATATTCCATCGTAGATCTAGCTATAAGAGTTTGCTTGGACGATTTCCAGGCTATAGCTGCTCCACCAAGGGTGAACACATAACCACTTGTAGATTTGGAATCTTTCATATCGGATATCCAGTTTGCATCTATGTATCCTTCTATAACAGCTGGATCTCGGCCATAATGCAACCCATAGTTTCTTGTGTATCTTAAGTAACTTACTAATCTTGTCATGCTCTTCTAATGTTCAGAGCTCGGATTCCTAGTATATCTACTTAGCCTACTCACAGCATATGCTAAGTTTGGCCGTGTACATGTCATCAGATACATCAGACTGCTAATAGTCCTTGAATACTCTAACTAAGCAACACCCTCACCTCTATTTTTTGATAGATGTTGGGTGGTATCTACTCCTCATTGAACTTTTCAAGGATTTTGTCCACATAGTGAGATTGACTCAACACAAGACCATGTTGGGTTCTATTGATCTTTATACCAAGAATCACGTCAGCTAAACCCATGTCTTTCATGTCAAATCTCGCTTTTAACATGTCTTTTGTAGATTTGATCATCTTATCATCACTCCTCACGATAAGCATATCATCTACATAAAGACATAATATCACATAACCTCTCATTGTGTTTTTCACATAAACACACTTGTCGCATTCATTAACTTTGAAACCATAGTTTTGGAGCTTGCTTCAAGCCATACAATGACTTGACTAATTTACACACTTTTCCTTCTTGGCCTGGAGCTGAGAAACCCTTACGTTGCTCCATGTAAAATTCCTTTTCTAAAACCCCATTTAGAAAAGCGGTTTTAACATCCATTTGGTGGACTTCCAAATTTTTAAAGCCGCTATTGCAAGCACCAACCTTATCGAGGTTATTCTAGTCACAGGCGAGTAAGTGTTAAAGTAATCTACTCCTTATTTTTGTCTAAATCATTTGATCACTAGCCTTGCCTTGTACTTATCAATGGAACCATTAGCTTTCATCTTCCTTTTGAATATCCATCTATATCCAAGTGGTTTACACCCTGGTGGAAGATCTACTAGCTTCCAAGTATGGTTTTGTAACATCATTGTACTTTAGGTTGTCCGTACATCCGTACGATTGTACTATTACGACCTAAGATTTATTATTATTAATGATAATGGATTATTTATTGATATTATTGATTATTATCACTGTTACTGGTATACATGATTATAACACATATTATACGCGTAAACCATGGGAAGTTTAGTTGTAACCCAACTAAACATAACCAGAGAGTTTATCGCAGTTATATTATTGAAAATAATGATTGTTGGTTCGGAATAAAAATGAATACGGGTTTTGGTTTGGGAATTTTAAATATTAAAATTTATAAAATAATGGAACTGATTACGCGATGGTGATGTTACGAACGTTATTTAAACACGAATATTAATTCAGAAATATTAACTTAATAAATGTAGTCGCGTGAGTGACGATTCACACGAATATAATTATTAGGAATAATATTCTGAAACGATATTCAATAAATCGTAAATCGAATCGAAATACGAGCGATGGATTCGCAAAGGTGACGATCTTTACGAATACATACGAGAGTAACGTGTTTCGACGAGATAACTAAATAATATCTAACGATATTAAATTAATAAACGGAAATTAAAAACGTTTATAAGGAATCATAACATAAAATGAATTCAAATAAAATTAATTATTAAAGAATTAATTTAACGATTTTGAAATAAAACTAAAACTGTTTTACGAAACCACTTTATTTGAAATCGTTTTACGAAATAAATTATTTAAATCATTTTATTTAACGAAACCCAATTACTTAAACATTTTATGTTTAAATATATTTTACGATAAAACAGAGTGTTTTCGTAATTTTAACGCAATATAAACGAGACCGGACACGCGGGGGACGACACGCGCTATAAGGAAGAAGATCCCTTTCTTCTTCCTCATTTTCATTTCTTCTTTCTCTCTCTAGTTCACCAAAAACGCACCCACTTTCTCTCTCTACCTTCTCTCTACCATAACTCACTCAAAACTCAACCAAATCACCTCATTCTTGCGCCAAATTGAAGATCTCGACATTCCCTACACAAATGTACCAAGGATCGGCCCTATCTCCATCTCAAACTTTCGAAATCTTAGAGAGAAGTTTCGGTTTTTAGGGTTTTCTACAAACCCGACAAAAACCGAACTTTAACCGGTTCAAAACATCACTTTTTTGACCCATACACCTTCTGAATGAGTTTACTCATCTAAACCCACTCAAAACGACTATATATACGACTATACCTCGAAATCATCTTCTCCCATGGCTGAAAACCCGTTCGGGCGAATGGCCCATGAGTATGAGCCATTCGCCGAATGAGTCGGGAGAATGAGTGGAGTATGAGTCGGGAGAATGAGTCATTCGGGACTCATTCGGAGAATGACTCATTCGGGACTCATTCGGGAGACTCATTCGGAGAATGACTCATTCGGGACTCACTCGGAGAATGATCATTCGGGACTCATTCGGGACTCATTCGGAGAATGACTCATTCGGGACTCATTCGGGATAATGACTCATTCGGGTGAAAACTCATTAGCATGAGCCATTCTTATGAAAATCACAAGAATGAGTCATTTTCACTACACCAACTCAATTAACAACTTAGATTTCAAAAAGAACAATCAAATAAGGGATCATAACTTTAGATAACATTTAATCAAACACAGGACTGTGAATACAACATCAGTACGACAACGGTGAGCGCGCATAATACGAGAACACAGATACTAAGGACTTCAAGTGAGTTCTCATAACCTCCCTTTCTTTAAATTGTTTTGTTTTTAAAACTCGGAGGTGAAACATGTATACCAATTTAAATATTATTTTGATAACACAAGGATAATACCTGTTTATCAATATGATATTCACAATATAAAATTACCACTGATTATGGATTATCTCTTATTAACTTATATCCGTGTAAACATTATTATTGACTTCGGTCAATAACAAAGATTACATGTATTGTCACATACTCCGTGAACCATTACTTTTAACTTCGGTTAACTGTTTTGAATTCATGTATTGTCACGTGGATGGTTTCCGCATCCGTGAATCATTGCCTTTGACTTCGGTTAATTGCTTTGACCTCATGTATTGTCACGTGGTTAGCAACCACTCCATGAATCATGTATTTAACTTATGTTATTTACATAATGATCATGTATAGTCACGAACATTATTTGAGAATATAATTGATGAAATTGGTTGATTAGTTTGTGGATTGATTATCTATGTTTGACTATGATTATTTGTGATTGATTATGATTGATTGGTTATGTGATTATGTGATTGTGTATGTGTTTGATTGTTGAGTTTGGAGATTGATTGGATTATCTCATACAGGTAATATTCTGGATTTTCTCAGAAAATCATAAGCAATTGTACTTGTCTTATCTAAACTTCTTATAAAACCATTCTTAAACTTAAACTTTTAAATTCATTTTATAAAACCTTTTAAGTACAAAACTTATGATTACTCACCAACTACTTCGTAGTTGACACTTGATTTCTTATATGTTTCAGGTGATGGAGACAAGTAGGATGAAGAGAGGATCTCTTCTATTTTGGACATCATCATATAGGATCTTGGACTTAGTTAATTAATTAAATTTATGGCGATTAGAGTTTAGTTAGTTTAACTAATTCTTTTGTGTAATTGATGTACTTAATTCATGATGAACATGATTTTTGTGTAATTATTTTGGTTGATTGAATGATATATGATGATTTGATTTAGATGCCCATGAGCTTTTGAACAATCTACACATCCCTCGTGGCATCCCGACGATTCCGCCGCCGGTCGGGGTGTTACAGGTTTTGTAAGATCAAATCAATTTCATTCTTGATTACATGTTTCCATTGAGGTCCTTCCGAAGAGGTGACTGCATCACGATATGTTTGGGGCTCTCCCTCAACCATATAAGTAAGAAAATCAGGTCCAAAAGATATTTCAATCCTTTGCCTCTTACTTCTTCTTGGCTCAACCTCTTCAGCCTCTAATTGTTCTTGATCTTCATCATGAACAATCTCATCAACTGGTGTTGATGAACTTGGAAGTTCCTTTTTAAAAAAGGAAACACTTCTTCAAAGAATGATGCATTCCTTGACTCCATTATTGTATTCTTGTGTATTTCAGGATTCTTTGAATCATAAACAAGAAACCGATATGCACTACTATGATGGGCATAACCAATGAATACACAATCCACGGTTTTGGGTCTCATTCTTTGAACCTTTGGTGGTGGAACCACCACTTTTGCTAGGCACCCCACACTTTTAAGTATTTGTAAGATGGCTTTCTTCCCATCCACAACTCATAAGGAGTAACATCCTTTTTCTTGAAAGGTATTTTGTTTAAAAGATAAGTAGCCGACAAAATAGCTTCCCCCCACATGTCCTGGCTTATTCCAGAACTACTTAACATAGCATTTATCATCTCTTTCAATGTACGGTTCTTTCGTTCCGCAATACAATTTTGTTGTGGGGAATAAGGAGTTGTACACTCATGGATAATTCCATTTTGTGCACAAATATCACCGAATGGTGAAACATATTCTCCGCCTCTATCACTACTTAGAACTTTTATCTTTTTGTTGAGTTGATTCTCAACCTTAGTTTTATACAAGACAAACTTGTCAATTGCTTCATCCTTACTCTTAAGTAAGTATACATAGCAATATCGTGTACTATCATCAATAAATGTGATGAAATACTTATTTCCACCTCTTGTGGGAATCGATTTTAAATCACACACATCAGTATGAATTATGTCACGGGGTTCAGTTATTCTTTCAACCGACTTAAAAGATGATCTTGTTTGTTTTGCTTCAACACATGTTGTACATTTGTATTTTGAATCAATGGCAAACTTTGGAATGCAATCTAATTTAATCAAACGACGCATCGAATTGAAATTAACATGACCTAAACGACCATGCCAAACATTAGATGACTCAATCAAATAAGCAGAAGTACGTAGAAGCATTTTCATTCATGTTCTCAACCTTAGCTATTACATTGAGTTTAAACATCTCATTTTGGGCATAACCCTTACCAACAAACATTCCACGCTTAGTTAAAACAAATTTATCATATTCAAACACTAAACGAAAACCATGTTTTTTAAGCAACCATCCTGACACGAGGCTCTTGCGTATGTTAGGAACATAGAGCACGTTGCTCAAAGTGAGCTCCTTCCCCGAAGTCCACTTGAAGATCACACTACCTTCACCCTTAACATCGGCAGTTGTTGCATTCCCCATGTACAGTTTAGAGTCACCCACCACCTCTTTAAACGTATTAAAGAGGGCCCGATCAGGACACACATGGCGGTAGCACCAGTGTCAACCCAGCACCCCTTAGTGTCATTTGACACCAAGTTGATCTCTTCCATCATGGTAGTGATGTCAGAGACCATAGCAACAAGAGACATATTATCCTCCATCATATATGCTCGGTCCTGTTTAGGAGCCTTACACTTATCAGCACGGTGACCATGTTCACCGCAATTGTAGCATTTTCCCTTAAGTGGGAAAACCTGTTTCTTCACATCACCTTTTTTCGCCCCAAGGTCCACAACCTTCCCTTTGCCTTTTCCCTTACCCTTATAGTTGTCAATTTTCTTTTTGTACCCACAGGAAGACTGACCATGCTCTACCATATTTGCTTTTGGAGCAAATTGTTGTTGTGTTATTTTCAAAGCCAACCTATTGTCTTCCTCAATTCGAAGACGTACCACAAGGTCATCCACAGTCATTTCATTTCGCTAATGCTTTAGGTAGTTCTTGAAATCCACCCAACTTTGAGGCAATTTTCAATTATGGCTGCAACTTGAAATGTCTCACTAAGAGTCATTCCCTCAGAATGTATGTCGCTTAGTATAATTTGTAACTCTTGAACTTTGTTCAAAACTGTTTTAGTATCAACCATTTTATAGTCCAAGAAACGGGCTACCACAAACTTCTTCGTGTCAGCATCCCCTTCTATACCTTTTGTCTAACGACTCCCATAATTCTTTGGCGGTTGTTATCTTGCAGTGAACATTATATAATGCATCCACTAAACCGTTCAACACATAGTTGCGACATAGATATTTCGAGTGTTTCCATGCTTCCAAAGCGCTTATGGATTGGACATCCCCATCAGTAATTGCAGGAGGGGATTCAGTCAGGAACCTCGCAAGGTTTAAAGTGGTCAAGTAAAACAACATCTTTTGTTGCCACCTCTTAAAGTCCAAACCAGAAAACTTTTCAGGTCTTTTAGCATGATTTGTCACAGTCTAGACAGCTAGGGTACCAACTAATGGTCCCATAGGTGTTGAAGTTTGAGCATGTACAGTTGTCATTACTGAAACAAGAGTGGAAATGCAAACGAAGCAAGTCAGATTTTCAGATAATAAGATTTACACAAAACCAAATTTAAAATTTAGCTTTTTAACTCAAAGAAAGTTATTTGAGTTCAAGTGACGTTTGCATGATTTGTTTTGGCCTAATAGGTTAAGACACTCTCTCCAAGAATTCCCAGGAAAGCAAGACAGGTCTGTCGGCTGATTGGGATATACGCGCATTACTTTCCTAGACAGGAAACTAAGATAATGATGTCCACCCTTCCAGTTACTACAAGTCCGCCACTTAAATCTTAAACTTTGATGAGCTTAATTTATCAAAATATTGTGGTTTACAAAAAAAACGTATGGTTTACACAAAACCAAAATCAAATTTTACTAAATTTAACACTTATTTGTGGAATTATGGTTTACACAAAACCGACCCCAAAATCGAATAGATTTTTTTTAAAAGTATCAAACGTTTTATAATTTTCGGTTTTTACATTAAAAACATTTTTCTAACACGCTCGTTAGAAATAAACGATTATAACTATCGTTTATAAAAGTCAAAGAAAAAAAACGATTCAAATATGTTCGTTAAATAAACGTTAACAAAACGGTTTATAAAACTTTTGGTTTACACAAGAACAAATTGAATTATATAAAACCAAACTTTGTTAACAATTATCAAAAATGGTTTACAAAATCCAAAACAAAATGTTTGAATTTTCCTATTAATAAAAAAAATACTTGTTTACCAAAAACAAAATTTAAAAACATATTTTAAATTTCTTGATAAATAAACATTTGTACGAAACTAAATAGTTTATATTTCTGTTTTGTAGTCCGATAATTTTAAAAACACAAACTTATGAACGGTGGTTTTTAAAATCTGTTTTAAGTTTGTAGGAACACCGTTCGCAAAATAAACAAATACTTTTATTATTCAATTACTCGAATTACAATTCAGAGAAATACAAAATCTAAAATAAAGTAATACAAGAAATATAAAAATGCTAAAATTGAAATTACAAGAAGAATTATAAAACAAGATGAAACGAATTGAAATGAGTTTGGTGGCTGAGGATTTCTGTTCAACAGAGGTCCCTTAAAACAGATTTCGGGCCACCCAGGTGACCCCGACTGTTTCCCAGGGTACAACAGCCGAAGAAATGTGTACTGCTGGAGTTAACCGAAAACCGAAACTTCACCTGAAACAAGAGTGTTTCACACGAGTAACCGATCGTTGTAGGTTGTTGAGAACTCAACAAAGTATATGATTGTGTTTGGAACCTTTGAAGCTTATGTGTGTGTATCTCAAGTGGTGTAAAAATATCAAAAACTAGCAACTTTAACAAGAGACCAAGTGTCTCTATTTAAACAAGTTTCATATGGCATTCCAAAGGTTGCCATTATGATAATTAACAAGCATATTCATAGCTTGGTTACTACTCAATTCATGACCATTGAATTGGTAGAAGAAAAATTTTTATTTTCTTTTTCTTTTCACACTTTAAAGTTCCAACAATATCATACTCAACCCAGATTTGAATGCATCGACACTATAAAACACTCCGATTTTAGCAAGAGACAAATCCATTTTATAATTTTGTCATTCGATCTCGTTACTAACTCATGAGTGATACTTTGTGAAGAAATGGTGTGGTTAAAAATTTTAACAATAAAATTTACGAAACCAACACTGGAACCAAGATGTTTATTTTTTCCTAACAAATCGACGGTTTTTTACCTACGGTGATCATCCATGGTTTCTTGATCATCAATCATCGAAGAAAATCATGTCATGGATGATGGATCCATTAGTAATTTTAATTTTTATTAAAAAGAAGCATTAAATATAATTAACTTTCTTGGAATAAATATGTGTTATAATTTTGGAAATAAAAAATTACAATATCTAGAGCTTATGTTAAATTTTTAACATCAGTTTAAATATTTAATTAGTTCTTACAAATCAAGAATGTCGTGTACCAATTCTTTAGTTATTACAGTTTTAAATTATTGTTTTATTATATAAAGTATTTATTAATATGTAATTTATTTATTTTATATTAGAATATTATTTTATAGTTCCTAAATTTGTGTTATTAAATGTTTAATATTTTATATTAAATATGTATAATACACAAGTTGATAGTCTAGTAATAATAAAAGAGGAGAGAAATAGCTCATGTGTTAATAATTAAGGGGTTATTTGTTTAAGTGTGAATGAACACATGTTTGAATTGGCAATTTACTCAACTAATTATTAGAGGTCAAAAAGAAAAACAAAAAATAATAATAATAATAAAAAAAACCTACTTGTGTGTTGTCTCGTCAGTTTAACATTCTCATTTCTCGAACCCAAGAGAATAAAAAAATTAATGAATAGATGCATCTCACATTATAAAACACCTTTAGGATTAACGACTCGTAGGGAGACATCTTACATGTAGCAATTCTCGCATCCATTCTCGATAAAGGGAGTGGTGTTCCTACTCTTCATCCCAATCTTCTCCCCCAATCTTCATTAATATTTCACCAAATCATGAACCATCATTAGCATTTGTCATGTGAACTCCTTTTTGCCGAAAAGAAGTCCATGCACCCTTATAGCAAATCTACTTATGTGCTCTCAAAAAAAAGAAAAGAATTGTGTTTATCAACATAAATTTCAAATACAAAACACACTATTGATAGTTTATTTATAATTAACATAAAGAAAAATATAACAAATGTGATTTTTGTATGTAGGTAATCAGCATCTCATAATGTATCTCAAACTTTATATGTAGGTTTTTTTAAAACAATAAACATATACATTTATTTAAAATTACATCATAACTAGCTTCTAGTATGTCTTTAATTAGACTAGATATTCATTATTAAAGGTTTATATATAGTTTTGACACTTGTGTATAGTATAGGGTTGTAACATGTAATTATGTAAACCTATATATGTTCTTACGTAATGAGAAGCAGGCAAGCAATTCAGCCATATCAATTCTATCATGGTATCAGCCTACTCTACGATCCAATAAGTCGGCCCTAACCCTACCACCACCACCGATCTGCCTCTCATCTCCAACCGCTGCTACACTGCTGCCGATCACCTTCCAATAGTTGATCGCCTTCTGCCCTAACCCTACCTGTTGTTGTTTATCACCCTGTTGCTGCCACCCCGATCATTAGGTAATCAAGTTCTTTATTGCTTCTTTTCAAGATCTACACCACCTGCTGATTCTCACGATCTCCACCAATCTGCTACTACTTAATTTCTTTCTTGATTTCTAATGGCTACACTTCACCCGGCTACTACTGTCACCAATATCAGGAACTTCATCCCCATTACCTTGGAGATGAAAAATGCACAGTACACATCTTGGTCTGAACTTTTTCAGATTCATTGCACTGCTTTTCAAGTGCTTGATCATATTTTTCCTCCTGTCATCAAACCGATTGCTACCACTGCTGCTAATCAGGCAAAGGAGATACCTCCTGTTGATCCGGTGTTATGGTCTCGACTGGATGCCGTCGTCAAACAGTGGATGTATGGCACCATCTCAAATGACCTATTGCATACAATCTTGAAACCCAAGTCCACTGCTGCTGAAACTTGGCAAGCCCTTGCAAATGATTTCCAAGACAATAAGAGTTCAAGAGCACTTCATCTTCAAAGTCGGTTCTCCAATATTAAACTTGATTCGTTCCCCACTGCTTCTGCTTATTGTCAACAGTTAAGGTATTATCCGACCAACTCGTGAATGTGGATGCTCCTGTTTCTGATCAACAACTTGTTCTCCAACTGATCAATGAACTAACTGGGAGTAAACTGGATGGTGTTGGCATGATTCTTCAACAAACAAACCCGTTACCTGATTTTTATGTGGCTCGCTCTCGTCTAATCCTAGAAGAAACTCGACAGGCTCAACAGCTCCAGCCTGATATGGCTCTTAATGCGGCTGCCACTAAATCCCCTAGTGGCCCCACAGCCCCTGCTAACCTAGTCGCACATTCACATGCTTACTCACCTTCTCAGCCTTATTCGGATTCAGTTCGTGGCCAGCCCCGAGGACGCGGTCGTGGGGAACGCGAACGAGGTCGGGGTAGACGGAACACCACCCAAAATCACAGCCCTTCACATCCGTTCCCACCATGGATGCAATAGTACCAACAATGATGGTCACCACAGCCTTGGAATGTTCCTCCGGTTCCTTACCCTACCATGCCAACTCAGCGTGGACCACCTCTGTCACACCCCCAAATTCCCACTCGTGGTGTTAGTCCACGTGGATGTGACGTGGCAATAATCACAGCTCAATGTCATATAGAACACCTCTATATGCGTTTACAAATCCAATGTTTGACACATACTTAACAAAATAGTTTGCAGCGGAATAATAAATCGTATTGCATAGCAACGGAAATAAATATGTTTGAATACATGCAGCGGAAATATGTCAGACGCAACATTGTTTATTACATAAACCAAATGTAATTGTTTTCAAAAGTTAAACATGAACATAAATGCATGAATGTCCCTATGCTCGATTCCTTAAATGTGCAATCCTGGATGTCCATCATCCTGTCAGTTACCTGAGAATACAAGTTAGAAAAGTGTCAACACAATGGTTGGTGAGTTCACAGGTTTTGATATACATATAGTAATAAAAGTGTGTCATGTTGTTTATCATATGTTAGTACGGAGCCCAAGGCTCCAAGTGTCAGTGTGTCACTACTGAACTAGACTTGTTTGTCCTTGCCTCCACTGTGTCTCGTGCACACAGTAAGTTAGGTTAGAGTTTCACGTGTTATGACACAGTCAATATTGTGCCCCGTGGGGTTAGTCACACCCTAACGGATCCATTCAAACCTACCACGTTGTTCGTACATTAACGGTAAGACTTTGTGAGGGCTTGTTACGAGTTCAACACTTAATGTTTGTCTAATAAACCAGCATACACAAAATGTTTGTACAGTAATAGATGTTTGAATCGATGTAGTAGTATTCTCCCCCTATTTAAAAGCGTTTGTAAAAGAGTAAAGAGGGGTCGTAAAACTCACCTTAGCGATATGAACGAATGTAAGCGTAAGCTCCTGAAGTAGTACGCGCGTCGATCACCGGCAACCTATATCGTACACCATTCGTGAGTTTGTGTAAGTGACGTGCTAGTGTTTGTGTTAGTGCTCGTGTTTGTGCTCAAAAACCCTTGGTTGTTCATGTTTGTCCGTGTCGGTCCACAATGACCGTGTTTGCTCGTGTTGGTCCACATTGACCGTGTTTGACCATGTTTGATCGTGTTTGACCAAAGTTGACCGTGTCAAGTCAACGACCCGTTGGTGAACCGTGTGACAGTTTGTGAATCGTGTAGCAATCGTGTATGTGCTCATCGGGTGTAAAACGCGTAAGTCGCGCCTATGGACAACTTACTAATTATAGTAAGTTTCCATTTATGGAAAGTTCACAAAGCATAACAGTTTTATAGTTCTAGCATGCTCGTTAGTCCTACGTGATCATGTTAACACACAGCACATCATCATACGAAGTCACGTAAATCGTTTATAACATGTTTGCACATAAAAGTTTCCTAAAATGGAAAGTTTCCATTTATAGCATACGTGACATCGGAAACAATCTAACTTAGCATCTACTCATCATGTTATAACATTTTAAACCATTTAGCATGCTCATATCATACAACATGTTTACAAATCGATTTTTGTAAAAATAAAGTTACTATAAATAGTAACTTTGTGGTTTTTGCATAAAAATGACCATTCTAATATTTCTAAACCAATTTCACATCATAATCATCTTAATAAATCATCTAACACCATTTAAACATGTTAACATATTCCAAATCATCATCTATCAACATTTCATCAATAAAAGTTACTAAATATAATCAAAATGACCATAAACATAATCAAAATCACATTCTAAGTGCTCAAATCATCATCTTAACATCCTAATAGCAATTCCACATACATGCATGTTCACCATTTCATCCATAACATCATTTTGTTAACATAAAGTTTCTAATAATAGAAAGTTCATCAAAACTTATCATTTTAATCATTTTAATCAAATCTAACCATGTAATCATCTCCCAATATCACCTATGAACACACCAACATACAGTGGCGGAGCTTGACCCCAAGCGTAGGGGGGCGAACATAGGGTATATATTTTTTTTCCGGGGGGAGGGGGCGAAATACAAATTTTTAAAAAATTTTGCACTACGAATAGGGAAATATACACCACTGAACGGAAAAATAGGGGGGGGGTCCCCCCCCCCGTCCTCACTAACCTTCGCCACTGCCAACATACTCAAAATCACTCCAACAATCATGGATCATGCATGCATGGCAATCTTTCAACATTTTATATACAAATCATGAGTTTTATCAACATCCAACATTATAGATCATCATAAATCACTAAAATTTCTTCATAGATCATCAAGAAATACACCTAAATCATCAAACCCAGATCCTAATCTCGTGCATGTGCACTATAGGTGCTTGCATGTGGGTTTTAAGCCATGCATGTGTGCTTGTGAGTGTCTAGAGAGCGTTTTAGCCATAGAAACTACCTTAGGAGCTCTAGAAGTTCGAGGTAAACCCTTGACAGCTCTTAGATGCTCCTGGGATGTTAGAAAGCAGCTCCACAGCAGGTGTAAGTGGGTGGTGATGCTTGGAAGTCCTTCTTGTTCTTCTTGGGTCTTCAAAAGTTCAAGTCTTGAGCTTTAAGAGGTTCAACAATGGTAGAAATTTACAGAAAACTAGTGGGGAAGACGGAGTTGGACGAGTTATGGCGTGTAGAGTCGAAGAAAATGAGTAAAAGGAGTAGTATAGGCATCATTAGTCCTGGATTTATAAGATTTTGTCGCCTGGGCGGCGTCGCGTACCGCGGTGGGGCTTCCAAATCCTCTCTGCGTACCGCAGCGGATTTCGGGAGTCAAACCCCCGCGCCGCAGGTTGAGTACCGCTAATGGGCCTCTTGTTGGGCCACCGCGTACCGCGGTGGGCCCCTGGAGAGCCCAATAAGCCTAGTTTAATGGGTTTGATCCGTTCGTTTCCGTTTTCACGTCTACGAACTATCGTTTGGTCTCATTTGAACTTCCAAGTTCAATTTGTGAGTGTTTTGTGAGGCTTCAAGTGTTGTGTTACACAATGTGCTAGATGTTCACCAACGTTCGCGTGTTTTGACACGTGTGTGCTGTTTGTCGGTAATTCCACGAATTATCTAATCAGGTGTCAGTGTTTGTACTGTCGTGCCACGTGTCACATTAAATTAATCTATTCTAGTGCCACGTGTACAAATAATATTTAAATAAACATTAAATAAATATTTAGCTGACCTGGAAATTACGGGGTGTCACAATCTCCACGTGGCAATAATGCAGGTATTCTCGGACCACCTCCTTCCCAGTTTTATGCAGCAAGTGAAGCATCTTCCACTCCTACAAACATTGAACAAGCCATGCACACCATGACTCTCAATCCTGATCAAAACTGGTACCTCGACACAGGCGCAACAAATCATATGTCACACTCGACAGGTAATCTCTCACATTATTTAAATAATAACTTACAAAACTTTATCGTTGTTGGCAATGGGTACCAAATCCCGATTCAAGGTACGGGTTACACCACACTTCCACCACCCAACCCACCCTTACACCTTAACAAAATCCTGGTGGCACCTAAACTTATAAAGAATTTACTATCTGTTCGTCGGCTGACCACCGACAATAACATCTCTATTGAATGTGACCCATTTGGTTTTCTTGTGAAGGACTACCAGACGCGGATACCTATCCTCCGATGTGACAGCACTGGGTACCTTTATCCTCTCACCACAACTTCTGCTCAAGTCACCAGTCCTTCTGTTTTTGCTGCTTTATCCCAAGATATATGGCATTACCGCTTGGGACACCCTGGATCTTCTTTATTGAATGTTTTAAATAAACAAAATGTTATTTCTTTTCATTCACATTCTAGGAAACAATTATTTCAATCATGTGTCTTTGGGAAACATACTAAATTACCATTTTATGATTCTACTTCTAGTACTTATTTACCATTTGATATTGTGCATAGTGACTTGTGGACCTCCCCGACCACGAGCTCGGGGGGGCATCGTTATTACATTCTATTTCTTAACGACTACACTAATTACTTATGGACATTTCCACTTGCACATAAATCAGCCGTCTTCACCATATTTCTTCAATTTAACTCACTTCTAAAAACACAATTCGAACGTGACATTAAAACTTTTCAATGTGATAATGGCACTGAATACAATAACAAAGCTTTTCATAACTTCTGCACACAAAATGGTATGCTATTTTGTTTCTCCTGTCCTCACACCTCTTCACGAAACGGGAAAGCCGAACGTAAAATTCGCTCTATAAATAATATCATTCGCACTCTTCTCACACATGCTTCCCTACCTTCTACGTTTTGGCACCATGCCCTTCAAATGGCAACCTATCTTCTTAACATTCTTCCTTCCAAAACTAAAAATAATCAAATTCCCACTTATCTTCTATTTTGTAAACATCCATCTTATAATCATCTACGCACGTTCGGTTGTCTCTATTATCCTCTCATCCCATCTGTATCCATCAACAAACTACAAAGTCGCTCCTCACCTTGTGTTTTTCTTGGCTACCCTTCCAATCATAGGGGGTACAAGTGCTTTGATCTTTCTACCCGTAAATTAATTATCTCTCGACACGTTGTTTTTGATGAAAATGTTTTCCCTTTCTCCAAACTCCACTCCTCTCCTCCTAACTATGAGTTCTTACATTCCAATCTATCGTCGGATCCACATCCTTCCTTTTGGTTCGGTCAGTCAGTGTCTCCCATAACCCCCATCCCCTCAACTGAACATCATATCCCCATCCTCAACCGACCCATCTCCCAACTCCTCCCATTCAAGTATATAGTCGTATATCAACTTCTCAACCCACGGCCAAATCCAACATTTGGATTGCCCAAACACCATCATCACCATCCCCACCACCCCCACCTCCACCACTACGTACCATAACCACCCGTAGTATGACGGGTCACTCCAAACCTAAAACCCCACTTAATCTTCACCACACGGTAACCATTGAACCTATTCCACGTAATCCGGCCGAAGCCCTTACCAAACCCGTTTGGACCCATGCCATGACTGATGAGTTTAATGCTCTTATTCA
The DNA here is from genome assembly GCA_009363875.1 of Mikania micrantha. Lineage (NCBI taxonomy): Eukaryota > Viridiplantae > Streptophyta > Magnoliopsida > Asterales > Asteraceae > Mikania > Mikania micrantha. Next base: position 49,882,486 of record CM018687.1, on the reverse strand, counting down.
AAATAATACGTGGGAGTTGGTTCCTCGTCGACCAGACATGAATCTTATTCGATGTATGTGGATTTTCAAACGTAATTTAAAGTCGGACGGGTCTCTGGAACAGTACAAAGCAAGGCTGGTATGTGACGGTCGGTCACAACAGGTTGGTGTTGACTGTGATGAAACCTTTAGTCCAGTAGTGAAACCAGCTACTATTCGGACTGTTTTGAGTTTTGCCTTGTTAAACGGGTGGGATATTAATCAGCTCGATGTTAAGAACGCGTTTCTCCACGGAAATTTAAAAACAACTGTTTTCATGCATCAACCTATGGGCTTCCGTCATCCATCTTATCCAAATCACGTGTGTCGTCTACGAAAATCTCTTTACGGGTTGAAACAAGCTCCTAGGGCGTGGTACCAAAGGTTTACTGATTATGTCACTACCATGGGATTTCAACACAGTTCCTGTGATCACTCATTGTTTATTTATAGACGGGGAAGTGACATAGCTTACATGCTACTCTATGTTGACGACATCATTCTCACCACGTTTTCTATTGCTCTCAAACAACATTTTCTGAGTCTCTTATCTTCAGAATTTGCTATGAAGGATCTCGGGCCTCTAACTTATTTTCTTGGAATTTCTGTTACTCGGGATGCCCACGGGATGTTTCTGTCACAACACCAATATACTCTTGATATACTCATCAGAGCGAAAATGGCCGATTGCAATCCGGTACAAACACCTGTCGATACCGCAGGCAAACTTGGTGCTTTTGACGGGGATTTGCTAACTGACCCAACTACTTATCATAGTCTTGCAGGAGCCCTTCAGTATCTCACTTTTACTCGCCCAGATATTTCTTATGCAGTTCAACAAGTATGTATGCATATGCACGCCCCTCGATCCTCTCACTTTCTTGCACTTAAGAGAATCTTGCGATATGTCAAAGGTACCTTACCTATGGGTATTTATCTGCGTCATAGTTCCTTCTCGTCTCTTATTGCCTATTCAGATGCTGACTAGGCAGGCTGCCCGGACACTCGTCGCTCAACGTCAGGCTACTGTGTCTTTCTTGGTGACAATCTTATCTCCTGGTCATCTAAACGACAAACCACCATTTCCCGTTCAAGCGCAGAATCCGAGTACCGCGGGGTTGCCAATGCAGTTGCAGAACTTTGTTGGATTCGCAATCTTTTACTTGAGCTGGGACATCCAACCAAACAAGCTTCTCTTGTTTATTGTGACAATGTTAGCGCGATTTACATGTCCGGGAATCCCATACAGCACCAACGTACCAAACACATCGAAATTGATATCCATTTTGTACGTGATAAAGTTCAATCCGATCAGATTCATGTGTTGCATGTACCATCACGTTATCAACTTGCGGATATTTTCACAAAGAGCTTGCCTCGGATTTTATTCAATGACTTTCGGTCCTGTCTAAGCATTCGTCATCCTCCTCCTTAGACTGAGGAGGTATATTAGACTAGATATTCATTATTAAAGGTTTATATATAGTTTTGACACTTGTGTATAGTATAGGGTTGTAACATGTAATTATGTAAACCTATGTATGTTCTTACGTAATGAGAAGCAGGCAAGCAATTCAGCCATATCAATTCTATCAAAACTAGATGTCCAAAAGTAAAAAATTGAAAAATATCTCTTTGAGGATTTATATTTAAGTTACTATAGGTTTTGGTCCATTTAATTATAAAAATAAAAGTGAAATAAAAATTTACAAATGTATAAATCATAAGGTTATGTGTAATTTAAAAGTGAAATAACATGTCCCTCCATCATGACAACCTAGCTTAATCAATATTTGACACATCTAAGTGACCATGGTAATAGGCTTATTAATTTTTTTTCCTTAACTAACAATCTTCTATATTTTAACCTATTACGTCTTATCATTACATATTGTTTTCTTACACTTGGGCTATGTGTAATAGGGGTGACGAGGATGTGAGTAGGGGTATTGATCGGGTCAACCCGATCGGGTTTCGGGTTAATCGGCTCAAGTTAGTCGGGTTTTCCCTAAAAAATTATTAGCCCGCAACCCGACCCGAATAACGTTCAGGTTATTTGGGTCACGGGTTATTCTGGTCGGTCGGGTTAGTCGGGTTGGTATTTATTTGTTATTATCTTGTCCTAATTTTAAATTTATACAAATAATTCATTTTGCAAACATAATTCAATGAAAATATGTAAATAACTTATTTTTCATATATAATTTGATTAATAGGCATTGTCATAATTTGGTAAAAAGTTAAATATATCTTACATTAAATAATTAATATATATATATATATATATATATATATATATATATAAATCATTCTTATTCGGGTTATTTGGGTTGACCCGAAACCCGATTAACTTTTAAAAATATACCCGAAACCCGGCTCTATTAATAGTTCGGGTTAATCGGGTTGACCTGACTAACCCGACTAACATTTTTGACCCGACCCTATTAAGCTTATTCGGGTTTGGGTGCGGGTCGGACTCGGGTATTTTCGACACCCCTAGATGTGAGTGCCTTTGGTCACGCCTGATGACAACTACACAGCCCATGTGACCGGGGCATGACTGATGGGGTGACCGTGGGCATGAGAAGCAACGAAGTAAGAGAGAGCAGGTGATTGGAGCGTGACCAAGAGTGATAATAACACATATGAGGTGGCCGGTAATAAGTAGAGTAATAAGGGTGTGACGATTACACGTAGCCTGACTTCAATTTTGCCTGTGTGGTTAACGATTAACCAATCAAAGCCCCGTTAGCAACACCTTTGCAAGGATAGATGCGTGACCAAAAGATATTTTTTTTGAACGGCAATTTGGATCACTGACAGGTCATAAACCCACCCGATCATATCCACACCTCATAGGAGGAAACCCACCATAGGTGAGAGAAAACCCCCTAGCCTAGCATAGAACCCCTATTTTGTCCATACCAGGACTTGAACCCGTGACCTCCCCAATATTGAAGTCACATGGTACCTCCCCTCAACCGCTTGAGCTAAGGATCATTGGTGCGTGACCAAAAGATATAACTGTCATTGGTTTTTTCGAACGTGAACAAAACCTGAGACAGATTACCCCCAAATCAATTTCCGATCTCAAACTCACCACACTCTAGATTTGAACAATACTAATCGAAACACCAAATCTCATCAATGCCAATGGATCAAGCCGAGCTCAATTCCGATCAGGTATTCACGTCTCTATACCCCATCCAGAATCATCACATTCGTTTTATCCCGTTAATTAGTCGTAATCTTAGGTAGGTAGACGATATTATCATATCAATCATTGATTATTTGCTCGAAGTTGCTTCGTGATTCAGATCTTTACAAAATTTTTGAATTTCATCGAGATAACCGTATTTTATGGATAACTCGTGTGGAACGGTGAAAGACTGTTTAGATCGTGAATTTTTGCACTTGTTTGACTAGCTATCGTACGGGATCGGTTTGATGAGAAGTTGAAGTTTATATGACTATAATCTTTGACGTAGAGCGCCTGTTGTACTTTATACGACACGATTACTGGAATAGCTGTTTATTGATCAATCTGATTGGGAATTGTAATTCGAAGTTTCTTCTAACCTTATTTCTGCAAATAAGTAGATTGAATATGATTTAAAGATTTGATGTCTCTGTGTAATCAAGCATGGACCTGTAATTCTGTAACCCCGGACGAAATCTATACTTGAAAGACAATAAACCTTTTAGGATTTAAGATTGTTACACATTTATGATTCATATTCTTGTTGCATGGTTTGATAACTGATTCTAGTCCCTTTTGGGTTGAGCCTGTAGAAATTTATGTTTACTGCAGTGACATAACCCTGTGAATGGTGTCATAGTCGATGAAGAAATGGAAAAATGATCAATTAAAGGTAACTAAAGATGCATTAGGTTTATAGGTGCTAAACACATATGTCAGTTTGATAGTGTAGCAAAAGCTGGGCATGGACCAACATTTACAGATCATTCACACTTATCTTAGGCATATGGTTCATGAAATTGGAGAATAAGAACTAGAAAGTAAATTCTATTACAGAATATAAGAGGTAGTGCTGCATCTTTGCTATTAGGCTTGAACAGCCCAGCCAAATTGGGCTATGATTTTAAGTCAATTTTATGAAAACACAAGGGGTGACACAAGGTTTTCACCCTCATTTCAGCTTTCACTTGTTAACATTCTACTGTGGTGCAACTGAATTTGTGTTTCTGTAATTATTTTGAATAATACTAGAAGTATCTACATCATTCATTGCATATCGTTATGCTCTATGTTAAGGTTTTGAGGAGGGACATCCCATGGGAGACCTATATGACAACTAAGCTGATCACAGGAACAGCCCTGCAGCTGTTACGGCGATATGACAAAAAGAGTGAAAGCGAAAGGGCACCACTTCTTGAGAATGTAAGACTACATTTTTCTAAAATTATGTCTTCCTTTCCTCTGTGCTAATATAATAAACTAGAAAAGTGTACACTTATACAGTTATGCTTGTTCAATATCTCCTTTACTATTTGTGTGGACATGTGTGCAATGATACTGAAATTTGGCCTCAACAAAGCCACTCATTAAAACCATATTTCCTTTTTATGCTAATGCCAATCTTGGTTGACTTCTATATTTGTGGTTCAAGAAGTAAACTGAGTGGCCATTTTAGCATGGATGCATTGGAGCTCCAAACTTGCATCTTCTGATTAAGAACTTGAATTTGTGCAACGAATATTTGCTTTTTTATTTTCTATCTTTCTAAACTTCTGTTGCTGCGGATATTTATTCCCTTGTCTGTCTCCTTCATATAATTGAAGTTCACATCAAATTTCTGATGTCCAAAGCGGTTCCCACAGTATTGTAGCAGATCAATCTCAATTTTAGGACAAAACAACACACGTCTACTATTGCTATCATATACTATTTTATTTTTTTGGGGTCAAATATGTGAAAATAATTTATATAAATAATGGAACTATTTAGCTGTCTACTTGTGCATCTGAGTAAAATGTCTCAAGAAGGCATGTTAGCTACTTAGCTCCACTTAACTTGTTACAAAACAATGTTTATCCTAACAAACCTCCTCTTGGTATGTCTCATTTTTTAAAGTGGTGTATTCAAAGGTCTATGTTGGAGATGACTTATCAATGGATTCATAACTTATGAAAATGTTATATTGCTTGCATTTATGAGCTTCTTATTATCTATCTTGATTTCTTTGTGTAATGCTATATCCTTCGGGTCAACACTCGGGTGTGAATTTCTGACATGATATGAAAACATGACACAAACCTAATACTAAATTTACAGGTTTGGGTTTAGTATAAACATGTGCGGTTAAGCCTGTAAACATGTTTAGCGGTCGGGTTCGTGTTAACCCGGGCACCTTCGTAGGTGACCCATTTAACCCATTTATATTTATTTAATTGTTTTAAATGTGTTTTGTGCCATAAAGTTTCTTGGTTGTGTATTTAATATTAAAAGTGTATGCTAAAAAGAAAAAATTAACATGATGTTTAATAATTAACATGTCATATTTTTATGTATATTTGTATTTTTAATTATGAAATTGTATTTATAAAGCTTTAGCATCCTAAAAAATAGCAAAAAATAAAAATTTTCAAGTCACACAGGTTGTGTCAAGCCACGAACATACGTGTTGTGTTTGGGTTCATATATATCACATGATTTTCGGGTTCAAGGCTTCAAGCCGCATTCGGGTTAATGTAAAATTGTTGGGTTCATGTCGGGTTAACCCTACTCTTAACTGCTGTATAAATTTTCTTGCATCCAGTATCTTCATCTTTAATGATTGTTTTCATGATAGATGATGACATTTAGGGTAGCACTGATAACTTGTATCTTTGTCACAGGATGGTCCCTCTTATTTTCGTGTTTTTATCAACATCTTGCGTGACATACAGAAAGAGGACACTGTCGAATATGTGTTGGCTTTAATAGATGAGATGCTTACAGGTAACCAGACAACACACTTGCTCTTTGTTTTCATGTCTGTGCTATTTCATTCTTTCAATTAGTGTTTCAATCACTTGACCTATTGAGTATCCACTTTCGCAGCAAATCCCAAAAGAGCAAAGTTGTTTCATGACAAATCTCTTGAAGATGAGGATATTTATGAACCTTTCTTGAGGTTTTTCTCTTTGATACCTTTAATTTGAAACATATCTATGATGTAGACTTTTATATGAAATGTGATTGTGATTCTTGTATATGGTGCAACTTACATTTATTTATTCACAAATAGCTGAAATAATCCAAACCCTTTTGCACATCAGATTGTTATGGAAAGGTAGCTGGTTCATTCAAGAGAAGAGCTCTAAGATACTTACTTTAGTAGTGAGGTACTTAAGTCAATGCTCGTAATACATCAGGTTTTGTAGATGGTTATTTACTTATTCTAGGAGCTATTGGTTTATTTATCTGTAATTTTAGTGCTAGATCAAACAAAAATGGTCTGACTGCAATTGGAGAAGGCACAAAGAAGAAAACCACATCAAGTGATGATGTTTTAAAAGGACTGGTGGAGTGGCTTTGTATTCAGGTATGACCTGTAACTGTAATTTTTTATGCAGCTTCTATCAATAAATGTATCATCTTTTTCATGTTGCAAGTATTCTTATTCTATAAAATCTAAAAGCTTTTTGGGTAACAAGATTGCTTTTTACAGCTGAAAAAGCCCTCCCATCCAAACCGTAGCATTCCATCTTCTATTAACTGCCTAGCAACTTTGTTAAAGGAGCCTGTTGTAAGGTCCTCATTTGTTCAAGCAGATGGGGTAAAACTGCTTGTACCACTGATTTCTCCGGCATCCACTCAGCAGTCAATTCAGGTAACCTTGCCTTTCTAAATGTCTAAAAAGTTGGTTTACTGTAATTTCCTGCACACAAAATGATTGATGGAAACTATTAAGTTTTGGATTTAGGAAGAGTTGATTATAATGGCAACATGTCTTGAGTAATAGTTAAAAGGGAATGGGTCAAGTGGGTTGAATGGTTTGAAAAGTGGCTAAATTATATCTGACACACTAATCATTCATTAAAGAATAATATTTTTTTTGGTTTTGATAACCATGGGAGCCACTTATGTGGTAAACACCCGGGTCCCCTCAATACCCGACTAATCAGGGGAAATAGGTAAAGCGCAGCCGCAAGGCCCGCAAGCAACCGGGCCGGTGACCTCCAATGAAAATCGGCCTTATTAGGGATTGAACTTAACAAGACGTGTTTCGGGTTTACCTACTGTTTTGCCACCTACAGGCTACAGTGAAATCTTTTAGAAAACATGTTCCCTTTTTTTCAAGTAAAGAGTATTAGTAGTAACTTGAGCCGTTGTTAAACAGCTTCTATATGAAACATGCCTCTGTGTTTGGCTCTTGTCCTACTATGAACCCGCGATTGAGTACTTGGCTACATCTAGAGCCCTTCCACGGTTGTCGGAGGTTGTCAAAGGATCAACAAAAGAGAAGGTGTTTCCTTACCTTTCCATATATGTTTAGTTTATCTGAATATTGTTTATTGTTTATCAACTCTTATCACTTTTGGAATGTTTGCATGATCAATGATTGCTAGGTTGTGAGGTTGATAGTGTTGACTTTTAAAAACTTGCTTTCAAAAGGATCCTTTGGAGCTCAGATGATAGATCTTGGACTTCCACAAATTGTTCAAAGCTTGAAAGCACAGGCCTGGAGTGATGAGGTGAGAAATTACTTCACAGAATGAATTCATTAGCATTCTTCTTGGCATTTTAATCTTACTTCTCTAATAAATCAAGGTTTTTTAGGGACACATGGCGCATCCCTAGAGCACCTTGCACTTCTTTTCCCGCCTAAAACCTCTTATCTTATCTTACTTCGTAGTTAACTGATAAATAAAGGTTTTTAAGGATACTTGGTACATTACTAGAGCACCTTGATTTTTTTTTTCTCACCTCTCTCTCCTATAAATATATTATATATTAAATATTAAATATACTTTTAACGCGTTTTAAAATTAAAAATAAGACCTTTTAAAAATAATAAAAATATTTTAATATTAAAAACACACTTTTTTAATAAAAAAATTATTATGAAATATGGAATTTTTAAAAATAGTTTTGCAAAATGAAATATTTAAAAAAACAAACTTTGAAAAAATTAATGTTTAAAAAATAATATAATTATTTTATTTTCTAATCTATGAAATTATATTTAATCATATTTTATATTAAAAAATCTTCTTATATAATTTAAATTTTATCAATAACTATTAATTAATAATATTTTTTATTCATATCGTGTAATACACGGGATACTATCCTAGTTTATAATATATTTGACCTTTTTCTAAGGAAACTTATAAAAAGCGATATTGATTTTAACATTATACCAGCCATTGAGGTTTTTTATCTATTTGTCCAAATCTTTTATTAAATTACCCATTGTCTTTTTTTTTCTTAAATTGTCAATTCTACCATTGCACACATTCCTATAATCACAGTCGGACATTGGTCCTTGGTGAAAAACTTGTTAGGATTTGCGTCCTTTTGCACAGAAGAAAGATCTGTGCCATTTAACACAAACTGCCTAATAAGATTTTGACATGTGTCAATCTTTTTCTTGGTTTCACTGATTGGCACAAATTTTAAAGATGCTTGTGTAATATGCACATATGTTCATAATCTTGAGACATGTGTCGTATATTGATTGGATGTAATCATCTGTAAGGGTCAAATTGGTCAAATGGCTATTCTTGGGATTTTCCTTTTTATTTACCATCTATTTTATTCATGTAGGACCTCTTGGATGCTTTGAATCATCTGGAAGAGGGGCTGAAAGATAATATAAAGAAATTAAGCTCTTTTGACAAGTACAAGCAGGAAGTCCTTCTTGGTCATCTTGATTGGTCTCCAATGCATAAAGATCCTAATTTCTGGCGAGATAATATCACAAATTTTGAAGAGAATGACTTCCAGGTATTTACTAATAAGCTCCTTTCTCTTTTTAGTTATTAATCTTTGGATACTTTTGTGATGAGATTGCAAGATCTTCGGCTGTGGCACCTTAGGCAAATCCACAAAAGAGATATTGAGACATAAGGAATCCCTGACCTTAAATACCACTTAACATGTTTTGGGTGAATAAGAGAACTTGGTAGTTAAATGTGTGTGGGTGGGAGTGATTACCGAATGGGTGGTCTCCACCTGGGCAACAAAATCAAATCCGTGAGCTTGGTTGGTATCGGGCCAGATGTATAACTTTATCCTAAAACTAGTAATAGACTCTAGTTCTGCCAAACTGACGATATATGTTATTTTTGGTAGACTTTAAGGGTCCTGCTCACAATATTGGAAACATCAAGCGACCCAAGGGCGCTAGCGGTTGCTTGCTATGATCTGTCCCAGTTTATTCAGTACCATCCTGCAGGCCGTGTCATAGTCACCGACCTCAAAGCAAAAGAGCGGGTGATGAAACTGATGAACCATGAGAACGCCGAGGTCACGAAAAATGCCTTACTCTGTATCCAAAGGCTTTTCCTTGGAGCCAAGTATGCAAGCTTTTTACAGGCTTAATTAATCATGTGCCCACTGGTTTCCTTTTTGAATAAAAAAAATTAAATTACGCTTATGTTGTTTATGAAATAAATAAAATTGAGGGTTTTTCATATTTGATATTTTTTATTGTAAATTATACTTAAATCTTTCTATTTAATTTGGTATTGGATGATGCATCATATCTGGAGGATGTGACTCTGGATTTGTTGTCGTTTTTGTTTGCTTATTGATTTATTTTTTTGGTTTCTTGTGTGTCATGTGTTCATGTCACTTTATTGTTTTGTTTTATTCTCTCAAATAATTTATGTGCTGGAACAATGATTGGATGCAATAGTTTTCATAATTTTAATTATTGTAGTTTATTTGAAGTATATGCTGAGCATAATTATAAATTATATGACCATATACGGAGATAAACAAACTGAGATTAGGTTAAGGTTTGTCTCTCTCTATCTTTTATCCAGACTCTACTGAACACTGAGAATATACTTGGTAAGTTTATTTGTTTATTTATACGGAGATAAGCAGACATACAATGCAAACTCTTATTACCAGTAGGGATCTAGACTTCTAGTAAGAAAAATGTCAATATTATCCTTGTTTTAATGTGATAAACTGATTGTTTTTGAAGATATCCCATGTTCAATACGTCTTAGAACTGTGTAGTAAATGATTAACGAGTATAAACTATCCCTCACTTGGTTTAAACATAGGATGTAAGATTATAAGATAGCAATAGAATGTTATTTGGTAATATGAATAAAGAATTAAAGACGATTCGTGTCATTACATATACAATAATTAAGTTTATGATAAGATATGCTTTTAGTTTTTGGTTTCATTGAACAACATTATATGTGATTTATGTCATTATGTGTAAAAGGATGAACAAATTTTTCTTGATTATAATTTAGAGCACAAAATATTTTATATTTTAAAGATAATATTTGATTAATATAAGTATTTTTTTTTTTTTAAAAAAAAAAAAAAAAAAACCCTATCTGAAATGCAGCACTAAATAGCAAAATATTTTTAGCTTATGAATTCTAGAACAAACTAGAAGTATTATCACATGAGAAAAACATTAGATAGTGTTTTAAAATTTAAAGAAAAAGAAAGAGGAAGAAAACCGTTACGAATTAAATATTGTATTTGGAGCACAAATATTTTGTTTTAGTTATAGCTAGGTTAAATCTCGTGTCTTACACAGGGTTGAACATTAAAATATTATATACTTCGTAAGAAATTTGTTTTATAAAAAATTATTTTTTAAGAAGACTTAGTTTTTATAAAAGCTATATTTTTTCTATAAGTACACAAGTTTAAAATATTTCTTATTTTTCTTAAATTTTAAATATTAGAAAAAAAGTCATATTTTGTAAACTTTGATTGAATTGTTTTTTTTAATAAATTAATTATTTTGAATTCATTAAAAACTATTTTTTAATATGAAAAAGATATATAATAGTATTAGTCAATAGATTTTTAATTATTTTTAATATCATGTGTATTACACGGGTTGAACATTAAAATATTATATACTTTGTAAAAACTTGTTTTATAAAAAATTATTTTTTAGGAAGACTTAGTTTTTATAAAAGTTATTTTTAGTACACAAGTTTAAAATATTTCTTATTTTTTTAAATTTTAAATATTAGAAAAAAAGTCATATTTTGTAAACTTTTATTGAATTGTGTTTTTTAATAAATTAATTATTTTGAATTCATTAAAAACTTTGTTTTAATATGAAAAAGATATATAATAGTATTAGTCATTAGATTTTTAATTATTTAATATATAAAGATTAATTATCATTTAATATGTGAGAGAAATAATTGTAAATATAAAAAAGTGACATGTGTCACTAATAGTATAAGAATTTGACACATGTCATAGAAGTCTAGCATATTGACATGTGGCAAAAATTATGTTTGTTTATTAGTATAAAAAGACTTATGGTATAAAAATTATTTTTTAAGAAGACTTAGTTTTTATAAAAGTTATTTTTTTATATAAGTACACAAGTTAAAGATAATTCTTTTTTTTTAATTTTAAATATTAGAAAAAAAACCATATTTTGTAAACTTTTATTGAATTGTATTTTTTAATAAATTAATTATTTTGAATTCATTAAAAACTATTTTTTAATATGAAAAAGATATATAATAGTATTAGTCATTAGATTTTTAATTATTTAAATAAAGATTAATTATCATTTAATATGTGAGAGAAATAATTGTAAATATAAAGAAGTGACATGTGTCACTAATGGTATAAGAATTTGTCACATGACATAAAAGTCTAGCATATTGATATGTGCCAAAAATTAAGTTTGTTTATTAATTAGTATAGAAAGATCTTTAATAGTTAATATAAATAACTTATTAGAACCCTATTTGAAATGCAACACTGAATAACAATTATCATAGATTATGAATTCTAGAACAAACTAAGAAGTATAACCGTATGAGTCTATGAAATAAACAAACTATTCTCAAATTATTTAGTTTCCATCGAAACTAGTAACTTAATGATGGATATGATCGGGTTATACTGCTAGTGGTACGATAATACTTTAATAATCCGTCAGTAATCCTAAAAATTAGTTGTTCAAAAAAAATATTGTTTTAAAATAGAAAAATAAAAATAAAAATAAACTAATCAGTGTGACTTGGTGATAACAAATATATTGAATCACTTATGATATATTCGTCAAACATCGTAAGTATTGTTGCACATCTATCTTATATAATAAATGAAGGTTTTTTTGTCACATGTCATGCAATGAGGCATGTTTTGATTCATTTTCCCGCCTTGAGCATTAATTCATTTGTTAACAATTCTTTATTAATACTAATAATTAACAAATTTGATCAATTATTATAGTAATTTATTTTCTTAAAAAAAATCCAAATATTCATTCTAACTTTTTATATGTATTAAATTTAATTGCAATACAAGTTTATTATAATACGACAACAAAAAATATTTATATGATAATTTATATTATAATTGAATTAATATTGATAACATAAGAACGTTATACATAGTTAAATACAATATATTTAATAATTAACTTAACAAATTTACTATCGTCACTTTAAAGTTTAATTTTTAATGATTTATTTAATGACTTTAAGTATTAGCGATTTAAATTGTATTTTATTCAACTTATGTAATATATATGTTCATTTAACTATTGCAATACATATCCTTTTTGAAAACATAATTTTTTTATTGTAAATTATATAACATTTTATTTATTCAACCCGTGTAACACTCAGGATTTAACCTAGTTGTACTTATATATAATCTTCACATTGATCCAACTGAGTTTTGTAACACCCGTGTAGATTGTTCATAAGCTCGTGGGCATCTAATTAAGTCATCACATAACAATTAATCAATCAAATTAATTACACAAAAATCATGCTCATTATGAGCTAGTTACATCAATTACACAAAAGATTTAGCTAAATTAACTAAACTCTAGTCTTCAGAATTTCAGTTATTTTAGTTAAGTTCAAGACCCTAAGTGATGATGTCCAAAAGATTGTAGAGCTATCATGCTCTACCTACTTCTCCTCGTTTCCTGAAGCATGTAGAAAATCAAGTGTCAACTACGAAGTAGTTGGTGAGAAATCATAAGTTTTTATGTATTAAAAATGTTTATAAAATGTTTATGAAAGTTTATAAATGGGTTTATAAAAGTTTATAATTTCTCCGAGAGAATCCACATGTGCACCTGCAATATAACCCAACACTGCCAAGATCCAACAAAACACAACATCCAAACAATCCAAGTAATCACATACACAACAATCACAACTAATTATCCACATAAGTTCAACCAATCACATCAATTCAATAAGCATCAATCATCATAATCATATTAATATAAGTTACCGTAGAGGACCTCAGTCAACTCAATCAACGGCGGAATCATCACGGAGGACCGCAGTCAACTCAACCAACGATATTCCTATAAGTGTCTTCGTGCACTGTGGAGGACCGCAGTCAACTCAACCAACAGTGGAATCACTGAGGAGGACGTTAGTCAACTCACCAACAGTAACTCAATCATCGCGGAGGACCTAAGTCAACTCAACCAACAATGACTCACAGATAAGTAATAATCCATTTCAATCCATAATCAATAATAATAATCCATTAATATGAATATCATATTGATAATCCAGGTGTCAACCATGTGTTATCAAAATAATATTTAAATTGGTATACATGTTCCACCTCCGACTTTAAAAACAAAATGGTTTTAAAAGGAGGTTATGAGAACTCACCTGAGTCCTTAGATTCAGTGTTGTTGTAATATGTGCGCTCGCATAGGAGAAATCAAAAACAAATCAACACCCTGTAATTATCGTGTGTTTCATATTCATAAGTATATTCGTTTCATTTCAAGTTAAGGTCCATTTTAAATCCTTAAGTTGTTTAGTTACTTAGTATATTTATTCTAAGTTAACTTGTAACACCTAAGGCTTATCGATGATCATCATGAAAGCGTATCTTTAAACCCGTTAGTTTTAATTATCCATTACATGATATTTTTTTTAAGGATTTCATCAAAGATATACAAGTTGTAAGGATATCAACCTTATATACCTATGTACCCCTTTTTTTATACATACATGCACGAGTAATTTACATCAACCACCACAATCTAATTTTATAATAAATCAAATTTTTAGGTTAAGAGAATGATTCTTAAGTCATTTATTTTTGAATGTTAAAGTCATATAGAATTTCCAAATTCACCACTTAGGTTTATTGAGAAAAAAGGTGGTGGTTCTTTATTTTATGCATGCATGAATATATATAACCACTATAATCCTTGATTTACTCTTGATCTTAGTTCAACATTTTCGGTTTTGTTAAACATGGTTCCAGCGAACCTTAGACCTGATTGCCTCCTAGGTTTCGGCCAAAAAGGAGGTCTGGCTAAATCCTAGGTTCGTCCGATTATAGGTTCTGCATGGCTAGAAGGTTCGCTGCCTTTAAACCCTTTCTTCCCAAGGTTCGGTCAAGACTATTGGTTCGTAGCAGTAAGTAGGTTCGCTGCTACATCCTTATGGTTCGGCCAAGCCAAAGAGAGGTTTGACTATAGCTGGGTTACACTAGGGTTCATCCAGGGAGGAAGGTTCAGCTCTTAAAGGTTCGGTTATGGTGAGATGCTAAGGTTCGTGGAGCTGTGCATGGGTTCGCCATCACCAAGGTTCTGCCAGGCTAAGATGCTAGGGTTCGTGAGTCCCATGGGGTTCGGTTAAGTCACCGGAACACCCAAGGTTCGGCTAGGGTTCGTGAGGCATCACCATGAGGTGGCCGGTTTAGGTTCAGCCGAACTACACAGGTTCGTCGACCTGTGCACACCCTCACGAGCTGAACCATGTTCATCATCCTCATCATCATGTTCCTGAACTTGCAGGCACGTTCATGGCCTCCTTAGGTCCACTACTAGTCTGATTAACAAGCATAAGGCTCTAAAATCGTTTAAGAATTTGTAGCCATAAACACCTTAGGTTTTTGTTAGTAAACACCGAAAATAAACATCTAGGTTTACCTCATAATGTCGATCAAAAGTTAGTTTTCTTCGTATCCTCTCGTTCTCCTCGATCACACGAACGCGTAGGCTCCAAGATCTTGCAATTCCGTTGAGAGACGAGGAAGAAAATCTAGAGAGAAGGTAGAGAGAGAAATAGGTGACGAACCTTGTGTTTAGAGAGAGAAAGTTAGTGAAAAATGAGAAGGAATGAGTGGTTTCCAATATCTATACCCCCCCATCTTTCCCGTGTGCTCGGTCTCGCTTATTTCGCGTGTAACGATCATTAAACGTTAGGTTTTTCTCGGAAATATATTTAAGACATCACATGTTTAATTATTCGTGTTTCGTTAAATAAAATAATTTTAAATACAATTGTTTCGTAAAACGATTTCATTTGATTTCATTTAAATTATTTATTTAATAAAATAATTTGCTCAGATACGTTTTAGGTTGTGATTTCTAATAAACGTTTTAATTTCCTTTTTCTTATTTTAATATCATTAGATATTAGTTTGGCATCTCGTCGAAACGTGTTACTTACATACGCATTCGTAAAGATCGTCACCTTTCCGAATCCAGCGCTCGTGTCGTATTTTGATTCGATTTACGATTTGTGGAATATCATCTCAAAATATTATTCCTAACAATTATATTCGTGTGAATCGTCACCCACGTGAATACATTATTAAGTTAATATTTCTGAATTAATATTCACGTTTAAGTTATATTCGTAACCTCACCATCGCGTAATCATTTCTAATATCATTTTCATTATCTTATTATCTTTAATATTGTAATTTCCCAATCCAATCCCACTAAACCATATCACTGACACACCCATGACAGACCGAAATATGCTTATGTATAGGGCATATGTAGGGGTAGGTCGCAACCTCCCCAGTCACCGTCCCACCGCTATTTCGATAAACCATGACCATGTGTTCTTGACTATGTTTAGTAACCTCACCATCGCGTAATCATTTCTAATATCATTTTCATTATCTTATTATCTTTAATATTGTAATTTCCCAATCCAATCCCACTAAACCATATCACTGACACACCCATGACAGACCGAAATATGCTTATGTATAGGGCATATGTAGGGGTAGGTCGCAACCTCCCCAGTCACCGTCCCACCGCTATTTCGATAAACCATGACCATGTGTTCTTGACTATGTTTAGTAACCAAACAATAACAAACTCCTAATTCCTTTCCATTCCAAACCACAATCTCTAATCTGTGAATTCAACTGCGATAAACTCTCTGATTCTGTTTAGTTGTGTTTCAACTAAACTTCCCATGGTTTATGCATATAATAATATTTTCTCAATATGTATACCAATATCAGTAATAACATCCAATAATTCATCATCATTAATAATTATCATATCATGTCGTAACAGTACAAACAGTTCTGTAATGTTCTTGCCTGAATTACAGTGATGTTACAAGTTTGACCTTTGGCTTTCATTGAAGGCCTTAGAACTTATACTAATTAGTGCAATTAATTGAGCTTCATCTATACATACATAAAGACCCTGAATTGGTTAGTGTAATTAACACTTAGGTGATGATCTACATAGGCAGTTTGTCTTCACACATTAGTCTTTTTATGTGATTAGTGTAATATTTATGGTCAGTTTATAAAATAATTAAACAAGTCAGTTTCCTTAACTTTGAGTTAAAACCACCTCTAAAGGGTTAATGCCACCAAACACTTGGGCAAATCAAGTTTCACTACCTTATAACACATGATTGTATAAAATACATGGTATAGGACAAACTTACGTGGAGAATATATCAGGCAATCTTTACTCATAACAAGATAAATAGGTAGATTTAGGTAAACAATTATTGTATTTTTGTTTGAAATAGATAGTAGCATTATGTCATAGAATGAGTTGAGATGGGTAACACCTTAAAACAATTTATGTAAAGTAAAAACTATGTGAATAATAGATTCAAACGAGTAAGAGATAAGAATGATGTATAATATATATGACAAGAAAATTATTAAAAAGTATTCAAACAAACTATCTATCTAGTTACAACTCGTTGTAACATGAAATAAATTGATGTATTTAAAAAACAACTTATGTGGACCCAAACTGTTTGCTTAAAATTTATGCTAACTCACACTCATCCTAACTTGTTACCCAGTCCAATCCTACCTGCCCATTTTACCAATCATAGTGAAGAAGAATGGGACAAATGACTCCATAGTGTTTGGTTATTTATATGAAAACCCTTCTTTAGAGGCACTTTTTTTTAATCAAATTGCAAGAGTTCAAAGCTTACTTTTAATGATTCTTCAATTTTTGTGTCTTTACTTTTTAAAAGTACAAGGTGTGTATCAACTATGTAGATTTTGTTTTTCTTTTTTAACCTTAGCTACATGGCTGAAGTAAATTTTCATGTTTTGATTAAATTTATTGAAATGAAAAAAAAAGTTATAAACTTCGATCTTCATAAGAATTCAACCACACTTTGTGACAAACTAGACAAGGCTTATCGGGTGGAAAATAGAGGAATCATTAGCAGGTACTTCAAGAATTGCCCGATATTCCAAAGCCAACATATGTTGCCCTAGTATGTCAATGGGGACAACTCTTAGTAAATCCTAAACATGAGGGGCCTGGAGGCATTTCAACACTGTTTTTTGTCGAGGGTATAGATTGAAATTCACTCCCAAATTATGAACGATTCCACTAAATAAGACACTCGTCAAGACATGTTGAGCTTTAGGGGGCGATATCCTCATTAGTGAAATCGCTAAGATCGAAATCGGGAAGGGACATGTGCAAACGATCCATAACACACCTATAATTAGAGTATCACATCCATACATCAATCTTGAAGGATGTGATCCTGCAAACTCCATGATCGCGCCCTTGAGGCCACAAAAGCATATAGAAAAACATTCTCAGCTGAACCCAACCCCCCAAGGGAGTGATGTCAACCTCCACTGAAAATCTTCAAAAAAAAGGACCTCCACAAACTACAATATTCTCGACCGCCTTTCGGAGCCCCTTCACTTGATTTAGTTCCTTTTTTTTTTGAACGGCTAACATTTCTCTCCACATAAATTACACCAATATTACACCTTCACATGGGATTGAACCCGTGACCTCTCATTCTAAGAGGCAAGCCTCTACCAAGTGGGCTAGTCTTACATTGGCACTTGATTTAGTTACTACATTGTTAGTTATGTTAGTGATCGACCCGACCCAATGTAACTCAATAATTTTGTAAATCGAGTTGATAGGCACTCGAACACCAAATCTTATTGAACCCAGGGGAAAAAAATCTTGAGTGACTCGGTGTAATTATAATCTTAGTTGCAATCTAAATCTTTAGTACCAATGAACAAACATTAGTGTAGTACAATAATTATAACTCTAATTTTGTCCAATGTTTGTTATCACCAACTTCTGACAAATATAACAGAGACTAACAATATTCATATGCGTAAATGTGCATGCTACGATACAATAAAGACAAGTAATTTTGGCTATGTTTACATTAAAAAGATAGAACAACGTTATGACAAGATAGGGATATAACATGCTAAAGATATAATTATGACAAGATGAATATTATACAATGTTAGAACATAATAAAGATTATAATAAAACGTGCATGATTTAAACAAATAAGGTTTATACGAACACATTAAAAATCCTTAATTATGATTGCTTAGCTTTATTGCTAACTGTTTAAATTTTGAACTTCAATGTGTACATTCTCCATGTGTAGCATATATTGGAGGACTTGTGAGATTCAATAGATAAAATATCTTACAGACTCCAAGTTTTAGTTCTGTATGACTTGATTGCTTTAGTCTCAACTAGGCCTGTAAACGAACCGAATAGTTCATGAACTATTTGTAAACTATTCGGCGGGAAATTCGTTTATTTAATAAATGAACGAACACGAACATAAAATTTATGTTCGTTTAATTAAATGAACGAACATGAACACACCTAGTGCTCATTTATTTATGTTAACGGACTGTTCGGTTATGTTCGTTTATTGGTGTTCCTTAATGTTCGTTTATGTTTGTTAACTATGTAATGTTAGTTTATGTTCGGTTAAGTATCTAATTTACGAATGATCGATATGTATTTACATTTAAGAGACTTGTCGTTTGTGTTCGTTAATACTTTTTCAATTATGTTCGTTTATGTTTGTTCAATAGTGTTCATGTTCGTTTATGATTGTTCCCTAGTGTTAAATAATGTTCATTTATATTTGTTCGTTTGTGTTTATTTATGTTCATGAACAGTTCGTTTAATTTATTAATGAATGAACACGAACATATTCATTTTCTTAATAAACGAACACGAACACAAAATTCATGTTCGTAATGTGTTCGTGTTTGTGTTCGGTTAAATTTAAATGAACGAACACGAACATGCCTATTTTCGTTCGTTCGATTCGTGGCCCAGGGAAGGGGCAAGCCGGACCTCAGTCCCGGGCCTTTTTTTAGAGGGCATAAAATTTTTGATATATATGTATGTATAAAGATTCATTCAAATGAAAACTAACAAGTTGTAGAACGAAAAAAAATAACCGTATGTAAACACATGATTTAATGGATGCAAAAGGTAATTTCTTTAATGTATAGAAAGTTACTTTCATGCCCTTAAAACTAGGGGTATTCATCGGTTTGGTTAATTGTTTATTTGGTTTAATCGATTTTCATTTTTTTCCTATCCAAAAACCGAACAGAATTTGAGAAGCGGTTTGGTTCGGTTTCGGTCAAAACCGATGATGAAAAGCCAAATAAACCGATTATAAATCGAATTCAATCGAATAAACCGATTAAAAATTAAATAAACCATTTAAAAGCAGAATAAACCGATCAGAATAAATCAAATTCAACCTTACATATTATTAACAAGATAACTGATTTAAATCTTAATTCGGTTTAATCGGTTAACCAACAAACCAAATTAAAAAAAAATGGAACCGTCAACCGAACCGAAAACCGATTTCAGAATTCAGTTCAATTTTTTTTTCAGTTACGAATTAAGTTCAATTTTCTGTATTAAACGATTTTCGTTTTTTTAACACTCCACTTTAATATTTGAATTCGTTAAGGGTTTTTTTCCGGTATGTGTGTATGGATGTTTAATTGAAAACTAATATTAGTTAATAACCATAAAAACTATTTATAAATACAAATTTTTTACTTTAAAATTTCACTTGAACCAATTGGAAACCACATATCATGGTTTCCTTGTCCTAACAGAAGCAACCATAACCGAAAAACTAGACCCTGTTGGGCTTGAAGATTCTTGATTGATCTCGTTTAAGCAAAGGTTGGACAGCGCAAAGTTTGTGTCCTGTTACTAGTAGGGTTGCACAAATTGGTTTTTTTACCAAACTGGTTCGGTTTAGGAACCGGTCCGGTTTGGTCTACGGATGGTCAAAACTGGTTTGGATGAAAACCGGTTCGGTTTGGAAAGCAGTTTGGAAGATGAGGATGTCAAACCTATAGGAACCGGTTTGGATAGGTTTGAAACCGGTTTGAAGGGGTTGAAACCGGTTTGGAGGGGTTTGAAACCAGTTTGGGTCGGTTCAAGAACCGGTTTAAAGGTAAGATCCCGAACCTACGCCAAACCGTCGGTTCGGACCAGTTTGGGAACAGGTTTGGATGGAACCGGTTTGAGAACTATGAAATACCCGTTTGTAAACCCAAACCGGTTTTTTTTTCACCTCTACTTATTAGAATTAGATTAGATTGATTATGTCTAAGTTAGGCCGATAATTTATAGAGAACCACCCAAGATATCAGTGCCTATATAGGCGAGATTTTGTATGAGAGATTGGGTTTAGGGATAAACAGGCACCCACTGTGCTAGATAATTGTCAACCTTTTTTCAAGTGTGATTTCTATGTTATGAACGATTCATCAGGATACAGGTCAATGCTGCCGGGTTATTGTGAACCGTAGATCATTGACATTGTTCAGTTGAACAATCATTAAGTTCATGTCTATTTTATTGACATATTTGTTCACTTCTTCTAGATCCTATTGTTTCGTTTAGTCATTTTATCATGGCAGAAGACGGAAAGATTCAAACTAAGAAGTTTGATGGAAAAAATTTTGGTTGGTGAAAAAATCAAATAAAAAATTTGTTGGTTCAAAAAGAATTGGGGAGCTACTTAATACAAAGACAAGAAATTAAAGTTAAGTAACATTGTAGAACTAACAAAGGTCAATTAGTATAAAATTCAATGAGAAGGTTTAGACTATACTATTGTTATCTTCACTGTCTAATAGTTGGTTAGGAACACCAGTTCTACTAGCATTTTCCCTTTGGATGGGCTTCGAGATGTAGGGATACGATCAATATCAAATTGGCATCGTACGAAAAGTATTGATACCTAAAACATGAAAATATGAATACGGGTACCAATTTTGTTGGTTCGGTACTCATCGCTATTTGTACCATTAAAAATACATAAAATATCTAAACAGATGGGTATTAATACCAAAAACATGAAAATATAATATCAATATTGATAGTGATAATGTTCTGTTGGCACCGATACTCAGTTAGAAATGTTCATCCTATCAGGATGTTATTCTGGGTGAATACGCCAAACAAAGAAATTCAGGTGTGTCATTGTGTGAATTAATGTTTTAGGATCCGACAATTCGTGTCGGTGTGAACCGATAGGTGTAGAGAACAACTCAAGGACAGACTTATCCATGTCTAATGTGTTACAGATAGGCCTGTAAATGAACTGAACGTTCAGTGAACCGTTCGTTGTTCGTTCAATAAAAAGTTCGTTCATGTTCGTTTATTTAGTAAATAAACGAACATGAACAAATTTTTTTGTTCATTTAACTAAACGAACGAACATGAACACGTGTCTCGTTCGTTCATTTACGTTCGTGAACGTTCGTTTATATCCGTTCAGTTACGTTCGTTCGTTTATGTTCGTTTATTTATTCTCACTTATGTTCGTTTATTTATGTTCGTTTAGGATCGTTTATTTATGTTCGTTTAGAATCGTTTATTATGTTAGTTTGTTTAAATTTTATTAAAAAATAAGTGATATATTAAATGGAAGATATCATGTTCGTTTATTTAGCTATGTTTCTTCAACTATGCTTGTTTGTGTTTCTTTAATTATGTTCGTATATGTTTGTTCAGTTAGGTTCATTTATGTTTGCTTACTTATGTTCGTTTATGTTCGTGAACTGTTCGTTTATATTATAAACGAACGAACATGAACGAACACGAACACACAAAGTTTCTTAACGAACGAACATGAACAAGAAACCTTCGTTCGTTTAAATGTTCGTGTTCGATCGTTTGTTCGGTTAAAGTTAAACGAACGAACATGAACATGCATTGTTCGTGTTCGTTCGGTTCATTTACAGGCCTAGTTACAGATTGGGAGAGCTTTAACATGTCTTCACGTTAACTAGTGAGAAGGTTGATTCATTCAGTCAACAAGGAATATTACCATTCGTACAAGTGTTCATAGCGAATGTCAGTTTGAGGATTATAAATCCTTCAAGGAGGAGACTGTTAGATTTTCTTTTAGTCTTGATTGGGCTTGTTTAAGATATGATTGGTTTGAGCCCATATGTAGATCACAAAGGATGTCAACGGTCGGTCCTAGAGTTGGGTAAGCCGGGGTCTTTTGGAACCGATTCCGGTTTCAGAACGAGTTCCGGTTTCAAACAGTTCCATTTCCGGTTTTTGACCAGTTTCAACCGGTCTTTTGCCGGTTCCGGTTCGGTTTTGCAGGTAAATGTGGAACTGATTCCACTTTTTCTGATTCCGGTTCAGGTTGGCAGTTTCGGGTTTTTTTGCCCACCTCTAGTCAATCCTAATATTTTATTATTAACTCATTTGTCTTTTCTTGTTTACTAAACTAGAAATCTAATTGTATCTCTATTTAAACACATATTGTACTCGTTATTTCTCATCACAAGCGAGGGATATACGGGCTCGAACAATAGTAATAGTAATAATGATGAGGCAATCAAAGTTCAAACTAATAATAAAGACACGTAACTAATTTTAAAAACAAAATGTTTTTAATTGGGTCCACTCCATCATTAAAATTTAATTTTTTGTAAGGTTTGATTAACATTTAAATCATTTTCTAAAAGCTTATATTTAATTGGTATCGAAATTCTTAAGAATTCTTGACAAGGCTTCTAAGATGCACTGAATTATATAACACCTTTTCTTTTTAATAGATTTGTATTAGTATCATACTATCATAGTTTAAAACACAATAAAAGTGAAAAGTCATATGTGTGTCACGTGATGAAAGTGACACAATGTGTAAAAGATGATAAAGCATTTAAAGACTTCAACGGCCACGAGAAGAAACTAAGGTCGTGCAATCAATTTTAATATTAACTACGTTTATTTATCTGAGCGTTGTGTCGGGTTATCATAGTATACTCTTGAGAACGTGTATTATGTACTATTTGCAGAAGTGTAAGTTACATAGCAATCGAATCTCTCATCACGAACTGTGTATAATTTTTTTATAAAATCATAAAATTGTACAAAATCCTTACAAATATGTTATGGAAATTATAAAAAAATTACTCACAAAATACTTTTTACCCTCAACCAATCGTTTGAATTAAAACAAAAACACAAATTTCTAAGTAAATCTCTCAAATTTAATAAAAACCCAAATGTTTAAGCAAATCTCTCAAATTTAATACACTCATCTCTGTTTACTACTTTTCAAAGTAAAAAAAAAAAAAAAAAAAAAAAAAAAAAAAAAAAAAACTTCTAGTGGTCCAAGCCAAAATTATCAAAATATAACTACATGGATCATACACTTATGCATTACTATGCATTTTGCTATGCATCATTATTGTATATAATATTGACGGTGAAGTTTAGTCATATGACAAAGTCATAAGGTTAACCATCTGTTATGGTTTGTTTTCGATTAAATACAGTTTAAGTATAAAATAAAAGAAAGCTAACCAAGTTAAAGCTTTTAGATAAAGTTCATGAATAAGAGATATATTGAATATGAAAATCTAAATAAAACTCGTATGACTTTGAAATGACTGATAGTAACTAAATAAAAAAATCAAGTTAATCCTAACTTATCTCGTGATATGTAACTTATGACTCACCTTTTATATTGATTTGTACCAAAACTTTTTAAAAACGCACACACATACAAAAATAAAAACAAATAAATATATAATAATCGGCTTGATTTGTTTAAAGTCGATTAATATCTTGGCTTAACTATAGCCATGACCTAATGGATCGGTTAATGTCTTAGTTTAACCGTGTTATTTATATAACTTTTATTAAACTAAAATAACATATTATGAAATCATAAGGAAAAAATAGATACATAACTTTCATATGGATGTTATACGATCTTTTTAGACGTTTTCACTTAAAATTTAATCTAAAACATTATTTAAAAAATGTGGGTAACAAAATTTAAAAAACTGTTATTTCAGGTAACAAAAAAACTATTCATTTTATGGTTTTTTCATTCGATTTACACAATGCAAATAATTGCTTTATAATAAAAAAAATGCTAAATGTCACCATTAGGCGCTCCTTACCGACCGGTCCCACGGCCAACATGAGAGAGGTAAATCGCGTGACCTAGGAAAAATTGGGTGGTGTCAGGCTTTGAACCCTAGACCTCCATTATATATTCTCACCTCCTTACCACTAGACCACCATCAAGCGGACAACTGCTTTATAATAGGCAATAAATAATTCATGAGGAATGATCAATTATGAAGGAACTTTTGGTTAAGAAAAATGAAATAAAAAAAAAATTGACATGTGACATGCTAAAAAATGATGGCTAATTTAGGTATAATATCTTTTTTTATTAAGTTTTTATTTTCTTATGTATTTTTTTGTACTGGATTTTTGTTTTTTTATACTGGATTTTTATTCTTTTGTAATCCCTAGGATTTTCGATTTTCATTCAAGCTTTGTAATCATATCATATTCGAAATAAATAAAAGTTTGGGATATTCTATAAACATTTAACTCATGAATTTGTAGTTAATTAAATGTTTATTAATAAAGCAATACTAACAAATATAATACAATATATAATCGAAGTCTTTATAAATTCATTTTTTTAAAAGATTACAATTTTTATAAGTCGTAATAGATTATAATAAAATAAAAACATTTTATTAGTAAATAACTTATTTTTAGAGTTCTAAAAATATATACAATATGTACATACATAATAAAATAATAATAACAAAATACATAAACTAAGCTTTTATAAAATTTCATTTTTATAAAAGAAATTATCATTATAAAACTTAAAAGCATTTTTATTTTGTAAATAACATGTTCTTAAAGTTATAAAATATATATATACATAAATAATATGTATATACTTAATAATAATAATAATAATAATAATAATAATAATAAAAACAATGATAACAAGAACAATAAAGACATTATATTTATAAAAAGGATTTTTATAAAATTATATGTCATAAACAAATTTATAAAGTCTAAGTTATTTTATAAAACTTGAATTACAAATTGGGTATTTAACTAGAGGGACTGAAAATGAATTTCTTAAAACTAGGATTTGTGAGGGAAGAAGTTTTAAATTCAAAACTGAAAATCACATAACCAGGAGGGACTAAAACTGTAATTATCCCAAACCTTCCATCCTCTATACCCGGTTTCCCCAAATGGGTACCCGTCGACCCCATCCCGACCCGAGACAGAATCCACGCGAATTCTAGCTTGTTACAGCAAATCAAACTCAGTTTTAGAAAGGATTCGAAGCGCGTAATCATCTTAATATCGAATCAAACATAATCAATCGCGAATCATCTGTTAATGGCCTTCCAAAAATCTCATATCCGAACCAAAAATAGGACTCCCACTAAATGCTTATAAAACCCAGATCAAATCACACCATCCTCACCCTTTGCCAATCTCGATTGAGTCTGCACAAGAAAAACGAGCACACAACATCATTCGATCGCAATTCAGAACCAAGTCTCGGCCGAACACTCTGCTTAATCGAACTCCACTCAAACAGATACCAAACCAGGTAATCTTTATGTCAATCTACTCGAAATTCACTAGGGATTGAAAGCCCCGTGATTACAGAGGCTATTGATCCTCAAATCAAGCGAATTCAGATCAAATTAGGATTAGGGTTCTTATGGATTTAGGATGCATTCGTGAACATGAATAAGATCAAGTGAAAACATAAACATTGGAATATTAAACCCCCAGCCCAGCGGTTATGACTGTCGGCTGAGGGTTAACAGGTCTCGGGTTCGAACCCTTGGCCATACCAAGATCCGATTTTTTTTTTATTTTCCATCCATTTAACTCATTTTTTTTATAAAAATATTTTCAAAAATCCCAGAACTCATTTTCTAAGGGTTGTAGAAATTCTGGTTTACAATAACCAATCTTTATTATTTATATAATTAAAAACAAACTTAATAATTGATTGTGGTATTTAATTTCTAATATAAAAGAATTAATTTTTTTATTCCAAAACATTATGTTTAAAATCAAATATTTTCAAATAAAATTTAATTATTTTATTTTATTTATTTATTTACTTAAAGGTATTTAATTTAAATAAAAAGGTTTAAATAAGATTTAAATTAAATGCTTATCAAATTTGATGAAAGATTTTAATTCAAAATTATTTAGCAACTTCCGTTCAAAAATAATTAGTTGTTTATTTATTTATTATTATTATTTTATACAATTCACAATAAATATATGTTTTATTATAAACATATTACAATGATTTAAATTAGTAAAGACTAAATATCTTTTCAATCAATGAAATAA
Source organism: Mikania micrantha (assembly GCA_009363875.1). Taxonomy (NCBI): domain Eukaryota; kingdom Viridiplantae; phylum Streptophyta; class Magnoliopsida; order Asterales; family Asteraceae; genus Mikania; species Mikania micrantha. The sequence goes on along the minus strand of CM018687.1, from coordinate 49,855,532 downwards.
TTGTCTTAATCAATATAATTCAAATAATGATTTAAGTTTATAAAGTTTTAAAAGGTTAACTAACTTTTATAAAACTTAAAAATTCAAACATGCAAGTCTTTAAATACAAATGGATGGAAATTGATCCAAGTAGTCTACTTAGAAATTCAATTCTAAAATAATAAATAAAAATAATATTTAATATTCTATTTTTATTTATTAAAATAATATTATTAAATATTCTTAAACAATTAGTCAAGCCATACAAATAATATTGATTAAATAAAAAGAATATCTTTGATATTCTATTTTATTTAAGTCAATATTAAGTCTAGTTTATTCATACAAATAATATTGATAAATAAAAAGAATACATTTGATAATATATTTTATTAATTAATATTATAAGATTACTTATTCTAAGTAACCATTCAAAACATAGTTTCATTCAAACTAGGACTTCCATTACGATTGCCATAGTTTCTACGATTCTTGAACTTAAACTATAGGATTGCTAAGACTTGAATTACTCAAATTATAGGTGAGTATATTGCCTTACTTCCTCATTGTTTAATCAAGGATTTGGGAACTAGCTTAAGCATCCTAACATGTGAGTTTTCTTCACACTCTCTTTTACTTCTTGTTTTTGGGATGTTACACATATCATATTCAATCTACTATTCATTCTATTATTCAATTCAAACTTATGATGCAAGCTTTAGACTTATTTAGTTTTATGTGTTAGATGCTAAGTTTATACAATGTGTTGATTCTATATGTGTTGCCAGTCAAGCAAATTAGTACTTAGTAGCCTAGGGTGGTTAGATACTATCCTCGCAACGGCTTTGGCCTTTATGTGAAAAAGGTGAAAAGTTCATTGGCAAACTAGTTGAATTACAAATGATAATTATTGTATTGTTATACTTGAATTATTATGTAAGGATACTTGTTTGGACACAAGCATTTGTTATTCATATATTCATTCAATTATTCAAACTTGTATTATGCTATGCCTTTGATACATATTCTAATTAAGTTTTAGTTTGCATCCTTTTATCCTTAGTATTTAAACTTAGTGTGTAAACTCACTAACTATGCAAATAGTTGACAAAATTTATTTTACATGTGTGACAGGTTAAGGGAGAAGGATTCAAGACATAAGATAGGTCTAGAGACCTAGTTTAATTTATTTTATCAAATGTTTAGACTTTTGGTTTATTGTAATGTTTGATTTGAATTTGAACTATTGTAATGACTTTGAATGTTTGGTTATTGAATGAATGTTTGATTTGAATTAAATACAATTGTTTAATTATTGAAACTTACACATAGCACCATGAGTAATGAGCAATCTAACTCGCATCCCAACGTATTCCGCCGTTGGTTGGGGTGTGACATCCTTTTGTACTGGATTTTTGATTTTTTGTATTAGATTTTTTTATTTTATATACTTAATTTTCTGTTATTTTTTGCGTCGTATTTTCTTTGTACTAGGTTTCTATTTTTTATGTTTTTAGTATGTAATATGTCAAACTCTTTTTGATATTTACTTTTGTGCAAAAATTCAATCTTATTTGATCCAACCCTAATAATTTATATGTTTGATTTAACCTTTTTTTTATCCTTGTAAAAGTTAACGGCTTAGAAGTTAGAAGGAAAACATAATTTGAGAGTGGGTTCCATACACTTTATAACGTAGAGTATAAACACTTGGTGTAAGTAATTACTTTGCATGATTGAAATGTAAATCATCCAAAGAAAGTAAGAAAGTTCCTAGAAGTTGGATCCTTTGGATTTATTAGTAGACAGAGTGAAAACAAATTTAAAGGGTCAAAAATAACGGAAGCATAAAAAAAGTAGTTAAATTCATGAACGTAATTAAGTTTGTCAATTGTTTTAATTAAGCCTTTGGTTGTTTGGTTCTTTATTTATTTTTCATTCAATCACAACATGAGTAGGCCTAATGATCTTTTGGTGCTTGAAATCATTCTCGTTAGGTTTTTGGTCTCTTCGAAATCGGAGTAGAGGTTGATAGAAATTTGAGGGTTTGATATACATTTGGAGCGTAAAATTAGATGGTAAAGTTATAGCTGACAATAATGTTCGTATTGATGAATATGAAACTCAGAGTTTTAAAAGGAAATAATCTACATTACATAATGAAAAGAAATGTTAATTTACTAAATATCCTTTTGAATAAAAATAAATGAATAAAAATATATGAATGTGAAAGAAATTATTTGATTTGTTAAATAAGTTTTTTAAAGTTTTTTTATTAAATTAGAGGATTTGCATAAAAGGAATAAAGATGACTCCAATAACACATCCTTATTTGCACGCTTTGCAAAAAAACATACTCAAATAATTCATGTTTAATTTAATAAAAGACTCCAGCTCATATTTCATTCTTTAGAGTAATTAAATTCTCGTGTCAAATACTCAAATGTATTTTATTTTGCCCGAAAGGCTGCATGCAAAATTTTCATCCGTCAAAAGTGGTGTTTACATGTTTAAACTGGAAATGTTTTTTAGCCTTATCCGAAACCCTACCCGAATTGGCTCTAGCTGCATCCGACCCGAATAAGGATTCGTTTCGGATTTAGGATAAAACCGAATAACCCAAATAAACTTGAATATAGGCGGGGTCGAGGGACTAGGAATTGGAGATTGGGCCGGTTGAAAAATATTTACCAAAATTTGTGTTTTTTATTTATTTTTTTCTTTAAACTATTTTCTTATTTCAATCAACATATTATAATATTTATTTATTTTTTTCAATCAACTAACTATAATAATTTGTTGATTAAATTAAAAAATATAGATAATAAATTAGTTAAAAATAAAGAAATAAATGAAAAACACACATTTTTATAAATATTATTCAAGTTACTGATTTTAGTAAATAAGTTTTTTAACACCTTTTTGAGAAAAACCCTCTTGAAACTCAGGTAATAAATAATCTAGAGATTGATATATTAATCTGATATGCATATATTGTATAATTAAATATAAAAAAAAGGGATAAGTTCAACCTAACTGAACTCTAGTTCAAAAAGTACTTGTGAACTAACCTAAAGTTTATAGAGAGAGATCAAGAAAAGTGAGCTTGGAGTCCAGCTCAAACTCAACCTTACCGCTATGATTAAGAGTTTATTAAAGGTGATAATAGGGAAAAAAGAAAAAAAAATGAGAGTAGATAAAAATAAAAAAAATGAAAAGTTTTCCATTCATTTTATTTCAAATGGGAAGGAAAAGAAGTTAAATAATTTTGTCTATTTTTTCTTTTATTTCCCTCATTTTTCTTCCTTAACTGAAACCCACAAACACAACATGTTTCCTTTCATTCGTTAATAAAACTCAGAAACACAAAAATATTTCTTCTTTCATTTCTTTTCTCTTTTTAAATGAGCTCGGGAACAGTGCGTGCATGTATTCATTGTACGCATGTAAGATTTGATTTTTCTAACAACAATTTTTTGACGTGGACATTTGCAATGGCGGATCTATATAGTGAGTTGTGGGTTCACCGGAACCCAATGCGTCTTGATGCGTTAGTAGGGAAAAAAAATTCAAAAGGCTTAAATGGTATGGTGAACCCATTAATATTTTTATAGTGAATACTTACTGTAATTTTCCCTAACATTTTGAACTTGAATGGATTAAGTGATCTTTGTTAAAGATTTCTCGATAATCAATGTTTGGATTTCTGTAGGATCGTGTTAAACTCATGTTTTGAAATCAATATTACATCCTAAATTTTGTCTCTGCCCCTTGGACCCTGTTCAGGAATTTTTAATGAGTGTGCACTTTGCATCTCCAAAATCTTTAATTAACAATGTTTTTTTAATCATTGACTTAATATACCGCACAGTTATTACGTGATGAACATTATAAAACTTTAACTGTCAAACCAACCAAGAAATTCTATGTTTGTTCGGTTTTATCTAATTGAAGCGTCTGAATATAATGAACTAATTGAGAAAAATTCCTAGATCCATCACTCAACATTTGGTTTCAAGAGAACTAGAGAAACAACAATTTAACTAAAATATTTTTTTTTCAATTAAACCTTAACATCTCGTTTATTTAAGGTTACTAATTTATTTTAACAAGATTTTACATTAAATTCAGTTCAATGATATTCAAATCCTTAACCTCAATATAAGAAACACTTTCGACTATATTAACTTTGTAATTATGTCCCAATCATTCATCTCACCTAAAAGTGTGATATCACTCTATCCTTGAGGGTAAAAACAAGCCGATTAAAGTTTGATCTTGCTAAATCTCGAGTTCTGTTTGTTTTGTTTTAAAAAGTTTGAGCTTGACTTGTAAAAAAAATTTCAAACTCGAGCTTGATTTAATTATTATTTAATTATTTTTTTTATTATTAATGCTATATAATTATAACTATCCTTTCCATGTATAACATAGGAAATTAATAAATTAAAACCCATCATAAGTTGTAAAAACCATACTTATAAAAACCATGAAAATGATGAAAAAATGCGTAACACCCCGACCGATGGCGGAAATGTCGGGATGTCACGAGGGATGTGTAAACTGTTCATAAGGCAAGCTCATGGGCATCTAAATGTATCATCACATATCATTTAATTCAATTAGAGTAATTAAACAAAAATCATGTTTGTCATGAATAGATTATAACAAGTTACACAAAAGATGTAGCTAAATTAATTAAACCCTAGTCTTTAGTGATTCAGTTAATTTAGCTAAGTCCAAGACCATATGTGACGATATCCAAAAGATGTAGAGCTATACTTCTCTACCTACTTCTTCTCATTCCCTAAAACATGTATAAAATCAAGTGTCAACTACATTCGTAGTTGGTGAGTAATCATAAGTTTAACACACGTCAAAAATATTTAAGAGTTTTAAGTGAAAACATGTGATGTGAACCAGTAAAGATGATCATATCATGTATATTCACTAACAAGCATATCAATCAAATAATCCAAGTAAGTACAAACAATCATCCAAATATATTCAATCAATAACCAATAACCACAACAAGAGTTTAACTTAATGTACAACGGAGGACCGTAGTCAACTCAATCAACAGTATGAGTGTAACAACCAAAGATTTAGCACCTTTGATCGTTCTAGGAATCCGCATTGATGTGGCGACTGAAATTACTACAGGTTGATAGTATACGGGAAATGATGAACGTGGGCAAAAACCGTGCGCGAAACGGAGTTACGGATTCTCCGGAATCGCGAAACGAAGAAAAATTTCAAAGTATGGAACTTCTGGACTCGTCGCGGTACGCGACGGAGAGGTTGAGGATCCTTCGCGGTACGCGATGATTGAAAAATATCTAAGATTCCTCCGGATTTCGTCACGGTACGCGAAGCCCTATTTGGCTCCTCGTCGCGGTACGCGATGTAACACCCAAACTTTTCACACGATTACACGTGTCCCATTTTAGGTCCCAGATTAAAACTTTTTCATATTTTATGTTCGGAAGAGTGAAATTGACATTTCATGAGTTAAACACACTTAATTTCAATCATTTACATTTATGATTAATAAAAACCAGTGTGTTTAAGTTTAATACCACCATAAACTTTACATAACATTTGGTTTTGCTTCACAACGTGCCCGATCTGATCGCCCAATACATATCTATCTTTAAACTGTAACATCATATATAAGTCACAATCAGTTCATATGAACTAAGTAAGTAACCCCTCCCAGAGTTCCCAAAACTCTCTTTAACACATCCACATATATATCATATGGATGTTTATCATGTTTAGATAATAATATATCATATTCAAATATCAACGTGCACCCAACACACATGGTGCATTCATTTCCCTTAATAGGACATTTTCACAATATGAATATATTATCTAATTCAACTCTACCACAAGCACCTCTGGCTAAATTTAAAACACCAAATATATATATATTTTATTGGCTTAACCAATTACCCACACATCTGTGGTTTCAACAATTTAACTTCCGGATTAACCGGTTATTCACACATTTGTGGTATCATATATATATATATATATTAAGTCTTAAGATGTTCACCCACCGGTCCTTCCATCTAAGACAATTGCTAGCAACTCTAGCTATCCACACATTTGTGGAATCATAAATATATCAAGTCTAAGATGTTCACCCACCGGTACTTCCATCTAGACAATTGCCAGCACCTCTGGCTATCCACCAATGTGGAGTCAAATATATCAAGTCTAAGATGTTCACCCATCGGTACTTCCATCTAGACAATTGCCAGCACCTCTGGCTATCCACCAATGTGGAGTCAAATATATCAAGTCTAAGATGTTCACCCACCGATACTTCCATCTAGACAATTGCCAGCACCTCTGGGCTCTGGCTATCCACCAATGTGGAGTCAAATATATCAAGTCTAAGATGTTCACCCACCAGTACTTCTATTTAGACAATTGCCAGCACCTCTGGCTATCCACCAATGTGGAGTCATAACAACAAAATGTAAAAATACATTTTTTCACAATAAGAATTTAAACTGAGTCAATTATATACGATTTGACTCTCACAATGTAATAATATCATATTACCAAACATCAACTATTAATCACAATAGTTTAATCAAAGTTACACTATGGTGTTCACATTCCTGTACTTCCACCATAGCTAGTTGTCAGCACATCTGACTATTCACACATTTGTGATATCATACTCAAACACTGGCTCATCCGGCTATTATTATGCAATCTGTGTTGCATACTTAATTCAACCGTAACATAAACACATTGGAACTTAACATGTATACAATAGAGTCTATTAACTCAATTTGTTCCAATTTAGTTATACACATTCATTCAAATCAACCAATATATATACATCACCATCAAGTAGACTCTTTCTACTACTTATATGTAATGTTACAGTAAGTTGGGTAACTTACCTGGTTCATAAGGTTGTTCATTTTCTACAACCTCCTTTCCACTTCTGTGAATTGTCACTTGACTTTCACCATCAACACCTAGTTGCATATTCACACATATACAACTATAATCAATACATATAACACATAAAATCAAGTTTAACGCACTTGACTGATTTGACTTCCTTAAAGTCAATTTATCACATTATTGACTCTATCTTACTATATTTAGCAAGTTTTAGTCAATTATCGCAATTAATCATATTTCATTCCTCCTTAGGCATTTCATCAAATAATTGATGTTCATTATATTAGTTACTATCTTTAATCACTTCTTTTATTCAAAAATTCATTTATGATCATAACTATTAATAATTTTAACATCAATTTATCATAATCATCATTTAACCCATGGATTATAATCCATATTTATTTCAAAACCACCGTTTACCCATCTTACTAGTTATCACATCATGATATGGGTTTCATATCAACCGGACATTATCCCGGCTTCAAAACGAAGAGTTCCCCGTCAAAATATCAAGTTCTTCGTTTCTAACAACCCCTAGTTATCAACTAGGCAATAATCAATACCCATAATCATACTAATACATTTAAAACTAGATTTAATCCACAAAATATTGAACCAGTAGGATAAAACGGACCGTTACCTAATCTGACGGATTTCTGCTGGTAGAATAGCGATCTAGACTTGCAGAAACGTTCCTGGGTGCGATCCAGATGTTTGGAAGGCTTCAAAATGAAGATTTAATGCTAAAAATGTGTGCAGGTGCGTCTGGGAGTGAAATACGATCGAAATAGATGAAAAAAATTGAGTTTCCATGCGTTCTGATGCATTTAACAAATTTTTGTCGACATAGGCCGCCAGGCGCATCGCCCCAGACCGAAGTCTGGCCCGGGGCGTACCGCCCCACATCAGTTTTGTCAAATTTTGATCTTATCTTGTTTTCGCGATTCCGGACAATTCGTAACTCCGTTTCGCGCGCGGTTTTTGCTCACGTTCACCATTTTTCACATACTATCAACCTATAATAATTTCAATCATCAATTCAACATGGATTTCTAGAACGATCACATGTGCTCTTGCCATTGATGACGTAATTCTCAAATATTTTTGAATTACAACGATCACAATCGTTCAATGAACGATTATTTCAAATACATTCATTTATTAAACTCCGTCTGATTAGGTAATGATTAGTTTTTAACCTTATAGTTTGATTTTGATTGATTAGATCTTGAATTTGAACGTAATGGTATAGTTAGGATTGTTTTATTGCCTAGATAATGGCTAGGATTGATTATAAATGAAGAACATGATGTTCTAACGGTTAAATCCTTATTTTGATCTGTTGTAATGCCCAGTTTGCATGAAATCACAACTATGGTTATAATATAATGGTTTAATCCATTTGATTATGACAATGTAGGTGATTAGTTTGGTTAATCTTTGAAATGCAAAGGTTAAATCTAAGTGTTTCAAACTAATCACAATCATTAACATACTCATTGGAACGATTATCTGATGTTTATGATAGATGTCAAATTAGTATGTTAGACATGGTTATTAAACCTATTCTAATACTACATTGTGATATTTCATGATATCTGGGTAATCAATAATAAGGATTGATCATTCCTGAGCCATTAATCTGTCTAGGAACTGTTTTAGCATTATAATCAACAACATTAACTACTTGATTAATCCGAGATTATTCTGATTAGTCAAGTGTGTCATCAACCTAGTATTAGGAACCTGAATCAGTCTAGGTTCCTACATTATCATACATTGTATGATATGATATTAAAAATAAATACTTAAGAATCTAATATCGGTTTGATGACTATCAAGGCAATGTCTTTGACATTGAACGTTCAGAAAGATTTAATCTGTAAGTTAAAGTATAGATAGCTAATTAAACGTAAACCAATGCAGAGTTATAATGTTAGTTCCAGTTACGAGGGATCTTGCTACAGTGAGACATCAAGTGAGTTTTTATAGCCATGTTTTAAATGTTTTACCATTTTGGGCTGATATGCATGTTAGAAAGTTATTTTATGAAATGATTGTTTTACCTGACTATGGTTGGATAAAAGAATATGTATGTTATAAAGTTATTGTATGAAAGTGATTTCAACCTGATTATAGTTAGGTAAAGAATGTTTACAGATAAAGAATGTTTTAAAGTAAATGATTTTAAGAATCTCAGTTGAAATATAAAGAATGTTTAAAGTCTCAACTGCGGTTGAGAAAGAAATGATTTTTAAAGGACTCAACCGAGGTTGAGTAGGAAATGAGGTTTTGCTAGCTGCGGTTGGGCAAAACTTGAACACTACGGTGAAAGAAGCCGTTTATGATGATGATGGTTTAAATGATTTAAACCATATTATGTATGAATGATAAATGTAAAGAAGTCTTATCCCGGTATGATCCGTCAACTTCGGTTGATGGCTAAAGAGTCATGTGGAAACATAGGCTTGCCGACTGTGTGTCGCCAGTTTAGTTAAAGAAATCTTAGGATGCTTGAGTTATCAGCTGCACGTTGATAGTGTTAAAGAAATCTTATACATGTATGAGTTATCAGCTGCGGGTTGGTAGTTTAAGAGCCTTGTGCTGCACAAGCCTGTTTGACTTCAGAGTCAGCAGTTGACGGTGAAGTTCCTTCAATGTATGAATTATGTTATGATGATATGTATGTTATGGAATTATGTTATGATGCTATGTATGTTATGTAATTATGATATGAGAGCAGGTATGCTATGTATTTGAATTATGACATATGACGACATGAATGAATAAAGATTTTTCTAAGAAATGAACTTAGAACTCACCAGCATAAAGCTGACTTGTTTTACATGTGTATCAGGTTGAATAGTTTGAGAAAGGAGACCAGGAGGGCTTATGGCACACGTTGAAGACTACCCCTATCATAGACTGGCTATGTTATAAACCTAATAATGATATGAGCTATGTATTAATGTTTGTTTAGGTTTGTATAATATTTTATGTAATCGCCTTAAATTCCGCTGCTATGGTAATGTAAATAGGTTTTAAAGAGTATGGATTTGATGTGTGCCAACCGAGGGGACTGAGGGCCTCTTAAGTTGGTATCAGAGCCATAGTTTGAGAGATCCGGTCATCCCAAATGGCTGGACTTAGACTGAAAATGAGATAGAATGATAAGAATGCCAGTCAAGGGTAGTTTGATGCCATGAGCATATGACCTTAGAGCTTTGTTATGTTTAAGATATAGATTAAAGTAGTATGATGTTGCTAATGATAATGTGTTCCTGATTGGAAATGTTTAGAACTTATAAGGGAGGTAAATAGTTAATTACACTTGATCAACGTCATTAACAATTTACAATGCTTATTACGTCCTGAATTATTACCTTGATTGACACGTGATTGTTTGCAACATGTATAGAAAACCAAAATGGTAGGCGAAGGGAGAGAAGGTGGACGTCGTAGAGGTCGAGGCCGACCACCTAAAAACAAGAAGCAAACTAAGGAAGTTCCAGTGAATAATCAGGAAACTGAAGTCAATATTGAAGAAGAAAATGAAGAGGAGGAACTTAGGCTTGAGCGGGTGGTGGTAAAGGCAATATCTAATGAAGTTTGTAAAATTTTAAAAGACCTATTACCTCCAGATAGAACCAAAGCCGAAAAGGAAACTACTAAATAAGGAGCTACTGAGGAAGGAGAGAAAGTTAAAACTCTAACATAGAGCACGATGAAGATAAGGTATTGATCATCAATAATAAAGGCAAGGGTTCAAGTACTAAGGGACCCAAGGGATGTGATTACAAGGCTTTTAAGGGGTGCAATCCCCCATCCTTTGATGGTAAGAAAGATGTGGTGGCTACCTGCCATTGGGTTTCGGCTATGGAGGCGGTTATTGAGATCAGTGAATGTCGGGTTGATCAAGCTGTGAAATTTGCAGCTCATTCATTTACTGAAGAAGCTCTATATTGGTGGAACACCATCAAGCAGTCAAAGACCACTACGGATGTGGAGGGCATGAAATGGGAGAAATTAAAAGAATTGGTTATGAAACACTTCTGTCCAACAAATGAAATTGATAAAATCGAGCGGGAATTTCTGACTTTGAAAGCTGGACGTATGAATCATCGGCAATATACGCCAAAATTTAATGAAATGTCAAGATTGGTTCCTCATTTGGTAAGCACGGAGGAAAGCATGTTGAAGTTATATGTGGAAGGACTACCACTTAAAGTCCGAACACATGTAGAGGCGCATGCTCCCAGAACTTTTGAATCAGCCGTAAAGATTAGCGGCATTATCTGGGATGATGTGTCGGAAACTGAACCAATAAGGGAAGAACCTAAGCAAAAGTGGTCATCTAGATTTAAAAGAGACCGAAATGACAAACTAGGGCCCCCTATGAAAAGGTTTAGAAGGGAAGAATTTGAAACATGCACTAAGTGCGTAAGGAAGCATGGGGGAGAATGTCGCCTGGGGACTACTTTGTGCTACCGTTGTGGGAAAACTGGACACCTCTTGTATAATTGTCCAACTATACTAAAGTGTTACAATTGTGGTGGAATTGGTCACGTGGGCAAGAATTGTTTTAGACCAAAGACAATACCTCTTGAAGCTAGTAAACCTGAAAGTAGCAAGGGAGGTGAGAAGCAAAAGGCAAAAGCGCGTGACTTTACTATGACTAAAGATCAAGCAGATAAAGACCCGAATGTGGTGACATGTACATTTTTGATTAATGATATCACTGCTTCAATGCTATTTGATTCTGGTGCAAGTATGAGCTTTGTGGCTATTGTTTTTTGTGATAAACTGCGTGCTAATGTTAAAAAGATAGAACATGTCTTTAACATAGAAATTGCCCTTGGTAAATCCACTAGAGTAACGGAGGCCATTGATGATGATTGTTACATTGATATAGAAGGTCATAGATTCCCTGTTAAGTTGTTTGTGATCACGTTAGGAGGTTTTGATGTAGTCTTGGGCATGGATTGGTTGGCCAAACATGAGGCTAACATTGTCTGTTGACGAAATATGATTTTCTTAACGACTCTTAATGGGAGTTCAGTAACGGTTTACGGGGATAAAGTGTTTAATGTGCCTAAAGTCATTTCAATGATTGAGGCAAGTGAAATTATGAGGCGAGGGTGTGGGGCTTATCTGGCCTATGTTATTGATAAAGAAGTTAAGGTAAAAGAATTTGAAGACGTACCTGTGGTGTGTAACTTTCCTGATTTATTTCCTGAGGATTTGCCAACAATTCCACCTGATTGGGAAATCGAATTCCACATTGATGTTGTGCTAGGAGCTTAACCTGTCGCCAAGGCACCGTACCGTCTGCCTCTAATGGAAATGAAACAATTAATGAACCAACTACAAGACCTTCTAGATAAAGGTTTTATACAACCAAGTGTCACCTCGGGGTGCACCAGTGTTATTTGTAAAGAAAAAGGACGGAAGCATGAGAATGTGTATTGATTATAGAGAATTGACTAAGCTCACAATAAAGAATAAGTATTTGTTACCAAGGATTGATGATCTATTCGACCAATTGCAAGGGGCAAGTTGGTTTTCTAAAATAGATCTTAGATCAGGGTATCATCAACTAAAGGTAAGAGAACAAGATATTCCGAAGACAACTTTTCGTACACGTTATGGACATTATGAGTTTCTTGTGATGTCTTTCGGATTAAAAAACGCTCCTACGACGTTTATGGATTTGATGAATCGGGTGTGCAGACCTATGTTAGACCGATCAGCGATTGTGTTCATTGACGATATTTTAATATACTCAAAGAGCAAAGGTGATCATGCTTGTCATATCCGTGAAGTACTTGAAATGCTAAGAAGAGAAAAGTTGTATGCCAAGTTCTCCAAATGTGCCTTTTGGCTACGGGAAGTACAATTCTTAGGTCATGTTATTAGTCCAGAAGGCATAACGGTGGACCCAGCTAAAGTAGAAGCGGTAATGAAATGGAATCCTCCGAAAACACCAACAGAAGTTTGTAGCTTTCTCGGATTAGCAGGTTATTACAGAAGGTTCATCCAGGATTTCTCCAGGATTGCTACACCACTGACGAAATTGACTAGGAAAGAAGTAAAATATGATTGGGGTCCAACTCAGATCCGAGCTTTTGAAGAACTAAAGAAGAGATTAACTGAAGCTCCTATCTTAACATTGCCAGATGGCAATGAAGACATGGTGGTATACTCAGATGCGTCTTATTTAGGTCTGGGTTGTGTACTTATGCAAAGGGGAAAGGTAATAGCGTATGCCTCAAGACAATTGAAAAATCCATGAAGCTAATTATCCAACACATGATTTTGAATTGGCTGCTGTGGTATTTGCTTTAAAAATTTGGAGGCATTATCTATATGGAGTTAAGTGCATTATTTACACAGGTCATAAAAGCCGAAAATACTTCTTTGAACAAAAAGTTTTGAATATGAGACAAAGAAGATGGCTTGAACTGCTTAAAGATTATGACTGTGAAATTTTGTACCACCCGGGCAAGGCTAATGTGGTGGCTGATGCTTTACGTCGTAAAACAGAACACTATTCTATACAAGTTAAGTCTTACAGTTTGGTAATAACACCAGATTTTCTAAATGAACTCAAGGATGCACAGAAGGAAGGATTAAAGGAAGAAAATGTTGGATTCGAAAGAATCTTTGGCCAGGTTAAGAGTCTAGAAGAAAATGAATGTGGCGTTAATATACGATTCGGTCAAATGTGGGTTCCACGAAATGGGGACATCAGGTCAAGGATTCTAGATGAAGCACATAAGTCACGTTACTCTATTCATCCTGGTGCAACAAAAATGTATCAAGATCTTCGAAAGGATTATTGGTGGCCAGGTATGAAGTTTAATGTAATGCAATACATAAATAAATGTTTGACATGTGCGCAAGTAAAGGCTGAACATCAGAAACCATATGGTTATGAGCAACCTTTAGAAGTCCCGAAATGGAAATGAGAACACATCACCATGGATTTTATTACTAAACTGCCACTCACGGCAAAACGTCATGATGCTATTTGGGTCATTGTAGACCGATTAACGAAAATTGCTCATTTCTTGCCTATACGTGAGACTTATACGTCAGAGAAACTGTCTAAATTATTTGTGAAAGAAATAATTACAAGACATGCAGTTCCAGTTTCTATAGTGTCAGATCGTGAAACGCGATTTGTTTCAAGATTCTGGAAACAGTTTCATGAATCAATGTGCACAAGACTCAATATCAACACTGTGTATCATCCTCAAACCTTAGAAGATATGCTCAGAGCCTGTATTATTGATTTTGGTGGTAGTTGGGATGATCATTTACCATTGGTGGAATTCTCGTACAACAACAGCTACCATGCTAGTATTGGAATGCCACCATATGAGGCATTGTACGGACGACGTTGTAGGACACCCATGTGTTGGGGAGGAGTAGGACAGAAAGAAGTGGGAAGTAAAGCTGCAGTGTTAGATTTGATAGAAAAGCTTCAACTAGTCAAAGCACGAATGAAAGCTGCACAGGATCGACAAAAGTCCTATGCCGACAAAAGACGGAGACCGATAGAATTTGAAGTAGGTGATCAAGTACTGTTAAAAGTTTCACCATGGAAAGGAGTTATTCGATTCAGGACAAGGGGAAAGCTGAGTCCGAGATTTATTGGACCTTTTCGAATAATGACATGGGTTAGTAAGGTAGCTTAACGATTAGATATACCATATGAACTGAGTGGAATTCATCCGACATTTCACATTTCACATTTGAGAAAATGTCTAGCAGATGATGTAGCATATGTGCCGTTAAATGATATTGAATTTGATGAAAAGCTAAACTACATAGAAGAACCAGTTGCAATTGTTGACATGAAAGAAAAACTACTATGTAACAAGATGATTAGACAAGTTAAGGTTCAATGTAAACATTGAAAAGGATCTGAAGCGACATGGGAGACTGAAGACGAGATAAACGACTCTACCCACATTTATTTGAAACGTAACAGGTTTCGAGGACGAAACCTATTGTAAGGATGGTAGATTTGTAACAACCAATGATTTAGCACCTTTGATCGTTCTAGGAATCCGCGTTGATGTGGCGACTGAAATTACTACAGGTTGATAGTATACGGGAAATGATGAACGTGGGCGAAAACCGTGCGCGAAACGGAGCTACGGATTATCCGGAATCGCGAAACGAAAAAAAATTCAAAGTATGGAACTTCTGGACTCGTCACGGTACGCGACGGAGAGGTTGTGGATCCTTCGCGGTACGCGATGGTTGAAAAATATCTAAGATTCCTTCGGATTTCGTCGCGGTACGCGAAGCCCTATTTGGCTCCTCGTCGCGGTACGCTACGGGTGAGGCGGTGGAGAATGTTGACTACTTCATTAGTTCATGCAGAAAGTTTAAAATTTTTATACATATCGAACATACTCGCTCAAGAACACCACCAAATGAGTTTTTCATCATCCAAACTTCAATTTGAAGTTGCCAAACTTCAAGGATCGCACCAGGGAACGTGTTTACAAGTTCTGATCGTTGTTCTATGCTCAAAACTCCGTCTGATTAGGTAATGATTCGTTTTTAACCTTCTAGTTTGATTTTGATTGATTAGATCTTGAATTTGAACGTAATGGTATAGTTAGGATTGTTGATTATTGCCTATATGATGGCTAGGATTGATTATGAATGAAGAACACGATGTTCTAATGGTTAAATCCTTGTTTTGATCCGTTGTAATGCCCGGTTTCCATGAAATCACAACTATGGTTATAATGGTTTAATCCATTTGATTATGACAATGTAGGTGATTAGTTTGGTTAATCTTTGAAATGCAAAGGTTAAATCTAAGTGTTTCAAACTAATCACAATCATTAACATACTCATTGGAACGATTATCTGATGTTTATGATAGCTGTCAAATTAGTATGTTAGACATGGTTATTAAACCTATTCTAATACTACATTATGATATTTCATGATATATGGGTAATCAATAATAAGAATTGATCATTCCTAAGGCATTAATCTGTCTAGGAAATGTTTTAGCATTATAATCAACAACATTAACTACTTGATTAATCCGAGATTATTCTGATTAGTCAAGTGTGTCATCAATCTAGTATTAAGAACCTGAATCAGTCTAGGTTCCTACATTATCATACATTGTATGATATGATATTAAAAATAAATACTTAAGAATCTAATATCGGTTTGATGACTATCAAGGCAATGTCTTTGACATTGAACGTTCAGAAAGATTTAATCTGTAAGTTAAAGTATAGATAGCTAATTAAACGTAGACTAATGCAGAGTTATACTGTTAGTTCCAGCTACGAGGGATCTTGCTATAGTAAGACATCAAGTGAGTTCTTATAGCCCTGTTTTAAATGTTTTATCATTTTGGGCTGATATGCATGTTAGAAAGTTATTTTATGAAATGATTGTTTACCTGACTATGGTTGGATAAAAGAATATGTATGTTATAAAGTTATTGTATGAAAGTGATTTCAACCTGATTATAGTCAGTTAAAGAATGTTTACAGATAAAGAATGTTTTAAAGTAAATGATTTTAAGAATCTCAGTTGAGATATAAAGAATTTTTAAAGTCTCAACTGCGGTTGAGAAAGAAATGATTTTTAAAGGACTCAACCGAGGTTGAGTAGGAAATGAGGTTTTGCTGGCTGCGGTTGGGCAAAACTTGAACACTGTGGTGAAAGGAGACGTTTATGATGATGATGGTTTAAATGATTTAAACCATATTATGTATGAATGATAAATGTAAAGAAGTCTTATACCGGTATGAGCCATCAACTTCGGTTGATGGTTAAAGAGTCCTGTGGAAACATAGGCCTGCCGACTGTGTGTCGTCAGTTCAGTTAAAGAAATCTTAGGCATGCTTGAGTTATCAGCTGCACGTTGATAGTGTTAAAGAAATCTTCTACATGTATGAGTTATCAGCTTCGGGTTGGTAGTTTAAGAGCCTTGTGCTGCACAAGCCTGTTTGACTTCCGAGTCAGCAGTTGACGGTGAAGTTCCTTCAATGTATGAAATATGTTATGATGATATGTATGTTATGGAATTATGTTATGATGCTATGTATGTTATGTAATTATGATATGAGAGCATGTATGCTATGTATTTTAATTATGACATATGACGACATGAATGAATAAAGATTTTTCTAAGAAATGAACTTAGAACTCACCAGCATAAAGCTGACTTGTTTTACATGCGTATCAGGTTGAATAGTTTGAGAAAGGAGACCAGGAGGGCTCATGACATACGTTGACGACTACCCCTGGCATAGATTGGCTATGTTATAAACCTAATAAAGATATGAGCTATGTACTAATGTTTGTTTAGGTTTGTATAATATTTTATGTAATGGCCTTATATTTCGCTGCTATGGTAATGTAAATAGGTTTTAAAGAGTATGGGTTTGATGTTTGCCAACCGAGGGGACTGAGGGCCTCTCAATGAGGAATCATCACGGAGGACCGTAGTCAACTCAATCAACGATGTTTCCATATGCATAAGAGTTTATCCTATGTACTGTGGAGGACCGAAGTCAACTCAATCAACAGTGTAATCACCGCGGAGGACCGAAGTCAACTCAAACAACGGTGATGCAAAGTCAATGCGAGTCTAGTGTCAATACATCAATGATATCCAAAGTTTCACAAGTGTTATATCAAAGCATAAGAATTTAAGTATACATGTTTCACCCCCGAGTTTAAAAGCAAAAATATTTTAAAAGGGATTTATGAGAACTCACAGTGATGTTTAGTGTTTTACGTTTGTGAAATGTGCGCTCACTATCTTGGAGTCAACAATGACTCAACAACCTGTAGTTAATGTGTGTTGTACTCATGAATACATATATTTTATCAATATGTAATGTTCAACGTGTTTAACTTTTTAATTTAGAAGCGTGTCCTTATTCATATGAGTTTATCTAAGTCATAGTGAAGTATTCGGGTCTTGCATATATTGTAACCATCACAATTTATTTAGTTAAATAATGACGGCGAAATTAAATAAAAACCCAAATTATGTTAACTTTTATATATATCATGGTTGGAGAAAATCGTTAGGCGCTGCTAGGTCGGTCAACTGGGGAGTTGCGAGTATTCGGCCTAGGCGGGGAGTACTCGGATACGGTAAATGATAAAAAAAATAATTTTTCAAAAATAATATATATATATATATATATCAACTATCATATGTTTACTAGTATATATAACATATATAGTGAATATCAATAGAAATTTAATATATACATGGAAAATCAAACAATAATTGGTGGAAAACTGGTGCAAAACAGGGAAAATCGGTAAAAAATAGCGAAAAACCGAGTTGGTCCGAGTTTGACCGAGTTGGCCCGAGTTTGACCGATTTGTTCCGAGTTGGACTGAGTTTTTTTATCCGAGTTGGTCAGAGTTTTTTTGGCCAAGTTGGACCGAGTTTGACCGAGTCCGATTTGACCTGGCCGAGTAGGAGAAAATCGGTTCGGTAGAGGGCCGAGTACCGAGTACTCTCCGAGTTTTACAACACTGATATATATATATATATATATATATATCGTAAAGGTGGCGACTTTATTTATATATACACACGTACACACATGCATGGATCCATGCATGTACATTTCAGGTTAAGTTTATAATGTTCTAAAGTTATATGTGCTAATTACATTGTTATTAAAATTTCATTTGAGTATCCATTGATATTAATAAGTTCGACACACCATAGGATCGACAAACTTACCATCAAACCTAATTAAGTTCGATAGCTTAGTATTGATGGGCAAGCTCAAGGATAATATCAGTGGAACTTAGTATTGGTAGCAGGTGTATCGACAACATCAAGAAACACTAGTACTATTATGTTCGAAGCTAGTATTGATCAATTTATCACCGAAAGCATCAGTATCGATGATTAGTCGATGATAGCCTCGATAGTTAACACCGATGCTAGTATCGACAGAATCAGGTTCAGCCTTGTTAAATTCGATGGACCAGTGTCAAGACTAACAATCTCGACAATCCTTGTGTCGATATTGATATGTTCAGCAATGGTTAAGTTCGATGGCTTCTTGTTCCTAACAATATCGATGAGAACAATATCGGTGGAACAAGTTCGATGGACCCCTCCATCGATATTGTTAATATCGATGGGGGTCTTCTTCCCCAACTGCCATGATCGACCAAACATGTTGCAGGTTCATTCTAACACCTAATCTAGTTCATACTTTGCTCGTTTATGAGATTTAAGTGCGCAAAATCAGTTTTAAGGTGTGTCGATGAACCAGTTTGTGTTGGTGTTCAAACCCACATGAAAGCTCCATAAATATACCTTGAAATGAGATCTTTAGCTCGATCGGTTTGTACTTTCGTTTTGTACATCGATGGAGAAACATTTTGAAACGAAAATCACACCAACTGATCAAGAATTGAAGAAGTTTGCTTTTTGAAAATTTAGAAAGAGAAAGGTGACGGTGGGAGGTCTTTTAGAGAGAGAGGTGAATGGAAAATGAAGAAATAAGGGAAAAGATGAGCTTTTATCGCCTGGGAAAATCCCGTGTCTGGTTTCTTTCGTTTACCCGTTAACTGTTTTATTTGCTCGGTTTTTGCATACATTATCTTTAAAATACGAATTGTTTAATAAGATGATTTTATTTAAAATCGTTTAAGGTGTTAATTCCTAATAAACGTTTCAAATCTTTTTATAATTTTTAAATATCATAAAATATATTATTATGGTTATCTCGTTGGAACGCGTCACTTACGTTTATATTTATAAAGATCATCACCTTTACAAATATAACGCTCGTATCATATTCTAACTTGATTCACAATTCATGGAAATATCGTTTCAAAATTATTAATCCTGATAATTGTATTTGTGTGAATCGTCACCCACGCGAACACACTATTAGACGCGAACACACTATTAGGCTAACCTTTCTGAAACAACATTCGTGTTTTATATTTTACTTGTGTCCTCACCATCGCATAAATGTTTTCATTATTATTATTATTATTCTAATATGTTTACCAACTTTAATTGCCTAAAAATTTTCCTCACTAAATCATATTGCTGACACATCTATGATAGACCGAAATAAATTTATGTATAGGGCATACAGGAGTCGATCGCAACCTATCCAGCCATCGTCCAACCATCATTTTGATAAACCATGACCATATGTCATTAACTATATTTAGTGACCAAAACTTTAAACATTTACCAACTCAAAACTAAACCTCAGATTCTCCTCACTAAATTCTAACACCGACATAATCATGGTAAACCAAAGAAAGCTTATGTATAGGGCATATTTGATTAGCCAATGATTTTTTTCCATGACATGAGCGTGAAAGGGGTTCAAGAATCAGTTTTCTTTTTATAAGGGCTAAAATAACTTATTTTGGCTTTTTTACCTCATATTGTAGGGTGGATCCAACTTATCCAATTGTCAGCCCACCACCTCTTCGATAGACCATGACTATATCTTTACCCATATTTGGTGATAGAATCCTGCACTACTACCAATACCATTTAAACATAATATATCATGCGTATTCAACGACAATAAACACTGTGAGTATGTTTAGTTGTATTTCAAACTAAACTTTCACATGGTTTATGCACATTACTATGTATTCTCATTAGTGTTTACCAGTGATTATATCACAATTCAAAAACCAAAGCATTCAATCAACATAATGTGTTCTATCAATATAAAGTACGTGTAATAACAAATACCTAAAATGCAATGATGTTACAAAATGTATGTAAAAAAGTTTTTTTACTTTTTACATGTTTGTAACATTATTTGGCTCATTTTGTAAAAAAAATCAAAAAATGCCAAAAGAATTAAAAAAATATATTTTGTAATTGCATGTAACACATATGTAACGATGTGTCCATATGTTACATTTGTGTTACATAATGTTACAAAATATTTTTATTTTTAAAAATTTGCTAAATGCTTTTTTTTTTATAAAAGTTGATAAAATGATGTTATAAATATGTAAAAAAATAAAAAAATTGCATGTTACAGTTATATTTTCATTATTTTCACAACTAAAGATGATTTTTAAAATATTTTCCTTTTTTTTTGAAAAATTTCAAAATATCTTTACCCGTATAACATAATATATTTGCTTTTATTATATTTATCTTAATTTTATATTATAAATATCTTTATATAAATATACCTTTATTTTAAATAAACTCGTATAAATAAAAAATTCGTTTGTGCTCACGAGTCGGAAAAACTTGATATATTAACCTGTAGGTCTCGTTCAATGTGTATATGTTGGTGCATATTTTGGGTGTCCGCTGCTGTTCGAATAGATTAGTTCTGTATTTGATTATTTGTAATCACTTGTATGTGTTTGTATGTTGTTAATCTGTAAACTGAGTCGTTCGCAGGAGCATCTGAGAATGGATAATATGTAAAGGGACCCATTCGGCGAATGAAAGGGCCGAATGGCTCCATTCGGCCGAATGGGCTACAGCCCCTATAAATACCAGATTTTCAGATTTTAGGGTTTAAGGTTTTTGAGTGTTCTTGGGTTTGAGCACGAAAGGGGGAGAGATCATGCTTGATCTCTCCCCGGCAACACTATGTTCTTTTATGATGTGAATACAATCATGTAATCATTCGATTCTATCAATTTATCATATGATTTTGTTCATCATCTTCATGTTCTTCGTGGGTCAAAACCCTAACCTTCCGTCCAAAGCAAAATCGCCGGTCCTATCACGTTTTTACAGTATACTTCGAGCTAAAACTCAATACAAAGACGGATCATATATCAAAACACAAGCCCATACTCGTTTAGACTAAACTTATTTAAGCAGCTCACAAGCAGATCAACCTGTTTACCGTGTCTGCCCACTCGGGTAGAGGTGTGCAAATCGGGTTCTTTTTGAACCGGTTCCGGTTATGGTCAACAAAGTCAATACTTGTTCTTGGTTCTGGGTTCCGATCGATTTTTAACCGGTTCGATTCTGGTTTTGGCCGAGTACAAGTGGAACCAGTCCCGGTTTTCCCGGTGTCGGTTTTAATTTGTCTAAAAAATCGAACCCGCTTGTACCCATCGGTTCAGGTATGACCGGGTACGGTTCTTGTTGTCAGCTCAGGTTGCAAGTTCCAATCCCGGGTCCGAATCCAATTTTTTTGCCCACATCTAGACACCTCACCCAAAGACACACCCCAAGACACACCCCAAGACACAAAAACCACAAAGGCATAACCTAACCCATTTGCTTCATCTTCCCAATACCACCAAACCCTATACTTATGAACCCAAGCTTTTGACTGCACAATGTCTATGTGGATTACAGCGAAGCATCAATTTTGCTGTTTTCACTTGTACATCATGCATTAATACTTGTACATACGTCATTTTCTCTCTCATCAATCCCAAAAAAACAAGACGAACCGTTCAACATCTCTCTCTCTCTCTATATCTCTTCATCTTATCTCTCTGTAACTCAGTCAAGGTTTTTTACTCACAGTTCAAAAAATCCCACACTTTTGTTTCTCTCTCTAAAGCATTGCCTTTTTTTTCTAGAGAGAGAGTTTAAGAACCCAAAAATGGTGGTCTAGTGAGACTGAGAGCGACTGTGTTTTGTTTTTATATATTTACAGACCGCCATGGATACAGTTGAAGCCACGAAAATGGTGATGTCAAGAATCCAAAAAATAGATCCAGAAAACGCTTCCAAAATCATGGGTTACATACTGATTCAAGATCAAGGAGATAACGAAATGATAAGATTAGCTTTTGGCCCAGAGAATCATCTTGTTTCTGTCATAAAACAAGCCAAATCTTTCTTAGACATTTCGTCGAACACGTCGTCTACTCACCGGAGTTCTCCCCAAATAGTGATTCCGAGTAATGGGTTTCACCACTTGAACCCTCCGTCCCCCAGTTCGCCGTGGTCGTTAACCGGGTCTTTTTCCGATCAACATCACCACCGTGGGAGTCCCCGGCCGGCGTCTTACGCAGCCGTGGTGAACGGTGGTGGGTCTTCTGGTTCGGCGTTATATGGTGGGTTTAATGATGCCGGTGAGGAGTTTGGTGCTAACAACGGTCTGCAAGTTGTTTCAGATCAAAATGTCGAGTTTAACGGCGACTCAATTTACAGTGGAGACCCAATGGCGAGCCCCGGTGGTCGGAGTGACTCCGTTGTTTTCCCCTACAATGATACTTCAAATTGGTCAATGGAATCTGGTAACTGTGGGGACATGCATCACCACCATTTACATCGGAGAAGCTGCTCGGTGAACGACGTTTTTCTTGCCGGCGGTGGTGGGAACGATGATATCACCGGCGGGTTTGGTGGGTGGAGACCCTGCATGTATTTTGCTAGAGGGTTTTGTAAAAACGGTACTTCTTGCAAGTTTGTTCATGGTAATAGTGGTTTTGTGGAGGAATTAGGGTTAGGTTCGTCTTCTCCCACCGGAAAACTTGAAGGTTTTGAAGATCTGATCAGAATAAAAGCCATTCAACAGCAGCAGCAAAGAATTGCAGCATTGGCTGGTGCAGGTGTTCATCCTTTTCCTTTTAACAGGTGCAAGAACTTTTCAATGATTCTTGATTCTTGATCTTGAAATTATGTTTTTTATGTTGCATTTACTCAGGATGATGAAAAGTAGCAACATCATGATTGTTGTTCAATTATATGTTATGATTAGCTCTTTAAATGGTTCTTTTTTGGTTTTTGATGTTGGATTTGTTCTTGAAATAGATTGAAAAAGATGTAAAATGGAACCTCTGATCTTGGCTTGTGTTTGTGCATAAAGTTGTGTTATGTTTGCCTTTTAAACATGATTATTCCTTTTCTCCATTTTCCCAGCAGCTTAACTTATAAATTGTACAACTTTAGGTAATTTGATCAGTCAAGCACCATAAATTTACTTTTGATTCTGTGTATATAGAGCAACAGCAGCTGCATTGATGATGGGGGATGAGTTTCACAAATTTGGTCGAGTCAGACCTGACCGGAATGATTTTGGATCAATGGGTTTTGCGGGTTCGAATTCGAGTTCCCGACAGATTTACTTGACTTTTCCTGCTGATAGTACTTTTAAAGAAGAAGATGTTTCAAATTACTTCAGGTAATTGATTCTAGTATGTGAATTTTAAGTCCCAAACTTGGAATTTAGTGATTTTGATTTAATTAGCTCTTTCATTAAATAAAAATTTTCCTTAATGTAATGAAGTATGTTTGGACCGGTTCAAGATGTGAGGATCCCATATCAGCAAAAACGGATGTTCGGGTTTGTCACATTTATGCTCCCAGAGACTGTGAAAGCAATCTTGGCAAAAGGAAACCCACACTTTGTTTGTGATTCACGGGTGCTTGTTAAGCCATACAAGGAAAAGGGAAAAATACCCGACAAGTATGAATATTCTTGAGTTTATTTTAACTATAAATCTTTGTTTAATTGTTTTAAAATGTTAATGAATTGCATATTTTATGTAGAAAGCATCAGCAACAGATTGAAAGAGGGGATTTTTCTGGTTGTTTGAGTCCAACTGCACTTGAATCTGCTGAGCCATTTGATCATATACCATTCGGTAAGCAAAAACATTAACATTTTGTTCTTTTAACTCTTAATTTACCAAGATAATTTATTTATGTGTTTGATCTCCAACTGGTGTACCATTACAGGTGCTAGAATGTTTAATCATGAGATGATAATGAGAAGAAAAATAGAGGAACGGGAACTACAACAGGCGATTGAATTACATGATAGAAGATTGATGAATTTGCAATTAACCGACCTCAACAATCACCAGTTCCAAAGGAGTTTATCTCTAGGCGGTGCTGTTTCTTCCCCCACTCAGACAAACCAAAATTTTGTGTTCTCATCTGATGGCAACAATGAAGAACTTGTTTCTGGAGGTAGATTTAATTGCTTAAATATTTGTTAATGTATATATATTATTTTTTTATTCTTCTTTTACTAATTTAGTGATCAATCTAACACACGTGATATAGCAAACCTTAGCACCCAAGATAACATGAATCCTCTGGGTGATGAATCTGATCCCAATGCGGAAACCCCCAAGAACGAAAGGTTTGATATTTAGTTGCTTGCTTGCTTTGTTATGCATTTTTATTTTTTGTTTTTATGTTGTGTTAATAAACGTGTATTTATTCTTAAAAAATATCAGCTTAGAGCATGCACTTCCTGATAACTTGTTTGCCTCCCCGACAAAATTGGCCACCACAGACAACCGGGCTAATTTCTCAACTGATATGTCTGAAACTGATCATGGTGCTGCAATTCCGGTTCATATTACTTCCAAATGCCAAGGTATAAGTTAAAAGAATAAATCTATTTTGTTTTGTTTTGTAGTGTGAAAAAGTTTGAAAATTCTAATTAATCTTTTTAAAATTTAATTTATTAAGTATGAATGTTGGGATTTGTTAA
Source organism: Mikania micrantha (assembly GCA_009363875.1). Taxonomy (NCBI): domain Eukaryota; kingdom Viridiplantae; phylum Streptophyta; class Magnoliopsida; order Asterales; family Asteraceae; genus Mikania; species Mikania micrantha. The sequence goes on along the minus strand of CM018687.1, from coordinate 49,830,159 downwards.
TATTTATTTTTTTATTTGTGGCCAAGAAGCCATTGAAATGTAGGTGATTTTAGCTGTGCAATGGCGATTTTAACTTTGCTTGGTAAGAATTTCTCAGTCTTTTCTATTGAAATACAAATTAGACTATAACAAACTAGATTTGTCTTGCCCTTTTGATGGCATGAGGCGGCATGCGTACATGAAACGTGGGTAAAAATGATTGAATCGTGCGCATTGTGAGTGCCTTTTGTTTTTTGCATTAGGAGGCTATAAATATAGTTTTTTAGGTGGTAAATAACGGTTTTTTATATTAAATTCTATATATATATAAAGGTTCTTTATATCTAAATTTTGGGTACAGAATTCTATAATAAAATTCAAAAAAATGATTTATAGATACCATCAACTTAGACGCCATCGTATCGGTGCTCATATGTTTTAAAACCAAGCTAATAACGCATGGGGGTCACTATCTTAAAGTTTACTAGGTCAATGCTTAGGTCTTAACACCTATTATATTAAATCATGTTTGTTACCTAAATTAAATACTTTGTTGAATTATATTTAGTCTTTTATATTTTATTTTTTTTAACCGATGCAGGAGTAGGAGCACGCTTAAGGCTTATTATACTCAAGGGGAAAAACATCATTAACATCAAAGAGACAAAAATTAAGGATCTAATAGGAAGACTTCAAGACTATGGTTATCTTTAATACCTCCCTCCCCATACTACTTACACCTATACATAAATATGCAATACATAAAAAAAATCAAGAATAGATGAACTGGTTTTATGAGTAGGGTATCTTTTGTTTGTTTTACTTTTGTACCCTTCAACTATGTGCTGGACCCCTCCCCCACCAAACACTCATTGAACCATGCATATAACAAATCAAAAGAAAAAGGGTAGTGGTTAGCAACTTTTTTCACTTGTGTTAAATTTCACTTGCAGCCTTTTATGTAGTCATTTCATTTTCTTTTCACTTTTGGTACACCTTTAAATCTTAAGGTTCAAGCATGGTTATTATGCACATGCATAAGAGTGTGTATTATTCAGATGAGATGAAAGATCCAAAAGGACCAAAGAATTGAGTTATGATTGAGGCTTAAGGTGAGTAAAGCTGTGTTTTTTGTCATTTATTTGTGATTTAGATATTCGATAATTAGTTGTACATTGAGCAGTGGAAGCTGTACATTTGTGGTAGAGAGTATATTCAGATTGGATAAAAGATCCAAAAAAGTCAGAATTGAGATGAGATTTAGGCTGAAGATGAATAAAGCTGTGTTTTCTGCCATTTTTTTTGTGGTTTACACATGCTATGATTAAGTGTACTACTTTGTACAATGGAAGGTGGTGGTGGTGTACACTGTGCATTTGAAGTTGTACATTGAGCAATAGTGTATATTCATATAGGATAAGAGATCCAAAAGTGTTAAAAGAATTGATGCATGGTTGAGATTAAAGGGTAAGTAAAAAAAGCTGTTTTTTTTAAATTTTTTTAATTTTTGTGTGCTTTGGACATGCTTTGCTTAGTTATACACTGTGCAATCGTGTTTGTACATTGACTTTATATAAAAGGCACAAGTAAAAGAGGGCTTTTGGATGTAGAAAATATAAAGTAGGTGTATGAAAATAAATTGTTTTAAAGGACAATTTAGGGGTCTTTTTGTCTGATTTTATGGTTTCTTTGGGGTGGACATGAAGGGTAGATGTCCACATAATATCACATGGGGGGCTGACAGTCCATTTAAAAAATCTTATTGGCATCTTTAGGGTACCACACACTTCTTTCACTTTCAATGCTTCCTGGCTTCATTCATATATTACTGTTACTGTGTGTGTATGTGTTTGGCCTTTTGTTTTGATAGGCATTAGTGCCTCTGTTTTGGCATTTTTCTCAATAATGGCTTGATGGTACATGTCCTTTCAAGAGAGCAATAATGTTGTACTTGTACATTGTGCAGTAAAAGTTGTATATAAGAAGTGGTGCTTTGATAAGAGCTTTAGTCATCTCTTAGATTTTAACCCCAACTAATATAACTTTGTTATTATTTTTTTTTTGTGAACAATTTTCAAGTGTTGATTGAGTTTGATCAGAAAAAATGTTTCAGTTTTTCAATGGTTTTTGTTGACTATGGTTGAATTACAACAAATGGTACAATAGTATTTTGCATGGCCTAGGAAGGAGAATTCTACTTTAATGGTACATATGTTCAAGATTATTGAGTCTTTAACTAGATTTTAGGAGCTATGAAGAGACATGTTGAGTATCGTTAGCTATTCAAAATTAAAAAAAAAAATAAAACAAGATTTTAGGGGGTTTATTAGGTGTAAATTATAAAGCTATTTGAGTTGAAGGTTTGAGTCTTGGTTGTAGTAGATTGGTTGGAGAATTGTACTTCAATGGTAAATCTCAATGTTTTCAAAACAGGATCGGACCAGATTTAAGAAGTCGGATGATATAATAAATATAAAAAATATTTCAAAACAATTATAAAATTATAAACACATTTAAACAAAATATAATTAATGTTTAAACTAACATAATCATATTAAAAAAATATAGGGTTTTGCTTTAATTTTTTATCCTTTGGATTTTAGTACACAAAAAACCGAAAATCGGTCCGACCTGTGAACTGGCTCAACCGGCCAATACCCTTGAATCCAGTTTGTATGCTCACTTTGGGCTGGTCAACCCTCTGGTTCCGTTGAATTCGGTTTGCATGCTCACGGATGGCGCCACTTGCTGAAACAATGATTCAGCTTGGCCTTCCTAGTATATCTCGTTCACAGCTTGAAGGTACCTGCAACCAAATACCGTTAGTCTCACCACAGGGAGGTGCCTCTGCGATCAACCTCTGACGTGAGAATATATATATGTTCTTTGAGAGAACGTAATAACTGAGTAGATGAGTTAATGTGTCTAACTACCTGATCATATGGTCCATATTTATAGTCTTGAGGGTCACTGGAGCTCCTGGCTTTGTCCAGCATGCATTTTCTTTTATGGGAGGTGTTCTCCTTATTATCGTTCAGACTCTACTTTATTTTATATTTGTTCCTTTAGAGGTAACTGCTATCACTTTTTGTCAGGATTGACTTCTATCATCTGTTTGTGACTTGATGTGCAGATCTTATCTTTTTGCCGTCAAATCCGAGCTCAATGCTTGATATTTGCCTTGGAGAAGAAGTTGGAGATTCTTAAGTGGTCCGGTCAAATCATCCTGTCCATAGTGTACCTACTGATGTTATGTGGACAGGATGCGTTATCCCGTTCATGGTGCATTAGTTTGTTTTATTATGGACATGACACATTATAACATCCATATTGGTCCTAGTAGTGTCCTACCCCCGTCATCACTCTTCCAGATTATTGAGTCTTAACTAGGTTTTAGGGGGTTTGTTAGGTGTAAATGATAAAAGTATAAAACTTACATATATGGTATATCACTTAGATGCATGACTTTTAAGTAGAATAATCTTTAAGCTAGCTAGGTGCATAAACACACATAAATTAGAAAAGTAATCATCGTCACTTGATTGATCACCTCACTATCACTAATCATGCTAATTTTGTTTTAAAATATTTTTAAATCAATAAAAATAACTCGTACAACTATTCATCTTTTTACCCGTTATATATTTTTATTGCTTACATTTTTTACTCACTAACTAATCATCAATGAGGCACTACCTCAATGGTACCCAAATTTTTTTCAAACAGAAGGTCTTGAATTCAAAACCCTTCCGTAACAAAATAGGGGTCTGAGAGGGTCAGGGGGTTTTTCCAGCGAGGTTTTCTCCTAGGGTGGTTGTGGTGGCTCATAGGAGATCTAGGTAACTAGAACTTGGTGACATGCCTGGAAACAGTAGGGTCACATGATTGAGACCTTCGTCGCTCAAAAATAAATAAATAAATAAATAATCATCACTTTGTGTAAAGCCTATTACACGTAATTAAGCTTTTTCACAAGTTACTATTACATATCACCTAAGAGTTATCAATTACTTAGAATGATGCAATTATGTTATATGTTATGGTGGGGTTTGATGAGTACTTGACTTGTGCCACACATGCGTCATGTAAGGGAAATGTGGTTAGCAAGTGTGATTAGAAAATATGTGTAATGATAAGATGTAATTGGTGAAAAAGTGAAAGATGATGTAGTTATTTTTTATTAATTTTAAAAAAAGGATTGGTGGATTGTTTGGCCGAGCCGTGACCATGGTCACGTATCAGATTATTTCCCTTGGTCATGCCCCAAGGGGCACGGGTGTTCAAGGTACGAGAGTCGGAGAGTGTGATGGAGTGTGGTTAGTGTGGTCAAGCCTCTCCTCATGTCCAATAACACGTAGCCATACCTGTTGTTATTGTACATGTAAAGATGCAAATAGTACAACACTTGCATGCATGATCTAGGAATGGAATTTTGATGATGTATCATGTTGTTTTCGACTCTTTCATGATTTTGTAGTGTTCTTAATTTGATTAATGATTAACCCATCAAAACACAAACATCAAGTTGGGAATATTAAAATATAAAGCATGCATGTGTTTACATCAAATAAATCTTTTTCAGTTACATCAATGGTCCTTATTTATTAATTAGTTATTTGACTTTTCCTTTTATGTTTTATGCCTTTCAAAACATTCTTTTTCAAACATACTTTAGCCTTATAAATCTATGTCCAGCCCTTTTTACAAATACTATTTTATTTTTAATATCAAACAAAAAAATAATTACTCTGTGTTTGATATTATTTTATTATTGGTATCTAGATTTCATAAATTACTCATATAGTCATAACTTTAAACATTGTAACACATAAAGTCATTAGGTTCTCAAATTACTCTCACATGTTTGACCAAATTACCATCACGTAAAGACTATATGTGCTACAAATTTATGAAACCTAAGGACCAGTAGTGAAATAGCAGCAAACCACATTAATCATCTCGACAGTTTATTCTAAACAAAATACGGTCTAGGTCGAGCTCAAAATAACCTAATGCTTCATCCATAATCTGAAATAATCTAATAAACCGAACTGATTGAAAAAAAAGTTCATTTATGGTTATTATTAGAGGTGCAAATAAAACCGGGTTTAACCTGGCAATCCGACCACCCAATGGTGACTGGACCTGGTTTGAACCCGACAAAACCCTGATGGTTCCTTCTTGGCTTAACTTGGTTCCATCCTGATCCAAAAAAAAACCGATTCTAGCCGCTGGAACTCTTTTTAATTTTTTAATTTTAATTTTGCCCTCCAAAGTTGGTATAAATGGATGTTTAATGAATTAGTGATTATCTCACATAAAAACGTAGAAATAAATGCAAAATAATACTATTGTTTTACACTCATTTTAATCTCGTTTTACACTCATTTTAATATGATTCTATATTTTATTTTTTTAACAAGAGAAAATGTTATAGAAACATAATCAACTTTTGATTTTGTTCCAATTAAATCACTGGAACTTTGTTTTTTTCAATTAGGTAACTTAAGTTTGATTTATATTCTAATACTAGATAAAAAACTTAGATAACATGTAATTTTGATTCGTTTAAGCATTATAAATGAATTTTTAAATGATTTTATGACCCGTTTGAAGGTTTAACACGTATTTTAGATTCATTTGAGCATTTTGTGTTTTTTTTCAAAATGTTATAAAACGGGCAATAAAATCATAAACGGGTCATAAAATTATCTAAAAATTCACTTGTAAAGCCTAAACGAAACAAGATTACATGTTATCTGAGTTTTTTTATCTAGTATTAGAACATAAAAATCAAAACTTGGTTATGTTTCTACAAAATTACCCCTTTTAATAACAATAAAAAATAAATAAAAAATGAATTTTGTGTTATTTATTATATGTATTGAAAACAATAAAATTTTCCCTACATGATTCTACCCGGTTTCAATTTTATTATTCTGCCTAGTTCATCCCAGAATCAGATTCCAAAAGGCGTACTCAGCTTAGTTGTACTTGATTCATACCTGAAACCGGTTATAAGACTTCGTCCAGCGGTCACCCCGCCCTCCCAGCGGGGATGTTTCATTCGGCGGGTATCCGCGGGAACACCGCCACCCCCTTCAGCGGCTCCCGCCCAACCACCTTCCACGGCTCCCGCTCCCCGCTGCCACTCTCGCTTTCTAATTGGTGCCAACCCCCTTTCTCTCTTTTTGATTGGTGCCAAGATAATAGTGGGAAATGGTTTTCAGTAGGGTGACCACTGTGGGGTTTAAGGTTTTCAGTGAGGTGATGACGTGTCATGAAATTTCGGTGGGGGAGGATTTTCAGTGGAGTGACCGCTGTGGATAGTCTAAAAAAACCCACTTTGTGAATATGGTTATGTGACATGAGTTTTATAGTTTGATTATAGTTGTATAACTAATGGAATCAACAGAATCAACCTAATAATATAATAACCGTCCTTTACTAATGAAATATAATATGTCATATGTTGAAGAACTTTTAATATATTTTATTATATTTTTTTTTCTATGAATAATATATTAGCTGTTACATACTCTGTCATATTTTTTTAGCTAATGTATAAATGAAGTTAAATAATTAAAATTAGGTCAATACACATACCAGTGACAACCAAAGTTATTATTAATAAATAATAGAGTAAATTACGGTTTGATCCTGTGATTTAAGTGTTTGAACTATTTCAGTCCAATATAATTTTCAATCAATTCAGCCCCTGTGTTTTAGACAACTAACGTTTTTTGCCCTAAACATAGTTAGATTTTGGGTCAAAACCGATAAAATAGTTAAGTTTGAGAAACCAAAACCAATAGTTGCGCCTAAACTACAACGCTGAATTGATAGAGGATTTTATTTTGAACCAAAATAGTTAAAACACTCAATATACATGAGTCAAAACCGTAATTTATTTTAAATAATAATAAAATATCTTTTTTTAATAACTGAATTAACCGAACTGTTTATTCCCAAACCTATAGGTTTGAAAAATATAAAAACCAATACATCTACTTTTGTAGGAATAATTAGATGACCTTGTGCAAATAAAATTTTCACCATGTGCATGCATCACAGATTCAAAATATTCTAAACTTATTAAAAAAATATTCTAAAATAAAATAAAATAAAATAAAATAAAATAAAATAGCAAATTGTACTACTTGAATGCATGTGATGACTGATCAGTACCACCATGAGCTACTTATCAATGGGAGTACACAGCTTATTTTCAATTCCATGTAGTTTCTTTGTCTACACATTTTACCCTAATGCATCATTATACTCTTATCTTTCACATGAATGGTAGTCTAGAATCTATATAAAGGGTACATCATGAGTAGGTTAAAGAGTTCTTTAATATTAATCTTTTATATTAATTAATAAAAATAAAGTTTGACACATGTTAATTTCTTTAAAAAACCTCAAACTAATTTTCTTTTTTCCTATCTTTATTAAATGAGCTCTTTCCTGTTAAATAATAATTTTATTGTATATACTTTTTTTTAGATTAAAATGCAAATTTCTTAATATATTAAAAAAATAATGAGTAAAATGTCATTTTAGTTCTTATGTTTTGAAAACTTTTTCCATTTTAGTCTAATACTTTAAATTTTGCAATTTTGGTCATTATGATTTCATTTTATTGTCATTTTGGTCATTATGGTTTTCATTTTATTGCCATTTGATCCAATTAAATTTAAATTTTTGGACTAAACTGATAAAAATTACCAAACTACAGTGACGGAAATGACAATAAAATGAAATTATAATGACCAAAATGATAAACTTTGAACTATTGGACTATAATAGCAAAAGTTGTCAAACCATAGGGACTAAAATGATATTTTACTCAATAACCATTTAATTGAAACAAACTTTTAGAAAAAAGGTTATTATTTATAAAAATATGATTTTTCTTTAAACTGCAAACTTTTTAAAAGACATAATAATGTTTTCAATATTTTTTTTCTAAAAATATTGTTTTGATACTTTCTAAATCTTCATTACTAATTATTTAATATTTTCTATAACTTATGTAAATTTATGTAAAAAAACATTGTGTTCGGAAACTGTTTAATAAACAAAAGTTTTCAAAAAAACAAAAATTCAAATAAATGATATTAGTGTTTTATTATTTAAACTAGGTTTTTTCTCGCCGCGCGTTGTGACGGGTTATCACAGTACACTTCCAATAACAAGTATTATATATCATTTACAAAAGTATAAGTTACATAGCATAATTACATCTCTCAACACAAACTCTATACAATTTTTCCATAAAAACATAATATTATACAATATTCTTACATATACGTTAGAAAAATAATAGAAAAAAACTCACAAAATCCTTCTCATCGGCAACCAATTGATTAAATTAAAAAAAAAACAAATCCTTAAGTAAACATTGATTTTTTATGAGAGCAAATAAATCACCGTTACCTTATCCAAATAAATTTTGTTATTTGTAGGATAGAGCTAAAGAAACCCATGCATAAACCAATTGTACTATATGCATCATCTATTGTAATAAAAGGAATAGTAAATGTTCCTCACAAATTTTGTTTGATTTTTAATATATATATTAATTACGTACTTATGAGTAAATTTATCATACCTATTACTTAGTACTAATATATTTTATTCAGTTTGTATAATATATTAGACTAGCTTATGTTTTTATTAAAAAATGATACTTTTTAAAAGACAAGTTAAAAAAGTAAACCTTTTTAAATAATTTTTTTTTGAAAATTAAATATTTATTTTATTACTTAATGTAAAATTTTACATGTAATTTTAATCTTATCTTATTCTGACAAATTGTTTTATAATTTCTTAAATTTTATTAATGAATATTTATTTTTATATAAGCATTACAGCATTTTTAAACAATATAAAGATACAGCCTAGATCTTTTTATTTAATATTGATATGTTCATAAAAAATATTAAAAAAAACTAATCAAACTCATCTTTATATATTTTTTTAAAACGCAAAATATTTTAAGGTATAAGAGAAAAATTAAATTATATGCAAACAAATTATAAGGAAAAAAAAAGAAGAAAAAAGAATAAACAAGGAAGTTGTCATGTGCCATCTTGTAATTAAAGTGTGAGTGAATTGTTTTTTTTTTCCTTTTTTTTTTAACAGCTTGATATAACGACACTCTAGACCATTTATATGAAAGTTAAGGAAGTAATCATTATGCTACAAGCCTGAACTTGGGTTTCCACATAGTTCATACCGGGGCATCAGGCCGTAACTTTAATCAGTATCCAAATTTAGTCAAAAAAAAGCTCTATATATTGTTTAATATCTAAATAGCCATATGCAAAACAAAAAAAACTACATATAAAACATCATGATGCATAAATCCATCTTCCTTGACGAAAACTATACCTCAAGATTGCGCCTCATTCTTTTAGTTTACGCGAAAAACACACATCAATTTGCTATTTGTACAACAGGCATCTCACCTACTCTAATGCGAGCACTCTTGTCTTAAGCACTGGAAAGGGCCTTGTTCGGATTTTTTAATATAGTTTCGGTTATCCGAGTCGTTCAATTGGGTTTTTTGTTACAGGATTTATACCTGTTTGTTGACCAAGATAAGATTTGGGTTAATCAACAATGAAACAAAACATATCAGCGACACAAAACATGTTCGCAATAAAACAGAACATATGAGAGGAAATTTAGAATTTTTTTGTTTATTATATATGCAAATGTATAAATGACATTTTTCTTATGTAAACTGGAGTTAACCAGGTTACCCGATTAATTTTTTTTTAACCCAATTACCGAACCAAATACTACTTTTGGATTTGGGCAGTATTGGGCTCAATCTTAATAGGGTTTGGACTTTGGATTTCGGACGAAACCAAAACCCGTAGCATCGCCTCCTGCCTAGGTGCTCTTGAGGCGTGCAAAAATGAGAGGATCCTAAGTCGATGCGTTAAGCACAAAGAGCAAAATGCACTATTTTTTTTGGGTATGAGGCACAAATTGATCATAAGTTCTTTATATTTCTCATAGGTTTTTTTAATGATCGTGAGAACCCACTTATGTGGTAAACCCATGGGTCCCTTCAATACCCGATTAATCGAGAGAAACATATAAAGCACTGCCACAGGCCCACAAGTAATCGGGTCGGTGACCTTTAAGGAAAATCGCCTTATTTACCTAAGATTTAGTCATAAATAAGCTCTATATGTTTTTTTATATCTAAATAGCCCATATATACAATTTAAAAAGATATATGCAGATTCAGAACATCCTAATTTACTAATCTATCTTAAGTTGTGAACGAATTAAGCCGGCGAAAAAATCGAGATCGTATCGGTAAAAAACTTGAACGAGCAAAGCTTAAACGAGCCCAAGCTTTAAAATATGGCTCGTTTAGTTATCAAGCATGAGCTTAAGCTTCACATATTAAAATTGCGCCGGCTCGTGAGCCTAAAAGAGTTTTTTATTTATATAATAATTTAATTAGATAAGTGTATATTTATATAAATAAAATTTTTATGTATAACTTCGTGATAAATATAACGAATTCAAATATTTTATCTTATATATGAAAATTAGAGTTATAAACATATATAAAATTAATAACAAAAAGAAATAAATTAATTAACTAATAGTAAACAAGCCGAGCTCGAGCTTTAAAAATAAAAATTTATACGAGCCAAGCTCAAGTTTTTCTAAGTCGATACGAGCCTAGCTCGAGCTCGGTTCGACTCGTTTACGCCCTTGATATATCTTCCTTTAGTAAAAGCACGCCTCAAAACTGCGACTCGTGTTTTTTTCATGTGAAAAGCGTGGCTAGACGCTGCACCACACCTGGTCTAAAGTAAGCACCCTTGCCTCAAACGTCATCTTGTGCCTCAGGTGCGCTTTTAAAAACCAAACAAATAAGATTTTTACTTGTATATGAGTTTGCTAAATGAAGTTCATTTTACTTGCATCCAAAATAGGTAGATCATAGGCTACTTGATCCTTCCACACTACCACATCGAATGAACCATTTTGATAATGCTTTTTTTTTTTCTAAATGAGTTGCTTCAAACCGATCCCTTGTAGGTGCAGTCTATTTTAACTCAAACCATATTGAAACAAACATACCCAGTATATTCCCACTATTCAGTAGGGTCTGGGGGAAGGATAGACACAAACCTTACCCCTATCTAGGTTGGGATAGAGAGGCTGCTCCAAAGGAGTCCCCGGCTCAAAGTTGTCGTTTGAAGTTAGTCATCCCAACACTTTTAACGTTATTTTCACAAAATAAGTAAAATAACGTTAAAATTAGAGTAATTTTACTTTGGCCCCTTGAGGGCCTACACACATATACATTATATGTGTGCACCGCAAATGGGGCGTAACTCAAACCATATTGATACCTCATAAAAAAGGACATGTTGTCATCCAAACCCATTTTGACCTATTACCTAGTTCGACCCAATCTGCCTGTTTTTCCAAGCTTAAAGCTGGAACAATGTAGAGAAACTATAATAAATTACAACGTAAACACGAGATAAAACATGAAGTTGAAAATGAAAACAAGAATTATATTCAAAAAAGTTAAAAGAGTTTGATAAAAAGTTCTAAAGACTTGCCCATCTTTAAGGTATAGATTTTCTGACAAATGAGAATGTTCTGGTGAGAAGAATATGTGTATAGTGATTAACAAAAGGACAGTTGATCGTCGTTCTTTTCGTCAAGGCAGGTACTGATGCACCTTAGCCCCTACCTTGAGTTTCCATTTGATGATATTGTGTGATATGTATATGTACGCCCATTTGCGGTGCACGCATATAATGTATATATGTGAGGGCCCTTAAGAGGCAAAAGTAAAAATGCACTAATTTTAACGTTATTTTAGTTATTTGTGAAAATAACGTTAAAATCATTGGGATGATCAACTTCAAACGATAACTTTGAGCCGGGGACTCTTTCGAAGCAGTCTCTTTATCCCAATTGGGATAGGGGTAAGGTTTGTATCTATCCTTCCCCCCAGACCCTACTGCAAAGTGAGAATATACTTGGTAAGGTGGTTGTTGTTGTTGTTGTTGTTGTTGTGTGATATGTATATGCCTTATATTGTGAGTTTCTAAATTGCAATAGAGGAACAGAAGAGGGATTCTTGTTTATATTTCATCGAAGTGATATTGCTAACGAATAATGGCATCTTATAGTGAACAAATAGCAGTAAGCATAGCAGAATACATTCTGTGTGACTGATACCTCAGTCTCGGTTACAGTCTGGTATATTGGTGAATCTGTTGAAATATTACACGTATATTCCGAGTCCAACCTCCTTTGGATTTGTTTCCACCATCCATGGAGCCCTGTGTGCACATACACCGACTTTTTTAAGCTTTAATTTACTAGTGATATTACTTTAAACTTAAGAGAAGGTAACTTGGAGTATGAGGATGCACATAATGATACAAATAGTCAAATATACACATACCAGGCATGGCTCAACATATATTATGGCATAAAGTGAACTTTGAAGTTCGAAATTGAGGCCTTTCAGTAAAAGTTCTCTTAAATATATGAAAATTTTCAAAATGTGATTTCATATAGATTTAAAACGCATTCTGTTAATGTTTAAGCCGAATGCTATTTCTTTTTGGGTGCTTTATTTAGCATGTTATTTAATTTTTACTAATAATATTTCAATTTCTGTTCATATAGTTTTTATATAGTGTTATAATTAGTTTATTTTGTATGTATTAGGAGATAGATTTTAATATTTTATCACAAACTAAATTGTGTTTCAAGGCTAGAATATAGATTAAAGTAGGCTTTTCAACATTTAGGGTTTTAAAGTAGTTGTTCTAGTTGCTTGTACTATAGAGCCACACTTGCACACGTGTGTGTATGCATGTATGCACATACATATATACATGTGTATAGATGCATCAAGATACTTATGAGCATATATATGAGTTAGTTTATACTTTAATGTGTTATAAAGATAAGGAAAAACCATACTTGTGCATTACAAAATTAATTGTTCCTTGTGCAGCGCGTTCAAGGAGAAGTTCCCGAGCTTCAATGGAGATCCCTTCAGGCTGTAAAAAGAGGGCAAATCATAACTTCCTAGTATTATAACATTAATATGTATTAGTTTATGTGCTTTTGGTGTGTACCTCTTCAGGAAACCATACACCTGGTTGCGTGCCGCCCTCAAGAACAGCAAGAGCAAATGCTGCTACTGAATAACCAACTGATCTGGAAAGCATTCATGTGCACATGATGTCACTTTTTCTAAAGAATTCCCAAAGAAGTTGATGCATTTAGCACACTAAATGTTAATTACTGTTTAAGATTGGAGGTGGCAAGATCCGGGGGTTGGGTAACAGATTCGGGTCAAAATGCAAATTTTAATGCTTGTCAAAAGTTTAACCTGCAAGCACTATATTTTCATTTAATTACAAAATATGTGTTTTTTAAAACATCTACACATTTTGAATACCCACTTAGCAACTTTTGACCCACTCAAACCGTTTGCCTGATTTCAGTTCTAGCGATTTTTATATATACTTATTTGTATGACCAAATTTATGGGCTCATTTATTCACTAACGGGCCAAAATTGCCACTTCTAAGTTCTAACTAGAATAGGCCATGGATTCTTGCGCAAGAAGTACAGGAAAACATTGACTTACACAGATAGTCTTTTATGACTAAAAACACCAATTGTTTGCCGTCCTCCTGAACACTCCAAATCAACCTGATCAAAAAGGAAAAAAAATACATATCAAGTTACCAAAACCAAATACTAAGAAAGACTTATTAGTGAGATTATTTATTTGTACAAATAAAAAAAAGATTTTTGAAATTGTTACTCTGAGTGAGACGCGCTCTCCAGCATAGCCATCTATGACACGAACTACTGGATCAAATAACCGAACCATCTCTTGTACTTTGCTTCTATCTTGCAAGACTTCCTAAACAATTCAAGCAAACGTGTAAGATGAATGGGGGACCCTCGTTGAAATCTAGATGGTAATGTCAATGGATAACTTTTGTTAGGGAGGACTGAAGGTTTCCAAATTTTACTGTGTAAGAAATTACAAGACCATGATAACACTGTTCATCAGTATTAGCTGTCTAGATAGAAAACACAAGTGATACGTAACAAACTGAAACATTATTTGCATGCAAAGCAGAAAATTGAGATCAATTAGAGGTGTCAATTTCGGCCTTTACAAATGTATTTGTGATTTGTGAATAGGTTGATTTGATTAAGACAACAATCAAATGGGTAATTAAAAAAACAGCTATAAAGGAAAAGGGTCAAACGTACCCGAAAACAAAGTATATTTTTAATGCATCAAATCTTCTAAATCAACTTATCTAAGATAAATATATCATAATTGAAATTTTATAAAATCTGTAATGAAATTAGATACTTTTTTATAGTATAATCAGATTTTGGTCAAAAAATATTTCAGATCAGTCTGTTTTTCTGCATGAGATTGCATATATCGAATCCAACCCATTGTGGCTTATTATCCAATCAGGCCAGTTTTCCACCTCTAATATTCATGGAGAAAAATGGATTTCAATCTTCACATGCATAACTTACAGAAGGAAGGAAACGGGTCATTGCATCCATGGCCCAATTCCAGAAAAATGGTGCAGTTCCAAATCGAGCACTAACGGTTGGAACTCCAAGGATCTCATGAGCACTTGTCACCTCTGGTAAATTCCTGGAAGCAGAGATGGTTTCCTGAGTAAGCTACCAGCCAAATTTCCAAATGTCATGTGGTTTATGCATTCGAATTTAAGGTAGGCGTATAAAATATACAGTTTTCAAATTCCAAATGATTATATGCAGATGGTTTTCCTGATAGATACAAAGGTTGAAATATAGAACTTACAAGAGATACACATCTTTTTTCCCAATTCCTTTTCCAAAATCAATGTTGACCATTCCACTGTAAGGCCTTAATTTGATTTTCTCTCCTGTTAAATAGTTTTTTGCTTGTTAGCATCATGAAACATGAATAACTTCCTTCAAAGGGGGTGGCATAATGGTAAGCACTTGAGACCCTCTAGCAGAGGTCTCAGGCTTGAATCCAACTACCACTGATTTTCTGCCCAACCCCCTTGAAGGCCTCCTGCACATTGCATGCTGTGTTTTACCCAGTCTATTGATTAGCACGTCATTGGTGGGATCCTGTGTGTTTTCCGTTAAAGGGCTTTCACGGTTGCAAAAACAAAAAAGAAGAAGAAAAAGATGAATAATATTATAAGAGAAGCATATGCAGTAATACCAACCTTTATTATACGCAATCACCTCCTCTCCAAGAAGCAAAAAACTAGTGGCTAGTATTGTTGGGCCTGCACCACCTGTACCTGCTGTGTAGTAATAGAATCTGAGACAAGAATATCATTAGCTTAGATAATATACATATAATTCTAAACTTGATATCTTCATTATCAAGAAAAAATGGCATAAAATATTGAGCAAGTTAATACCTCAACCGTTCAGGCTCACCCTTATTTTCACTTTTTGCAACACGTACTAGTTCTGCTGCCATCACTATCAGAATACGTAGATAAATGATAATGTGTATATCATTCTAAATCATAGTGTAGATACATAATTAATTAAGTTGTATAAAAATTTCTTAATCTTCCATTCAGTCACATTTTATTAACAAGAACATGTAGTCATGCAGGTGTTTGGAACAGCATTTCTACCATTGCTCACTCCTGGATAGATACCACCAGTAGTTATTGCTGGGACTTTTGCAGCCAATGCTTCATTCATGAATGATTTTGCACGCAAAGCGTAACTTGTATCATCACAGACATCTAGATATGCTGTCTAACAACAGTTGAAGATTAGCCAAGTTCATTTATATTTTACAGAAATAATATATGTTAAAAGTATCTTTAAAAACCATAGATTGTTATAACTTCAAGAAAATATGGAATTAGCTTTACCTTGTTCTCACCTTGGCCTGTATGGCAGCTTTCAAGACTAGGCAATTTTCTGTTCGTTGGAATGGCCCTGCAGCATGCACCACAAGATCGACACCTGCAGAAGCATAATGTGCATATTATATTGTAAGTTTCAAAATGTTAGGCAGAAGATACCAGATTTAGCTATCTGTGATTCTGTACTAAATTAACAAAAAAAGATTAAAAAATGAAAAAATTTTTATATCTAAATAAAATAAAATAAAAAAATATAATAATAAAAAAAAACACTAAACTAACACACCAGCCAAAGCAGATTCCAGTGATTTAACATTATTTATATCAAATTCAGCAAACTCAGCATTCTTCCCAAGTGTGGCCACCATACTAGCACCTTTTTCCCTGAAATACATTAGAGCATTCAGCATATAGGGTTATGGAACTAAAGGATGTTAAGCAGAATTATATCTAATACAACTTCAAATTGAAAATTATTTCCATTCAATTAGCAACTCAACCTAAAGATTTTTTTTAAAACTTGCAGCGACATAAAATAAATCTGATATTTACTTCTCATTAGCAATTGTTATAAGATGGACCCGACATCACCGGTTTCAAATCAAATGATCTAATTTAGGATAGATCTATGATTCACTTCGGAGACATTCACCACCAAAACAAATTGTAGGGCTTGCGTTTCAAAACCAAAGATCCAGATAACCAATCTGGCTAAGAAATCGTGTCTAAGAACACCACTCAATATGCCATGATTGAGATGGAAAAAATAAATTAATCCGACTCAAAATCCATTGAGAAAAATTAACCAAAAAGAAATTTAATCATAAACCCATCTCCATCTTTTTCATCTACAACTTTTGCAGTACAAAAAGAAAGATGGTAAAGAAAACTGGCCCTCCCACATAAGCTACATTAAGGGAACTTAAATTGCATGAAACTGAAATAAATAAAAAGAAACACAGAGCATATGTAAAAATGGAGGTGTAGACAACTATTAGTATATCAAGTGTTAGTTTGTAATATTATGGAAATCTATTGTAAATTAGGATAGGATCAATTGTAATCAATTGTATGCCTATATACTTGGTGATAATGAGAAATAGAGGGGAACGATTTTACCCACATCTGTTCTTTAGTTGTTGGATTCCTTTAACTGAACCAAATTGACCCACCTGTGCTTGATTGGGTTTGGAACAATACCCAGAGGGTATGGGTCTGGTTCTGCTCCATACGGGTCCTCAATCACTTTGCTACATCCTCCCTTTCATATCAAGAAAGTTTGTCCTCAAACATGGAATTCCGTCTCCATCTTCATGCTTGGCTAACGGAGTATTATTGTTCCCAATTTGGTTGTTAAAGTTGAACCATATATAAATGCATGGGTATTGCCAAATAAACCAGTTGACCCGTGAACAGGGTCTACATCACCATCCCCATCGTGTAGAAAGTTTGATCCTAAACTTTAAATATTGCCGTCTTCATAATAGAAATCAGCCATGTTTAGTGTAACGTAAACTCCATAAACACTATCAAATATATGGATCTTACCAGTAGCATGTGTCTAAGGCGGGCCTTAAGCAACTGGTAAGGTTTTTGCTTTGTGACCTTGAGGTCATACGTTCAAGCCTTAGATTAATGCTAAGTGAAGGTTAGGTAAGATTGAAGGCAACAAAAATGGACTTTGGTTGATTGCAAATGAGAATTGTGATATTTGGATGGATAAGGATGGTGCTGGAAAGTGACAACATTAAGCTCTAATGAGACAAAAGGCTATGAGTCAAAACAGGTCGTTTCTGTTGACACCAAATGTTGTAAGATGGGCCTGACAAAACCGGTTTAAAATCAAACGGTCTAATTTAGGATAGATCTAAGTCTCTTTTCAGATATAGATTTACCACCAAAACAAACCTAGAGATGTAATGTCGAAACCAAAGATACAGATACACCACTCCAGCTAAGAAATCATGTTAAAGAACACCACTCAATATCTCCCAAGATTGAGCTAGCAAAGACCCAAAAACAAATTAATCCAACTCAAAATCCATTGAGAAAATTTAACCAAAAAGAAATTTCATCATACGCTCATCTCCCTCTTTTTCATCCATTACTTTTGCCAGTCCTATGTAGGCTACATTTAGGACATTTAAATGGCATGAAACTGAAACAAATAAAAAGAAACATAGAAAATCAATCGCGTGAGTAAACGTGGAGGTGTAGATAACCCATATCTGCTCTTTAGTTGCTGGATTCCTTTCATCAAATTGACCCACATGTTCTCCATTGGGTTTGGAACAATACCCTGCAGGTATAGATCTGGGTCTGCTCCATATGGGTCCTCGATCACTTGCCTATAGTCAGTAAGTGTCTATCATTCTAAAAAAACAACAAGGTACATGAAAGAAGTACGAGATATGAAACATATCTGCTATATATTTATCGTGAAATATACCTTAATCATTATATGTTTTCTTTATTTAACGATCAAGATTTTTCTAGTCTTCCTTTAAGCTGATATTAGCAGGAATATGTTCCTTACAGCACATGTAAATGACAGTCCTTTGTAGCCCTGACATGGAATTGTTGACCCTTTCTACTATTAACGATGTGGTGATTTAACAATAATATGTGTTAATGTTTATGTGTGGCCTTTGAAAACACTGACATGGTATCCTAAATGGGTAAACATCATTTGTCCTTCAAAATTTAAAGTAAGTACTTAAATAGGTTTGATGAAATGTTCTGAGTTAATCATATATAATATTACTTGTGGTCTAAGTATGCAATGTGTCTGAATTATAAAGCTATGTATCACCACTACTTGTGACAGTATGTTTTGGTAGGTCATTCATGCATGACCCTACGCAAAGCGTGAGCTAAGTCAAGCACCAGAAACGCGTCTTTATTCTTGTCTCTCAGGCACGCACAAGTTTGAAATTTTTAGGCTTTACCGATAAACCACTTCACCCACATAGAAGACGAGTCCTCTTCCTATTAACACTTCATTTAAGCACACCACTTAGAACAATGATACCTCATTCACTGCGACTCCATTTAAGACACTTCTTAGCTTGTTGCAAAGTTTTCATCAAGGTATACAAGTGATTATAGATTAATAATTATATATATAACAATCGCATATAACTATAGAAATCCAGGTATAACTATTTGATTATGAAAGCAATCCTTTACAATAGTTATGCAGCTAATTTTTATAAAAGTATTCTCTGACTCTCACAAAAACACACACACCACACAGACTACAAACATATATTATCTAAATCTAATAGCTGATAGAATTGCTCTGAACGTACTTCGTTAAGCCGTTTAGATTCTATAATTCTAGAAGAAAAACTAATAAAATTTAAACATTCTAATTTCGAAATGGATTGAAACCTGTTACGGCCAGCAACGGTGATGCGAAGGTCAGGGGAAAGCTTGGAGAGAGCGATGGCGGTAGAACCACCGACTCGGCCGGTTCCTCCAAGTATCAGAACCCTAGAATTGACGGCCTCCGGTTGAAAACCGGCGGAAGCCACCGTCGGAGCCCTGATGCTGCTCCAGTGGCGCATACAGGCGCATGCCATATCCCTCCACTGTGTTCGCGTCCCGAGTCCTATCCAGAGTTCGTTAAAAGATCTGTTATGCAAGGCATATATTAATTGTAATTTTAACTAATGTGTTCACACCAAGCAGGATAGCCTCAATAGTACCCCAAGATTTTTTCAAATGAGAGGTTTTGGGTTCAAATTCCTTCAGCAGTGAAAAAGGGGTCTGAGTGGTTAGGGGTTTTCCCAGTGGGGTTTCCTCTGGGGTTGTTGTGGTGGCTCATAGGAGGTCCAGATAACTAGACCTTGGGGACATGGCCTGGAAACAGTGGGTTCACACGATTAAGACCTTCGTCGTTGTCGTTAAAAAAAAAAACTGAAGAATCTCAGGGTACTATTGAGGTATTGCCTCTTTGATGGAAAATCAGCTAATTACTATATAACACAACATTAGTCAATGAGCTTGTAGCTCAACTGCTACTTCATGATTCTAATAAAGCTTAGATTTTGTGAGGTCATGGGTTCAAATCTTGGCCAAAGCGGTCAATAGTGGCTTTACCATATGGTGGGTTTCCTCCTGAGGAGCAAGTGCTTGCTCGGTTTAGCGCTCGCCAACACCTAGGCTTTAGATATCGGAGAGTTGGTAGCGGATTGTGATCGCAGCCCATGGGTTGTCGGGTCAGAAGATCCATTTTGTCTATGAAAATGCATGTCACTGAGCCTTTATTAGCTGTTCAAAAAATATAAATAACACAACATTACCATATCATTGCTTCATCACCATATTGTTTGTCGTGCGGCTAAAATGAGGAGGTGTGCCTACACAGGACCTGGTTCTTTCGTTTTCTGAAATTTCAAACTTGTTCATATATATTTTATATGTAAAATTACTTTTATAAAAAATATATAAATAATTTACAATCAAAATATTTTTCAACATCTATTTAGTTCGTTTAACCTCAAACCCATTAAAGCTATAACTAAATTGCTAAAATACTTAAAAGGCCCTCGAACTCATAAACCCAATAAGGTTTTAATATAATTTACAAAACAATTAAACAAATCTTATAATCCCTACAATTATTGTAAAATGAGTTGAGTTGTTGACACATGACTAGGGTTTATGACGTGTGTATGATGGATCAGCCCTATCGTGGTCTATGGTGCCACAATCTGACCAAAACGTGACGATGACTCATTGTTGGTCATAGGCATACATATAATTTGCAAATCCTGCACGCATTATGGATTAAATTCTCATTATGAGGCTGGTAACTAGCCTGGACTCCTGGAGGGTTAAACGTAAGACAAGTTTACTCGTTGGCAACCTAACGAGAGACTGATTAACCATTGTATGTAGTGGTTGTACTAATCAGTGAAAGACCATGCTAAATGTATAAACTATCAAATAAAATTATTATTAAATGTTTCAATATTATTATGCCTAAATTATTTTAGAGCTTGTTAAATGTATTCACCAAGATTTTGCTGATGATGAAATCTAAAACTTTTTAGGTAAACATATTAAACTAATAGGTAAAATCCCATGTATTACATGGGTTGAAAACTGAAATGTTATGTACTTTGTAAGAAAACTTGTTTTTAAAAAAATGTTTTTTAAGAAAACTTATTTTTCAAAACTTTTATTTTTCCTAAAACTACAACTTTAAAAATTCTTTTTTTTAAAAAAAAATTGATTTTTTGAAAATTTTCATATTTTTGTAAACTTTGTATAAGTGTATTTTTTAATAATAAAAGATTTCATTTTTTATTTATTAAAACTACTTTTTAATATGAAAAAGGTATATAAAGTCATTAGTCATTAGATTTAATTTTTTTAATAAATTAAAGAATATAATTTTAATTATCATTTAATATGAGAGATAATGATTAAAAAGATTAAAAAAATGACATGTGGCAATAGTTTTTAAAAAAATGACATGTGTCAATAATTGTCTAAAAAATTAACATGTTGCAAAAAAATACTTATTTATTATAGTAGTAAGATTTAAGACAAAGTTAGTGCATAAAAGGTTACGATCCCTTAGAGTTAGCATAAGTGTAACTCTACAAATGGACCAAGTGTCGAATATATCTCGTACCTCTAGGCCCACAAAGGCTTGGTAGTACGAAAAATTTGTATATTGTTTGAAGACATGAAAATATTGTCAATATTAATTTGATTGTAAATGATCATATACTTACATTCATGTTATGAAAAACATATTTTATAAATCATAAAAAGTTATACAAAAGCTATGAAATGATTTTCAAATAATTATATTGGGAGAAAGGTTTTTGAAGAAAAAAAACATTGTTTTGTAACAAGGTGAATAAGACACAAATACAGGTATGAGATCAATTGGTGATGTGTGAATTAGGGCATTAGGCCTTAGCATTTTCTGACTTAATGGAATATTACAAATACAAATTGCACTAGATACTCGCTATAACTTTGTTTTTGTCATCAAGTTAACTCGTTTATTTTCTATAAATCTTTTTTTACAATAGACGTAAAAAGTATTCATAGGTCAGGCTGACCCAGCATATTTCAACTCATTATGATCAGTTACCATGCTCGTTTTAACCTATTACCAAACCTGACAGCATGGGCGAAGGATACAAGGGACCGGGGGGGCGACCGCCCCCCCTGTTATTTCGTGTAGTAGTGTATATTTCCCGATACGTAGTGTAAAATTTTTTAAAAACCGTTACTTCGCCCCCCGGGAAAATTTTTTTTTATTTCACCCCCCTGGGATCCTCGTCAAGCTTCACCACTGCCTGACAGGGGCGACCCTGAAAATTCAAGTGTCCCGGACGTACTGAGAAAAAAAGGCCCTTAGTGAATTATAAATTTGTGTTTTTTCGGTTTTGTATTTAGAGATATAAGTAAATATATATAATTTAAAAACGACTTTTAAAATTTTTGTGTCCTTGCGATAAATGGGCCCTGGACGGAGGTCGGGTTTGCCCAGTGGCGGATCCAGGAATTTTTTTCAGTGGGTTCACCATTTTTCGACGTTTTAATTAAATAGAATCGGACATAAAAATTTCTGGGTCGGGTTGACGGTTTGGGTCTTGTAATGTTCTTTACGTAATACAGTGCGATATATTAAGTCATAGAGTGAAATTAAAAAACATCGTCATTTGAGAGTTCGAAGGTACATAGTGTATTTTTGTTTAAGATTTCTAAGCTTTAAAACAAGCGGGAGTTAAGGATGTCACGCGCCCTTACGGGACCAAGGTGGCTGTCCTGCTGGCCATTCAGCAGGAATGGGTCCAGGGGGCAACACCTGTTGTAAGGTTCGGGGCAACGGCCCGAAACCTAAACGAAATTTGCTAAGTTTGTATGACCAAAATTAACTTGATCCAAAGGTTTAACCATTAATAACTACCATTTTGCTTGCTAAGTTTATATGACTGGAAGTTGATTTTAACACGGTCATATAAAAATCTAATCATTGATTATCAAGATTTCTAACAAATATCACTTGCCTCAATCAAATTGACAAATTGCTATGAAAAATTACATTAATAATTCACTCTTAAAATCTTAATGAGTTCACCTCAGAATTCACTCCTAAAATATTAATGGGTTCACCTCAGAATTCACCCCTAAAACTGTCGCGATTAAAACCATAGGGGCCTTAAAATAAATTCCATGAGTGCCTAATTGTTTTATTTAATCAATATTGATAGAAATTACATGGTTATTAAGAAGTTGAGTGGGGTCCTTCCCACCCACTCATTGCATTGCTTCTTCAATCCGCCCTTGGGTTTGCCCCTCCCCAGGGCCTCCCATGCCCAACCAGACCACCTTCTATGACTTCTTGTAGTTACCACGAACATACTTAATGCTCTCTCTACTTTTGTATGATTCGAACCTTTTTGACTGGATTGCCTTTAAAGCTCGTTGTTATAGTCTGCATAACGATATGGGTCAAGATTTTTATATAATAAATGGTTGGTCATGCCATTCACTCTTCACATTCACATCTTGTGTATAAACTTTGTATTGAATTTAAAGAAGAGTTATTGCACATGTCTAAACATTTTTAGAAACAGTCCACCGCATTGGCCCACACAAATCTCGCTACGCAATTGTATAATTGTCAAATGCATTTTTAAAAAGTGTGTAATAAAACCAAAATTATAAAAACAAACCCTAAACACAAAGATAAAACCTAAAAGCTAAAAAAACAAATACCCTAAAATCTAAACTCTAAACTATTTCGTTTAATTATGTACTCCAATTTGTTTCAATCTGATATTTCGTGTGTACGTGAAGTTATGAACTGATATGGCGACTATATCGGTAGATGACATGCATTTTAAATTAAGTTAATTTTTTTTAACGGCATTTAATCTCAACGTGTAAACCACTGCTTTTCAGGTCACGTCACCAAGGTCTAGTTACCATGACCTCCATTGAGACCCCACCACCATCCCAGGAGGAAACAACACTGGAAAACCCCATGACCTCGTAAGGACTCCTATTTCGCCTTGAGAAGAGTTTGAACCCATGATCTTTCATTTGAAAAGCCAAGAGGTACCGCTAGAAGAAATCCCCTTTGGTATAAATTAAGTTAATTGATTAGTAGTAACGGCGGTTCAAAAAAAATTGATTAGGAGTAATGACATAACGATGTGATATTGTTGGAAACAGCGGAGAGTAGTTACAGCTCAAGTACTAGCTCGTGTATAATTTTCAAGATTGTGTTTGTCAACACTTTTGTTATTTTCAGTTTTTAGTTATTTAATTATGTGTTATTTTAAATTAAACATAATAAAGTTGCGTGTGACATCAAGGGGCTGTTTGGTAGGGTATGAATGAGTCTAAAGGAGTAATGTCTGGATCGGTCAGATGCAGACCGTTTATTTCAAACATCTGAATGAAAAGAAATGTCTAAATGAGCATCTGAATAATTCAAATATGGGTATGTGTTTGAATTAGTTTGAATGAAAGGGTTGACTCCTCTCCACCTCTCTGACGAAGACTTCTCCTCTTTGAAGACCGACAGCGACGACGACAAAGACCTCGCCTCTCCGATGACCTCTCCTCTCCGATGACCTCTCCTCTGCGTAGTCCTTTGTTCATCACTTATTGGCCTTAAAGTCTCTTAACCATTAAGACATCTTACGGATTCATCACTTAATAGTTTAGAGGTTATCAAACGGCCCCTAAGTGAAATGTCTAACAAAACATACTCACTTTTCCTATATATAATATTTTAGGATAAACTTCTCTTTTGCTCCCTGTGGTTTGACAATATTAACCCTTTTGCTCCAAAGCTTTCAAAATGATCATTATGCTCCACGTGGTTTGACAGTTTAATCATTTTGCTCCATATGGTTTGACAATTATAACCCTTTTGCTCCCTGCGGTTTCGAAAAAAATGGAGTATAATTGAGACATATTGGAAAAGTTTGGAGCAAAATGATTAAACTGTCAAACCACATGGAGCATACGATCATTTTGAAAGTTTTGGGGCAAAATGTTTAATATTGTCAAAACACAATAAGTAAAAGAGAAGTTTATCCAATATTTTAATTATGATAAAAACATATTTTATTATATTAGCCAATAAAAATTATTTGAGTGTTGGAGCAAACTTATAAAAACGTATAAATAGCTTTATATAATTAATATAATTATTAATATATTATAAATATTTAAAATATCTTAATTGGTATACAACGGAATTTAAAAGGAAAGAAAAGAAAAAGGAAAGTAAATGCCAACGCGTGACAAAATTGATTTGTTTGGTAACGCGGCGAACCGAGAGAGAGTGGCATCCAGCCAGCCTATGAGAATCAAGGTAATTACGAATAATAAAAATAAATAAATAAATAAATAAATAAAATTATTATTAAAAAAAGAAAAATGAGGTATGAATGAGCTGGCCTAGACGACACGTGGTGGTGCAGAACCACTTTTTGTGACGGGTCCACATCTACCGACCTTCTTTCTCGCCATTGGTCGCCGACAAAACACGACCAGATGTACCAGGACCACCTCATATTATATTTTTTTTCTAATAAAATAGTAAATTTTATATTTACCATTAAACTATTTCAAACTAACTAGTTATACAGGAGAGACTGAGTAAATTACACAAATCGTCCTTTATGTTTTAAGTATTTTTTTAAATCGTCCTTTATGTTTTAAGTATTTTTTATTACTTTTTTTTTCGTTTAAAATTTACTTAAATTTATGTTTTGAGCATTTTTCACTAATTGTCCTTCTCGTTGAAACCCTGTTAAATTTTTCCCAATAATGAGGTTTTCATGGTTAAACCCATATCAATTAACCCATTAACCTGCAAATCGACTGATCGGAAAGAAAAATCTTCTGGTTCAATTCCAATGGTGGATCAATTAACCCATGAATGAGGTTTTCATGGTCAAACCCAGATCAATTAACTACCTTGTCTCTCCCTCCCCACCATTCTTGTAGCAATCATTAATGCAAGTAGTCATGCTAACTTAAAAACAAATAAAAAATACCCTAATGTGCATTGCATGTCTATTTAAATGTAATTTTTAACAGGGCTAGCGCAAAAGGACAAAGCGAACAATATTTAGAAACATAAAGGATGATTTAAGTCAATTTTGAACGAAAATAACAAGTATTGAAAATACTCAAAACATAAATGATGGTTTGTGTAATTTACTCTAAAAGGAGTGTTTACTTTGTATAAAAGTTGTTGGTTCTCATTTGAATAATTTTAATATATAGATATATATATACAAAAAATATTTATGCCTCTAAAGAAACGAGCCTATGACCGAGTTTATGTTTGCCCCTTCCTTGAGCCGCCCATGTCAACTCATTCTATCATTCGATGAACCTTTTTTTGACCTTCGGTCATATTTTCTTGAAACCTTTCAAAATTCGATTTTATATTCTTAATAATTTTTAAGATAATTCCTTTGAGAGACAATCTTGCTCGAAATCGTCACAACATTATACTTTGGATTATTGATGAAGTAGTCATTAATAAGAACTTGATGAGCTAATTCTCGATCACATGTCGCATGTTGTCTTAAGTTGTTTTTAGTTTATAAAACCAAACTCTTTTCAAAATCATTTATGACCAAATCTTTTTTATTATATGGTACTTTGTAAGTGTTTTCTATTAGGGTTTAGTATTAGATTTCGTGTCCCTAGGTTTGATACTCGGTCTTACCTCTTGTGACAACCAGTACCAGACCGTCCGGCAAGTCGGTACGGTATGTGTACTTTCACTATTCACTGTGTGTAAATACAGTGAACGAACAGTTGTGTGACAACAGAACTCAGGAAAAAAACAACAGTTGTATGTGTTTAAGTGAAAAATTAAATGCATTAAATACAACACGAGAGAAACAAACAGTGCACAAACGAATGACAAGAACAAATCGGTTGCGATCTGATATCCACAGATAATAGGAATCAGATGGCTGACAATTCAGTATTAGAACAATGTGAATTCGATAATGACAGAGTGAAAACAGGCAGTTTAGTTGAGTCCGTTTGTGAGAACATCCAATACAAAATAACAACTTGTTATCGTATACGAATAATAAACCGACGGTGTATTTGCGTGGGTGACAATTCACACAAACATATCTGTGGGTTTAACGTTCAGAAGCGATAACTGAAAAGTAGAAAAAAACCAAATCAGAAAGTGAAACGTACGATCTTGTTCGTACAGTTAGCGCTCTGTACGAAAACACGCGTAGGTGACGTTTTCTAACAAAACAACGAGAACAAACGATTTCGAGCATTAATAATTTAAAATAAACTAAAAATAATACATTCTAGAAATTTACACCTAAAACCTAATCTATAACATTAAATATGTAAAACAAGGCGTAAATTACGAATCGCAACGAAATAATGAAGATAAACGATTAAACCGCGATCGTAACAGTAAAATAACAGAAACATAATAATTTTATGTTTTACAATTTTGAAACTCATCAAAACAGTTCGAGAAAAATCATTTAACTAAGATCCGTAAAATACGCGTTATAAATTCCAAAAAAGCGACGAAAACGAGAACCGAGCAACCGAAACGAACCCGAACACCCTCGGGGTATATAAAGCCTTAAATGAGGCTTTCTTCCTCATTTCTCACTTCACACTCTCTCTAAAACCCTAAACCCGGATTTCCTCTTTCTCTCTCTACAATTTCAAACTTTAAACCTCAAGATGTTGCTCAATACTTGACCAAATCGCGTTCTTGGTGCCAAATTGAAGCTCTCAACACCCTCTACACAGAAGTACAAAGGATCGGTCCTATCTCCACCTCAAACTCTCGAAATCTTAGTGAGAATGTTCGTTTTTTTAGGGTTTTCTACAAACCCGACACAACCATGGTTTAACCGGCTTTAAACATATCTTTTTCGACCCATACACCTTCTAAATGAGTTTACTCACCTAAACCCACTCAAAACGAATATATATACGACTATAATTCGAAATCATCTTCCCCCATGGCTGAAAACTCGTTCAGGCGAATGGCCCATGAGAATGAGCCATTCGGGCGAATGAGTGGGGAGAATTAGTCGGGAGAATGAGCCATTCGGGAGAATGAGTGGGAGAATGAGCAGGGAGAATGAGGGGGGAGAATGAGCATGGAGAATGAGCCGGGAGAATGAGTCATTCGGGTGACTCAGTCGGGTGAATGACTCGTTCGGGTGACTCAGTCGGGTGAATGACTCGTTCGGGCGAACACTCATTAGCATGACTCATTCTTACTAAAATCACAAAAATAAATCATTTTCACTACACCAACTTAGTTAACAACTCAGATTTCAAAGAACAATCAAATAAGGGATCATAACTCAAATAACATTTAATTAAACACAGGACTGTGAATACAACATCAGTATGACAACAGTGAGTGCGGGCATTCTTGAGTCTTAGTCAACCACTACAATAACAAGGTGAGTTCATATGCCCCTTTTCCTAATCTTTACTGATTTCAAAGCTCGGGACTGAGAAACATGCAAAACTTTTATTTATTTAAAAGTTCTCATTAACATATTACTTATATTATGATTTAGATAATAATTGCTTATCATTATTATCGTTTATCATTACATGCTTGCTTATCTGATTTTATCATACTTGAAATAGCTAGAATGCTACATGCTAACCTAGAATCATGACACATTAACACATAGGACAATGTAAGTTGCTAAGAATATATCTTACAACGGGGCATTATTCTTACACGATAGAACAACGGGGGAAACCAAGGGATAACATACCAATAACAATTACAAATAACAAGAATGATAATCATGATAATGCAACTTCATGATAACAAGATCATTCACACATTACTAACATTGTGTATAAGACAAGTTCTTATAACACTTTGTTCAAGTTGGTAAGAACACTCAACATCGAGATAACAGTTGAGACAATTACTCGTGATATCAAGGAGGATATTATGAGCACACGCTTTCGGGATGGCATTCCCCACATATACTATTACTCCTTATTAAGACTCTATTTAGAGCACATCCTTTAACTGTCAGAGTGTGCCGGTTACACAACCATAGATCAGTCGGGTAAATCACAAACACTAATCACCAGGGCTTGGGGTAATCTAATGAAATCGCACCAGGCACGAGAGGTGCTAACATTCGAATTAATAACATTCATAAAATCTAGAGAACATATTCATTCCAATAGATATTGTGGGAGGATATCTTACACACCGGGCTGGTCAGTAATGACGGCTACTGAGACTATTATGTCTCAAACTAGGAATCATGAGTAGGACACTTTACACACCGGGCTGGGGAAGGGTGACAGCTACTGGGACTATTATGTCCCAAACTAGATATCGAGTATGATATCTTACACACCGGACTGGTTAGTACTGACAGTCACAGAGACTACTAGGTCTCGCTCTAGATATCAAGTATGATATCTTACACGCCGGGCTAATCCGTAAGGAATAGCCAACAGAGGCAATTATGTCTCTTTATTCAATTGTTTGGGTATATTATACACGCCGGGCTAATCAGTAACGATTAGCTACAGAAACTATTAAGTTTCGCTCTAGATATCGAGTATGATATCTTACACGCTGGGCTAATCCGTAAGGAATAGCTAACAGAGACGATTTCGTTTCTTACTTTATTCGTTGGTTTAACTAATACGCCGGGCTAATCCGCAAGGAATAGCTAACAGAGATAATTATGTCTCCTTTCTTTTCATTATTGGGATAAACATACCGGGAAATCATGGGTGAAATGAAATGGGTATCCATCGTTGTATTACAGGTAGTGTTGAATTCAGTTGAGCATGTGGTGGGATGACGTCTGGGCTTGACCCTTTCGTATGTCCTATATATAAACATGCTTGGTTGGATGAGACACTATCTGTAAATATAACCATGGAGAGGACATTGTGTGAAACATGGAAATCAATTATCAATACGACTTGTGTGAAACATTGTGAAAATGACTGACCTAAATTCAATGGTTGTTAAATGCTAAACTTATGAACTCACCAACCTAGTGTTGACTTGGTTTAAATGCATGTTTTTCTCAGGTGACGGACATGTCTAGTCATCAAGCATCAGTGATTTTAGATAGAGGACTTTTAGAAGACCTAGCTTACTTTGGATGCATATATTTTGATGGCATTGTGAATCTCTTTTGCATATCTTGTACAGTTACAAGATAGAAACTATACGTTTTCTTTGAGTAGATTTACTTAGTTAAATTATGAACACGTACTGTGTAATTTAACTTTGTAATTCTATGTATTAAATGTCATGTTAGCATTTCTCTTTTATATCTCATGTGCGATGTAAACAATCTGATCAATTCGATTATCACCAACGATATCGCGCCCCGGGAACCTTTCGCCCGACGGGAAAACCAGATCCAGCCCGCCGGCTCGGGGTGTGACACCTCTATTATACTTCATAAACCAGGTACAATTGCATGTAATGTGTGATCTGGTCAGTTAATTTTGTTTTAACTAGATTGCCTTGATCTTAGATTATTTACATATGTCTTTTGGACACATAAAGGGTGAAGATACACATGCATCACTTAGAGAGAAAAGAACATGCATTAAAGTTCCGTTGATTCTGGATGACTACTTTATCTTATTACGCTCATTGTATACTTGTATGTAGTTATGAGGCCAATTTTAGGGGTTCTATATCCTCACTAATGTCAATATGTTATGCGAGTTGAGGTTTTGTTGTGTCAACTTCTTCACCAGAACAAGATCGGACATTCTCGTTGCAAATGCATGACCTTCAAAATGTATAGTAGGATCATGGTTATGAGTATCATCTATCAGCAATAATATCCGGTCACCTCATGTGACAATTGCAGTTGACGAATTACGTCATCAAGAACGTCAACACATTTGATTGTGTTAGAAATCCGTGATGATTTGATGATTATAATTATTAAAAGTTGATAGTAGGCAAGAAATGATGAACGTGGGCGAAAACCGTGAGCGAAACGGAGTTACGGATTGCCCGGAATCGCGAAACGAAGTTTCTGTCGAAAAACGGACGAAATTGCCCTGGGGCGGTACGCCCCAGGCCACGTGATGGTTCCAGGCGATGCGCGCGGGTCACCACGAAAATATCTGGCCGCCAGCTCTCGCGCGGTACGCCTGGCGTGGGGGTCTGGGTTGGGGCGGTACGCCTGGGGTCACAATCAGCGGCAACTTGCTTAAAAGTTCAGATTTTCATCCACATCTCAATTCTTTATCTTCCAAACGAAGTTTCCAGCTATTACCACAAAAAACCACCTTTTCAAACCACTAAATCTTCAAATTTTGAGCTTTTGATCACGTGGATCGCGTACAGGAACGTTTTTACAAGTCCTGATCATCATTTTATCCGTCAGAATAGGTAATGGTTCATTTTAAACTCTCTAGCTTGATTTTGATTGATCAAATCTTGTTTTTGAACGTATTGAGATAGTTAGGATTGTTGATTATTGCCTAGATGATGGCTAGGAATGATTATAATCAAAGAACACGATGTTCTAACGGATAAATCCTTGTTTTGAGCCGTTGTAATGCCCGGTTTTCATGAAACCACAATAATGGTTATAATGGTTTAAACCATCTGATTGTAACAATGATTATGATTGTCTTGATCATTTCTTGAAATGCTAGGTTTCATCCGAGTGTTACAAACTAATGACAAGCATATAGATAATCACCAGAATAACAATCTGATGTTTATGATAACAGTCAGATTAGTATATTGAGCATGGTTATTAAACCTATTTTAATATCACATTCTCATGTTTCATGATACCTAAATGATCAATAACAATGATTGACTATTCCTAAGCCAGAAATTCATCTAGGAATTATCTTAAGTGAAATAATCAACAACAGCATCTACTTGATTAATCTGACAACGTTGTGACTAATTCAGTTAGTCATAAATGGTTATAGGAACCATAGGGGATTTTCTATCAGCTGAACATCCAGATCATCATTGTGAGACTCATAACCCCTTTTCTTTTAATGTTATGTTTCTAAAACTCGGGGTGGAACATGTAGACATCTTTTCAAAACATATTTTATCAATCATCGTGAAATCATATATTATTATCATGAGGAACGTCATGATAAACACTTATCAAATCTTGTGAAATCATATATCAGTATCATCGGGATGATGATAAACAACTATCAATTCCTGTGAAATTATGTATTGGTTTCATCAAGGAAATCATGAAAATCTATTTTGAGTAAATCAATTTATTAAAAACAAGCGTATCACTTGGGAACTTTGGTTATGTGGAGGCTATTTGGGACTATTCTTATGTGAACATCATTAACTTGTTATCAAGCCCTTGGTAGTACTGGTATGATCATATGCGGGAACACAAGATCATTATCACAAATCGTTCTGACCGTGGGTTGGACATCATCATGTGAGCTAACAATCATTACTAACGAACATGTATCATTAGGTTTGATGTTTGCATGCCCAATAGATTCAATTTCAAAGTACCTACTTGATCACTTGTGGATACTGTATTATTGTTTGAACAATCATTTTAAATCAGCAAAAACCTATGATTCTCACTCAACTATTCGTAGTTGATTCTTTTATCTCCATGTTTCATGTAATGGGGAACGACAGCAAAACAATATAGGTCAGAATCAGCATCAGAACTAGTGGTGACCTAGAAAGAAAACTTAAACAACGTATTGTATAATAGATATCTTATGATAAAACTTGTTGTATAATATGCGTGTTTAAATGGACTTAACTTTATGAAACATAGTAATCATGGGTTGTTCTCCAACATTGGCACATGAACACATAGTCACGCGCCGTGGATTCCGCACGCGGCGTGGGTTGTGACAGATGTGGTATTAGAGCCAAGGTTGTAGAGAATTAGGTTAACCCTAATGGATGACCTAGACTACAACTTAAGCGTCCCTTATGTGTTTGTGTGATTTCTTACCTAAAACTCCTCATCCTTATTTTATACATCAATCTAAATCTATTGTTTGTCGTTCTGTCTTTAGAATGGCTGACAATAATCCCAACGATGAGACAGACCGTTTGGCAGCTGTCATCACTCAACAATTGGTGCAAGTCTTGCCAACTCTAGTTACTCAACTAAACAACTCTTATCAAAACTCTCTTAATGGTTCCCAGTATCGTCCTACTCAAAATAATGGTGAAAATTCGAAAGGCTTTACCTTTAAGCAATTCAACGATGCTTGACCCAAAACTTTCTCTGGAGTAGAAGGTGCCACTAGACTCATTCAGTGGTTTGAATCTATTGAGGATACTTTGGACTACACTAACTGTCCAGAGGATCAAAAAGTGAAAATGGCTGCAAGCACGTTCCAACAGGGAGCCTTGACCTGGTGGAATGGTGAAAAGAAGAGTAGAGGTAGGGAAGCTGCCCTAAGCATGACTTGGGCTGATTTTAAAGCTCTTCTGGTTAAACAATTTTGTCCTAAGCATGAGATGAAGAATTTGGAGGATGAATTATACAATCTAGTCCAAGTAGGTGGAAACAATCACACATATACTAACCGATTTCAAGAGCTCAGTATTCTGGTGCCTCACATGGTTACTCCTGTATCCCGCCAAATCGACAAGTATATTGGGGGATTGCCATTACTGATCAGGAGTATGGTGATGGGTAGTAAACCAGTAACTCTGCAATCAGCAATACATCTAGCTGCTTATATTACCAATGAATTCGTGAAGGGTGGTCAACTCACTCGAACTGATGATGTTCTTCCTGCGATTAGGGAAGAAAAGAAGCTAATAGAGCCACCTAGGAAGAAGCAGAAAACTAATAAAAGTTTTGCATTATCATCAACCCCTTCTGCTTCTATAAATCAGGCACCATCAGTTGTAGAGTCTACAACAAACTCCAGGAGATCATACATTGGAACTTACCCTCAATGCAACAACTGCAAGTATCATCATCCAGTTGGTCGACAATGCTGGAAATGTATAAAGTGCGGGAGATATGGTCATCGGGAGAACAAGTGTCCATTCACTGGGAAGGTAGCCAATGCAGCTACATCGACGGCCGCATCAAAATCAGTTGGGCCAGCATGCTATGAATGTGGAGCAACTGGTCATTTCAGGAACAGATGTCCCAGACTTTATAACAACAATCAAAGTCAAAATGCTCCAGCACGTGTGTTTTCTATGAATGCTCATGAAGCATGCGAAGAAACAACGGTTGTCACAGGTACGTTCACTATTAATGATCATTATGCTTCAGTTCTATTTGATACTGGTGCTGACAAGAGTTTTGTCTCAACGTCAATTGTACCTCATTTGGGTAAATCAGTAGAAGTACTAGAACCCCCGTATACCATAGAAATAGCAAACGGTAAACTTATACATGCCAATACTATTATTCGAAATTGTACACTGAAACTCAATGATCATGAATTTTCTATCAATTTGATCCCAATGAACTTGGGAAGCTTTGACATTGTTGTGGGCATGGATTGGTTATCTTCTAATTGTGCCGAAATCGTTTGCTCAAACAAGCTTGTACAAATTCCATTACCATATGGGGAAACATTACGAGTCTATGGAGACAAGCCTTGTCGTACACTCAAAATAGTATCATGCATGAAGGCTCGAAGCTATCTTCGTAAACAATATCCTGCTTTCCTAGCACATGTGGTGGCTAAGGAATTTTCTAAGAAAACTATCCAGGATATTCCTGTTATTCGTGACTTTCCTGAAGTATTCCCTGATGAACTACCTGGACTTCCACCGGTACGTCAAGTTGAATTCAGAATAGATCTTGTACCTGGAGCAAATCCTGTTGCTAAAGCGCCTTATCGTCTTGCATCATCTGAGATGCAAGAACTCTCAAGCCAGCTGCAAGAACTATTAGATAAAGGTTTCATCAGACCTAGTTATTCTCCCTAGGGTGCACCAGTTTTGTTCGTCAAAAAGAAAGATGGATCATTTGTGCATCGATTATCGTGAACTCAACAAGTTGACTATCAAGAATCGTTATCCATTACCAAGGATCGATGATTTATTCGATCAACTTCAAGGAGCTACTTATTTCTCTAAGATTGATCTTCGATCTGGTTATCATCAACTGAGAGTTCATGATGATGACATTCCCAAGACTGTTTTCAGAACACGGTATGGACACTATGAATTTTTGGTTATGCCCTTCGGACTAACTAATGCACCAGCAGTGTTCATGGACCTTATGAACAGGGTGTGTAGACCCTATTTAGATCAATTTGTCATTGTCTTTATTGACGACATATTGATTTACTCTAAGACTAAGAAGGATCATGAAACTCATCTCAGGCTAATTCTAGAACTTCTAAAGAATGAACAACTTTACGCCAAGTTCTCGAAGTGCGCATTTTGGCTGAAAGAAGTTCAATTTTTAGGTCATGTTGTGGATCAACAAGGTATTCATGTAGATCCAGCCAAAATTGAAGCTATAAAAGACTGGAAAGCACCAAAGACACCATCGAAAATTCGTTCTTTCCTAGGATTAGCTGGATACTATCGGCGATTTATCGCAAATTTTTCTAAGATAGCTGTTCCACTTACTACTCTTACTCAGAAGGATCAACCATTCATTTGGGGTGAAGCACAAGAAGATGCATTCCAATTGCTTAAACACAAGCTATGCAATTCTCCTATTCTCAGTTTACCAGAAGGTAATGACGACTTTACAGTCTATTGTGATGCTTCCAACTTGGGTCTTGGTTGCGTGCTAATGCAACGAGACAAAGTCATTGCTTATGCGTCACGACAACTCAAGATTCATGAAAAGAACTATACGACACATGATCTTGAGTTAGGTGCTGTAATTTTTGCTTTGAAAATTTGGAGACATTACCTTTATGGTACCAAATGTGTTATTTACACAGACCATAAAAGTCTGCAACACATTTTTGATGAAAAAGAACTGAATATGAGACAAAGACATTGGATAGAATTGCTCAATGATTACGACTGCGAAATCCGCTATCATCTAGGCAAAGCTAATGTGGTGGTAGATGCATTGAGTCGAAAAGAAAGAGTTAAACCTAGAAGAGTGCGAGCATTGGAGATGACTATTCAGACTAGTCTTATACCTCAAATCCGTGAAGCACAACAAGAGGCACTTACTGAGACACATATTGCTAATGAAGCTTTACAAGGTTTAAATCAAAAATTTGAAACCAAATCAGATGGGGCATATTATTTCCAAAATCGATTATGGGTACCTTCATTTGGAGATCTAAGGAAAGTAATTATGGATGAAGGCCATAAATCTCAATATTCGATTCACCCAGGTGCAGACAAGATGTACCAAGATCTTCGTGAGTTCTATTGGTGGCCTGGAATGAAGAAAGACATTGCTACATATGTTAGTAAATGCCTCACATGTTTAAGAGTAAAAGCTGAACATCAAAGACCCTCTGGGTTACTACAACCATTGGAGATTCCGGTATGGAAATGGGAGCAAATCTCTATGGATTTCATAACTAAATTGCCTAAAACACCTAGGGGTCATGATGCAATTTGGGTTATTGTTGATCGATTGACTAAGTCAGCACATTTCTTAGCCATTCGAGAAGACTATAACACGAACAGGTTAGCCAAACTTTATCTTGATGAAATTGTAAGCAGACACGGAGTGCCAATCTCAATTGTCTCTGATAGAGATAGCAGATTTACTTCAAGAGTTTGGCAGACATTTCAAAATGCTTTAGGTTCACAACTTAATCTTAGCACAGCTTATCATCCTCAAACTGATGGTCAAACTGAACGAACCATTCAGACTTTAGAAGATATGTTAAGATGTTGTGTTATTGATTTCGGTGGTAGCTGGGATACTCACCTTCCTCTTGTTGAATTCTCCTACAACAACAGCTATCACACAAGTATCAAGTGTGCACCGTTCGAAGCTTTGTATGGACGAAAATGTAGGACTCCTGTTTGCTGGGCTGAAATAGGTGAAACCCAATTCACAGGTCCAGAACTGATACAAGAAACCACTGATAAAATTTCTGTTATACGAGACCGAATCAAAGCTGCACAGGATCGTCAAAAGAGTTACGCCGATACTCGAAGAAAGCCTTTGGAATTTCAAGTCGGTGACAAAGTTATGTTAAAAGTTTCTCCATGGAAAGGCATAGTCAGATTCGGGAAAAAAGGTAAATTATCATCTAGATATGTTGGTCCTTTTAAGATCCTTAAAAGGATTGGACTAGTAGCATATAGATTGGAATTACCTTCTGAACTCAGCAACATACACGATGTATTTCATGTATGCAACCTTAAAAAGTGTTTATCCGATGAATCACATGTCATTCCTATTGAAGAAATACGAGTTGAAGATAATCTTCAGTTTGTTGAAGAACCTGTTGAGGTTATGGACCGAGAAGTCAAGAAACTAAAACGCAGTCGGATACCCATCGTGAAGATCAGATGGAATTCCAAGCGTGGACCTGAGTTTACGTGGGAACGTGAGGATCGTATGAAAGAGAGATATCCTCATTTGTTTTCATAAACAGACAATCATAGATGAGTGAAAACTGAATTTCGGGACGAAATTCCAATAACAGGGGAAGACTGTGACAATTGCAGTTGACGAATTACGTCATCAAGAACGTCAACACATTTGATTGTGTTAGAAATCCGTGATGACTTGATGATTATAATTATTACAAGTTGATAGTAGGCGAGAAATGATGAACGTGGGCGAAAACCGTGAGCGAAACGGAGTTACGGATTGCCCGGAATCGCGAAACGAAGTTTCTGTCGAAAAACGGACGAAATTGCCCTGGGGCGGTACGCCCCAGGCCACGTGATGGTTCCAGGCGATGCACACGGGTCACCACGAAAATATCTGGCCGCCAGCTCTCACGCGGTACGCCTGGCGTGGGGGTCTGGGTTGGGGCGGTACGCCAGGGGTCACAATCAGCGGCAACTTGCTTAAAAGATCAGATTTTCATCCACATCTCAATTCTTTATCTTCCAAACGAAGTTTCCAGCTATTACCACGAAAAACCACCTTTCCAAACCACTAAATCTTCAAATTTTGAGCTTTTGATCACGTGGATCGCGTACAGGAACGTTTTTACAAGTCCTGATCATCATTTTATCCGTCAGAATAGGTAATGGTTCATTTTAAACTCTCTAGCTTGATTTTGATTGATCAAATCTTGTTTTTGAACGTATTGAGATAGTTAGGATTGTTGATTATTGCCTAGATGATGGCTAGGAATGATTATAATCAAAGAACACGATGTTCTAACGGATAAATCCTTGTTTTGAGCCGTTGTAATGCCCGGTTTTCATGAAACCACAATAATGGTTATAATGGTTTAAACCATCTGATTGTAACAATGATTATGATTGTCTTGATCATTTCTTGAAATGCTAGGTTTCATCCGAGTGTATCACCAGAATAACGATCTGATGTTTATGATAACAGTCAGATTGGTATATTGAGCATGGTTATTAAACCTATTTTAATATCACATTCTCATGTTTCATGATACCTAAATGATTAATAACAATGATTGACTATTCCTAAGCCAGAAATTCATCTAGGAATTATCTTAAGTGAAATAATCAACAACAACATCTACTTGATTAATCTGACAACGTTGTGACTAATTCAGTTAGTCATAAATGGTTATAGGAACCATAGGGGATTTTCTATCAGCTGAACATCCAGATCATCATTGTGAGACTCATAACCCCTTTTCTTTTAATGTTATGTTTCTAAAACTCGGGGTGGAACATGTAGACATCTTTTCAAAACATATTTTATCAATCATCGTGAAATCATATATTATTATCATGAGGAACGTCATGATAAACACTTATCAAATCTTGTGAAATCATATATCAGTATCATCGGGATGATGATAAACAACTATCAATTCCTGTGAAATTATGTATTGGTTTCATCAAGGAAATCATGAAAATCTATTTTGAGTAAATCAATTTATTAAAAACAAGCGTATCACTTGGGAACTTTGGTTATGTGGAGGCTATTTGGGACTATTCTTATGTGAACATCATTAACTTGTTATCAAGCCCTTGGTAGTACTGGTATGATCATATGCGGGAACACAAGATCATTATCACAAATCGTTCTGACCGTGGGTTGGACATCATCATGTGAGCTAACAATCATTACTAACGAACATGTATCATTGTTTGCATGCCCAATAGATTCAATTTCAAAGTACCTACTTGATCACTTGTGGGACTGTATTATTGTTTGAACAATCATTTTAAATCAGCAAAAACCTATGATTCTCACTCAACTATTCGTAGTTGATTCTTTTATCTCCATGTTTCAGGTAATGGGGAACGACAGCAAAACAATCTAGGTCAGGATCAGCAGCAGAACTAGTGGTGACCTAGAAAGAAAACTTAAACAACGTATTGTATAATAGATATCTTATGATAAACCTTGTTGTATAATATGCGTGTTTAAATGGACTTAACTTTATGAAACATAGTAATCATGGGTTGTTCTCCAACATTGGCACATGAACACATAGTCACGCGGCGTGGGTTGTGACACCTCTATTTATTTGGTATTTCTGATCAATTAAAACGGGCATTCAATTTTTTTATTGTTAGTTTTTATTAGTGTAGGTACTCCTCTATATTTACCCCCACAATTGCATTCAAGTCATATCTTGACAACCTCACTGACTTTGTTTTTCTTTAATCGTTTGGTGACAATAACACATCCATTGCCACCCCCTCGTAACTGCTCAACTTACCAACTTATTACGAGTCACGAACACCTAAAACAATTTATAGAACTAACAAAAAATAAATCAAAATATATGTTATACCTCACTAGTTGTTAAACAATTCACTCCACATGAGATCTAGCGTTGTTACCAATGTCATTATTGTCAGTAGGCACGTCACTGTTATCATCGTTGTTATCACCAGTGTTACACTTAGGAGGAGACCATTGTAATAGTTTGAACCTTCACCACCATTATCATCATCAAGGAATAATATAGTTATAAATAAAACAAAAAAGTCTAAAAAATAAAATCCGTATGAGTCGTGCAGTAGAATAAAAATCCTAAAAGTCAATCGTTAAAATATTGTATAAGTATCAAACAACCCATATATATAAGGGTCGTATAACACTATTGCGACAATTCAAGATTTTCATGTTAGAATCATAACTAGGAAATAAAGAGAATGAGTGTAAGCGAAATCACGAAACGAGGCTCCGATTTCAAGATACACCGAGTCGAATATAGCGTTAAATAAGAGATCAGATATTTTGAACTATTCAGGTCTTGAAATTATAACCATTAGAAAGAACTCGAAAAATTGTGAACGTGGGCGAAAACGGTGCGTAAAACGGAGGTATGCTCCTGGAATCGCGAAAAAAAAATCGAAATCTGACTATGGCGGTGAAGGTATGCCAAGAACTCCTTTGCCACCCTTGGCGGTACGTGACGAACCCATTTGACATAAAACTCTGATCCTCTCGATCAGAACTCATTTCTAGCTGAATATTCTCGACTTCCAGATGAACTAGATCGAATTTTAACCCCCAAATCTCAGTTTTGAAGCTACCAAATCATCAGGATCAAGCTAGGGTCAATTCTACAAGTCCTGATCGTCGTTTTCATCAGAAAAATCCTTCCGATCGAGTAAAGATTCGTTTTATCCTGCTAGTTTGATAATGGTTAGATTAGATCTTGTTTTTGAACGTGATACGATGGTTATTATTGTTGATTATTACCTAGATGATGACTATGAATAGTTATGAAAGAAGAACTCGACATGTTAACAGTGAAATCTTTGTTTTGATCTGTTATAATGTCTGATTATCATGAAACCATATCATAGATCATAATGGTTTTAACCATTTGATTATAAGAATGGTTGTGATTGTCTTGATCATATTTTTGGTATGATCAATGACAAGGATTAACTATTCCTAAACCTAGATCCATTGAGAAACCGTTTTGGTAATATAATCAGCTACAATATCTATTTGATTAATTTGGAAATGTCGTGATTAATCCAGTGAGTCATAAACTCCTTATTAGGAGCCTAAATCATTATAGGTTCCCTATTTATTGCACTCTGTGCGATATTAAGTTAAGAAGGTTGATTAAGGATCTAAGATCAACTTAATGACTCGAGCTGTTATTTCTTGTTATCAAAAGTCAAGGAATATTCTAATAATTCAATTCAAATACAAAGAACTCATAAAACATTAATGAATTGCAGAATTTTCTTCAGATTTTGTGTTATACTTCAATATCAAAACACTTCAATAACACAGGTGAGATCATAACCCATTTCCCCCTTATCTATTTAAATGTTTACCAAAACTTGGGGTGGAATATGTAGATACATTTTCAAAACATATTTTATCAACTATTGTGAAATCATATATCAGTATCATCAAACATTTATCAATTAAATCTTTTATCGACTCATTAAAAACAAGTGGATCACTTGGGAACTTTGGTTATGTGGTTGCTCTTTGAGGACATTCTTATGTAAATATCATTAACTTGTTATCATGCCCTTGGTAGTACTGATATGATCATATGCGGGAAAACAAGTATCATTATCATAATCGATCCGACCTTGGGTTGGACATCATCATATGAACTAACGATCATTTATCATTAGGTTTGATGTTTGCATGCTCAATTAGATTCAATTTCAAAGTGTCTGTTTGATCACTTGTGCTTACTATATCATGAAAATCATTGTTTAAACAATCATTTTAAATCAACAAAACCTATATTCTCACTCAACTACTTGTAGTTGATTTTTATCTACATGTTTCAGGTAATTGGAAGCATCAGCAAAACAATCTAGGTCAGGATCTACATCAGCAGTAGTCGTGACTTAGAAAGAAA
Organism: Mikania micrantha; assembly: GCA_009363875.1. NCBI lineage: Eukaryota > Viridiplantae > Streptophyta > Magnoliopsida > Asterales > Asteraceae > Mikania > Mikania micrantha. The sequence goes on along the minus strand of CM018687.1, from coordinate 49,788,286 downwards.
ACATTAATATCGTATTGTATAATAGTCATCTTGTAGTAAACTTGTTATTGTATGATATGTCTGTTATGTTTGTTAAATGAACTTAAATCTATGAAACATAGTTAATCATGGATTGTTCTCTAACATTGACACATGAACACATAGTCACGCGCCGTGGAATCTGTACGCATCGTGCGTTGTGAAAACTGTAGGCATTTTTTGCAGACAAATATTATTGGTGTGTCATGTCATAACTTTGGTTTTATGACAAAATCTTATACGAGTCATATGGTGTTCTTAGATATAGTTAACACCCAATGGTGTATCTAACAATGGCCTAAAAAACTACCTTTTGAAGTTTTACTAATGCTTTAATTACATGTTAAATTATCAAACGTATCATTTTACTAGGAAATTGATTTCAAACACAACACAAGATTTTAAAACATTTCAATTTTTAATTATAAATCAAAAAAATGTACAAAATTTGATTTCATAAAACGATCTTAAGATGCAACTAATTTGAGTTTGTTACTTATCGCATCTATTACACTTTGTTCCCGAGTTTATTAAAAAAGATAACAGAAAGGAAAAGAAATGAGTGGAAATGAAAAAAAAAAAAGAATGCTTTTCCTCGTTAAATGATACTCAGAAACACAAAAATGTTTATTTTTTCCTTCCATTTCATTTCTTTTCTCTCCTTAAATAAACTCGAAAGCAGAGCGCTAATCTAACAGTTTTTGTAACCAATAAGATTTCCTCTATAGTAAGTTTGGACGAAGTAAGAAGAGCCCAAATAAGATCTTGTGTTCTTGTTTTGGTTGGTATTATATTTTTCCGGGCTTTGCCCTTTATCAAAAAAAAAAAAAAAAAAAAATTATGCTGGTCAATGAGCTAAACCGTTCAAGAAAAGAATTTGCAAAAAAAAAAGATTAAATTTCTTAGAAATAAATTTTTACAAGAGTTTTATGACATTCAAACTTTTTATAATGTTTTCGACGGTGCTTGTACCATTAATTTCAAAACAACAGCTTAACTCTAATGATATAATTTTACTATTTTAATCAACCCTTACCATTTTATTATATTATAATATATATTGAGAATGACAAAAATGAAAAATACAAATATTAAGAGTTTAACAATTTAAAAATGGTTTTATGGTTTAATAGCATGAAATATGAAATAAAGCTTGTGTCTCATCAGTTCTCAAGTTTTAATCCATACAATAAAGGTTTTAACCACACTAGTGGATTTCCACCGTGATTTTTTAAAGAGTAAATTATGGTTTTGGCTCATATGGTTTAATTGTTTAAATATTTCGGTCCAAAATAAAATATTTTCTTAATTCAACCTATGTGGTTTAGACAATTATCAGTTTAGGCACCTCAAACTTAACTATTATAACGCTTTTGGCCCAAAACCTAACTATGGTTGGGGGTTAAAAACGTTAGTTGTTGGGCAGAATTGATAGAATATTCTATTTTGGACCGAAATATTTAAAATACTTAAACCACATGGACCAAAACCGTAATTTACTCTTTTTTAAACATATATAACTTTTTCATATGTTTATATTTTTCTTAATAATTATAATACGAAAATAAACATTTTATTTACTTTACTTTAATTTATCATTTTTCTTTTTTTCTTTTTTTTTTTTGCAAACTTGGAAAATATTATCATGTTATATAATTACATATGATCATATATCTTATCAATATCTGTATTAAATTGTTGTGTTCTCCAGTGAATCAACCGATCAGTCGATCACCCCTCTATTTACTCATAATAAATGATATTAGAAACTTTATAATATATAAGAAGTGATAAAAAAAAATACCAAATACATGTAATGATTTTTTATTAAAAAAACAACCTGAAAATATATATTGAAATTATATCATTTTTATCTGTAAAATGATATGTAAACCATGTAATAATATTGAAATAAATCAGATTTAGTTTAGATATAACATAATATATACCAATATATGAAGCCCATTTGATATATTCTTCTATTTTAAATAAAAGGTCATGAATTGAAACTTAAATAATAAATAATCTAATTTGAAATAGTTCATAACTACAATATAAATTACCGGCAACAAATGAAAATACAACGTAATATATTTAATTTATCGTCTCACTTGCATATATTTTGGAATAACAACTTTATGTAAAGACATGATTTGTGATCTACCGAAAGTGTATTCCCTTTCAACGACCTTATTATGTAGATAATAGTTGGACCAAAGTTGATAACTATTCATATTAATTAGAGTTAATTACACGGATGGTCCCTGTGGTTTACCCAGATTGCACGGATGGTCCTTAACTATCAGAAATTACACCGGTGGCCAAAAAGTTTGTAAAAACGTAACACGGATGGTCCCTGGGTTGGATGTCTGTTATCTTTTGCTGTTTAATTTTTAAAAATACCCAATTTACCCTTACCCTACCCTAACCTTCATCACTGTATTTTGTTTGTTCTGCAAATGATCGAGAGGGAGCTCTTTCCGGCGAGCTCTTTCCGGGGACATCTCCGGGCATCAGTAGCATCTATTTCTTCTGATCCTCCAACGTCGACTGATCCAGGGATGCTTCGAACGTCAACCAATCTGAGGGATGCTTCGAACGTCGACCGATCTGAGGGGCGGGGACGATCGAAGGTTGCAGTTGACGGAAGTTGTGGTTGCCGTAGGTGGTGGGGAAGAAATAGGGGGTGGGTAGTGATGATTTGAGGTCTGCGAGGAGGATCCGACGATGACGTGAGGTCCGCAAGGGAGGAGATCGCAGTGACGTGAGGTCCGCGAGGGAGGAGATAGCGATGATGGTGCTGAAGAAGAAGATGGAGAACGCGAGGGAGCTGCCGGAACAGTGTTGCGGTGAGGTGGTGGTGGCAGCTGAAAGGTGGTGGTCGGCGAGGAGAGCTGCCGACTCCATTTCTAGTGAGAGAACTTCGAAAGTGATGGTGGTGTGGCTGCCGGAGGTGGTGCTGTGGCTGCCGGAAGTGGTGGTGGTGTGGCTGCCGGCGAAGAGGAGGTGACAGGCAATCGTGGTGGTGGTTTTTTTTTCGGGCGAGGTGAAGGTCGTCGTGTTTTCAGTTCTTGATGGGGTTTAGGTGAGATTGCAAAATGGGTTTATAATTAAGGGTATAATAGTCATTTTACATACATTTAACAGCAAAAGATAACAGACATCCAACCCAGGGACCATCCGTGTTACGTTTTTGCAAACTTTTTGGCCACCGGTGTAATTTCTGATAGTTAGGGACCATCCGTGCAATCTGGGTAAACCACAGGGACCATCCGTGTAATTAACTCTATTAATTAATATTATGTTTTTTTTTAAAAAAAAACTACATAATATATTTTAAGTTCGATCACCTAGGTATCCTGAAATGCAAACATAGTTGTTGACATGGCCCAACTACCATTTCAAAGAAAATTCACCGTCTGAAGATTCAATGTTAGAAAACCTCTGGCTCACCTGAAATACATTATTTCAAGTGATATTTGAACCCATAGTCTTTACATTAGAAAACTATAAAGTTGTAAGAGGGCTGTTTAAAAAGCTCGTGGCTCGAGACTCGTTTGAAAAAAGCTCGACTCGAAAAAAGCTCGGCTCGAATAAAACTCGTTTAAAACGAGTCGAGCCGGAGCCAAGGTTGGCTCGACTGGGGTTCGGCTCGTGGCTCGGCTCGCTTTTTAATACACACACATATTATATTAAACACATAAACATATACATACATACATACATATCATACATATATTTATATAGTAAACAAATATTTATATAAATATTATATATATATATATATGTAAAGTAGAAGAGAAAAAAACGAGCTAGCTCGTGGCTCGGCTCGAAGAAAATTTTGAGCTTGCTCGGCTCGGCTCGATTCGGCTCGATTACAGCCATATCTCAAACTAATTGATCTAGAGCTTATTGACAATTAATGTTATGTTTTAAGGTACATATATATAATTTATACATGTGTTTGACAACTATGTATTTGTTTTACTCTCATTGGTTATGAACAAACTTTAATTCTTACAAATATTATACCAAGCTTGGCATGGCCTCGCCTCGCACAATCATGTCAGTGTCATATATGTATATGGCTTATATTGTTGAGCCAATTTTAGGTCTCATAATTGTTGTGAACAATATGTGTATCTTTTAAGTCTTTTTTTCTTTTCCCCTAACTCTCAAAGAATACACGAAAGAAGAATACATTTTCTTCACACAAAAATATCAAAGTTCTAGGTCTACAAACCATAAATCTATGTCTGATATAATAAATCATTATGTGAAATTATAAATAGGTTTATCTTGATAGTTCTCAAACGAGATTAGAGATAATCCAATAATTGTGTTGGTAAATATCAAATTAAAGTTTCATATTTGATTCTCTTGTTAATTGTTCAATTGAATGATTACAATTTTGATTGTGTAATATATGATTCTACTTTAATTCTTCAACAAGACTTTAACCTTATTCCCCTCAAGAAGTCTCGCATGACCACATACCAAAGGTAACACAACTAAGGCATGTAATATATAACACTAATGATGACGGCGGATAGGGAAACTCAACCATCCGGGTAAACACGTTAAAGCAATAAGATCATATTCACCCCTGCCATGACAGGGGTACGGGACCTAAAGTTGGGAAAGGCATTGGAGGGCAAGCGTGCATGCGAACCCAAATGGGAAGCAACAACAACAAATAAAAGGAGTATAAAACAAATCTTCTCACTTTAGTGAAATAAACGAGTTGACTCTAGAAAGCAAAAGGTTAATGGACAACCTAATTGTCATAGATTGGAGCTTGAGGAGCTACGGTAGTCAAACTATTATACGCAAATAGCAATATCGGAGGTTACCAAGAAAAAGAACGTTTAAGCTTAGAATACTATGATCTCCAAAAAGAAATCGACTACGTGTATAAATAACGCGGGCTGAAACCAAATCAAGCAGGCTGAAACCAGACAAAGCATCCCATTCATTCACAACCATACTTTCACTTGCTTCACGTTCGAGAGAGCTTTCTACTCACTATCACTTCGGAGTCTTGACTACAGGGGAAACCTCATGTGGTGAGACTAATGTGGTGTTGTTTCTGTGTGCAGGACTACCAAGCGAAGCTCTAGAAGGAGGACGTTGTAGCAACAACTAACATATAACGGATGATGTCGATGTGTAATAGATGCACAAAGGTAGGCAACACTAGGCAATAGAGCCGATCCACCCTCATATAAAAAAATAACATAACATGTGACATTATAAAAAATTCTTTCATCCTCAAGAGAGATCAGTCGTGACAAAAAGACTCAACAACCTCAAAGTAAAAAAAAATGAATGTTCAAACAAGATCTTTGTAAATACAAGGTTAAATGCATCACCCTTCATTGAGGTACATCTCATCCACTCACATAAACGAAGTACCCATTTGAGTAATTACTCACCATATATGCTTAATCTGTGTATTCTTTCTTTCATGCCACTATATCTATTCTTATGAAACCCCTCTCTATGAGACTCTCCTCTTTCATTCAAACTTGCTAGAGAATATGAGTTCCCATCCTCACTCCCAACCCTCGTTACTACTACTTAAACACTTGCATTTTATGGGTTATGTTAAACTAAATAAGCTTCTTATCTTAAAAAGTGTAAGAAGGATCTTGAGTCATTAGATCATTAATCAACATCTATGGTTATATCAAATTGTTAAAGGATATTATACTAATCACCACTTTTGTTGACTTTTTATCAAGTCTCTCACATTCTTTAAACGTTCCTAGCTTTTACATATGACATTATTTCTTTAAAAAAAACATACCATAAAAATAAGTCTTTTTTATCTTCAAAATTAGTATAGTGTTGCTATAAGAATTTTTTTAGTTTATTTTTCTTTTGTACAAGTCATTATATTTTTTGTACATGTCATTGTCTCTTTTATACATGTCATTATGTTTTTTACGCATGTTATTGTGTTTTTTGTTTCTTGCTCAATGTTATGTTTTCCTGAACAATTTAAGACACAATGATGTTGCAGAATACATAATGTCAAGCAGAGATGACATAATAACGCGTATGAATGACACACTGATCTTTAAAAAAGACACAATTACATGTAGTAAAAAAGATATAATTACATAAGTAAAAAAACAATTACATATAATAAAAACACAAAAAAAATAATTTTACACAAACTTTTAAGAAATACACAATGACCATAATTAAATACAATGAACTGAAAAATTTTCATTTTTTATCGCAATATTATACTCATTTTAAAGATAAAAAATGCTCGTTTTATAATATATTTTTAAAAAAAAAATAATATCGTATGTAAAAGTTATGAACGTTTAAAAAATGTGAGAGGGAAATGGTCATGACTAAATTATCCTACAACAACTTTTCTCTCTAAAATTTTGAATTTTTCTTTTTCAAATTTGATCTCATGATCTAATGATCAATAAGTTATTTTAGAGTTTTTAAGATAAAAAACTATTTATTTGAACTTAACCCTACATTTTATATATCTTCAACATGTTTTATCTTTCTACAAATTAATGACTTGGAGATGACATAATAACGCGTATGAATGACACACTGATCTTTAAAAAAGACACAATTACATGTAGTAAAAAATATATAATTACATAAGTAAAAAAACAATTACATATAATAAAAACACAAAAAAAAATAATTTTACACAAACTTTTAAGAAATACACAATGACGATAATTTAATACAATGAACTGAAAATTTTTCATTTTTTATCGCAATATTATACTCATTTTAAAGATAAAAAAATGCTCGTTTTATGATATATTTTTTTAAAAAAATAATATCGTATGTAAAAGTTATGAACGTTTAAAAAATGTGAGAGGGAAATGGTCATGACTAAATTATCCTACAACAACTTTTCTCTCTTAAATTTTGAATTTTTCTTTTTCAAATTTGATCTCATGATCTAATGATCAATAAGTTATTTTAGATTTTTTAAGATAAAAAAAACTATTTATTTGAACTTAACCCTACATTTTATATATCTTCAATATGTTTTATCGTTCTACAAATTAATGACTTGAGTGTGAGCTTTGCCTTCATGTCACCTTCAATTCTAACGTGTTGTTGTTTACAAGACTACCCGCAATGCTATATACTGCATTTACTATATATGTCATAGTCATCACTGCCACATCAGTATTTTATTTTTTCTTTCCACATGCATTCTTTCTCTTTTTTTTAACTACAACACATCCTTCCCACATGCATTCTCTCTCTTTCACATTACCATTTCATTTCCTCTTTTTTTTTAAAAAAAAAAGATTTACAATAGGGGTGGTCCACCTTTTTTCTCCAATTTCACGCACGTCCAAACGTGCAAATCGGGGCAAGTGCGGGACGCCTTTTCCCCTTCACCGCGCACGTCTCACGGCTGAGCAGCCACGTCGGAGGTGCGCTGCTTCCTTTGTGCGCGCTGAGGCCGGTCTAAGGCCTTGATTGAGATTTCGTTTAAAAATGACTTTTTAACTTATTGGCTTTTTCAAAAAGCTATTAAGTTGATAAGTTGTTTGTCAAACTTAAAAGAACTTTTGAAAACTACTTTTTGTAAAAAGGTAATAAGTTGTTTTTAAAAGTTAAAAATTCTAACTTTTCAAAATAACTTATGACTTATTGACATAAAATTACAAATTTACCTCACTCTTTACCCTTTACCCAATAACCTTAAAATGATATCAATAAAAAATGTCATTTTTGGTCATTTTAAAAATTTATTTTGGAAAAGTTAATCGAAACACATTTTTAAAAACTTGATTTCAAAAAGTTACAAGTTAATAAACATTTTTAACAAAAAAATCCTTTTGAAGTTAAATAAGCACTCCCAAACAGTGCCTAAAAACTAGGCTTGAATACAACTTAGGAAAATTCTGGATTCGGATTAACCCGACAATGATACATGATCCCGATTGGGATGCGGCCACAACAATTTTTATTAATTTTATCACATCAACATATACAAAAATTGAAAAAAAATGACAAAACTTAGTACAAAATGCAATTTACAAATTCATATTGGACCGTCCGGTCAGACTGGGAACTGGCCGGTTTTCTGGTCAGACCATATGATGGTTTTATTTTATAACTAAAATCCAAATATGAAACATTAAAACCAAATCTAATTTTTTTAACATGATTATGTTTTATTTAAACATTATTTATGTTTGATTAAATGTGTTTATAATTTGTATAATTTTTTTGGAGTATTATATATATATATATATATATATATATATATATTATGTCATTAGGTTCTTGAATCCGGTTCGACCATAACCAGTAAGACGTCTGGTTCAACTTCCGGTCCGATTATGAAAAATATTGGTCAATGGTTATTAATTTTTAATTCTATTTATTTATATTAAAGTTGGACAAATGGTATTATTTATATGGCTGCAAAATAAAAAATATATGGTCAATTTGTTTTGAGCATCAACAGTACAAAATCTCGTCGCTTTAGAATTCGTTATATAAAAAAAATAAGCCATCATAATCATGCTATAGAATGGTGGTTGAAACTACCAAAACTATCAACTTTAAAAATTAAAGGTGGTTTTTTAACAACTTCCAAAGACACATAACGTGATCAAAAGTGTTATTGCTGTTTTTATTTTGATATAAACTAAACATAGTTTGCCAAAATACGATCTCAACGTGGGATTGTATTAAGAAAATAAACAAAAATACGTTCTAAGTACCGATTATGAATAGAATATGTGTGTTTTTTTTATAAAAAAAAACCTTCTTAATGATTAATGATGCAAAATGTGAATCTAAAACAAAACAAAGACGCTTTCACTAGTAAACAATATATCAAGTACACATCAAAAAAAATATTATAGCCATATGTCATAGTTTGTCAAAATAAATTATGTGCTATTCAGGACATGCTCAACCATTATCGAGACCCAATACAAATAAGATTTGGGCATATTTTAAGCTTTTAGTGTCAACAATTATCGATACTCAAAGCAACTTATCTGCTTTGTTTAAGCATCACCTCATAGTTAATAAACTGAAATCTTTCATAAAATGATTCTATTAGAATCATTGGGCTGTCATAATGGGTCAGACATGACCCGGTAAGAAACGACACGTTAAGACATGAAACAAGAACTGGTTATACTCGAACACGACCTATTAAAAACACGTAAACGCGAAATAACCCGTTAAAAAACATGTTAACAATTAACACTATAAATGACCTGTTAAATAACATGTTAAAGAACCTGTTAAGAAACCTGTTAAGGGATTAGGGTTAGACAATTAGAAATTTTTAAAAGTTGATCGGTTACCCACCTATTTTATTATATTATTTATTATAAATTTTAAGTTTTAAACAAGTCTTAACATGTCTTAACGTATCGACCTGTTTTAGACATGAAACATGTTAAGGGTAAACACAAAACATGTTAAAGTCATGTTGTGTTATTTTAACATGTTTGTGTCTAAAATTGTCAGCACTGAGAATACATAAACTGTTAGATACATATCAATCCTAAAATGGTTTAAGAACATATCGCAATTGCAAGGGCGTATAATCCTTTATCGACTCATATTCTATTATATATATTAGCAATATTCATACGCCCCGTTAGCGGTGCGCACATATAATGTATATATGTGTCGACAGCTTTTGAGGGGCAAAAGTAAAATTGCACTAATTTTAACGTTATTTTACTTATTCAGTGAAAATAACATTAAAATCGTTTCGGACGGTTGATCAAGCATCATGAGCCGAGGGTCTTACTGGAAGCAGCTTCTCTACCCCTACGGGGTAAGGGTAAGGCTGTCTACATCTCACCCTCCTCAGACCTTGCCTTAGCATGCTAATGGCGGGATATACTGAGTACGTTGATTGATTGATATATTAGCCATATTCATGTGAAGCTTGCTACATTAGTGTTAAGAATATCCTCAAGTACATAAAAGATTGATATAATTTAGTTGAGTAAGTAGAAAAAGTAGATAGATCTTTGAGCTTGTCTAAAAAACCTTAAAAAGAACTTTTTTTTTTGAACAGCTCTTAAAAAGAACTAAGACCTCCCGGTGTGCCGGGTGAGCGAGCGTGGGAAGGGGCGTGGAGGGGCGTGGCACACCGCCCCCCTATGGCGTGATCGGGGCGTGAAGGCAAGCCGTGACTCGTGCAACGGGCGTGAAGGGATAGCAACGGTAATATTTTGACCGTTGGAAAGGTAAAGAAAAAAAAAAAAAAAATTTTTTTACCTATTTAAACCAACCATTCAACTATTAAACCCAAAAAAATATTTCACATTTCTAACATTCAATACAAAAAAATACCCACTCTTCCCATTTTAAACTTTCTTAACCAACCCAATAATTTTCATGGATCCCAACCAAAACCCAAATTACTATAACCCAAACACTCCACCAAACCGAAACACTAACACGCCACCTCCGAATTGGGTCTTTACCCCTTCTCCAATGAATCCTTTTTTCGATTCAAACTGTTATCGACCCAATTTTGATTCAAGCCCACAAGGGTTTTATACATTCGCCGATTATGGTTCGAGTCCACAACCGCACGGGTTTACACAATTATCTCAGGATGAAGTTGTACCCGAGACCCAAGCCGTTACAAATGCCGGTCCAAGCACGCAACCAAAACAAAAGCGTAGACACAGAAGAAAACAAGCTGCGGATACCGAACCTGCTGTGGGAGGTTCATCCCGCATAGAAAAATGGACTACGGAGGAAGAGTTTCAACTTACAAAAGCTTGGATCGATGTGTCGGAAGATCCAATTGTTGGTCGTAACCAAAAAGGACCGGACTTTTGGAGTAAAATCCGAAATCAATTTTTTCAAGCCATGGGTCGTGGGGAATATCGTACTAACGATATGCTCTCTAGCAAATGGCGTGACATGAACCTAAAGGTTCGAAAGTTCAACGGGATTTATTCCCAGAAATGGCAAACTCGGCGAAGCGGCCAAAGCGACGCGATGATCGAGCGGGAAGCGGAAGAGCAGTACCGGGAAGAGTTTAACGTTCCGTTCTCGCTTCAACGGAGTTGGGAGCTTATGAGAAAATGTCCGAACTGGATTCGACTCGAGACGGTACAATCGTCGGCCTCAAAACGATCAAAAGCATCGTCAACGGATAGCCCCGGCACGTCGGATGCTCGAGTGAATATAAATCTAAACGATCTCGACGAAGAAGAAGAAGACGACGAGATAGAGGATTTGACTCGTCCGATCGGGAGAGATCGCGCAAAAGCCGACCGAGCAAGGGCGAGACGAGGCTCTTCATCTCAAACGACCCCGGATTATAACCAAGGAATAGAACACTTATCTCAACGAATCGGTGACTTTAACGAATTAAAACGGGAACGTCAACGGTTGGTAGAGTTACAACTTCTATTCACCAACACCGAACACTTAACCGGGCTCGACCGCGAAATTGCCGAGCGGGAGAAGGATAAAATTCGTAATAAATATAGAGATAATTAATTTGTATTTTTTTATTAGTTTGTAATTTTTTTATTAATTTTTTTTATTAGTTTGTAATTTTTTTATTAATTTTTTTTATTAGTTTGTAATTTTTTTATTAATTTGTAATTTTTTTTTATTAATTATATCTCAAATTAAATTAAAAAGGGATGATGACGTGGAGTGAGTGGGGTAATGGGGCATTTCCACCAAAATGGTGGGGTGAGTGGTTGTGGTGAGTGCTTATGTGGCGCCTACGTGGCGCCTACGTGGAGTGAGTGGGGTGCCTTGGCACACCCCATAGTCTAATGTTATGTTTCTAAATTATCAATGCCCGAGAAAAATTTATTCAAACTAATCATGATGATTCTGATTAAATACAGACATATAGAACTTGCATTAACTCTAAACGATAGAGTAACAGACTTGAAAGAGTTTTAAACATAACAATAAACTATCAAATCTTAAAACATTACAACACAAGATGTAGCAAAGGTGAAAGGACCCAACTTTGATGAAAAGAACACTACTAATCTTTGAGGTGATGACAAATATTAAGAAATCAATGGAAATATTATGTCATAACTTTTGTGTTATTCCTCAAGCAAAAGACTCATTTTGACACCATAAAAAAACACATCGAGTAGATTTCACTTTACACTTGAGATACTGAAAATAAAAAAGTGTCATTATAATGAAACTTTTTTATAAATGTAGTTCAAAAACAATTGCCAATAAATTAAAAAAAATAAATAAATAAACTTATTTTGAGAATAATAAATAATTACCGGTAGGAGAGTTGGAACTGAGCTTAGCTGGAAACAGAGAAAGACAGCTTTCACCTTCTTTTTACCATCACAATATTCTAATTTTAAATGACATTTATGCCCTCCCCTTGTTTCAAGGACAGAAATGTAATTTTACTCTCCTTATTCCTTAACACCATGTTTTAATAAAGGTTAATGAAAAGTAATGTTTTAATACTTTATTAAATTAAAGATCTTAAGTTAATGGTTTTCATTTTTTTTAACAGCTAAACGAGTCATCAGACCTACAACTCATGCACTGCGACCACAAACCGCTACCAACCCCCGAAAACACTTAAAGTCAGGCATTGGAGAGTGCCGAATAGAGGAACCGTCACACTATTTAGGAGGAAACTCACACTGAGAAAAACCCTTTAGCTCTCCCATAATATTTTTTTTGCTTCAGGCGAGGCTCGAACCCAAGACCTCCTATTGCTGATGATCAAGTAGTACCACTAGACTATGTGTCCAATGATTAATAGTTTTCATTTAAACATTCAGTTTTTTCATCTTCAAGTATATAGGAAAAAAATGCATATTATAAAAATGTATATACCTTTTATCTTTTTAATCATATATTTCAAAAACTTCGAACTTTAAATTTTTTTAACAAGCAAACGAGACAATCTATTCGTGAGTTACTACCAAAACAAATAGTTTAAACGGGTTAAAGCTTAATTTTCATCTCGTTTTAAAAAAGAACTTATACGAACTCAAGCTTAATTTTCATCTCTATAAAATGTTGTCTTACAAACATACAAAAAAACAGTTGAAGAACTGAAAATTGATTTATTTTTTTCTAAAGTAAAATAATGAAGATTTGCAAATTGAATTAAAAAAAATGTGCAATAAAACACATGGCCATGGTTGTTGTAGAGTTGTGATTGTCGCATTCTTTGGGTCCCTTGAACACAAATAATTTGACTAGATTTAGTAAAATAATCAGGTCAACACGTAGCACTAGGTCTCTTTTTTCTAACCATACTCTATGCCAACTATACAAATAAATAAACAAGCATACTTAGGGGTCTTAAACAAACCGAAATTTAATTCGTATCTGAAACCCGAAAAAACCAATTGAATTCGTACTCGGGTTGTTCGGATAGATTCAAGCAGGATACGCATTTTTCTAGTTTGGAACAGGTCAGATATCAGATATCCAAAACCTTGCTTATTTGGATCGGATTTCCGAAATCAACCCGAATAACCCGAAAAAACCTGTTTGTTCGGGTTGTTCGGATATGTTCAGATCGGATAACCATATATGTTTTTCGGATCGAGTTTCGGATAGAGCCCAAAATTTTTAAATCCGAATAACCCGATCCGAATAAACCGAATGAACCGTTATCCGACCTGATGAACACTCTTAAACATACTCAAGATAACCAAACGAAATCACACTTTTGAGTGAGGTTTGAAAGGATAGTTTTAAAAATAAACCTTACATTTATGTCAAAATGTGATAGTAAATTACACACATACTATCTTTGAACAAAAAAACAAACTAAATAAATAATCATTTTACATATCATCCGCCTTCTTTAATAAAAAAATATTTTAGAAAACACGTGTCACGTTATAGTGAAATCTGAAATATGAAATTTTTTCCGGCTCTCTCCTAATAAATATTAATAACTTTTATTAATTAAATTATATAATTAAATATTAAAAAATATAAATATTATTATTCTAATATACTAATTTACTAAAATTTAATAAACTTTTCATCTTAAAAGATAATTTTATAATTATTAAATAGTTATTATTATTTGACAATAATAAATTATATGTTTTTATTTATTTAACATATGAAATACAAAGGTTTTAGGTTAGTGTTATGTAAAGAAGAATAGAGGAAGATAATAGTTCTTGAACTAAAATGGACATATATTTACATTAAATTAAACCAATATCATCTATTAATATCTCAGATATAATATCACCCAAATGTTAAAAAAACTAGTTCATTTGGTTCCATTTATTTAATAATATATATTTAAACACAATGTATTTATTTAATGGTTCACATTTAATGTCAAAGCCATAAGAATCGTATTCACTTAAATCGTTTCATTAATCCTTTAGCCTTTTTTTTTTTTTTTTTTTTTTTGTCTTCGATCATTTTTTTATTTGTTTTAGGAATGTTAGTTTGGATATTAATTATTATCGTTGATGATTGTCTATTACAAAAATTACGCATGTTAAAATTTTTATAAAAACAAAACCCGTTATTATTTAAAAGGAAAAGATTGCTAACTGATAATAAAATTTTCTAAAAAAGAATCATAATCATAACTTTATAATAAACTAGCAAACAAATATAATAAAACTGAATTAAGATATTGACTTTACTTATTTTATTTACTTTCTAAAAATACAACAATTATATATCCATCTTATCCCCTCCATCTCTCTTAATTTTCTTATTTGACATTGTTAAACAAAACATGAAACAGATTAACTAAAAAACATATTATCAACCTCAAATATTAATAAAAGAAAAAAATTACGGTTTTTACTTATGTGGTTTATGTGTTTTAATTATTTTTGTCCAAAATATAATCCTTTATTAATTCAACCCATGCGGTTTAAACAACTAACTGTTTGACCTCCCAAACTTAACTATAATAACGGTTTTGGCTCAAAACCTAACTATGTTTAAGGGCCAAAAATGTTAGTTATCTAAACCATATGACCTGATATGATAGGATTTTCTTGTTTGTGTCAAAATAGTTAAAACATTTAAAAGAAATTAAAAAAATAATATATCTTGTGAATCAACCAAAAAAATATATACGTGTTTATTTAGAGAACAGATGGTCCAAGGGCAAATCCGTCATTTAATAATATATAAATTTTCAGCAGTTTGCTTTCCAAAAAACTTCCCAGTCCATAGACCGCCTCTCTTTCTCTCTCAAGCATTTCATCGAACACCTTGTCTGCGTTTCATCACTGCCGGTTGTTCGCCGGAATAAAACTTCTCCGGCGAAAAGAATTCGTCAAGATTTTCAGATTCAACACTTTCTGTTTACATACAAGCTAAAGAATCAGAAACGTAACATATGGCACCGGAGACAGAAATCGGTTAACCAATCGATTGTGGAAGAAAGTACCTATAATAATCTCGATGGGAAAGTTAGGATTGGGTGTAGCGGTGGGGTTTGCGGTGGCGAGTTGTGCGATCGCGGCGGTGATGGTTGGGCGGCGAGTGAAGAGCCGGAGACGGTGGTGGAGAGTCGTTAGGGCGGTGGATGAGTTTGAAGAAGCGGCGGCAACTCCGGTTGGAAGGTTGAGACAGGTGGTTGATGCTATGGCTGTTGAGATGCACGCGGGTTTAGCTTCTGAAGGTGGGAGTAAGCTTAAGATGTTACTCACTTACGTCGACAATCTTCCCGATGGGTGCGTAATTTATCTGCATAATTTGTTTCTTAGATGCATATATGATGTTAAAAGGTTGTATGTTCAAGATTTTCGTTTGTGGGTAACTAATTTTTTGGTCTAAAGTTGGTTTTTGTGCAAATTGGATTACTTCTTCTTGTGAATTGATCCGCTTTTATCTGTTTATATTTTGGGTGATTGTTTATTAGTGTTTTTGGTCTTTAATGGTGTTATTTAACTCTTATGTATGATGTTTTAGGTGTTGTTTTGATATTAGTTTTGTGTTAAAACATCAAAATCTTATGGCAGTTTAGATACTGTTTGCCAATCTATGTGTATTGATTTGATTTGATGCAGAATAAGTCTCAGCCTTTTGTCTTCATCACGTGCTATTTTCTTAGGGTTCTTACTTCTTAGTATGATGTATTTTGTTTGAAATTAGGGTAGCATTTGGTAAACCATTATCTTGAAACGGTTTGCCTTCTAGAAACTTGGTTGAACCAGTCTTGTTGAAATTTAGTTTTTGAATCAATTGTTTTTGAAAGTTTTTGTTTGAACCAATAGTTGTAACAAGATGATGGATTACATCATCTTTAATAAGCCTGTTGCTTATGTGTCATGAGGCGGTTGTCTAGTAGTTCTTTATTTTGTCTATGCATCCGTACTTGTTTACCACAATGCTCACAATTGACAAACTTTACTTAAGGTTGGTGAATTCATGACATCATCCTTGACCGTCTTAAAATTGCACTGACCGGACAGAATTAAGATGTTTAAATGGACAACAGCTATGCTAGAAGCATCTATCAAAATGAATGCTCTATTTTTAAGACGCTTTATCGTGTTGCTGTTTATCTCAGCTTGAACCAAATGCTTACTATAATCTCAAAAATCGTCTGTTGTGTCATAAGTTTATTGAGCAAGAAGTAATTGTCATTGTTATATGGTAACTATTCGTTGCCTGTTTTGCATGCAGCTTACATGCTTGGTTTAAAAAACATGTGGTATTACTACGCGTTTTAATCCCAAATGTCAATGTGTGATCAGCAACGTGACACACATCATATACAAGGGACATTTGTTTTTACAAAAATACTTAAGTTTAATTATAGCTAATATTCTTAAAGTGTTAAATTTTAAACACTAAAATAGAAGATTTTTATCATCTCTGGTCAGATTTGTTCAATCGATGGCCTAATCTGTTCAACTACTCAAACCCATTGCTCAATTGAGTGTCAAGTTTGTTCAATAAGGATTTGAAATACTCAGACCCAACGCAATTGATGGTCTAGCTTGTTCAAAAACTGGTCACCTGCATGTTTTTTTTGCTTCACACCCCATCAGAGCATCATATGCTCCTGATGTGTGGATCATGGAATCACATCGCATCAACTGCATTGATGCAACCTCATTTTTGCATTATCGCATTATGTGCTCCTAATGTGCACATTTTAACACCAAGCTTACATGTGAATTCCTAATATATGGTGATTATCACTCGTTGCTACATATATGGTAGTATGGTACGATATAGTTATTATTCTTATTAATGATGGTGTATTTTTGTTTGTCAGGAGTGAAAATGGCATATATTATGCCTTACATGTTGGAGGAACCAATTTTAGGATTCTAAGGATCCAGCTTGGCGGCCAGAGGTCTATTATTGAACATGATGTTGAGAGGAAACCCATTCCACAGCTTTTAATGACCAGCACGAGCGAGGTGTTCAGTTGTTTACACAGCATGATACTTTCACTATCCATAAATTTCCGAATTTATTTTACAAGTTCATGCAAAACTGTGAATTAATGTGATGTTTTTAATTAATATTTTCAGGAATTCTTTGATTTTATTGCTTCATCCCTAAAGGAATTTGTTGAAACAAAGGGAAACGGTTTGCAGCTTGCAGAAGTTAGAAGGAAAGATCTTGGCTTTACATTCTCATTTCCTGTGAAACAGACATCTGTTTCATCAGGCACTTTGATCAAGTGGACTAAAGGTTTTGCCATTGAAGATATGGTTAGTTTTACAACATTTTAGGATTAGATGCTTCTCAGTTTTCAGACATCTAGGTAATACTATTAACAATGTAAAAGACATCTAAAATGTTGTTGCAAAAGTGTGACTATGTGATGTAATTATGGACCTTGTAATTAGGAAAAGATAGTAACACACCTCCCTAGAATGAAAAATTGATGGGAGTAGGCACATATGTAATTAACCATATAATGTAATGCTATAATTATTTCAGGTGGAGAAGGATGTTGTTGAATGTCTAGAAAAAGCGTTGTCTAGAAGAGGTCTAGATATGAATGTTGCTGCACTTGTAAGAACTTCAATATCCTTTATTTGTTTTTCTATAACTGTTCTTGTATAGTAACTTAATGATTTAAATTTGCTAAATGTTGATTGTTTAATTTCTCTATGGTCATGTGTAGATGTTAACTGACATTTTTAGAATTCATGCATTTCTATGATTGAATTGCTCCACGTCTATAAAAAAATAATTATTTTAGTTTATTTATAAAAATATTTTTAATACCAAATCATTTAGGATCTGTTACTTTCTTTAATCAAAAGATTGGGTGGATTTCCTCTAAATTTAGAAAACAAGTTTAGAGATATTGATTAATCTTTATTATATATTCTGAAATGCTCAATTCAATATTTAGTCCCTAATCAAAGCAAGGATGCTGTAAGCGGCTAAATGTTGAGTTAAACATTTCATAGTGTTCTAAAAAAATTGAAGTTTTTGTATTGCCATTAACACAATTGTATGCATGGACTCATTTGTAAATAGGTGAATGATAGTGTGGGAACATTGGCTGTTGGGCATTTTATTGATAACGACACAGTAGCTGCGGTGGTAATTGGGACCGGCACCAATGCATGTTATTTAGAGCGGGCTGATGCTGTTATCAAATGTCAAGGTCTTCTCACAACTTCAGGAGGCGTGGTATTCTTGATCATTCTGCTATCAACTAATAAAAAATAGAAAATTGTTTTAAAAATTACTTATGTAACTCAATTTTTATCAGGTTATCAATATGGAATGGGGTAATTTTTGGTCCTCACATTTGCCTAGAACATCATATGACATTGAACTTGATTCTGAGAGCCAGAACCCAAATGATCAGGTTAATTTAGTATAAATTTCATTCTGTAATTACTGATTTCTTTTTATTAATCATGTGACTAAGACAACGGTATCATTGCAGGGTTTTGAGAAAATGATATCAGGATTGTATCTTGGTGACATAGTCAGAAGAGTAATTTGCAGGCTGTGTATAGAATCTGATATCTTTGGATCACTGTCTTCTAAGCTGTCAACACGATTTGTGTTGAGGTATGCTTTTACCATTATGCCATTTAGTGTGATGCATTGAGCATGATTATTTCATTGAGCCGAAACTATATATTTTTATTGAAATTAGTAGGCCTGCAATGTCAAACTGAGAACTTATATGATCCTGTATTGTAATTGAACTAAATATAAACCCTAAAAATTAATTTGGCGGGTTGGCTTAACATAATAAACCCTAATTTTATTCTCTAATAGGTAAAAGAGTTGGTTATTAGGAAACCTTTCTTTGCAAGTGGTTAATGCTTGAAGAATAGGTTTACCTTGCTATTATCTGTGCTTTTAAATCGTGGTTTTAAAAAGCATGCTTGAGATGAGAGGCATGCGAAGCAACTGGGAAAACACCTCAAGGTCCATGTATATTTCGGTCAAAATTAGGGCTTACAGGGACAAAGAGATCATGAATGCTTTACCTGATAAAATGGTTAATATGTAAAAGAAATGAGACTTTTGGTTGTACATAGAGCCATGCCTCGCTTACGTGAACTCTCCCCTCACACATTGTGCAACACTCACATTTTTTAAAACCAAATTTTGAATAAATAGGTTTCTTAGTACTAAGTAGAAAGTGAGGATTTAAATTGAGAGACTGATACCTTTTTCAATCAAACTTTTGGGTTATATAACATATGAAAGTTGACAGAATGCAAATTCATTTGTTATCCTTATTGTATTGTCTTGCTGGGGTCTAATCATTGTGTCCTTTATTCAATTCTTTGTCGGTTTGAAAACAACGTGCTCTTAGGTTCTTAGGAAAAAGGCAAGTCTTTTATCTTTTTTCTTTTCATCAAATTGCTACTTATAGGGTTTTCTTTCCTTTTAATTAACTACCTTTTAGCTTATTTTCTTTAACTTTTTTCATTTCATTAAATTACTGTTTATAAGGTTTTGTTTCTCTTAAAAAAAACAACCTTTTATCTTATTTTTGTAAACTGCTAAGTGGTGGTCCTCTGTTTATATTCTAATCAGTGTATGGGCTAAAAAGCCGCCTACTTTTATTCCTTTTTGCTTAAAAAAAGTGACCGTCTTCTTTATTATAATAAAAACATTAATTTTCTATTATGCCCTTTTCATATTGATTCAAAGGGGAGAAAATTAAAATAATATACATTTCTTGATACAGTACACCATTGATGGCTGCCATGCATGAAGATGATTCCCCTGACTTGAGTGAAGTTGCAAAGATTTTAGAAGAAACCTTGGATGTAAGATGCTTCCTTTAAAATTAATACTAATTGTCACAATTTCAAGTTTTCAACAGTCAACACATCTATTTATAAATGGGTTGACATAAGTTGTTTTTTTTAATAAAATTTAGCTAAAAGTGGAACAGGTCAAACAGATTTAAAAACTTTCAGACATGGATATAAATGGGTTAGGGTTGGTCAAAATGTTTTGCAAAACCCCATTTTAGGTATTGGAATTTTGAAAAATATTGTATGAAGAACCCTTGTTCATGGGTTTAGGCATGTTTTTGGCACAATTAAGTAATTAAGTAGTGTTTGGGTTGGGTGATACCAACCCAAACCTTACAGAAATCAATAACTTTAAAACTTAAAACTCAACCCAACCCAACCAAGTAAATAATGGATGGCTATTTTTTATTTAAAAAAGCAAATCATCTTGAAGGAATAAGTATTGGAATCAAAAACTCGCTAAATGGATGGCTCGATTTTTTTAAACATATGACCTATAGGAAAAGATAAAAATTATAATGTTTTTTGATTATTGAGTTAGCTCCAATATTGTACTAATCGAGCCCGAGCTCACTTTTCTTGCTTGTTAAAATGGAGCCAAGCCGAGCCTGAGCCTGAGTTGGCTCGTTTACGGCCTTAAATCCAACCCGTTTTGTCTGTTTTGACCTCTGCTAACAAACACTACGTATCTCAAATCATTTATCACTTTATCAAGTTTGATTCCTATGTTATAAAAAAATGTCATTTTGTTACCAACAGATGCACGACGTCCCAATAAAAGTTAGAAAAATTGTGGTCAAAGTATGTGATGTGGTGACAAGAAGAGCTGCCAGGCTGGCAGCTGCAGGCATTGTTGGGATCTTGAAAAAGATCGGTCGTGATGGCACAGGTGGCATTGCAGGCGGAAGAATCAAAGGTTACAAAAGTGGTAAAATGAGAAGAAGTGTGGTGGCGGTTGAAGGGGGATTATACACAAGCTACACCATTTTTAGAGAATATTTAAACAACGCGGTGGCAGAGATATTAGGGGAAGAAATCGCTCCATATGTTATTCTCAAAATGATGGAAGACGGGTCAGGGATCGGTACAGCTATGCTGGCTGCCTCAAATTCAGCCAGAAGTGTGGATACAGTACAGGTTCTATGAACATATATATTTATATATAATCATGATATATATATATATAAATATACAAATATAGTACCTGTGAATTGTAAATCTTTCCATTTTTCTTTGATCTTATGGAACATATGTATGTATAGAAGGAAAGGTTGTAAATAGGTCATATAGCAGTAGATTAAGCTTGTGGCAGTTCTTTGTAGTCCATTCATTTCTTAGGCTAAAATGGTAGCAAAGCAATTTGGTGTTAGAATTTGGGTTTTTGGTTTATTGAATTATCCTAAATTGCTTATGCAGATTTTCTTGTCTTTCTGGTTATTTTATATATTCACATTTGAAGGATTGGTAAATCGCCCATTACCTTGTGGTGTACAAACCGGTTCGGGTTAGGAACGGGTTCTGTTTGGTGAATGTTGGTCCTAAACCGGTTCGGTTTGGAAACCGGTTTGAGAGAGGGAGATGCCAAACCTATAGGAACCGGTTCAGAAGGGTTGAAACCGGTTTGGAGGGGTTTGAAACCGGTTCGGATCGGTTTTGGAGCTGGTTTTGACGCAAAATCTCGAACCTGTGTCAAACCGTCGGTTCGGACCGGTTTGGATGGAACCGGTTTTTTTATTCACCTCTACCACTGCCATCCAACACTTTCACTTTTAACTGGCCCATTTATGAAACCCGGGCCATTTCTGTCTCTATTTATTCAACAACCAAATCATACCTTTGATTCTAGTTATCTACTTTTTTTTATCCCCCAGAACAACAAATCTATCCCATTGCTATAATACCACTAAGTAAATATACTCCTCGAGCCTCTGTTAAGTGGACTAGTCTCACATTTAATTTAAATTTATAAAGTAAACGGTTAAATATTCATTTAATTTATTTTAATATACTTTAATGCGATAATTAAAGTTGTGACAGAGTGCAAGCTGCTTTGTAGAACTAGTTAAACACTAAATCTAAGATTTTGAGAAATTAAATAGACAATCCATTTAATTTTTTTATTATTTTCCAAGTAAATGCTTTACTTTTATAAGCTATAAACCCCCATTATTTTTGTTTTTCAATTTGTCTAACTTGATAATTAATTGATTCTAAATCGATTAGATAGGCATCAGCTTAAAATGTTACTGCTTTTTGTTGTTTAAATTAATTCAAATTTTCAGCTTATAATGATATTTGCTCATTTTAGCATCAATTTTCCAACATAAGCTCATTATTTATGACTAGTCTTGATTAAATATTGTTGATGACTAACCATAATGTTTAAACCAATTTCGACGATGTGCATCTGGAATTTAGGATTGGAATACAAATTTTAATGTCAGTTTGGGTTTCAAATATATTTTTTTAACAATTATTTTTAATCCTTGATGAGGCTTGGTAATTGGTATACATCATTATTATTATTTTTTTGAACCACAAACAGATATTGCTTTATGACTGAACCAATTTTTTTAACTAGATAGAAACTGGTTGTATCCGTTGAGGTTTTAAAAAAAACTAGGCATTTGGATGGGGGTACCCAGTTATTAGCTATTTAAACCTTTTTTGTACCATTTTGTCCCCAAAAGTTGATATAAAAAGGTGGTGGGTGTTTTGGTTTGATTACAAAACTTTTTTTGCCTCTCTAATACTTGAAAAATGCTTGAAAACCACAAAAAAATGCTCAAAATTCTATTTAACAACTTAAGCCCTGAAAACCGTTAAAGATCAAGCTTAAGAAGTCGTCAAAGTTTCATTAGTGTTGTTTCTTCCTCAAGCGAAACAACCGTTGTGAGAATCAAACCAGAGGCGGTTCTTAGTTCAGACCGGGGGGCTTGTTTTTTTCGTGTAATAGTGTCATTTCCTAATACGTAGTGTAAAAATTTTTAAAAACATTTATTTCGCCTCCTGGAAAAAGAAATTTTGTTTCGCCCCCCTTTTATGAGATTATGGCCAAGCTTCGTCACTGAATCAAACATACCATGAGAAACATGTACAAGATAAGCCAAAAATCAAAGGTAAACTCCATTTGAAAGAAACAACACAAGTGGTGGAGGTTTAAAAAAGGACTTTCCAACAAATAACAAACAATGGATGAATGTAAAAGTTTCGAGACTTAATCCGAAATTAAATCGGTTTTATGAATGATTCAACTACAACCAAGGCCCCATCCAACGCAATAATTTGTCTTATTTTTTGAATTAATTTATCTTTTCTTGCATTTGAACTTTTAACTAAATTAATATAAGGATTTTATTTAGTTTTATTTACTTTAGTATTTATTAAATGTAAAAATAATTAAATAAAGGAATTTAAAAACTCCATACATTTTTTGGTTTAGTATTTATTAGTTCTAAAAATAAATAAATATAATAAATAAAGAATTTTATTTAGTTTACCTTTGTCAAACATGAAAAAAAATTTATTGAGAAACACTACTATTCAAACCAACTAACCGGTCGGGTTAATAACCAACTGATTTCAGTAATTAGTTTTTTGAGCTCACAGAAACGGTTAATTACATAATTGAATGAAAAATTGATCAAAATGACTGGTTTTAGTGGCGGAGCTTTAAATGATGGTAACGCGGCGCAAATTTACGCGACCTAAAAAATCTTTTTTCAATCGATCGTTATGTCTCTGGTAGCCGGGTTAATTGTTATGGTTAAGTCGGGTCAAACAATAAAAATATAAGTATTTAATTATTATCATTATGCGTGCAAAAGAGTGTGTACCATAAAAAAAATAAAATTTAGTTTGACAACCTTTGAGATTTTTGAATACATCGTATTCTGAATCTATTTCATTATTATTTGATAGTGGGGATTTAAAATACCATGTTCTTGTTGATTTTCGTGTTTTTTGGACCGACTGACTGATGACTTTTTACGTTTATCTTGATTTGAATTATCAAATTCTTCATCAACAAGCTTTTGCATATTGATTTACACATCCGAATTTAGGGATGCAATCAGGATCATTCATCTTGAAGATAATACAATATTTTAGATTAAACATGGCTAATTTGATTGATCTAAATTTCATAGTTACATTGAAAAAAATACTTAATATTTACATTAAAAAATACTGCTCTTGAAATAATTTAGGAAGAAAAAATAAAATTACCAACTAGAATCGTGTTAGTATTATTCGATGAAATGGTTGCTGCTAAGCTGCATTGAGAGAGAATGAGGTGGTGCTGGAATATGTGACGGTGGAATGGGGGCAGGCGGTGTGGACCTCCGATCGGGAACATGAAAAAGAAAGAAATTAGGGTATGAAGTAAAGAGGAAAATAAAAAAGGGAATCAAGTATTTAGGAGAAATATAGTGGAACAAAATAAATTGAGGTTATGTGGGTAATTTTGGAATTTGGTTTTTTATCTACAAATTGAAAAAAAAATTGTTTTTTATTTAAAAAAGATTGTAATATAGATTTTTTTCAATCAGGGGGCGAAATCAAAAATTTTCAACCAGGGGGCGAAATCAATTTTTTTTTTTTTTAAAATTGTCCTTTCGGCTCGAAAATTAACACTACTGATGAAAAAAATGGGGAACTGTGGCCCCCTCCGACAATCCTTTCAAAGCTACACACCTGACTGGTTTGACAATGTTTTCAACCGGTATCAACACCAGACAGTGACGAAGCTTGGTCGATATATGGGGGGCTTGGGGGCGAACTCATAAATATAGAGGGCGAACACATATCAAAATTTTGAACGAAAAACACATAAAATTACACTGCGTAACGAACATGGGCAGCCAGACAAGCTTAAAGAGTAAAGATAAGAATTGAGGCCCCCAAACTTTTAGGGCCTCGATTTCTAACAAATTTTCTATATACAATGTGTTTTTTGTTGAATGGGCCTAAAATGAAAAATCCAAAGAAACAATACAATAATTTTAGACTTCATGGGGTGATAGTATTGAACTAGATTATTGGATATTTATAATGTTATTATCATCTTATAATATTTAAATTTTCATTGATAACTATTTATGATATTTTATTATTCAATCCGTGAAATACACAGGGTACTAACTAAGTGAATAAGACCAGGCACAGTGGTCACCCCGCCGGCCCAGCGGGGTTGGTCCATTCGACGGCCTCCCGCGGGAACATCGCCCCCTTCAGCGGCTCCCACCTAACCCCCTCCCACGCCCCCGCTCCCCGCTACATTTCTCGGTTTGTGATTGGTCACCAGAAATGAGTCGTTCCCAACGACTATTTCTTTAAAAAAAATTATTTTTTTAACCACCATATAAATACTCGAGTTAATTTCCATTTTGGTCCATTTAGTTTTTAATTATTCTCTATTTTAGTCCCAACATTTAGATAATTCCTATTTTGGTCCCTATCCTTTTTAATTATTCTCTATTTTGGTCCCTATGGTTTTTAATTATTCTCTATTTTAGTACCAACATTTACATAATTCCTATTTTGGTCCCAGTGGTTTTTAATTCTTCTCTATTTTAGTACCAAAATTTAGATATTTTCTAATTTTGGTCCCTATGGTTTTTAATTTTTCTCTATTTTAGTACCAAACGGTAGAGGTGAGCAAACCTTATCCGTTAACCGAAATTAACCGTTAACCGAACCGAATTAACCGATAACCGAGATTAACCGACGGTTATGGTTAAGGTTCCTTTATTAACCGACCGATCGGTTATGGTTATGGTTATGGTTAAAGGCATCCCATAACCGATTCATAACCGAACCGAACAGATAATTAAAAAAATGAAACAACATATAACATTAAAGCACTAGAGATTAATTAACTCACTAGTTAACATGCACGTTATTTATGAATCAATATGAACTAGATCTTTGCTATCTGTTGTGTTTTTCATTTATGTAAGAATGTGATTATTCTAAAATCCAATCACCACGTGTTGATCTACGATCATCTAAATGACAATCCAACAGATTTTTTCTATTTATAATTGACAGTTCTAATATAAAATGAAGATAAATAAATCATAGAATAAAAAGATATAAAGGCAACAATATGGTGTGAACCATATCAACTCAATTTCTCCATGTTTGAAATTAATATCTTCTGCAAATATTATAAATTTAGAACCAACATGGCGTGAACCAACATGGCGTGAATCACAACAACATAAAAACGTAATACAAATCTCTCTGGGAAAAAAGAAGCTAAAAGCAACCCATTGGTTAACCGATCTTAACCCAACCGAAGCCATATCAAAAACCGATTAACTGAAACCGGTTAACCAAAAACCGATCGGTTAAGGATAATGGATAACCGAAACTATTGGTTTCGGTGGATTCTCAGAACCGAACCGAACCGACCGAACCGCACCGTGCACGGGGACCAAAATAAGAATTATCTAAACGTTGATACTAAAATAGAGAATAATTAAAAACCATAGGGACCAAAATAGAGAATAATTAAAAAGGATAGGGACCAAAATAGGAATTATTTAAATGTTGGGACTAAAATAGAGAATAATTAAAACCACAGGGACCAAAATGGAAATTAACTCTAAATACTCCAATCTTTTTACCAAAAAATACCCCAATCTCTTCATCTCTCATCTTTCTCTCTATATATTTTTAAAAAAAATTACAAACATGAATCCAAGGCCTAACAATCTCAATCCCGAATTCAACCCGTTCTCGTACGATCCCGAATCAATTTGAAATTTATTGGTTCGACTACAACAAAACCCGAGCATCCAACACTTTCAACAACAAAACCCAAACGTCCAACCACAACCAAACTTCCAACTCGGTTTTGCTCCCTACTCCCAAAGCGGTTTTCAACAAAACATTTCCCAACCTCATTGCAAATTAGATTTCGTGTCACCGAATCAACCTGATAACGAAGTTGTGCTGGAGATACAAGACACTCAAAAACGCAATAAAAAGGAAAGAAAAACAAACAGTCGGTCGGAACCGGCCCGGGTAGTGGTCCAATGGCACCGAAACAATGGACTCCCGATGAAGAAATCGCTCACGGAAAATGCTACATGGACGAATCCGAGAACAAAACCAAAGGTAAAAACTTTTACTTAGTTTTGTTAATTATTTTTTTAAAGCGTATATATATTTTTACTTACTTTTTGTTAATTATTTTTTTTGTAGGTAATTCGCAAAAACGCGAAATTTTTTGGAAAAAAGTCACCGTTACTTGGCACAATATCATCAATTAAATTTAAAGTGGAAGGATATGTGCACCAAGTTAACAAAGTTTAGTGGTATCTATAGCAATTGCGCCAACAACCGGAAAAGCAGCATGAACGACGAGAACGTGTTGAAATTGGACGAAAAGGAATACCAACTAAAGAGTAACGACCAAACTTTTAACTACTACCACGTTTGGGTCGCAATAAAAGACTCACCAAAATTCCGCGTCCTTTGCCAAGAAGGTAACGATGTCCAAGGTTCTTAAAAAAGAACCAAATACTCCAAGTCGAACGAATATTCGCCGGGGGGTTCGACCGCTCATACAAATTATGTGGTTAACCTCGAGGATGACAAGGAAGAAGATGAGTTCGACATCCTCCCGGAACCGGTTAGACCGACAGGGCGAGATACAACAAAACAAGCTTCCTCTTCGAGTCGTCAAATCATCTCCTCTAACCCGACAACAATCGATCTCGCTGATAAACTCCAAGCTTTCACAATATTTCAAAAACAAAAACACGAGGATAAGAAAAAAATGCACGAAATAAAGCTTCAAATTCACGAAGAGAAAACTCTCCGAGCCGACCTCAGAACAATGGAGGCTTTGCCTCTCGAAGAACTCGACGAGGAAGAACGTTCAAAAATGAAATTGAAAAAGGAACTATTTGATAAATATCGTTAAATTTTATTTTTATTTGAATTGTTAGTTTTTTTTCCCTATGGTTTATTTTATTTAACTTTTATTTTATTTGTATTTTTATTTGAATAGTTTAATTAAATCCTAAAGTTATTATTTTTAGTTTGCAACAAAAAAAATAAATAAATCAATTAAATTTAAATAATGTTGATGATGTGAAATAGTAAGGAAGAGTTTTCAGTAGGATGACCACTATGGGAGTTTAAGGTTTTCAGTAGGGTGATGACGTTACAATAAATTTCAATGAAAAAAAATATTGAGTAAGCTGGCCTATGTGGATACCATAATATGTTAAGGATGTTGTTAACATTTATGAAAATTGAAAACGACCGGCCCTACCTGTCCTTCACCCATGACACCAGACAATATACACATACTGGGATACACGTTACAACGTGTAAAAAGTAAAAACACTTTGCAGAAGTGCAGTTTCTCGCTCTGCAAGAAATCACGAAACCAGAAAATTAGGTCAAGCAAAAATATCCAACATGAAGAAAGCCGGAGCCGAGAAGAAACGGTCCCGGCGATCCTCTGCCGCCAGTCGAGATCCGGCAACCGATACTCCTCCTAGGGTAACTTACCTCCTTTTTATTATATCTGATCTTACTTGTAATCGATTGAACATCTCTTCTGTTATTTGTGTTTTATCGGCTTTCGTTGGATCTGTATGCAATGTTGTATATTGATTATTCAGCGAACGTGTTCGTGATGAGGATTCATAAGCATTATGTAGTGATCATGATTTGTTGTTTATACTGTTTGTATAAGGTGTGATTTCTAATCGATTGCTGCACTGTTATTCATTTGTTTTGTCGTATATCGGTTGTGTTCTTTTAGATTGTTAAGAAACTGAGTTTTATGTCGAACTTTGCTAACTTCAAATTAATATTTTGTTGTTGGTTTAAGATGCAAGGGCATGATTTTGTGTCTTTGTTATTGTGATTGATCTTGCTTGTAAATTCTGCATAATTCAATTTCAATTGTAAAACTTTTGCAACTCTATGTAAAATTGTGTAAAGGTGTTGCTTTCTCTAACTACATGAACTTCATAATATTTATTTCATTGCTCCAACCTAGGGCTGTATACAAACCAAACTAAACAGAATGAAGCCTTGTTCATGTTCGTTCATTTAGTATTAAATTTGTTCACGAACACATAACCGAACGGAATTTAAATTTAAAGATTTAAAACACATTTACAAACAAATGTAAATGGACACTATTGAACGAATGTGACCTTTGTTCATGGTTGTTCAGTAATAATCAAATGAACATAAACAAACTTCCCGTCAAACAGTTCACAAACTGTTTGTTGAATGTTTGATTCGTTTACAGCCTTACCCAAATGTCGTGGGATGTTGATGAATAATGACAATAACAGCTGCTCATATAAAGTAGAATGCATATGAAAGAAATTTTGCCATCTTGGTAAAGGTAATGAAAAATAATATGGGCTGTTTCTGTTACTTGTCTTGCAATATATATCTATGACTATCAGATTACAGCTTAATTCCATACTTGTTTGCGTTCACTTATATTTAATCTGACATAGTAAACTTGATTTTGATTCTTTATGGTATCCAGTATCCACAGTTTAATTAACTATACAGTTTAGCATGCCACAAGATTCTGAGTTGAGTTGGTAATTTTTTTTTTAAACCAGAAACAAGCGAACAAGAAGGATGTTTTCCAATTATTTGCTGAGAAAGTGAGAGATCACAAAGACTTGGTTTCCAGATGGGCTGTGTTACAAGAGACTCGTGTTGAATACTTTAGGGGAAAGGATTTTGTTACTTTTTTGAGAAATAATGCAGATCTTAAAGACATCTTAGAGTCAGATAGGTATCTAGAAGTAGAAGATATCGTGAATGTGCTGCTTAGCAAGAATCTTTTAGTTCGCTGTGATCGTGTAGTGAAAACAGTACGTCCTGGAAAGAGAAAATTGTCAACATGGCCAGCTCATTTAGAGATATTTCCTGTAAGTTTACATATTTATGTTGCTTTATTAGATTAAATTGCTGTGTAAGCTCTAGCTGAATTGCTGACATCAATCATATATGTTTATTTATATCAACCTCTCTTTCTTCCAGCACCAGTAAATGTTTCTGCTAGTTTTTCATTTTCTGATGCAGTGTGTACTGCATATTCTCTTTCTTAGTAATAAATTTTGATTATGTCACTGCATTATTTGATGAAACTCTTTTATCACACGTTTTATAGTGAAGTAATTACATGCCATCATTTAGCTTTCTCTAAAAAGCCCGCCCGTTCTTGGTGTTCTATTGCTATTTAAAGCTAGCTGTAATGGCTGTTTAGTTCTGCCTTATGCAATTTGTATTCATTCATTTGCCTTGACTTGTGAAACTCACATCTTCAAGATGAAAAAATCATTGATAATTTAGTTGATGTTTGTCTTTAAATTGTGTCTTGTGTTCTGTATTTTCTACAGGAACAGGAGTTTTCTGATAATGATGCATTTTTTGCATGGACTTTTGTAAACAAGCGGCCACTATGGCAAACGCTTTTATCATTATCTTGGCCTGTTTTGACTCTTGCAATCTGCTTGTTCCCTGTGTATCCCCACCAGGCAAAGCTTCTTATACTCTACACATGTGCTGGGGTACTCCTCCTTATACTTTGCCTGCTTTTGGGTAAGTTTGTTATTCATAATTTTTGGAAGTGTTTTCTGTTAATGTGGAATTGATACTGTTTTATATTTGAAATTTCAATGGTTTGACAAGAACAGCGCTGGCCATAGTTGTCAAGGTACACTCAAGGTACATAGGCTTTGCCTAGATAGATGCATGGTGCTTTACAAAGCAAGTCACATAGTGCAAATATATCATTTTAGTGGTTTTAGGCTTGCATAGGTTGTTTTAAGCAAGAGTTGAAGTAATTGGTAATCAAAACGCGAACAAAAAACACAAACAAATCTAAGCTCGACAGAATTATGGAAATCCTTCTCCAAGTTTTATTCAGGTGCTCAATCCATTCCAGCGGAATTAAGCCCTTTAAATAGACAAAGTAAATCCCGATTACAATGCTAATTCAAAAATCAAAATAACCAAAGCTTATCCTAATCCCATTAAGGATAAACCTTAAGATAACTAAACCCTTCTAGCTATCAATTTAATTAAAGAAATAACCAAATAAAATGTTAGTCTAAACTTGTAATTAAGTAAAAGAAAAAGGGTTTAGTTTTAATTATTTTTGATTGATGTTTATCTAGTCCTAGTTTTTTGGTTTTCTTGTTTAAGGTTTATCTTCTTGTTCATGGCTATTTAAGCCGATGTTTTGTTTCAGTTTTATTCATTCAATAATAAGAATTCAGTAAATTCTTTATCTCTGTTACCAACTTCAATTGGTATCAGAGCTGAGTTCGTGAGGAGGCAGAGCGATCGAAGGAAGGATTCAAGGTCAAGGAAGCAGCCAACCAAGGAGGATTCGAAGGACTGAATCAAGGCGATGGCAAGCGGACCAGCTGATCAAGCGATCGTGCAAGTTAAGGAGAGCAACTCGGCTTCTCTCCAGTGCCCTATCCTGACGACAGACAATTACAATGTCTGGGCCATTAGGATCAAGGCTGTATTCAGGGTTCATGGGATTCTTGAAGCGATCGAGCCAAGGGCTGGCACGGTGGCAGACGCCAAGAAGGACGACATGGCGATTGCCCTCCTGTATCAAGCAATTCCCGAAGAGATGGTGATCCAAGTCTCGCAACACAACACGGCTCAGGAGATGTGGCAAGCCCTCAAGACCAGGTTTGTTGGAGCAGATCGAGTTCGTGAGGCAAGGTTGCAGACTTTGCAATCTGAATTCGAAGGGCTGAAGATGAATGAAGATGACTCAATCGACGAGTTTGCTACCAAATTAAGCCAACTTGTGTCGAAATCAAATAGCTTGGGTTCAACAATCAAAGACAAGACTTTGGTGAAGAAGCTATTGAGTTCGGTCCCCAGCAAATTCATCGCCATAGTGGCATCCATAGAGCAATTTGCAGACCTAAGCACAATGTCGTTCCAAGAAGCCATTGGACGACTCAAGGCCTTCGAAGAAAGAATCAAGCCTAAGGACCAAGGGTCAAGCTCGAGTTCAAAGGGGGACCAGCTTTTGCTATCCTATGAAGATTGGCAAGCCAAAAAGAGACAGGAGGCCTCAAAAGGATTTGGAAGGGGATCAAACAAGCTTGCTACTCGTGGTAGAGGCCGAGGCAGAGGGAGTTTTGGCAGGGGCAGAGGCCAAGACAAAGGCCAAAGCTCTCATCATCAAGGGCAAAATTCGTACCATCAAAGGAAGTTCAAAGACAAGACAAAAGTTCAATGTTTTCGATGTGATGCCATGGGCCATTACTCTACCGAATGCCCTACCAGACCAAGGCAGGAGGAGAGTAACCTGGCTCAAGCAGGAGATGAAGGACCGGCCCTTATGATGACTATTGGAATAGAAACCCAGGCAAAAGCAGTACTGCTAAACGAAGACAATGTTCATCCAAGGAAGTATGAAGAGGCTGAGAATGATTACTGGTTCCTAGACAATGGGGCCAGCAATCATATGACAGGTAATAAGGACCTGTTTGCACATCTGGACAGCACCATCTCTGGAAGGGTAAGATTCGGAGATGGGTCCTATGTTGAAATCAAAGGAAAGGGCAGCATAATAGTGGAATGTAAGACAGGAGAACAAAGGATTCTTACAAACGTGTACCTGATCCCCTCCCTCAAAAGCAACATTATTAGCCTTGGGCAACTGACAGAAGTGGGCTATGAAATTCAGATGAAAGGAGAGCTGTTGTGGGTAAAGGAACAAGATGGAACCTTGCTGATGAGGGTCCCTCGAACAAGTAATCGGCTGTACAAGGTCAGGATAAAGGCTGCTGCACCTGCATGCCTGTTAGCAAAGGTGGACAGTCCTGCTTGGTTGTGGCATGCCAGGCTGGGACATGTAGGCTTTGACTCTTTGAAGCTTTTGACCACAAAGGGGATGGCAAGGGGAGTCCCAACAATTGATCATCCATCACAAGTTTGTGATGGCTGTTCACTTGGAAAGCAAACCAGAAATTTCTTTCCAAAGCAATCCCAATATCGAGCAAATCATTTGCTCGAACTAATCTATGCTGATGTTTGTGGGCCCATAACACCAATCACCAAAGGAGGAAACATGTACATGCTGCTGCTGGTTGATGATCACAACCGCTACATGTGGGAATCCATTATGAAGACAAAGGATGAAGTGTTCAACTTTTTTGAGCAGTTCAAAAAGGATGTTGAATCAGAGACTGGGTGTACCATCAGAAAGCTGCGAACTGATAATGGAGGGGAGTTCACATCCAGAAAGTTGGAAGATTTGTGCAGGAAAGCAGGGATCCAACACCAATACACAGCCCCATACTCCCCACAACAAAATGGGGTTGTAGAAAGGCGAAACAGAACAATATTAAATATGACCAGGAGCATTCTGAAAGCGATGAAGCTACCACAAGACTTGTGGGCAGAAGGCATAAGGCACTCCATCTACCTTCTGAACCGGATGACAACCAAGGCTCTAGACAACACCACTCCTTATGAGGTTCTCAAAGGAAGGAAGCCTAATCTAGAGCACATCAGGGTTTTTGGCTGCGTTGGATTTGTGAAGAACCTAGCCACTGGTCAAAAGAAACTTGATGACAGAAGCACAAAGATGGTGCATCTTGGAACTCAGCCAAGAACTAAAGCCTACAGAATGTTCAATCCAGCAACAGGTAAAGTGCATGTTACCATAGTTATCAATAGCGTTCGTAGCGTGCGCTATAGCGCGCTACGTAGCGATGCGAGAAGTTGACGCTATTAGGGTTTAGCGGCCTGATAGCGTGAAGATAGCGGGAATTGGAGTCAGAATCAGTCAACGACGAATGTGACTATGACGACGACGATACCAGATGAAGACGAATGTGACATCAACTGAAATAGACGACGAGGATGGCGACAGAATTGGACGATGACGGAATCGGAGACGACTGAATTGGATGACGAATTGGAGCCTGGACTGAAATTGACAACGAATTTGATGATCTAGATGCAATTCTACAATTCAGTCTAGGTTAGAAGCAGAAGAAATTGACGAATTGAAGTATGGTCGACTAAATTGGATGACGAGTTGAAGTCTGGACTAGTCTGGACTGAAATTAACGACGAATTTGATGATCTAGAAGCACTTATACAACACAGTCTAGGTTATAAGTAGAAGGAACTGACGAATTGGAGTCTGGTCGATTGAATTGGAGAACCCAGGTTCTATGCACGCTTCTATTGAGTTTGTATAATATTTAATCGCTAAACACGAAATAGCGGTCGCTATTTACCGCTATTCGCTACGTAGCATATAGGTAGCTTATCGCTATTTACCGCTATTCGCTATCGATAACTATGCATGTTACAAGAGATGTCAAGTTCGATGAAACACAAGGCTGGATCTGGGAAGAAACAAACAAACAAGGCAGGGGACAAGAGAATTACAAGTGGACCAGCTTTGTGGTTCAAGGACCAGGTGAAACAGAAGGTGGGGGCCAAGACTCTCAACAAGGGATTCCTGAAGGCTATGAGTCCTCTGAAACTGGATCAGATTGGAGCAGCCCAAGCTCAACAGTTAAAGAAAGAGGCCCAATGTTACCTAGGGAGACTGAAGACCAAGATCAGCCCCATGATCCCTCCATTGCACCCGAAGAAACCTATGATGATACTCCTGTTTGGGGGATGAAAGCATTGGATGAATTAGATGATGTAGACCTGATGCTTGTCGACGATGATCCCAAGAACTACTTAGAAGCCAAGACAGTGAAAGAGTGGCAAGAAGCAATGGAAGCCGAGATGACTTCCATAGAAAGAAACCAAACATGGTCTCTCACAGATCTGCCAGCCGGAGTAAAGCCCATTGGGCTGAAGTGGGTCTTCAAAACCAAGAAAGATGCTCAAGGAAGGATCACAAAGCACAAGGCCAGACTCGTGGCAAAAGGCTA
Source organism: Mikania micrantha (assembly GCA_009363875.1). Lineage (NCBI taxonomy): Eukaryota > Viridiplantae > Streptophyta > Magnoliopsida > Asterales > Asteraceae > Mikania > Mikania micrantha. Next base: position 49,753,098 of record CM018687.1, on the reverse strand, counting down.
TGTGCAACAATACGGGGTTGACTATGAGGAGGTATTCGCCCCTGTGACCCGGATGGAAACCATAAGGCTGCTGCTAGCCGTAGCAGCTCAACAAGGCTGGCCTGTACATCATCTAGACGTCAAGACAGCCTTCCTACATGGTGAATTAAAGGAGCAAGTTTTTGTGAGTCAGCCTGATGGCTTTGTGAAAAAGGGGGCAGAAGACAAGGTCTATAAGCTCACTAAGGCTCTATATGGTTTGAAGCAGGCTCCGCGAGCCTGGAACACCAAACTGGACTCAGTTTTGAAGAATTTGGGTTTCCAAAAATGCAAGCAAGAACCTGATGTCTACATCAGGGGAAAAGGTCAGAATACTCTGATTATGGGAGTGTATGTGGACGACCTGCTGATCACAGGAGCTGGCATTGAAGAAATCAGAAGGATAAAGAAGGAGATGGAGGTTAATTTCGAGATGACTGACCTGGGTATGCTAACATACTACCTGGGTATAGAAGTAAAACAAGATAAGGAAGGGATTTCAATATGCCAAGAAGGATATGCAAAGAAGATCTTGAAGGAAACAAGCATGAGCAACTGTAATGCAACTACTTTTCCAATGGAACCAGGGCTGAAGTTGTCAAAAGAAGACAAGAGTCCAAGTGTTGATCCAACATTGTACCGAAAGTGGGTAGGGTGCTTAAGGTACTTAACACACACCAGGCCGGATCTAAGTTATTCGGTGGGATATGTGAGCAGGTTCATGCAGGAGCCTAAACAGACCCATATGCAAGCTGTGAAGCAGATTCTCAGGTATGTTAAAGGTACAACAAGTCTGGGAATTTGGTACAAGAGAAATGGAAGCAAGATACTTCATGGGTTCAGTGACAGTAGCCACTCTGTTGACAGAGATGATGGGAAGAGCACGACTGGTCAGGTATTCTTTTATAATGAAGCACCTGTATCTTGGAGTTCTCAAAAACAAGCCACAGTAGCACTCTCTTCATGTGAAGCAGAGTTTATGGCCGCTACAAGTGCAGCATGCCAAGCTATATGGCTGCAAAGGTTGCTAAGTGAATTACTTGGAGTAAAGGAGGAAGCAGTCACTATAGAGATGGATAATCAGTCAGCTTTGGCATTAATGAGGAATCCGGTTTTCCATGGAAGGAGTAAGCACATAGATACGAGGTATCACTTCATAAGGGGGTGTGTGGAGAATGGAAAGATCAAAGTAAAACATGTAAGTGGGGCTGAACAGAAAGCAGATGTGCTGACAAAGGCTTTACCGAGAATTAAACATGAAGAAATGAGAAGGAAGATTGGACTGAAGAAGATTACAAGTTTAGGGGGTTGATTGTTAGTCTAAACTTGTAATTAAGTAAAAGAAAAAGGGTTTAGTTTTAATTATTTTTGATTGATGTTTATCTAGTCCTAGTTTTTTGGTTTTCTTGTTTAAGGTTTATCTTCTTGTTCATGGCTATTTAAGCCGATGTTTTGTTTCAGTTTTATTCATTCAATAATAAGAATTCAGTAAATTCTTTATCTCTGTTACCAACTTCATAAAAGACAAATACATATCTAGTCCCTCGACTATCAAGATTGGTTAACAATCACCCCCCCAATCTTGAATCCAGCCATGTCTTCTAAGGTTTTATTTCTTCAATCACTTCCATCCCAAGCTTCTTTCTCATCTCCAAAAATCTGATTTTTGGTAAAGCCTTTGTGAGTATATCAGCTCTTTGATCCTCACCACTGATATGTTCTACTTGAATCTGGTTCTTTTCAACACATTCCCTTATGTAATGGAACCTTGTGTTGATATGTTTACTCCTGCCATGAAAGACAGGATTTTCACAAGAGCAATAGCAGATTTATTATCAATCTTGATCACAACAGGTTGTTCCTTCTCATCAGTAATATCTGCAATCAGCCCTTTCAACCAGATTGCTTGACAAGCAGCTGCTGTGGCTGCCATATATTCGGCTTCGCATGAAGACAGAGCCACTGTAGATTGCTTCTGAGACAGCCAGGTTACAGGTCTTTCATTGAAGTAGAACACAACTCCGGTTGTTCCCTTTCCATCATCCATATCCACTGAATAGCTACTATCGCTGAATCCCACCAGCTTGCCCTTTCCTTCTCGTAGATAGTGGATTCCCAAGCCAGTAGTTCCCTTAATGTATCTTAAAATATGTTTGGTAGCTTGATGATGAGTGGCCTTTGGTGATTGCATATAGCGACTAACATATCCCACAGCATACATTAAATCAGGACGTGTATGCGTGAGATATCTCAGACACCCAACAGTTCTTCGATAATCGGTGGCATCAACCTCCTCCTCTTCATCATTTTTACTCAATTTGAGACCTGGTTCCATTGGAATCTTGGTGGAGTTGCAGTCTTCTAACCCTGTCATCCTTAGGATCTTCTTAGCATAGCTTTGCTGTGTTATTTTAATTCCTGAGTTACCTTGTGATACTTCCAGTCCCAGATAATAAGTGAGAAGACCAAGATCGCTCATTTCAAAGGTTTGTTCCATCTGCCTTTTGAATTGGATGATTTTTTGTTGACTGCTTCCGGTTACCAAAAGATCATCCACATATATCACTATAATTGTGATATCCAGTGAAGTTCTTTTAGTGTAAACTGCTTGCTCGAGCTGACACTTTGTGAACCCATACCCTTTTAACACCCCGTCCAACTTTGCATTCCAGGCTCGTGGAGCCTGCTTCAAACCGTACAAAGCTTTAGTTAACTTGTAGACCTTTTCTTCCTGCCCTTTCTTCTCGAAGCCTTCTGGTTGTTTAACGAACACTTCTTCAATCAGGTCTCCGTGAAGGAAGGCTGTCTTGACATCAAGGTGATGCACAAGCCAACCTTTGTGGGCTGATAACGCGAGCACCAGTCGCACTGTTTCCAGCCTCGCCACTGGAGCGAACACCTCATCATAGTCTACCCCATGTTGTTGAATATAGCCTTTCGCTACGAGCCGAGCCTTGTGTCGTATGATTTCTCCCTTCGCATCCCTTTTTATCTTGAAGACCCACTTTAGACCTATTGGTCTTTGACCGTTTGGCAGATCCACCAGATTCCAGGTCTTATTTCTTTCGATTGAGGCTATTTCTTCCTTCATCGCCTTATCCCATTCCTTTTGACCGACTGCTTCTTTGAAGTTCTCTGGTTCACCTTCACTCAACAGGAGTTCATACACTTCTGTCAGTTTCTTGAACCCTTGAATTGGAGTATTGTCAAATGTTTTTTCTGGAGCACGAGCAGGATCCGATTTGTTGCTGATTAGGGGTGAGCATGACATGATTTGACCTCTTTTCTGAACTCTTGACTCAGGGCTGCTGAAATCTGAGTGAGTTTCATCTTCTTCATCAGTTTCCGTATGGCTTGGGCCAGCATCTCCTGTGTCAGCTATTTCATTCGAGCTCCCGGGGTGTGCAGTCATAGCTTGCAGGGGTTCGACCTTGAACTCATCTTCTTCATCCAAGTGACCAGATTTCCAGTCCCATTCTCTGTCTTCTTCAAACTTTACATCCCGGCTTATGACCACAGTTCCTTTGCTGACATTGTACATTCGATATGCCTTGGATCCTGATTCAACTCCTAGATGGACCATTGGTTTGCTTCGATCATCAAGCTTTCTTGTCTGTTGTGAAGGTGTTTTCACATGACCCACACAACCAAACACCCTAAGGTGTTCTAGTTTTGGTCTCCTTCCTTTCAGCATCTCATAGGGAGTTTGATCCTTCAGAATTTTTGTTGGCAGCCTATTTAGGATGTAAACAGCCTGCCTTACTGCCTCAGCCCAGAAGTGTTGTGGCATGTTCATTGCCTTGAGCATGCTTCGAGTGCAATTCAAAATCGATCGATTTCTCCTTTCTACGATCCCATTTTGTTGGGGAGTATATGGGGCCGTAGTTTGTCTTGATATTCCTTTTTCCACACACAGTTTGTTGAATTCTTGTGACATGAATTCCCCTCGGTCGGTCCTCAATATTTTGATTTCCTTCCCGAATTGGGTCTTCACCATAGCCCTGAATGCCTTGAATTTTTCATAAGCCTCATCTTTGGTCTTCAACATATAGGCCCACATGAACCGGCTGTGTCCATCAACGATTAACATGAAGTACCGGTTCCCTGCCTGCGTGGTTGGTGAAATTGGGCCACATAAATCCATGGAGACCTGATCAAAGGGTTCTGTGGCTTTAAAAGGTGATTGTTCAGGAAAGCTTTGCCTTGAGTGCTTTCCTGCCAGGCATGCTTCACACATTCTCTCGGGCTGTAACACTGTTGGTACTCCATCAACCGATCTCCTAAGCTTCTTCATGGTTTCAAAGTTCAGGTGACCCAATCTTGCATGCCACAGCCAAGATGGGTCTTTGATTTCTGCCTTCAGGCAGATTGGGACTCCTTTCTTCAGTCCAATCTTATATAATCTGTTCACCGATCTCTGAACTCTCATGAGAATTGAACCATCAGCGTCCATTAGAGTCAAGGTGCCCTGCTTGATTCTAACTTCACACCCCTCTTCTTCGGCTTGTCCTATGCTGAAAATGTTGGTTTTCAGATAGGGAATATACAGCACATCAGTCAGCAATCTTTGATCCCCATTCTTGCACTCGAGCAAGATGCTCCCTTTTCCTTTGATAGTGACACATGAATTGTCACCAAACCTCACTGATCCCCTTACCGATGTATCCAGGGTTGAGAAGAGGCATTCTCTACCTGTCATGTGATTCGTGGCCCCTGTATCAAGGTACCACACAGATTCTTCTCCTTCTAGGGCTTCATACTTCTCTGGGAATACCCTTTCCTCACTGACATTGATCCATTCCAGGTTCCTTTGATCAGACTTAGCCATGAGAAATGTGGGACCATCTCCTGCGTTTGCCTGGGTCAGGTTTGCTTGTTCGTCTGTCTTGCGAGTTGGGCAGTCGGCAGAGAAGTGCCCAAACGCATCACACCTGAAGCATTGGAGCTGGGATCTGTCTTTCCTTGGTCTCTCGGGTAGTTTGCCTCCCTCATTCAAGTTTGGCCCTCGTCCACTGCCCCTACCACGTCCTCCAGCTCTCCCGCGGCCGCGTCCTCTTCCTCGGCCATCTGACCCGTTACCTCGGCCCCTTCCTTGACCATTGTCTGATTTCTTTCTTGAGTTCCACTCCTCGTAGCTCAAGAGGAGTTGGTCTTGGCTGCTTCCAGAGCTTCGACCAGCTGTTCTTTCTTCATATGCCTTTAGTCGACCGACTATTTCTTGAAATCTAGCAGTCTTCAAATCAACAAGTTGTTCTATTGTAGCTGCGATATTGAGAAATCTTTCTGGTATGGCTGTCAGAAGTTTTCTCACAAGAGTAGATTCTTCAATTGCTGTTCCAAGGGCGGCGGATTTTGAGGCAATCCCAGATAGTTTGGCCGCAAAGTCATCGATCCTCTCACTTTTCTTCATAGAGGCTGCCTCGAACTCTGCCTTTAGAGTTTGCAATCTGGCTTCCATCACGCGTTCAACACCCAGGTATCGGGTTTTGATTGCATCCCAAATTTCTTTAGCGTGTTGGCAGTTTGCGACTTGCAGCACCAGGTCCTCGGGTAGAGCTTGATAGAGATAAGCAATGGCGGTGTTGTCCTTCCTTGCGTCAGTAATGGTCCCTGGGTCAATTACTTCCCAGATTCCATGGGCCTTGAAAATAGCCCTGATTCTAAGCGACCAAATTGGGTAATTGGTCGTGGTTAGAACCGGGCATTGGAATGGCAGGTTCCCGCCATCTTTGGCTGTCACGAGCTGTTTGTTTGCTGCATCTCCTTCGGCCATCGGTCTTGCTTTCCTTCGTCTGTTGCGCTGCGGTCTTGATCTTGAATCACCGGTTCAATCTCCTCCTTTGATTCGAGCCGTGCGTCGTCCAAGCTCTGATACCAATTGAAGTAATTGGTAATCAAAACACGAACAAAAAACACAAACAAATCTAAGCTCGACAGAATTATGGAAATCCTTCTCCAAGTTTTATTCAGGTGCTCAATCCATTTCAGCGGAATTAAGCCCTTTAAATAGACAAAGTAAATCCCGATTACAATGCTAATTCAAAAATCAAAATAACCAAAGCTTATCCTAATCCCATTAAGGATAAACCTTAAGATAACTAAACCCTTCTAGCTATCAATTTAATTAAAGAAATAACCAAATAAAAGACAAATACATATCTAGTCCCTCGACTATCAAGATTGGTTAACAAGAGTGTGCCTATTTAGGCGAGGTGCATATGGTGTGCTGCACTACGGCATGCCTTGTGTGCCTATGTCACCTATGGCGTTGCCTGCTTTGACCAGTACATGAAATGTTAGGATATTTCATCTTTCCTGATTAATCTTTTATAAGCTGCATTTTTTGCTATATCACGATATTATATCTTTCTATTTACTCCTTTTATCCTGATTACTTTTCTGTTAAGCGGTTTAAATAGAATGATATTTACATGATATAGTAAAATATGCAGTTTATAAAAAAATTTACTAGTCTGAAAATTGGCAATGCTATTCTTTGTATACTACTAAAGAAACCTTTTGATTTATGTTACGAGTGGTTTTAAATATACTTGTAATACAAACTTCCGTTGTTAGCTAATTATCTAAACTAGTGAAGCACTTTTATATTTTACCAAGTTTCCAGGATCTAGTACTTTCAGAACACTTTTTTAACATCATATTTTGATAAAAAAAAGTAAATTGCACTTTTGGTCCTTTATGTTTACACAAAATTTCAGAGATAGTCCTTTATGTTTCAAAATGGCAAAATCAGTCCTTTAAATTTTCGAATGTTGCAAACTCGGTCATTCTCCGTTAATTCCGTTAAATACTAATAAATGTCAAAAAAATCATACAAGTAATTGAGTAAATTTCACTTTTGGTCCTTTATGTTTACATAAATTTTCAGATATGGTCCTTTATTCTGTAAGTACTTAACGACATTAACGGATAAATGACTAAGTTTGCAACATTTAAAAACTTAAAGGACTGATTTTGCCATTTTGAAACACAAAGGACTATCTCTGAAATTGTGTAAACATAAAGGACCTAAAGTGCAATTTACTCTAAAAAAATAGAGTAAATTTTGTTTTTGATCCATATGGTTTGGACCATACAACGCTTTTCATCCAAAGGTTTCAAAATGTCAATTATACTCGTTGTGTTTGCCAATATGTCTTCAATATACTCCTTGACTTTGCTAATCTGTCTCCATTATACTCCCTGACATTTTGAAAAGTTTGAAGCAAAAGGGTTATAACTTTTGAAAAGTTTGGAACAAAAGGGTTTTAATTGTCAAACACAGGGAGTATAATGGACATTTTGAAACCTTTGGATGAAAAGCATTATTTGGTTCAAACCATAGGGAGCAAAAACGAATTTTACTCAAAAAGATCTTACCATGGGTCTAAGATACATTTACTTGAAATACCAAATGCTCTCTTTCATACCATTTCACCACAAGTCCTTAAAGGATCACTCATTTAATTCTACATTAATAATAGCTTCTACCCCTGTTTGAGATTGCTATTATATTATTAATTTTACATTTATTTTCTGTATAATTATTGTGTAACCATATATTTATGTGCATATGTTGACAGTGAGAGCCCTGATATTTGGTGTATCATGGATTTTACTTGGGAAACGCATCTGGATATTCCCAAACATTCTTGCTGAGGAAGCAACACTGCGGGAACTTTTTCGGTTTTGGCCCAAAAAAGATGAGGAGGAGAAACCGAAGTTAACTGCAAGGATCTTCTATGCAATTGTGGCTGTTCTAGCCATACTGCTTTTGAGGCATCATGCCCCTGATGAGGCTGCAAGGGCCAGGTAATCATCATTAAAGTTTGGAATATTTACATATATATTCTTACTAAGAACCTTTATAACATATTTACCCAACCTGTAAAATCAAATGCATATTTCTATGCCTGGCAAAATGGGCGGATGGGGTCGGGTTGGGTAATGGGTCAGAATGAGTTCGGGTCAGGATGGGTGCGGGTTAGAACGGGTTTTAAGCAAAATCGGTTCGGGTTTAAATGGATTGTTTCTAAAAAAAATCAATTTAATTTAACTTAAGATATGTTATAAGTAAACAAATAGTCCATTTAGATAATTTTAGTGATTTTCTCATCAAATATGTTATTAATCATTCTAGAATGTTTGGATCCATTGCATTTACATAGTTTTTTGATTACCCATCTTGACCCGCATTGTGTTTAAGTGCTACCCATCTCAACCCAATTAATATTATGATATTACCCATTTCAACCCATTATACTACAATTGTTTACCCAAACCAACCCATTTCCTTTGATATGGGTAAAAATTGCCACCTAAAGATTTGACTTTTTTATCTGATCTAAACCCATCCGACCAGTTTTGGATGCTGTTTTTGAAACCATAGTTAGCTGTTGGGGTCAAATCACATTCATTTCTCGTAGGAAGTAAACCATTGTGAATCTCAAGCATGCTTTTATTTTTACGTGGTTCAGGTATCAGAAGCGGGTTTCCAACATTATCGATGATGTTCTTGAGTGGGACCCACGGTTGGCTTTGTCGGGAATGATGCAATCAGAAGTTAATGTTACTGAAACTAACAACAATGTTACTGATGGCGTTGGCAATGAAAAGGTTGTGGAAGATGAGCATGTTGAAATTGCAGATGACAAAGATCTGTATAATGATAATGATAATATATAGGAAAATGTCAACATATTACAGTTAAGTTTTTGAGAAAAGGAATATTATTATTATTGATTTTATATTGTTTTGATTGTTAGAATCTAATTTAAGGAAAATAAATCAAGTAGTTACACAAAATCAGGTTCGCTGTAGCTTTTGGAGTTGAAATCTTGCCAGCCAGCCAACATAGTAGATGTTTTCATCTTTGGACGTGTTGATGGACTGTCAAATAGGAAAATATAAACCCTAAAGATAAAACCTAAATGTTAAAAATTAAACCTTAAAACCTAAATTTAAAGATAAAACATAAAATGATTTTTAATGAAATGATTCTAATATTTTTAGAATGAGTTCAATTGGAGTTTACATGAGCCTTTTCTAAAAACCTTTAGTTTTCATCATTTGGATCTATATTTTGATTTGTTCTGGTTTTATCGGTATTTTTTTTAACAGTTAACGTCAAATATCACAATTTTAATGAGCATATAAGCATATTGACACCACCATTAAGAGGAAACCCACATTAGAAAAATCCTCTAGCTCAACCTAGAGCATTTTTTTGCTCCAGACGAGACTCGAACCCAAAGACCTCCAATTAAGAAAGTAAGAGGTATCATTAGACTATAAGCCCTTTGCTGGTTTCATCGGTATGTAAACAATATTCCACAACACAATGCGCTGAATTCAACATCCATCATTTCTTTATAGAGGCTTCCTTCTAGTTAATTTTTAAACTATTAATTTTATCATAATAACACAACAATAAACATATATAGTTGAGTTTAACTAACATATTGAGTTTCACTAATAGCCAAACTATTAATAAGGACTATGTATTAATAAGGACTGAAGGATAAAATGTACAATGTCTTGTTTTTATTATAGATAAAGAGAAGTTTTTTTGGGAGACTCAAATCTATCTATCTACTCTAATAAATAAAGGTTTTTAAAGACACATGTCATGTTATTAGAGCATTTCAATTTTGTTTTTCACTCATCTCTCTCCTATTAAATACATGTTTGAATTAAGAAAAAAAAGATTTTTTAATACATTAAAAATATATTAATATAAAAAAAACACTTTTTTTTTGAAAAAAAAACAAATTATTATAAAATATTGAATTTTCAAAAAGAAAATTTAAAGAAACAAAATATTAAAAAACTATTGTGTTTAAAAAAATAATAATATAATTATTTTATATTAAAAGTCGTCTTATATTGTTTAAATTTTTATTGATAATTTATTATTATATTTTTTATTCATACCGTATAATACACGGGATACTAACCTAGTAAAAAATAAATACAAATAAACAATCAAAGACATACGGGATATATAAACAAAGACCATATAAAAAGATTGTTTTAATCAATTAGAAACAATGGATCCGCCACTGGCCAGAAATAAATTAATAATAATGATAACAATAATAATTATTCTAATAATAATAAAAAATCTTAAAATTAATAATGATAACAATAATAATTATTCTAATAATAAAAAAAATCTTAAAATTAAATTGATATTGAGAGTTGAAATTTTTTTGTCATTCGGTTCTTAAAAAACTATTTTTACCTAAGAATGAAGGTTAATCTATTAGTAACAGTTTATAATATTTATATATCAAAATCAAACTTTAATAAATGGAGACCAATTCTTCATAACAATTAAGTCATCACAGTTTAGTCTTTACTTGACTGAGAAAGACACTTCAAGAAAAGGTGCAAGATTTTGTGAGAACATGACACAAATATTACTATAATTAAAAGATGGAACATGTCTAAACATATTTTTGACTGATCAAAACTTCTTGCATTATGTAACAATGTAACTTTCGATTGACAAGTTTTAACCTATTCAGAAAAGTAAACCTTAAATAAAAAATAATAATTTTATAATTTTAGAGTGATCAATTAAACGGTCTATTCATATTTTACAACAGCCGGGTTTTAAACCAATTCACGACTAAAAAAAAAACTTCAGTCAGATGGTAGATTCGACCGGTTTGAACCGGACTATAAACATTCTTAAGACACATGCAATAAGTTAACTTTGCTTTACACTAAACAAGGGGAAAATAAAGTAAATTGCACTTTTGGTCCTTTATGTTTACAAAAAATTTCAGAGACATTCCTTAATGTTTCAAAAGGTCAAAATCAGTCCTTTAAGTTTTCAAATGTTGCAAATTCGGTCCTTTTTCCGTTAACGCCGTTAAGTATTAACAGAATAGGGGCATAAATGTCAAAAAAAATCATCACTTTTGGTCATTTATGTTTACATAAATTTTCAGATATGGTCCTTTATTCTGTTAGTACTTAACTGCGTTAACGGAGAAAGGACCGAGTTTGCAACATTTGAAAACTTAAATAACTGATTTTGACATTTTGAAACATTAAAGACTATGTATGAAATTTTGTGTAAACATAAAGGACCAAAAGTGCAATTTACTCGGGAAAATATATATGAAACTATAAAAAAAAATGAAATATTTGTTTGGTTAATCTGAACCTTTCCATGTACACAGTTTAGCAAATTAATTCACGGATGAAGTGAATTGATTTAAAATATCAAACAAGTTTGGGATTCCTCAGCTACCAGAAAAACAATAATAAATGGTTCATATAAAAGTTAATATGGTAGGGGTGATTGGGTGAACTTATATATGCATTTAAAATTGAAAGAAAAAATATAATAAAAGAGTAAAATGTCATTTTAGTCCTTATGGTTTGACAATTTTTGTCATTTTAGTCCAATAGTTTAAATTTTATCATTTTGGTCATTATGGTTTCATTTTATTGTCATTTCTATGCCTGGCAAAATGGGCGGGTTGGGTTGGGTAACGGGTCAGAACAGGTTCGGGTCAGGATGGGTGCGGGTCAGAACGGGTTTTAAGCAAAATAAGTTCAGGTCTAAATGGATTGTTGTTAAAAAAACATCAATTTAATTTAACTTTAGATGTGTTATAAGTAAACAAATAGTCAATTTGGATAATTTTTAGTGATTTTCTCATCAAATATGTATTTAATCATTCTTAAATGTTTGAATCCATTGCATTTACATACTTTATTGGTTACCCGTCTTGACCCGCATTGTGTTCAAGTGCTACCCATCTCAACCCATCCAATATTATGATGTTACCCATTTCAACCCATTATACTACAATTGCTTACCCAAACCAACCCATTTCCTTTGACATGGGTAACAATTGCCACCTCTATTCATTTCCATACCTGTGATTTGTTAATTTTTGTGATTTTAGTCCAAAAGTTTAAATTTAATAGGACTAAAATAGCAATAAAATGGAAACCATAATGACCAAAATGGCAACAAAATGAAACTATAATGACCAAAATTGCAAAATTTAAACTATTGACCTAAAATAGCAAATGTTGCCAAACCATAGGGACTAAAATGACACTTTACTCAAAATAAAAAAGAAAGAAAAGTACAAGTATAAGTTTAAAAAAAGGTTAACCCTCCAATCCATTTAACACATTTATTACAATCTATTTACAACCAGCCAACTAAATAATCGGGTTACAGGATCGAGTTCAGGTTAAGGATTTGACACAAATCAATATGCAACGTATGAGTCGCGTCTGAGTTCAGCAATTCAAACCGCCAACCCAAAACCCATCATCTCGACACGATTGTCACCCAAATTTTTAATCAATTAAAGTTATGAGGTCTGAAAATACAGAAGTATTTCTTTTTGTAAGTATCTTGGCTCATGAGTTTTGCAGCCAGCCTACAGAGTGTTATTATCATCATTGACTTGCTGGATGCAGTCATTAGCTCTAAAGTAATGAAGTGTTGTATATGCATCTAAAATTTGCATCTCCTAAAGAAAAGTAACATCTGAATGAATATCTATACCTTTTTCCTCTGTCTCTTCATTAATAACCTCTTTTATGGGTTTTGGGTCGAATTTAACAGGCAACGGGCCTTCTGGGTTGCCAAAAACGGTGGTCAACATCTGTCTATGGCATTCGTCACAAAAGTAAAAGTAGGTGAAATGACCCTCGTAAAGGAGCTTATGCACCATTGCACTTGGTAGAACCCGATGCACATACTCACTCATTGATGGTGGCACCACCCTATCTTCCAATCCCTGTTAATATTTACACCAAAAAATATGAAAATGGAAAAACTAACGCAAAATGCCTAAAAGATAGAGACGACACGCTTGGAGAGTCAGGCGGGTCAGTGGGTTGGGTAATGGTTCAAAATGGATTCGTGTTTCAATGGGTTATTTTTTGTATTGTTTGAAGAGGGCAGATTGGATTGACTGATGTCTTATATATTATTAGTAGAAGGATAGTATTACAATATTTATCTAAATCTTTGAATAAAACCATTATGATGTTGTATAATTGTATGCATTAAAAATAAACTGGGAACAATTTTCAAACCGTTTGATCCATCTTTAGCAATTTTTTTATACTGATATGTTATTTAGTGGAAGTGGCACTCTTGAGCCATCTATTGATGTGGGTTATGTTTTATATCTAGCAAGTCAAATGGGCAGGGCAAAATAAAAGTTTTTATATAAAAAATGATGAAAAGGAGTCAAACCGGTTGATAGCTTTGTGTATTTTTAGTGCATAAAATAAACCCTTCTAATACATACATATATGTGCGTGTGTGTATTATAGATCATATATTAACTCGCTAATTATTAAAAAAAAGTTAACTTTATACTAGTGAGTCGGGTCAACCCAATCTCCTCATTTTTCCACCTCAACCATTCATTATAACAAGAAAATGCACCAACCTGCCATATATGTATTGGACCAAGAAACCCAGTCAACTCTTGCGGTCGTCGTTTATATATAGACTTGAGCCAAAAGATGATGCCTTTCCCTTGGTGCTTCTTCAGGACATTAAGATCACTGATGCTAAAACCCCAATTTGATACCTGCAACACTGCTTCCTCTACAAACGGTTTTGCACTACCCTGTCTAACCGACTCCCCCAAATCCCGCTGCCAGAACTCTTGATATTTCATTTCTTCTATAATACCTTTGTCCTGCCAATTCAAGGAACTCTACAATCAGACATCAACATTAGAAATAAAAATTTAGGTAAAAAACTAAAAAAAAGAAAAAAGATATCAGTGTATCGTTAGGCAGCTCACAACAGGTTTGCCTCAGGCTTAAGATGGGGCCATTTGGGACGCAACAATCCCTTTCGTAGCCCAGACTTCCCTGGCAACAAGCTTGGTTTGATGTGAGGTCCGTCTGCTCTACCCCACACATCCCATAATAGGTTTCCCCAGACTTACCGCTAGGATCATTGTCCAGAGGCTGACCGCCAGATGTCTGGTGGGATTTGAACCTGGATCTCAACTGGAGAACCCAATAGTTTTGCCACTTGGACCATTATTGTCATGGTTGGTAAAAACACTTGGACCATCATTGTGATGGTTGGTGAAAAAACTAAAACTAGATATACTTATATATTACACTTCAAACGTGTTTTGTTAATTCTTCATAGTTTCTATATTATCCAAATCTGTAATTTGTATTAAGAACAATTTATCAAACACGAAACCATTGTATTAGGGGGGAAAAAAGCACAACCCTTTTACATAGAGGAGGCAATACGTGCAGGGCCAGGTAAAGGTTAAACATGGGTTTGGTTGACCACTTGACCCACAAACACTTTTAGTCCATTTAATAAATATTATAATTATGGAAACAATATTTATTATAATAATTATCTGAATCCTTATAATAAAATCAAAGTACGAGCTTGTATGCATTTAGAATAAACTTTGGGCCTCTTTCTACTAGTTTGACCCATTTGACCCCAATATATTTAGTTAAAAGCCTTTGACATATAACAAGCTCCAAATCAATTCATTAATAAGTAAACAGGTTAAAATTATTATCTCTAATTTTACGTATAAAGGGATCTTCAGTCAAGATTACTAACCCTTTTTCCAAGGGACAATGCTAGCCACTTATCTATTTGATCAAGGTTTCCTGACAAGAAGCTGCGGCGGTAGAAGTATGGAAGAAGCACTGGAAATTTCCGTGCTAAAAAGTACATAAATTTCCTTTTTGACGTCCATTTCTCCCAGGTCCTTCGTTTCTCAACTTTATTCATGCTTGGTTCATATGGATTCATGAAAGGTGCCACCATGAAAGCACCTGTAAGTTGAATTTAAGAATGGTCAGAAAAAAGAAAGATGATCTAATTCCGACTATTCAACATCCCATCACACACATTCAAAGATTATTCAATATCTCATTATAGTAAGAACCAAATAATTGCAGTTGGTTCGGTTTTTGTATACATGTCTTGATGTGGTACTGCTAAAGAAGATGCGTATAACATGAAATATAAGAAAAAGGTAACATACCTGCAACTCTATCAGGGATGTACTTGAGAGCAGCCCAGGTATGTAAGCTTCCACCTGAGTATCCAACAACCCAGAACTTGTTTGTTATATGCACAGCATATGATAAGTATAACATGTCCATTGCCGATGACTCAAGATTCCTGCCAGGATGAGGATCACTTTCCCCAAACCCAGGAAGATCATATGTTACCATACGGACGCCAAATTCTTGTAGTAGTGAATCCTTAATACCAGGTATTCCTATTTAAATAAAAAGAAACGATTTCAAGTTTATTCTGCAGTCAGGAATCACAATGGATTGGGAATGAGAATCTTTTTCTAAACCACCCTCTTTGAAAGGAATGAAGAAGCCCCAATTTTAAGGATATGATTCCTAGATTTGATCCAAACTATGGATTAATATTATAAATAAAATTTAATCTTCTCTCATCATTTTTTATCTCCTATTAGATCCAAACTATGGATTAATACTATAAATAAAATTTAATCTTCTCTCGTCATTTTTTATCTCCTATAAGTTTTATGATGCATTTTTTGGAAAATTACTAATTGAATCATATTTTTACCTGCTAGTCGTGATGAAAGAAAAGAATGAGGTGCAACCAGGGTGAATCGAGCCCTCTCATATGAAACACCTTGCTCCTGATAAGCTAGATGTCGACCATCCGGTAAGAGTATACGAGTAGCATTTGCAGGATATATATGCAATTTCTGTATCATGGGAACAGGGGCATCACTTTGAGAGGTTACAATCAGAACTGCATTCAGTTGACCACTATCAGTGAGATGTCTAATAACATTCTTTAAACACACACACACACACACACATTATGAGCTTCCAGCAAGTAGAGGTTCAGAGTGAACAGTAATATTTGCTAATATATAGATGACAATCAAATTAGAAGATTAAATGGCAGAGTGATTAACTCCCTCAATATGCACACATGACTACAAAAACAAAATCAAGTATTATATAATTAATCAAATTCATGTGATTCTTTTGGATTGCCTCTTTTTCCTAACCTAAATCAAAAAGTCAATTATTCATCATCTCTACAAAAAGAAGAAAGAATATCCAGTTTAATTTATTTACAATTACATGAACTCGGTATAACACAAATCAAATAGCTGAAAAACACAATTTAACAATCAATCGCAAGAATAAACAGATACTACCTGCAATAACGACGGCGAAAACAAAGGATATCACGCTCCACGAGTGCATCGGATCGCGATCTTCCGGCAGGTACTCGTTCAAAAATCTCAATTTCGTACACGCAGATTTACACGGACCACCGAAAGTTCTAACAACAAACGAATCATCTCTGAGTATACTCTGATTCACCACATCTCTACATCCTTTCCCAAATTCAACACTCAATTCCGCCAGTCCTTTAGCGAACTCCGTCGCTTGATACCGCCAGTCCTCCGGCGATACTCTAGGAACATTGCTGCCGAATCCTACGCCGGCGCCGGCACCGGCGACGTACGGTGGCAGTACACCGTTGACCTCATCCATAGATCAATCGCAATTCACACTTGAATGATTCAATCTTGTGAGGTTTTACTCATAATCCTGTGCGTGAATTAATTAATAGATATGGACTTTTGCAGTGATTGCATGAAGCGGCCGGTTGAGTGGTGTGGTTGGAGGCATCAGTGGGACCAATAATTTTTTCTTGACTATGTAGGTTTTTTTTAATCGGTGGTTTTTAGATCACTGACTGATAATCATAATATTATCGTTTTAGGGGTAGTATCACCCGATCATCTTCACAACTTAGCTATCAGTTCTGCAAAATACTCAATACTTTAAAAAATCCATTATGTGATTCGAATCATGAACCATTTGATTCCTATGTCTTACCCAACACAAGATACCACATAGGGGTGTTTATCGGGTCAGATAACGAGTTATTCGGGTTTTCTTATTTGAATTTATTTTTTTGGTTTATCTGAAACCTGACCCGAAATTTATAATATATTATCCTTCCTGAATAACTGGAAAAACCTGAATTCTTACATCTGAATAACCCGAAAAAACCTGTTTTTTCTAGTTATTCAGATATATGACCCGAAAAAACAAGTTTTTGTATATCCGAAACCCGACCCGAATCTAAAATAATATTATCAGGCCCGAAAAACCCGAAATAGATTTCGAATGAGGTTTTTCGTGTTTTGAATAGTTTCGGGTAATTTAAAGACACTTAGATACCACCAGTTTATAATACGATTGGTCTGGTATGTTTCTTTTAAGTTTGCAAGGGTCTCAAATAGGGCTGTAATCGAGTCGAGCCGAGCCGAGCCAGGTCTGGCTCCAGCTCGGCTCGTGAATTTTCGAGCCGAGCTCGAGCCGAGCCGAAATTTCTTTCGAGCCGAAAATCCTGGCTCCAGCTCGGCTCGTAAAAAACCTCGAGCCACGAGCCAGCTCACGAGCTGGCTCGTTTTCTTTTTTCGTGTTTTTTCCTCCACTTTATATATATATATATATATATATATATATATAAAATCTAATATATTAAATCTAATATATATATAATCCAATATATATGTATATATATAATTATATATAAAATCTAATATATACATTTATATTATACATGTATATACATACATGCATATATATTATACATAATATGTATATTTATATAAATGTGTATAAATATTGTATATATATTATGTATAATATATATGTATGTGTGTAATATAATATATACGTGTGTGTATATAATTTAATATATATATATATATATATATATATTAAAAATCGAGCCGAGCTACGAGCCGAGCCAACGAGTCGAGCCATGAGCCGAGCTCGAGCCGAGCCAACCCTGGCTCCGGCTCGGCTCGTTTTTAACGAGCTTTTTTCGAGTCGAACTCTTTTCGAGCCGAGCTTTTTTCGAGCCGGGCTTTTTCGAGCTTTTTTCGAGCGAGCTTCGAGCCTCGAGCCGCGAGCTTTTTGAACAGCCCTAGTCTCAAATGCTGTAAATTATTATTTTTTTCTTTCTTTTTCTTTTTTCTTTTCTTTTCATGTTCAATAGAGTGAGGTTTTGTTGAAAAATGATTTATTAAAATAGGTGTTTTTTTTAATTTCATTAACAATAACTAATCTAAAATACTCCCTTCGTCCCATTAAAAGTGTCTTGATTCCCTTTTTTATTTGTCTCATTTCAATTGTCCACTTTCAAAATTTATTAGTCAATTTCCAAGTTTACCCTTAAGTGAGCCCACCAATAATTTGTTTTCATCTTTTACATAATTGATATTTTCTTATATGACAAGGGCATTATAGTCATTTCGTAACAAAAAAAAACAATCATTCAATCTACCTTAATATTTGTGTTTTTCAAACTATGGCACCTTTAATGGGACGGAGGGAGTAATAAATCTATCTATACTAATAAATAAAAATAATTGTGAACACTTGGCATCTTTCTATGCCATCTAAAATTTGTTTTTCCCGCTTCTCTCTCTTCATTAATTATCTATATTTATTATTTAATTATAAATAATAATTAATATATTATTAATTAATTGTATAAAGATGAAATTATTTATGAAGCTTTTAAATAAACAAATATTTTTATTTAACAACTTATTTTTAATTCTTCAGGTATATTCATATTCAAATTATATTTATTAAAATATTAGAAAATAAAGATTAATGATACTAATTGTTTTTATGAGTGATTTTAGAATATTTGAAAATTTTAATATGAATGAATGATTTGAATGATAAAATTATACTATGAGGAAATAATAAAAACTAAGTAATTTAAAAAAAAAAGTTATATGTATTAATATAACTTTAAGTCAAGTTAATTTTAGTGTGATAAAGAAGAATATGCATAGTTTAATTAAATTTAAGTTTATATTATATTTTATTCAACTTTTATAAAATTTGAGTTTAGTTTAATTATGTAATATACAGACTTTTTAGTCATATAAGTGTCTGTAAACATATATGTATATGTAATTTTTTTTTGCAACCCGTGTAATACACGGGATTCTAACCTAGTTAATAATAAAAGACAACCAATTTAATAAAGGATCGGGTCAAATAAATTTGTTTATTCGAATACTCCTCAAATTTACTAAATTCAAAATTGTTTAATGAATTCGAAATTCGATTTGAAATTTGGTGAGTTATATTAACAACAATATGTATTCTATCAATACAATAAGAGCTATAATTAGATTTTTAAAGTAATTGCAACATATGCACAAATTAATAACTATTCCCAAAGAATTATCAGACTCTTTAATCGAGCTTTATATTTGTTTTCACTTTATTAATGCAACATCTAAATACTTATCCATAGTATTATATTAAATGAACAAATCCAGCTAGTATTTTTTGTTGAACGTTTTGATACGACGACGCTAAAACGAAATTTCAACCGCTCTTCATATTTGACGTTTTGGGATGTACGTCCGATCTCATCCCATAAAGAACCCCACAATTGGTGAAACCCCATAACCTTGTTTTAACAAATATGTTTGATCCGAATTCAAACTCAAGACCTCTTGTAAAAAAGTTAAGAGACTATCATTAAATCACGAGTACTTTGGTTACCCCAGAGTCTTCGTTTCAAATACTAAGTGTCGCTCAAAACTAGAGCTGGCAAAATGAGTACCTGTTAAGACACTATAATACATGTTTAACAAAAAATTTACTATTTGATTTTATATTTTTTAAAAAATAATAATAATTAAATGGCTAGACTTTATTATTTTTCTTTTTTGTTTTTCATTAAATAAAATATAGAACTGTCATGATTAAATCACCAAATCAAGTATTAAACAAGTCATTTTCATGTTTATATTTGCATTTATCGCGTAAGACTCGCTATTGAAAACACCATCATATATTCGTTATCATAAAAAGCTACAAAAATTTATATACCACTATACCAGAACTACTGAACTAGAGGATATTGGGAGGGCGAAAATGTGAAGTTCGAAAAGTATAGGGACTGGTTTTGTATTTATGATGAAATGATGAATGATTATGTCAATCTACGGCTGAAAATACGCCACGTTAGCAATATGTGTTAGTGGGATGGTAATTGATGACATCGATGGTTGGTTTGTATGCGGGTCCCACGAGTTTGTTGGAAAAGGCACGGCAGCTACCTGATTTTGACGGTAGTTACCGGCTAATGGATCCAGCCTTTTTGCGGTAGTAATAAAATAAAAAAATAATATAAAAAATCAAAAAATATATATATTATCAACTGTCAATACTTTTTTTTTGAGAAAATTGCCGTAATAATTATTGTTGATCATATGTTTACCAAAATGATCACACAGATTCCGGCGTCTAAAACGCCCATTTAGACTTCCCTTTACACGTCCATTTTGTGTACTTTTTTGAACATATGGGTCCACATGTCGGCGGCTTTGTCTGGGTGTCTAAGACTCCTTTTCTACACGCGTCTAAGACGCCCATTTAGACGCCCCTTTAGACGCCCATTTTGTGTACTTTTTTGAACATACGGGCTCGCATGTCGGCGGCTTTGTCGGGGTGTCTAAGACTACTTTTCTACCGGCGTCTTAGACGCCGACTTAGACTCCTTTAGACGCCGGTAGAAAAGGAGTCTTAAACAGAAAAAGGGCGTCTAAAGGTGTCTAAGTCGGCGTCTAAGACGCCGGTTGAAAAGTGAGTCTTAGACACCCCGACAAAGCCGCCGACATGTGGGACCGTATGTTGTAAAAAAGTACACAAAATGGGCGTCTAAAGAGACGTCTAAAATGGGCTCTTAGACGCCGGAATCTATGTGATTATTTTGGTAAACATGTGGTCAACAATGATTATTTTGGCAATTTTCCCTTTTTTTTAACTGAATTGATCAGATTCAAGCATTGGATTATATCATAAATATTTAAAAAAAAAATACAAAACTTGTATAATTATAAAAATATTTAAATAGATATAATAAATTATTAAACAAACATAATCAATCTTAACAATAATTAAGGATTTTGTTTTAATATTATATATATAAGATTTTATAAAAGAAAAAAAAAACCGATCACCTTGTGATTCACTGATTCAACTGAGAGAGATAAAAGGCATCAAACCTAACTAGTTTATCACCGATCACCTTGTGATTCACTAGGTTTTAAAAATTTCCGCCACTCTATTACTTTATCCAAACTCCGCCACCACATAGACCCCAGCTTCACCTCGAGTTTCACCCATTCAATCTTAGCTTTAAATGGTTTTTGTTGATTATTGTTGCCATGTTTTAAATTACTTTTCAAATAATTATAACAAAATATAGAGTTAAATGAATCAAACTGACTCGTGGAAAATACTCTAGATCACATCTGTAAAAAACTTAAACAAGTCGATCGTAAACAAGTCAATTCTAAACAAGCCCAAGTTCGAGATTGTTTATCAAGCCCGAGCTTCACATGTCGAACTCCATACGACTGGTGAGTCTAAACGAGCATTTATATAAAAAATTTATTTAATTAAATATTAGCTTATTTATATCTAAAATTCTGAAAATATAATTGAAAGGCCCCGTTCCCCGGAAGTCACTCAGTTGGTTAAACATCAAAAGCATAGCTCTTAAACCGTAGAATAGAAGAATACTATGGCAGCGGAAATCTTTACATAACATTTAATCTTAACAGGAATGCCAGTTCTTGAGTAGGTAGTCCTCATGTCTTGCCACGAGCCATCACATCCTTATCATAACCTGCTCAAGCTGACATGCATGTAAAACAAGTCAGCTTTATGCTGGTGAGTTCTAAGTTCATTTCTTAGAAAAATCTTTATTCATTCATGTCATCGTATCATAACATAATTACATAACATACATATCATCATAACATCATTCATACGGTGAAGGAACTTCACCGTCAACTGCTGACCCTGAAGTCAAACAGGCTTGTGCAGCACAAAGCTCTTTAACTACCAACCCGCAGCTGATAACTCATGCAAGCATAAGATTTCTTTAACACTATCAACCCGCAGCTGATAACTCATACATGTATAAGATTTCTTTAACACTATCAACGCGCAGCTGATAACTCAAGCATGCCTAAGATTTCTTTAACTGAACTGGCGACACACAGTCGACAGGCCTGTTCTTTCACAGGACTTCTTTAACATCATAAGCAAAAGCGGCTCCTTTCACCGCTGTGCTTAAGTTTTGCCCAACCGCAGCTGGCAAAACCACATTTCCTCCTCGACCTCGGTCGAGTGTCTTACATTTCATCCTCGACATCAGTCGAGTGTCTTACACAAAAATAATCATTTCTTTTTCAACCGCAGTTGAGACTTTAAAAACATTCGTTATATCCCAGCTGAGACTCTTAAAATCATTCACTTCTCAACCATCGTTGAGACTTAACATATTCTTTACATCTCAGCTGAAATTCTTAAAATCATTTACTTCTCAACCGTAGTCGAGACTTAAAACATTATTTACTTGAAAACATTCTTTATCTAAAAACATTCTTTACCTGACCTTAATCAGGTTAAAATCATTTTCATATGATAACTTTAACACATTCTTTAATCTGACCGTAGTCAGGTAAATCAATCACTTTCATGCAATAACCTTGTAACATACATATTCATTTATCCGACCGTAGTCAGATAAAACAATCATTTCATATATATTTATCATACATGCACATCAGCCCTAAAACGTTAAAACAGTAAAAGAGGGCTTATAGAACTCACCTGAGCTATAGCACAATTTGCTAGCTCCTTTTCCTTTCCTTACTTTCTCACTTCACAATGATATCCTATTAATATGAACATATCATCATGATTATAGCCTTATCATTAAGGTTCTCAATTTACGATTACCGCTTACACTCATTTTGATCGTTCTTATCTCTACAATCTTGTTATGCTTAAAGATTGCTTATTCGCTCGGCTTAAATAAGTGTATTCTCTTATTTACTTAATTCATTTTAGGCGTTGCTAACTTACTGATTGAATCTTTCTGAACGTTCAATGTCAAAGACATTGTCTTGATAGCCATTAAATAGTTAATGTTGTTGATTATCTCATTAAACAGGTTCCTAGACAAATTAATGGCTTAGAAATGATAATCCTTGTCATTGATTACCCAGACATCATGAAATATCCCCATGTTTAACATACCCATCTGTCTGTTATCATAAACATCAGATACTCGTTCCAGTGAGTATGTTAATTATTGTGATTAGTTTAAATCACTTGGATTTAACCTTGCATATCAAGGATTAACCAAACTAATCACTTATGTTGTCATAATCAAATGGTTTAAATCATTATAACCATTGTTATGATTTTATGCAAACTGGGCATTACAACGGATCAAAACAAGGATTTAGCCGTTAATAGTTCGAGTTCTTCGTTCATAATCAATCCTAGCCATTATCTAGGCAATAATCAACAACCCTAACTATATCATCACGTTCAAACACAAGATTTAATCAATCATTATCAATCTAGACAGTTAAAACGAACCATTACCTAATCAGATGAAGTTCTGCGAGTAAAACAACGATCAGTACTTGTAGATATGATCCCTGGGATGATCCACACGATTAGAAGGCTTGAAGATGAAGGTTGGATGCTGAAAATCTCTTCTGGTCATCCTCTGGAGCGAATATGTTCGAATATCAGAAGAAATAATCTTCTGAATGAAATGTTGATGAAGTAATCAACTTTTTCCACCGCCTCACCCGTCGCGTACCGCGACAAGGAGCCCAAAAGTGCTTCGAGTACCGCGAAGAAATCCGGAGAATTTCAGATATTTTTGGTCCATCGCGTACCGCGAAGGATCCTCAAACACTTCGTCGCGTACCGCGACGAGTCCAAAATTTCATACTTTGAAATTTTCCTTCGTTTCGCGATTCCGGACAATCCGTAACTCCGTTTTGCGCACGGTTTTCGCCCACGTTCACCATTTCTCGAATACTTTCATCCTGTAATAATTTCGATTGTCAAATCAGCGTGGATTTCAAGCACGATCAAATGTGCTAAATTTTCGGCTGTTACAAATCTACCCTCCTTACAATAGGTTTCGTCCTCGAAACCTGTTATGTCTCAAACAATGTGGGTAGAGTCGTTCCGTCTCGTTTTCAGTCTCACATGAAAACCCCAAATTCCTTTCGGTGTTTCTCTTAAACCGTAATTTGTCAAATCGTCTTGTTATACAATTGTTTTTTTTTTTTTTGTCGACAATTGCAACTGCTTCTTCTATGTAGTTTAACATTTCATCAGCTTCAATAGCGTTTAATGGTACATATCCTACATCATCTGCTAGACACTTCCTAATCATCGTACAACCACTGCTACCAAGTGTAACAATGGATTATGTTGGCACAAGTCTTCATAAGCGTTGATCTCACCCGCCGAAGCGTTCTGCAGATCCATACTTACCCAGTAACAAGTACTAGAGCAACCATACTTAGTTATAGTCATGGTTGATTCTGTGTTTATAGCCCGATTGGCTCCATATTCTGATATTATCAGGTCATCATTCATACTTACCCTATAGCACTTATAGGGATATCATTTATTCATCATACATGATACACTAGCATCATATCACCATTTAGTATAATCATCATACATTTCATGCTAGCATCATAACGGCATTCATCATAGTCACCATGACATCTTAAACCTGTCATGCTAGCACTACTTCATCCTATAAATTTTCTAGTAACATAGGATTACTCATAACATGCTTTGCTAGTATCATATCATCATAACCTCCTAGCATCATATCATGTCATGCTAGCAACATATCATCATATCATTCATCATGGTATTGTGAACACGTTATGCTAGCATATAATCATCATAGCATTGTACCTTCATCCTAGCAACCTAGGATTTCATCATAACACCTAATTGTTATCATACCATGTTATTATACAGTTCATCATCATATCTTACTAATACGCACTCATCATACTTAGTAGACTTTCATGCATAAATCGTGCTAAAGCTAAACGTACATACATAGTCATGGTATATCATTATTCATCATTCGTTCATCAGCATCATAAGCACAGAACAACGTAAACATAACAATAAGCATGCTTTAATCACACGTTGAAGATCAAATGGTAACAAATCGTCTTCCCCTTTATGTCATACTTTAGCTGTGACACGTAGCTTATTATGACCCTTAATCCTTACGTCCTTATCTTTTCCTAACAGTATGCTACCACATGTCATATTCTTTAGCTACAGCATGCGTTATTCCTTACTTTGTTGACTGTGCTAACATTTTCACATTTAATCTCTACCAACACTTATCTCTCTTGTTATTAAACCATTTATAAAGCACTCGTTGGAAGTTGGTCATAAATAAACTTTCTTAACATAACTTACATACATATCTTAACACATAAGGTTGTCAATACATAAAGCCAACCAACTTTTTCATTGCATAAACAGACCAAAACCAAGTCTTGGTGTTGTTACAATATTTCATTAGTCGCCTTATAATGAGGATTTTTCTTATTTCCCTTCAATAAGAAGGCTTTATCATTTACCTCATCATTTGCTTCATTAAGAGGACTTCATCATTTGATCCACTTTATGCATGACAATCTTATCGTAAAACTTTCCTTTGATAACATACGTATGCACACTATCACATAACAATACCATGAATTTTCTTATACATGAGATAGTGGTTATCATCCTTTATCATTAAATTTGAACTAATACAAAGTTCCTTGAGTAGTTTATTGCAACAGATGCAAGATTCTCTTAACACCTGTAACTGTATTAAATCCACATTTTACAATCCATCCTTTACGCTCCATACATATCCTATACATGTTCAACATCTATTATCTTGTGAGGACAAGATAGTTCATTAAATGATAATAATGTTGCAACACTTATGTATCCTCTTCTAGCATAAATAGCTTCCCGCTAGAGTTATTAAAATTATCTATAACATCTTTAGCATAGCAATTCTAGGTCCGGTCAGTCTTCACATGAATTCTTGTCCAAAGCAAATCGTATCATTTCAACTTTTCATAACTTTCGAACCATCTTGATGGTTGAACATTTCCTTTTTCCTTTGCATTTGACATAAGACTGACTCTAGTCATTGAGATTCACCTATACCTAAAGCCAGGCATATATTCATTTATTCGCTTATCAATTCCTAATGTCAACGTGTATTCCTCATTCTAGTGAGACCTTGTCAGGATTTAAGATACTAACAAAGCATTATCACTCTTGACATAGAGAATAATCTCATCAAATCTCTAGGTCAATTTTAACTTACATCACCTCAATCTGATGTACTTATCTTTACTTTATAATATTATTCATTCTCAGGCGATGAATAATTCATCCATAAATAAAGTTCCTTGATTCCTTTATAAGCCATTTCCTTCATTCATACGTTAGTTCTATCATTCGTAAACCAATTGGATCACCTACATATAAACTCAGTCAACCGTGCTGATTCTCTTCATCCATGATTGATTTATTTCATCCTTATTGGTATACATACATTCCTATCTTCATCATGTTACCGTTGCCCGAGTAATAACACCCTGCACTGCATTCATCATTGTTGTCCTCATCACTTTCCATGTATGCTTTATTTCTTGGACCATCATCGTCTTCAAACTACATTTCTATCATTGATCGAACTTTGTTTCCATGTTCTAAGGGTTTACTTCATTATTGACCTTTTAGGACATGTCCTTCGCTAATAGCTTCCCAATAGCCTCAACAATGAATTCACTGTGACCATAATGTAATTTAGGAAATAAAAGGTATTCGTATGATAAACAATAACACAAACTCAGTTGTATAGTAAATCATTAATAACAGTGTCCGGAATGTCATTAATCATTTACTTTTTCAACCGTGTCTCTATTATTCCCGTTCATACTTTATACCCATTAATCCATGAATCTTTGACGAACCAATAAAGTAAGACCTTAACTGGTATCCATCTGACCAAACAAACATTCCCAATTGTCTCCATAACCCTTTCAACATCGCTATTCGCATGTTGTTCTTTACCTTTATTGGCATCGAATAGTTATAATTTATTCAGTTATTAAATCTTTCCTATGGTGTCCAACTCATATGACAGATGAAACCCGAGCATTAGTCATATAGATAAATCCGTAACCGCAGTAGCTAATTGCGGTCACTATTTATCTGTACTCGTGTGTCTAGGGTTTCTTCCACCACACGCTTAGTTCATTTCCTAATAAACATTATTATTACCCATAGTCTAAACAATTCAACATATTCATGCATCTTAACACATATAGGCACATAAACATACATCTTTACTTTAACTACATCATATTGACTTTAAGGTACATAAACCTTAAATCTATTTCAAATATATCATGACACATATTCCTTACTTTAGCAAAATGCTCGTGGCATTGAACTACCTTTAACTGGCTTCCTTAACCTTGATCCCATTCTTAGTTTAAGTTCAGGCATTAGGTTATGCCCGAATCTCTCAAACTATGGCTCTGATACCAACTTGAGAGGCCCCGTTCCCCGGAAGTCCCTCAGTTGGTTAAACATCAAAAGCATAGCTCTTAAACCGTAGAATAGTAGAATACTATGGCAGCGGAAATCTTTTCATAACATTTAATCTTAACATGAATGCCAGTTCTTGAGTAGGTAGTCCTCATGTCTTGCCACGAGCCATCACATCCTTATCATAACCTGCTCAAGCTGACATGCATGTAAAACAAGTCAGCTTTATGCTGGTGAGTTCTAAGTTCATTTCTTAGAAAAATCTTTATTCATTCATGTCATCGTATCATAACATAATTACATAACATACATATCATCATAACATCATTCATACGGTGAAGGAACTTCACCGTCAACTGCTGACCCTGAAGTCAAACAGGCTTGTGCAGCACAAAGCTCTTTAACTACCAACCCGCAGCTGATAACTCATGCAAGCATAAGATTTCTTTAACACTATCAACCCGCAGCTGATAACTCATACATGTATAAGATTTCTTTAACACTATCAACGCGCAGCTGATAACTCAAGCATGCCTAAGATTTCTTTAACTGAACTGGCGACACACAGTCGACAGGCCTGTTCTTTCACAGGACTTCTTTAACATCATAAGCAAAAGCGGCTCCTTTCACCGCTGTGCTTAAGTTTTGCCCAACCGCAGCTGGCAAAACCACATTTCCTCCTCGACCTCGGTCGAGTGTCTTACATTTCATCCTCGACATCAGTCTAGTGTCTTACACAAAAATAATCATTTCTTTTTCAACCGCAGTTGAGACTTTAAAAACATTCGTTATATCCCAGCTGAGACTCTTAAAATCATTCACTTCTCAACCATCGTTGAGACTTAACATATTCTTTACATCTCAGCTGAAATTCTTAAAATCATTTACTTCTCAACCGTAGTCGAGACTTAAAACATTATTTACTTGAAAACATTCTTTATCTAAAAACATTCTTTACCTGACCTTAATCAGGTTAAAATCATTTTCATATGATAACTTTAACACATTCTTTAATCTGACCGTAGTCAGGTAAATCAATCACTTTCATGCAATAACCTTGTAACATACATATTCATTTATCCGACCGTAGTCAGATAAAACAATCATTTCATATATATTTATCATACATGCACATCAGCCCTAAAACGTTAAAACAGTAAAAGAGGGCTTATAGAACTCACCTGAGCTATAGCACAATTTGCTAGCTCCTTTTCCTTTCCTTACTTTCTCACTTCACAATGATATCCTATTAATATGAACATATCATCATGATTATAGCCTTATCATTAAGGTTCTCAATTTACGATTACCGCTTACACTCATTTTGATCGTTCTTATCTCTACAATCTTGTTATGCTTAAAGATTGCTTATTCGCTCGGCTTAAATAAGTGTATTCTCTTATTTACTTAATTCATTTTAGGCGTTGCTAACTTACTGATTGAATCTTTCTGAACGTTCAATGTCAAAGACATTGTCTTGATAGCCATTAAATAGTTAATGTTGTTGATTATCTCATTAAACAGGTTCCTAGACAAATTAATGGCTTAGAAATGATAATCCTTGTCATTGATTACCCAGACATCATGAAATATCCCCATGTTTAACATACCCATCTGTCTGTTATCATAAACATCAGATACTCGTTCCAGTGAGTATGTTAATTATTGTGATTAGTTTAAATCACTTGGATTTAACCTTGCATATCAAGGATTAACCAAACTAATCACTTATGTTGTCATAATCAAATGGTTTAAATCATTATAACCATTGTTATGATTTTATGCAAACTGGGCATTACAACGGATCAAAACAAGGATTTAGCCGTTAATAGTTCGAGTTCTTCGTTCATAATCAATCCTAGCCATTATCTAGGCAATAATCAACAACCCTAACTATATCATCACGTTCAAACACAAGATTTAATCAATCATTATCAATCTAGACAGTTAAAACGAACCATTACCTAATCAGATGAAGTTCTGCGAGTAAAACAACGATCAGTACTTGTAGATATGATCCCTGGGATGATCCACACGATTAGAAGGCTTGAAGATGAAGGTTGGATGCTGAAAATCTCTTCTGGTCATCCTCTGGAGCGAATATGTTCGAATATCAGAAGAAATAATCTTCGAATATCACAAAAATTATGAAAGTAATGTTGCCACATGGCAATCACACACTAAATCTAATTCAAATTTCACAATTTTCAAATATTATTTTAAATGTTAAATAAAAAAACCTAATTAACCTAATTTTTGGTTATTTGAAACCGTAACTCAAATAAATCGGGCATACTAATGAAAAAATTCACAATAGTATAATTTGAATAGAAGTTTAATTTACATTCATTTGATTTTGTTTGTTTGTATATATATAAATTAATTTTTTCAAACTTTACTTATTCTTTAGTTGATTATAAAGAAAATGTTACTTTTTGAATATACTATTTAATTTTGACGTTTCTTAATAAATTTTGGTTAATAAATAATCTTTTAATGCCTTCTGATTATTAATATAAGTTATTATTGTTAACATATTATACTATTTTTTTAAAAAAAACTTAATTCCCAACTGAAATATAATAAAGTTGTTTCAATATTTTAAAATTTTAATTTATATGTACATTTCGTAATAAAATATAAACTTTTCTAAAATTATTTTCATTTAATATTTCCTTTAATTTCTCAATCTTATCCTAAATAACTTATAACTTAAATTATCTTTATAATACACTTAAAGTAAAAAGAAAATTAAATTAAAAATAATTAAAAAATCATATGAAATTTATTTATATGGTCACTGAATCTTTATTTAATTCATCTTAATTTGAATGCGCTTATTTTATCATCTATCTATTTTAATAAATAGATGTTTTTAAGGACAAATGTCATATTCTTAAATCATCTCAACTTTAGTTTCCCGCTTCATTCTCCTATTAAATACATTTCATATTAAATATACTTTTTTATACATTTTTAAATAAAAAATATATTAGTATATTAAAAATATATTAATATTAAAAAACATACATTTTAAAAAATTAAATTATTATAATATATAATTTTTTTCATTTTTTGTTGAATGAAATGTATTAAGTAACAAACTTTGAAAAACTTAGTATTTAAATAATAATACAATTATTATTTAAAGTATTAATTTATACAAAATTTTGATAATATTTCGTATTATAATTACAATGATAACTATAATTTATATTTTTTATTAAATCCCGTGTAATACACGGGATACTAACTTAGTGTTGTAATATAATCAATTAAGAAAACAGATATATGATGCTATAATTTGAAGTCAAAATAGAACGGCTATCGAACGAGAAGAAGGGCATAGTAGTAATTAAATTTTGAAATACTTAACCACGAGGCAGACCTACGTATGTAATTATGTTTATAAAATTATACGTCGAACTTTTTTTTTAACGTCTTGGGTTACGCTAGCTTATGATTGCCACCATCAACACGAAGAGTCGAGAAGAGTGACGGTACTTGATCCGACATCAGTCCTCCTCTATCACAACAAAAAAGGTACCCAAACAAACCAGTCATCATATTGATCCCTAAGCTCTACGGAATAAGAGATAGAATCCTTTCTCTCTCCATTATTCTTCCCCTCTAACGCGGGCCGGACAACGGCGGGCTCGGGAACGTAGAATGTAATCCCACAATGTCCAAACCATTACTTCACCCTTGATGTGGTGTTGTCGGAAGTGGTTCAGATTCAGACCGTTTGTTTCGCTAAAAAATAACACGTTTGAATGGAAAAGAATGTCTGAATAGAGGTCTGAACCATTAACATCTCATAACAAGTTTGAATGGGCACCACACTGTCTGAATGGGGAAAAAAAAGGAAGCCCTCGTCATTCGTCAACCACAAAGGTCTGAACCACCGAAGGAAGCCCTCGCCCTCGTCATTGTCAACCACCATGAACCAAATCCATCTCGTCGGAACCACCACCATCTCGTTGTCGCCTTTCTCAGCCGCTCGCAAGGACACCAACGGCGATCTACTGTGACGATGGCGGGTGGTGACGATGATCGAGCACTCGACCGACTCTTACGACGACGACCGACTGTTGCGATGATCGAGCACTCTACGACCGGTGACGATGGCGGACGGTGAAGACGGCGACCGGTGAAGGGACGGTGAATACGATGGACGAAATGACGAATCTTAGAGTTTTCTGAAAAAAAAGAGGGATGCGGCAGTGGAGGTCGGGGATGAGGTCTGCGGCGGTGGATGGGGGCTGCGGTGGTGATGACGGGGGATCACCTCGATCGGGAATAGGGATTTTAGCAAAAAAAGATTTTTTTTATTTTTTATTTTTATTCAGATGTGTAATCAAACAGTCTTAACCGGTTCAACATTTAATGGTTCAAACCCTCTTAACCATTCAGACATCTTAACTATTCAGCACTTAATGATTCAGACTCAAATAAACAGACCCTAAGTAGTATTTAATATTATATCTAAGTATTCGATTTTCATACCTTTGAAGTAATTAGTAGTCCAATATTGATTATGACTTCAATTTGGTAAATTAAACCGAAGGTAATTTGCTATCTAACTAAAAGTTTGCATATTCAAATGCTGTAAAATGCAAATGTTAATAACTGTCTTGAAATTTTAGATGTTCATAAAAGAATTAAAAGTTTTTTTACAAGTTGCTTTTTTTTAATGTGTATATAAGTTAATAAAAGGTTTTAATTTATAATTAAAAATTTATTAACAAAGGATAAGTTAGGACCATTAATTATACTCACTTTGTAAAGAAAATTTACTTTTACTAGATAAAAGTTAAATTTATGTTATAAGAAGTCTACAAAGATTTTATTTTGTATATATTTATTTAATATTTTAAATTTTTTAGATGTTATGATTTGGTCACAAATAAAATTTACAAATCTACATGCATGATATCTTATTGATATTTTTAACCTTTTTTCTTACTTACAAATCTATTTTACGAGAGAACACATCAGGGGCTACACATATGACATTTATATATATATATTAAGTGGCAAAGTTTTCCATACACACATAAATGACTATTCCTTTTACTATTCCTTTCACACACACACAAAATCCACACATACACACATCACACACATGCGCACGCATATTCTTCCTTTTGAGACACACACATCACACACACAAAATCCACACACGCACACATAACACACATCACACACATGCGCACATATATCACACAAACGGTGGGCCTCAACATCTCACACACACATGCACACACACACACACACATATATATATATACATATATAGTTTTTATCATGTGAAAAACCCCATCTTAGAGAGAAAACCTTAAACCCTATCTGGGTCGTTGATTTGAAATCTTGAAAATAAATATGTGGTCTACATTAACCCACATTAAAACTGATTTGTTTATCCAAAACCTAATTTTTTATTCAAGTTTAATGTGTACCACGTATTTTATTTTCAAAAGTCCAAATCAATGGTCCTGAAAGGGTTTAAGGGTCTTCTCTCTTATACCGGGTTTTCACATGATACAAACCCTCACATAATCACTATTCACTACAGCGTCTAAAGATAAAAAGATAGATTTCAATACTTTTCAATTAATTTTAAATTTTCGTTTATAACCCTGAACTTTGAACTCTTATTTTTAAAGTCCCCTCTCACTTTACTCACATATTTTTAATGTTCACATGATTTTAACGCGTCATTAGGTTATCTGATAAATGTCATAATTATATTAATTTGATCGCAATGGCCTCATGAACGTTTATATAAATTTCTAATACAAACGATCACAGAAATTTTGCGCGTTGTTTACATGCCTATAACTATAACGCATTCGTACGTTATCGAATATTTGTATCGTTTATATCATTTTTATCGTAATTAGTTCACAAACGATTTAGATTTAATAATTTGATAAACCATGAGTATTATATAGACTACATATATATACGATTTGGAATCTTGAAAATAAACATGTGGTCTACATTAAACATATTAAAACTGATTTGTTTATCCAAAACCTAATTTTTTATTCAAGTTAAATGTGTACCACATATTTTATTTTCAAAAGTTCAAATCAATGGTCCAGATAGGGTTTAAGGGTTTTCTCTCTTATACCGGGTTTTCACATGATATAAACCCTCACATAATCACTATTCACTACCGCGTCTAAAGATCAAAAGATTGATTTCAATACTTTTCAATTAATTTTAAATTTTCGTTTATAACCCTGAACTTTGAACTCTTATTTTTAAAGCCCCTCTCACTTTACTCACATATTTTTAATGTTCACATGATTTTAACGCGTCATTAGGTTATCTGATAAATGTCATAATTATATTAATTTGATCACAATGGCCTCATGAACGTTTATATAAATTTCTAACCCAAATGGTCACAGAAATTTTGCGCGTTGTTTACATGCCTATAACTATAACGCATTCGTACGTTATCGAATATTTATATCGTTTATATCATTTTTATCGTAATTAGTTCACAAACGATTTAGATTTAATAATTTTATAAACCATGAGTATTATATAGACTACATATATATACGATTTACATTTAATAATTTTATAATATTTGTATCATTTATAAACTCTACATTTACACGGAGCCTTTTTTTAAGTCTTCTGTAATCACATTCTTTACTATTAAATAAGTTCTTAATCTTCAACCCTTAGTTTCAAAGCTTACATTATAGATGTTGTATAGGGTATTTTCGTGCATTTTATTGTACACGATTTTAACCTCATGTTCTGTTAGTTTTTTACGTCAGTATATCAGACCCCGCCGCAACGCGCGGGTCCTGTATACTAGTTTTGTCTAATACCCAATAATTTCAAAACCAAACCAAACCGAACGTTGAACCAAATGTCTTACTGATTACCGGTCGGATCAGATTTAAGAATCGCCATAATAAATATATAACAAAATTATATAATTATAAACACATGCAATGATCAAATAAAAAGTATATATTGCCTAAAAAAGCCAAAAAATGGTTTTTAAAATCTCTAAAACGACTCAAACGAACTCCGATTGAAATAGGGGTGTTCATCGAATCGAATTTCGAATAACTCGAATATTTCGAATCAAATGATTTCGAATTTTGAATTTTTTAGGGGCATTCGAATTCTAAATCAACTCGAAAAATCCAATTCGAATTCGAAATTGATCCAAATTCGATTAGAATTCGAATTGGTTTGATTTGAATTTAATAAATTCTTATACTTGCTATCTTTATATATTCAAAATAACAAATAATCAAAACTTTAAACATTCAAATATTAAATAACAAACATCTAAGTTGTAATATTAGAAATATCATTTAAACTAAAATGATAAAAGTTCAATATATAATGTCAGTGATAACATTACTAAAAACATAAAGTGACAAGTAATCAAAATATTATAAATTAACAACAAAACGATCAACTTTTTACGTTTCACGATTGACGCTTTTGTTGTGAATGTTTAGGTTTAGCGCATTTAAACGTGTTAAAATTATGGGTATTTTATAATTAAATTGATATTTGTGTAGTAATCTTTCAGTTTTAATAAACTAAACCACCTAATTAAAAAGCCTAATTTATAAATTTAGTAATTATCTGTGTATATAAAATAAAAAATATATAAATAATTTAAATTCGAATTTCGAATGGAATTAAAAATATGAAATTCGAAATTCGATATCATACTAGGAATCGAATCGAATTCCAATATGAAAATTCGAATCGAATTTCAACCCGTAGATTGAAATCATTACGATGGCATTGGAACCGTCTTAGAATTTGGATTTTAGGGCATGTTTTTTAGTTATTAGGTTTTATCTTTAAGTTTAAGGTTTATTTTTATAATTTTGGTTTTTTATTAGGGTTTATTGTTTATGATTTAAGGTTTAGATTTTAGGTAATTACAAGCCGTTTTCAATGATGTAAAAATGAATTCAATCGGAGTTTGTTTGTGTCAGTTTTCAAGTTTTTAAAAATCATTTTTAGCATTTCTAGGCAAAAAAAAACTTTTTAGATGAACATTCCCCTATAAACACATATAAATAAACCTAATTAATGTTCAAACAAACATCATCGTTTTAAAAAAATACATGGTTTGGTTTTGATGTTTTATTCTTTGTATTTTAGTTTAAAAAATAATAAATAAATCCGGTATGACCAGTAAACCAGTTACCGATCCGATCGGTGAACCGGCCGGTTCTTAAGTGGGCGGTTCACATGCTATATATGGACGACCACCCCACCAATTCTCGGCTTGACCGGTCTGTCCGGTTTGATATTCAAAATAATGCTAACATCTCGAATCAAATCAGTGGAAGGGCGACACCCTCTTCAGAGGTGCCCGAGGGGCAGTTAGGCGAGCAGGGTCAAGAAAGAAAAAAAGTCGTAGGCAGAGATGACTAAGTAAGAAGGCCCTACCCCTTTTCATTCAAAAAGGGATGTCTATTATAAAGGGCACATTGTAGATACTCGTGCCCATTAATCAAAAAATCGACGGCTTTCTTTTTGCATTCAACTCAACTCCTCTTTCGTGAATTTTATTTTGTATTAAACAATACAATCTATCTATATACTACCTAATAAAACAATAACAATAGGCCACATGGCGTTCGCTGGTTAAACCATATGACAAATGGCATCCTCTGATTGGATGAAAGCATTAAAATGCCACATGGCAGGCTTAGCTGAATTCTCAAGAAAAAATAGTAAAAAACACGCGGACCTTGAATGTTTAACTCGGTATACCCGTTTCCATCAAATTCCCCCAAACGCGCACAACTCAAAAACGAAAACCCTAATCTTTCTTCCTCCAGAAACATCCTCGACGCCACCTTCATCCTCTGCTAAATCTCGATCCTCGACGCCCCTTCATCATCTTCTCAATCTGGATCCATACTCGTCGAAATCATCAGATCACCATCCTCTTTCGGCACTATTGGATCCATCTCGAACGGCTACATCCTATCGGCTCAATCGAGATCCCAATCAGTCGAAATCATCGACGCTCTATCATCGTCGCACTATCTCCGTCCATCTCAGTCGACTACATCCTACACTGAATTCTTTCTTGCTTACAGGTTCGTATAACCCTCTACTTTCGTCATCTAAAAAAACCCTAAAATTACTTTACGGGACTTCAGTTTATCTCATTCAAGGCTGATTGCAATTTATCGCATTCAGGTAACCCGATTGCGTCCTTTTTTCGTATCTTTTTCAAATCCCTAATTTGTAGATCTTCAATTCTCAATCAACACATTTGTTTATTTCATATAATTTCAATATATAAATGCAAACACATGATCTGCTCGAATCGTCAACACTCTTCCTACATTTAACCTCTGATTTCTAATGATTCAATATGTTATTGATGTGTGTTAAGCGGTCGAAACGATATTTAGGGCGTCGGTGACGTGTTGTCATGACATAACGACTTAAAGCCTTATTCCTTTGCCGACTTATCGATTGGTTTTGTTCAGGTCATATCTTTCATCGAAAATTAGATCCAGGTGCATACTTCACCTTCCGTTAATATGTCGGTGTTTACGATGGTCATGGTGGACCTGAAGCTTCACGTTTTGTCAATACAAACATGTTCCCTTTTATTCATAGTAAGGTTTTGTTTTACATTAAATTTAAATCCTATGTGCTTATTGTGTGAAATTGAGTACGTGATTTAATTAGTTTACGTGCTGATCAATTGTACTTATTGTGTGAAATCTAAATGTTTGCATTTACAACCAAAGATTTTTGACGTTTGAAGGAAAACTCTTGATAGATGGAAATATGAAGTTTGATGTAAAGAGGTTAAATGAGAAGTTTGGGCAAGGGTTAAAGGAGTTTTTAAACAAAATTGACTCTCTCTGGTCTACAACATGAAACCTTCATCATGATTTCATGTTTTGTGATGAGGAAGACGGGAAGATCACTGTTTATGAATTTGCACGACGTGGAAGTTTCGATACCTATTTTAGGTACATGGCCACAAAGGCAAAAAAATGTAGATAGAAAAGGTTTAAATATTTTGCAAGATTACAAAAGTTTGTAACATTGGATTATCCAAGTCAACTATATTTTATTTAAGTAAAAGTATTGTTATTTCTCATGCATGTGGAACTCGGTCATACTTTGATGGAGTCCAAAAAAACAAATATTTACTTTTTTTTTGGCATTTTACTGTTTGAAGTTCTTTGTGGGCTGTTGTGCAATCATTCATACGATGATAGCATAATATTATCAATCAATGATTGCTAATGGTAAACTGAGTATGCCTATTGATCACATTTTAAGGGAACATATGATATCTATACAATCATCCGATTATTGAGAAAATTTTGCAAGATGGTCACAAGAATGCATCTATAGCAGACCTCCCTATTGAACATTAATCGAGAAATAAAATTGATTTGTAGTACTGTCACACCCCCAAATTCCCACTCGTGGTGTCAGTCCACGTGGGTGTGACGTGGCCAGGATCATAGCTGTTGGTCATATAGAACGACTTCTATATGAGTTATACAATCACACAGTTTGTAAAAACCATACAAGTTTATATAATTATACAGCGGAAAACGTTAAGCATCAAAGTACATAAGTTGCAGCGGAAAGTAATTGTTTGAAATAAACACTACAAATGATTAAATTGTTTTCAAATCATAACAAATGCACACAACGCCTAAGATACGAGTCTATATGCAGGCCAGACTCCTTAAGGCTTCCTTGTGTGTATCCTAGCGTAAGCTCCATCAGTTACCTGAGAATACATGCGAAAAGTGTCAACTAAAAAGTTGGTGAGTTTACAGGTTTAGACAGACAGAAAAGTAAACAGACATATACTGGGTATGTTAAGTTGTTTGTTGGATACTACGATCCGTGGAGTGTGTCAGTTCATCTTACCGAAACTAGACTGTTTCCGTTTGCCTCCGCGAGTCATCGCTGAACTCGTAATTCACATCGAAATTACACTCGTTATGACCTCCAGTCAACATTGGTGCCGAGGGGCTAGTCAAACCCAGTAGTACTACGTAATTACGACTCGTTTGTTACACAACTAACGGTAAGGATAAGTGAGGGCTTTAAGCGATAATAGTTACACTCGAAAATGGTTTTCACAACATACCAGTCATATATCTAAAACAGTTGCAATGTATTCTCACCCCAATAGTTTAGCAAAAGCAGTTCAAGAGTAAAAGTGGGGCCGTAAACTCACCTGAGTTTGTGTTACGCGTTAGCTCAAATGTATAAGAGTAGCTCGCCGGCTAGTAGTCACCTATATCACATAGGTACTATGAGTTTGTGTTCACAAGTGTGGGTCTCACCGGACCGTGTTAGTGTTCAACAACACTAAGTAGTTATGTAGGTCTAGTTGACCGTGTTTGACCGTATCGATCGTGTTTGACCTAACGACCCGTTGGTGACGGTTTGGATCAAGTGTGCGTGTATTGTGCGGTTTTAGTGTCGTGTGAAGTGTACGGATACCAAAATCATTCCGATAAGGAAACTTACTATTTATGTAAGTTTCTATTTTAGGAAAGTTCCCATATTTGGCAAGCTATGCATAAAATCATATTCCGGTTATTCTAACATGCATATTTATCCTAAATGAGCATGTTATCACATAGCACATAGTTACACATAGTCGGTTTAACATAGTTTGCGCGTAAAAGTTTCCATTTTTGGAAAGTTTCTAAAATAAGCATGTTTCCACAAGTTTAACATTCAACATCATTTATTATCATCACATTAGTCCTAAATAGTCTATTAATCATGCTCGTTGCAACCAACATGTGACAATTTATAGAATTTACAAAATAAAGTTACTATATTTAGTAACTTATAGAAGTAACACCAAATCAAGTTTCCAATGACGTATTCCTTCCAATAATATCATATAATTACTAGATGAACATGTTGGACTCAAGACATTATCATTCATTTCACCCATTTGCAATCTTGTGACAAAAAGTTACTATTTATAGTAACTTTTATAGAAATCATCCTTTTTACCATTCTAAGCATTCCTATGCATCAAATAACTATCATGATAACTCTTAAACATCATTTCAAGCATATCTTATAGATCCAAACATACCAATGTGGTCATTTTATCAATAATGCACATTTTGTAACAATAAAGTTACCATTTATAGTAATAACCATCAAATGACCATTTTTGACATAATCAACCATCCTAAATCATGTAGAACATCCTCAATAACACATCTAGCAACATTTCAGGATCAAAAATCATCAAACACATCATGGATCGTGCATGCATGTTGGTGAAAGTACTCATTTTATCATAAAATCGACAAATAGCCATTTATTTCAATAAGAATCATCATAGATCATAATCATTTCATCAAATCAGTAGCAAATACATTCAATAGCTGATTAAAAACATCAAAAATTCGTGGGTATTGTGATAATGGTGATGCATGTAGCCTACAAGGCTTGCATGTGTGCCTAGTGAGTGTTTTAAGCAAGATTAGCCATAGAAACTACCTCTAAGGCTTCTTTAAATGATTGAACCTCGCTGGAACAGGACTAGAGGCTGCTAAGACTTCTGGAAATCGTCTCTGTAGCAGTTCCACTCGTCCAAGATGAAGGTTGATGCGTTCTAGCCTCCACAAGTCTTCAAAACCTCCAAGGATGGGCTCCAATGGCTTCTAGATGGCTCAACAATGGTGTAGCAGGGCGATTATAGTCGAGAAGTAAGGTTTCAGTCGAGAGATTTCGGAAGGGATGCAACGGAATGATTAAGTCTTGGTTTTATAAAGATTTTGCGTGTAGGGGCCGTCGCGTACCGCGGAGACTGCACAAAAAGCATCTCCGCGTACCGCGGCGATTAAAATAATAATTCTGTTCCCGAAACACGCCGCGTACCGCGGTGGTGGAAGATGATCGGTCGTCGCGTACCGCGACTCTTTTCGGAGAATTCAAATTTTCCCGCTCAGGCTTCGCGTACCGCGAAAGCCCAGTTAATTGCCCATCGCGTACCGCGATGGGTTTCGGCTGAGCCCAATAGGCCCAATTCATTGTTTTGAACCGATTCTTTCGTATTTCTCGAATACGATCATCGTTTCTTGTCGCATATGACTTGTTCTAGCTAATTTAGGTTCACCGAACCTAAGTGCAGTGTTTTCGTGTTACTAATTGATCCGTTCACCAACGTTCGTTATTCAAGACACGTGCGAGTGTTGTGCGATAATTCCTCGAATTATCGGCGTGTTCAGACTGTTGTGCCACGTGTCACCCTAAATGCATATATTCTAGTGCCACGTATGAAATAATAATAAACATTATTATTAAAAATAATAGAGTTGCTGACCTGGAAATTACGAGGTGTCACATCATCCCCTAGTTATTGGGAATTTCGTCCCGAAATTCAGTTCATGTGCCGGTGTTGGTTTGTTCGGCGAATAGATGAGGGTATTTCTTCTTCATCTGATCCTCCCGTTCCCAGGTGTATTCCGGTCCTCGTCGTGAGTTCCATCGGACTTTTACAATGGGTATCTTACTGTTTTTCAACTTCTTGAGTTCCCGGTCCATGATTTCCACCGGTTCCTCTATGAAGTGTAATTGTTCATCGATCTGGATTTCCTCTAGAGGAATTGTGAGAGTTTCGTCTGACAGACACTTCTTGAGGTTTGAAACGTGAAACACGTTGTGTACGCTACTCAGTTCCTGTGGTAACTGTAGCTCGTAGGCCACCGGGCCTATCCGTTTAGTGATCTCGAAAGGTCCAATGTAACGAGGGTTTAACTTTCCTCGTTTCCCGAATCGAATCACTCCCTTCCAAGGTGAGACTTTAAGAAGTACACGATCTCCTACTTGGAATTCCAAAGGTTTGCGCCTTTTGTCGGCATAGCTCTTCTGTCGATCCCGAGCTGCTGCCATTCTGTTGCGTATCTGCACGATCTTTTCAGTTGTTTCATGCACGAGTTCGGGTCCGGTCAGTTGGCTTTCCCCAACTTCAGCCCAACAAAGTGGTGATCTGCATTTACGCCCGTAAA
The DNA here is from genome assembly GCA_009363875.1 of Mikania micrantha. Taxonomy (NCBI): domain Eukaryota; kingdom Viridiplantae; phylum Streptophyta; class Magnoliopsida; order Asterales; family Asteraceae; genus Mikania; species Mikania micrantha. Next base: position 49,711,492 of record CM018687.1, on the reverse strand, counting down.
GCGCTTCAAACGGTGCAGCCCCAATGCTAGTATGGTAGCTGTTATTGTACGAGAACTCTACTAAGGGTAAGTGAGTCTCCCAGCTGTTACCGAAATCAATTACACATGCCCGAAGCATGTCTTCCAAGGTTTGGATGGTTCTTTCACTTTGACCATCGGTTTGTGGGTGATATGCTGTACTCATATCCAGTCTCGTTCCGAGTGCTTTGTGTAAGGATTTCCAGAAGTGTGCCGTGAAACGGCTGTCTCGGTCCGATATTATGGAGGTTGGGACTCCGTGTCTTGATACAACTTCTTTCAAGTATATCCGGGTTAACTTTTCCAATTTATCGGTTTCCTTGATCGGTAGGAAGTGTGCTGATTTTGTGAGTCGATCCACGATAACCCAGATGGTATCGCAACCACTCGTAGTCTTTGGCAGCTTTGTGATAAAATCCATGGAAATCTGTTCCCATTTCCATACTGGGATTTCCGGTTGTTGGAGTAGTCCTGAAGGCTTCTGGTATTCAACCTTGACTTTTGAGCAAGTCAGACATTTACCCACATACGTTGCGATTTCTGACTTCATGTTAGGCCACCAATAGGTTGCCTTTAAATCGTGGTACATCTTGTCAGAACCTGGATGAACTGAGTATCGGCTCTTATGAGCTTCATCCATTACTACTTTACTTAGGTCTCCAAAACGTGGAATCCAAATACGATCCATCAGGTAGTAGGCTCCGTCATCCTTTTGTTTCATCTGTTTGTCCATTCCTCTCATGGCTTCGAGAGTGAGATTTCCGGTTTTCAATGCTTCTTATTGTGCAACCCGAATTTGGTTAGGCAATTCGGAGTGTATGGTAAGTTGTAGCGCGCGCACGCGTTTGGTTGTTTCTTTCCGGCTTAGTGCGTCGGCGACTACATTGGCTTTACCGGGATGGTATTTGATTGCACAATCATAATCACCTATCAGCTCGACCCACCTGCGTTGTCTCATGTTTAGCTCTTTCTGGTCGAAGATGTGTTGTAGGCTCTTATGATCAGTGAATATTATACACTTGGTGCCGTATAGATAGTGTCGCCAAATCTTTAGTGTGAACACTACGGCTCCCAACTCTAGATCGTGAGTTGTGTAGTTCTTCTCGTGCACTTTTAGTTGTCGTGACGCATATGCTATAACTTTCTCTCGTTGCATCAGCACGCAACCGAGTCCTTGCTTTGAGGCGTCACATTACACCACAAAGTCCTCGCACCCGTCTGGTAGCGATAAAATTGGTGCACTGCACAACTTCTGTTTCAATAGGTCGAAAGCAGTTTCCTGTTTTTCTCCCCATTCGAACTTCTTGTCTTTATGCGTAAGGGACGTCAACGATTGTGCGATCTTCGAGAAACCTTCGATAAATCGCCTGTAGTAGCCGGCCAACCCTAAGAATTGTCGCATTTCAGTTGGAGTCTTAGGTGCCGCCCAACTCTTGATTGCCTCGATCTTGGCTGGGTCTACATGTATCCCTTTTTCGTTTACCACATGTCCAAGGAACTAAACTTCGCGGATCCAAAAATCACACTTGGAGAATTTTGCGTATAGTTGCTCCTTCTTTAGTAGTTCTAGGACGCGTCTCAAATGATCGGCATGTTCCTCTTGAGTCTTGGAATAGATTAGAATGTCATCTATGAACACGATTACGAACTTATCGAGGTACGGTTTACACACCCGATTCATGAGATCCATGAATACGGCCGGTGCGTTAGTCAACCCAAATGGCATGACTAGAAACTCGTAAGTAGTTTCCTAACTACTCATAACACTTATTAATTTTCGGGACGAAAATTCCTTCAACAAGGGGATGATGTGACAATTCGACTTTTCACACTAACCTTGTTAACGGGAGTTGGTGCTATCACAGGCCCAACAAGGCCAATCAAGGCCCAATAAGACCAATGCAGGTCCAACAGGCCCAACAAGGCCAATGAAGGCCCAACAAGGTCAAAGAAGGCCTAGTAAGGCCCAATGAGGCCAAGGAAGGCCCAACGAGGCTCAATTGTAATTAGGAAGCCCAATTTGGTTAAATTAGCCAACAAGGAGTTAAAGGACTCAATTAGTGAAAATTCGAGACTTTTAGCTCAATTTTATTAACCGAATTATTGTGCAATTGAACTAAATAAAACCTAAGGGATTAGAAATTGTAGGAATCAGTCTCAATACACTTTAATTACAAAGTTTAGACTTGTAATTGAGTTAAAAGCCCAATTTTGACTTTAGAAGTCAAAATACGATTGAGATGATCAAAATAAATTCGAATTCTTCATGTAACGGTTAAAATTTATTAGATTAAACCTCCCAATTATGTGTACTGATGATTATTAACATCAATCAGGCGTTATAGGACCCAATAACGTTCAAATTAATGATGAGGTTATCTCTAAGGTCGAAACCGTTTCAAATCGCAAGCAATCTATATAAATCGATCATAGTTCATGCAATTGAAGGTTTCTGATAACTATTCGGCATCATTAGAAACTATTGCACATCACAATTTCACACAGAAGCTGCGGGATTGGAGCAGTAGATCGCGAGTCAACCGAACGTGAGCCATAGGTGGAACTACTGCAATTCGAAGTCAATCGGGGTAAGTAATTACTCTTAAACCTTCTAAACATGCCGACTTAGATTAATTCTAAGTCAATTTCGGCTCAAAACATTGAATTATATGATTACCGTAATTAGGGTTCATCGCTTAAACGGTTCTAGGGATTTTGATTTAGATGAGCTTGATAATCAAATTAATGTATATAGATAGTTTCAGAGTGCACCGATTAAGCTTAAACCTATGATGATTTGTAGTTTTAATTACGAATTGCACAAGATCGATAATTAGGGTTCATAATGAAAACGTTTTTGGGGATTTTGAATGTAATGTGTTTAAAAATGAAATTGATTGTTGGGGGTAGTTTCAGAGGACTCCGACAAAGGATAATCCTAGGTTAATTGGATACAGAAACAATGAATTAGGAGGTTTAGATTCTAGGGTTCATCACTATGTTTGAAAATGGGATTTTCAACTAGAATGTGTCTGTTAATCAACTTAACTAGCACAGAATGTTTCGAATATTGATTGTAAATGATAACCCCATGAATTGGTGGACTCACATTATCAGATTGAACGATTTAAGTTGGAAATTTAAGAACTTGGGTTCGAACCGGGTTATAGTCGATTAATTGAGTTGCAATAGTTAATTTTTAGAATTAAGATCATCTAAGGATTTGATTAAGTGTTTATAACAGAAGCCTTAAGGTTTAAGATCGAAATCAAAGGTATTGGGGTTCGAATTTGGGATAAATGCTTCGGCTATAATATGCAATGGGAACTAGATGGAAGGAGTGCTTAAAACAATTTAATTCTGATATCTTTCGCGAAACCCTAGCGGGCTTGACTGGTTAGATGAGTGTGTGTTGGAGTTGAGGGTCGCGGGTTCGAGTCCCGGCCCAACCAAATTTTTGGATTTTTAATGTTAGTTTGTATTTTGAGCATAACTTGTTCGTTTCAAGTCCGTTTTCATCCGTTCAAGTTGCGTTGGAACCGTAACGAGAATACGAACGTGTTGAAATGATAAAATCCATATTTTAATCCGAACACGAAATTGCGTATAATTACGATTAATTGAATAAAATCAGATATGATTTTATTTAATCGATTTCAGTGGCACGCGTACTTTTGTATGCACAACTTTAGCAAAATTTAACATACGTATGTTGATACGTATGTGATTTTAAGCACAAAACGATTATTCGAATAACAATAGGTTATTGTTTAAATCACAGATTCTTCGTAGAGGATTTCTACGCAAGTTCACACATACTTGATCATTCTGCTATTATCAAAGGTGCGTACACGGACCCTTTCTTATTTTAAACTATTTTGGGGGAGAAAACATGTGCAACAAACTACTTTTAGATACATATCACTTGCATGAGTTATCTGTTTACATTATGTGCAAATATATCAACTTGAAAGTCCTTACACACCTCGAACCGTTTAGTTTGCTGTAATGCAAAGCGTGGTAGTTGGAAATAGATCTATTAGGTTTGACAAACCTCACCTGGTAGATGGGATCTACGCAGGTGTTTGACTGACCAAACACAAATTTTACTATTGTTGTGATAGACAATAGTGGCAAGGCGAAAACATGCTATAGCATGGCAACTAGTCAGCTTCGGTGTCGAACACGTATGTAAATAGTTTATATGACTAGCTATCATGACTGTGCAATTGTGATTATGTTATCTACAACTTATTATTCAAACTGATGTTTTGAACACTATGATTATGTAAAACCTGTGTTATGCACCAACCTTTGTGTTGACTTGATTTGCATGTTTTCTCAGGACGCTAAGGCGCGCGTAACAGCTGGCATGGACTAGGAAGATAGAGTCTCATGCATTTCTTTCACTTTGATTATTTAAATCTGAATATTTAAGTACTTTGAATTGTAATGTTTGATTTACAACTGTTTAGGGTTTTCAAACGCTTCCGCAACTTTTTGTAAACTCTGGTTATTATGTTTGTTTTAAAGACCAACGTATGTTTTTGAAATTCATATAGAGGTCTTCGCTATGTCTAATGATCTGAGATCCTGGTTTGTCACGTTCCCAAACGGTATGATTCCGTTAGTTGAAATTGGGGGTGTGACAGATTGGTATCAGAGCCATTGGTTATAGCGAACTAGGTTTGCATTCGTAGGCCTAGACTATGACTGTTAGACATTAGACACATCTGATTATACGTATTACTTAGAAATTACATATGACATGATGTAATTGACTTGTTTACGTATTCCATGGCACTGTACTTACATATGGTATTATGTAACAGGCATGGCTTCATCATCAGTCCCGTACATTATCATTGATGATTCAGAGGACGAGGAGCCGATAGTTCCGGCACCACCATCGTCACCACCACCACCCATTCCATCACCTCCACCGTATGACATGGAGGACTCCGATCCAGAGGAGGATCCGGAGGAAGACCCCGAGGAGGATCCCGATGAGGATCCAGACGAGGATCCCGATGAGGATCCAGAGGAGGATCCCGATGAGGATCCAGAGGAGGACCCGGATGAGGATCCGGCAGAGGAGGAGGAGGACACTCAGCAGATTCCTGCTGAGGGACCTTCTACACACCCACCACCAGCACTGGATGCTCCTGAGCCTAAGAGGCAAAGGACGGACGCAGAGGAGATCGCCAAGCTGCGCGAGGACGTGGATACAGCAGAGGAGAAGCTCTTTCAGAGATCTCAGGAGTTATGGGATGCCATTGAGAGGCAAGAGGAACTTGCCCAATTGGTTCATGACATGCGAGATGAGATGTGGAACATGATTGGTCGTCTCGAAGCTTCCGAGAACCGAGAGGAGATCTTGGAGGGTAGGATAGAAGCCTTGGATGCTCTAGTGGCCTCTGAGAATGAGGAGGAGGATGAGGAGGAGGAAGGAGAGGGCCCAGCACCAGTTGTTGAGTCCGATCCTGAGTCCACCGTTGAGGACGACTGATTATTGTTTTCTTTTATTTCTTGTTTTATTTAAACTTATTAGGAACGGGTTGTGTTCCTACATTAGTAGTTTGAAATTTTGTATTTCATTTCAAAAGTATTGTATTCAAAGAAGTTTTTATATATGAAAGAACTATTGTTTGTTTCCAACAACTGTGTTGATTATATTACATGTTGTGTTTATTGTTTTTACTTACACATGTCAAAATTGGATTTTGATTATGCATTAACATTTCTTGTAAATAGGAAAGAAATGGCTGAGGGAAACGTACAAATGACAGTTGCTGAGCTCAACGAGCTAATCAACAGCAGGGTGGCCGAGGCAATAGCACAATACGCACAGGCACACAACACGGGGCCACATGGTCCAGCTGGGGGATTGCTAAATCCACAGGCATGCACGTTTAAAATGTTTTTGGACTGCAAGCCACACAATTTCAAGGGATCGGAGGGGGCTATAGGACTTCTCCGATGGATTGAAAAGGCAGAATCTGTGTTCGAGATGTGCAACTGCCCGGATGACAGCAAAGTGAAATTTGCTACTGGAACGTTGGAGGGTCCAGCCCTGACCTGGTGGAACTCCAATGTTCAGACCCTGGGGTTGGGTGAAGCAAATGCATTGACGTGGAACAACTTCAAGACTTTGCTACAAGAGGAGTATTGTCCTCGTAGTGAAATGCAGAAGTTGGAAGAGGAGTATTGGCACCTCAAGATGGAGGGGTCAAACATTGAGGAATATACGACCAGATCGCATGAACTGGCCAGACTGCTACCACATATGGCTACTCCAGTCAGTAAGTGGATTGAACGGTACATTGGAGGACTAGTGCCTCAGATTCAGGGGATGGTTACTTCAGCAAATCCCACCACCATCCAACAAGCTGTTCGTCTAGCACATCAGCTTACTGATCAGGCAGTGTTACAGGGAACCCTGCCTAAGCGGACATCTGCTACTAAGGTAGGAGATCACAAGAGGAAGTGGGAAAGCAACAACTTCAAAGGTAACAACCAACAGCAGAACAGGAAACAGGACTCAAATAAGTCCTATCATAATTCAAACAGTGGTCAGCAATCATCATCATCGGGGGGCTATATTGGTAAGCACCCCAAGTGCAACAGATGTGGTTACCATCATGCGGGTAACCAATGTGACAGAGCAAAGTGTCAGAGGTGTGGCAAGGTTGGTCATGCGGCTAAGGATTGTCGCGGAGAGCTGCAGAACAACAATAACAACCATAATAACAATCAAAACAACGCGCAGAAAGGTTGTTTTGAGTGCGGCAAGATGGGCCATTTCAAGAAAGATTGCCCACAACTTAAGAAAGGCGGGGACAACAATGGAAATGGTAATGGAGGTGGCAACGGTAATGGCAATGGCACCACCAACAACAACAACAACAATAATAACAACAACAACGGTGCTAGAGGCAGGGCGTTCGTGATTGGAGGACGTCAAGCGCGGGAGGATCCCAACATTGTTACGGGTACGTTCCTCTTAAATAATCACTATGCCTCTATGTTATTTGACACTGGTGCCGATCGGAGTTTTGTATCTAGTTCACTTGCTAAGTCACTAGATGTTAGTCCCACTGCCTTAGATAGTCCCTATACTGTGGAATTAGCTGATGGTAAATTGATTGTAGTAGAAAACATTTATAAGGGATGTATTCTTGATTTGATGGGTCAGACATTAAAGATTGATTTGATGCCTATTGCCTTAGGCAGTTTTGATGTAGTCATTGGCATGGACTGGTTATCCAAGAACCAGGCTGAAATTGTATGCCATGAAAAGATTGTTCGTATACCTCTTCCGCAGGGAGAGACATTATATGTACAAGGAGAGAAGAGCAGTACGCCACTGCGTCTCATATCTTGTATGAAAGCACACAAATGTCTGCGGAAAGGTCATACGACAGTTATAGCTCTTATAACTGAAAAGCCGGTAGCTGAGAAGAAACTTGAAGATATACCAATCGTTTGTGAATTTCCGGAAGTGTTTCCAGAAGACTTGCCGGGATTACCGCCTGTCAGACAGGTGGAATTCCGAATCGATCTTACACCAGACGCAGCACCGATAGCTAGGGCGCCTTATCGACTTGCACCGTCAGAAATGCAAGAGTTATCCACACAATTGCAAGAGTTGTTGGATAAGGGTTTTATACGACCTAGTTTTTCACCGTGGGGAGCTCCAGTATTGTTTGTAAAGAAGAAGGACGGAACTTTCCGAATGTGTATCGATTACCGGGAATTGAATAAGGTTACTATGAAGAACCGGTATCCGTTACCTAGGATTGACGATCTGTTCGATCAGTTGCAAGGTTCGAGTTACTACTCGAAGATTGATCTCAGGTCGGGTTATCATCAACTAAGAGTTCAGGAGGAGGATATTCCGAAGACGGCATTCAGGACACGATATGGCCATTATGAGTTCTTGGTCATGCCATTTGGGTTGACAAACGCTCCAGCCGTATTCATGGATCTTATGAATCGTGTTTGTAAACCTTATCTGGATAAGTTTGTCATTGTTTTCATCGATGACATTCTCATCTATTCAAAGTCTGAGGAGGAACATGCTGAACATCTTCGATTACTGTTAGAGCTATTGAAACAGGAACAACTGTACGCTAAATTCTCGAAATGTGATTTTTGGATGCGAGAAGTACAGTTCTTGGGGCATATAGTCAATGAAAAGGGTATACATGTTGATCCAGCGAAGATTGAAGCGATTAAGAATTGGGAAGCGCCAAAGACCCCTACCGAGGTACGACAATTCCTTGGTTTGGCGGGTTATTATCGACGATTCATTGAGGGTTTCTCAAAGATCGCTCAACCACTTACAGCTCTGACGCACAAGGGAACAAAGTATAACTGGACGGATAAACAGGAAGCTGCATTCCAGTTATTGAAACAGAAACTCTGCAGTGCACCGATTCTGTCCTTACCGGAAGGAACGGAAGACTTTGCGGTGTATTGTGACGCATCTGGACAGGGTTTGGGGTGTGTGTTGATGCAACGGGATAAAGTAATAGCTTATGCTTCCAGACAACTACGAACACATGAAAAGAATTACACTACTCATGACTTGGAGTTAGGAGCAGTGGTTTTTGCTTTGAAGATTTGGAGGCATTACTTGTATGGAACTAAGTGTACTATTTATACTGATCATAAGAGTTTGCAACATATCTTTGATCAGAAGGAGCTTAATATGAGGCAACGACGATGGGTTGAGTTGTTGAACGATTATGAGTGTGCGATTAAGTATCACCCGGGAAAGGCTAATGTAGTAGCCGATGCTTTAAGCAGAAAGGATACTTCAACAAGACGGGTTCGTGCACTTATGATGACAATACACACTGACTTACCTGATAAGGTACGCAGTGCTCAGATCGAGGCCTTGAAAAAGGAAAACTTGGTACAGGAATCTTTACGGGGAATGGAGGAACAGTTGGATACGAATGATGATGGAATTCATTATTTCACTAATCGAATGTGGATACCTTTATATGGAGGTTTAAGGGAACTCGTGATGGACGAAGCGCACAAGTCCAGATATTCAGTCCATCCGGGATCAGACAAGATGTACCACGGCTTGAAGGCACTGTATTGGTGGCCTCACATGAAAGCTGATATTGCTAAGTACGTTAGCAAATGTTTGACTTGTTCGAAAGTCAAAGTTGAATATCAGAAGCCATCTGGTTTACTGCAACAACCAGAGATACCAATGTGGAAATGGGAACAGATTTCGATGGATTTTATCACTAAGTTACCCCGTACACCGAGCGGTTGTGATACGATATGGGTAATTGTCGATCGCTTAACGAAATCTGCACATTTCTTAGCAATCAAAGAAACAGATAAGATGGAGAAGTTGACTCGTATTTACATTAAGGAAGTAGTAGCAAGGCATGGTGTGCCAACTTCTATCATATCAGATCGGGATACCCGGTTTACTTCTAATTTTTGGAAATCTCTCCATAAGTCATTGGGGACTCGCTTGGATATGAGTACCGCTTATCATCCACAGACCGACGGTCAAAGTGAACGAACGATTCAAACGCTCGAGGATATGTTACGAGCTTGTGTAATTGACTTCGGTGATAGTTGGGAGAATCATTTACCGTTGGTGGAATTCTCTTACAACAACAGTTATCATACAAGTATTCAAGCAGCACCGTTTGAAGCTTTGTATGGTCGCAAATGTCGTTCACCAGTTTGCTGGGCTGAAATTGGTGACAGTCAGATAACAGGTCCTGAATTGGTGCACGAAACAACAGAGAAGATAGTTCAAATCCGGAACCGTATGGCAGCGGCTCGGGATCGACAGAAGAGTTATGCAGACAAACGTCGCAAGCCGTTGGAATTTCAAGTGGGAGACCGAGTTCTTCTAAAGGTATCACCTTGGAAAGGTGTGATACGATTCGGCAAACGCGGCAAGCTTAGTCCACGTTACGTAGGACCTTTTGAGATTCTGAAAAGGATTGGTCCGGTTTGGTATCAACTTAAACTACCGGATGAACTCAGTGGAGTTCATGATGTGTTTCATGTGTCGAATTTAAAGAAATGTCTTTCTGATGAGACATTGATTGTACCATTGGAAGAAATACAAGTAGATGAACAGCTGCGATTCATTGAAGAACCAGCGGAAATCATGGATCGAGAGGTCAAACAACTGAAGCAAAGTAAGATTCCGATAGTCAAAGTCCGATGGAATTCAAGACGGGGTCCTGAATTCACATGGGAACGGGAAGATCAAATGATGAAGAAATATCCTCATCTATTCAAGACAGCTATTGATAACATTGAGAGCGCACGTTAAATTTCGGGACGAAATTTCCTTCAACAAGGGGATGACGTGATGCTTTCACACATCAACACTGCAAATTCAAACTGTAAGCACAAACATTTTATTTATTCAATTGATTTTGTTACATATACTTGTGCTACACTACATTACACTCTATATGTTTTATGTGCTACATTTCATATGTTACATGTTATGGTAGTACATACACGATTGGTTACATACACTTTGCTATGTGCGTAGTTGCATAGTACAAACAGTTAAAGACACTCACTATGTGTGAGGATACACAGCACAGTATGATCAAACACAAACAGTCACAGTTAGGTGAACTAACTAGTGTACACGCAAAACAGTTACATTGAAAGATCACAATTGAGTTGTGATGTTGCAATCACAATTGAGTTGTGATGTTGCAAGCATTAGACTTTGTGGGTGAGTACACACAAGCACACAGAATGATCAAATCACACTAACACGTACGATTTAAACTCGTAAGTAGTTTCCTAACTACTCATAACACTTATTAATTTTCGGGACGAAAATTCCTTCAACAAGGGGATGATGTGACAATTCGACTTTTCACACTAACCTTGTTAACGGGAGTTGGTGCTATCACAGGCCCAACAAGGCCAATCAAGGCCCAATAAGACCAATGCAGGTCCAACAGGCCCAACAAGGCCAATGAAGGCCCAACAAGGTCAAAGAAGGCCTAGTAAGGCCCAATGAGGCCAAGGAAGGCCCAACGAGGCTCAATTGTAATTAGGAAGCCCAATTTGGTTAAATTAGCCAACAAGGAGTTAAAGGACTCAATTAGTGAAAATTCGAGACTTTTAGCTCAATTTTATTAACCGAATTATTGTGCAATTGAACTAAATAAAACCTAAGGGATTAGAAATTGTAGGAATCAGTCTCAATACACTTTAATTACAAAGTTTAGACTTGTAATTGAGTTAAAAGCCCAATTTTGACTTTAGAAGTCAAAATACGATTGAGATGATCAAAATAAATTCGAATTCTTCATGTAACGGTTAAAATTTATTAGATTAAACCTCCCAATTATGTGTACTGATGATTATTAACATCAATCAGGCGTTATAGGACCCAATAACGTTCAAATTAATGATGAGGTTATCTCTAAGGTCGAAACCGTTTCAAATCGCAAGCAATCTATATAAATCGATCATAGTTCATGCAATTGAAGGTTTCTGATAACTATTCGGCATCATTAGAAACTATTGCACATCACAATTTCACACAGAAGCTGCGGGATTGGAGCAGTAGATCGCGAGTCAACCGAACGTGAGCCATAGGTGGAACTACTGCAATTCGAAGTCAATCGGGGTAAGTAATTACTCTTAAACCTTCTAAACATGCCGACTTAGATTAATTCTAAGTCAATTTCGGCTCAAAACATTGAATTATATGATTACCGTAATTAGGGTTCATCGCTTAAACGGTTCTAGGGATTTTGATTTAGATGAGCTTGATAATCAAATTAATGTATATAGATAGTTTCAGAGTGCACCGATTAAGCTTAAACCTATGATGATTTGTAGTTTTAATTACGAATTGCACAAGATCGATAATTAGGGTTCATAATGAAAACGTTTTTGGGGATTTTGAATGTAATGTGTTTAAAAATGAAATTGATTGTTGGGGGTAGTTTCAGAGGACTCCGACAAAGGATAATCCTAGGTTAATTGGATACAGAAACAATGAATTAGGAGGTTTAGATTCTAGGGTTCATCACTATGTTTGAAAATGGGATTTTCAACTAGAATGTGTCTGTTAATCAACTTAACTAGCACAGAATGTTTCGAATATTGATTGTAAATGATAACCCCATGAATTGGTGGACTCACATTATCAGATTGAACGATTTAAGTTGGAAATTTAAGAACTTGGGTTCGAACCGGGTTATAGTCGATTAATTGAGTTGCAATAGTTAATTTTTAGAATTAAGATCATCTAAGGATTTGATTAAGTGTTTATAACAGAAGCCTTAAGGTTTAAGATCGAAATCAAAGGTATTGGGGTTCGAATTTGGGATAAATGCTTCGGCTATAATATGCAATGGGAACTAGATGGAAGGAGTGCTTAAAACAATTTAATTCTGATATCTTTCGCGAAACCCTAGCGGGCTTGACTGGTTAGATGAGTGTGTGTTGGAGTTGAGGGTCGCGGGTTCGAGTCCCGGCCCAACCAAATTTTTGGATTTTTAATGTTAGTTTGTATTTTGAGCATAACTTGTTCGTTTCAAGTCCGTTTTCATCCGTTCAAGTTGCGTTGGAACCGTAACGAGAATACGAACGTGTTGAAATGATAAAATCCATATTTTAATCCGAACACGAAATCGCGTATAATTACGATTAATTGAATAAAATCAGATATGATTTTATTTAATCGATTTCAGTGGCACGCGTACTTTTGTATGCACAACTTTAGCAAAATTTAACATACGTATGTTGATACGTATGTGATTTTAAGCACAAAACGATTATTCGAATAACAATAGGTTATTGTTTAAATCACAGATTCTTCGTAGAGGATTTCTACGCAAGTTCACACATACTTGATCATTCTGCTATTATCAAAGGTGCGTACACGGCCCCTTTCTTATTTTAAACTATTTTGGGGGAGAAAACATGTGCAACAAACTACTTTTAGATACATATCACTTGCATGAGTTATCTGTTTACATTATGTGCAAATATATCAACTTGAAAGTCCTTACACACCTCGAACCGTTTAGTTTGCTGTAATGCAAAGCGTGGTAGTTGGAAATAGATCTATTAGGTTTGACAAACCTCACCTGGTAGATGGGATCTACGCAGGTGTTTGACTGACCAAACACAAATTTTACTATTGTTGTGATAGACAATAGTGGCAAGGCGAAAACATGCTATAGCATGGCAACTAGTCAGCTTCGGTGTCGAACACGTATGTAAATAGTTTATATGACTAGCTATCATGACTGTGCAATTGTGATTATGTTATCTACAACTTATTATTCAAACTGATGTTTTGAACACTATGATTATGTAAAACCTGTGTTATGCACCAACCTTTGTGTTGACTTGATTTGCATGTTTTCTCAGGACGCTAAGGCGCGCGTAACAGCTGGCATGGACTAGGAAGATAGAGTCTCATGCATTTCTTTCACTTTGATTATTTAAATCTGAATATTTAAGTACTTTGAATTGTAATGTTTGATTTACAACTGTTTAGGGTTTTCAAACGCTTCCGCAACTTTTTGTAAACTCTGGTTATTATGTTTGTTTTAAAGACCAACGTATGTTTTTGAAATTCATATAGAGGTCTTCGCTATGTCTAATGATCTGAGATCCTGGTTTGTCACGTTCCCAAACGGTATGATTCCGTTAGTTGAAATTGGGGGTGTGACAGAATGAACCGTCCTTCTTTTTCACGAACAAGACCGGAGCTCCCCATGGTGAGAAACTCGGCCTAATGAACCCCTTATCTAATAACTCTTGTAGTTGATTAGATAGTTCCTGCATTTCAGTAGGAGCCAGTCGATATGGTGCCTTGGCTATCGGTGCTGCTCCTGGCGTTAGATCTATCTGAAACTCCACTTGCCGTGCCGGTGGTAGTCCCGGTAGATCGTCAGGAAAGACTTCTGGATAATCGCGAACAACAGCGATGTCTTCGATCTTCCGTTCCTTCTTCGGTTGTTCAGAGATAAGAGCCAGGATAGCCGTGTATCCTTTCTTTAGATATTTGCTAGCCTTCATGCAAGACATGATGTTTAGTGGTATCCCGCGTTGTTCCCCTTGGATTGAGATCTGCTCACCACTCGGTAACGTAACTCGTACGACCTTCTCGTTGCACACGATCTCGACATGGTTTGCAGATAACCAATCCATTCCAATCACCACGTCAAAGCTTCCGAGAGTTACCGGCATCAGGTCGATCACCAACTGATGGTTCGCCAGTGTTAGAACGCATCCTTTGATGATGTGTTGTGTTTCGATAAGTTTTCCATCCGCTAACTCTACGGTATACTTATAATCTAGTGGTGTTGGTGTCATGTCAAGCAATTTGCTAAATTCACTAGAGATAAAACTCCTATCGGCACCGGTATCAAATAATATACTAGCGTAGACATTATTTAAAAGAAACGTACCGGTGACGACGTTCGGATCATCCTTGGCTTCACCGGATCCAATCACGAATGCCCGTCCCCTAGCCGGGTTGCCTCCTGCGTTCTTGTTTTGTGGACAGTCACGGCGCTTGTGTCCGGGCTTGCCGCAAGTGAAGCACCCCTTTAGTGTGTTATCCTTGTTGAGATTGGGGTTGGGGTTCGATCGGCATTCTTTGGCTAGATGCCCGTTCCTTCCACAGTTGGTGCACTTGGTCCTCTTGCATTGACCGAAGTGATGGAAACCGCAGGTATTGCATTTTGGGCTGTTGCCCTGATATCCCCCTTTGCCTTGGGCGTTTGGTTGTGTAGCGGTGAAGACTTTGGCTGGTGCTGGTCGGTGTTGAGCTAGTGGTGGTGGAGAGAAAACACGGTTGTTGTTGGGTTCCCACTTTCGCTTGGGCTCTTGGGGTTTTAGGTGTTCACCCCTCTTTGGCAGTTTCCCTTGGGCTACCGCCTGGTCAGTTAGCTTGTGCGCCAAGCGAATCAGTGGTTGGATGGTGGCATGATCGGCTGCTGTCACCGTGCTCTGTATTTGCTCTGGCAATCCACTGATGAATTGCTCTATCTTTTTGTACTCCGGCGTCACCATTGCCGGGCACAGTTTGCACAGTTCATGAAACCGAGTACAGTATTTCTCGATTTCGGATCCCACCATTTTGTGCGTCCAGAATTCTTCTTCCAGCTTCCGAATTTCGTCCCGAGGACAATACTCCTCGTGGAGCATTCTCGTAAAGTTCTCCCATGGGATGGAGTTTGCAGTATCCAGTCCGAGTGTCTGGACGTGAGAATTCCACCAGGTGAGGGCCGGTCCCTCCAGTATTCCTGTGGCATATTTCACTCGGTTCTCGTCCGAGCATTCGGCCATAGAGAAGACCGATTCCACCTTCTCTATCCATCGGAGCAGTCCCACCGCTCCTTCGGTGCCCTGAAACTTGTGAGGATGGCAGCTCAGGAATGCTTTATACGAGCACCCCTTTGCCGCTCCTCCCTGGGGTCCTGTGCATCGGTAGTTCAATACAACGTGTTAGTGTCTAGGCTGTCTACACTATGTCAGTTACGTTAGGCAAAAGTTAGTACCGTTGTTAGTGCCACTCGTTTCGCTGGCGAGACGGTTGGCTTCGTACTCCGCGAGTACTTTGTTAAATTTCCGCTCGACCATCATGTCGATTCGTGCCTTTTCGGCCTTGCGTTTAAGTTGTAGTGCGTTGCTTCCTCTTGCAGACATGTTTCTATATAGAGAGGTTAGAGTGTCAGTCAGCACATGTTAAGTGTTAGCCAAAGTTAGAATAGTTGTCATGTCAGATGTCAAGTCAGATATCATAGCAAAGGTTTCACTAACAATGGTAACAATCAATAAAACAGATAATAATAAAGCATAATTTTCATTAATATCAAGCTTTTGAGGTACAATAATTTTAAAGACAAGTACAATGTAAATTTTCCGAGCACATCCCGCTCGTCTAGGCCAAAAGAAAATAAAAGACACAAAACAATGCATAATAATAAAATCCACTAATCAGAGTCCATGGAGACATGGGAGATGTCGCTAGCTGCGTCCCCATCATCATCCTCGTCCTCTTCCGGATCCTCGTCGGGACCCTCGAGGTCCTCGGCCTCGAACTGTGGCTCATCGTCCTCGGCTGGTGGCTCCTCGATAAATTGCGCCGCCCATGCGTTAAGCATGGCGTCGCTCGCCTGTACCATCGCCTGCGTCTCGACGATGTCCGTCCGGTTCTCTGTAATACGTCCGTCGTGCTCCTGCACAACATCAACTATCTGCCCATGCTGGGACATGAGCTGAGCCACTTGGAGACGTAGTGTCTCCACCGTCTCCTCCAGACGATCCTTCTCCTCCTCCAGCCGGTCACTTCGCCTTTCCAGGCGATCGTTCTTCTCGCGAAGAACACGCACCTCGTCGGATAGCTCGGCACTCCTCCGAAACTCCCGCCGGGTTACGGCAACATGAGCCGCGAAGGCTCTCTCCATCGGCATCCCAAGTGCCGGTAGTCGCGGACCCTCAGAGGTATCACCTCTGTATCGCGGGGTAGGTACCCGCTCAGTCTCTATCCACCGTAATAGGAGGCTAGGCAGCCATCCCCAGTAACGCTCCCGCGCCAACATCTGGGTCCTCCTCTCCATTTCCGCGTCCACCTGTGCTACTATACTGTCGATCCTACGTCGACTATCCTCGGTCAAGTCATCAATGGCTGGGCGTTTGCCCGGGTTCCTGCCAGTGTCTCTGTTGTTGTCGGCCATCCTGTAAATTCTCAGGTTAGTACATAATAGTTCAATAAAAGAATTAACATCCGTGTGCAAATTCTAGTGTAGTGTCTAATGTAGAGCAGTGGCTATAGTCTAAGTTTACTAAATGCAAACCTAGTTCCCTATAACCAAGGTCTCAGATACCAGTCTGTCACACCCCCAAATTCCCACTCGTGGTGTCAGTCCACGTGGGTGTGACGTGGCCAGGATCATAGCTCTTGGTCATATAGAACGACTTCTATATGAGTTATACAATCACACAGTTTTTAAAAACCATACAAGTTTATATAATTATACAGCGGAAAACGTTAAGCATCAAAGTACATAAGTTGCAGCGGAAAGTAATTGTTTGAAATAAACACTACAAATGATTAAATTGTTTTCAAATCATAACAAATGCACACAACGCCTAAGATACGAGTCTATATGCAGGCCAGACTCCTTAAGGCTTCCTTGTGTGTATCCTAGCGTAAGCTCCATCAGTTACCTGAGAATACATGCGAAAAGTGTCAACTAAAAAGTTGGTGAGTTCACAGGTTTAGACAGACAGAAAAGTAAACAGACATATACTGGGTATGTTAAGTTGTTTGTTGGATACTACGATCCGTGGAGTGTGTCAGTTCATCTTACCGAAACTAGACTGTTTCCGTTTGCCTCCGCGAGTCATCGCTGAACTCGTAATTCACATCGAAATTACACTCGTTATGACCTCCAGTCAACATTGGTGCCGAGTGGGGCTAGTCAAACCCAGTAGTACTACGTAATTACGACTCGTTTGTTACACAACTAACGGTAAGGATAAGTGAGGGCTTTAAGCGATAATAGTTACACTCGAAAATGGTTTTCACATCATACCAGTCATATATCTAAAACAGTTGCAATGTATTCTCACCCCAATAGTTTAGCAAAAGCAGTTCAAGAGTAAAAGTGGGGCCGTAAACTCACCTGAGTTTGTGTTACGCGTTAGCTCAAATGTATAAGAGTAGCTCGCCGGCTAGTAGTCACCTATATCACATAGGTACTATGAGTTTGTGTTCACAAGTGTGGGTCTCACCGGACCGTGTTAGTGTTCAACAACACTAAGTAGTTATGTAGGTCGAGTTGACCGTGTTTGACCGTATCGATCGTGTTTGACCTAACGACCCGTTGGTGACGGTTTGGATCAAGTGTGCGTGTATTGTGCGGTTTTAGTGTCGTGTGAAGTGTACGGATACCAAAATCATTCCGATAAGGAAACTTACTATTTATGTAAGTTTCTATTTTAGGAAAGTTCCCATATTTGGCAAGCTATGCATAAAATCATATTCCGGTTATTCTAACATGCATATTTATCCTAAATGAGCATGTTATCACATAGCACATAGTTACACATAGTCGGTTTAACATAGTTTGCGCGTAAAAGTTTCCATTTTTGGAAAGTTTCTAAAATAAGCATGTTTCCACAAGTTTAACATTCAACATCATTTATTATCATCACATTAGTCCTAAATAGTCTATTAATCATGCTCGTTGCAACCAACATGTGACAATTTATAGAATTTACAAAATAAAGTTACTATATTTAGTAACTTATATGTCACACCCCCAAATTCCCACTCGTGGTGTCAGTCCACGTGGGTGTGACGTGGCCAGGAATCACAGCTCTTGGTCATATAGAACGACTTCTATATGAGTTGCACATTCACACAGTTTGCAAAACAATACAAGTTTTCATAAGTATGCAGCGGAAAAGTGTTAAACATCATAAATACATATGTTTGCAGCGGAAAGTAATTGTTTGAGACAGACACTACAAAGATTAAATTGTTTTCAAGACATAACAATGCACACAAGCCTAGGACATGAGTCTATATGTAAGCTTGACTCCTTAGTGTGTCCTCGTGAGCGTCCTAGCATGTGCTCCATTAGTTACCTGAAAATACATGCGAAAAGTGTCAACTAAAAAGTTGGTGAGTTCACAGGTTTAGACAGACAGAAATAGTAAACAGACATATACTGTGTATGTTAAGTTTAGTTGTTGGATACTACGATCCGTGAGTGTGTCATGTCATCTTACCGAAACTAGACTGTTTCCATTTGCCTCCGCGAGTCATCGCTGAACCCGCATTCCCATCGATATTACACTCGTTATGACTTCCAGTCAATGTTGTTGCCGAGTGGGGCTAGTCAAACCCAGTAGTACTACGTAATAACGACTCGTTCGTTTCAACTAACGGTAAGGATAAGTGAGGGCTTTATGCGATAATAGTTACACTCAAAAATGGTTTTCACAACATACCAGTCATATATCTAAAACAGTTGCATTGTATTCTCACCTCAATAGTTTGGCAAAATAGTAAAGAGTAAAAGTGGGGCCGTAAACTCACCTGAGTTTGTGTTTTGCGTTAGCTCAAATGTATATGTGTAGCTCGCCGGCTAGTAGTCACCTATATCACATAGGTACTATGAGTTTGTGTTCACAAGTGTGGGTCTCACCGGACCGTGTTAGTGTTCAACAACACTAAGTAGTTATGTAGGTCGAGTTGACCGTGTTTGACCGTGTCGATCGTGTTTGACCTAACGACCCGTTGGTGACGGTTTGGATCAAGTGTGCGTGTATCGTGCGGTTTTAGTGTCGTGTGAAGTGTACGGATACCAAAATCATTCCGTTAAAGAAACTTACTATTTATGGTAAGTTTCTATTTTAGGAAAGTTTCCATATTTGACAAGTTGTGCATAAAATCATATTCTTGTTATTCTAACATGCATATTTATCCTAAATGAGCATGTTATCATATAGCACATAGTTACACATAGTCGGTTTAGCCTAGTTTGCGCGTAAAAGTTTCCATATTTGGAAAGTTTCTAAAATAGGCATGTTTTCACCAGTTTAACATTCAACATCATTTATTATCATCATATTAGTCCTAAATAGTCTATTAATCATGCTCGTTGCAACTAACATGTGACAAATCGTAACTTAGCGAAATAAAGTTACTATATTTAGTAACTTGTGAAAATAACACCAAATCAAGTTTCCTAATAACATAATCCTTCCAATAACATCATATAACCACTAAATGAACATGTTAGACTCAAAACATTATCATACATTTTACCGATTCGCAACATTGTGACAAAAAGTTACTATTTATAGTAACCTCTATAGAAATCATCCATATTACCATTCTAAGCATTCCTATGTACCAAATCATCACCACAATAGTTCCTAATATCATTTTTAAGCTCAACATATAGATCTAAACACTTGCATGTCACCATTTCATCAAAAATCACATCTTTGTAACATAAAAGTTACTATTTATGGCAATAATCACCAAATGACCATTCTAGACAAAATCAACCATCCTAAATCATGTAGAACTTCCTCAATATCATTACTAACAATATTTCAACATCAAAAATCATCAAACACATCATGGATCATGCATGCATGTGGATTAAAGTGCATATCTCATAACCAAATCAACAAATCAACATCATATTTAATCAAGATCATCGTGGATCATCATCATATCATCAAATCAGTAGCAAACACATCCAACAACAGGTTACAAGCATCAAAATTTCGTGACAATGATGGTGGTGGTGATGCATGTGGCCTAAATGGCTTGCATGTGTGATTTCTAGTGTTTTTAGGCAAAGTTAACCATAGAAACTACCTCACAAAGCTTTAGAACGTCTAGGGAAGTCTTGAGCAGAGCTGTGGAGGTCTTAGATGTTGCTGGAGTCGTGCTAATCGCTGCCAACGAGAAGGTGTTGTGTTTCTTCGAGTTCCAAGTCTTCAATGCCTTCAATGGTGCTTCCTATGGTGCAAGAATGGCTCCCAATGTGTGCAAGGAGAGGTAGTAGGGTGATAATGGCCGCACAAGAGATTTCAGTCGAGAGAAATTGGTGGAAGGGATAACAGAATGATTAACCTTGGTTTTATAAAGATTTTTGCGTGTAGGGGCCGTCGCGTACCGCGGAGACTGCACAAAAAGCGTCTCCGCGTACCGCGGCGTTTAAAATAATCATTCTGTTCCCGAAACACGCCGCGTACCGCGGTGGTGGAAGATGATCGGTCGTCGCGTACCGCGACGTTTTTCGGAGAATTCAAATTCTCCCGCTCAGGCTTCGCGTACCGCGAAAGTCCAATCGTATGCCCATCGCGTACCGCGATGGGTTTCGGCTGAGCCCAATAGGCCCAATTCATTGTTTTGAACCGAATCTTTCGTATTTCTCGAATACGATCATCGTTTCTTGTCGCATATGACTTGTTCCGGCTAATTTAGGTTCACCGAACCTAAGTGCAGTGTTTTGTGTTAACATTTGATCCGTTCACCAACGTTCGTTTATTCAAGACACGTGCGAGTGTTGTGCGATAATTCCCCGAATTATCGGCGTGTTCAGACTGTTGTGCCACGTGTCACACTAAATGCATTTATTCTAGTGCCACGTATGAAATAATAATAAACATTATTATTAAAATAATAGAGTTGCTGACCTGGAAATTACGAGGTGTCACATTATAGAAGTAACACCAAATCAAGTTTCCAATGACGTATTCCTTCCAATAAAATCATATAATTACTAGATGAACATGTTGGACTCAAGACATTATCATTCATTTCACCCATTTGCAATCTTGTGACAAAAAGTTACTATTTATAGTAACTTTTATAGAAATCATCCTTTTTACCATTCTAAGCATTCCTATGCATCAAATAACTATCATGATAACTCTTAAACATCATTTCAAGCATATCTTATAGATCCAAACATACCAATGTGGTCATTTTATCAATAATGCACATTTTGTAACAATAAAGTTACCATTTATAGTAATAACCATCAAATGACCATTTTTGACATAATCAACCATCCTAAATCATGTAGAACATCCTCAATAACACATCTAGCAACATTTCAGGATCAAAAATCATCAAACACATCATGGATCGTGCATGCATGTTGGTGAAAGTACTCATTTTATCATAAAATCGACAAATAGCCATTTATTTCAATAAGAATCATCATAGATCATAATCATTTCATCAAATCAGTAGCAAATACATTCAATAGCTGATTAAAAACATCAAAAATTCGTGGGTATTGTGATAATGGTGATGCATGTAGCCTACAAGGCTTGCATGTGTGCCTAGTGAGTGTTTTAAGCAAGATTAGCCATAGAAACTACCTCTAAGGCTTCTTTAAATGATTGAACCTCGCTGGAACAGGACTAGAGGCTGCTAAGACTTCTGGAAATCGTCTCTGTAGCAGTTCCACTCGTCCAAGATGAAGGTTGATGCGTTCTAGCCTCCACAAGTCTTCAAAGCCTCCAAGGATGGGCTCCAATGGCTTCTAGATGGCTCAACAATGGTGTAGCAGGGCGATTATAGTCGAGAAGTAAGGTTTCAGTCGAGAGATTTCGGAAGGGATGCAACGGAATGATTAAGTCTTGGTTTTATAAAGATTTTGCGTGTAGGGGCCGTCGCGTACCGCGGAGACTGCACAAAAAGCATCTCCGCGTACCGCGGCGATTAAAATAATAATTCTGTTCCCGAAACACGCCGCGTACCGCGGTGGTGGAAGATGATCGGTCGTCGCGTACCGCGACTCTTTTCGGAGAATTCAAATTTTCCCGCTCAGGCTTCGCGTACCGCGAAAGCCCAGTTAATTGCCCATCGCGTACCGCGATGGGTTTCGGCTGAGCCCAATAGGCCCAATTCATTGTTTTGAACCGATTCTTTCGTATTTCTCGAATACGATCATCGTTTCTTGTCGCATATGACTTGTTCTAGCTAATTTAGGTTCACCGAACCTAAGTGCAGTGTTTTCGTGTTACTAATTGATCCGTTCACCAACGTTCGTTATTCAAGACACGTGCGAGTGTTGTGCGATAATTCCTCGAATTATCGGCGTGTTCAGACTGTTGTGCCACGTGTCACCCTAAATGCATATATTCTAGTGCCACGTATGAAATAATAATAAACATTATTATTAAAAATAATAGAGTTGCTGACCTGGAAATTACGAGGTGTCACAAGTACCTTTCCCAGATATCATAGTCTTCCTTAAATTGAAACTATACTTTGAAGCAAATTTTGAATTTTTTTTCATCAGAAAGTGTTGTAGAAGGAATGTGATTATTTACTCTTTTCAATCTTATAATTTTATAGGAAGATAATTTGTTGCTGGTCCATGGTTGTTTGATGGATTGTTGACCCTATCTGTTAGCCTGTTAAATGGATTTATATGGTAACAATCATAAACCCATCTTATTCTTTGCAAGGTGGTCACAAGGATACATCTTTTGCAGACCTCCCTATTGAACAGTTGACCTGTAAAGCAAATGGATTTGTAGTACTTTTTTCAGGTACCATTGTTTTTGTTAGATTGAAATTATGCTTTAATTTAAAATTTTGAAGTACTTGTCATTATAAAGTGTTATACAAGTGATGTGTGATGTTCTGTATTTTATCTTTGGTTGTAGTATTATATTTAGTATTCATGTTGCATTTTCTCCCAAGACGAGTAAAAAATCAACATCAAAAGATGTTAACGCGAGGATTTGGATATGGATACACAAAAAAAAGGTACTTACATATGTATACTTAATTGATGCATGTGTAGTTCTTTACATTCAAATTTTGTTCAATTGTGCAAAATTTCAGATAACATGCAATCAAACAGATGTACATTAGCATTGTAGGTCTGTATGTGCATTAGTATGATTACATAATGTTAGCCATTAGTTTATTTGTGTGAATTGCTATGCTTATGTATTAATTTTAGTTATGTCAAACTTGATGAAACATTTTCTGCAATAAATGTTCAACAAGCCGATGAGAATGAAATTAAAAGTTTTCTCCGTGATGATCAATTTCTGCATAATCAAATTGATGAAACCTGCTCTTCAATTAATTCGATTATTTTATTCGAATATATAGTTGTGGCTAATTATCTTTTGTTTTTCTTATTTGATTGACTGTATTATTTCCACAATACACATGACATTAAGGTTTTAGATGTTGTTAAGAGGCTATATAGTTTTTAGGCTTATAACTTATTTGATTGACTGTATTATTTCCACAATGCACATTATATTAAGGTTTTCTACGAATGAATAAATTCTAGGTTTCTTCTTGATTATTAGTGTCTGTATAACCAGATATTATTTAATCTTTATTATATAATATTTAATTTTTTTATTTAACCTGTGTAATATACCAGCAAAGCAGCACAGCACGCCAGCCCGACAGCCACGGTTCACCCCTGCATCCCTTGCCCCAGAGGCCTTCTTCACAGAATCACAGCTTCAATGCTTCTTCCTTCTTTGAACCAGGTAACAAATTCGTGCTCTAGGTAGTTTTTGCTTTTGTGTTGTTACTTTCTGTGAGTATTATTAATGTAACCTTCGAAAACATGTAAATGTTTGAGATGTTTTCAATAGGACAAAAGGTTATATTACCTTTTTTTTTATTTTAAAAGGCGAAAACTCATCCTAGAGGTTACATACCTTGGACCTCCCAAATGTATGCATGGTTATATTACCGGCTGATTTAAATTTTAAAATATAACAATTAAATTTTTAAATTTTTTTTTCAACCTAATGACAATATAATTTAATGATAAATTATACGACTTCTATTAGACTTGTATGATATTTTTTTATTAATTTAAAATTTATTTGTATGACATACTGGTAGATACTATGATCAAATACATTTTCTTATTTGCTTTAAGTTAATTGTCAAATACCTTTGTCGGTTTTATTTTATTGTTTTCATTGTTTGTGTTTTTGTATTTTTTGTATTATTTTTCAAATTATTACTATAATTTTTTTTTTGCATATTTAGTCTACCTCATGTTGTTTATTTGTACTTGATAATCTCAAGAAAAACTTACTCATGTTTCATGCAGATTGTTATTACATGTGTTTTTTGCTTGTAAAAGTTTATTGTACTTGATAATCTCAAGAAAAACTTACTCATGTTTGTTTTTGATAATAATGTTTATTTTCATTTTGGGTTTTGATCCTAATTTGTTAATATTGGTTTTATCAGATTCAGTAATTTTAAAAAATCAATATACCATTTTGTTGAAAAATGATTTTTGTTTTTGCTTTTGTTATAGTTTTTGTTTTTTTGTTTTTGCTTTTGTTTTTGTTTTTGCTTTTGTTTTTTTTTGTTTTGTTTTTTGTAAAAAGCAGATGATACTTCAAGAAAAATAATAAAATTTAAGTGTATGCATAACAAAACACAGGGATTACTTATTCACTTATAATGTGTCACACCCCCAAATTCCCACTTGTGGCAAATGTCCACGTGGATGTGACGTGTCTAGAATCACAGCTCAAGGTCATATAGAACCCCTCTATATGCGTTTACAAATCCAATGTTTGACACATACACAAAAATAAAATAGTTCGCAGCGGAATAAAAGTTATCACAATATATATTGCAGCGGAAATCAGATGTTTGACATAATGCAGCGGAATAGTTTAACACATCATTGCTTAACAAAATAAGATAAATTGTTTTCAAAATAACTAGACAGAATGCATGTAAGTTCCTAATTGCTCGTTCCTTAATGTGTGCATTCCTGTCCTCCTGCTAGCCATGCTAGTTACCTGAGAATACAAGTTTGAAAAGTGTCAACACAATGGTTGGTGAGTTCACAGGTTTTGATATACATATAGTAATAAAAGTGTGTCATGATGTTTATCAATGTTAGTACCGAGCCCTTGGCCCAAAGTGTCAGTGCGTCACTACCGAACTAGACTTGTTTGTACTTGCCTCCGCTATGTCTCGTATCCATAGCAAGTTAGGTCAGAATTTGCACGGGTTATGACATCCAGTCAACATTATGCCCCGTGGGGTTAGTCATTCCCTAATGGATCCATCCAAATCTACCACGTTGTCTGATCATTAACGGTAAGACTTTGTGAGGGCTTATAACGAGTTCAACACTTAATGTTAGTCCAATAAACCAGCATACACAATAATGTTTGTACAGTAATAATGTTTGACTCGATGCAACTAGTATTCTCCCCCTATTTAAAAGCGTTTGAAAAAGAGTAAAGAGGGGCCGTAAACTCACCTTAGTGAAGTGAATGAATAAAAGCGTAAGCTCCTGATGTAGTAGGCACGTCGGTCACCGGCAACCTATATCGTATACCGTACGTGAGTTTGTGTAAGTGACCGTGCTAGTGTTAGTGCTCGTGTTTGTGTCCAACAACCCTTGGTTGTTCATGTTTGTCCGTGTCGGTCCACAATAACCGTGTTTGCTCGTGTTGGTCCATATTGACCGTGTTTGACCATGTTTGACCGTGTTTGACCGTGTTTGACCAAAGTTGACCGTGTTTGACCAAAGTTGACCGTGTCAAGTCAACGACCCGTTGGTGAACCGTGTGACGGTTTGTGTCTCGTGTAGCAATCGTGTAAGTGTTTGTCGTGTGCAAAACGCGTAGGTCGCGTTTATGGACAACTTACTATTTATAGTAAGTTTCCATTTATGGAAAGTTCACAAAGCATATCGGTTTTATAGTTCTAGCATGCTCGTTAGTCCTACGTGATCATGTTAACACATAGCACATCGTCATACAAGGTCACATAAGTCGTTTATAACATGTTTGCACATAAAAGTTTCCTAATATGGAAGGTTTCCATTTCTAGCATACGTGACATCGGAAACCATCTAACTTAGCATCTAGTCATCATGTTATAGCATACCAAGTCATCTAGCATACACAAATCATACAACATGTTGATAAATCGGTTTTTGTAAAGATAAAGTTACTATATATAGTAACTTTCTAGTTTTTCATAAAAATGACCATTTTAACATTTCTAAACCAATTTTCATCTCATCAAACATCATTATAGGCTACTTAGCATCATATAAACATATTAACATAGCCAAATTCATCACTTATCATTATTTTGACAAATAAAGTTACTAAAAATAGTAACTCACCACATATGACCAAAATCATTATTAAAAATCATAATCTATCATTCAAATCATCACATTATCAACCTAAGAGCAATTCTACATACATGCATGTTCACTATATCATTCATGACACCATTTTGATACAATAAAGTTTCTATTAATAGGAAGATTGTCAAGAATCATATTTTAACCATTTTTAATCAAATCTAACCATGGATAATCCTTCTAATATTATTAAGAAACACTTCTACATACTCATATTCATCCTAAACATCATGGATCGTACATGCATGCATTCAAAATACCATAACTCTTCATTTCAAGCATAACCACGTATGTATAACAACTTAGATCATTACCAATCACCATTACAACATCATAGATCATCATAGAACACTTTAAATTCAACAAACCCAGAACATAAACTCATGCATGTGCATGCAAAGTGCTTGCATGTGAGATTTAGCACATGCATGTGGGTATAATGGTGATTTTAAGCCACAAGGGATGCATAGATTACCTTCTAAGGTTCTAAGAAGCACTAAGATGATGGTGAACAGCTTCTGGGTCTCCTAGACAGCAAGAACTCGTAGCAATGGCAGGGAGATGACGTATCTTAGAGCTTCAAGGTGGTTAGCAAGCTCCAACCTCCAACTCTATGCTTCAAGAATGTTCAACAATGGCTTCCAGGGGTAAAATTGTGGTTTACTGGTGAAGAAGACGAAATGGAGTGGTCTAGAACTCGAGAAGATAAATTAGAGTGGCTTAGACATGATTGCATCTTGGTTTTATAAAGATTTGCCGTCTGACACTCGTCGCGTATCGCGGAGAAGGTTCTAAAAGATGCTCCGCGTACCGCGGAGGATTTCGGGAGTCAATCCCCGCGATGTATGTCGCGTATCGCGGATGGAATCGCTTGTTGGGCCACCGCGTACCGCGGTGGGCTCCCAGAGAGCCCAATAAGCCCTTTTTGATGAGTTTGATCCTTTCGTCGTCGCTTTCATGTTTCCGAACTATCGTTTGGCCTTGTTTGAACTTCCAAGTTCAATGTGTGAGTGTTTCGTGAGGTTTCGAGTGTTGTGCTACACAATGTGCTTGACGTTCACCAACGTTCGTGTATTTTGACACGTGTGTGCTGTTTGCCAATAACTCTACGAATTATCAAGTCATGTGTCAGTGTTTGTACTGTCGTGCCACGTGTCACACTAAATTAATCTAATTCTAGTGCCACGTGTACATAATGCATTTAAATAATCATTTAAATAAATGAGATGCTGACCTGGAAATTACGAGGTGTCACATAATGACTTTGGAAATTTATTAAAAATAATAGTAATTTCACATTACAATCTCTGTAGTTAGAGGCTTAATTTGAGTGGAATCTTAGAATGTTTTAAAGTTCATGCAATAAGTAATAAAATGTGATTTATATCTAACCATATTAAATACGTAAACATTCAATAGTAGCTATGTTCACATCAGCCTCATCATGGTTTTTATTTGTATATTTGTAAAATTGCTTGATGAGATTTCACCGGTTGTTAAGAATAAAGAGGTGAAGGAAAATATCAATTTCAAAATATAATAATTAATTATTTAAATATAATTTATTTTTTCAATTTTTCAGAATTCATTCTTTAAATATAATTATTTTTCAAATCTACATAATTCATTCTTTAAATATAATTGAATAAACTATAAAGTTTATAAAACTAAAGAAAGTAACAGTGATATTGTTTCATAGGGATGAGTTGAGAAATAAGAGCAAAAGAGAAAAGAAAAAAAAAACTTATAAACTAATATACTGAGAAAATATCAGATTATATACATACATACATATATAACTGGGGAGAAATTTTAAACTTTAAAAAATTATTTACAGTGACAGGTTGAGAAACAAATCTCAAAGGAAAAAAAAAGAACTAAAAAAGAAAGAAATAAAGGAGCGAAAAAGAAGTATAACCAACATGACTTAAACTTAGGTCATATATCCCAAAACTCTAAGGAAAAGTCAAAAGACCAATGCACTAAATCGATTAATTACTTTCTTTTAATTTCCTCACTAATTAATGTAGTATCGCACAAGTTGACACCGACCTTTGCTTTTGTTGTATGTATATACAATGTTAGAGGTGACAATTTTTACCCATGTTAAAGGAAATGGGTTGGTTTGGGTAAAAAATTGTAGTATAATGGGTTGAAATGGGTAACATCATCATATTGAATGGGTTGAGATGGGTAGCACTTGAACACAATACAGGTCCAGACGGGTAAAAAAAAAGAATGTAAATGCAATGGATTCAAACATTTAAGAATGATTAATAACATATTTGATGAGAAAATCACTAAAAATTATCTAAATGAGCTATTTGTTTACTTATAACACATCTAAACTTAAATTAAATTGATGTTTTTAAAGAACAATCCATTTAGACCCGAAAAGATTTTGCTTAAAACGCGTTCTGACCCGCACCCATCCTGATCCGAACCCGTTCTGGCCCGTTACCCAACCCAACCTGCCCATTTTGCCAGACATATACAATGTACATTTATTCGTATTTGTACACCTGTGAAGTAAGTGATGTGTTATAATCTGATTGGGTGTGATGGATATGAAACACCATTCAATTCCTCTTTCATGTCAGATGTGTGAGTAGGGTAGTGGCATGAGTGTATCTAATTCGATAAGATGTATGCACTAGTCAAAGTTAATATGTTACCATGATGTCACCTATTTCTTTTGAGGGGCGGCTAAATGATATTGGAGGTCATAAGCGAACTTAATATCAATAGATCCCAAATTTTAAGTTCGCTTATGACCTCCAATATCATTTAGCCGCCCCTCAAAAGAAATACGTGACATCATGGTAACATATTAACTTTGACTAGTGTATACATCTTATGGAATTAGATACACTCACGCCACTACCCCACTCACACATCTAACATGAAAGAGGAATTGAATGGTGTTTCATATCCATCACACCCAATCAGATTATCACACGTCACTTACTTCACAGGTGTACAAATACGAATAAATGTATGATATCTGTTGGTTCAGGCCCCACTTAAACACTCACAACTATGTATTTAAGTGATGAAAAATAAACTACGGAACTCTTTGTTTCACTTGAACGATTGTATTGAAAATGAGAGTACCAAACATTACAAATAATTCCTACTCCTATTTATAACAAAACAAAGAAAAAAAACACATGTTATATTCAATCAAAACAACCCACGTAATATGCTGCATGCTCCATGATCCACCACTTCAAACTCCCATTTATTCTCCAACTTACTCGGTCAAACCCATGACCAACTCTTGTGATTCAAACGTGCAGAAAATAACCCATAACCGGTGACCCGTTTGCCCCGAGAACATACCCGGGTCTATATTCTGTAACTTTTGCTTACGGGCTCGCTGGTGGGTTGTGTCCCCCTCCCTTCCTTGGATCATGCTTGGGATTGGGTCTATATTCTGTAACTTCAACCATTGACGGGTCATCGTCTATAACCGTAACCCCATCAAGTTTACTTGGGTGCATCTTAACTTGGTTTGCACCATTGGTTAGGCAAATCGCTATAGATAAAAGAGAAGAAAAAAGAGATAGAATTGGAGTTAGCTAGATATTGATTAGTAATTAGTTAAAACAATGAAGTTAAGAATTTATGACCTGAAGGTGCGCAAAAGAGGACTAGAAAGCAAATTATAATGCTGATCTTGGTGTTAAGACCCATAGCCAAGAGAAACCTTAATAGGTGTTTATGAAAGAGACGAGGAACAGAATAGTTATTTATAGATTTCTATTCATAGCAGCATTAATTTTATATTATATCATCAAGCTATTTATTTTAGGTTTTGATGTTTATACTTACGCCATCCTCATCTATGATCTAACTATCAATTTATTATAATAAATCGAAGTTTCTAGGGACACAAAGCGTGATTACAGAGTCTTTCACCTTCGATTTCCCCGTCTCTCTCTCCTATTAAATACACTTCATATTAAATAATAATATTAAATATAAAATATTTTGTTTTACATTTTTAAACTAAGAAACATATTTTATAATACATAAAAAATATTAATATTAAAAAAACACATTTTAAATATCCAACTTATTACAAAATATAGAATTTTTAAAAATAGTATTTTTAAAAAAATAAAGAAACAAAAAAAATTTTGTTTAAAGAAATAATATAATTATTTTATTACTAAAATTATTAAATTATACAAAATTTTAGCAATATTTTATATTAAAAAAACTTATATTATCTATATTTTCATTAATGATTGTTTAGTATATGTGCCCCGGCGCGTTGCAGCCGAATCAAACTATATAGCAAATGAACAACTCATCACATGAACTACATCAAAGACCTACGGAAAGCACAATAAAGCGCAGTTTTTAGTTATATATGTGAATAAAAATATATAAACTAATTACTAATTTTTTATATAAAAAAAAGATCAACAAAACTTTTTACCATGTTCTTTGTTTGATTGAATATTTGCCAAACGCCATTTAGCATTTTAGCCTCCTAACATTTTTTGTTTGTAGCTATATGTTTATGTAAAAGTAATTGATTTCTGAATCCTGTAAAAGCCTTTTACTTTAATATGTAAGTGGACCAGATTTTGTTCAATAAGAATCAATTAAACTTGATGACAATTTTTTGACCTAAATATGTTTGGTCATATTGTGTTTTTGTCTCAACCATTTATTCTAGAATGGGTAAAAATCATGTTAAAAGCATATCAAATAAAAGAATAATTTATGCAGTACAAATTGACATGATGGCTGATGATGTAGTAACATGCTAAAGAAGTTTATGTTTTATAGGGTAAGGTTCACCTAAAAAGTCTATTTTGTCTAAGAAGGCTAAGAAGGAATTTAAAAACTCGAAAAACGACTCAAAGAAACCCCGATTGAACTCATTTTTGAGTCATTGGAACCGGCTTGTCGAACCCTAAAACACAAACCTTAAATCATAAACAATAAACCCTAATACTAAAACCAAAACTTTAAAAACAAATATTTAACATAAAGATACAACTTAAAAGTTAAAAACCAAGCCCTAAAACCTAAAATATAAATCTAGATGTTAAAACGAAAACTTAAAATCTAATATTGTAGGGTTCGATGAGACGGTTCCAATGCCATCAAAATGAGTTCAATCATAGTTCGTTTGGGTCAGTTTTGAAGATTTTAAAAATCCTTCTTAGCATTCTTAGGCAAAATATACTTTTTATTTGATCTTTCCCCATGTTTTATATTATATACCACTTACCTGCAACTTTAAAATTTAAAAAACAACCAGGGTATTTACAAGCATGACATAATGCATCATGTGATACAAACCTCATCAAGTTGAATTTTAGTAAATGATTTTTTCACAAAAAATATTCATAGCTTGCTCATCTAATGTATCTACACATGCATAAAATCCAAGTTAATTCTATTGTCTCAATTGAGATTCCTATAGGCAATGTTGCACTTTTATCGTCCCATATATTCTATTGTAATATTCAAATAAAGATCATCTTCATACAACATTAATCCACCACCACAACTTACTAAATCATCCTCCTCAAATAAAGAACCCAATTTATTTATCTAGTTTGATTCACAACTCACAAAAATCATCATCCTTAAACACCAGAATCCAAAAAAAGTTCACTATGAATAAATCTGGAATTGTAAATACTCACTTGAGTTAACAAAAAAAAATCATTTTATATCGACGGTGCGGTTTGTACCTCGAATCTCTCATAGATGTAGGTTGTCCGGATGAGGAAATGAGAATGCCCTTGGTCATCGGAAAATCTTAGCGGTGTTTGACTGCATCGCAGGGGAGGTATCCGGAGGGTGGTGAGTACCATTAGAATGTCTATCCGGCCGACTTTGTAGCCTTGGTCTTTTGTGCAAACGATGCAGTCTTGTCGTGAAGGGGTGATGTCTGTGAACATGGATATTCATGAAAGTTAACCAACAATCATGGGGAAGAAAGGTACGTTAGGAAGCCATAACAGGGAAATCGATGGGGATGAACATGGAATTATTTTGGTATTGTAGCAGTTATTAGATGCCGGTGGAAAGAAGAAGAAGAAGGCCGGTTAAAAGAAAACGATGAAAGCGGTTATAATTTGACGGTGGAAAAAAGAAAACGTAACCGGTTAAAAAAAACGCATTTAAAAGAAAACGGAAGAGGAGCGGCGATGGACGGAAAGTGAACGCATTTTAAGATATATATAATTTCAATTGTTTTTGTGTAACTTAAGTTTGGTATGTAAATCAAAGTAATTTATTGTTTTCAATGCCATTAGCTATCATTTAAAAAAATAAACCTTCCATATATATCATACTGCATCATTTCCATAACTGATGCTAAAACTAAGGATGTCACCAAATTTTCAAAACAGATTTCATTCAATTTTACATATAAATTCAACAACTACCATTCATTTTCACTACATTTTTTTGAAGGGTGAAGAGAAATTCAAAGACATAAATACGGTTCATAATTCTTGTGTTCTTCTTTGTTCAAACTTATGTTCAATCTTTGTTCAATTTTATTTACATACACGTTTAACTAATTATTCAAACCTATGTATATATAGGCAAATGGCTTTATCAGGTATAACTTTGCTTGACAATCTTGATGTCAAAAATCCTGACCAAAGCATTAAGGTTCGCATTCTCAAAACGTGGACTCAACCTGATAAGTATAACCCGGGAGAGACATTGAAGTTTGAAATGATATTAATGGACGAACATGTAACTTTTAAAAAATACAACATTTTATTTTGTAAAAAAATTATGTAACATATATTGCATTTGGCATTTCTTATTTTGAAACATATATATAAACATTTTTTCAGGGTGTTATGATTGAAGCAGTTTGCAACAAGAAGTACTTGATTAAGTTTCAAAAGTTGCTTAAAGAGGGAGACTGCTTTATTATAAGGAAGCCTTCTCTAGGTGATAACATGGATCCTTACAAGATCTTGAATCATCCATACAAAGTGCACTTGAATTGGGGTTCAACTGTTGTCAAATGCATGGATTTTAGAGGAACACAATATGGTTTCTCATTCTCTCCTTTTGGTTTTTAAATGATCATAAAATGCGACTCTTGATTTCATCCTAATTCGTTATACATACAAATCAATATACCTTTTTATTTGAGACATGGTTTACACTGAAATGCTAATAACCTATAATGTTATTTTTGTATGCTGACTAAGTGTGGGTAATGAAAACAATTGTGACATTTGATGAAATAGGATAAAATATTTCAATCTCTTCAATCAAGTTACTCCAAAATAAAGGTTAGTTTTATAATTAAAGCGTTTAAAGTGTTTTTTTTTAATAAATTTCAAACAACAAAATTACAAAATTTAATTTTCTTTAATCATATTAATAAGAAAAATACACAAAATCTTCAAGTTATTACTCGTATTAACATGGCAATAAAATTAACACATAAATTGCAATATCACCAAAATTAAGTAATGTTTGTCTGGATGTTTTCTGTATTACGTTAATAGTTTTTATCATATTTTCGAGTATGGACTATGGACCACTTATATTGACCGTTATCAACATTTTCAAAATATAAAGTCATTTACTAAAATTTAAAATTATAACCGTTTAAGTTAATTTATACTCACAGGATACATTTGATATATGATAAAAAAAATATTCCGTTGTGGGTTTTTTTGAATATTCGAAAACAACCAAATGTTAAACATATATTTAATTGGACAAAATGTTATATTACCTTTTCCTCTTCGATATACAATTCTATTTTTTAAATATAACAATTTAATTTTTGATTTCATTCCTAATTACAATTTAACTTTAATGATAAATTATGCTGACGTTTTTTTAAATTTTAAAATATAACAATTAAATTTTTTTAATTTTTTATTTCGCCCTACTTACAATTTACTTTAATGATAAATTATACTACTCCTATTAGACTTGTATGATTTTTTTTATTAATTTCAAATTTATTTTTATGACATACTAATTTTTGATTTATTTTAATTTTATTATGTTTCAATTGTAAACTTTTTTTATTAATTTAAATTTATTATTTCTAATATACGTAATCTCATTTTTCTTATTTTAAATTTAGTAACATTCCAAATTATACATAAATATCACATATATTTATGTTTAGTGCCGCCATTTTTATAAAAAAAAATTACGTTTATTAATGTTTGAAAATACGTTTATTAATGTTTCAAAATAATACTTACTAAAATAATATGTTTAAATCACCATTTTTAATTCCATCAGTTTCATAATTAATTGGATCATTTACCATCTATTGATTCACTTTCATATGAATATATATGTTTCCTAAATTAGAGGTATGTACAAATTGAATTTAAAAATTCAAGATTGCACTGATCATTTCTTATTTATTAACCATTTCTAATCAATTTACATTTTTCAATCATTCTTCACTCATAACACATAATTTACTTCTCAAGCCATCATACATTTGCACATTCAATCGTTTGTCATTAGGTATGATAATTCTAAACTTGTATTTCTTATTTCTTTAAATACATTGTTTGTATGTTTATATGTGGCTGTTACATTTTTATATGTAGTTGTTTGTTGCAATTCATTTCAACAATGATTTCAATTCTTTCTAACCAATAATCTGTAAATAATCAATTCAATTTGAACAGTTCAATAATCATACATGCATAAGCTCTTATATTATAACCATTTAAGTTAATTTTAAACTCATATGGTACATTTCATATGTAACTTTTTTTTCAATTGTGGGTGTTATGAAAAGTTACGTCAAATTCAAAAACAACCAAATGTTAAACATATCTTCAATTGCACAAAAGTTACGTAATTTTGTACCTTTTAGAAAATATACGAAATTATTCCTTATTTTAATTCTTTTACTGTTACTTTTTTTCAGACATAGAAGATATCATGGATTCTACTGAGCATACAAAAAGGCGAAAATTGAGAGAAAATAATTACAATACCGGAAAATCAAATGAAAACTCTTCCTCATCAAATGCCAAAGAAAAAATTTGTACAATCAATCCAACTGCACAACAGAATTTAAGATGTAAGTAACATTTTTTTGTCAACACATGCATACTTTGTAAAATAATATGTGCACATAATTTATAATTTGATTATTTTTTTATTTTTTAAATAAAAGTATTTAATTTGTTATTCTTGCGTTTACCTTTGCCTTTTGTTAGATGTTGGTCACAATTGCATGAATAACTTTACATCTTCATATGATCTTGGAAATGTTGGATTTTGTTCACAAAATATCATTACAAATACATCTTTCCCGTATCAAAGTGCAACTTTTGCATGCACTCCTTCCAACACAAACAATAGAAATCCATTATCTGACATTACTTTCGGTAACTTATTTCAAAAATGTCTTCATTTTTCAATAAGCCTACACCATAACCAATTTTTTTATAGTATAATTCTTATTTCAGTTTTTTTACTGTTTATATTTTCTAGGTTCAAATAATAACATGGGTTTTAGTCAAGCTAAAGAAAGAAGAAGATTAAGAAAATTATATATGGATAGCAGAAGATCAACGGCAAAATCTTCCTCGTCAAATGTTGAACAAACACCTTCAACACCCAATCTAAGTATGATACATTGTTACAAATGTAAGTCATTCTTTTAAAATGATGCATACAAAATATTTAATCTAAATGTAAGGTTTTTTTATTAACAATTTAGCTTTATAACATGACAAGTGTCTTTTTTTAATTGATAATTATTCTAATTTTACAGCATGTGCTCCCATTTGCGTAACTAATTTCACATCATCGAATAACCGACGATCTGCAGCTGTTAGTGAATATGCAAAATATGCGTCTACTGACTTGAACAAAAACATTAGATATCCTTTATCTAACATCACAAATGGTAATGTTTTTGGCTTACACATTTTACTGTTTCATCTTAAAGAAATTTCATAAATTACATTTCCAAAAAAAATATAATATTGTTATTATTTGATTTTTATTTTATTTTTTTTCAGCCCAAAACAATGACGTTGAATGCAGTTACTCTCGGGACAGACGAAAAGTTAGAAAACATTATTTGGATAGTAGAAAATTAAAAACTTCTACATCTGAATTGTCTAATTTTTCATCATCAAATCTTAACTTAAGAGGAAGAATTGGAGATATATCCCCTATTTCTATGGCAGACTTGACATCAGAAGAAGAAACTAATGTTGGACCAACCATTATAAACATAGATTTAGGCATCTCTAAAGGTAAAATAATATTTCAAACAAAACGATTTTTTTTAATATATTACCTTACCATCTTTCGTCATAGATTTATAATAATTTATTTTTTTTGCTACAGATTACTTGGATCATGGTGACCAAACTTTTGTATGTGAAAAATGTGATGCAAAGGTATGGAAAGATGAAGGCATAAGAGGAAACAGAAGTCATGTAAAGAACACTTATTCAATTTGTTGCGGTTATGGCAAGGTTCAACTTCCCGATCTAAAGGACCCAGAACCAAAATTTAAAAATCTATATCTTTCTTTGGATTCTAGAAGCAAGTATTTCTTGAAGAACATTCGACGGTATAATTCAATGTTTTCGTTTACGTCAATGGGTGGAAAGATCGATTCATCCATTAATAAAGGTAAAGCTCCATTCATTTTCAGACTAAGTGGTCAAAATTATCATAGTATTGGAAGTCTTCTACCTGAAAATGGAGCAAAGCCAAGGTTCTCACAATTATACATATATGATACCGAGAATGAGATATCAAATAGGCAAAATGTATTTCGGTAAGTATTTACATATTTAATTGATTTATATATATATATATATATATATATATATATATATATATATAAATATAAAGTATTTACTAAATGGTTGATACTTGTAAATATTTACAGTGAACCAAAGGATGGATCTACATCAAATGAGGATTTGATAGATGTTCAAATTATTCAATTATTGAAGGATATGCTTGATTCAAATAATGAATTGGTTAAATGCTACAGAATGGTAAGAGATTCTTTCAAGGAAAATGAGCATTTAGACCTAAAGCTACGCCTTATTGCAAAAAGACAAAAGGATGGAAGGACATACAACCTACCAACTGCTTCTGAAGTTGCTGCTTTAATTGTAGGAGATACTGGAGATTGTATTGAAAGTAGAGATATTGTTGTTCAAACTCGATCCGGAGTCCTAAAACATATAAGTGAATTACATCCTTCTTATCTTGCACTCCAGTATCCATTGTTGTTTCCATACGGTGAAGATGGCTATCGGATTGACATTCCTCATAGAGATGTTATTTCTACACAAAAAAGCAAGAGACCAAAATGTACAATGCGGGAGTTTTTTGCTTTCAGAGTCCAAGATAGAGTGCAAAAGTTTTCATTAATTTTAAACTCGCGAAGGCTTTTCCAACAATTTTTGGTTGATGCGTACACAATGATTGAAAGTGAAAGGTTGTATTTCATACGCAATCAACAAAAAATTCTCAGATGTGAGTCTTACGATAACTTACGTAGGGTTCAGAATCAAGCAAATGTTGACATATCTTCAATTGGACAAAAGGTGATATTACCTTCTTCTTTTACTGGTGGTACACGGATGATGACTCAAAACTACTTAGATGCCATGTCTCTTTGCAAATGGTATGGATATCCAGATTTTTTTCTTACCATTACATGCAACCCAAAATGGCCTGAAGTAAAAAGATTTCTAAAAGATACAATGTTGAATCCGGAAGATAGACCAGACATCTTATGCAGATTGTTCAAAATAAAGCTTGATTCATTTATCAAGGACATAAAGGATAATCATTTACTTGGCAAAGTTCAAGCAGGTATGTTACAAGAAATTTTTTAAATTCAATTATTTTTTAGTAGTAATAGTTATATCATAAATTTTATTTAATATGTCATATAATTTTTTTTTATTTTTTTAAAAACTCACATATAAAGGCATAAACCTTCATACTTGCATTGACAATAAACTTACATGTTCGTATTTCTTAACTTTAACATACTTTTTCGATGACTAACCTCTATGTTTACATTGTTATGACATTAATTAGCTTCTCATATGTACACAAATAACCTAAAATTAAAGCTTCAAAACAATCATTTATCAAAATATTATATTTCATTTTTTATATTGACTAATACGTTATTTTCCAATGTCTTTTTAGTTGTTTACACTGTGGAATTTCAGAAACGTGGATTGCCTCATGCACATGTATGCGTTTTTATGCAATCTGATCATAAGTTGTATTCTGTTGAACATGTTGATCCGATTATTTCAGCAGAAATTCCTGATAAGGATGAAGATCCAGAGTTATATTCTCTTGTCAAAGAATTCATGATGCATGGTCCATGTGGTGCTCATAATATGAATTGCCCATGCATGATTGATAAGAAGTGTTCAAAAAAATTCCCAAAGAAATTTTCAGAGAGGTCATCAACTGATTCCAACGGTTATCGACTTTACAGAAGAAGAGATTCTGGATTTTTTGTTGAAAAGTCTGGAGTTAAGTTAGATAACAGAAGCGTTGTTCCGTACAACAAAACTCTTTTGAAAAGATACCAGGCCCATATTAACATTGAGTGGTGTAACCAAGCTTCGTCTATCAAGTATTTGTTTAAATATATCAACAAAGGACCTGATAGAGCTACCATTTATGTTAGCAAAAATCAAAATGAACAAATTCATGATGAATCAACCGACGAAATCAAGGAATATTATGATTGTAGATATCTATCTGCGTGTGAAGCTTCATGGCGTATATTTGGATACGATATTCATTACAGGACTCCTTCTGTTGTTCGACTTCCTTTTCATCTTCCTGGACAACAACAAGTCGTTTATGGTGCAGACGATGATATTGAAAATGTTTTGAACAAAGCTTCTATTTCTTCATCAATGTTTTTATCTTGGATGAAGTGTAACCAAGTTGACGAAAATGCACGAAAGCTGACTTATGTCGAATTCCCAACTCAGTACGTATGGAAAATTGACAAACGATCTTGGGAACCAAGACAAAGGGGCTTCTCGATTGGTAGAAACCACTCTGTTTCTCCTTCTTTAGGTGAAGCCTATTATTTAAGAATTCTTTTAAACAAGGTTAAAGGTCCAAGATCATTCGATGAAATTCGAACAGTTGATGGGCATGAGCACTACACTTTTAGAGATGCATGTTATGTTCTTGGGCTTCTCGATGATGATAATGAATATATAGAAGCTATTAAAGAAGCAAGTATTGCTGGATCAAGCCATTATATTCAGACATTATTTGCAATGCTTTTAACGTCTACTTGTATGTCTAGACCTGATTTTGTATGGCAACAAACATGGGAATACTTGTCCGACGGCATTCTTTTCAAACAAGTCATTTTGAATGCTCCAGGTATACTATTGTTATTAATATTATTATTTGATTATATGTGCTATATTTAATAGTAACTAGGTTATAACCCGTGTGTTACACTGGATTCGGTAACCAAAATAATTCAATTGAAATACATTTATCATAAATAAATATGTATTACATTGTATGGCTCCAAATACAAATTACAGTGTCTAAATTTCGAAGTGCAAGAAGAATCAAAAACTGCTACATTGATATAATTTGATTCACATCAAGGCATAACTGCTATATGGATTTAAAAAATCATCATATTGTTAATTTCACAATAAATTTAGCAAGAAAGAATGAAAGATAATGATGCTTCAGAAAAACAAACATGCAAGAAATTACATGCTTTCAAGTGGTTCAAACTTAGGCCTTTAAAGCTGAAATCAAAAACCTACAAAATGAAGGTATACTTTATATTACATGACAAAAATTGAGTCATTCATAAGCGAAATGAAAGAAATTTACAAGAAGTCGTGTGAAAAAATAAATGAAATAAAATACTAAAATACCTAAAATTTGAATGCCCAACCATTCTACGTTAACTTCATTTAGTTTATTCAACTTATGAAGTCATTTAACATGGGCCACAATGGCTACATGTAAAATATATAACATTTACATTATTACGATATCAACTTTTATAAATAATTTTTTTTGACACTTACTAGAAACTTATATTATAAATCTTTATTATGTATGATTATTTCACCATTTTACAGGTTTATTACTTACTGACGATCAAGTTAAAAATCTTACATTGTTGGAAATTGAAAAAGTTTTACAACGTAACAGTTCCACACTGCACAACTTCCCAACAATGCCTTACCCAGACATTGATTCAATATCTTCTTCAAATAATCGTTTGATCAATGAGGAGCTTGCTTATGATAAGACTTCCCTAAAGACTGAGTTTGATAGTCTTTTTCTTTCGTTAACTGATGAACAACGATCTGTTTTTAACAATATCATGACTGCAGTTACAGAAAACAAAGGGGGTGTCTTTTTTGTCTATGGTTATGGTGGAACAGGTAAAACTTTTATATGGAAGACCTTATCATCGGCTTTAAGATCAAAAGGTGAAATTGTTCTGAACGTTGCTTCAAGTGGGATTGCATCATTGTTATTAACCGGTGGTAGAACGGCGCATTCCAGATTTCATATTCCCTTAAATCTGAATGAGGATTCGATTTGTAGTATTAAGCCAAACACTGATGATGCGGATTTATTAAAGCAAACCGCTTTAATTATTTGGGACGAGGCACCAATGATTCATAAACATGGATTTGAAGCTTTGGATAGAACCTTTAAAGACATATTAAATGCTTCTGGTGATAGCAATTCCGAACTCCCATTTGGAGGCAAAGTTATTGTTTTTGGTGGGGATTTTAGGCAAATTATTCCGGTTGTTCAAAATGGAAGTAGACAAGATATTGTAAATGCATCGTTAAGTTCTTCCTACTTGTGGAGTCAATGTAAAGTTCTTACACTAACGAAAAACATGAGGCTAACCATTGGAAATGGATCATCTGACGTTGAAAGAACAAAGTTATTTGCTAAATGGTTGTTGGATGTTGGAGAAGGAAATGTTGGTGGATGTAATGATGGTGATGTACTTATTGACATACCGGATGATCTTGTAATTTCTAACTCATCAGATCCTCTTTCTGATCTTATTGAGTTTGTATATCCTTCAATTGCTCAAAACTACACACATCCAACATTTTTTCAAGAACGAGCAATTCTTGCACCAACGAATGAAGTTGTACAACAAATAAATGATCAGCTGTTATCAATGTTTCCTGGTGCTGAAAAAGAATATTTAAGTTCAGACAGTATTTGTGAGTCAGAGCATCTACATGCAAATTTTGATCATAATTTGTACTCACCGGATGTCTTGAATGGACTTAAAATATCTGGTTTGCCGAATCATAAATTGCAACTTAAAATTGGTGTTCCAGTTATGTTGTTAAGGAATATTGATCAAAGAAATGGTTTATGCAATGGAACAAGACTGCAAATCATTTCACTTGGAGATCGTGTTATAGAAGCAGAAATAATATCTGGAAGTAACATCGGAACTCGAGCTTTTATTACAAGAATTCCATTGACACCTTCTGACAAAAAGATACCATTAAATTTCAAAGAAGACAGTTTCCGATTGTTGTATGCTTCGCAATGACAATAAATAAAAGTCAAGGTCAATCGCTATCAAAAGTTGGTTTGTTCTTGAAAGATCCAGTTTTCACTCATGGTCAGTTATACGTGCATTGTCCAGGGTTAAAAGCAGAGATGGGCTAAAATTATTGATTCTAGATAAAGACGGACAACTTACAAACAAAACGTCGAATGTTGTGTACAAGGAAGTCTTTACAAATTTGTAAATTTTAATTGTCTTTTTTTTTTTTGTAATTCTTAAATATTTTCTTCATTTGCATATTTAAATTTTATAATCTTTAGACTGAAAAACTTTTTTTTATGCAACCCGTGTAGTACACGGGTCAATAGGCTAGTAAACATATATTTACTTTTATAATAAAATCTGATAGCATAATTGTTTGTAAAATAATTAACTAACATGTTCAACTATAAATAATAAAAGATAATTCTTTAAATTATAATAAAACCTATAGTAATAACAAATAATGCGCAATAATTTTCATTTGTGCTGATGACATTTTGTCGGATTAGTTTCTAGTTATGAATCTGTTCTATATCTTGAATAAAAATAAATAAATAAAATATTATATATGATTGATGTATCTTTGAGATAGAGTTTCAAACTACATCATATATTTAACCCATTTTCATTTAAGATATACAGAAATCATGTTGTCATAAAAGACTTAATAAATTTTTTAAAAAAAATTGTTGATCAACTAAAAATAGTTTACTTTCAAAAAGCGTGTTCTAAAATTTTCAAAACTAATAAATGTTTTGAACAAATAAAACATGTGTTTTATAATAGTTTGCTACTGTTTTGAAGATAATATGTATTGAAGATAATTATTTGGTTCAATACATATTATCTGCAAATAATAATTATCAAAATCTAGCAAAATTAGCCTAAGACTATGAGGTGTGTCTCATGGTTGGAGGCTTGGAGCCACTCCACCTAGATGCCACCTAAGCACTACCATAACCACCCACTCAACCATTTGATGTTGAAAATGCCAAGTGGTTTGGGAAGTAACTGTTGGAAATTAAATGTTTCAAACGGTTGAAAGAACCTTGGCCACAGCCATACCCAACACAATAACGCCCAAGGGGGGCGGCTGTGACAATTTCAATTGAAAATTACGTCATCGATGACATGAGCAAATGTGGTTGTTCTAGATTGTAATTATTACATGTTGATAGCATGCGAGAAATAATGAACGTATGCGAAAACCGTGCGTGAAACGGAGTTACGGATTATTCGGAATCCCGAAACGAAGAATATCCAAAAATTAGAGGAAAATGAGGCTAGGCGGTATGCCTAGCGTGAGGCTCTCGTCCCAGGCGGTATGCTCGGCACCCACGAAAATATCTGGGATTTCTCCTCCCGCGCGGTACGCCCTGGGCCAACCTCCCATGTGGGGTGATGCGCCTGGGGACTGTTGAGTCGGCAGAAATGTTAAAACGATCAGATTGCATCTAGAAACTCATTTTTTTCTTCTATCTCGACTTCTTCTTGCTTCCAGGCGAAGAACCAGCCCCTTAAACCATCAAATCTCCATTTCAAAGGTTTCTAAACATCCTGATCGCGCTAGGGAACGTTTCTGCAAACCCTAATCGTCGTTTTACGCGCATAAATCCGTCAGATTAGGTAACAGTTCATTTTAACCTTCTAGTTTGATAATGATTGATTAGATCGTGATTTTGAACGTAATGATATAGTTAGGGTTGTTGATTATTACTTAAATGATGGCTAAGATTGATTAGAAATGAAGAACACGATGTGTTCACGGGTAAATCCTTGTTTTGATCCGTTGTAATGCCCGGTTGGCATGAAATCATAACTATGATTATAATGGTTTAAACCATTTGATTGTGACAATGTAGGTGATTAGTTTGATTAATCTTTGAAATGCAAGATTAGATCCAAGTGTTTCAAACTAATCACGATCCTTAACATACTTATTGGGACGATTATCTGATGTTTATGATAACAGTCAGATTAGTATGTTAAACATGGTTATTAAACCTATTCTGATGCAACATTGTGATATTCATGATATTTGGATAATCAATAACAAGGATTGATCATTCCTAAGCCATTAATCTGTTTAGAAATTGTTTTAGCATTATAATCAACAACATTAACTATTTGGTTAATCCGAGATTATTCTGGTTAACCAAGTATGTCATCAACCTTGTATAAGGAACCTAATTCAGTGTAGGTTCATATATTGTCATACATTGTATGATATAACATTAAATTAACTAATTAAATACTTAACATCTGTTTGATGACTGTTAAGACAATGTCTTTGACATTGGACGTTCAGAAAGATCTAATCAGTAAATTAAAACATAAATAACTCATTAAACATAATTAAATGCAAAATCACTCTATTACTATCAGTTGTGTGACCTTCTGCTACTTGTAAGTTATCAGGTGAGTTTCGTGCAACCCATTTTCTTTTAATGCTTTACAAACATCGAGGAATTACCGTGGAACTTTTATTAAACATATGTGATGTATCACTGTTATCTGCGTGATTTCACGTGATTTATTGAGAAATTGTGGATTTCATGTTGCCTGGAGAACA
Organism: Mikania micrantha; assembly: GCA_009363875.1. Classification (NCBI taxonomy): domain Eukaryota; kingdom Viridiplantae; phylum Streptophyta; class Magnoliopsida; order Asterales; family Asteraceae; genus Mikania; species Mikania micrantha. The sequence goes on along the minus strand of CM018687.1, from coordinate 49,666,587 downwards.
GAACTCTATCACAGTATCAAAAGCCCTTATTTTTGAACTGTATCTAGTGACCCATGTGGCGCCGAACGGGGAAAAATGATAGTACTATCGGCTGACAACTCATTTGCTAGGAGCTGCAACTCCCCTTGTTGTGAATGTTTGTTACCCGTTTCCAGAACTTCTTAATGTTGTGATAGACATTAAGACAATGAGACATTAAGATGCTACCGACGGGTAGTATCTTATTAAGGAACAAGAACAGTCCGAAAGGAACTAGATACGGTACTCATGGTTATCTTGAACTGAACATTTTGAGAACATGTATAACATATTATATTGTTGAACATGAACTTTACAAACTCACTAGCTTTATGCTGACGTTTTAAATTTAAAACTTTTGCAGGAAGACAGTGACCATCGGGTGAGGATGTACTTCATATGCTTGTAATTAAATAAATCAGATGATGTAATAAACTTAGTTATATATTGTCATGATGATTGTAATGAAGAACCTTGTAATGTAATTACTTTAAGTTAATGTGTGTGTTGTGATACCGGATCAAGTAAGTCACACCTTATCTCTGAAACATCACCACTATGCTTCCGCAACCTTCTCAGAACAGTGAATGATATCATCTCAGGTGACGAGAGGTGGGGGTGTGACGGCGGTGTTCCACCACCAGCCAATCCCCTTTAACGCCCCATTGTCGTGGCACACCGTGAGGTCTAATGGTTAATGTTTGATTCTTTCTTTTTGAACACCAGGATTCAAATCTCATTGGTGGCATTTTAATGTATACCAGGTGAGGAAAGAAATCTTGAGTTTAATCTCGGGTTTTGAACTAATAAGGACGAGGGTTTACCCATTCCACAGGGTTCCTGCGCATCAAAGGGTACGGTCTCACGGTCGACGATCAAGGAATTGATCTTAGTTATCAACCGTCAGGATCCTGCCGTTATAAAAAATTATCAAATAACAACTCGATTGTTATAAAAGTAGAAGAAATATGAGAGAAAACTTCAACTATATTCATACAATATGATACATTATATAGTGATACAACGAGAAACTGTAAAGTCACGTAACTCAAACATAATGAAGACGAAGGGTTGCTAGTAATCATGTCTGTGATTAATACTACTTAATACATAACACTCCCCCTCAGACATATTACTGTTTACCATACACTTATTAATATCATGCTTCAGGATGTATTAATTCGATACTTCAGGATCGATTAAATAACTGATATCTCTAGATCAGTTATGCTGCCTCATTAAAACCTTACTAAGAAAACCCAATGGGACAAAACTTAGTCAAGGAAAAAGAGTACAACGTGTATAATGATCCCCCTCAATTTAGTAAATGCCTTTTAATCTATGAAGATTAATTCGATCTTCTATGATATTTTCTTGAAGCTGCTTCTGGGTAAAAACTTTGTAAATAGATCAGCTAGATTTTTACTTGATATGATCTAGAAAACATCGACTACATTATCCTTTTGTAAACTTAAGGAATTTGGTGAAATATACATGATTATGTCACCCTTGATATAACGTGCTTTAATATGAGCTATGCTAGCAATATTGTCTTTATAGATAATTGTAGGGCTATTCTTAATCTCTTCCAAGTCACTTGCTTCTTCTATATTTGATTAATCACCGATCTCAATAGCACACATTTTCAACTAACATTATATAGTTCTATAATGTTAGCATAATTTGATGAAGTTGTTGTAAGTTTTGCTTTGTCGATCTCCAAGATATTGTTGTCCCACCATATGTGAATACATAACCTATTTGAGACTTTCTTTGTGTTGGGTTCAGACTGTATCTCGCTATCTCGTGCACCGCAAATGCAATATCAAGTATCGTAAGGATATTAATTGAACCCAAAATATGAAATATGATGTTGTCTTATCAAAAACCTTTGCTAAGAAAACCTAGTTTAATAAAACATAGCCAATGTAGTTCACATTTTCTCCCCCCGAGATATATTATTGTTTCTTTTACACCATTAATAACAATATACTTCAAGATGTTGTTAAACTTGTAACTAGGGATCTATAATATAAACTGATACTACTGGATCAGTTATGTTGTCTTGTAATATTTTCGAGACACCTTAGTCATCAATCACAATTAAGTATGGTACTTCCGGACCAATTACATTTTCACCCTCTTTTTGGGGCTTTAAGGATCCATTGATATGTCTAACAATCAAAAAACTATAGATGTGCTTTGCAAATAAATTTTGTCCATATAAAAATGAGTTAACATATTTTAGATGTAGTTTGATTGATGGACATATATATATATATACAATAATGTATATACCTGAAATGCAGATCAAGTAATTTCAACTTTTATCATTTCTTTCAAAAAATTTTCTCTAAAGGTTTCCACAGAGTCTGTGGAAATCTTTTAGATCATCTCTGTAAACTGCGATTATATGAATTCTAGAGAGAAAATTTCTAATAAACACATGGTTGATATTGTCAAACTTATACCTCAAATTATTTACAGATTCGAGATACCAATCCTAATGCTTCAAGCATTTTTAATATTTAGGGATTTCATGTAGTTGTCACTTTAAATGTCCCCTACAAAATATTTTTGACAACCTCTTTATATTTTATCTGAGGTATTTCTGAGATTGCGAGGCTAGGAATAATCATGGGTTATCATATCCGCAACAGGGGAATATATTTACTCATAATCAACTACTGGGATTTGAGAAATAAAAAATAAACTTTGTGTTGCAATTCATTCCTTACATCGCGCACTCTAACTCTTTATGTTTCTTTTTAATCTAAAGACACCCATTTATAAACTACTGGTTTGACGTCTATGGGTGTTCGAACTACAGGTCCGAAAACGTTTCGCTTTTCAAGTGAATCTAACTCAGCCTTCAAGGCGATTTGCAATTTATGTCAATCATTGATATTTATATATATACATGTACTCTTCTAGAGTTTTATCTACGTAATATTTTTCACTGATTACATTCTTTGATATAGCATATGCAAATATTTCATTAACACGTGTTTTATTTAGGTTTATAATTGTGCCATTTTGTACAATATTGAGATCTCATATATGTTTAGTACCGAGTTTCTTCTGGAACTCCATTATCCGCTTCTGGGGTTTTATTAATCTCTTCAAGATTTATAATGATAACCTTTTATAAAGTTTTACCAATATCTTTTAGGATTTTACCGATAACAAGTTCTCGAATAATGTTAATCTCTTCTGGGATTTTGTCGATCAACCTCTTCTAGAGTTTCGTTAATCTCTTCTGGGATTTTATCAATCAACTTCTCCTAGGGTCTTATTATTCACCACTTCAGGAGTTTTATCAATAACCTCTTCTTGAGTTTTGCATGCTTTCTTTGTAGGGTAATCTTTTTATGATTACATTAATTTGAACAAATGAATTTGATACCAGTATTTGTGACTTTGTCACTTTGTTTGTGTTTGTGCATGCATCTAGTAATTCATTTGTTATTCTTTGTAAATATATTGGATTTGTGATTTTCATCGACCACTTCAAGGGTCGATATTTGATAGTGATGATACATTCTATTATTTTCATGTTTTACCAGTCTTTCATTATTCATTCTCCCCCTAAAGACTGAGAATATATTGTGTTTGAAATTTGTCTCATTTTGGCATGGTAGTATTTGTACATTAACCGCATAACCAAATATACTTACATGTGAGACACAATTTGTTCTCTTCTAGAGATTAGTTACAATGGGGAGTATTTATGAGCCGTCATTTGTTTGTTTGATCAGCTCAACGATACATAAAATGACATACTCTTGGGTCGAAGATAGTAATTTCACTATCATAAGAAGTGGTCTAACAATTAATTGTAACCGTTTATTAATGATTCAACTAAATCATTGCATGTGTGAACACAAGCTATCTACCAGATGTTCAACATTTATCTAAATAGACATATAATAGTTGTTAAAAGACGGATTCATTTTTACTATGAATGTATCTCACTATATTTCACATTGGGTCCAACATAATTATCTTGATAAAGAGTGCCATTTAAAAAAAAAACACTTATTTGATGTTAGGAAAGATGCTAAATTTAAGTAGCTGAAAAACTTGCATGCATCCACATGAAAATGCAACTTTTGAGACCATAAAATATCTGCATGGTCTTTGAAGAAGATGTTCACATACATCCATTGAAATTTATTAAAAACAATAAAGAGTTGTTTATAAAAGATTGTTTTCTAAAGGCTTAGATATATATATATATATATATATATGTATATATTTCAATTTGTTTTTTTTCTTTCCGTCAAACATATATTTATGTTACAAAACTTTTGATTTGATTTGATCTAATCATTTATATTTTACTTTAACCCTTTAATATAAACAAGTTATGTAATTTCATAAATCAAGTTTGTCTTTAATACACCAAAGATTTTTCGTAAAAAAAAACTTGATAATTTGTTCATATATGTTTTAAAGTTTTTCTTTCTAGCAAATGAATTCTCATTTAAACTGAACTATAAAACGAAATGCAATTATTGTGGGACATCATGCATATACAACTTTTTCAAGAACTGAAACAGAAATAATGCAATATCAAATAGAGAATCAACCGACAGAGATGAGATCGCAACGGTCGGTCTAAAGGCCAAATCGGTTCATTGTGTTTGATAAAAATTATGATCTTTGACATTTATATCAAATAGAACGTAATCAAAACTTTATTGTAAAGAATAGTGATCAGATTTGTACCTTTGAGAATTGTCGGAGGATGGCCATGGGAACATAAATGGTAGACAAGAAGTTGAACCACATCTGCTTTAAGGAGCAATGAAATATATAACCGTGAAGAAAACATTGAATCATTCATTCTATTGTGATGGTGTTTTGACCAGAAGCAACAAAAGTCTTTGAAGGAAACAATGGTGGTGTCAAACACTATGACGGCCGGTAGCAACAAATTGAGAGATCAAGAGAGTCGATCGTGCTGATAACGTGTTATAAAAGTAGAAGAAATATGAGAGAAAACTTCAACTATATTCATACAATATGATACATTATATAGTGATACAACGAGAAACTGTAAAGTCACGTAACTCAAACATAATGTGTGAGAAGACGAAGGGTTGCTAGTAATCATGTCTGTGATTAATACTACTTAATACATAACATCGATGTTGTTTTTTTAATGCAATTTATTGTTAAATATAAGTAGTTGTGAGTAATTTATTATATAAACAAAGTTTAGGGCACATGATACATCATCATAATACTCCAAAGACAATATTGAGCTACCAGTTACAAAGCTTTTCATTTCCCACCAGAGATTATATTATATGTACAACAACTTGTCTATAAAAACAGTCAACGTCTCAACCGACCCAAGAATTTATTATTTAGTAATAACCAACAAAACTCATGTCGCTTCGATGTCATTAATGTTTTTAATTATATTAAAGAATTTTATTGAGTTACAACGACTTTGTTATAAATATCGAAACATAAAAAAAACTTAAAAGGGTAATGTTGTTTCAGTCGATCATGATAGTGACACAGTTACCTTTAGTTAGTACAACTCACAATAATTTTATTTAAATTTGTGAACAAAAATTATTAAGAAAAAATAAATTATATGCATTATAGCAAAAAATTTTGATATCCTCCTTTCATTCATTATGAGGTGACATAAATAACATACCATTCTAGCCTTTTCCTTTTCATACTTTTCCCCTAAGGTTTAGAGGATATATATTAGAATTGATAATTTTAGAAACGTACGCATTAATACGATATGACTTTAATATATTTTGTGTTTACTTCAGGTCGACATATTAAGACATGTTTTATTTTCGTGTTTAAATAGGTAAAAACATGTTAAGCCCGGTTAAGGTCTTTTAAGACATGTTTATAATTTAAAATTTAAAATAAATAATATAATAAAATAGATGGATAGACGATTACCTTCTAAAATTTCTAATTATCTAACATTAGTTCCTTAATGGAATCCTTAACAAGCTCTTTAACGAATCATTTATAGTGTTAACTGTTAATAAGTTCCTTAACGAGTCATTTCATGTTTACGTGTTTTATACAGGTCGTGTTCGTATCTAGAAAAACAGACAAGATAGTTTTTCGTGTCGTGTTTGTATTCACACATTTCGTGTCTGTTTTTCTAGATACGAACACGACGTGTTATAGAATCTAAAGTATAAAGTTGAGGAGTTAGACATGTTATGAAATTGTAAAGTAAAATTAAAAACTTCTACAATTAAAGGGTTTGTTTTATCATAAACAAAACCACCAACATCGATAAATCCGTAAGTATATAATTATAAAATCCAAAAAGTCACAATATTTTATGAAATATGCTTTAAAATATATTAGACAAAAGTAAAATATAAAAAATAAATTTGATGATCCTATGAAGATTAGAAGCAACGTGACAACGTGCCCATGTGCATCTGAGCCTTCCGCGTGCCCGTTTTGTGCTCAAACGGCATGATGTATGTCTTTAGCTTTTACTTTTGGTTATGATCAATATTTTTAAAACAATACCGTACCGGTCGAATCAGATTTAAAAGTCTGGATAACTTCATAAATGTTATATAAATATATAATATAAAATATAAAATGTATTGAAAGAACCGGTTCAACCACCCGTTTTCCTGGTCAGACCTCGGGCCCACGGTTCGACCGCCCGGTCACTACAAAAACTGTTATGAGCACATAACCGGCCTGCCTTTGGTCCTGAATCCCGACCGGTCCGGCCCGGTCTAGGTTTAAAAACATTGGTCACGATGCATACACGATAGGATGAAAAAGAGTTTTAAACTGATTTCTATAACGTTACGTTGCTTTTCGTTATGTTTATTTCAATAAAATAAACATGTCATGAATGTCTCGGGGCCATGTGTGTAACAATTAGTTAATTATTAAATACATTATGTTTGTGAATTATATTTTTTATAACAACAATGAATCAGAAGCGTAGCGTATTGAGGTCTCTTTTCGCTAGCACATTTTTAGACAAGTTATCTGGTCGAAGCCATTTGGCTATAATAAAATATACAAGTTACGTATATATAATAACATCAGTTACATATATATATATATATATATATATATATATATATTATTAACAAATCTAACCTTATAATAAAAAATAAAAAACAAAATTGTTTGATACTGGTATAAAAAACATTTTCTTGAAACAACTTAGACCCTCCGGTGTGCCGGGTGAAGGGGCGTGGGAGTGGGCGTGGAGGGGCGTGGCACACCGCCCCCCCTAGGGCGTGATCGGGGCGTGGGTGCTGCATGTGGCTGGAACAACGGCGTGAAGGGGAGGTAACGGGAATATTTTTAGCCGTTGGGGCTTTGGGAAAGGTAAAGAAAAAAAAAAATTTTTTACCTATTTAAACCCACCATTCACATATTAAACCCAAAAAAATATTTCTCATTTCTAACATTCAATACAAAAAAATACCCACTCTTCCCATTTTAAACTTTCTTAACCAACCCAATAATTTTCATGGATCCCAACCAAAACCCAAATTACTATAACCCAAACACTCCACCAAACCGAAACCCTAACACGCCACCTCCGAATTGGGTCTTTACCCCTTCTCCAATGAATCCTTTTTTCGATTCAAACTGTTATCGACCCAATTTTGATTCAAGCCCACAAGGGTTTTATACATTCGCCGATTATGGTTCGAGTCCACAACCGCACGGGTTTACACAATTAGCTCAGGATGAAGTTGTACCCGAGACCCAACCCACTACAAATGCCGGTCCAAGCACGCAACCAAAACAAAAGCGTAGACACAGAAGGAAACAAGCTGCGGATACCGAACCTGCTGTGGGAGGTTCATCCCGTATAGAAAAATGGACTACGGAGGAAGAGTTTCAACTTACAAAAGCTTGGATCGATGTGTCGGAAGATCCAATTGTTGGTCGTAACCAAAAAGGACCGGACTTTTGGAGTAAAATCCGAAATCAATTTTTTCAAGCCATGGGTCGTGGGGAATATCGTACTAACGATATGCTCTCTAGCAAATGGCGTGACATGAACCTAAAGGTTAGAAAGTTCAACGGGATTTATTCCCAGAAATGGCAAACTCGTCGGAGCGGCCAAAGCGACGCGATGATCGAGCGGGAAGCGGAAGAGCAGTACCGGGAAGAGTTTAACGCCCACTTCTCGCTTCAACGGAGTTGGGAGCTTATGAGAAAATGTCCGAACTGGATTCGACTCGAGACGGTACAATCGTCGGCCTCAAAACGATCAAAAGCATCGTCAACGGATAGCCCCGGCACGTCGGATGCTCGAGTGAATATAAATCTAAACGATCTCGACGAAGAAGAAGAAGACGACGACAACGAGATAGAGGATTTGACTCGTCCGATCGGCAGAGATCGCGCAAAAGCCGACCGAGCAAGGGCGAGACGAGGCTCTTCATCTCAAACGACCCCGGATTATAACCAAGGAATAGAACAATTATCTCAACGAATCGGTGACTTTAACGAATTAAAACGGGAACGTCAACGGTTGGTAGAGTTACAACTTCTATTCACCAACACCGAACACTTAACCGGACTCGACCGCGAAATTGCCGAGCGGGAGAAGGATAAAATTCGTAATAAATATAGAGATAATTAATTTGTATTTTTTTTATTAGTTTGTAATTTTTTTATTAATTTGTAATTTGTTTTTATTAATTATATCTCAATTTAAATTAAAAAGGAATGATGACGTGGAGTGAGTGGGTTAATGGGGCATTTCCACCAAAATGGTGGGGTGAGTGGTTGTGGTGAGTGCTTATGTGGCGCCTACGTGGCGCACACGTGGAGTGATTGGGGCGCCTTGGCACACCCAATAGTCTTACATTCTTTACAGTTTACGCTAGATTTTAAACTTATTGAATTATTAGATTTTATAGAACTTAAGAGAATTACTAGTAATTAAAACGCGAGTAACTGGAGCATATGTTTCAAAATAATCAGTTTCTTTTTTCCTAAAATCTTAATCAATCGAGCTCTAAACATGTATGATGAAAAAAACCCAAATCGAAAAATAGAAACAGTAAATATTCGGTGTTCATGGGTTCAAGCATAGGATTGGAGTACCTAGATTGGTATTTAGGTATTATGTTTGGTACGATATTAATTAAAAAAAATCCCAAATTTGAGATAATTATAGTTTTGTACGAATTTAGGGATGTAAAAAAACTAAACGAAGTACGAACACAAACGAGTCTTTCTTTGTGTTCCTTTGTTTAGTATTGAATCTATTGATAGTGTTAAATCACAAATGGTTCACATCATATTCTTAAAAAAAATAATGTACCAATTCGGGTTCATGTGTCAATTTTGAAGATTATTACTTATTCGACTGTTATACTCTGAAAGACAAATAAGTTATCAGACTTGAAAATTGTTTCAAGGGATCCGTGTTATACATAAATCCTCAGCAATAACATTTACCATCTTCTTCTACATTTCTTGCATTTTTTTTGTTTCTATAAGTTGTATTCAACATGTGAAATTTACAAGCTTATTTTCCTTCATTTGAATTGTAATAGTTAAATAAAAGTGCGTATTTCATTTCTACATGGGTGTGCTTTTTTTAATTTTTAGACCGTCCACAGCGCCAGCCCCGCCCATCTCCGCGGCCCTGCCCCCTTCCGCAGCCACTAGCGGGAACACCGCCCCTCCCTTGCGCAACTCCCGCCCGGTGCGGCTCCACGGCGCCCGCTCCCTGTGCAATGCCCTCTCCTCCCATTGGTCCATTCAAAAATCAAGTGGAGAAGGGTTTTCAGTGGGTTGACCACTGTGGAGGTTTAAGGTTTTCAGTGAGGTGATGACGTGGCCGGAAATTTCGGTGGGAGGGATTTTCAATGGGGTGACCGCTGTGGATAGCCTTAGAGGGGTATATGTGCATCCCATTCAGTTATCAATATATAACAACCGAAGAGCATTTAAAAATTTTAAAATTTTATCATAAAAATAAATAACAATTTTATTATTTTTTAACGTTTTATTTTCTCATGTCTATTCCTCACTTTCACGGCTTGTAAGCAAGGTCGACTACTCAACTCAACCTCTGTGACAATCCATGACGACACTGCATGGGCAGGAAGTCAGGAACCTATGTATGAGTAAACCTTTGCCCCCTCATTAGAATTGAACCTAAGTTAGACCTTAAGATGATTATTCACCTGATGTCCTTCAAACTTACGAACCCCGACATCTACAATGGCAGATGAAAGCCCTATCCATTTGAATAGGTTTTCAGAGTTACTATTTTATTCACAACCTTGGTTGATATATTGGTACATTTTCATCTTACGGGTAAATTAGTTAGGACATGTAATCGGGTCATACAAGCGGGTTTATGTTTTTAAGTGTCGTCACTTAATTTCATCTTTGATTTTATTGAAATTTCTAACAACTTTTTTAATAGTAATTTCTTGTAATTCTTTAGGTTTAATATATCCTTAGGCAAGACTTGAACCCTTGTGGGAAACACTTCTTACCACCAATGTTTTAAAAGCCGGTTCGAACCGGCCGGTTCAACCGGCCCGTTCAACCGGATGCCGTCAACTAGTCCGGTACAAAACACTCCGGTATTATGCAGGTTCCTTCGATCGATTGTGTCAGCGGTTTAATCCGGTTTTACGGGTAAAACCGGTATTTCCGGTTTCAAAAAAACACAAAATTTAGGCTTTTAAACGATTTTCAACTTTTAAGTGATTGTGAACTTGATGTGTTTAACACGCCAATGTCATAATCTTATTATGCACTTTTGTTTAAAAAAATTATTAGAATTTTAGTACTTTTAGATTGTTTTGAATGAAATATGAGTACTTTTTGAATTGTTTTTGTATGAATTTGTATACTTTTTGAAAACTTATTTGAGTATAAGTTGTATTTTTATAGAATTTCTGGTTAATTAGTGTATCCGGTTGAACCATTTTTGTGCCAAATCCGGTGCACTTACAACACCGGTTTTTAAAACATTGCTTACCACAACCTTTTGTTTTTATCAACTTTTGATCATGGAAAGTGAACTTTTGATCATCAGCTTGGAAGGTATCTCCACTTTTAATCAACTTAAAAACCTAACTTTAATATTGTTATACAGTCACACTAATCAACTCAATAAGATGTAGAGGTGCGCAACCCTTTTTTCTAACTAGTTTCGTTTTCAATCAACAAAGTCAATTGCCGAGCCCTGTTAGGGTCAGGTTTTTGACCTATTTCTAGTCAGGTTTGCTGGCTCTGGTTCGGGCTTGGCCATAATCTAAAGGTGAAACCGGTTCAAGTAATTCCAGTTATGGTTTAGTTTTCTTTGAAAAACCAGAATCACATATACCCATCGGTATAGGTAGAACCGGTTCTGGTAATCGGTTTTTCTTCCCATCTCTAATAAGATGTGTTAGCAAACAATGCATAAGATGACCAATACATTGTGACATTTCACCAAGTGTTCACACTAACTAACTTCATAAATTGACATGCTGAAAAAACAGCTGATCTAAACACCATGAAATTTCATCAAGTATTTAGGTTGTTTGACTCTACTTAGTAAAACCAATAATTTCTGACTATATAAATTAACACTTTATCAAATAATAATCTAAGCTTTCAAATATCATGATAAAGTCAACTATTTATATTATTTAAATTTAAAATGTAAATATCTATAAAAAAATTCAAAACCTTAGAACAATTAACAGAAATGTTAATTATGTTTGCTTTACTTTAGCCAACACTCCAAAACTTATCAATCCTACCTATCATTTAAAGTTGTCCTTATTTTGAGGCTTTAGGCTATAAAATGCTTGAAGTTTAGGTTGATTTAAGCAATCCAGACTAATAAGCAAGCTAAGTTGGCTCATTTACATACCATGGCAGCTCAGTTCAGCTAACTTTTACAGCCCAGCTCTATAGTATATTTTCGACAAAACTTCTCTTTTGTTCCCCCTATCGTTTGACATCTTTAATCCTTTTGCTCCAAACTTTTCAAAATGGCTATTATACTCCTTGATTCCTTGTGGTTTGACATTATAACTATTTTGCTCTAAATTTTGCCAATATGTCTCCATTATACTCTATTTTTCTCGAAAAGTTTTGGAGCAAAAGGGTTATAACGGTCAAACCACATAGAGCAAAATGGTTATAATGTCAAACCACATGAAGTGTAGTGGCTATTTTGAAAAGTTTGAAGCGAAAGGATTAAAACTATCAAACCATATAGAGCAAAAGAGAAGTTTTGTCTGTATATTCATTGGAATGTGTCCAAACAAACAAACTAGTCCAATATATTTTCACTATTTAGTAGGGTATAGGGAAAAGGATGAAGACAAATCTTACTTCTATCTCAGTTGGGATTAAAGAGACAGTTCTGAAGGAGTCAAAGTTAATCATCCTAACGATTTTAACGTTATTTTAATAAAAATAAGTAAAATAACATTAAAATTAGTACAATTTTAATTTTGCCCATTGAGGACCCACACGTATACACATTATATGTATGCACCGCAAATAGAGCGTGAATGTGTCCAACTCAAGTAATAATTTGAGCAACACTGGATCAAAAAATGCCACAATTACATCCCTATGCACGTGACACATCTAGCAAGCAGTAACCATAAAGAAACCAGCATCATCAAAATCAACATCCACAACTCCTAATCCTACATGAGTTTAAGTTAGGTAATGACATACTCAAAACGATCATCGTCTAGCGTCTATTCTGCCCAGCGTGTATAATGTTGTGCTCGTCCCAGATTGGGCATCCGCATGTCGGTTTCTTGTTAATCCACTCAGCTCCACACGTGTAACAAAACTCATACCCACATCTACAATGCCATTTCAAGTTAAAATAGCTATTTACAAGCACTGTCTCTTTTGAATCATAAAAGTGGAACCTTTAGTTTAGCTTTACAAATTATACCATCAAATATGATAAGGTATAGGTAAAAGAATCGCAATAATGCCTATTTTTTGCGTGTTTTATGCCTCAGGAAACATGATAGTCGAGTTTTACCTCTACATAAATAAAATATGCATTGTTATATTTTAGTGTATTTTTTCATGTGTTTACTTTTCACACATCCAATGTAAAAATATAGATTTGGGTAGAGTAGTTCATCTCAAATCGTAAAATGGTTCGGTTTTCATTTTTAATGGGTTAAAAAGTCCACATAACTTATAAGTTCATAGCACATTTACTACTCAAGCTGCTTTATATACTCTAGATGGCAGCTAGCTCCCGAATGAATACCTTGAACCTCTATCATTTGGCTATCAGGCTTGTGGCATAATATGAGGGGATAGAAGGGCGCTCTATATATGTGTCATTGCCAAAATGCAAGTCTATCACCCTAGTAGAAGATACCTAAGTTTTCTATTACTTACCTAACCCTTAATTCGCTACTTTTATTTCGTTTCTAAAATGCCCAAACTATAAACGAGACCGTTGATATTTTAATGTTTGGTTTTGGTTTTCATCATTTAAAAACCGTTATTAACGTTTTAGATTATGGTTCCACCCAAAAAACCATAAAAACCGGATCGTGAACACCCCTAGGCACAACATGAGGACATCAATAAAAAATATATAAATCGGAAAATATATAACCAGGAACAAGTGAGATGAGAAAACAATACCTGCAATATATATGGTAGCACCCTTCAGCAAGTTCAACCAAATTCTTGCATTTGATACACGCACGCCAACGGTTTTGTGTTGCGAGTGAGTTGAGTTTTGCCTCGTTAACAGATTGATACGGAAAACACTTTTTGTAGGCAAGGCATGTAAAATTCTCATGCCAAGGTACATTGCAATTGAAACAAAAATGGCGGTGACATTTTAAACATGTTGTCTTACCAATTCCTACAGCAGCAGTGGATGATGAAGTAGGAGTATATTCTTGTATCTCAGTTTTTGACATTAAAGCTGAACAATAAGAAAATGGGCAGTAAACTTTATCAATTGGAGGAATTGAAGCTTCTTTTACTCGTAAGCTCATTATATCATATAATTTTGGGCTTAAAAACTTCTTGCAGCTTTCAATTTCCAGATCTGAGTTGCATTTCTCATCTGGGCATTTAGGCAGTTGTCCTTGAAGTAATTTTGCTTCCACATGTTTTCTCATACAAGAAAAGCAATATCGGTGCAGACATTTGTTAACCGAAAACATTTGACCCCTGTAGACAGATTCAAAACATATGTTACATTGCTCCAGTAATGTTCTGCCAGTTGCGCTTTCTGCAAATTTGGTGGCTTCAGAATTGATTGCATCTATTGCAAGTTTATAAGCAAACTTGATATTGTTTTCCCTCACAAGAAACGAGCCACAATACGCAAATTTTGTCTGAATAAGGTTCAATTGATCAACCAATGTCATGATTTTGTTGTTTGTTGCTTGCCCTTTACCAGTGAGCTGCATTGATAAATGATAAAGATACATCACATAGATGGAAATAACAGATGTGTGGCAAGTTATGATAATCAATATGGAGCCAAAATCAAGAAACATGAAATGAATCAAACACAAATAATTAGCAACAACATATTAAGTGACATGAAATTCAGATTTTAGCAAGATGTTAAAACCTGCAGATTGCCCAATTTTCACAATTCCATGATTGATCATATATGCAGATCATGTAAAAAGAGTTTCTTTCAATCTGAACAAAGGTAAATAAATGATAAGGTGGAAAGAACAAAACTGTTTATAAACTACTCCAAGCTTGCTTTTAAAAAAACATGAGGAGCTTCAAGGCATTTAGGTCCCAATATATGAGGCACAATCATGTATATAACAAGTTGCTTAGGTTCAACCAAATAAACTTTGTTTAAAACCAGAAATTGCGTCTATTTCATATATTATAGGCAGTAACCTTTTGTTATTTTTTTATGTCAACCTTCTACAAAGCCTAATTTTGGCCAACTTTGACCCGAAATACATAGATTTGAGCACTTAACACATTAGGACCATAAGACGCACCTTTTTAAGGGTGCTACTAGACTGGGCATACATCATTCCAAAACTCTATACGGGTTATATGGATGACAAATAAGCTTCATACAACCCGTGTAACCTCCATAAGGCTATGTGTAGTGATCACATACCCATCACTCCACCTAGGTGTCACGTAGGCACGTAGACGTCACATAAACAACCAACACCATCACTCATCGTCATCACAACATGTGCTGTTATCATCCCTCATTAAGCCCCATCACCCCTCCTTTTTCGCCTTTCTTCCTCCTTCACGCCGAGAAGATGGTCACGAATTTGAAACCACATGGTGGTCACGCCATGTGTGTAGTGGTATTGTGATGGGTGAGCGCATGATGGAGGATGGTCAAGCCCTTCTCATGCCTCACTACACATGCTCTAAGTAGTGTGCTCTATCACATCAGTCACATCTTTGTCAGTCAGACACATTAAAATGTTCTTTTGATTTGTAAGACACACTACACAAACGGCCCGCATATGGCATGAGTCAACTCATATGGCCCGAATCATCACTCAGTATAACAGTCATACTATATAACCCTAATAAGTAGACTTACATATTGATAAACGGTATTGTTGTCACAAAAAACATGAACCCGCTTTAACCCTAGAGCAACAGCAGCAGTTAACGCTTCAATCAACGCTTCCATCTCTGCCACATCACCACCACCGTCCACCACCACCGGTTTCCCCAATTCAAACACGCAACAATCACATGAATCACAAATCGCCACCCCAACTGCAGCAAACGTCGTATCGCTACTCCCAAAAGTCTCATCACTCACTAAACCCTTGAAATAAACCCTAAAAACCTCCTCATTCGTCACCGGCGACAATCCATAAGGTTTTTCAAAGTAATCACCGGTATTCCTCCATTCGTTCTCCGGTACATCAAGAATCTGGCGCGCGAAGATCTGATCGTGGATCAAACGGTTGAGATTCTCCTGTATTCTCCGATTTTCCGCTTCGACAAACTCCCGGTCTAACCGTTCACGCTCAAACTTGTCGATTTCTTCAGCGACGAGAATGGCGATTCCGAAAGGAGCTTCGGTGACTTCGGTCAAAAGGAGTGGTGGTTGATGTGAGGCAGACGAAGATGATGAAGATGAAGATTGAGATGTGAATTTGATGGCTTCTTGCATTTGTAGTTGGAAGGCGAAATCAAGATCGGAATCGGCGGCAATGGCCGCCGTGAGTTCCCGGCGTTGCTCGGAGAGCAGGGTCAACAGTTCGCAGTCGTCGATGTCCATTTCGTGGGTACGTAGGAATCAACCCTACCAAGAGTCAGTTTTCTAAAAACAAAATATACGCAAATATTTAGGCATGGACCAAGTAGGCTTTCAAAAAATCCAAAAAATAAGAAAAATTGAAACCCGAGTCTTATCTAAAACCGAAAAACTCAATTCAAATCTTGATTCTAGTATGATCAATACGTATCGAAAAAGTTATTCTCGTGTCTGGGTTTGATTTTAGATTTTTGGTTTTATATAATTTGGGTTGTTATGATATTTGAATAATTCGATTACGAGACGATAGACCCTAATCAAGTTCGAGTTGTTTAGATATTTTTTTATAAGCAATGAAATTTAGTTAGACTATTTTATTATAATGAATTTGTGATCGTTTTTTTATTTTGAACTTTATTATGTTGAGTTATGAATTTAAACTAGTAAATGTTTAAGAAGAAAAAATTTAGACAATTTTTATTCAGTTTTATTTTGGTTGATTGGATATATCCGATCTGTCACAAATCCTAATTCGTATAGATTTGGATCGGATGAGATTAGAGTCAATTCAGGCCTGGTTCAGATAAAGTAAACAAAGTCAAAGCTGAATAACACAATTCAAATTAACCGAATAACTCATAGTCCAACCGATAAACACCCCTAGTGGCCAAACAGTTATCCCTCAAAATTTCATAATTATTATTATCTAAAAAACCAACAAGTTATTTGTTAATATTTTATAAGATTTTAAAAGATATAAAAAGTACTAATCTTTATAATTATTTTAGATAACCTATGGAAAAAAACAATATTTTGATGATTTTATTTAAAAAATATAAGATTTCTCTTACTTAAATATAATTTAATATATATCGAAATTATCATGTTTGCTGGCTGTTTAATTTATATAATATATAACATTAGTGTATATATTTTTCATTGTTTTTCTAAGGTCACAAGGAGTCGTACCACACTTTCCCATTTTTCCCCATTGTCACATCAGCTTTTCTTACTTCTCCCCACTTTTCCCCATTTTACACGGTGTCGTCCCACTTTTCCCCATTTTCAAATCTTATTTTTAATTAATTATTTTAACAATAAATAATAATAATAATAAAATAAAAAAAGATTCATTAAATTCAAAAAAAAAAGAATACAACAAAAAAAAAACAGAATACAACCTAAAAAATTAAATTAAAAAACCTAGAAGGCATTTGTGGACGATACACGTAGCAGAAGTTTGGTTGATTCGGAGATGGCATTTGTGGACGATACTTGGGTGTGTTGAACGGGTTCATTTGAGCCGTTTGAATATTTTTTTGTCGTAGTTTTCTAAATTTCTTGCTTCACGACCCACCACGAGATGAACCTCCTTTCATTTTACTTGAAAATTTTATAAATTTAGTGTATAGATTATAGAAAATGTGAGAAAAGTGTGAGATTTGTGGTTGTTTAGAGTTATTTAAATAGGAAAAAAAATGTATTTTTTTTTAAAAAAAACCCCAACAGTCGAGTCACCCCCCCCCCCCAACGGTTACCCCTTCTTCCCAGCTCGGCTTCAATCGGTGAGGGGTTCCCGATTCACCCCACCCCACTTCCGGGGGGCGGTGTTCCCACTTTTCCTCAATCCGGCAAAAGCCTCCCCGGCTCTTTCTCGATGCCCACTCCGTGTGGCCTAATGTAAGTATATTTGTTAAATTTTAAAATCAAAATCTAGAGGTAGTGAGGTACAGTTTCATATGAAATCTTACTTGTTCTTTCGTCAAAGAGTAAAACTACTTTTCAAGCAAATGACAAAACTAAAATCAACATACAAAGATACAACACTATTATTGTTATTGTGATTTTTAATATTGTTTATTTCATTAATCCACATGGTTATCTATGAAATTTAAGATATATCATAATTTAACTTTTGTTATATGAAATTACAAAAAAGAAAAACTACTCCTTGCATTGCAGATTCTAAAATAGTTTAAATGCCATCACTAAAATAAGGAAACACAATGAATAATTTTGGTGCGTACTCGCTATAAAATAGGCTCTTTGGTTTATTAACAATAAAAATATGAACATTGATACAAATGTTAAATACAGTATTACATGTTCATATTCTACATTTTCTAATCACAAGAAATAATATTTAATGAAGCAAATCAAATAACAAGCTAATAATAAAAACCCTCCAAAGTCCAAAAGGGTTTGGGCTACGTGGCTGATTTGATCGTGATGTGATGTTGGGCCCTTGGGTTCTTAAGCTCTCTGTACAGCCCACGAAAGATGTGTAATGGGCCTCTGGCAACACTTTTGTCAATTTATACTATTACTATTTGTACAAAGCACAGTTGCAAAAGTCGCCCTCTAAGGCTGAGTACTCGCCGAGTACTCGCTTCAAGGGGCTGTCCTGAGGCGAGTACTTCCTGAGTTTTACCCAAGTACTCCCGACTAGGGCCGAGTACTTCCCGATTACTCGCTCCAATGAGCTATTCCGACCTGGGAGCGCCTAGCGATTTTTGCAACCTTGGTACAAAGAGGTGGCCAATGATGTTACGAGTTTGCGTGAATTTATCACCATTTAAGAGTTAACATCGTTGTAAATTTTGGGTTAAAAAAACTTGCAGTGATGTAAGTTAAAAACTTACTACGATGTTAACTCTCAAACCATGATAAATTTACGCAAACTAATAAAATAAGAAAGTGTTCTAATGTATTTACAATGATGTTAAAAAAATTCAAATATTTGGCTTAATCTTGACGGGTTATTTCTGGTTATTGCATATTTAGTGTGTTATTTTTTTATCCTTTTCGAGAAGGGTTCAACTGTTAACAATTCCTTAATGCAATAACCAAATAACTACATCTTATTACTTTAGAACCCACATTAATTACCTTAATTAAATAAGAAGAAAAAGATACACCTTTATATTTACTTTAATGTGAGCCTCGAAGTAATAAGATGCACTTATTCGATTATCGCAATAAAAAAGGGTTAACAATTGATCATTTACATATACGCACATATATATATAAAGACATGTGAAAGGAGTAATTATTTTTTCTTTGTTTGGGTTTGTATACAAAGGTTTTGGCATGTAAAAGGAATAATTATTTTTTCTTTGGGAAGTAATGATTTTTTAAGAAGCTCCTGTGTAAATTTAGATCAATGAATTTTTCCAATGTCATGCATATTACCTCATAAGAAAATCTGGCCATCATCATACAAAATTATGTGCATAGTTTAATATTTAAGTATCATTGTTGGAATACACTAATAGAGTGACAACCTTTTTGAAAGATTATCATTGTTTTAGAAAAAATCGATTGATAAGGTCACAACCTTTTCAGAAGAATGTGGCCGACATCCATAACTGGTTTGTGCAGGTAACTATTGATTTCCTAAACCTTATTGTTTACTATTCGTATTATAATTACTTATTCTAAGCTAGGAGGTGGAGTTAGCGACGTTAAAAAATAAAGTTATTGCACTCAAAAAATGTTTAAAAACAATTCAAACAGTCTGCACAAAGAATGCATAGTATTTGAACTTTGATCTTTTGGTAGGTTTTAATATAGCACAATAAAATCTACCTATCTACCTATACTAATAAATAAAGTTTTTTTGTGCCACATGACATTATTGTATATCATCTCAAAATTCATTTCCCGCTTCTCTCTCATATTAAATACATCTAACATTAAATAATAATATTAAATATTAAATATCATTTTTATGCATTTTTATAAAAAAAGTTTTTTAATACATGAAAATGTATTAATATTAAAAACACACTTTTTTTAAAAAAAAATATCATAAATTATAAAATTTTTAAAAACAATTATTTGTACACAATGTTTAAGGAAAACAAACTATAAAAGAAGTTGTTTAAAGAAATAATAATATTATTATAATACTTAAAATATTAAATATTATGAAATTGTAATCCTATTTAATATTAAATATCATCTTATATTTTTTAAAATTTTCATTGATTATTATTTGTTATATTTTTTTATTTAATCCGTGTAATACAAGGGAGCTAAACTAGTTGTATAAATAGAGTTGACCAGTGTTGTTGTTATTATTATTATTATTATTTTGCTTTTTAGATGTAGCACTATAACAACCTACCGAAGTAAAGAAAGAGCATTTCGATAATTTTTGGATTATAAGAGAGTTTCTGCCGCAATGCACGGGTAGAGACACTCTAGTTACAACTATAAGTACAAAACCAGTTGTCGTTAAACAAGTAGATATACCCCTGCCCTAGACGCATATTTATATTTATGTACATTATGTTAATTAGTTATATAGGAAACTATAAATTTTATTTTAATTAGAATAAAAATGTTAGAATAAAGAGTGGAATAACTTAAAACAACAATGAACAAAATGAAGCAAAGATTTGTGATGTTAGCTAACGTAGAGACTAACCACATGACAGAGACATTATTTTTATAAAAAAATGTTGGGTCAAAATCCAAGTAAAAAGAATATTTAAAAATAGTTTAAAAGTAAAAATAGATTAGTATGGCTGAAAAAAAAAACCTACCACAGTTGAAAAATAACAATGTTTGATTTTCATCTAAATAAAACAAATTTCGGTACAACCCGCTTCATCATGACATTTTAACATACAATTATATTTTTCTTTAATTAAATGTGTCTTATATATAACTAACTTAGAAACCCATGTATACATGGATTGAATAAATACAAAATTTATATAAAAATAATGTTTTTAAGATATAAATAACAAATAATAATAAGTATTTAATAATTATAAAATTATATTTTAAGTTAGCATATAATTAAATCTTATTAATAATATAATTATTGAAAATATGAATCTTCAATTGTTTAATTTAATTACTAAAAAATATTAGTGTTTTTTATAGAGAGAGGCGGATTTTTTTCCAGAATTTATTAAAAGATGACACGTGTCTTCTAAAAATATTCTTTTATTTATTAGGTAGATAACATACTTTTGGTTGGGGGTTGGGCCCTGTTTTTCTCACGCTCACGCTCTCTAAACGTCTCGTATGGATCTATACGATTCATATAATAGTGCAATCATTTTGTTTGTCGGCATCTATCAGTGTCAATAATTATACTTTTATATGCCTCGTATAGGACTATATGATGTGTGTACGAGACCAATTGTTGTCAAATGAGTGAGTATCAGAGGGGGTTATACGCCTCGTATAAACTCATACAATACGTATAAGGTCGGTAGGGTGTTAAAATTAAAATGTTAGATGTGTAAATAATCAAGTCGTTTTGGTTTAAGGGTCGTTTGGTAGCGTCTGAACTATTAAGTGTTGAATGGTTAAGATGTCTAAATGATTAAGAGGGTCTGAATGATTAAGTGCTGAACCAGTTAAGATTGTTTAGTTTCACGTCTGGATGAAAAAAAAACCTTTTAAAAACCCTAAAAAAATAAAAATACCCCAAGGAATCCCGCGCCACTGCTTCCATCGCAAATGTGGCCGCCTCCATCGACGTCACCATTCGGACACAGTGGGTTGTCGAAACGAGTAGAAAAAGAAGGCTGGTCGACGATGGTGATGGAGACACTGTGGGTCGTCGGAGAAGGGAGGTGGCCGGAACAATGTTGATGGAGGCGCAGCGGGTCGCCGGAGAAGACGAATGGTGGCCAGAACAATGGCGATGGAGACGCAATGGGTCGTTAGTGGAAAGGGATGCGATGGTCACATGGGTGTAGATATGCAGCCGAGTGGAAGCAGCCCCTTCTTCCATTCAGACTTGTTCCAATGTCTGAACCATTCATACATGGATTCAGACATTTCACTCTCGTTTAGATGTTTTATTTTTGTGAAACAAACGGTTTGAATCTGAATAGTTCAAATTCAAACTTATTATGCTACCAAACAACCCCTTATTGTTTTTTAAAAGACTACATGGAATATTTGTTCATCAGGTGATCATTAATAGTGTTTTTTATTAATCAACTCCAAGATTTATGTGATTTCCCATTAATTAATTGTTTTTTTTTTCAGGTTAATTGGTTTACGTAAGATTGAAATAGGGATTCGGTAATCTCATGACACCAACCTTCTCACGCCCAAATCTTTCAATTTGTCCTCACGCACTTCGATTTTGATTTTATTGATTTTTTATGGTCCTGCTTTTTACACATTTTAAATTCCATTTTCCAATCATTTAAGCAATATATCCTAAATTTTCAAATACTTACTTTGTAATTATCTAAAGATTTATAGACACAAATTAAATATACAAAATGCATGTTTACCATAATAATACAAAATGACTTATATTTTAGTTGTACCCTTCTAACTTTTCTTACTAAAGATATTAAATTTGAGTCATTTTGATAAGGAGATATTGAGTTTGTGTTTTTTTAAGAGCAATTAGTTCTGAATGAGAATGTAATTTTTTCGGTATAAATTTTAATCTAGACAGTGGAGTCAAGTTACTCGTTTGTGAAACGATGCTTGATTTAACACTTTAAAAAAAATCAAATAATGATTACAAATAGATAACGCAACAGATGCTATTTATGTTCTGGACCATAGATTGAAGCAAGACAAACTTAATACACGAGACTCTCATGTATATCACTGAGTGTCATTAAAACCAAAGTACAATGCACATATCCTTACATTTTACTCTTACACAAAATTGTTTTATAATCTGAACCTGTAACCTTGATTTCATATTACAACCAACTTATGATAGAAAGGAATATATTCCACTTATAAATTGGAGAACAAATTATGTTTTTTTCTTATCTAAATTTTATAAAATTTCACTTGTTTTTGTAATGTTTAATTGTTCATAACACAAAAATTGCAACTTTTAATATATAAACAACAAAGTCACATCAGTATATATAACACATGCAGCAGTATTAGTAGTATTGTTCTTGATTAGGAAACAAAAACTGGTTTCTTGACAGTCAACAAACAAACAAACAAATATAGTTAAAATCAAGTACAGAAATCTATCCTGCCCCAAACCAAAGAAAATAATCAAAATATTTTATATCTAAAATTCTCCTGAACTAACATTAATTAAACAACATGTTGATAATATGATGATGATGATGATGATGATATGATGATGATGATGATGATGATGATGATGATGAAGTAGTTGTACATGTACTACATGAGAGGGCTATTTATGAGACCATGCCAATTTGTTGAACCAATCCCATTCCATCCACCAATCATTGGCCTCCCAGCTGGTTCAACCTCATGAACCATGGTCCCAGCTGGGTCTGCCCCACCAGCACCCATCTGCCATGGAAACCCCCATGACCCAACCTCAGATGGTCTTATCATGTTGCATGCTTCTTGCTTCACTTTTGCTGCACCACAAGAACTGAGTTCTTGTTCTTGATTATCATGGAACATAGGGTTCAAGATTTGTTGTTGTTCTTGATCATAACTACCACTAACATTGTTCAAACCCATCAAGTTTCCAATAAGATCATCCCCATTATACAACACATTGTGATGAAACGGATTATCCATATTCGAGTTCATGTTCTCAAGAAACCCGCCCCTGACTGCTTCAAGAAAGCCCAATGGGTCCCCATTTCTAGTGCCCAATTGATGGTCATCATTATGATCAAAGTGGTCATAACCCATGGACCCATTTGCATGGCTTTGGAGCCTAGCAAAAGCAAGGGATAAATCAGTGCAGTTTGAGTCAAATGGTAAGTGAGGTAGACCTGAAAGCAAATGATTGTTGTTTGAATTTTGTGTGATCAAATTGAGTGAATGTTGTTGCATGATGTGATGATCTTGATTTCCTCTGATCTTTGAAAGTACATAACTTGATGATGGGTTGGATGATGTGACAAATGATGGTGATGGTGATGCTGATACTGATGGTGTTGATACTGGTACTGATACCGATACTGATGATGATGATCTCTTGTTCTTCCTACACCCTCCACCAACAGGAACATTTCTTAGGGTTCCGCCTTTGGTCCAGTACCTCCGGCACGACTTGCAGAAGTATCGTGGCTGAGTGAGGCTGTAGTTGTTGTAGTAGCAGAATTTCGTGTTGCCGGAATCGCATCGCGGACATTTCAAAGCTTCCTCCGGTGGCCTTGGTTTTTTGTCTTCTTGAGGTTTTGTGCACATCAACATGCTCTCTAGTGTTTGTGAAGAAAGCTCCTATAACAATAAATTCAAATTCAAATTCAAATTCAAATATAATATTAAACTCTTGCTGGTTTAGGAATATCGTGTCGACTTTTAGATGGTTCTGCTAGCAAAACCATCTAAAAACATGATATGTTATTCCTAAACCAGTATATAAATTCCAAAAAAATTAAGAAAAAAAGAAACAAAATGAAGAAGAAATCTACCTGCTGGTGATGATGATGAACTACAGCAACATCCATTTCTAATTCCATGAACAGTTACTGTGTGTGTTCTTGTGTGTTTGTGTGTGTGTGAATGAGTGAGGTAGATCAAAGATTGATGATTGAAGGAGTTTTTGAAGTTTAGAAAAATGAAGAAAGAGAAAGTTAGAGAGAGAGACTTAGATAGGAGGTGTTCTTAGAGTATGACCTGCGTGTATATATATACACACAAATAGTGAAATAGATATTGAGATACATCCACACTCACTATGAATATATAGTCTTTTATTGAACAGCAAACACACAGTCATTCGAAATCATATGACAAATAGAAAGTAGCGTAGCTTGAAAAACATGTTCAAAGGGATCGAACGCTATGGGTCAAAAGTTTTTTGTATTATCGCTATGTTTCGGCTATAAATTCGGGTTGACAAATGTTAGTTCCGGTTGGGTCAAACAATTTAAAATATCATATATTTGTTCCACTCAAAAAAATAAATATATTTACATCTAACAATACATAAAATGTTTAAGATGAAAATGTGAGATAACAATCGATAATATGAACCCATAAAGGTAATGAGATAATTAACAACCAAAACTCTGAAACCTTAAAGGTAACGTTAAAACTTACAATATTAGTTCAACTTTATTATTTTTTTAAATCCAAGGGGCCCAAGGAATTTTAGGAAGAAAAACCGAAAGAGTTGGGCTCAATACGTATAAATTTTTCTGACCGAAAACTACTATATCGAGGTTTCTGACCAGAAAAAAGGCAAGGGTCGGGGCACCTCGGGCCACTTAAAACATTCGCCCCTGCAAATAGGTTATCTTTCCGTTCGAATAAAACTAAAAACGTTTGATTTTTTTAGAAGCTAGATTAGTAGATCACACTTCTTGGTTTACAAATAGTATATGGTAGGGCCATATGACATATGGATCGAAACTATATTGTGGTCCTTAGATTTCTTTTTAAGTACACAAACGCCGTGTTTTATGACGTGTTTTCACTATTGAGTTGGTTTCTATTCGGTTGATAGATGACCACTTGAATACATGTCGTGTCTTCTTTTCCAATCATATCGCCCATCAAGCTAGCTAGCTACCTAAGCAAATTCATAGCTATCAAATTAACCCTATAAACCTACAAGGCTACAATTTTGATGGCTAGGCTATATGTAATGACCCGTGAGTGAGGGGTGAGTGTGGCCGGTCACGCCCCCTTGGAGCTCTCCCTCACTACACACGGGACGTGACGGGACATGGTGGGGGTGAGCGTGATAGTGTTCATGGCGTGAGAGAAGAAGAAATGGGAAACAAATGAGAGGGTGGTGATAACACATGTGGTGATAACGTGGAGTGATGAGGGGATAATGGTTTTAATTGTATAAGTGACGCTTACGTGATGCCTATGTGATGTGATGGGGCTTTACCACTACATATTGCCAGTGACGGATCCATGATTTTTTTTTCCAGTGGGTTCACTATGTTCAGACGTTTCAATTAAATAGAACCAGAAATAAAAATTTTCGGGTCGGGTTGATGGTTTGAATCTTGTAATGTTCATCATGTAATAACAGTGCGATATATTAAGTAAATGATTAAAATTAAAAAACATCGTCATTAAAGAGTTCGGAGATACAGCGTGCACCTTTGTTTAAGATTTCTGAGTTCTAGATCAAGCAGGAGTCAAGGGGGTAGCACCCTTTGTAAGGTTCGAGGCAACGCCCCGAAACCTAAACGAAATTTGCTAAGTTTATATGAACAAAATTAACTTGACCTAATGGTTTAACCACTAATAACTACCATTTTTCTTTGCTAAGTTTATATGACCGGAAAATGATTTTAACACGATCAAATAGAAATTTAAGCATTGATTATCAAGATTTCTTTAACCAAGATCATTTACTACAATCAGGCTGACAAATTGCTGTGAAAATTATATAAAGGATCCGCTCTTAAAAATATTTATGGGTTCACCTTACCTTTGT
This sequence comes from Mikania micrantha, assembly GCA_009363875.1. Classification (NCBI taxonomy): domain Eukaryota; kingdom Viridiplantae; phylum Streptophyta; class Magnoliopsida; order Asterales; family Asteraceae; genus Mikania; species Mikania micrantha. The sequence goes on along the minus strand of CM018687.1, from coordinate 49,639,984 downwards.
GACTAAATCGTACTCAGGATTCATCCCTAAAATATTAATGGGTTCACCATATCGTTTAACTCTTTCAAAAAAAAAAAATTCTAGCTAATGAGTCAAAGTGCGGTGAGTTCCCGTGAACCCACAACCTTATGCCTAGATCCGCCCATGCATATTGCCTAACTATAAGATCAATAATTAATACATTATCCTTCTTTTGTTTTTTTTCACCTGACTCATTCTGACAAACGATTCATCTCTACTAAAAAACTGAATGTGATCAAACTCATGCCATTCAGAAGAAAACCTACAAATTAAGAAAGCCTCTGACCATTTAACCTAAAACATTTCACTTGGACAAAACTCGATCTCAATACCTCTTATTAAAGAAGTTAATAATGCATGTAACATTAAACTAAAAAAACATTATCTTCTAACAAGTAAATATTTTTTTTCAATATATATAGATTATTTTAAATTTAATTTATGAATACACAAACGTCATTCACGCCTCTTGGCACTTGATACCATCATTGGCACCCATCATCAATCATCCCAATGTAGCAATGTTTTTGTCATGACCATTCAGTTTTCCTATATTTAGACTTCTACAATAACTATATAATATTTAATAATGGAAAATATGTTGATTTCAAATTGATTTACTAATTTAGCAAGAATAATATGATTGATAATCAATAGCATGAACAATTTTATGTTTTATTATAAATATTAATGAACAAAAAATTAAATATATTTTATTTTACATCAAGACTACTTTGAAAATAAAATACTTTCATAATTTAAGTATTTTAAAATTATGTAAAAAGATGATAGTGGGAGTAATGTGTATGGATGGAAGGTTTGAGGCATTGACTATACCTTCCTTTCATGTTACTTCAACAAAATATTCTTTCATCTTAATATCATACAATAGAGGTAGTGGGGGGCCTAGAAGAAAAGTAACAATTCAAGACTAGACAAGAAGGGACCTTCTTTGCTTCTTTGCCCTATGATGTAGACCTTATGTGGCAATTCAATCAAGTGGCCCACTCAACACTATATTTAAATACTTATATTAATTAAAATAAGTAATTTTTTAATATAATAATTACTTTTGTTGGATAATGTTTTTCATCCTTTTTCAAAATTTTGATATAACTATTTGAAAATCTTAAATACTATTGAGTGTGCTATATTCGTCCAAAAGTTTAAATACTACATGATCTTAGGAAATAAACTAGGTTACATGTTCACTAAATAATAGTACTATTCTTCTTTTGTTGTGACATGATGTATGTTTATTGTCTTTTATCGTCTCATTTATTAAATATTTAAATAATTCTTATAATAATATGTATTTTAAAGCCTTAATGATTATATAGAAATAAAAAAAAATGACCATATAACATATTTCATACAAAGGAAAAAAAAGTGATTATATTTCTACTTGTTTTTAACCAATTTAGCTAAGTCATGAATTGACATAGCAATTACCTAATATCATGTGGAAACGTTTGGACATCTTGAAATGAAAATAAGAATATTACAATTTATTTATCATATAACTTTAAATGAGATCTTAAAGTTGAGATGATATAACACAAGTTACAACACATTTTCTCTATATTGACTACCAAAGTCCTCTATATATTCACTTTGAACATAAATCTGAGCATAAAGTATAACTCTGTAATGCAATTTGGTTGTCTTCATCTTCGTTTACATTCATGCATCTTTAATCAAGGGTGTAAACGAATCAAAGCCGTTTCGTGAAATACTTGAGATCGGATCTATAAAAAGCTTGAACGAGGCGGGCCGAGCCTAAACGAGCCCGAGATCGAGCCCAAAATATGACTCGTTTAGTTATTGAGTCCTATCCGGCTCGCGAGCTTAAACGAGCTTTTGTTTATATACTTTTTATTTATTAGATGAAGTATGTATTTATAAAATTAATTATTTTTTATACAAAATTATGATAAATATATTTAAATATATATTTTATGTTAAATTTAGAAAGTAGAATTATAGATCTATACTAAACTAGTAATTAAATTAAATAAATTGAATAATTAAAAAATAAGCGAGCCGAGTCAAGCCGAGCTCAAACCTAAAAATTTTCTAACACTTGAGCGTTGAAAATAAAGCTCTTAAAGAGCGGAGCTCGAGCCCTATTTAGTCTAAATGAGTCAAGCTCAAGCATTATCAAGCTCGGAATCGGCATGTTTACACCCCTACAATCAATCACCACATGAGAAAACACAATCATCACAACCAAACAGCTTAAGAAATTCAACTGAAAGACGGAGATTCAGACCCTTACCTCATCAACAACTCGTGCATTTTTGCTTAAATTTTAATAAAATTAAACACCTTGAAGATCGTCTACACAGGGAAAATATCATAAATAGAAGCAATCATATATGACATACCATCTTGAAGTATTAAAATGCTAGAGAGAGATTATATAGCGTTCGTATCATCATACCATCAAAATGTCGTTCCAAAATACTAAATGATAATTTTAGTGTAGAAAATAATTAATAATTATTTGAGCTCTATGGAGCTTCATTTATTTTCTTGGATCCATAACATAAGAAAATTACAAAAAGACAAGTCTCAAATTAGTGAGCGAGTGAGCGTATAAAATGGGATTTTGTGACACCTTATTAGTAACTTTATAGTTTACATATATTCGAATACAAAGAATTAATGGGTGGTAGATTTGAAAGATAAATTAGAACAAGCATAGATAAAAATGTATTTTTGAAAAGAAAATGATATCCAATATTGTAAAATTTGATAAAAAAATTTAATATATAAATATAAATCAAGTTTTTTATTTAAAAATTGCCTAAAGTTATTGTTAAATTTGAGTAGAAGGAAAAATCACTTGAAATGGTAATGGATGTGATGGGTCATAATCATTGTGCTTGATGTCACAAATATGTTTCCATAATAAGCTTTCTCTATTTTATTGACACGTTCTTGTCATGAGCCACCAAATTCGGGTATGTTATGTTTGCGGAAGAAGTAAAGAATATGTATCAAAGAGAAGTCATTGCCATTTCATAATTATTATTACCTCTATTTACTTTGTTGTTATGCTTAGAAAATCAAAGGTTAAAGATAATAATTTCCGGGTTGGATCTAAGACCGCCCGTAGCGCATGAGCCGCACGCTCGGCGGGGACACATCTTTGGGTGTGGGTCAGCGGGAGCACCGCCCTCTTCTCTGGCGGCGACCATTTTGGTATTTGAACGATGCCCACTCTCTGTTTCTCCGCTCATTGGTGGATTAAATCCACTTGGGACCCACTGTGTGGTTTTTCAGTGAGTTAATGTGGCACAGTGGGGAATGTTTTTTATTGGGGTAACCAGTGTGAGATTTTAAAGTTTTTCATGTAGTGATGATGTGGCTAAAAATATTAGTGGGGAGAGATTTTAGTGGGATGCCCATTGTACAAAATCAAAAATACAACAAAAAATAGAAGTTTGCAGTAAAAAAACAAAAATACAATAATAAACAAAAATTAATATAAAAGAAAACAAAAATCCTATAAAAACAAAGATCTATTACAAAAAATAATATGTTATACGTTAATTATCACTTCTTTATTTTTTTAGCATCTCACATACTTAACTTTTATTGATTTCTACTCTTTTTAAGTAAAAATTTCTCATAACAATTTCAAATTATTTATGGAAAAGTTGGCTAGTTTAGTTATGTTGTATTTATAAGTGTGGATTGTTAAGGAATTCATAATAAGATGGTCAGATTAATTTGAGACCATAGATTGCATTTTCGTATAAAAATAATTCGATAGTTCACACGAATTAATTAATTGGATAACACTAAGATTTTTAAAACAAGAACAAGTATGTTTGTATGTAATGATTTACAAACCAGAATTAAGAGGATGACCAAAAACAGCTTGCAAGAAGGGATTGGATGAACCAAAGGGCTTCTAGCTTAGTGGTATTGTGATTAAAGGAGAACATGTGTCTTATTGATGTCAGCGGTTCAAATGGCAAGAGAGATGATTTACGGATTTATCCGGTTCCTGGTTAAGTTTTTTTTTGAACGGCGACGATCCTACATACCACGTATGTTGTCTTAATAGGGCCCACCGGGCAGAGGTAATTCCTGGTTAAGTGAACAAACATAAATGAACATCACTAAAACGGCCATAATTGAGCTACATAGTTAAAAAGACATTGTTTATAACCTTAATAAAAGTATTAAAAAATATAATCATTTTCAAGTCACCAATTCAATTTAATCATAAAAGGTTAACAAATATAAATGAACGTAATTGAACAAACATAAAAAACCAAAATGAACAAATATAAACAAACGATAATGAAGGAACGAGACATGTGATCATGTTCGTTTATTTAGTTAAATGAACAAAAAATTGTTTATGTTTGTTTATGTACTAAATAAACAAAGATGAACACACTTTTTACTAAACGATCAAAACAATTCACTGGACGTTCTTTTCATTTACAGACCTACACCTTACAGCAACGAGCTAGAATCGTAACATACATGATCAACCACATCTGTTATTTTTACAAGTTAAATTACACCAATTTTACACTACTCATACATACCCCATGTTTACATTTTTCGTAAAATTTTGTGCTTGCTCCTGTTGAAGGAGATATTGTTATATAAACCGAAAATAACCAAAATGTATTCTTTAAAAAGAAAGACAATATGTTTTTTTTAACATTATGAGTTTTGAAAAACATGTTTATATAATAACACAATTATGTACTTTTAATATATAGAACATAAAAAATTAAATAAGAATATTTTATTTAATGCATTAAAAATAACAAAATAACATAAAATGAACTAAAAATAATAATAATAATAAGAACATATTAGACAATGATGAAAACGTATCACACAATTGACTAAAACATTAAAAATAATGACCAAAATATCTTTTTTAAAATATTAAAAAAATGTCATATGTCAACCTCATAATCTTTCTATCTGTTTTTACTAGGCCTGTAAACGAACCGAACGAACACGAACACAGGCATGTTCGTGTTCGTTCATTTACACTTAATCGAACACGAACACGAACACGAACACGAACACCAACGAACATGAATTTTGTGTTCGTGTTCGTTTATTAAGAAAATGAATATGTTCGTGTTCGTTTGTGTTCGTTCATTAATAAGTTAAATGAACTGTTCATGAACACAAACGAACACAAACGAACTAAAATAAATGAACAAATATAAATGGACATTTTTTAACACCATTGAACAGTTATAAACGAACTTAAACACTATTGAACAAACATAAATGAACACAATTGAACAAGTATAAACGAGCATAAGCGACAAGTTTTTAAAATGTACACACATATCACTCGTAAATTAGTCAGTTAACCGAACAAAAGCTAGCATTACATAGTTAACGAACATAAACGAACACTAACGAACACAAATAAACGAACGTAAATAAACGAACATAACCGAACTGTTCATGAACATAAATAAACGAACACAAGGTGTGTTCATGTTCGTTCATTTAATTAAACGAACACAAATTTCGTGTTCGTGTTCGTTCATTTATTAAATAAACGAACATAAACGAACTTCTTACCGAACTGTTCACGAACAGTTCATGAACTGTTCGGTTCGTTTACATGCCTAGTTTTTACAAATATAACTTTTTTACTAGACCCGATACTATATGTATATATATAATGAATATTTTTGTTATATAATATTTTCCCTATTTATTGATATAATTTACTATAGACTTCTATCATAGTAGTACACTCTTGAATTTTTTTTATAAGAAATTTAGCTTTGATTTAAATGAGTTATAAGGTTAAAAAAGATTAGAAAGTTTCCTTACTTATAAAGTTTTTCTTCTAAAATGTGTTAAAACATATAATTTAAAGTATCAAATATAATAAGACAGTTAAAATCTTATCAATGTTTGTGTTTTAAGCTGTTTAAAAATATTAACTTTACAAAAAAGATGTCCTGTGAATTCAACCTACTGGTTTGGATTTCATCTTGTGACTGATAGGTCATGGTTCGAGCCATGTCAGGGGCGATTTAAAGAGCATCCAGAAAAGGAAAAGAATCTTGAACTTAATTTCGGGTACTAAACTAATGTAGAGCGAGGATTTACCTATTTCAATGGGTTCTCGTGCATCTGATGTGGTCGTGTCTTACCTTTGCTCAGTAGACCTTGTTAAGATAACATACGTGATATGTAAAATCCATAAAAAAAAAAAAAAAAAAAAAAAAAAAAAAAAAAAAAAAACTATACAAAAAGACACGTCATTTAACTTGATTTCAACAGCTAACCAGGCAATCCTAGGTCTTGTTTTTTTATGTGTCTCCTGGCATAGAGAAGCTCCTTTTTTAGTATAATAAAACAAAATAGGCACAAAACACATGCAGCCCAATAACCCAGGTATAATAATAATTATTATTTATTAACCTAATCAGATTATTAGGACCTTTTAGTTACGCCATTTTCATTTTCTTAATTTAAAATTAAAAGCATTTCGCAACCATCAGATATTTAAATACATTTAAGTGAATGCAAAATAATACTAAGGTTATTTACTTAATTTATTAAAAACTAAGTTAAAAAATCTTCAGAAACTAGTAATAGAAATTTTAAAAATAAATTATTGTGCTTAACTCCATAAAATTGTAAATTTTTAGACTAATAATAAGAATAGTTTAAATTCAAACTTTCAAAATCTAATCACACTTCTACACACACAAAATTTGAAATTGTGGACTAAAAGTAAAGTGACATTCAAGCACTAATTTTTAATGCCAAAAAAGGTAATAAAAAAAGGCACACATACTACAAAATTTATACCAATTATAAGATTTTTCTTATTTTATTATTTTATAACTCTAGTGTTAAAATTTTTTGATTTTCAAGGATTGTGTAAAACCTCCTCTTTAGAATTTAGATGTATAAGAGGCGCGCCAATCAAGCTTGGGTGATTATTTTATTTCAGTGGATAATATTTTAAGTATTTCATTTTTTAGCACTTTATCTTTTTTTGAATTTCATTCTTTATTACTTATTTAAATCTATGCTATATAATAAAAGGATAACAAATTTTATCACATGTCATTCTCATATTTATTTATCATTAAATTTTTATTTTTGTCACACTTATATTCATTTGTCATTAATAATTAATTTTAGACGCTTGTTATTTTTATATTCATTTCTTATTCAATTACATTTTTATTAAATATCTCTCATATTTATTGTTAATGATTAAATTATACAATTAAATGTAAGATTAATGTATTATAACTTAATAATCATAATTGAATTTAAATTATATTTTATTTTAAAATACAATTCTATACTTTTATAAATATATGTTATTTATTATTTATATTTCTTAGTTATTTCTTATTTCACTACGATTGATATGATATCCAATATACAAATTTTCATAAAACTATTGGTATAAAAATGTTACATTTATTTATTTCATGTAGAACCATTTTTATGTATTCGTTAATCGTTAAAAAAAATTAATAATCACGAAAATAATATCTTACCTTATTGGACTATATAATAGAAGGTCAAATACAAATTATGTAGTTACTAATTATTAATATGTAGCTTCTTCATTTTATATCAAAATATTGTTTTACAATTTCTAAATTATCATTTTCTAGCTATTTGATATTTTATATTTATCCAGTGTAATACCGAGGTAACAACGTAGTGAAAGATACAAATAGTGTTAGGCCTTAATATTGGTCCAATATTTGTTTTTTTCCCGAATAAATTAGTATATATCCGTTTGACTAAAACATAACACTATTTTTTTATGATATAATGCTTATTTTAACGATAATGTACATCTTAGTGTTTTTTTTGTGGAGTCACAACCTGTACGACGTATTTTTTTCATGCATTTTGATATTAAAGTCCATACAGATGGCACATGACATTTGTATTCAACTACATACATGATAACATAGATATAGTGTTTTATATATTATAAAAATTATATTTATTAAAATATTTTTTCAGATTCACAAGCTAGTACGTATAGTTATATATAGATATGAGGGGTTTTGTCTCAAAATTAAAATAGCTTATTAAGCTTTTAATAAACCTACCTTAGAAACAATTATATTTGACTCATTTATATACATAACTCCACTCATATGATTTGAAGTAACCTTATGATATCTAGATTATAAAAATTTGCCGTTCAAAAAAAAAAAAAAAGATTGTAAACATTTGTCTTTTACGATGGACTTGGGATTGTTATCAAACTGCTTCTTGCTTTAATGATTTTTTTCTCAAGAAAACATATGGATATTTCAAAAGATTAAAATTTTATATATTTTAAAGTATACGTATAAGTGGTTAAGTTATAAAAAACTTAATAATTTGTTATTTTAGATATTTTAAATTATTTATTCAAGCTATTAATATTGTTATTTACTAATAAAACAAATTGTGGCCAATTTATAATTATTGATTACTTATTTATTTAATACATAATGTATAAAAGTATAAAACAAAAGGATGAGTCGTCTAATGATAAACAAATATGCCGAAATGTGTGATATCTTCACGTGGTCAAGCATTCATATGTGACTATAAACAATGCTATAATTTAAGACAGCATTATAGAAAGTGTTATGTAAAATACTAAAATATTACTTGTTTAATCCTTTCTAATTAAAAAGACGTTAATTCTATCATTTATTTAAACAAAATGTCACATTTTACGTACGTACTAAATGTTCATTAAGCCAATTGTTGTTGCTATATTATTATATAATATATAACTAGCTTAGAAAACCCGTGTATTACACGGGTTGAATACTAATAAATATCAAATAATTATAAAATTATATTTAGAGTAAGATATAATTTAGTTATTTTTTATTAACTTTTAATAAATTAGTAAATTACTGAAATAAAAAAAAATTATATTTTTTTATATTTAAATATGTAATCTAATTTCAAAAAGTTAATAATATTTGCTAGGAGAGAAAAACGGGAAAACTATTTTTAGATTTAATCAGAACGCGACACGTGTCACCTAAAAATACTCCTTTATTAGAAAAGGAAGATGATCGATTAAAATGTCCGTATTGATTAGGATAAACCTGCAACTTTTTATAAACATATTTACGTTTTCAGTAATTTTGTTTAAAAATACCATTAATGATATTATTAGTATTTTCTAACTATTATTAATGTTAATAATGGAAAATAAATGTCTAAAAAAACAAATAAAATGTTGTTCTCTAGTGTTTACATAAACCGTTTTCTTTTATTTTTTTAAACGTTTTCAAAAACTTTTTCAAAATACGATATTTTAATTTTTCATAAAAACAATTTTTTTTGTTTTAACTTCTAAAAACATAAACTAAATAAAAACATATTTCAATTATATGTGTAAACGAACCGAACCGAGCCTAACTGAGTCTGAACTCGTATAGAATCGAGCTCGACTCTTTATGGAAATATTGAAATCAAACTCAGCTCATTTCAAGCTCGAGTTTGGATCATGACTACTTTTCCAATCAGATCATCTTGTGCTCAATTTTTTTTATTATTTATTAACAATATTATCATTTTATTTACAAAAATTTATAAAATATCTATATATTTATAATTATAAAATTCGTATTTATTATTAGGAGTTGAGCCGAGCTCTATATTGGAAAAAGTAGTTGCGAGCCAAGCTTGAGATTTGTAAATATAGTTATATATAAGCCAACCTTGATTTTAATATATCCAAAAGCAGTCAAGATCACTTATATACGAGCTGAAGATCAACTTGGATCATTTGCGCACATAATTGAAATAAAGTATCATTTATTTTTTAAGAAATTAAAAAAAAAGTTGTTTTTATCAAAAAACCAATTTTTTTTTGTGGGAAAAACATTTTTAAACAAGTTTTCTTAAAAAGTTTAAAGAAAACTTTTTTTATATAAAAACCAAAAAAAGAGCATTTTATTTGTTTTTTCTATAAAAAGAACTATATTTTTTTGTTACAACAAATTAATAATAACAAAAAAGTACAAATGATAATACTTTTAAGACATCGTTAATGAAAACGTTCTATAAGTTTTAAAAAGTTATTGGTTTAATCTTTAGTGTTTTCTTTCTTAAAATTAAATAAAAACGCTAGAAACTCATAAAAACTTAAAAAAAATATTTTTTATAATTTCGTCTAATATTAATTAAAAATAGGTTAGTTTTTCGTTTAAAAAAAAATATAATATATTGAAAAATAATATATAAGGCAAATCAAAGGCGGAAATCCCAACAATTATGGGAGTGACATGAGATTTTAGATAAAACTAGAAGGGAATAGTATGGTGGGGCTTGGGGGGAAACCCAAGGTAGGGGGCCAACAAATATTCTAAGTTGTCATTACCCGACTGACAGACAGAATAAATAAACAATCATTCATTCCGCTCAATCTTCCTTGGATCCTATCATTTTTTTTTTTTTAACAGCGAATTTCATTAAACATCAAGGGCAAGCAAGAAGCTAAAACCCCAAACATCAAGACAAACACCCGAAACAAAGCACAACAAAAGGAAATTAAATGAAAAACTACACCAAACCTCCCATGGTATGGTATGATATTAACATAATTTTATGTTATCATTTAACATTAACATGTTTCATGTATAAAACAGGTCGACATGTTAATATTTGTTAAAATTTGTTAAGACATGTTATAGTATGTCAGACCTTTTTAAAATACAAAAATTTAAAATATAAATAATATAATAAAATAGCTGGGTGGTCGATTACCTTCTAAAAATTTCTCGTTTCTCTAAACATAGTTCATTAATAGGTTTCTTAACAAATTCTTTAACAGTTTCTTTAACGGATTATTTATAGTGTTAAATGTTAAAAGGTTCCTTAGCGGATCATTTCGTATTTATATTTTTTAACAGGTTATGTTCGTGTATGGAAAAATAGATACGATAAAATTCCGTGCCGTGTTCGTGTATACTTATTTCATGTTTCGTGTTTTAACTGGTCGTGTTTGACCCGTTAAGACAACCATTTCCTGGCTCTCTTTTTCATTTTTATTTATCCTAACTTCTAAAATTTAATTTAATATAATTTTATATACTTTATTATTTATAAAAGAGAGATTATATTTTTAAATTTTTTAGTGTAATACTATTGCTATATATAAATGTTTGGTGTGTTGTGATTACATAAATTATGTCTAAAAGTAGTTTCAAGAATGTTATACTTATCATAATAATATAAGTTAAATGTTACATTTATGTGTAGAAAAACTTGCAACTATGAGTGCAAACCATTACAATGTCTAAGATCATTTGTAGTTATTGACTCATATCTCGGATCCTCTGTATGCTTCATACCTAATAATCACTTGTTAAAGTGGAATTAACCCACTTAGCAGAGACATTGTCTCTTAGGAAAGATGTTTTGGGTTCAAATCCAAGCAAGAGATATTTGAACATAATAGAAGCATGAATAAGGATACTATTGCTGTTCAAAAAAACCTAATAATCGCTTTACGCATGTGAGAGCTATGAAGTAAAACATAAGCATTTGTATTAGTGTTATTACGGGTATCCATCGGTTTGGATTACGAGTTATTCGGTGTATTTGAATCAGGTTATTCATATTTAACTTTTTTTGCCTCTATTTGACTTAGGATTCGGCTAATTTTTTTCCTATATTTTGGTCCATAAAGGTAAACATTTTCCTGATACAACATTTTAAAATTCAAATTTAAAAAACGATCACAAATCCATCGTAATGAAATATTTTAAGTAATACCATGACTCATAAAAATACACCTGAACAAACTGAATTTAGTAAGGCTCCATTGTGTTGTAATCAAATTATTCATATAAACGAATAACCCGAATTACATAAAAATACCAGAAATATGATCCGACCTGAATATCCAAATAACTTTTTCGGATTCGGATTGATCCGAATCGAAGAACCCGTATCTATATTCAAATCGCGTTTTTCAGTTTTGGATACGAATCTAGTTTTTATTTTTTTTGAATTTCAAAATTTTTTAACTCCCATTAAATGCTATAGCACGTGACAGATATACTTGGACTATGAAATAGAGTTGGATTTATTATATGTTTGATAGCTAAAAGCAATAACTAGAAGTACTTGTGTGCTTCTCATAACTTAGTTACATGAAATTAGTTGCATTGAGTAGACATGTATATAAAGGCATATTAAAGAAAATAATCTGCCTATTATAATAAAGGAATATTTTTAAGAGACACATGTCGCGTTTTAGTGCAATCTGAAAAAATATTTTCCGTCTCTTTTTCCAAATAAATATTAATAATCTTTACTAAATAAATTATATTATTAAATATGAAAAAATATAAATCTTCTTATTCTAAAAATTTACTGATTATAATATTTCAATTATATCAATCTTAAAATATAATTTTATAATTATTAAATATTTATTATGATTTGTTATTAACGAATTATATTTTTTAATTATTTAAACCAATATAATACACGGGTTTATAGGCTAGTAGTATAATATACAAAAAATTCTCGTTCTTGTAACATATTTTAAAAATCTGTTGAGATCTGAAAGAAATTTTCTTTTATTTCATATAATTTATGCTAATCTTTTCTGTTATTTCACATATTTTAGATTTAAAAAACTGTTTTTATATAAAATAAAAGTTATTTAAGAAACCATTTAGCAAATAAGATATTTATAAAAACATATATAATATAAATATAAAGTTATAAACAACAAGATAATATTAAAAAATAATGATATTCTTTCATTCTTTCAGAAAAGTTCATTATACAAAATGTTAGAAAGTAAAATTTTTATATAAATAAAAAGTATATTTAATATTTAATATTATTATATAATATAAGATGTATTTAATATGAGAAGGAGACACTAAAATTAAAATGATTTAGAAACCTTGATTTATTAATTAGTAGATATAGTAACTTTAATTTTTTAACTTGAAAAGGATATAAAAATATAATTAGTATTAATATTATTATATTAAAAATATAAGATAGATTCATTTCATATAAGAGATAAATATATTAATTAATACAAGGATGTTATAAGAAATAACATGTATTCAAAATTTAGTTTTATTTATTAGTAGACGATTATAAGTCGTTAATATATTATTATCAAATGCTATAAAAATTTGACAATGGACATATTTTTATATAAAACGACAATTTATACTTTAATCCATTTTATTTTATGGATGAAGGTACATTAAAACTAATTTTATTTAATTTTTAGTTGTCTAAAACAAACTCATTCTACAATTTAGAAAATAAAGTATATATGTATTTACAAAACTAATAGACTATAATAGTTACCAATGATGTCTTACCCTAATAGTAAGATGAATGTATTAAAGAAGTAATAGGAGACCCAGATCTTGAGTTCGATCCTCGATCCTACACTGTTTTACCGGCATTCTTGAGTTCGATCCTCGATCCTACACTGTTTTACCGGCATTCCACGGTTGTGTCTTTGGGTGGGTGCTTGAGTCGGGTTTTCCTTATGAATTGGTGACTAGTGGGCTAGGGCTCCGTCCATCTGGACAAGTGCCTAGCTCGGACATCCTTTAGTTATCGAAGACTATGTACGAAGTAAGTAGGAGTTGATTAGTTTGACGTTTAAGAAAAGACTAATAGTTGAATAAAAACTAATGGTTTTGATGTGAAGGCGGTTGGGGATTTGGAGGGTGGGCACTGGACCTCAGACCGCATGATATATTACATATGCCAAAATTGAGTCAGGTTTGTTTGACTGGTCAATCGATATTATTAGTCAAAGAAACAATGTCAAAAGTGAAAAAGAGGTGAACAGTAACTAAAATAGACACAGACAACGTTATGTTATAATCTTTCTTTAAAACAGGTTTAACATATAAAAAATATATAGTACTTAATAATAATTAACTATAAAATACTAACCATAAAATACTAACAAATTATCTCATTTTATACTAGAGAAATATAAAATAAAAAGCCATGAGAGAGTAATGTATTTTCTTTTATTAATATAAAGTAGTTTTGACTCTTATGTATTGGAATAAAAATCAAATAAAAAGATATTTTTGTTTAATAATAGTAAGAACTACATAAAATCTTATTTTTTTGTATTAGCTTTTTATTTTTTTATACAGATTCTGTCTTTGTTATATATTTTTTGTACAGGTGTGTTTTTTTGTAACTTATTTTTATTTTTTGTACTACATTTTTATTTTTTGTATTGGATTTTTATTCTTTGTACTGAATTTTTATTTTTTTATACTAAATTTTTTTGTAATGGATTTTTTTTTGTAATGGATTTTGCTTTCTTTTGTATCGGATTTGTTTTTTTTACTGTATTTTGTTTTTTGTCCTAATTTTTGTTTTTATATGTTTAGCATGCCATATGCCATTCTTTTCCATATTGTTGCATAACTTCTTGGTTTTATAAGTTCGATAAGGTTCGATGCCTATCGAGCATTTGCCTCACATGCTGAGGCATGACGTGCAACTTGCAAGGCAAGAGACGAGAGCATCAAATACGCGAGACAATGCTTTATATAGTGGCGAAGCTTGGCTCCAAATATAAGGGCAAACTCTAAAACATATTAAATTTTCGGCCGAAAAACGTATAAATTATACTATGTAGTAAAAAAAACAGGGTTGGTAGAGGCATTGCTTCTTAGAAAGGAGGTCTTGAGTTCAAATCCAAACAAGGGGGAAATTGGGTGTCATTTATGAGTAGGAGTAAGAGTAGGTGATAGTATTGCCGTTCAAAAAAAAACAGGGGGCATTGGCCTTCCCAGCCCTAAGCCCCTAAGTATCCTTCGCCAATGGCTTTATATAAAACAAAAAAAAGTTTTAACTGCAATTAAAAGATGCATTTATATATCTCATCTTTTTTATATATTGTTCCTTTTTATTATTTATTATGTAAACCATTTAAAATCTTCTAATGTCCTCATACATTCTCCAATTTTGACCAATGTTGATCAAATGTAACAAAGATGTTTATAAGATGTGCCTCAAGGTCATGAAGCTTTTTTTTTTTTCTGCATGCGACTCATGCATCCCTCAGTTGACCCAAATTTTTTTTCAATTTAAAGACGTTATCAGTGATTTATAAACCAAAATATCTTTTTGTTGGATTTTTTAATTATTCTTTAAAATTCGAATTTTTATTTTTCTCAGTATCAGTACGATGTTGTTATTTATTATAAAAATTGATATTTTCTTAAAAAAAGTTATGAGGTGCTATACAATGTTATATATTATGCGGTAATTGTTACACACACAAACACACACACACACACACACACACACACACACACATATATATATATATATATATATATATAGTGTTTAGGATCAAATGTTTGTAAAAAGTGTAAAAAACAAAGTATTATTATAAATAGCAAAGTGTTATTATATATTAATAAGAAACTATGAAATATTATAATAATACTTTGTTAGCATTATTAAAACATTTTTTTTATTTATAACAGCACTTTGCTTTTATACTTTTTATAAAACTATCACTTTCGCATTAATCTCAATCTATATATGTGTGAAGGGAAAGACTGAAAAGGCCCTGGAAACTGTGTAAATAAGGTTGAATTAAAGAGTGTGCAGAAATTGTAATTGAAATAATTAAGAGAACATCTTCTTCACATGTAAACTTCTTCAGCTTTGTCTCATTTTCAAATATGGACTTCTCACTTTCTTTTCTGACAAATTTGTTCCCACCTTATTTTTTTTTTAACGGCCAACAAACATTAAATTATAAAAAAAGAGACTAAGAGTTTAGTCCCAGATTACAAAGGCAAACCAATTACAAAAATCACCAATTATAACCCCAAACAATGAAGATTAAACGATTCCCAATCATCTCAAGTGAGTTGAGGAGATTTCGAGCGTGCTCGAATCCATAGAAAGATCAGAGACTTTATTTCTTCCTTTATCCTGACAATAGAAATCGGAATGTTGTTAAAAAGTTTGTTGTTCCTTGCATGCCACATACACCATATTGCAACTAAAACCACTGCATGGACAACTTTTTTCCACCTTACAACACCCGGAATGGATCTGTAAATGTTCACCAAATCCCTACAACTGAAAGCATATATATGCTGAATCTTGCACCATTGTGATACATAATCCCAAATCTCTTGAGCAAGACTGCATTCCACAAAAAGATGATCCGTTGATTCATTAAACCCATCACAGAACAGACATGAAGTGGATTGCAAAGACACCTTTCTAATCCTCAAATTTGTAAGAGTACGAAGTCGGTTCATTTCAGCCCTCCAAGCAACGAAACCGACCTTTTTAGGAATCCAATTGTTCCAAAAAAATTGAAAATCAGAGAGCTGCCGACTGTAAGCGTTTATTTTTTGTTTAAGACTAGAGATGGAGAAAACCCCCCAAGACCATTGATCCGATCGCAAAAAGAGCTGAATGTACTGCAATTTAGAGTTTAAGAGATGCAGCTCATCTAGCTCAGCTTGAGTGGATGGCCTTCTTTTCCAGTAAAAACACCAAGAACTTCCCACCTTCTATCATGCTTCATTCCTTCAATATTAATTTTCATAACAACCCTCCCTCTAGCTTATACAAGACACTATATCTCTTGTATATGATTATACTAGACATATAGCTCATTTGACATCTATTTATTCGTATATGATTGGTCTCATATACAACTCTTATAGTAGTCCAATCATTGGCACTGAAAAATTTTGGCAAACAATGATTATTCCCTATATGCCTTGTATAAGCCTATACAGGGCATATAGCCTTATTCTGACACTCACTGATTCGACAATAATTGGTCTTACATACGCCTCATACATGACCTATACGCCCCATTAGACCTAAACACCCCATTAGGCTTATACGAAGTGTATAGAAGTCCAACAATTGATACTAAAAAATTCTGGCAAACAATAGTTGTCCCATATACGTCTCGTATAATCTTATATGAGACATATAAAGGGTGTAGATGGTGTGAGTGTGAGAATAACATGATCCTATATTTTTTAACATCATAGGATCTTCACGTGGTAGCTATCAACCGAGTGGTGTAGCTAAGGTTGATTCCTCAATTGCCACAAGAGTGTACCACTAAGAAAAGCGAGAACCAGATAAATCCGTAAGTCCTCTTTCCTGCTCAGGTTTATACACGTGAACTCATTGAGGTGCAACTTTTCCACTGTATTGCAATACCGCTAAACTAGAAACTTTTTGTCCCTCTAGCTTATATATATTTTTACTTTTTGGTACAAAATAAACTTATATTTTTTTTTTATAATTTCCCTTTGGAATAGGTAGCTAGCTAGCAGGCTTATACAAGGTTTAGATCTCAAAAATGATTCTGATATGCTTTTGAGATTTGGGATTATACTGTCTAGTGTTGGATTACATCTTACTTAGCGATCTGTTCCTGTTTTCCAATTAGTTTATTTTTCTCACACCCATATGATAACAAACAATCATGCTTTTGGCATCCAAAACTAGACTCTTTGTTAGGTTCCCAAGTTGCATGATCACATGGATATTGTCCCTTTAATTCCACTCCTAATTAATAATTATTAGAGCATCATAACCTATGCTTTGGAATACTAGAATGACACTTCTTTTTTTCCAAGAAAGTATTGTCAAAAAACGTATTTACTAAATTTGTCATTAGAAAAATATTAATAAACAACTAAATTTTTATTCTTGTCGGTACTCATTTGATTTCTCTTATGCGATATCTTAGGTTCGATTCTATCTGAAAGAGATTGCTTTTAGGCAATGTGTACTCATCACCAGTGGCGTACCTACACTATGCCCCGCGGGGGCAGCCGCCCACCTTGAAAATTTTTTTAGTAGTATATACATGTTAAAATCATGATCGCCCCCCGTAAAATTTTACAATCGCCTCCATTAAACTTTTAAAATTTAAATGTTAATTAAGAATACTAAGTTTAAAAACATCCAACTGATAATTTAAACCCAATGTAAAATCAAGTTTAGTATTAATTATAACAAAAAAAATCCACCACTAAACTGGTTAAAAACCGATTAAACCGAATTCTATCAAATATACCAATTAAAAACCAAATAAACTGATATAAATAAACCTAGTTCAACCTTGTGTATTATAAAGATAAAAAATTTAAATATGAATTCGCTTTAATCGGTTAACCAAACAAAACGAATTCCAAAAAAATTGGAACCGATAACCGAAATTCGTATACGGTTAAGAACCAACTTCGGAATTCGGATACAGTTAGGAACCGAACCTTAAACCAAATTCAGAATTCATTTCGTTTTTTCGGTTATGAATACGATTCATTTTTCTAGTATTAACAATTTTCAGTTTTTTTGAATACCCTCAACTTAGTATTCAAATTCACTAAGGGGCCTTTTTTTCGACTCGTCCTGGGCACCTCCAATTCTCAGGATCTTATGCATTGCTTTGGATATAAAAAAAATCAGGTAACGAACAACTTTAGATGTATTGTATTTTCATTATATCTTTATATATAAAATTTAGTTTGATTGTCTTTTTATAACATGACCCGACCCGATCCGCCTCAACCCAACTTGAACACCAATAAACCTAAAAAAATTCCGCCCCTCATGAAAAAATTTTCTGGGTCTGCCACTGCTCATCACACTCCATCACTTGACGTAAGAGCTATGTAGACGTCACATTATAAACAACTAACACCATCATCTTCTCTTCATATACATAAGTGTTACAATCACTCCTCACGTCCGTGTCATCCCTCATTACACATGGCCTTAGATGAGAAAAGAGTTTTTTCTAATATGACTTTCCTCCTAGATGGTTGGGTGAAGTTGATCGTTTACCAAGTGATACTTGATTTAACGGTTAATAAAAAGAAAAATATTATAAAAAAAAGTGTTTTTGGAAAATTTGTTTGTAATGTGTAAATTAATAAAAGAGGATAATGCTATTTAATAGTAAATTAAGTAGTCATAATTATTATTTAATTTTTAAAATTTATTTGATACTTTTTTTGTCCTTTTAATCTATGTGTTTGCGTTTTTTTTTTTTTTTAATTTTGTAATGGAAGAACACAACCTTACTGCGTATAGATTTTAATTCTTATGTATTTAATATTTTAATCTATCTTATATAACAAACAAACAAACAAACCCAGTATGTTCCCACTGCGTGGGGTCTGGGGAGGGTGAGATGAAAACAAACCTTACCCCTATCCCAGATGTGGTAGAGAGGCTGCTTCTAACGACACCCCCGGCTCAAAAAGTTGTTGCCATCCTTTTTTTTTTAATATTATTATTATTATTCTTAATTATATATATA
Source organism: Mikania micrantha (assembly GCA_009363875.1). Classification (NCBI taxonomy): domain Eukaryota; kingdom Viridiplantae; phylum Streptophyta; class Magnoliopsida; order Asterales; family Asteraceae; genus Mikania; species Mikania micrantha. The sequence goes on along the minus strand of CM018687.1, from coordinate 49,620,606 downwards.
AATATATATATACACTTTAATATTATGTTATTACTATTATTACTATTAATATTATTATTATCATTATTGTTATTATTATTATATATATAATTTTGTTTTTTTTTTGTTTTTTTGTTTTTTGTTTTTTGTTTTTTGTTTTTTGTTTTTTTTTTCTCCAAGCCATAGAAGAACAGATAAAGACCATTGCCCACCCACATAAACAAGCATAAAGGAACAATCAGACATACACATAAATCATACCCATGATAAGTAGTATCGATAAGGAAGACAAAACAAACAGGGAAAGCAAGAGACCATCCAACCAAAGCAAGCACACCAAACAATCCACCAAACTAAAACCCCCAGTTAGCATGCAGACCATAACCACAATCACCTATGACACATGTATTCTATGAAACTAAGCTCCTACCCACTTACGACCTGCCCCAACTAGAAATCTATCGCCTTTATCCTACGTCTCCATGAACTCCTATCACTGATCATGTCCTCCGAGAGATGCAACTCCGACAAATCATGGCGTATCTGCTCCTCCCATGTCAAATTCGGTCGTCCTCTACTCCTCTTTCCCTCCACAATAAGACTCTCTACTCTTCGAACAGGTGCCAACAAGTTTCTTCTCCTCACATGACCGAACCATCTCAATCTTCCTTCCCTTACTTTGTCTGAGATGCACGCTATTTCCAATCTTTCCCTGATGACTTCGTTCCTTATTCGGTCGAGCCTCGTGTGTCCACACATCCATCTTAACATCCTCATCTCTGCTGTCTCTAGCTTTCTCGCCTGCGTCTTCTTGATTGGCCAACAATCACTCCCATACATCATGGCAGGTCTGACCGCGACCCTATAGAACTTGCCTTTTAGTTTTTCTGGGAACCTCTTGTCGCATAGGATGGTTGTAGCTGCTCTCCACTTCTTCCAACCTGCTTGGACCCGGTGGGCTACGTCACTATCAATGTCTCCGTCACTCTGGACGAACGATCCCAGATATCTGAACTTCGTTGTCTTTGGTACCACCTGACCACCAATAGTCACATGGTTCTCCTCGTCGATGCTACCGCTAAAGTTACATCGTAGGTACTCGGTCTTTGACTTGCTGATGCGCAAGTGATGTGTGTAAAGTAGCTTAATTAAAACTAATAAAAATCAATACTATCCTAGACACTAAGTAATACTCTAGACTCTCTAAAACCTAAGCTACTGACAGGCAAGTGTACCTATCGTATGTAGCAAGACAAAAGTAAGTCCGGATATCGAACCCACAGACTCCTATAGATTGCAACAATTAGACTCAATGACTTATCTAAACAAAAACTTAAATTAAATTAGATGTTTAAAAGGGGGGTTTTGTAATTAACTACTTAAACTAAATTTATCAATTTAGAACAATCGACTCAAGACTTAAATAAGAGCAAATACAACTAGAATTCACGAATGATGAAATGACTACCTAGGGTTTACTTTATACATGTTTGAAATGTTTAGATTGATTATGGAACTAGTCAGGGAACCGGGATCTTTGAATATTAACTCATTAACAGATTAGAGATTCTTTAACCCTTTCTAAAGATTTCAACTAAAATGCCTCCAAGTATTTTAAACACCGATTTATGTTAATTACTCTCACGAGTTAACCAACCCATTAATGGTATGTCCTAAAAACCACATTCCTCACGGTAATGATAGTTTCAACACATCACATGTAAAGGACAATAAAGAAATCCATCTTGAACTTAACATACAATACTATGTTTCAATAACCTAATCTTAGTCTTTTCACAAAGACTTTAACTAGTATTCAAACATGCAAGATATGTTAACAAATCCTCACTTCACAGCTATTGACTTTGGTTAAACATTTAAATCATTCATGATCCAATTATTAGTCCTATGAATTACTACGTCTAGTAACACATCCACAAATCAAGAACACCTAGTAAATGATCTAGCATACGCTCATTACACGAAAGACATCCGCCAAAGCATATGAGGATATAATAATTAAATCACAAACATCATAAACATTCATCCACATTCAAGATTTCAAAACCAAATCATAAACCATTAAAAATCCATACTTGTTCCACAATCAATCGTTACTAAAATCAAACATGCATAGTTATAAAACCCTAGGTAGTTTACAAGGTCTAGCCAATAGTAATCATGAATAAACAGAAAGATCTACTGTAAAAACCATAGTAAAACATCATACGAATGGAAAAACAAAACAAGAATAAGAACCGATCGCGATTACACCCTTCGATTTGCAATCCTAGGGCCTCCCGATGATGGATCTTGTCTCACTTGCCTTCCAGAACTCTTTGGTCGCCTCCAATGTCGTCTCTGATCGTCCAAAACCGAATGAATGCGCCTCTTGCCGTTTTCCAAAACATAAACTTGATTTTCTGAATTTCTAACCCTGTCGCGTAGCGCGACATGAACCTCCATACCCGTCGCGTAGCGCGACGGGTTCCACTACCCGACAAAATAGTCGGGTCAACCGGCATCATTAAGTCAGGGGCAAAATTGTCATTTCCACCTGTCGCGTAGCGCGACAGGGTTCTTGTGGTCTTCGCGTAGCGCGACGAGCTTAGAATCCAGAATTCTTTTTTCCTTTGCTCGTGTAATTGTTCTCGTTCACCCGGACACTCGTTTTCTTGATCTTTTATGCCAAAATGATGTGTTTATGACCTGCAAACATTAAATTATAGAAATGTGAAGAACCAGCATCTATCGACTCTAAAATTAACTAAAACTTGTACAAACCGAATTAAAAACAACTAGAAAAACAGATGTGTTTTACAACACATCACATCCCCACACTTATCTCTTTTTCGTCCCTGAAAAAGGCTTATGCAAAAATCTGGGATCATAGCGAGGTAAAACGGTTTCCACACAATTAAACTCATTAATTCAAAATTAAATGCCATGGAAAAGATTGCAAGTATTGTTATCCTACTAAACCCATACTGATTTTCCCAGTCCCTTAATCATGGTCCATTATGTTTATTTCCTACATTTCATTTCATTAGACCCACACTTAGGAAATTTAAAATCAAATCAATCCTGGATTCTAGCTTTTAAGTCATCTTTGTATATAAACAAACAAGGAATTTTTCAAATCAGATTTTATAATGGAAGCAGATGAAAGCGTGAGCATTTTTCTTTTATTTTCCAATCCATTGAATTTAACTTAGTGGTGTTTCAACCAGGCTGCAACCCGACGTGTGACACATAAGTTTTATATCCAACTTCTTTTATTTCATTTTCTTTCTTTTTACTCAGCTTATTTGGTGAAATGGAGAGGCGCCATAAGACTCGGATTTATTCTCATAAAAAGAGTACTTATGTGCCAATGCAAAAATCAGATTTTCAAAACTCTCATTTGTTATTATTCAAAGATTCATTTCTAGCTAGAAATCAGTTTCATCAATTCCAAACCCTCAAGATGTTTCCCATAAAAATCATGTATTTAAGTTCAATTATACCAATCTTAAAGGACAGTTAGAATCAGTTGAGCCTACTTACACATCCCATAACCAAAGCATATAACCCAAACCAACCGGTTAACTATGAAAGATCCCATAAAACCAAACTTTCTTATCATTTCCCATCACGCTTTTGCAACCAACTTAACCAGGAACAAGAAAGATCTGAGCTAAAGATGTATAAAAATAGAAAAAAATTCGACTCGATTACACTAACTAAACAAAATTAAAACAAGTACTCATCCCCACACTTAAACTGGACATTGTCCTCAATGTAGAGAAAAGAGAAAACAAAAAGAAATAAAAGAATAAAAGTGACTTAGCTGGTTACAAAAGAAGACTGTCGAGTGCCAGTCTTGTAAAGAAGACTGTCGAGTGCCAGTCTTTCCAATAATCTCCACAAGCTACAATTTGCTTCACATGCCATACACAAACAATAAGATCTGAACAACATAAAGATCAAACAACTATCAATACATCCAAAACATATGAATATCATAATCCAGATCATGTCCGAATACAACCACAGATGAAAAATATCACATATACAAGATGATCATGACAATACATATCCAAAATAAAAACCCATAGGCATCCCCACACTAGTCATCTGCATCGTCTCCTCCTGGCTCATCTGTCTGATCAGATGCTCTGTAAAACTCAGGGATCTCGATGTGCAGGGACGTCATCAAATAACGCATCGCGTCCTCCTGCCTCCTCTGCCCTGCCAAAAACCACTCTCTGTGCTGCTCATGATAACCATCAATCCTAGCACACAGAGACTCCAAAGTAAGAGGATCAGGAATGGGCTCCCTAAGTGGATACTGCCTGGGCGGCTGATCCCTCCGAAATATAGGCCGCTGACGATGAGTGGGAACTGAACCCCTCACAACGTCAGCTGCCGCAGAACCTGGCGGTGGCATAACCTGTGGGCCCTCAACATGAGCTGCCCACCTAGGAGGATCATCTAACTCACAAATGCCTGCCCGGCGCAAATCCCTCAATGTGATCGGTGTAGTGACCGGTCCCACCGTCATCAAATCCAATCTGTATCGATCAAAAACTCCCAGAAACTCAGCGATCCTATATATATACGGTCCCATGTCCAGCCTCGCTCTACCACCTCCTCGCCTACCTCGCGCAAACGACTGCGCCATCACACACGCCACATTGGCCTCCCTGCCCCTCACCATACAATACAAACAAAACAGATCCATCCAGTTCACCTTCTCCTCTCCTGAATATCTGCCGATCACCGTACAAGCTAACACTCTGTGAATGTATCTCAGAACTGGATCCCTAATCTCAGATTCCACCATGCTGGTGGAAAATGGTGAATCTGCTATAGTCGCCCAAAAGTCGCTGAGATCTGCCTCAGATAAACAACACTCTCTACTTTTCTTAGAGGCGCCTCTAAGACAAGTAGAGAATCTAGGTGACATCACCTCCTCCTCAGTGTAGAATCCAGTAGCCACAGCGAACTGTGGAATGGACATCTCATAAACCCGTCTCCCTAGAGCAAAAGATACTGCATCCATCGAGTCGAACTCAGAGTCATCATACATAAAGGTCGAATGAAACTCTAGGGCCAGCTCCTTGTACTAAGGCCAGTCACAAGCTAGAACGGTAGTCCACCGTGGCCCTAGAAGTCTCTCTATCCTGTCTCTCTGACCCAACTGATCTAGCAACTCCCAATCTATGTTCCTATGGTGAAGGAGCTCTAAAGATATAAACCTATCCAGTCTCTGACTCTCAAATGTCCCTAAATCAAAACTAAGCAAAGTATGCTCCCTAATCCGCCTAGGCCTAATGCTCGGCACCCTCTCCACATCGGCGTAGCTAATGGTGCGCTCGTCCCTCTGAAACTGAACCGGGGAGCCTGGCTCTCCCCTGGGCCTAGGTACTGGCCCTCTCCGTCTCTTCCCTGCAGCTCCGGAAGACCCAGCTCCAGACATATCTGAAAACAAAGTTAGATAACAAGAGAAACTGCAGTGTTAGCATAAAACCAAAGAACATGTTACCGTATAGCATTTCATTCGCGGTAACAAGTTCAATATCCAAAGATTTTCAATAACAATCCTAGAAGCAAACTATCTCACAAATAACCCCTTGATGGACATTATCATTTCAAATCACAGCAAAGATGAACACTAGAACAATTTAAAGACCATTCCACACATGTTTCATTGACAACAATAGAAATGACCAAAACGACTAACATGAACAAATCATGCATTTCCATTCAAGCAAAATCACATATTCAAGGTCATTTGTAGCAATCTCATTTGAAAATCAATTATCTTTTCTATTCAAAAAAAACACATGATCATGATTCAATCCTAAATCACAATTGTATATTCATAACAAAGACCCCAGAAACGCATCCAGCAACCAACTAAACTAAGCTAAAAATCAACAACTTAAACTAAACTAAAATTTGACCAAAATAACTCTAGATGCTTGAAAGATGAAATTGTAGTGCCACAATACCTCAAAGATGATCAGAAAACAACTCAAAGAGGGAAAATGTGATGGTGTAGTCGGCGGCAGTCGGTTGTGATGTTCGGCGGCAGCAGGAGTGGTGACTGCAGTGGTGACTCTCCGGCGGTTGGTGATGATTCGAATCCGACGGCTGGTTGGTGGTGGTTGTGCTCGCAATGAAGGGAGGTTGTAGAGGGTGGTTGTCGACCGAGGTGATGGTGATGGTAGTTGTGGGCGAATCGCCGGTTGGGGTGAAGGTGATGGTAGTTGTTCGGTGATGAAGATGATGAAGGAATCTCCGGCGGATGGTGTGATCGGTGCTTGGTAGGTCTCCGGTGGCTGATGATGGTTATGGGTGTGTGATGTGGGTGTAATCGCCGGTTGGGGTGAAATAGAAATGATATGAATTAGGGCTTGGAACAAAAAGGGAATTTTCCCGTCTGTGTACTCGTCGCGTAGCGCGACAACCTTTAAAACTCTGCCGCGTAGCGCGACACATTGTTGACCCGCGTTGACTGACCCTGGTTGTCGCGTAGCGCGACAATCCTCAAGGTTTTGTCGCGTAGCGCGACGTGGCGTTTTTTACAGAAAGTTTTCCAGGATTCCATGCCTTAGCCAAATTTTCACCTCTTTTTCCTTCCTAAGCATCATCAATAAATTCTAAGTAAAGAATACATACCTGGTGCCTCTATTCCATCTTCCTTGCATCCAAATGATTAAAAACCTGCAAAACTTAAGAAAACACAAAAAAAAAAACAAAAACGAAAACAACGAAAAACGAAGAAAAATACAAAAAACACCTAAGAAATGCATTAAGAACTCTAAAACTTGAAATTTACATACTCTACACTTGGGTTTTGCCCAAGAACCCTTGCTCTCATTCGGGTTTCTCTAGGAGGATCTCTTCCCCCTCCTCATTCTCATCTATCGGTCCTCCGATGTAATGTTTCAATCTATGACCGTTCACTTTCCAAGTGTTCCCATCAACTTCGTTTTGTAGCTCAACGGTTCCATATGGAAACACTTCTTCAACCACATATGGACCCGTCCACTTGGACTTCAACTTTCCTCCAAACAATTTCAATCGGGAGTTGTAAAGCAAAACCCGATCTCCCTTCTTGAATTCTTTCAAACCCTTCAACTTCCTATCATGCAATGACTTGGTTTTCTCTTTAATGCTCAATGATCGTGAATAAACCGCATCACGAAGGGCTTCTAGCTCATGAATTTGAAAATACCTTTTCCTACCCGCCTCGGTAAGATCAAGGTTCACCGTCTTGAGAGCCCAAAGAGCTCTATGTTCTAACTCAACGGGAAGATGGCATGCTTTGCCATAGACGACCATGTATGGTGTGGTTCCTAAGGGTGTCTTGTAAGCCGTTCTAAACGCCCACAATGCATCGTCTAACTTGTCGGACCAATCCTTCCGACTCTTCCCTACCGTCTTCTCAAGTATTCGTTTCACTCCTCGGTTTGCATTCTCCACTTGACCGCTTGTTTGAGGATGGTAAGCAGTCGCTAAACGATGAGTGACACCGTAGCGTTGTAATGCCTTTTCTAACATGGTGTTACAAAAATGCGTGCCACGGTCACTTATTAAAGCTCTAGGAGTTCCAAACCGGCTAAACAACTTCTTTAAGAACTTGAGAACTACTCGGGCATCATTTGTAGGCAAGGCTTGAGCCTCAACCCACTTTGAGACATAATCTATGGCCACGAGTATATACCTATTCCCTTTGGACAAAGGAAAAGGTCCAACAAAGTCAATGCCCCAAACATCAAAAACCTCCAACACTTGAATGGGGTTTTGAGGCATTTCATCCCTAGATGAGATGTTGCCGGTGCGTTGGCAAGAATCGCACTTCTTAACAAACTCAAGTGCATCCTTCACCACCGAAGGCCAATAAAATCCACAATCGAAAACCTTTTGGGCGGTGGAGTGATGTCCATGATGTCCACCCGTCAAGCCTTCATGGCAATGTCTTAAAATGTCTAGGCCTTCCTTCCTACTAACGCACCTCCTAAGGATCCTATCTCCTCCAACACGATAGAGATACGGGTCATCCCAAACATACTTACCCGCATCTCTAAAGAATTTCCTCTTTTGTTGAGAGGTCATTCCTTCAATTACCACTCCATGAGCAAGGAAATTTGCCAAGTCGGTGAACCATGGCATTCCTTGTTTCTCCGCCTCTACAAAGTCTATCATCTCGTGAGGGAACTTATCACCAATCTCCTCCTCACGAATCTCACTTCTCTCCGGATCTTCCAACCGGGAGAGATGATCGGCCGCAACATTTTCAGCCCATTTCTTGTCTTTGATCTCAATGTCAAATTCCGATAATAATAAGATCCACCTAATGAGGCGAGGTTTCGCATCTTTCTTTGTAAAAAGAAACCTCAAGGCCGAGTGATCCGTGAAAACGGTGGTCTTTGAGAGCACTAAGTATGACCGGAATTTGTCAAAAGCAAACACTACCGCAAGAAGCTCCTTCTCGGTGGTAGTGTAGTTCTCTTGAGCATCATTGAGAGTTTTGCTAGCATAGTATATTGGGTGAAAATGTTTGTCTCTCCTTTGCCCTAAGACCGCCCCGACGGCTTGGTCACTAGCATCACACATGAGTTCAAAGGGCAAGCTCCAATCGGGGGCTACTAAGATAGGAGCACTCACAAGTCTCTCCTTCAAGAATTTGAATGCCTTCATGCATTCCTCATCAAACAAAAATGGGGTATCTTTTTCTAAAAGATGGGTCATAGGCCTAGTGATTTTGGAAAAATCCTTTATAAACCGCCTATAAAAACCCGCATGACCAAGGAAACTCCTAATGGCTTTGACACTAGAAGGTGGTGGAAGTTTACTTATGGTCTCTATCTTCGCCTTATCTACCTCAATACCCGCTCTCGAGATCTTATGACCTAACACTATTCCCTCAGTCACCATAAAGTGACACTTCTCCCAATTGAGCATCAGCTTAGTCTCTACACACCTTTTCAACATCTTCTCAAGATTCTCCAAGCAAACATCAAAAGAATCACCATAAACTGAGAAGTCATCCATAAACACCTCCATGGATGATTCAATCATATCTTGGAAGATGGCTACCATGCACCTTTGAAATGTGGCAGGAGCATTGCATAACCCAAATGGCATGCGACGGTAAGCATAGGTGCCATAAGGGCACGTGAATGTGGTCTTTTCCTGATCCTCCGGTGCAATGGGGATCTGGAAGTACCCTGAAAAACCATCTAAGAAACAATAAAACTGCTGTCCCGCCAATCTCTCAAGCATCTGATCAATGAAAGGAAGGGGAAAGTGATCCTTCCGGGTGGCATCGTTAAGTTTCCTATAATCGATGCATACTCGCCACCCTGTGACAGTGCGAGACGGAATGAGCTCATTCTTCTCGTTTGTGATGACAGTCATCCCTCCCTTTTTAGGGACAACCTGAGTAGGACTCACCCATGATGAATCCGAGATGGGATAAATCAGGCCCGCATCCATCAACTTCAGCACTTCCTTCTTCACAACCTCTTGCATATTTGGATTTAAACGCCTCTGAGGTTGAACTACAGGTTTGTACTCATCCTCCATGAGTATCCTGTGTGTACAATAAGCAGGACTAATTCCTTGGATATCGGAGAGTCTCCAAGCAATAGCCCCCTTATACCTCCTCAGTACACCTAACAGTCTCTTCTTCTCCTCCTCACTTAACCTAGATGAGATGACGACAGGTAAAGTGGAATTCTCTCCTAGGAATGCATACTCTAAGTGTGAAGGTAACACCTTAAGCTCTAGGGTGGGTGGTGACTCAACAGAGGGCTTCTTACTCTCCTCCCTCAACTCCTCAATCTCTAAAACTTCAGAAATGACACCAACTCCCTCATCCATACTCTCACACTCATCTTCACTTCTCTCAACTACCAAATCAGCTCCGCACACGTATTCAAGACACTTATCCACGTGTGACATGAAAGAATTTATGAAGTAGACAGAATGACATGGGTCACCAAAGTCATCATGATCACTGGGATGCCTCATAGACTTCACAACCTCGAATGTGACAGTCTCATCACCCACTCTAAGAGTGAGTTTCCCATCAAACACATCAATGATGGCCTTAGCGGTCCTCAAGAAAGGACGGCCCAGAATGATAGGCACAGTCTCGTCGGCCTCCATGTCAAGAATCACAAAGTCCACAGGGAAAACGAATTTATCTACTTTCACCAACAAGTTCTCAACGATACCCCGTGGACATTTGACCGTACGGTCAGTAAGGGACAATGTCATGCGCGTAGGCGAAAGTTCACCAAGTGCTAGCTTCTCATATAAGGAATAGGGCATCAAATTGATGCTAGCACCTGAATCTGCCAACGCGTGTCTCTGAGTGTCACTACCAAACAAACATGGGATTGTAAAGATCCCAGGATCTGTCAATTTCTCCGGTAGCTTGTTCAGAATCACCGCAGAACACCCCCCACTCAATGGAACATTAGAAAGTTCCCCAAGCCTATCCTTCCTCTTCAACAAATCTTTAAGGAACTTAGCATATTTGGGCATATGCTGAAGAGCCTCAATGAATGGAAGATTGATCTTCAATTGCTTAAACATGTCAAGAAAATGTCCATACTCCTTAGCATGCTTTTGGTGAGCTAAGCGAGCAGGATATGGTAATCGTGAATGATCAATCTGAGGACTCGGCCTAACCTCTACCGGTTTCTTCTCAACCGGGATCACTATGGGAGACTCACTGATCGGTACTGTACTTGCTGGGACTGGCCTCATGTGTACCCCCCCAGGAGTCTCCATCTCAATCTCTTCATCCACCGGTTCCTCTTCTTCTACTTCAACCGGTGGCTTCTCACTCACACCCCCTCTTCCACTCCTCGTAGTCACTGCCTTAACATGAGCGTTCGGATTAGCCTGAGTATTACCTGAAAACTGACCTTGAGGCCTCTCATTTAAACGCTTGGCAATATCACCAACTGATCTTTGAAGATCAAGGAAAGCAGATTGTTGGTTTTTTAGAAGAATGTCATGCTCAGCAAGTGTTTTCTGAGTATTGGCATCCTTTGCAACCAACTGAGTGAGTAACTCCTCAATCTTACTCATACTCCCTCCAGAACTACCAACACCACTACTACTACCCCCTCCCGATGCATGACCCGGATGACTACCCGATGAATGACCCTGCCCCTGGTTATTAGATGGCCCAGATTGGAAACCAGGGGGATGACCGGAAGAGCGCCAATTGAAGTTAGGGTGGTTTCTCCAATTTTGATTATATGAATTATTGAACGAGTTTGAGTTTCCCCTACCTTGACCCCCAAGATAATCAACCTGCTCCTGATTGACAACTAAACACTCTGATGTGGCGTGACCACCCCTACATATCTCGCACCTGTCTACCTTCATCTTTAACTCCTTTACATCCTTAGATAGAGCCTCAAGAGCAGCTGCTACACTAGTATCCACATTAACGTGGTGAACTCCTCTCGTAGAAGAGGAGGAACTAGAAATAGGATTTGAATTCCTATTAGCTGATCTCTGCTCATACTCAGCCTGAGCAAAACTTTCAAACATATCAGTACACTCAGCTACATCCCTCTTTCCCATAAGATGACCACCCGCAGAAGTGTCAAAACGAGCTCTGGTCTCATAAGTTAGACCATTGTAGAATTTCTCTACAAGGGCCCAGTCAGATAGACCATGCTGAGAACATCTGCTAAGCAGATTCTGAAATCTCTCCCAAGCAAGATAGTATGGCTCATCAGGGGCCATACGGAAAGAGTGGATCTCATCACGAAGGCGAGCTGCCTTGGCAGGTGGAAAGTATTTCTTAAGGAATGCATCCCTAAGACTGCCCCAAGTCGTGAAAGATCCAGGAGCATGCGAATCGAGCCAAGTGGCAGCCCTACCCGCAAGAGAGAAAGGAAATAGCTGCAGAAAGATAGCATCCTCAGTAGCACCTTGAAGATTGAAGGTACCACAGATGCGAGTAAGACGAGCTATATGGGCTGGTGCATCCTCATCATCCCGGCCATTAAACTGGGTGTTATTAATGGCTGTCATGATGTATGAAGGGATCTGCCACGAATTTTCATTCGTGATATTCGGCACAGTGATGGGATTGTTAAGTCCCGTGAACCCAGCAGTGGCCTGCTGATGAACTGTACGACGCTCAGCCATGGGTGGAATGAAATGAAAGTGTGGACTAGAATGGGTGGAAGAACTCGAAGAAAATGGTGGTGTGTGATCAGAAAACTCTGCAGAAACAGGAGTGGAAACACTTACCTCGCTCGTAGAACCCTCAGAGAAGTCTCGCGAATCGCTCCTTAATGGTAAAGAAAGCTCAGGCGGCGGTCCTTGTGAACGTAGGTGTGGCATACACTACCAAACCTGCAAAGAAAACAAAAAGAAATTAAAAACAAATAAAAACAAAATAAAATAATACTAAAAATAAAAATAACTATGCACAGATAAGACACAAGACTAAAATACACAATCGACTAAGAAGTCCCCGGCAACGGCGCCAAAAACTTGATGTGTGTAAAGTAGCTTAATTAAAACTAATAAAAATCAATACTATCCTAGACACTAAGTAATACTCTAGACTCTCTAAAACCTAAGCTACTGACAGGCAAGTGTACCTATCGTATGTAGCAAGACAAAAGTAAGTCCGGATATCGAACCCACAGACTCCTATAGATTGCAACAATTAGACTCAATGACTTATCTAAACAAAAACTTAAATTAAATTAGATGTTTAAAAGGGGGGTTTTGTAATTAACTACTTAAACTAAATTTATCAATTTAGAACAATCGACTCAAGACTTAAATAAGAGCAAATACAACTAGAATTCACGAATGATGAAATGACTACCTAGGGTTTACTTTATACATGTTTGAAATGTTTAGATTGATTATGGAACTAGTCAGGGAACCGGGATCTTTGAATATTAACTCATTAACAGATTAGAGATTCTTTAACCCTTTCTAAATATTTCAACTAAAATGCCTCCAAGTATTTTAAACACCGATTTATGTTAATTACTCTCACGAGTTAACCAACCCATTAATGGTATGTCCTAAAAACCACATTCCTCACGGTAATGATAGTTTCAACACATCACATGTAAAGGACAATAAAGAAATCCATCTTGAACTTAACATACAATACTATGTTTCAATAACCTAATCTTAGTCTTTTCACAAAGACTTTAACTAGTATTCAAACATGCAAGATATGTTAACAAATCCTCACTTCACAGCTATTGACTTTGGTTAAACATTTAAATCATTCATGATCCAATTATTAGTCCTATGAATTACTACGTCTAGTAACACATCCACAAATCAAGAACACCTAGTAAATGATCTAGCATACGCTCATTACACGAAAGACATCCGCCAAAGCATATGAGGATATAATAATTAAATCACAAACATCATAAACATTCATCCACATTCAAGATTTCAAAACCAAATCATAAACCATTAAAAATCCATACTTGTTCCACAATCAATCGTTACTAAAATCAAACATGCATAGTTATAAAACCCTAGGTAGTTTACAAGGTCTAGCCAATAGTAATCATGAATAAACAGAAAGATCTACTGTAAAAACCATAGTAAAACATCATACGAATGGAAAAACAAAACAAGAATAAGAACCGATCGCGATTACACCCTTCGATTTGCAATCCTAGGGCCTCCCGATGATGGATCTTGTCTCACTTGCCTTCCAGAACTCTTTGGTCGCCTCCAATGTCGTCTCTGATCGTCCAAAACCGAATGAATGCGCCTCTTGCCGTTTTCCAAAACATAAACTTGATTTTCTGAATTTCTAACCCTGTCGCGTAGCGCGACATGAACCTCCATACCCGTCGCGTAGCGCGACGGGTTCCACTACCCGACAAAATAGTCGGGTCAACCGGCATCATTAAGTCAGGGGCAAAATTGTCATTTCCACCTGTCGCGTAGCGCGACAGGGTTCTTGTGGTCTTCGCGTAGCGCGACGAGCTTAGAATCCAGAATTCTTTTTTCCTTTGCTCGTGTAATTGTTCTCGTTCACCCGGACACTCGTTTTCTTGATCTTTTATGCCAAAATGATGTGTTTATGACCTGCAAACATTAAATTATAGAAATGTGAAGAACCAGCATCTATCGACTCTAAAATTAACTAAAACTTGTACAAACCGAATTAAAAACAACTAGAAAAACAGATGTGTTTTACAACACATCAGCAAGCCTTTGCTCTCTAAGGCCAGTCGCCACTCCTCTAGCCTCGCGTTTAAGTCCTCTTCATTTTCTGCCACTAGCACTATGTCATCCGCAAAAAGCATGCACCATGGAATATCTTGCTGAATAGACTTCGAGAGCTCATCCAGAATAACTGCAAAAAGGAATGGACTAAGTGCCGACCCTTGGTGTAGTCCCACCTCCACCGGGAAATACTCCGTCTCTCCCACTGGTGCTCTAACACTAGTCTTGGCACCTGCATACGTATCTCTTATCAACTCTATATATCTCCAAGGGATACTTCTTCTCTTCAGGCTATCCCAAATCACCTGGCGTGGTACACTATCATATGCCTTCTCCAGGTCAATGAACACCATGTGTAAATCTCTCTTCTTCTCCCTATACCTCTCCATCAGCCTCCTTAGAATGTGTATCGCCTCTGTGGTCGACCTCCCTGGCATAAAACCGAATTGATTCTTGGTCACCTGGGTTTCTCTCCTCAATCTTGTCTCGAGCACTCTTTCCCAGAGTTTCATCGTATGACTCAGTAGTTTAATTCCCCTGTAGTTAGCAAAACACTGTGCGTCTCCCTTGTTCTTATACAAGGGAACTAAGACACTACTTCTCCACTGATCCGGCATCCTGCCTGTCCGGATTATGTTGTTGAACAAAGTTGTCAACCAGCTAACTCCTTCATCTTGTAAACATATCCATGCTTCGATAGGGATATTGTCCGGTCCCACCGCTTTCGCCTTCCCCATCTTCTTAAGTGCTCTCTGTACCTCCTCTTTGGTAACGCGTCTACAATAGCAGTTGTTCTGTTGAGTTTCTCGGTTGGTGTGGTCGTCACTACCCTCGACGTTGCCCCTGTTGTTGAATAAGTCATTGAAGTATGTTTTCCACCTCTCTTTAATGTCCTGCTCCTTTACTAGGACTCTTCCATCCTCCCCCTTTATGAATCTCACTAATCCTTTATCCTGTCTCTTTCTCTCCCTGGCCTTGGCGATCTTGAACATTTCGTGCTCCCCTTCCTTGGTTTCGAGGCGTCTATACATCTCTCTGTATGCCATGTCTTTAGCCTCTGCTACTATCTTCTTTGCCTCTCGTTTTGCTTCTTTATAGCTATTCTTCAATCTTGCTCTCTCTGCTTCCTCCGTACACCTAAAGAACTCCCTAAACCTCTCCTGCTTTGTTCGGACCTTTTGTCGCACCTCGTCATTCCACCACCACGCTTCTCTCTGCCCGCTTATCCTTCCTGTTGTCATCCCTAATGTTTCCCGTGCGACTCTTGTCACATTGTCTGACATCGCTTCCCACATGTTGTTTGTGTCCCCATACCAATCGTTATCTTTGCCTTCAAGTACCTTATCTCTGAATTCCGCTATCTTTTCTCCCTTTAGACAACCCCATCTAATCCTTGGTGTATGCTTCCTCTCCGCCACCAACTTCATGCGCATTGCAATATCAGCCACCAAAAGTCTATGTTGCGACCCGACTGCCTCCCCAGGTATAACCTTGCAGTCCAACCATCTGCTACGCTCTCCTCGTCGCATCAATACATAATCAATCTGTGTGTCATGCCCTCCACTACTGAACGTGATTAAGTGCGAGTCTCTCTTCTTAAAGAAGGAGTTCAAGATCCCTAAGTCATGAGCCATCGCAAACTCCAGTAGGTTGTTGCCACTTTCGTTTCTTTCCCCGAAACCTTGGCCTCCGTGTATCGTTGGATACTCCTCATTCTCCTTCCCGATGTGACCCTTGAAATCTCACCCTATACATATCCTCTCATCTCCTGGAATGGCTCTTAGGACTTCATCCATACCATCCCAAAACTCTTGCTTCTCGTCCTCTCCTAAACCAGCGTGTGGGGCGTATGCAGTAATGATCGCTATTGGTTCCTCCCCTAACACCATCCTCAGCAGCATTATCCGATCATTGCACCTTTTTATCTCCACTACCTTGTCTTGAAGTTCTCTTGCGACTAGAAAACCTACTCCATTTTTTGCCCCGTCGGACCCTGAGTGCCATAACTTGTATCCGTTATACTCTGCGCCTCTTTTCCCCTTCCACCTTGTCTCTTGAAGGCATGCTATTTGTATTCTTCTCCTTCTGAGTGTGTCCACTAACTCCAATAGTTTTCCAGTCAGCGTCCCAATGTTCCACGTCCCTATGCGTAAAATACAACCCTTTTTTCCCCGCCTACCAACACCTCCCCTCACTGGACATGATCTCAAGGCAGCATAATGTACCCTCCCGTCTATACTGTATAGTCAGTCTCCAACAATCCACAGAAAGCAGCAAAGATACAAGTATACACAAAATACACAATGCAATCAGGCACACATACAGTGAACAAACATAGCAAAGACACAAGTATACATAAAATACACGATGCAATCAGTCACATATACAGTGCACAACAGAGCAGAGTGATCAAATAGGTGTGAATCAAATAGGTCTATACTGCAACAGATAGTAAGGCGAAACCCAACACACAACAATCAATAATGGACTAAAACCAGCCAATAAATAAAACCAAATATACCCTAGCCTACAATGTGGACATACAGAAAACACAGAGAAAGCAGAAGGCACAGGGGGCAGTCTTTAGTCTAAGCCCCCAACACTCTCTAGTAAGCAATCTAATCCCAACACAAGCAAATATTCCAGATCCAACAACAGTCACACTGATTTTACTATAACTGGCTATTGAGCAAAAATGATCTCAGTTGCGCAATTTGTAATGAACAAACACACGAGACAATTCAAACAAGTATACGAGCAATACACAAGAAGATAATAGAACAATCTCACCGCGGGACACCCAGGTTAGGGTGTTCCTAGTTTCCTCAGCACTTCACATGTGTTCTTGTTACCGCTTTCTGTTTCAGCACCGGCAAAGCCCTTGTGGGCAGGCGGTTAACGTAACCTGCAACGAAAATCGACAAAAACAACCAAAAAAAACGTACCTACTGTACAATGAGGTGGTGTCCGACCAGTGTTTAGGGCGAGAGAGAGAGAGAGGGTTGAGGCGAGATAAGGAGGTAGCGAGAGATATAGGTAGGGAGAGAGATAGGGCTAACTCCGACTGGTGAGAGGGAAGGGAGGTGGTGACGACCTGTGTTTAGGGAGATTAGGGTGCAGAGCGTATGTTAGGGTTGATTGACCGGCGGTCTGCTTGTTTACAGAAAAGGGCGATTACTAGGGTTGGTGGGTTTCCGACCGGCCGGTCAAGGGTGGTGGTCAACGGTGGTGATCGACAGACGTGCGTAGGAGAATAGGGGAGGAGAAGAGAAAGGAGGAAAAGAGAGACAGAGAAGAAGTAGAGATAGAAGACGCAGAAGAAGGTGACGTTACCGTTTTGGGCAGCGGTGACCGGCCGGTGGGTGCGGTGGTGCGGCGGTGGAGCTCCGGCGGTGGAGTAGCGCCGGCGTACGTTAAACTAAATTAAAATACTTTACATGAAGACATGCACCATTAATTTAAGAACTTTGTAATATTTGTTTTTCATAGAAATAATTTTTAAAATAAGCAATATTATTTAAATAAAAAAAATTGTATGTTAACACCCAAATTTAATGAAATAAAATCGAGTTACTATTTCTTTTTTATTTTTTTATTTTGAAATTTTAAGACTATAGTGAAGCTAGTCGATTTACCCATGAAGTATTAACAGTTCACTAATGTAGTCTAGCTTGCAAAAGGCGATAGGCAAGGATGGACATTCTTAGGGCCTGGGGATCCTGCCCCCTATTTTTCCGGTCAGAATGGTCGGTTTAATAGTATTTCGTCATAAAGTCCCTCGTTTCCTTTCGTTTCCTTACTAAAAATCCTTCAGCTCCCTCCGTTTTCTTCCTAAAAATCCTTTGGCCCCCTCCGTTTTTTCCTAAAAAATCATCCGGCCTCCTTCGAGTTTTTTTGAAGCTCTGTCATTGTCGCTAGGCACTCCCTGGTCGTAACAGCTCCTTGGAGCGAGTAATCGCGGAGTATTCGGCCTAGATAAGAAGTACTCGGAAAATACTCGGCCTTAGAGGCCGATTTTTACTACCATGAATGCAATATTTATTTTTCAATGAAATAAATTACATATAGAACGTTTAAATATCACCAATGCAGTTAATTTTTAAAGTTTGATAATAACTGAAGCTTCTAACGCTACGGTTGGTAACCTCACGAAAATCATTGTAACTGTCTAGTTTAAACGGTCCAGATCATGTTTCAACATGATTTGATGATCAGGATTGATCATGACAGCGGTTGAAAAAACCTCGTTAATAAATATATAATTTAACATCGCCAGAAAATCGCAAAAAATATCGTATAATCAAACTCCCTCGCTTCTGATGTATCTTCATATCAGAAAACTACACAAAGTATGAATTTACATAGGCCAGATCTGAATGTCCAGTTCTCAGAATTCGAAATTTAGCATTCGTTAATCCAAATCATCTTGAGTTTTTGTAACAGAAGCCAACTAGAATAGCAAATATCAAATAAGATGGAAATGTTGAAGAATTTGATTGAGATTGATCTGATGCGGTCTGAGAAGATGACGTTCGTCCAGTTACTCATTCCCTGTTGAATCTGCTCACTGCGTCATTTCTTATCTCGTGGAACTAGGTCTGCTCCAATTCTGTAATGTATGATTCGGATCCAATATATGTGTACAGGAATGTGTATGTATCTGCATTTAGGTTTTGAATCTCTGAGTTTTTTTTTTTCATGCTATCAGTTCATTGTATGTAGTTGTTAATTTGAATTAGTCGGTACTGCAGCGTTTGTAAATTCAAATGTAGATTTTACTTTGCCCTAATTTGATGTAAACCTTAGGATGCACTAGGTTCCTCTTGTGGATTTGAACATCAGAGGTAATATGATGTTGCAAATCATACGTTATCACAGGTGATATACTTATTGGGTGATAGAAAATTTTATGGTCCTAGCTGACCAGCCCCATTTTATAGTATTGAGATAGCAAGTATGATTGTTGGACCATAGAGTGATTGTGATTTCATATAGATCGTTGTTAGAAAGGAAGGAAATTGTTTTTATGTTATGTTCTGTATATCCTAGCATTTTAGGATTAGTGATACTGATATGCATATTGCATGTTCAGAGGACGAGTGACGACGAGATGCTCTCTGGGAAAGTATAGCTGTAGAGAAGTAATCCTTGAGTGTAGCTTGAATGGGTCTTGTCAATAGCTTTTGTTTATGAAGTGGAATTTGTGTGAAGTTTTGTTCAAGGGAACTCAGGTGCAGTAATTGTAAAGTTGAAGTAGGAATCATATGTCATGTTTCTGCTGATATATGGACAACATCCCAGTCATTGTAAAAGCTAAATTTGATATGATTGATGATATAGTTGTAAGTTTGCCAATGCATCATTTGGAATTATGATAACCCATATGAATTATATCTAAACTGAGAAAATGAACTTCAGGAAAGTGGAAACAAATGTCTTTTGATACACTCAACATGTTACGAAGGATCAGCTCAAAGTTTACAAGAGGAGAAATAAACGTGTTGATCCTAATGATATTTCAGAAGTTGAGCTGGAACATTTGTTGGCAGATCGGATGGACCCACTGGGTCAGCACTCAGTGGGAATAGTGGGAAACATGGGGCAGTTTCTACACGTCTAGCAGGAGCAGTTAATTAGTAGTTTTTATGTTATTAATAGTAGTTTTCATTTTTGTTTTGGTTGTTGAAGAATATTTCTGTTTGTTTATTCCTTGTAATCGGAGATCTTGCCCATCTCGAATCGGGCCAATCAATTTCAGTCTTTTAAATCAATTGTTGGATTATTTATAATCTATCAATTGGTTCCATTGCCGGGAAATTC
Source organism: Mikania micrantha (assembly GCA_009363875.1). Taxonomy (NCBI): domain Eukaryota; kingdom Viridiplantae; phylum Streptophyta; class Magnoliopsida; order Asterales; family Asteraceae; genus Mikania; species Mikania micrantha. Next base: position 49,600,557 of record CM018687.1, on the reverse strand, counting down.
TTACGTCGCCATACCCGGAAGAGAAGATGGTGCAGACCAGACACAACACAGAGGGTAGTAGCAACCCCGCTGATTCCGTGGCGGAGCAGTTAGCAGCGATCGCGTCCAAGTTGGAGGCCATGGATTCGTTGCAAGCTGACTTGGCTGCTCTGAAAAGACAAGTTGCCGCCAGAGACAAAGTTCCTTTTGGGGGAGGAAGGCATGAAGAGGCTGAATCTGGATTCTCCAATGCTTCACGTCGACCCTTTCACAAAATCGACTTTCCCAGTTTCAATGGAGGTGACCCGCGAGGATGGATCCTTAAAGCCGAGAAGTACTTCCGCTTCTACAATACATTAGATGAGGAGAAAGTAGATGTAGCAGCGATCCATTTGGAAGGAGACGCCCTTGATTTTTATTCATGGATTTCAACCGAACAAGACATCACGTATTGGGAGGAACTCATTGCTGCTTTGCAAAAACATTTTGGACCACCCGAATTTCAGAACCCTGACGAGTATTTATGCAGCGTGAAACAAACCGGTACCATCCTGGAGTATCGCCAAGAGTTTACTCGAAGGTCATCTCGAGTGAATAACTGGCCTGATCATTGCCTGTTAGGGGTGTTCTTGAATGGTCTTAAGGACGAACTGAAAGCCGATGTGAGGATTCATTAGCCGCGTACTGTGTACAAGGCTGTCAGCCTTGCTATGGAGTTTGAATCCAAATTAAACTCATCCAAACCTGAAAAGAAAACCTCATACCCATCCCAACTCAGACCCGACTCCAAACCATTCACCCCTTCCACCCATTACCCTTCAACAGCACCTTCGACAAAGATGGATTCAAAGACCAACCCACGACTAACAGACGCGGAAAAACAGGCTCGGTATCTCAAAGGCGAATGTTTCAAGTGTGGCGCCAAATATGGCCCAGGGCACCGGTGTCAAACGGGAACTCTCAAATTGTTAGCCGCCGATGATGATGAACCCGAAGATGTAAACGAGGAACCCAACGACCAGCCTGAAGAAACCGCTGAAATCAGTTTGAATGCAATTTTGGGAAGGCCTCATCCTACAACTATGAAGGTGCATGGCACCCTCAACAGCACTGAGGTACTCATTTTAGTTGATGGGGGATCTACCCATAATTTTATATCCGAGGTTTTAGTCAGTGAGCTTAATCTTTGCACTCAGCCCATTGAACCTTTTGGAGTACAAATAGGCAATGGTGATGTGATCCGATGTGGTCGAATTTGTAAAAGTCTTTCAGTTAAAGTGGAAGACCTGTCAATTACCCAAGACTTTCATCCTTTCTCATTGGGAGGGGCCGATGTGGTGTTAGGAGTTCAATGGCTGGCGACTCTCAACACTGTCCAAGCTAATTGGAAGGATATGTTTATGATTTTTACCATTGATGGTAAGAAATACAAATTCCAGGGGATAACTTCAGGTCCACAGAAATCTTCCAGCTTCCAGCACTTAGCAATCGAACCAGACTCCACCCCCGCAATCCCAGATACCTTACAACCACTTCTAAAAACCCACACCCTTGTTTTCCTTGAGCCCAATACCTTACCTCCCATTCGAACCCGCACTCACTCGATTACCCTTGTTCCTAATTCTACCCCACCCAATATCCGCCCTTATCGTTATCCCCATATCCAAAAAAATGAGATTGAATAACAGGTGCAACAGCTACTGGATTTGGGCTTCATCCAACCCAGCACCAGCCCATTCTCTAGCCCCATTCTTCTAGTCAAGAAGAAAGATCAGTCCTGGAGGATGTGTGTGGACTATAGGGCGCTCAATAAACTCACCATTGCAGATAAGTATCCAATTCCAAATATCGATGAATTATTGGATGAGTTGTATGGGGAATTATTACTTTGTTTGAAATCTGAAATTGGAGACTAGTCCTTCTCGAATCGGGCTGACTATTGTGTTATTTTGTATTTTTATCCTAATTAAATTTCTGGGTTCTATCTTTTCGAAACTGGACCTTCGATCAGGATATTACCAGATTCGGGTAACGGAGACCGATATCCCAAAAACGGCTTTTAGAACTCATTCTGGTCATTATGAGTTTAAAGTGATGCCATTCGGGCTTACTAACGCCCCTTCCACTTTTCAGGCTATTATGAATGATTTGTTTAGGCCATTTTTGCGAAAATTTGTTCTGGTGTTTTTTGATGACATCTTAATTTACAGCAGGGATATGGACCAGCATGTGTATCACTTGGATACTACATTGCAGCTACTCAAATCCAATTCCTTCTTTGTCAAATTCAGCAAATGCTGTTTTGGCCAATCTCATGTCAACTTCTTGGGCCATATCATCACATCTGAAGGAGTTCATGTTGAGGAAGAGAAAATTGCAGCTGTCCAGTCATGGCCCATTCCCCAGAATGTCACACAGGTTCGAGGTTTCCTTGGCCTTACTGGATATTATCGGCGTTTTGTTCGTAATTATGGCCTCATTGCCCGCCCTTTGACTGCACTGACAAAGAAAAATGGGTTTCATTGGACTGATGAAGCTTTGGCTGCTTTTAATGCCTTAAAACAGGCATTAACCACTGCACCTGTATTACACCTCCCTGATTTTGAAAAGGAATTCGTGGTGGAATGTGATGCATCCTCCGATGGCATAGGTGCCATACTGTCACAAGCCGAACATCCCATTGCTTATTTTAGTAAGGGATTTACACCTTCCACCCGGTTTAAATCTGCTTATGATCGTGAACTTCTGGCCCTGGTACTAGCTGTACAGAAGTGGAACCACTATCTATTTGGGCGGCATTTCTTGATCCGCACGGATCACTACACTTTAAAGTTTTTATTGGAGCAGCGAATTACCACTACCGAGCAACAAAGGTTACTTCTTAAACTCATGCCATATGATTTCTCCATTGTTCATCGTGCAGGGAAGGAAAACCGTGGAGCAGATGCCCTCTCTCGTCGGCCGATGTGTGCTAATCTGCTCACGTTGACTGCTCCTTATTGTGTGGACGTGGGTGACATTCGTCAAGGCCTCAAGACCGATCCTTTCACAATTGATGTTCTCCATAAGCTGCAAAACTCCTCAACACCATTACCAGATTTTTCCTTGGTCGAGGGGTTCTTATTTTATCGGAAGCGCTTGGTTATTCCAGATGTTCCTGGTCTGCGGTTGAAATTATTACAGGAGGCTCATGACTCTCCCACTGGAGGCCATGGAGGTTTTCTAAAAACCTTTAAGCGCCTCTCTTCTCAGTATTTTTGGCCTCGCATGCACCAAGATATCCGTCTTCATGTTCAGAATTGCATTACCTGCCAACAACAAAAGTATCAAACTCTATCACCAGCCGGTTTGCTCCAACCCTTGCCCATTCCCAATCAGATTTGGGAAGATGTTTCCATGGACTTCATTGTTGGGTTACCACCTTCTAATCGTTTTGATACGATTTTAGTGGTTATTGATCGCCTTAGCAAATATGCTCATTTTTTGAGCCTATCTCACCCTTTCACTGCTAAGACGGTGGCTAACCTATTTTGTAAGGAGATTGTACAGCTACATGGATTTCCTCGATCCATTGTTTCTGATCGCGATGTGGTTTTCTTGAGCAATTTCTGGCAGGAGTTGTTTCGTTTAAGCCAAACTAAGTTGAACTTAAGTTCAAGCTACCATCCACAGACGGATGGTCAATCCGAGGTACTGAATCGTTGCCTGGAGTCCTATTTACGTTGCTTTGCTCAAGAACAACCCCGCAAATGGAATTTCTTTCTTCCTTGGGCTGAGTATTCGTATAATACTGGGTTTCATTCTGCTACGGGTACCACTCCTTTTTCTGCTGTTTATGGTCGGCCACCTCCTTCTTTGATTCCTTATGTGGTTGGAGAAACTAATAATGCCGAATTAGAACAACAGTTACTCGATCGTGATGATATGTTAAGGCTGCTTCGTGATAACCTGATGAAAGCTCAAGACCGCATGCGTACCCAAGCTAATACCAAGCGTAGGGATGTTTCTTTTGAAGTGGGCGATTTTGTTTTCTTGCGCCTTCAGCCATACCGACAGCGAAGTTTATCCAAGAGGCGGTTTGAGAAACTATCTCCAAGATTTTTTGGTCCTTATCAGATTAAATGGAAGGTTGGTCCTGTGGCATATGAGCTTGATTTACCACCTACGGCTCGCATTCACCCGGTTTTTCATGTTTCTTTACTCAAGCCAGCTCGTGGTGTTCTTCCTTCTACCCCTCCAGCTCCTTTACCAATTACTAAAGATTATGAATTGGAATTAACACCTTTTGAAATTCTGCAACATCGTTGGGTGACAGAAGCCGACCATCCTGTTTTGGAGCTTTTGGTTTCTTGGTGCAATCGTCCGGTTGAAGAGGCTACTTGGGAGTCATATGATTTGTTTTCCACTCAATTTCCTTCTTTTCGACTTGAGGACAAGTCTTTTTACCAAGGGGGAAGTAATGTTACGAAGGATCAGCTCAAAGTTTACAAGAGGAGAAATAAACGTGTTGATCCTAATGATATTTCAGAAGTTGAGCTGGAACATTTGTTGGCAGATCGGATGGACCCACTGGGTCAGCACTCAGTGGGAATAGTGGGAAACATGGGGCAGTTTCTACACGTCTAGCAGGAGCAGTTAATTAGTAGTTTTTATGTTATTAATAGTAGTTTTCATTTTTGTTTTGGTTGTTGAAGAATATTTCTGTTTGTTTATTCCTTGTAATCGGAGATCTTGCCCATCTCGAATCGGGCCAATCAATTTCAGTCTTTTAAATCAATTGTTGGATTATTTATAATCTATCACAACAACAACAACCTTACCCAGTATATTCTCACTTTTCAGTAGGGTCTGGGAGAAGGATAGATACAAACCTTACCCCTATCCCAATTGAAATAGAGAGGCTGCTCCGAAAGAGTCCCTGGCTCAAAGTTATCGTTTGACGTTGATCATCCCAGTGATTTTAACGTTATTTTCACAAAATAATTAACCACACATATATACATTATATGCGTGCACCGCAAATGGAGCGTTTGTCTTTTGATACAGTCAAACGAATGAAATCAAAATTGGGTAAAACCATAAACTACCATTGTCTAATTTGAATATTCTGTAGCTAAATGTATGTACTGTTTGTTTAGGCCTTATTATGCCGCATAAGAATTTATATGTTGTCATATCGACTTCAAAGCCATATTTGAGATATGTGTTATCCTAACCATGTTATGATTACAAGTATTTCCCCATATAGTTCCTGATGAAAGTCTAATAGATTCCTAGGGGAAAACCGAAATTGACTAAATTTATATTAAAAGAACAGGCTTGATTCGAGATAGGTGGTCTCCAATACAGTAGTTTAAAAAAAATTCATTCAGATAACCAAACTAAAAACAAGAAGAAAGTATTTAAAAGTAAACTTTGATGAATCAATTACTCTTAATTAGTGAATTTGATGAGGCAATCATTACCCTCCAACTTTTTAGTGCAACTCAACTCTTTACATTCCCCTATTAAAGATTCAGGTTGAATGGGTCAAATCCAGATCCGAAAATAATGAGAAGCTGCTCCAGGGAATTTCCTTGGACTACATCAGATCCATTTGTTTTCCTCCTTGAATAAACTTTCATAGGTGGTTGGTAAGTAACAGTCTATGTGTCTTCTAAGTTTTAGTTTTCTCTTCCTTTCTCTCTAAATCTTTATATCAGTCTCTTTCTTTGGATGCTTGATTTTGAAATCTATATGTTATGTTCAAGTCCTTAAGATCAGACTTCAGAGTACAAATTTAAATGTCCATTGTTTATTCACTTAGTTTCTCCTTTTGTTACAATATATGTGATTTTATAATTTACTTCCTTTTATTCTTCTTGGCAGTTAAATGGTGATAAAATTTCATTTCAAAGAACATTCGTTAATCAGGTAATGATTATATCGTAATCATAGCTTGCTTACTCATTCATTTCTTCATTCAGAGTTATATTTTTGGCAACTTGTTTTATGCTATTTAAAGTATGTTTATTTCAGCATTGTAAAGTCAGGTGTGTAGATAATTTCTAGAACATGAACACCGGATGAAATTGAAAGTCGTTGATCGCACTTTCAGATCAAACTATTTGCGGTGCACTCAAATATTTAATCGGATAAAATTCAATTTTGATTTAAGAGCAAGTATGAGAATTTGTTGTGAATTCGAGAATGAACCAGTAACAGAAAAATAATCATCGATCAAACTTTGTTTGCAGGTTTTGGAAACTGCTTTCAAGCAGTTTTCAAGTTTTTATTTTCACAAAAAAACCACTAAACTTTTATTACGAATTTTATATCCAAATTCGTAAAATCAATTTTTCTATTGATTTTTCAACATAGCACCTTAGGTTAGGGGCTCTGCCCCATGGACCCTGTTAACCGGGGGCGCTACCCCCGGACCCCTGCCAAGGGGGCGTTGCTCCCTTGGAACCCCCTTGAATTATAAAACATTAAACAAGCGTGCACCCCACACCCAACTTATTTAACGAATTTCATAATTTGTATTGATTGATAAAAGTAATCCCAATTACACTAAAATATCTATCAAGGTGGACTAATTTTGTCAGTTTATCTTGCATATAATGCCATGATGTTAGACAAAAAATGTGCTGAAATGTCAAGAAAGCTTCATTTTTTCAAAGATCATATACACAAGTCTGCTTTACTACCTTCTGCTCTTCCTACACTGCAACCAGATGTGAACTGGTTGGCACTAGAGGTCTGCCCTATAGAAGGTGTATTGTCATTGTGCATATTGTTTGTTTTTAATAGAAACAGGCCATCTACCTGGCTGTAGTTTATTTTTATGCTTGTTTTATTACATAGGAGACTCGGTGTTATGAGATGTTGAGCAAGGGTTCTACTGGTTTGACTGTTATCATGTTTTTAATGTTTTATGTTGTATTGTATGCTACTGAGTGCTTGTGGTCAAAATGCTAATTATTTACACATGATTAATTTTTTTATATCTGATTACCAAAACATTAGTAATTCCTACAATTAAATTTTGAGTTTGATAATGGTATCTTCAGGCTAGAGGCTTCCTTGTCTCAGGTAAGAGTTATGGGATTGATCATCCAGAGTCAACCTCCATAATGGAGCAGGTAAAAACCTTATATACTTTCACATTTTGAGGTTGTATTATATAGATATATAAAATTTGGTATTTACACAGTCTACACAATCTGGACCTTTGAATTCATCCAGCCTTAGATTTATTAGTGGCAATATTATAAAATCTTAGGTGTTATTGTTCGAGAGAATGTTGTTCCGCGCCACAAGAGGAAACCTGTTTTCCAATCAGTTGCCTTTGGATGAGCTCGTCATTGATCAAGTATCCTCTATTTGGTTTGTTCACCTCTTCTTATTGCTTTCTTACAACCGTTAATAAAAGTGCATGTGCACACAATTATCATCTTACTGATTATTTACACTTTATATGGTCGTAAATTTATAATCTATATTCTTTGTCCCTGGCGTGGCAAACTGAGCGGTTTGGGTGGGTTGTAAAGAGTGACATGTAATTTTATAGTGCAGGCCAAAAAGGGTCATGCAGGGTTGGGCTGACCAACCTTTATTCGTCCTGTTCATTTAACTTATAAATAACTCATGCATTGGATATAAGTAAAAAAAAATTGCATTACATTTATAATCTAAATCTTGAAATGAAATTGGCAATTTGGCATAGGAGGTTGCATGTATTATATACACTTAGGGTAACTTTTTGGTTCATTCAACCCGTTTGAATTGTTTCTGTTTAAGGTAAATTGTTTTGCTTGGCCGTTATGAAACTAACCCAAGTTGACCCATTTATTTGTAATGGAGTCAAAATCATCACTTGTAGTTTTATCTTGGGGGCTGTTAGGGAGACACCCGACTGGATCCTCGGACACCCTCAATACGGCTCGTAAAGCCCTTTACGGGTCGTATTGAAACGAATATTTCTGACACGTCAAATCATAGGGCTGACGCAGACTGACACGCAGTACATACGGCCCGTAAAGCCCTTTACGGGCCGTATTGAACGCCAATAATTTGAGCAGCACCAATTATTTGACTTAACGTAATAGATGTATGCGTAAATTAATCGTTTGATATATATCTTCATGGCATACGTTATAATGCAATACTTGAATCAAAAAAGAAAACGCAGACGGGAAAAATTTGATTTTCTAAACAATTAGGTTTTGGGGTTCTTTAGAAATTCAAACTCGTAAAGGTTTAACAATGTCGATGGGAGGCAACAACTTCGGTGATGAATATATGTGTGTCTATGAAACTGATCAGGTAACAAACTTATTCGTTTAACAGTTGTTAGTTTATAAAATCTTATACATTTTTTTTTTCAGGTTTTTGCCGGTGTTGATGAACTTGTTGATTGGGCGATTGCTAGAGGGCGTGAAAATGGTTATGTGCTAGTTAGACGACGAAGCAAAACTAATGCAACTGGTGTAGTTATAAAGGTGTGGCTTAAATGCGATCGCGGTGGCGTGTATCACGGTGAACCAAAAGCTAGACGTACTGGTTCGAAGAAGACTGGGTGTGAATTTGAGCTGATTGGTAGATACGAGAGAAGTTGTGGTGGTTGGAAGTTGCGTGTGGTCAATAATGAACACAACCATCTAGCGGCTGAACAACTAGGCGGTCATCCATATGCGATGAGATTAAATGAAAATGAAACCCGTCTAGTTGAGCAACTGTCAAACCAAAACATGTTGCCCCGTGATATACTTGCTGCTGTAAAGGACCAAAACCCCGATAATGTTTCCAACCTCAGAAATATTTACAATGCGCGACGGAAGTCACGTATTGGACAAAACACGGGGGAAACTCCAATTCAGGTCCTTTTTAGCACATTGCAAAGAAATAATTTTATTTACCAAACGCAAGACGATGCGTCGACAGATGTCGTGGAACAGATTTTTTTTATCCACCAGACATCTTATAATATTTGGCGAGCATTTCCTCATGTCTTGTTAATTGACACAACTTATAAAACGAACAAATACAACATGCCATTTGTTCAAATAGTTGGTGTCACATCAACGCACAAGACCTTTAGTGTTGCACATGCGTTTATAAGTAAGGAACGTGAAGAGAATTTTGTCTGGGTGTTACAAAACCTAAAAGATACACTTCAACAGTGTATGGAACCACGCGTTATTGTAACCGATAGAGAATTGGCTCTTATAAACGCATGTAGAAGAATATTTCCTAGTGCTGCCCAATTACTATGCAGGTGGCACATTTTTCAAAACATATCCAAACACTGCAGGCCTAGTTTTTCGCAATCAGACTGGCAAAAGTTTGGATATATGTGGTCGGTTGTGATTGAATCTGCAACTCCCGATATCTACGAGTATAATTATAGCCGACTACATGAATGGTTATGGACATCTCATCAGAGTAATGTTCTATTTCTCATTTTTAATTGTTTTTGAGTTGTATGAAACGTATTAATATGTGTTTGTTTTTTAGGGGTTATCGGATATTTGCAAGTAACATGGTTGCAAAAATACAAGGAAATGTTTGTGTCTGCGTGGATAGATAAAAACCGGAATTTTGGTCAACGAACCACCAACAGAGTTGAAAGTCAACATTCTCTATTAAAGAAAAGTCTCCATGCAACCAACAACACGTTAGACAACATTGTTGGGCATGTAATTCAAATTGTTAAATCGCAAGCAGAAGCTATAAACGAAAGCTTTGAAAGAAGCAAAATATTTCGTATGGCACATCACAACGATGATCAATTTGAATTGTTAAAAGGGAATGTATCTTATGTAGCTTTAGATCTGTTGGTTGGTGAGAAGGCAAAAATTCAGATGTTGATAGCATCAAATTCATCTTGCGGTTGCCATCTCTTCACGAGTTGTGGATTGCCATGTGCTTGTCGTCTATTGAAAAGTATGAATTAATTAAATTTAATTATATATTTACCTATTATTTATGTATAATCATAATTATTATTTTTATTCTTTTAAAACAGATGCTAAAGTTACACTGGATGAGGTAGACTTGTTTTGGCGTAAGCTTGATTTAAACCCGTCGTTAGTTAACGAGGATGAAGGTGCTGATATTGATGCGCAATTGGATCGGGTCATACAACATATCAAGCTTCAACCAAATCCAGTTAAAAAGAGTATGATGTCAAAGGTTTTTAGTGCGGTTTTCCCATTTAAATCAATGAAAAAAGAACCCGTCGTGCAAACTAACACTCGAGGGCGACCAAGTTTAAAGACACAACAAAAAAAACAAGAGCCTGCCCGACATAGTTCATTCACAAAGCCAAAGAAAAACAAGCAGGATGATTCAACGGTCACTCACGATAGTCAATTGCAGCGTGCTAATTCGTATTCTTCAACGACAAGAATGCACGATTTTTCCGGGTTTTCTCAACCACAAGACGGGTTTTCGCAACCAGCATTTGACAACCCGGTACATTTAACTGATAATAAACTTTACAATTTTAACCGGTTTAAGGATCACATTCCTGACATCTTCCACCCATACATATCAAGAATACAAGACGTTGTTCCAGACGGAAACTGTGGCTTTCGATCTCTGGCTGTTGCATTAGGACTTCCGGAAACAGAATGGTTAACTATTCGTCATGCACTCCTGACTGAGAGTATCCAAAATGCAAACGTGTACATTAACGTCCTCCTTGGTGTTTTTGACGAAATTCAAGAATCCTTGAAATGGTCAAAACCTGAATTTGCTCCAAGGCGTTATTGGATGCAAATGCCGGAGACCGGACTTTTGATTGCAAATGCGTTTGGTGTGATTGTGGTTTTTATAAGCTTAGGCGCTTCTGTAACGATTTTCCCGCTATGGACGTCGCCTGAATTTCTCCAACCACATCGTATTGTGTCATTCGTATTTGTTAACGATAACCACTATGTAATGGTTGAACTTACCGGAGATTATCCAATGCCGACACCAAGTTGGTATTGGTCAAGATTCAAAAGTCAAGACGCCGCAGCCTGGGAAATGTGGTACAAGCAACGCCTTGATTTGTATACCAATTGGTTGGAAAGCCGTCGAAAACCACCGGGTTTTGTAGATTTAGACAAGTACGGATTGTAACTCGCAAATATATGTATTTAATCATTTTGTTGTTCTTTATAACAGCAGCAGCAGCAGCAGCAACAACAACAACAACCGATTACACGGTCACCACGCTTGTAGAGCTCGGATTTGGACCCACCACAACTCGAAACCGTAAGTTTTTAAACTTTTTGAAGTTTTCTTCGTAGAAATCTTTAATAGTAAAGTAGTTTTTTAGGTTTTTGTAGTAATAGATAGTGATGTAGATGTAGGATTGGGTTTCGTTGCTTCAGATTTAGTTTTTTTCAAAATTTCTAGAACTATACGGGTCGTTAAGGGCTTTACGAGCCGTAAAGTTCTAACAGAGAAGAAGAACAGGTTTTCTCGATGAACTTTACGGCCCGTTAAGGGCTTTACGGTTCGTATAGTTCTTGAATTTTTTTTTTAAATTTACTTTTTAATAATAATATTATTAGTATTATTATTATTATTATTATTATTATTATTATTGTTATTATTATTATTATTATTGTTAATGATTATTATTGTTATTGTTATTTGTCTAACTTTGCAGATTATGCCTCGGCGTAGACGACGTCGTGAGCCGTCGAGTTCTAGTTCATCCGAGGAGGATCCGGATATGATCCTGGATCCCCACATGTTGCTGCAGTTCCCACCGGGCACTGAGGCGCACACGCGCCTCAAACGCTTCATTGGTATGGAGATCGTCGAGCCGCGGATGGAGATGGGCGGCCTCCCGGCTTATCGAGAGATCGTTCTCGAGTTCCTGTCCACATTCGAGTTCCATCCACCGCAGGCAGGTGGCATGGAGGCTCTTGATCAGCTGCCTGCTATCTCGTTCACTTTATGTGGACAGGATGTTCAGATGTCCCTCACTCAGTGGGGGATTGCTACTGGGTTTTATACCCGAGATGAGGTTACTACACCTCTATTCTTAGATGTCGCGATAGAGGAGGACGCGGCCGTCCTCGTAGACTGGTGGCCGGTGATTGGTGACGAGCCTTTTATTAACAAGGCTCGTGTCAGTAGCATTCGTGATCCGCTGCACCGATACCTACATCGGTGCATCGCATGCACCATCACCGGCCGCCGATTGAGCCAGGAGTGGGTCACACAGAAGGACCTATTCTTCCTTTATTGCCTTATCAGTGGGCGCAGCTGCAACCTTGCGTGGTTGCTAGCTGATTATTTTGCTAGCTTTGTTAGCCGTAAGGCTACTGGAGCTATTACGTGTGGCTCTTTTATCACACGTATAGCTCGACGTATCGGTCGTTTTTCGGCCGATATTAGAGATAACATGACTGTGACTTACGCCTCGACACTGCTGGGGCGTAACACGGTCATGCTTATGGGTATAGCGGCCGAGTTCCCCCGCGTGGGTCTACGATGGTCTCTGGATCGGCGCACAGAGTGGGTGCCGCCGGTCCCTGCTCCACAGCAGCAGCCGGGGGCACATCCGCACGTACAGGAGCCCCCAGCAGACCAGGATCACGCAGACCAGCCACCGCCACCACCATGTCGTTGTTCGTCAGCCACGACTGCATCCGGCTGACGCGGCGATCTTACGCGACCTTTCTGGACGCGTACGCGACCTTTCTGGAGGCGTTGATCGCTTGGAGGGGATGATGCGGTGGATGACGGAGCGTATGGCGGCATCTGCTGGCATGGATGTTCCCGTCTTTCCAGGACCGGGACATCATCAGGATCCGCAGGATCCTGGTGGTCATGCTTAGTTATTTATTTATTTTTTTTTGTCTTTTCTTTTTTGGATTTTGATGTATGGACACTACTTTAGCATTCGATGTATGTATTTTTATTTTGTATATATGTTGTGTATGGCGTGATTGTTTGTTTTATCTTTTATTATATAATTAAAAAATGTGCGTGATTGTGAAATGAATAATAGATAGTTAACAATTTTTCTTAAAACCGTTTAACGTTATTTATATTCTGATAACTATTGTTTAAAAATCATTAAACACGATTACATTAAATTAATTTTCAAACAAAACATTTAAAATTACGAAAATCATAACTAATTATGTTAAAAAAAATTGTTATTTATATTTAAACGTCACGATGTTAAAATATTTTTCAAACAAAACAAGTAGGCAAAATAATTAAATAATAACGTTAAAATACTTATTATTTTACAACAAAACGATTAAAAATGGTTACGTTTTTTTCGAACAATTAAACGATATTATAAGTTACTTAAACACGTACCGTACGTGTTGCATTTAACAAATACCGGATTTCAAAACAAAGTACGATTATACGCTATTATAAACAGATATTATTTATAACTTAAAAATTAAATAACTAGACGATATGATATAACAATTAATGTTAAACGCGTACGTATACCGGAATTCAAACAACGTGCGGATTTTATAACACGTATATATAATAATATATATATCATATGTTTAATATATAACGTTAAAAATGTACGTATAGCGATTAAATATAATTACGTTAAAATATAAGTTTTAAGCATTTAAAACAGTTACACAATTACAATGTTTCAAATAAGTTAAACACGTATGTTTATCGGGTGGAAAAAGAAAACTTATTTTTTTTCAGGTTTAAAAACGAGTCGTATAGGCCTTTACGGCTCGTATTCCGTTTTCAGCCGCCAGACATCTCACTGACATTTTCTGACACTCTCTGACGGCTTTACGGCCCGTAAAGACCTTTACGACTCGTATAGATAGCGTAGGTGTTGACTGATCCGTAGGGGGTGTCCAAATAACGCGCCCCTTTATCTTTTGTCAGTCTAGCTATAGGGAGTTACTAAACTGTCATTATACTGTTGCTTATGCATCAGTATGTAGAAACTTTGTGGTGTTCCTCTTCGTATGTTCTTTTGTTTGTTTCATATCGATCATCTTTAAGTTTAATAAAATAGTTTATATGCTTCTTTGCAGGTTGAGAAAACTGTATTTGTAGTGTTCTTCTTCGGAGAGCAGGCAAGACAAAAGCACTGCAAATTTGTGAATCATTTGGTGTGAAAAGCTATCCTGTTCAAATAACTCAAGAGGTATGTTTTCAGACATATTGATGGTGCCTTTTGTTTTATCAAATGGGCAAACATGGTTTACAAGGATCCCCATGTGTGGGTAGAGGTGGCAACGGTAGCAGAGTTGTACTTACCATGATCTTTAACAACATTCCATACATGTTTGTATGTGAAAGGAGCAAAAGTCTTATTGGATGGATCATTGATATACAAAAGTCTGGCCTCCACGAGATACTGGTCGTCTGACCAACCACTTCTGTAACGAGACTTCACCTGCAAATATAAGTCATTAAATCTATTCACCTTTGATTTAAACACATGCCAATGACTTCTTAGATTATGAGCATCTCTTGAAACCATAGGCGGTGCATCGTTGTAGTATGTTTCTATCTTATTCCAATAAGCATCCCCAATTTGGTTGTTTCCAATTATTGGATTCTCATATATTGATATCATAGCTTGTGTCAACAACACCTCATCACTTTGTGGCCACTTTTGACGATTCCCTTGCTTGGTTGCTCGTCGTTCTCTATCACTGCTTCTTCTTCTTCTTCTTCTTCTTTTCTGCTTTTCTGCTTTTGACTTTGATGGTGATTCCTCAACGTATTGCTCAACTTGAACTTGGGATTGTTGCTTTTGCAGAGTTTGTTGAAATTGTTGCCATTGAGAAACATTTTGAAAATCAAATTCTGGCTGTGGAAACTGAGAAAATGAAGCTGGTTGTGAAAACCCGGGACTTTGGTGAAATTGACTGAAACCACCTAGTTGGGAAAACTGAGAAAATGAACGTGGTTGTAAAAACTGAGCAAATGAATGTGGTTGGGGTGAGTTTCGCTCTTCACTGTCATCAACGTTTAACATTCTGGTGAACTCAAATGGGGCTCTTGGATCCATTTATGAGTGAAATTTGAAAGAATTTGAGAGAATTTAGAGGATTTTGGTGTGAAAATTTAGTTTGTATAGATGAGTATTTATAGGAATTTTTTTTAAAAAAAATTAGCCGTTAGGCCTTTTCTTACCGTTCGATTAAAAAAAACAATTGAATTTAATTTGTTATAGGCCCCACTTTTAATCCATCCGTTTGTGCACGCCGGGAAGTGTGAAACCCCACTTGCTTCCTTTCTTCTGTTAAGCTTCAGTGCATCTCTTAAAAGTGCTTCCTTCAATTGGACCAAATGCTTCCTTTGCACATGCGCAGTGGATGCCGTCTTAATACTACCGTTCACGAATATTATGTCAATGTTTTTTTTTAATAATAAAGAATTATGTTCTTGAAACTTTAAGTTTTAAATAAAAAATAATTCAAAAGGTTTTTGCACATTCTAATTACTCGTTGACCAAATTTGTACCCGTTCATCCACTTGTCCTTTTTTTACCCCTTTTAGTCAACTTTTATCGTTTGCTATTTTGACTTGGATTGGTTTATTTACAAGTAAATGGGTCAAAATTTGTCATCTATATGACTCTTTGTTCTTTAAATTCTTTTGTGCATCTATATTCACACAAAATTGCAACATAATTTTATTTGATCAAATATAGCAAGATGCTTTCATTAATCTACCAATAATAGCAATGCAATGTACCTCATGGTTGCTACGATGCACCAACGCCTGAACTCACTGCTTAAGTGTGATACATATTATGATTATCAAACACCATAACCACTTTTTTTTCTACAAAATATGTACCACAAGCACTATGTACAATTGTTTGTATACTTCTTATAGTTCTTTACAATGTTTTGAAAACCAGACAGGACGAACATGCAACTAGTGGTTGAATCGGTCCGGTTCGACCGGTTCAGGGGTTCTGGGCCGTTTTGGGCGAATTGGCCGGTTGAACCGGTGAACCGGCGATCAGACCGGGAAACCGGTGGTTGAATCGGTTTTTTTCTATTTTTTTATTTTATATATATATTTTTCTAAAATGTTTATTAAAATCATCTGGTTCTTAAATCCGGTCCAACCGATCCGATCGGTCGGACCTCTGACCGGTAAGGAGACCGGTTCGACGTCCGGTCCGAATCTGAAAACATTGGTTCTTTACTTCAAGTAGCTTTTGTAATTCAATTGAACACACTACAAAGTCTAATAGTATGTGTTATTATACATTTGTGCAAGGATCCATTATCAAAATATTCATACAATTTGTTAGCCATGAATCACTACCAATACTCAATATGCATATTCATTGTGAATTTATTGTTCATCTAAATATATTTTCGGGTACGAAAACATCTTAATTCAGATGGCGGGACTCACGGTATTTGCCTCTGTTTGGTAGTCTCTTAATGGTTATTAATAGAATATCTCTTAATGGTTCATAATCTCTTAATAATTAAAAGGTAACTTTAATTTTAAATGTTTAAGAGACTACCTCTTAATGTTATCTCTTTATCATTCAGACTTAAGATTATCTCTTAATCATTAACAGACTATGAACAATTAAAAGTTAGCCTCTTAATATTTAATAACCATTAAGAGGCTACCAAAACAACCACAAATTGTTTTCCTTCATGCATTGAGGCTACATTGGGTAGAATTTTGAATCAAAGTTCTATGTAGGAGACAGTTATGAGCTGAAAAATCAAATAAAAAGTCTATTTTGCCAAAGAAGGTTAAATATGATTTTTAAAACTTCCGAAACCGACCAAAACGAACTCTGGTTAAACTCATTTCGAAGTCATTGGAACTGTTTAATCAAACCCTACAATATTAACCTTTTGGTTTTAGCTTTAACAATCACGTTTAGAGTTTAGGTCTTATGGCTTGGTTTTTAGCATTTACAATTTATCTTTATCTTTAGGTTTAAGGTTTATTTTTAAAGTTTTGGTTTTAGTATTAGGGTTTATTGTTTATGATTTAAGGTTTGTGGTTTAGAGTTCGACAAACCGATTTCAATAATGCAAAAAAGTGATCAAACGGAGTTTGTTTGGTTTGGTTTAATTTTCAAGTTTTTAAAAATATTTTGTAGTCTTTTTAGGCAAAATAAACATTTTAGGGAAATTTTTCCTTGTAAGTTCAAACCTTTTTTTATCAATGGCCGATAGACGAAGATTAATACAATTACAATCCTACCCTCCACTTCTCATATTTTCCTGGTCAAAAACGAAAAAAACCCATTGCACACTTCACATTAAAACACGTAAATTTGGCTCGATAGAATTGTGGTATGCGTCCTAAAAACCCCGCCCAATGGTTAGGGCTCTCATCTTTCATAGTGAAGGTCGAGGGTTTGAATACATCTGACGGCAAGTTTGAAGGACACTATGTTGAAATATATTTATTAATTCAGTTGGTTACAATAACTAATTTGTTTATAAAGTTGTTTAAGGTTCTAACAGTTTGAGGGGCATATTTTGCATAAATGAAAAGTTGGAGGAGTATCATGAAAAAGGAAGAAGAAGCGGCAGTGTACATGGTGTTATAAGATGGGATCTTGTATTAAGGATTTATGAGCACTCAAGATTAACAAATAAGGGTGTGCACGGTTCGGTTCGGTTTTTGGCTAAAACCGAAACCGAAATTGACATAGTCGGTTTTTAGTTATTACAAACCGTTCGGTTTTTTTGTCGGTTTCGGTTCGGTTTTTGGTTTTTTTGGTTTTTTTACTTTTTTTTTTGTTTTTGTTTTTTCTCTCTTAATCCCAAAATTGAAAATGCAAACATGTTTAACAATTAAAAAATAATTGAGCGAACACCAACTATTTAAAATAAAACAAAATAGTTATCAACATGTTCTTACATTAAAAAAATCAAAAGTAAATTGTGACAATTCGGCATTCCAGATTAACTCCGTTAAACCCAGAATTAACCGAAATGATATATAATCGAACAAAAATAAATTACAAGGGTTAGAATTGAACAAAACGAGTTATAGGGTCCATAATTGCAAGGATTAAATTTATAATTTGAAGTAATGATCAATTTTGACTTATAAAGTCAAAATTCTATGGTTTATCAATTTTAAATTCGAAAATTGAGTAACACATTGTAATTAATTGAACTAAATCAGTTTAAATCATCACCATAATGATCATTAACAACTAACATACGTTATTGACACATTAACTCGTCGAATTAAACCAAAATGATGATCAAGAGTCGAAACCGTCCATAATCAATATCAAATTCGTAAAAATAGATCAAAACACTCACAATTGAACATTCCTAGACCATAATCGGCACTTTTAGAACCTCTAACACTAAGCAATTCGATCCAAGAAACAACAGATAGTGAAATCGATTGGAAGGGGGGCCGAACATCAACTCTCTAGTCGAGATACATCAATTCGACATCAAAACAAGTAAGTTTCCACTTCTAAACAACCTAAAATGGCCGAATAGGCAAAAGCATATGCTAATTTCGTGTACCAACACCGAATTGAATGGACTCTAATTCTAGGGTTCATCACGAAGAACGATTTGGGGGATTTTACTCAAAAGAGTTTAAAAACTAAATTAACCTATACAGAGAGCTTCGAAAACGTCCCTATAACGAAATCCCTAAGTTAGTTTTATCAAACAAGGAATTGAAGGGTTCCGATTTCTAGGGTTTATCATCTAAAACCATTTGGGGGTTTTGATTCAAATGAGTGTAGAAATCAAATTGAATTATATAGATAGCTTCGGAATACTATACTCAAAGAAATCCCTAAGTCAATTTTATCAAATCATAACGAATTGTATGAGTTTATGTTCTAGGGTTCTTAACATAAATCGGTTTAGGGGTTTCGGTCCAAATAGGTTTGATAATCAAATTTTTATACACATAGAGTTTCGAAAACCTCTCCTTAATGAAAAACCTATGTTAATTTCATATAAACATTTATTATCAAACGATTTTGATTATAGGGTTCTTAGAAAGTAACGAATTGGGGATTTTGATTTAAGGGAGTATAAAAATCAAATTGGTTGTTACAGAAGGACTCGAAATCCTTGTTAAACGAAGAACCTAAGATTTTTACAGTTCAAATTTGATTAATTCGACCCAAACGAATGTGGAATTTTGTTATCTATGTTCGAGTTTATGTGGGTCACGAATTAGGCCATGGTTTTGAGTTCTGATCAAATTAAATGAAAGGTTGAACTTGTTTGAAAACCAGGAACAAAACCCATATGATATGGGGATCGAACTCGGTCGAATTGTGGGGCAATTGGGGTTCATCTAGTTCGGTTTGGGGTTAACATAGGGGAACCCGATTAGGTAAGGTTAAAACAATTAATTGGGAGTTTCTAGTTCAAATGTGTAGATGACTGAGATGGTAAGTGGGTCGGATGGTGGAAGAGAGGTCGCGGGTTCAAACATGTGGCATGACAATTTTTGAACAAAAATGATATTTTAGTGTTTTGGGTCATAACTAACTCATTTCAAATCCGTTTTAACCCGTTCGAATTTCGTTGGAACCAGAATTTCATCCCGAACAAAATAAAATAATAAAATTTATATTTTGAACAAAAAGTTAATCGCATATAATTACGTGTCGTTAAATGATATCGTATATGTTTATGCGATTTGATTGAAGGAACTTAGATTCGTACACGATTTCATATGAACGATTCACACAATCTAAAATACGTGTGTTGACACGTATGTAACCACAAACAAGATATGGATATTGTGAATAACACAACGTTATTGTTAAAACACAGATTCTTCGTAGAAGCTTATCTATGTGATTTCGCGTACACGTGTGTTTGATCATTCTACTTGCATTCAAAGGTGCGTACACGACCCATTTTTCTTATTTTAATGTTTTGGGGGAGAAAACATGTGCAACAAACACTTTTAGATGCAGATCACTTGCATGAGTTAGCTGTTTACATTAAGTGCGAACATAGCATTATAAGTCCTTACATATCGAACCGTTTAGTTTGCCGTAGTGCAAAGCGTGGTGGTTGAAGATAGATCTATTGGGTTTGACAAACCTCACTTGGTAGATTGTAGGTCTACGCAAGTGTTTGACTAGCCAATTCACATTACTATTGTTTGTGCTAGACAATAGTGGGAAAGACAAATTACATTCTAACAGTCAGCTTCGGTGTCGACCGCTTATGTAAATAGTACAAATGATTAGCTATCATGACTATGCATGTGTGATTATGTTATATGCAAACATTTTATTTCAAACAGTTGTTTTAAACATTTGTGATCAAACAAACCTGTGTATGCACCAACCTTTATGTTGACTTGATTTACATGTTTTCTCAGGACGTTAAGATACAAGAACAAGCAAGCATGGACTAGGATGTGGAGTCGCATGCATATTTTAATTCTTGTGTTTAGAATTTTGGACATTTAAGATTTTGAATTGAAATTTACAGTTTTCAAACCGTTACGTTTGTTATTGTTTTAAAAACGCTTCCGCAACGTTAGAACTTTGATATTACAGTTTTAGACCAAAATTATGTTTGAAAAGCATATAGATGTCTTCGTTATGTCTAATGATCTGAGATCCTGGTTTGTCACGTCCCAAACGGTATGATTCCGTTAGTTGAAATTTGGGGGTGTGACAGAAATAACTAAATATGCAATAATTCTTATCTTTACCTTTTAAAATGGTAGATTTCATCTAATCTAAATTTTTACCTTCTTCAACAGTAAATTTTTTTTGTGTGTTTTTTCCTTTTAAATAAGTATGAAAATAGCAATATATATATATATATATTAATTTTTAAAAATTATTAAAAATCGGTTCGGTTTTTCATATTATAAAAACCGAAACCGAAAAATTCGGTTTCGGTTTTGCCCGGTTATTCATTCGGTTCGGTTTTTTAGGTTCGGTTTTTTCGGTTAATTCGGTTCCGGTTCGGTTTTTTCGGTTTTTTGCTCACCCAACAACGGTCACTTTCCTTTCTCTTTGTGGTGACTCTTCGGTTTTAGGGTTTGTTCTATGTATTTGATCCATCTTCTCTATAATCATCTGGTAGATATTTTATTGTCATTATAGCTGAGATGCTTCGAGTTGTTAGCACTTGATAGATCTTTTTTCTATATCCAGGGTTTGAGTTGATTGTATGTAGATCGAGTTTTAATTGAGTAGTATGATATTGTTTGTATTTGTTTTTTGTTATTAATTGCAAATTCATATGAATTTGTAAGTTGTATATTTTTGAGTTTCTTTACACACCAAGTGTAAATTCAAATGTATATTCAGATGTATGATAGTAGGACAATTTTCTTTTAAAATGAGGTATTGACTTTAAATTTAAATCTAAGACGTACAATAGTTTAGAGTAATTTAAAAAAAGTATGATAGTTATGTCATTAAAAACAATTGATATGTTCTTTTCGTAACCATTGGTGTGCTGACACAAGAACCATTCTAGAAATATTGATATCATAAAAAAGAATAAAAACTGAATACCATGGTTTATAATTTTTTTTACTCTATTTAATTTAATTTTATGTCTTTTCTTCTGAATTTTTTTAAAAAATTATGAAATTATGTATTACATGTACGTATATGTGTAGTTTAGGCCAAAACTAAAAATAAATTTTCCTAATATATATATATATATATATATATATATATAAACAAAAACACCTTAAATATAAAAGCTAAAATAATTACAACACGAATCTTATAATCTTGTATAATTTAAACCTACAACTAATTGGTTAGAAGAGAGTCGAGACAACATTTAATGCCAGGATATCGTGCTATGATATACGGAGTATGTGTTATTTAAACTTTTTTTATTGGGTTTTAGATTTTGAATCGGGTTATTCGGGTTTTTTTTTATATATTGAAAAATAAAAATGAACTCGACTACATACAATATTAAGAAAATCAATGATTTTACATGAAGCAATATATAAAAAAACAAAGAGAGTTTCAACTAATGACATGAGAAAACATCACCAGCGAAGAATTTGTTTGTTTGGCCCGAATAACGAAAATTTAATACTTTGCAAATGTAGAACCATCAGTTATCAGATTTGTTAAATTCGGTTACAATGCAAATGGGTCCGGACAAATGGGTTTGGTCTATTGACCCATCAGGTTCCCTTTCAGTAAGTAATGTTAGAAAAAAACTTCGGTCTTCTTTCAAATCCCTAATGGTCTTCTTATTCCATTGGAATAATTGGGTTCTGAAGAAGGTAAATATTTTGGCATGAAGGGTTTAGTTAAAACGTCTTTCAACATCTAGCGTCTTAATGAATCGGAATGTGCTAATCAATTCCAATTTGTGTCTATCTTGTGGTATCCATCCGACCATCCTGAAACAACTTCTCATATTTTAGTTAATTGTGTTTTAGCCTTATCAGTTTGGGATTATATTTCTGGTTGGTGTCGGATCCCTCCAATATACGCTTTTGGCATTCAAGATCTCTTGGAATGACATAAAATATGCTTGTGGCTCAAAGATACGGAAGAAGATAATTCATGCGGTTATTCTAACAACGGTTTGGTGTTTATGGGGGGCAATAAATGATTTAGTTTTTAATATGACAAAGCCTACTCCTGGAAAGAAAGGAAATCAAAGCATTTGGTTTTCTTTGGGTCAAGAGTCGAGCAAAAAAGTTATCAATATCATGAGAGCAATGACGTTCTTTCAGTGGTTTCGAATAAGTTTTTTCTACGTGTAATAGTTTTTTCTTTCTTTTTCCTGACGCTTTGTACTATGTTTTCCAGCAATGGTTGTTTTATAAAAATATTTTTTGGCCGTTAAAAAAAAATGTAGAACCATCTACCCAAATACCCAAAATCAACTTTATTAGCACAAATAATTTCCAAAAATATAAATAGAATCACCTAACCAAATTATAATATTATATCAACCAATCAAGTAAAAAAGTGCTATTGTTCTCAAACCAAAACTGTATTAAAAAATTCTTCCAAAATGATTAGTAGTTTTAGCTCGACATATTTGCTTGTGAATTTCCACTCTTGTATTTTAACCTTACTTGTTCACCTGTAAATCGCACATGTTTGTATAAAAAATAGGTATTATAAAGTAGTTATTAATATAAAAATAGTTGCATAAATAATATAAAATTTTTATCGTTTTTAAAATAAGAAAATAAAAGAATATTTTATAAATATCTAAAACTTATTTTTAATAAATACACATAAAATTTAAAATTTTGAATTTTCGAAATTATTAACTGAAATTTAAAGTTTGAAATGATTAAAATTTCAATAATATCTTTTTAAAAAACGGATATTGTTTTTTTCTTTAATTTAGAAATTTGACTAGATAACATTAAATGAATTAATTTATAATTAGTTAAATATGCTATGTAGATGTTTAAAAACACACAACGTGACAAATGTGATGTGAATAGTCTAGAATAACATTATGTGTCATATTATTACTCTTTTATTATATAATATTGATAAGTCAAATAAAATTAGTAGTAAAATAGTTAAATATAAGATGAATAAATACTAAAAGGATGATTAATTCAAATCTTCGTCCTTAAGAAAAATCAAATTTTATAGTTTAAAAATTGTTAATAAAGTTACCCAGTTTAACCCGAGACTTAAATGCTTAACGTAGATGAATTCGAACCAAACTATATTCACCCAAACCGGTTTACACTAAACGAATGTATTGAATCCAGTTATGCTATAAACCCAAACTCAATAACCATCTTCGGTTTAGTATAACTGTATAAGACTAAAGTATTTAAGTTTTGAGTTAACTTGACTGACTAAATCAACAATTTAACAAAAATATAAATTTTGATTTTTTGTAAGAATTATGACTTGATTAATTACTATTTTAGTATATATTCAATTATTCATGTTATATTTAACCTTATAAACTGCCATGCAAATAAACTGAATGTTCGATGAACTATTTGTGTATTGTTTAGTAAGAAGTTGAGCACCTATTTATGGTGTCTATGTTTATTCAGTAATGTTCATTTTATATTTGTTTATTTATGTTTATGAATCGTTTTTTACATAATTAATGAACAAACACGAATAAACACGAATTCAATTTATTTTTTTATTTAATAAAAACAAACTAAAACCTTTTTTATTTAAATTGTTTATATTGTATTGTTTGTTTGGATAAAGTTAAAAGACAGACTTGTTTTTTTAATAACGTTAGTAAAAACTTTGTCAACTAAAGACAATGAATTATTCTTGTATGACATTTTTTAATGGGGCTGGTTATTCACACACCCCACTTTTTTAATTCAACATTCTCACTAACCCTACATGTCTCGTATAAGTCTATAAGCGACGTATAGCCCCGTGTATATGTATATAATCCTCGTATATGAATCCAATCATTGGCACTGACATCCAATGATTGGTCACGTATAGAGTCGCGTATAGGACCTATACGACGCGTGTAGGCATTGTTTTTCGTTCAGTGGTGTACATTTCCCGATTCGTAGTGCAAAATTTTTAAAAATTTTTTATTTCGCCCCCCCCCCGGAAAAAAAAATATATACCCTATGTTCGCCCCCCCTGAAGTTTCGTCCCCCCTACGCTTGGGGTCAAGCTCCGCCACTGCGTGTAGGTCTATGCGACGCGTATAGCAGCCTAATCGTTGAAACTGACAAATTCTGACACCCAATAATTGTCTCTTTATACGCTTTATATAAGTTTATACTAGACGTATAAGGGGTGTGAGTTGGATGGACCGGGTGTGTGAATAAGTGAATAACACAAGTACACAACCCTTTGTAATTTTTGGATTGTAGCAACACAGAAACCTGTAGAAGCTTGATTACGATCGGCCACTGGTATCATCGGCACTCCATTATACTTGTCGATTTCTTCCTTCGATTCTACAATGATTCTACAGATCTCTAGCTACTGAATCAAAATGGAAAATACCGGTGTATGTAATGGTAACAAGGGTTCTTCGCAACATGAGATTTTGGAGGTTTTCGACCGAGAAATGGGCTTCAATTCGCCCCGAAAATTCGCTCACCGAATCTCCGCTTCCGAGGTTCATTCTCGTTACAGATGTGATTAGCTTCAATTTGTGATTTCGATCACGAATGTACAGGCTGTATTTCAGCTTAATTTCATGATTCTGAAACTACATATGCGTTTGAATTACTTGCTTATTGAATATTGTATTGATGTAGGTTTAGATTATAGTTTCCCCCCTGATTCACTTGACGGTGATGAATTTATCGATTGTTCATAGATCAAAATTATTATTGCATCAGTTGATAGATGATGAAGAACTACCAGGGATAATATCGTTGTTAGGGTTTATTGTCATGGTCATATTTACTATGTGAGGATTTAGGAGACATGTTTTGATTAGATTTCAAATTTCTGTTTTTAATTATTCTAGTTGGATTCATTTGATCAATAATATTAAATACCCCCAAGGTTATTATTGTTCTGTATACTTAATTGGAAAATTAGGTTATGATTATACGATCATTGTTGCAGGCTCTTGTAAAGAGGATTGATCTTGCTGGTAAACTTATTGGGCATGAGGGTTGTGTAAACACAATACAGTTCAACCATTGTGGTGATCATCTCGTGTCAGGTTCGGATGACAGACGAGTTATGTTTTGGAATGTGGCAACTAGATCTTTGGTCCTTTCGTATGCTTCTGGTCATGTGGACAATATATTTCAGGCTCGAATTATGCCCTTTTCGGATGATTGTACAATAGTGACGTCTGCTGCTGATGGCCAAGTGAGTTTTGTATGCATAATTTACTTAGCCTTGCTTGTGAGCCTAGGTGTGTACCGTAAGGGCTTTTACCAACATAGCTATGACCATGGTTGTAAAAATCCCCGACTAGGCCGATTAATCGGCCGATTAATCGCTAGTCCCCTAAGGCCGACTAGGCCCGACTACCCGATTAGGCCGATTAGTTGGCCGATTAATCCCTAGTCCCCACCCCACCGCCCGACTAGCGCCTAGCGATTTCTACAACATTGGCTATGACTTCAAATTACAATAATCAGCGTATATAGTGATATAAGGTAAACTGAAGTGACATCAAATTGTGAAACTTTGTGGCAGAATGAGGAGGTATAAAGGATAAAGGTGCAGGAAGCAGATATAAGTATAAATAGCCAACATAAAAGCACACAAGCTAAAAGAAGCTACAAAAAAGAAGGAAAAAATTCATAAAAAAACTAGTTAAAGCACACAAGCTGATGCACGAGATACTAAGATTGTGTGCCCAATTTAAGAATCAGGTGTTTATTTGAAGGTGATATTGACTGGTAAAATTTTAATTATGTGCATATGTGTCTGGATCTAGCCATATAGGGCATGCACATTATGCGTTGAGGACGTGAGGGAACTAGGGAAGCAATGTGATGGCCAATAAAAAATGAAAGAAATTTCGAAAATGCATGTCAATATGTTGCATCTAGGGGTGTAAATGGGCCTAGCTGATCCCGAGCTCGTTAAGGCTTGAGCTCGGCTCGGCTTGTTTAGATTTTATATATTTAATTTATTTACTTTAACTGCTAATTTAATTATATTTATAATTATAATTATATTTTCTAAATTTAACATAAAATATTTGATTTAAATATATTTATCATAATTTTATATAGATAAATAATTAATTTATATAAATAAACACTTAATATAATAAATAAAAATTATATAAACATAAAGCTCGTTAAGGCTCGCGAGCCGGTTCGAGCTCGATATGTAAAGCTCGAGCTCGGGCTCGATAACTAAACGAGCCTCAGTTTTGGGCTCGAGCTCAGGCTTGGGCTCGTTAAGGCTCGGCTCGTTCAAGCTTTTTACTGATCCGATCCCGAGTATTTCACGAGCTGCTTTAGTTCGTTTACACCCCTATTTGCATCCATGTATGATAAGTTTCAGTAGTTTGTAGTTTATCTATGGACATATATGTACATAGGTATCTTTTATTTCAAGTATGATTGATTTTCAGTAGTATCTTTGACAACCTTCAAGGCGATGGCACGGTGGTAAGAGCTTTAATCCCTTTAGCATAAGCTTCCATTGTTTTTTTTGCCTTAAACCCCCTTGAAAGCCACCCGCTTAGCACAAGCTGCGCTACATTTTACATGATCCCATTGGTCAACATGGTATTGGTGGGGTCTTGTGATTTTTCTAGTAATGGGTTCTCTTGGTTACCAAAAAAATAATATCTGAATTTGAGAATATGATGCTCTGGACATATATTTAGTTATGTGCTTTGTTTTTTTTTCTTTTAATTTTTCAGGTGAGACTTGGTAAGGTAGGGGAGAGTGGTAATGTCCAAACAAAAAAATTAGGGCAACACCATGGTAGGGTTCACAAGCTAGCAGTTGAGCCTGGAAGTCCCCACATATTTTACAGCTGTGGCGAGGATGGATTCGTTAAACATGTATGTTAAATTTAAACTAAATAATTACAAAAAAAAAAAATCTATATACTTTCTTTATATTGGGCAAAATTTGGTAGATTGACATTCAACATTATTGTAAAAACTTAAAAATTTTACCATCATATTTTTGTGACCATTTGAAGAGTTAGAAAGTTTTTTTGACAAAATTACAACTTACGTCCTTTACATGTATGTGAAATTTTATTGGACGTGCTTATGTTTAAAAGTAACAGTGGTTGTCCTTTAAGTTCATTTTTATCCAATTTACATCCTTTATTACTAACCCCGTTTAATATTGGTGATAAGTGGCAATATGGTAAGTTAAACCTCCAATAACATCAAAAGACCTTCCTCCAAAATTGAGGCTCCCATGAATGTTCAGCAGGATGGTATGCGTAAACCGAATTCTCTAGCTCCAAAAAGTTCCTGACGTAATTTTGCTGGAAAGTTTGTTTCTGGAAAGAATTTGCTGCTGTAACTGAGACAGTTGCCTTGAAACTTCTGGATTGTTCCAGTGAGTGCATTATGAGACAAATCAATGTTTTGGAGATGAGGGGCATTACAAATCGATGCCAGAAGATTGCTGTAGAGGTTTTTACTATACAAGAATATGCTATGAAGCGACGTCGCATTAAAGATTTGACAGGAATTGGGCCGTGGAAACTGGTCGTGTAATTTGAGTTGTCGGAGATACTTTAAATTCCCTAGCTCTGATGGGGAATTCAGTGGGTGAAACTCCGACAACACATTGGTCAGAATCTCCAGAAATTTTGGTGCACATGACTCCCCTCCAATTATACGCGCCATTTTCATAGTTGTTCCAGTCGAAAAACTCGGCGTCACCGTTGATTGCGGATTTAATTGACAGCAAACATAAATCATTATAGGTGGGACCAGAAGTGTAATTGAGGAACAACAAAATGGGGATGATGCCATTGATTCAAAGCACCAACATGTTAAGAATTCGTGGAAGATGATCTGTGGTTGGTTGGTGACCTTAGTAGCTCGTTGCTACAACTTCTCTTTGGTTCGCTCCTATCTAGAAAGGGGCTTACTCACGTCACTCACTCTCGTTCAGTAGCGCCAATAATTGTACTAATCCACATATGTCTCTACGGGTACTAGTTGCAGACTTGCAGTAATGAGAATTCCCCTCCGAGCTAAAGGCCTTCGTTCCTTGGATTGGAAAAAGAGATCGGGATTGAAGCACTTTTATCTTGGTCGGGGCCTGCCACTCGGTGATAGCACGGGCTAGCACGATTGGAACGGCTTTAGTGTCAGTAGGTGCCTAAATGAAGCGATTAAGTGTCGGGGGCTTTGCTGGCTAGCTCGTTTTTTTTTTGGGGGGGGGGGGGGAGGTCTTTTAATGTCATAGGAGGTTTAACATTTTTCAAATTGCTCATCACGTGATCTGACTTAACACCAATATTTAAGTGGGCTTACAATAAATGACGTAAAATGAAACAAAAATGAACTCAAAGGACGAGGACTGCAACTTTTAAACATTAAGGATGTCGAATGAAATTTGGCATAGACATAAAGAATGTTTTCTGTAATGATAAAATGTGTATCTGTTACAAGTTGAGGGAACTTTATATACATGTTAAGGGACCTTTTCGTGAGAAATAAGATAATACATAAACAAGAATCAAAAGCATCTTGTTGCTTTCGATCTTTATAAAGGAGTCGTATATTAGATCTGTGCCAAGGTTTCAAATGAAAAAGGATATAGGATTTTTATCTGAAAACCTTCTTTTAACCAAATTTTATGAAATTCTGTTTTGGAGAACGGAAGACCATTATAGCTGCACTTTAAATAAATTTCTCTATTCCAATCTTGAAAATCCTCATACCATTCCCGAAGATTGTCTTAATAAAATATGACCAATATTCTTAGCTATTATTAGCATTAACCAAGCTCGGAGTATAATTACTTTGACCATTATGAAGTCAAAGTGGTAAGTAATTTTGACAAAATTTTAATTTTATTGCTTACAGATTTTGTTTTGTGTTTTGCAGTTTGATTTGCGAAGTAATTCTTCTACAAAGCTCTTCTGTTGCTCCTTTTTCTCAGAAAACAACCACCACTCTTCCTCGAACAGCTTAAGATTAAATTCCATTATAATCGACCCGAGAAACCCCAATTACTTTGCTATAGGAGGTTCTGATACATACGCACGCATATACGACATTCGAAAACTCCAACAGGATCATCCTTCAAGCAATCAAGACCAACCCGTAAACACGTTCTGCCCAAAACATCTAATCAATACTGATGATGTAGCCATCACTGGGATGTCATATTCCAACTCAAGCGAGCTTCTTGTTTCTTATAGTGATGAACTTATATATCTGTTTCAAAAGAACATGGGTTTAGGACCTGACCCGTTATCAGTTTCAGAACAAAATTTGGAAGAACCACATATGTACTCAGGGCATAGGAATTCACTTACAGTTAAAGGGGTTAGTTTTTTCGGGCCCAATAGTGAATATGTTATGAGTGGATCAGATTGTGGCCATATTTTCATATGGAATAAGAAAGATTGTAAGCTTGTTCGAGTTATGGAAGGCGATAGGCGTGTAGTGAATCAAGTTGAGCCTCATCCAAATATCCCTGTTCTTGCTTCTTCTGGATTAGATAAAAGCATAAAACTTTGGGTTCCAATGTCAGATGGTACTCTTCCCCTGCCTCATAATCTGGAAGAGGTACGAATTTGCAAAATTAATATATAATTTTTTCCTTAATTAAATTACAAAAAAAAAAAAAAAAAAAAAAAAAAACGTTAATACCATAATGAACCAATGTAGTTTGTTCTTTCCTTATGATGAAGTTCCTCAACCCAACTTTGATATAATTAAATGTCTCAACTTGTAGAATGCATATGCTAATTTTTGTATATTAAAGTCCATAAACTTATCTAAAATGCACATATTTTTTATATTTATAAAAGATGACTTCATAGTTCTTATATTGGTCAAATAAGGTGGTAATTTTAATTTTTATTTATTTGTTTGTTTTTCAAAATCGAAGGTTAGCTTACAAAATTTTGACTAATTTAACAGTTACCGAGTCATTACTTAATTTTTTACACAAGTACTAGTATATTAAACAAGTCTAAGGACTTTAATGAACAAAATTTAGTTTAGGGATTTTACTGTGCGTGCATAGGGACTTTAGTAAATCTGATATGTGTTAGTAAAGATAAAGGTTAATCGTGTAATAAGTCAATAGTTAGAGGGGTCATATTGTAACTT
This sequence comes from Mikania micrantha, assembly GCA_009363875.1. NCBI lineage: Eukaryota > Viridiplantae > Streptophyta > Magnoliopsida > Asterales > Asteraceae > Mikania > Mikania micrantha. The sequence goes on along the minus strand of CM018687.1, from coordinate 49,569,919 downwards.
TCAACTAAAGCATTTGAAAGTCGTTTATAAGGTCGTTATGGCTGATAATGAGAAATCAATATTGATATTAGATTGACGTTATTTTTTGTTTTTTTCTATTTTCTTTTGGGGAAAAATATGAAATTATTTCTGTTTATCTTTGGTATGAACCCTTATTATGACAATCTTAATCAAAATCTTTGAATAAAACAGATTATGGAATCCAACAAGCGAGCCAGGGAGGATCAATCACGAGCCACTCTTACTCCTGATGTCATCATGCATGTTTTGAGGCTTCACAGAAGGCAGGCAACGGCTTATATCGAAAGAAGACACGATAGAGATGATCTTGAAAGCGATGAAGAAGATGAAACCGAAAATGCTTTTATGTTTCGTCTGGGCGACGTTGATGGTTCCTTAGAAGATGGAAACTCGACCGACTGTAGTATCGTTTGATATTCTACTACTTTTTTTAAAATGTTTGCTAAATTTTATGTATAAAGGCTGATGCAGTTTGTGTGTATAATGTATGGTGATCTACAAAGTTGTATCTGGTTGGTATATATGCATGGTGTATGTTGTTTATACAGAAGTTCAAGCGGGTTGTGTTTCACAAGGATTGTTAGTGATACCGGACGACATAATGGCGTGGTCATACGCAGCGGCGGATTCAGAAAATTTTTCACAAGGGGCAAAAAATGAGTGGGTAAAAATGAGTCCGGATAAAAAGTGGGTTGTCGGGTTAGTTGAAATCACAAAACAAACCTATCGGTCTGGGTAAAAAGTTGGTCGGGTTAATTGAAACCACAAAACAAACATATCAAAACTATCTAAAAGCAATTGTTTAAATAATCAATTCAAAGTTGCATCACAAGTTCATATCCATATAAAATCGATGAAAAGAACACATTTTTCATTATTAACTTCTAATTATGCCATTTTGTAATAAAGTTTGTGCCATTTGTAATCATATGTGTGTCCCTTGTAATCATATTTGTGCTCCTTGTAATTAAATTTGTTCCCCTTTTGATAAGATTTGTGTCCCTTTTTGTTTCAAAATTAAGCAAAATTATTTAAAAACAATACGTTTTAACATACGATCGCGAGGTCCTACGGGGTGTCTATCCCCCTCCCATTGCCTTGGCTCCGCCTCTGGTCATACGGGTTCAAGTCAAAAGGGTCGATATATGTTGGGTCGTAACGGTTCGGGTTGAGAGGTTAAATGACGTCTCTTTGTGAGTTGATAAGGTTAATTTGACACGACCCTAAAAAGTTGTATATGTCTAGAAAAATTGAGTGAGATCTGTGAAGTTGGACACAGCATGAGCGGACAAACATAACTTTTTTAATCTAGTTTTTTTTTAATTATTTTATAAATCTAAAACAATATATAGATAGATAGATAGATAGATATAATAAGCAAATACGTTAATATTACAAAACCTAATGTTCATTGCTCTTTGCATTTTTTACTTTAAATGCTTGATGTAAGTCATGCTGTCAAGACATAAAAAAAGTTTAAAAAATAGTAATTATTAAATTAAAAAAAGTCACCCACTAATCCGTCATGCTAAGCCGATCGTGATTTGTTCGCTGAAGTGTTTCCGGTTTCGACCCAAAACTTATCCAAACATGTCTAAAGTAAATCCAAATCCTAACAAGATAATTAAAACTATACATATTTAATTGTTTCATAAATAATTTAGATATATTTAAAACAATTTAACTTCGTGTCTTATTGTGTCGTGTTTGAAATTTGTGTCGTATGAAATATACTTAAAAGGTAAATTTTAAACTAGACTTTTTGATCTTATATGTTTGGATCATTGAAGAAAAGGTAAAACAAATTATTTTCGTTTTTAAAAAAATAAATAAATAAAAAACAACGCAAAGAGGAAGATAAAATGATTTAATTGTCAGTTGTGTTACTTGCTTCTGCAGACTAATCATTCGTTTGCAGACAACATTTAAGTACCCTTCCATCCCCAGTCTTATAAACCATCATTTTTAACGTATACTATTTTCCTTTCCTTTTTCAATTTTATTTTAATATTGACAATAAAAATGATTTTTTTTTTTGAACGGCAATAAAAATGATTTAGCTGCAGAAGATAACGTAGTATAATATATTCATATTTTAATATATCAATTTTTATTTATTAGAGTTCTTTTATATTATACTAGTGAGATGTCAGTATGATTTGACGGAAAACAAAACAATTATGCTACTGATTTTGACTCGTAAAAAGATTAAATCACTTAATTTTTTTGTCAAATCAACTCTTTTAACTAAAAAATTATCATTATAAAATTCATAATTTAGAATGCCAAATATGATATGACAAAAGTGTCAAGAAATAATTTATTTGGCTTGAAAGAGTTTTCTTTTTTAGGTATTATATAACACTTTATTTAGTAATTGTATTAATGTGAGACAAACTAAAAAGTAAAATAAAACATTTATTTTATGGTTCTTAAAGCTTTGGTTGTGTACTTTATGTTCTAAAAGTTGTAAAACTCTTAATTTTAAGAGTTTTTGATAAAAGTTCATTGTGTCCTTCCTACATGTATTATATAATAGTATAGATAACCAAGGACTTTTAGCCTAATGGTTACCTCCTTGGCTTTCCTGTGGGAGGTCACAGGTTCAAATCTCTCCCAAGGCGAAATAAGGGTCCTTGGAGGTCAGGGGGTTTTCCGGTGCAGTTTCCTCCTGGGGTGCTGGTGGGGTCTCAACGGAAGTCATGGTAACTAGACTTTGATGACGTGGCCTACAAATCAGTGGTTCACACGTTGAGATCAAATGTCGTTCAAACAAAAAGTAGTATAGATAATATAAAATAACTCATATAAATAAAATTAACAGGTTTTTTAAAGTGTAACAGTTAGAATATTTACGATAGAAATAACACACCATCTAAATAATTTACGATAATGTTACCAACTCAAGAGGTAAGCTTACTTTTTTTAAACCACTAAATCAAACATCACTCGACAAACAGACAACTTGACCCATCATTAAGGAGAAAACACACACTCGCAAAACTTTTTGCTCATCTAAAAGTAGCTACTAGAAGATTCGGATTCAAAACCTCTTGTAAGAGAAATCAAATTGTACCACTAAGTTAAAAGCCAACTAATCCAAGACTCAACCAAATAACCGTTGGTTGGAGAAGAACTTCATTTAGCACTACATATAATTCTAAATAATCTAAAATATAGGTATAACAAAGTAAAGATACCAAAAGCAAGAGCCCTAATTCCCTAAAAACACTTATTACTGATGATAAGTATTATTACTACTACTACTCATATTCCTACTGTTAGTGCTGCTGGTGGTTCACCATTTGAAATTATAATATATTCCGATATCGAAGGACGTCAACATTTTGAGTGCACTCTTCACCACAAAGCAATCGACACTTGTGTATTTAAAAATATTGCATGCTTGTTCTCCTATGAATAAGAAAGAATTTCTTATGTGGGTAAACTAAAATCCGACAACAATCTGGTTAATTCTTGGAGTGGCCATTGGATCGCAAGTTTGATCATCGTGGAGGGGAAAGAACCCTTTGGAATGGTCAATCCAACTTATTATGGTGGTAATGTTTTCTCAATTGGGCTCAACCATCAACCAGAAAAGTCCCATACCCACTAAATCACAAACAGGCCCAGAAGAGTTTGTAGCCCAATCATATTGTCCAACAAGTAGGGGTGTTCATCTGTTCGATTAACGGTTTGTTCGGTTTATTCGGTTTTCAAAAATCTCCCCCCTAACCGTTAACCAAACCGAACCGAATTCGGGATATGGTTATCTGAACCGAATTCAATTCGGTTCGGTTTTGGTTATAATCGAACAAACCGATTAAAAACCAAATAAACCAGTTAAAAACCAAATAAACCGAACCGAATAAACTGAATTCAACCGAATAAACCGAATTTAACCGAATAAACCGAATTCAACCATATATTATTAATAAAAATAATAAATTTAATTATGAATTCGGTATAATCGGTTAACCGAACAAACCGAATTCAAAGAATTTCTAAAACCGTTAAACGAACCGAAAACCAAATTCAGAATTCGGTTCGGTTTTTTCGGTTACGGTTCGGTTATCGGTTTTAAACAGCTTTCGGTTTTTCTGAACACCCCTACCACCAAGAAGGCAAGAACTAGTAGAACAATAACAACCAAACCTAGTAAATCTAACTCATAATATGACTATTTGTAGGTTTCTGAGGATGAAATATAGATAAACCTTACCTTTCTCTACGGGAAACGAGTGAATGCTTCCACAGAGACTTTCAATTCATAAAAAGCATGAATCTAACAACTCTTGATAATAAATATGTGATTGTTACTAGATCTAACTATAATAATGACTAAAAAACACCAAAGAATATATATTATCTGTCAATCTCACAAACGCTACCGAATGAATCCGAATGGTTTTATGATCCTCACGGGATAGTTTCTTTTTTTGAACGGCTTCATACAACGACACCCAAGACGGGATTTCAACCGTCCCCACAGATTTGACGCTCTGGGGCGTATGCCCGAGCCCACCCCAGTAGGAACCACACAACTAGGTAAACCCCATAAAAAAGTCAAGAGAGTAACTATTAGGCTAGAAGCCCTTGATTTCTCATGGGATAGTTTATGGATCACCTCTTGATCTCACCAAAACAAAGAATGCCTAAGGAATCTAAGAATTGAATCGTCTCTCGGTATCAACAACCACAATACACTCGTTGTGTAAGATTCTAAAGTGGTCAACCCAATCACTTTAAGTGTTATATTATGAATCTAAACTAGTAAAATGCTTACTTTTATGAACCTAAATATAGGAAAAATTAAATAGCCAAAAAAAAAGGATATTTTTGTACAACTTTATTCGGGTTATTTAGATATATCAGAATCCAAACCAAATCTAATTCGGATTGATTGGCGTTGGATTTCGAATCAATTAGGGTCGACTCGGGTTCGTTTAGAGGCAAAAAAACCAAATCTGAATAACTCGATTCGCATAAACCAAACAACGTGTAATCTGACCCAATAAACACCTCAGATGTCTTAAGTGGCCGGTGTAGTTATGAGACACATTAACCAAGCCACATTGGGTCACCTCGATACCTAGAAGAGACGCATGGACAAACCTTCTTAGGGGCCCGAGGGGCCCCAGCCCCCTCCTTTTCCGATCAGAAGGGTTAGTTTAGCATTATTTCGTCAGAAAATCCTTCGGCTCCTTTCGTTTACTTCCTAAAAATCCTTCGTCTCCCTCCGTTTTCTTCTTACAAATCTTTCGACCCCCTCTAAGTTTTTTTTCAAGCTCCGTCAATGAAGAGACCACAACCCAATGTCTTATGACTAACTGACGGTGCCTAACTACAATGGCTAAATAGTAACAGTGTTTGAATTAGAGTTAGTGTGTTATGTCCCAACCAATTTAGCTGCACCCCAAGTACATGTAAAAAGTAAATGCATAAAAAAAAGTGGATGCCTAACAAAACTTGAAGCATTGTACAAAAACAATAAAAGGTGGGCTAGATTTATCCACCTCAAAACATCTAAAATGATGATAATAATGCTTTAGACTCTCAAATTACCAACATAATGATTGATCCTTCTAAAGCACACATTTAAATTGGATTAAAGACCACTTTATGTAATTTCTATATTTATATTTACGATTGTAGATAAATCAAACGAACACGAATGAATAATATTCAGTTTTCGTTTAACAAAACAAAAATTCTTGTTCGTGTTCGTTAACTAAAGAATCGAACTTTTCAACGAGCGCAAATAATATATATGTATTATTTAAAATATAAAAAGCAGCATTTTTAATCTCAAACATTAGACATTATTAGATTAGATAAATATAAAATTAAAGATTTGATATTAAAATAAAAAATATAAATATTTTATTGCTAATAAAAGACAGACAAAGTAATCATAACATAAATACTCTAAATTAATGTTTCAAAATCTAAGTTTCAAATTAGTAACAAAAAAGATTTGATAAATAATAAAAACTCTCGGATAGAGTATTAGAACGGAAAGATACGTAAGATTATGAACGATTGGTTTCTAAGCCATTTCTGGCGATTAATCAACAATTTGAAGTGTCTTTCTTACGACTTATTGATAAATGAGCGTTTATATAGAGGTGTAGAAGGATTTTTTTTAGAGTAAGAAGTCTCTTTAGTATCTCGTCTATCTACAAATAATTCTTGATTTGAAAACACAGACACAAAAGGAATGAGATTTGATTAAAAAAGAGTAGATTTGGAGGGTGTGAAATGTGTTTGGCTTATTCCAAATGTTAGTAAGATAGTAATGGTCGGTTTTAAAACCGCAGCTCGAATACCATTTAATGGTCTAGAAACAAAAAATTACCAACACAATGATTGATACTTTTTAATGATAAACAAAAGTCACATATTTACATTGAACCAAAGACCCCTAAGCTAGAGGTGCACAAATCGGGTTTTTTTTAACCGAAACGAGAACCGGTTCCGGTTTCAATTGGTTTAAGTTTCGGTCAACAAAGTCAATACCCGGTTCCGGTTTTGGGTTTCGACTGGTTTTTGGTCGGTTCCGGTTCGGGTTTTTGCCGGTTCCGGTTCGGGTTTTGGCCGGGTACAAGTGGAATCAGTTCCGGTTTTTCCGGTTCCGGTTTCTGTTTTAATTTTTTTAAAAACCGGACGCGTTTGTATCCATTGGTTTCTGATATGACTGGGTCAGGTTCCGGTTCGGGTTGCTGGTTGCGGGTCCGGGCCCCTTTTTTTCCCACCTCTACCCTAAGCTATTTATCTTAATATAAGAAACATAAATAAATATCACATAAATTACATACCAAATATAAGACATTATCATAAACCACTAAGAAAATCAAAATCAAAATCAAGATAAATAGCTAATGAAAAATACAAAGATAAGAGACAAAAGGAGATACAGTGAATAATTTCATTAATGTAATTACTATAAACATAAAAACTTGAATTTATATTGGCATTCAACTATAAATATTTGCAAAGCTGGTTTTGTGTTTTCTCTTCAAACATATAAAGTCGTAAAAATTGACAATAATCTATTTTTTTAACAGATAATCTATTGGCCAATTAGAAATTTGTTGACTAAACTTTATCCTCTACATAAGGAATGCAACACAAGCACCTACACTAAACATAAATAAAATAAACCAGAAATTTTTCATCACTTGCATTAGTTATGGTCAATTTGCTCTCGCTCTTTTCTTGCATAACTAGTTTTATATCTGTCTGGTGACCGAGTTGCTTGACGCTAATATATATATATATATATATATATATATATATATATATATATATATATATAGTGTTTGTATCTTGTGAAAACCGATGAAACCCTTAAACCTTATGTGATCCATTGATTTTGGAATCTTGAAAATAAATATATGGTTCAAATTAAACCTGAATAAAAAATAGGGTTTTGAATAAACATATTATTTTTAATATGGGTTAATATGAATCACATTTATTTTCAAGATTTCAAATCAATGACTCACATATGGGTTAAGGGTTTCCTCTCTAATATATGATTTTTATAGGATACAATTCCTATATGTATATGTATATGTATGTGTATGTATGTTTATTAATTAGCTACAAAATTTAAAATAGCATAAAACAAAACTTACATCCACACAAATAGTTGATTTTAAAAAAACCATTTTATCTTTTGTAGATTGATCAATAGGCTAATGATGAAAAGCGTGCCATGTAACTATCAACTCATGTTATGATTCAAACTTTGGCATTCTAATCTTAATAGATTCATCTTCTGAAGTCATTCACACATTAATTAAACCGAAAGTTAATCAAACACGGGTACATATAAGCCAAAAAAAAATTATATCCATCCAAAAGCACACATTGGATGAAACAAGGGAGCTGACCTGGCAGTGACAGAAGTATAACCATGTCTGTGGCGTAGCTTGAAAATAAACCGCGAGAGGGGTGGATGATTTTTAGGAATAAAACGAAAGAGTTCGGACTTAATACCTATACAATATTCTGATGAAATATTATTAAATCAACCCTTTTAAATGTAAATAAGGCAAGGGCCGGGGCAACCTTGGGCCCTTCAAAAGCTTAGCTCCTAAACATTGGTGTAGGTTGCGTAGGCAGTAGCGATCCAGAAACTTGCTTGACTATTGGCAAAAATGAATCAGTAAAAAAAATAGACCGGGTAAAAACAAGTCGGGTCAAATTAAACACAAAAACAATACAAAAAATTACAAAGAAATACCCAAGTCTTAGCTAAATCATTCATATTAATGTGATTAACAAGGAGCTGAAAGTGGCTTCAACTTCAAAGAGTCTAGAGGAAAAAGGTTTGGAGGCCCATTAATTTTTTAGTTGAACTTAATAAAGATTTAGACTAGTGAGTTATCCTTGATTGGGACCCTTCCTTCCACTCAACAGCGGAGCTTGAATATTTTAAAGAATGTATGAAAATTTTAAATTGGAGGGCGAAACCAACAGTGAAATCAATACCTATAAAAAGTTTTAACCTCATAATTGAAAATTAACATTATTGACAAAAAGAAAAAAGAGTGGTTGTCGCCCCATCGGCCCCCAATAACCTTCGCCCATGCTTCCAGGCTTCAGTTAAATCCGCTTTAGTCTTAGTTAAATCATTATTATTAGAGATTCTATAGTTACCCTTGAGTTGAAATGTTAAGTTTCCACAATCAATAGGAGGAGATCTAAAAGTATATATGAAAATCAAATTACATCATTGAATAAAAAAATCAAAACAAAATAGGAGAACAATTCAAGTTTTTTTTGTTCTCGTCTTCTAACACAACAATTCAATTTTATTTATTTATTATATAAAAATGTTGTCACGGTCTTGACGTAAATATCAAAATATATAGTAACTTCTATCACTCTATCAAGGCGACATAAAATCCTTACGCATCAAAAACCCTATTGATCATACGGCTTATGTATGCCCTTGAAACCCGAAAATCGTTCAATTTCGATCCTAATACTACAACTGCTGAAGGTTGCAACCTATTACACAAATAAAACAGAATAACCAAAAAAAATTGGACTTGGTTGAGGCTGGATAAAGTTAATTGCTTCAAAAAATTTACACATGAAGCAAAATCATAATTTATATTTATTTATTAAAATGAAAATGAAAATAAAACAAAACAAACTAATTAATGAGTACCAATCCTAGGATTATGACACACAGTTACGTAAGGGGTATATACCAACGAGCATTCTTGAGGTACCCTAAGATTTTTCCAGATAGGGGTCTTGAGTTCAAATCATTTCCGTAACGAAATAGGGGTCTGAAGGGTTCAGGGGGTTTTTCCAGTGGGGTTTCCTCATGGGGTGTTTATGGTAGCTCATTGGAGATCCAGGTAACTAAACCTTGGTGACATGGCCTGGAAACAGTGAGTTCACACGATTGAGACCTTCGCCGTTAAAAAAACGTAAGGGGTATCTTTTCGTGTATATATATATATATATACTAGGTTAGTACCACATGTATTACACGGGTTAAATAAAAAAATTATGATAAATAATTATCAATTAAAATTTAAATAATATGAAATGCTATTTAAAATGACATGTGATTAATTTTATATATTTAATACTTTAAGTGATAAAATAATTATATTTTTTATTTAAATACTAAGTTTTTTTAAGTTTGTTTCTTTAAACATGTCATTTTGAAAAACTGTTTTTGAAATGTTATATTTAAAATAATTTGATTTTTTAAAAAAAATGTTTTTTTAATATTAATATATTTTTTATATATGAAAAAAAACATTTTTTAATTTTAAAATATATAAAAGTATATATTTAATATTTAATATTATGAATTATGGTTTAATATAAGATGTATTTAATAGGAGAGAGACGGGAAAAATTAAAGTTGATGTGTTCTATAAAGGTGACATGTGTGATACGTCCATAAAAAACTTTTATTTATTATAATAGATAGATTTTAGACAAGTGTAGTGAAAAACTTATTTATTAAAATGAGTTATTTGAAAATAAAATTTTAAAATGAATGTATATTGAAATTTTAATGTTTATTAAAAAAAATTCAAATAACAAAAAAACATTTAAGGAAGTTGGCATATTTTTTGATTTTTTTTTCAATTATTTTGGAATGTTTTATTTGACTTTTTTAAAATGTTTTTTTTGGTTAAAATGCTTTTTGTCACTTATAAATAAATTTAATCTTATTAAAAACAAGTATTTATAAACGAGTGAAATTTCTTGTTCATATTAGTTCATATATTAAACGAACGAACGTAAACAAACTTTCTGCTGAACAGTTCAAGAATTGTTTACCAAATGTTTGGTTTGTTTATACACACAAAGCCATCCAATTTTGTTTTTAAACTTACATTACATACATTTATATTATTAGGGTTGTAAATGAATCGAATGAAAATGAATGAGCCATTATTCATGTTTGTTTGTTTAACGTTTAATTTGTTCACGAACGATTCGTGAATGCTAATCGAACGAATATTCTTGTTCGAGTTTGTTCATAATATAAAGTTCAATTATGGTATTAAACTAAAATAAATAATTTAAGAAATATACAACACATTTAATAAATAAACATAATAAGTAAACATAAATGAACGTAAACAAACACGTTACCGAACGGTCACGAACACAAATGATTGTACACTACCTGTGTTAATGTTCGTTCATTTATCATATGAACAAACAAAAAAGAAATTTCTCGTCAAACGATTCATGAACCGTTCGTTAAATGTTTGGTTTATTTGTAGCCCTATGTATTATAATTTGTCTCTGGTGGTATCAAAACCATCATTAACCTAAAGCATATAGAAGAGACACTTATCAAGAAGATAATTATTTGAGTATTAATCGCTATATATAATTTATACTAACAAACATAAACAATTTTTTTATTAAACGGTTCAGAAACATTTTACTATTCATCCAATCAGATTAAGCATGTTTTTTAAAATGTTGCAAGAAAAATTATACTAATTAAATGGGATCAATTGAAGGCTATTGATAAAATTATACTTTATCAGAATCTATATATAAAAGTGCATAACTTTATAACGTGATCTTTCTTAGAGGGTTGAATTGACGGAAATTCAATAAACTCTCAGATTTGACACTTTAAGACGTATATTCGAGCGCACCTGAAAGAAATCTTGTATGTAAACAAAATCCCTTACGTTGTTATAATGTATTAATCTAAAATTTTAAAAAGTTACATTGCAAAATTTCATTATATAATGTTTAAAAGCTTAATATTTCGGCTAGTTTAGCTTGAATGATTCCTCATCTGTTCTTCGGGCGCATAGTTATCACTTTCTTACGTTTATCAAAAAAAAATAATAAAAAAAATAAATAATAATAATAATAATAATAATAATAATAATAATAATAATAATAATAATAATAATAACAACTAATTATCAATAATCCTAGGATTATGAGAACCCTCATTTCAGGGTATCTTTTCATATAGTTTAAGCACTACATGCTAAACAACAGATAGAGTAAAATCTCATTTTGTATGGTATGAAAAAGAGAGATTAATACAAACATTATCTCTTATTAGATGTGTATATGATCGGATGGGTTACGATCCAAACTGTAAGAGATCCGTGGCTCAGAAGCATTGCACGTATAATATTACACATCATATATATTTGGTTTATAACATGGTCTACTTCTAATTAAATTAGAATATGTTTCAAACACTATTTAAACAATTCATATAATTTTTAAAAATACAAGAGAGTAATCTAACCATTAATTAATTATAATTAAAATGTAGGAAATAAAACAGTTTGTTAACAACTGATATTATATAAAACACTAAACCTTACATAAATAAACTTCCAATTTTACCCCCCTAATATCTACGTGAACACCAAAATATGCAACAAATGGTCACCATCTTTCTTTGACACCTATTGCCCTTTCAATACCAACAAAACCAAAATAAACAGGGGTTTACAAAACATAATATATGTCCTTTTTAGTCATTTCACCAGTCTTCAAGGCTTCCTGGAGCTTGAACAATCATGATTGGTGGAGGGTGAGAGATTGAGGTCAGTGAAAGAGTTAGGGGCATTATTGGCCTTTTGCCCTCCCATGGTCAACCTCTGTTTTAGCTGTGAAAGCAATGCTTGATTTTCTTGATTTAGAAGCTGGGCCTTCTTCCTCAGTTTTTCATTTTCTTGCATGATCATACAGTTTTCCATGTATAGTTTTGAGTTCAATCTCTCCATTTTCTTGTTTTGAAACCTGAAATCAACCCAAAATTATGTCAAATTCCAATCAAATCGATTCAATAAACAAAAACTATACCAAAATTCCATCAGAATATATCATAATTATTCGAGTTTATTACTACCAAAATCAATGCACCAAGATCCCAACTTTAAATATATGTATCTGTGTGTATATGCATGTATTTGTGCCTATATATATACGTGAAAATGAAGATTTTCATACAAAATTACTCACGAATTCAAGAACATTTGAAAAACAGAGCACAACAAAAATGGATGATTAGAGTAGATGGACCCAAATAAGGGAAGTGGGAAATTTAAGAATGAGATTGAGATTACATTTAAAGAACTGTATCTCCAAATATACCCTCAAATCAAATAAATTTTTATTCTTTTTTGCCCCTGCAATCAAGAAAAGAATAAAGAGAAAGATACTGGTTTGTGTATTGTGTATATGTGTGTGTTTCGTATGTGAATATTGATGAACAGTGTGTGTTTTAAACCAAACTCGATTGAATCAGAAAAAAACAAGAAAAGTGTGTAGGTTTTCAAGAAAGATCACCTGTGGAAAGTTGAATTTTGGGCGAAGAAGACGACTGACTCTGTTTTTGTGAATGTTGAACGACAGAAGCAGAGGGACAAGATGACGCAGAAGACAAGTGATATGTATATATAGGTGTAAAACTGGAGGGTGGGGGTGAAGAAAACTAATGATAATGGAGATTTGAAAGGATGGAGAAGAGAAGGGAAAGGATTTAATGTGGTTCTTCTTCCACAATGATGATGATTATCAGATTTTTGGTTTTCATTACGTCATGTGAATGATGGGGTCTCAAGTAGGGGTGTTTTCGGTATTTAATAAATGAAATAAACTTTATGTTGTTTTTTTATTTTTTTTTTGTGTTTTTGAATTTGAAAAATTACCCATCATTATCATAACATATTATCCAAAAACACGTTTTTTTAAAAAAAAATTTTAAAAAAATATATTTAAAGTGCTTTTACAGTTTGATGGTTTTATACTTTTATGCGTTTTTGAGGTCACGTGAACTAGTGATGGTATGGCATGAAGAAAGAGGGACGTTCATGGAGGGGAAAGATGGGGCTCGTGTGTTAAGATATTGTGTTTTAGTATGAGAGGAGAACAATTTATATTTTCTCCTATTTATTATTTATTATTACAAGTAAAAATCAATCTAAACGATCGAGTACATGGTAGTGTGTTAAGCTAAATTTCTTAAGTTCGGTCAACATTACTTAAAACAGGTCAAACTCGAAGCTAGTTGTTCGAACTTGAACAAGTCAAATTGTTATTGTTTTTAACCGATTTTGTTTTTTTTAACCGATTTTTGTCAGATTTTTACTGTTTTTCGTAAAGATACTTTCAAATAAGAGAATTAAATAAGTGTTATGTTTATTATATTAAAGAATAAATGTTAGTTTTTAAAAATATTTTAGTATTTGAGCATGTATTCTTTTTTTATTTATATTAATATTTACGTATTAAGTTGTAAATATGTAGGTGAGAATCATTGTTTTTTTTTTTTAATTACCTTTTTTTATCATCAATGATTTATAGGATATTTAAATTATGGTATATGATTGTTACTAAAAAATAAAATATTAAAAAAAGAAAGAAAGATATATAAGGATGATGTTGGTATTTAAGATGAAGATGGAGGTCGAGAGATACGCAATGATGGTTTTGGATTGGTTGCAACGACGGAGTCTCGCACCATCATCACCCCACCCCCTTCTACGCCTTCATCATACATTTTTCTGGATAATGTTTTGCATTTTACTTTCTTTTACATATATATATTATCATCTCCATTATAAAATAAATTATAAAAAATAAACATAACAATATGTGCTTGGTTTTAAGGCTGGCAATTTCAGATACGAACACATTAACACGAAACGAATTTAACATGTTTCGTGTTTACCTTTGACATGTTTCGTGTCTAAAACAGGTCGACGCGTTAAAACATGTTTATTTTTCGTGTCTAAACAGGTAAAAGCCGCTAATTACCTGTTAAGATCCGTTAAGACCTGATAAGATCCGTTAAGACGTGATAAGATCCGTTAATACCTGTTTAAAATTTAAAATATATAATATAATAAAATATGTGGTAACCGATTAACTTTAAAAAATTTCTAATTGTCTAACCCTAGTTCTTTAACGGGTTCCTTAACAGGTTCTTTAACAGGTTTTAATATGTTCTTTAACAAGTCATTTATATTGTTAATAGGTTTTTTAACGGGTCAATTTGCGTTTACGTGTTTTTAACGGGTCGTGTCTGACCTGTTATGATAGCCCTACTTGGATTGCATTTAAAATTAGTTTTTATGTTTAATATATAATGTATATAATTAGTATATTAGATACTTATGTATTACACAAGTTTGAATAAAGATAAATTAACACTAATTACCTTAAAATAATAATAAAATAAACAAATAAATATATCTACTAACTTTCAATAATCAATACTCAATAGGATCTGAAATTTGTAGAATGAAAACAAATGTTGATAAGAGGTTACTTTTAAAAAGTCCCTAACTTATATGTTATCAGCTCAAATATGTCACTAATATAAGAATTATAAAAAGATTGAATACTTCAATTAAAAACAAGTAAAATTTTAAATTTAAAAATTTTATGATAGCAGTTGAAACTTTTACCTGTATAAAATAATTGACTTACCTAAAATGTTAACACCATCTTGATGATATAATAACAATATATAGTAGATTTTTCTAATAGAGTTATTTACACTAAGATTGAAAAAGATATTAGGAAATGACATATGATCTCTTGTTTAATAAAGAGATAAAACTGTAAAGAATAAAACTTAAATAACAACATAAAATGACATGTGACCACTCAAATTCTTTTTTTATATATTTTTTTGAACAGCTAACGAGGGCTCAGCGGCATGCTTCTTCATAGCCCAAATGGATCATCGGACCCAACAACCTACGCGCTGCGACCACAGACCGCTACCAACTCCCCGGTTTCTAAAGTCCATGTGTTGGCAAGTGTTGAATCAAGCAAATTCACCTGCTTCTCAGGAGGAAACTCAATATGTGGTAAAACCTCCTACTGACCGCTTTGGCCAGTATTTGAACCCATGACCTCACAAATCCTAAGCTTTATGATAATCATGGAGTGCCAGTTGAGCTACAAATTCATTGGCAATTCTTTTTTATATAGTGCTCAATATTTATATAGTGCTGGAGCGAGTGACGTTAATTAACCGAAAATAGTCGTGGCAAGCCCATTTATTTATCAACAAAAATGAAATTTAGTTATTAAAAGAGGATTATGATTGCTATAAAAGTGATGCTAAATGTATGTTTTTATAGATTAAAATGATGCAATTTGTAGTCATTATGCATAATTAAATGATGGCTTTCGTGGTAATTATTAAAAAATGAAATTTGTTTTTTCTTTTCAAGAGGATTATGATTATCGTAAAGTGAATACTAAATTTATGTTATAAAAGATGAAATTAACGGAAAGTTGTAGTGATTTTGCATAATTAAAAATAGAATGATTATAGTAGTTAATTGCTTGCGTGGTAATTATTTAACAACATTGATGGTTTTCCTGCGAATTTCAAAAGTCACGGCTAGACGCAAAGTTTATATTTGCATTGCATTATTGTGGTAACAACAACAATGACGGGTGCCATTCTCCTTTTTTTTTACTTAATAAAACACACACATACACACACATACATACGTACATACATGTTCAATTGAGAACCAATGATAGTTTTTTTTGAACGGCGATGGTTTCAATCGTGTGAACTCACTGTTTCCAGATCATGTCACCAAGATCTATTTACCTGAATGTCCCTTGAGCCACCACAACCAATCAACCATCCCAGAAGGAAACCCCACTGAGAAAACCTCCTGACCTCCTCAGATCCCTTTTTCGCTGCAAGAGGGTTTTGAACCCAAGATCTCCCATTTGGAAGAATCTTGGGTAATCAATGATAGTTAATAACTAAAAAACCATTTATATTCATAATTTTCAAGGTAAATTACTTTTTATGCATATTAAATTTTTGGCTATAAATGTGATTTTTTTAGTTTTAAACTTAATAGTTCTTATTAGAATGAATTCATGTATATGGATACATTCAATTGAGAACAAACAAGTTTTAAAATAATAAAAAGAGCCATTTATATCCACATGTTTTAAAATGTATAAAAGTAAATTTCCTTTAAAATAGGAGAAACTAAATTTATACACTTTTAACTTGTGGTTGTGGCTATAAGCTTAGAATGTTTGTTTTAGTTTTCAAGTAAGAATGATTATCATTTGTATATATTTAACGAAATTAAAATTTTTAATATAAAATGTTGTATAATAAAATTTTTAAGAATATTGGATTGTGATATCATCTGAAGAGGTTGCTTGTTATTCAAGTAGCTTGAGTTTCGAAGCTGCCTTCAAACCAATGCAAAATTGGATCTAACATTTCGGTGTTGAATTAAATAGAAACTAGAAAGGTATTTTTGGCTTAGTAAAAATAATTAGGAATTTTTAATGTGCCATTTTTGAAAAAAAAAAAAACAAAAACAAAATATTAGTAAAAAAATAAAAAATATCTTAAAAAAACTAAAATACTATAAAAAAATTTCGTTATAAAAAAAATCTAGTATAAAAAATATACAACAAAAAAGAATGTAATACAAAAATATAAAAATATCGTACAAAAAATAAGACGTTATAATTTAAATTACTTATATTTCTTTTTTTTTAGCATGTTACATATCAAACTCATATTAGTTTTTACTTTTTTTTAGATATCTATTTTTATTTACCCCCCCCCCCCCTCCCCCTCCCCCAATTCATTTATGTTCGATGGACGTCTGGAAGATCGCTATGAATTAACAATTCTTTTATGACATTTTTTTGTCATTACGTTTTTCTAAGTTTGTTTTCATTGGTTATTTTTTAAAATCCCTGTTGCCACATTCTTTACTCTATTTTTCATGATAAAAATAAGTTATTTTGAATAGATTTTATGATAAATTAGAGCTTATGATAAAGCTAATTTATCATTATAAATTAGAGCTTATGTAGTAAAAAAAAGCATTTTATAAATATTTTTCTTTATAAACTATTCTTAAACTAATTATACGTACCCTTTATGTGTTTTACGTGGTGGTAACCTTTTCATCTAAAAGATACATTTCTAACGATTAGGCTACTCTTACATTTTGAACATTATGTTTACTGTTCCATTTTTTTCTTCTCTTTATTTGATTTTATGTTACCATACCATATTTAGTTAAAATAATTGTATTTATATTAACATCTTTTATAGCGTTTGACTCCTATAAATAAATTAATTCACTTTCATGGTTTCTCATGTATCGACCACAGTCACATTGTAGCAAATAAAACCATCTGAATCGACACAAAAATTAAATTCTAGACGTGGAAGATAAGGATTGACCATCAAAGCAAATAATTGTAAATATGAAAATTGAAATACAATTAAATGGTTAATTAATTTGCAAATTTATGTCTTTCTTATTAGTAGCATCAATAAGTCAAATTCAACTATCATGGTTTATAATATTACTTCACCATACATTGCATCAATCACCAAACATCATGACCTCTAATTGCTTGGCGAAATGATTTGGGTGAAAACATAAACCTCAAATATTATTTTATTTTATATATATAGAATTGGGAAGTAATAATTACCCCTTGTTATTACAATAACCCAAATAACTATATCAAGATAAAGTTAAATCTACGATTTTTTTTAATATCATTGTAACATATTTATAACACTTTCGTCTTTTGTGAGTGTTTGTAAATTTATCACCGTTTATAAGTTAACATCGTTGTAAGTTTTTGAGTTACAATACATTAGTTGTTTACACTTAAAACTTACAATGATTATAATTTTTAAACGGAGATGAATTTATACAAATTCATAAAAAAGAAAAAAAAAAGTTCTAAATGTGTTACAATTATGTTCTAGACGTGTTATTATTCTTTTTTTTTTTAATATTAGAGGGTATTTAAGGCATTTTTTAACTATTCAAAAAACTAGATTTAATATGGTGTTGATAAATGTCACTATCTAATATATTTCAATAAATCCAATTTTTTATATAAAGTTTAACCCCTATTTTTTTAAACATTAATAACTTTTTTTATGTTATAGTACTTTTTTTAAAAAAATTGCAACATTATATTCGTATCATATTTCTCTTTAATTTCATTACAGTCTCGCCTAGTTATTTTTTATTTATTTAAATGCCTCTCATTCACATAATTGTATCGAGCATAAATATACAAATTAATTTGAATTTATTCTAACAATCCTTATATATATATATATATAGGGAGATGATAAAAAATTAACATTTTCTTATTGCGTTAACCGAATAACTACATCTTATTACTTTGAGGTCCACATTAAAGTAAATCTAAAGATGTAGATTTTTTCTTCTTTTTTAATTAATTTAATTAATGTAGGACCACTTACGTTAATCAAAAAAAAGAGAAAAAGCCTACACCTCTACATTTACCTTAATGTAGGCCTCAAAGTAATAAGATATAGTTATTCAGTTAACACAATAAACATGGGTTAACAAATGAGGCACACCCTATATATATGTAAGGCATGGATCCATTAATAATAAATGTACAATACTATTTTCTTTATCGTGGTAACCCAACTAAATATGACAAGATCAACACAAATTTTTGTGTTTTTTTTCACGACCTTAATTATAAATGTACAATAGTATTTATTTTTATGTATGTGTTAATTCAGACACTTTTAAAATGTAAAACAATTGTAAGTTTACGTTACATTGTAAATATTTATTTAATGTGATGATAGTTTACACTACTGTAAGATATTAAATGAAAATAAATTTACACAAACACATAAAAAAAAGATAATTTTGTACATTATAATAAAAGTTATGACAAAAAATTAAAAATTTTCGCTGATCTTATTAGAATTAGTGAGTCATTGTGATTGAGTACCACATTGACATAGCCGTATGGCTCGCTCTTTTTTTATTAAGAATTTGAATTAGGTTATATTGAGTGGCATAGATTTTATGCCATTTTTAATTTTACTATCGTTTTTTAAACTTTTGTGATATACGATTTAATGTTTTATGATGTAGTGATAACTTTAAATGATTTGATTTTTGTATTTGAGATCATATTTTTATCATGTTCAATACGGGATTACGATAAGTTTTATCACATATTGGGGAAAAACAAGTCTTTGAATTTTCCAAATCAATCATTGTTTGTGGTTGGATTGTAACGTTTGGAACAATTAAACATCAAATTACTCCTTTAATATCATGTTTAGATCTTAATTATTTAAACATTAAAACCATCTTTTATTTGAGTTATAGTATATATATATTTTCAATCTTATATATATAACACTAATTGATATGTTTTATTTATTTAAAAGATAAATTATTAACATTTATTTACTCTGCATAAAAATAAATGAAAGTTATCATTTGGAGGGGGGATGACTTTCTAATAAATGTATGGTAGTGACCAAAAGATTTTGCATGGCACTTGATAACTAGCTAACAACCATTCATGGGTGCTTCATCATCTTTTTCTATCATCATTAGCTTACATTACTCCATTCACATAATTATTTATCTCCTCATCTTTATTATATTACACCCCCTATTTACCCAATGAATAATATTATTCATTAGTACTCAAGATCATTACATCCAAAATATAAAATTTAAATATAACTAAAGACAAATCTTCTTATTTGATTTTTGGCAATTTCCGTTTTAGTTTTTGATGTCTTGGTTATGCACATGATCTTTGCATCGTGTTAAAGTGTATATGTGCCATATATTTTTTTTTAATCGCTTATAAATCAAGAACCACTCGGGAAACAAACAACTTGATCTCATCATACAGGATAACGTCCACACTGAGGTGTGCTTGTTTTCCTCAGAAGGTCTGCCCAGGCTCTTCTGTCTGCGTCGACAGGTCACACGTATACATTATCATCTGCTGACTGTTTTTTTGGAAAATGTTTTATTAAAAAACCTCTGTGCGAGCTTTTCTTGGTGAAGATTTGGCCCTACCATTTCTAAGATCTTCTAAGATCTGCAGAGACCACTGTCCATCACCACCATCGTCAGCCACCACCACCACCTCCACCGTTAGCTACCACCACCAAAGTCAGTCATCACCGTCTGCCACCACCATCCACCATCACCACCGTAGGCCACCCCAAGACCCCCCCACCACCGTTGGCCACCCCCATCACCCAACATCACCACCGTCCATAAACCACCAGCAGTTTATTTTAACTGAAGATTGTAGAGATTTAATCCACCTTTTTTCTTTTACAGATGTCTACATATGTGATCCGCATACTGCAGACATTTTACCTCTTAAAAACAAATATCACCTGAGATAACCCCATGGCTCATCTGGAAGATAATGCTTTCAAAGAGACTTGAACCCTAAATCTCTCATAAAAAAGTCATGAAGGTACCATTAGGCTAGAAATGTCATGACCGTTTTCTCCGTGTAAACATGATTCTTGGTGCTAGTTTGAATCTTATTATTGCTAGAAAATTAAATTTTTAAAGGTCGTAGGAGATCCATTTGAGATTGGTGACATGCATAAAAGATAAAAACAGAAAGGAAAAGTTAATTTTTAAAGGTTGTTAATGATCGGTGAGTAAGTAGCAAAAGATTTAAAAAATTAACTAGAAAAAAAATAATTTTTTAAATGACATCGACAATCAGTCAATTATTACCGATGGTTAAAAAAAGACATTTTTTTTTGAAAGGTTAGTAGGTGATTGTTGGTGATCAATAGCAAAATGCGCCAATAATCCAACGGTGCCTCTCTGATTGATACTATTGGTGATTAGTTTTTTTTAACGACAACGATACTCCATATCACGTATGTTGTCTTAACAAGGCCCACCGGACAAAGGTAAGACGCGGCCACACTAGATGCGCGGGAACCCTCTGGAATGGGTAAACCCTCGCCCCCCATTGGTCCAGAACCCGAGATTAAGCTTAAAACTCCTTCACTCACCTGGATGTCTTTTAAATCACCCTTGTCAGGCTCAACCCCATGACCTCTCGGTCACATGGTGAAACCTCAACCAGTAGGCTGAATTAATACTAAAAGTTGATTTCTTTCAACGTAACATTAGTTTTATGTGTTAAAGAATTCTTAGAATTATTACTAAAACGACAAATCTATTACATTTATACTCTTAAACTACGTACTCAACATTGGCGTACCCACCTTATAGGGTGGGGGGGCAGCCGCCCTCCTTAAAATTTTTTTTTTCAGTGGTATATGTATGTTAAAATCTTGACCCACCCCCTTAATATTTTGCAATCGTTCCCGTAAATTTGCACAATTGGACTTGTGATGAGAAAATAAGTTATAGCTATACTTGTTTTTTGGAGAAATAATTACTTAAAAAGGTCACCATAGATGTTGTTTTAAATAGATTTTAAAAAATAAAACTCCTTAGAAAACAAATAGGCCTAACAATCTTAACTCATAACAAGATAAATGTGTAGATTAGGAAACAATTATTGAATTTTTGATTGAAATGAGTAACATTATGACATACAATGAGTTGAGATGTGTAACACCTTAACTAAATGTGGTTCAAAATGAGCACGTAACTTAAAAACTATGTGAATATAAATGGATTCAAACGGATAAGAATAATAAATAACATATTTGATGAGAAATAACTAGAAATTATTCAAATTAACTATTTGTTTAATTACAATTAATTTTAACTTGAACAAAATTCATGTTTTTTAAGGTGACTCATTTAAACCCAAACTGATTTTGCTTAAAACTCATCCTAATTACCTGCACTCGTTCTGACCCGATACACAACCCAACCCGTCCATTTTGCCAGACATAAGAACAACTTTAGATGTATTATATTATTAGTATGTTTTTTTCTATATGAAATTTAGTTCGATTGTTTTCTTAACATGATCGGACCCAATTCGACCTAACCCGATATGAACATAAGGGAAAAAAAAAATATTATATAGCGATTCTCAAATAACCTTAAAAAATTTCCGCCTCCCGTGAAAAAAATTTATGGGTCCGCCACTGGTACTCAAAACCATGGTTGTAAAAATCCCCGACTAGGCCGATTAACGATTAGTCCCCTAAGGCCAACTAGGCCCGACCATCCGATTAGGCCGATTAATCCCAAATAATCCCGATTAATCCCTAGTCCCCACCCCATCGACCGACTAGCGACTAGCGATTTTTACAAGATTGCTCAAAACCAATCTGCTTTCTAAACTAATCTACCTTATGTTTGGGATTGAACCTCGATTTTTCATAAGCCATCTATATAAGAGGCAACACTTTTATCAGATCAGAAACATGAATAACTTTAACTCACAAAATCGTTTAGAGCTCTATTGAAACAAGTCATAGCAAACTTTTTTGGTGATAAATAGAAAGGGATAATAACAAAAATAACAAAAAAAAAAAAATACATCGAGCAGCAAGGAAGAAAATGTTTAGCAATAGAAAAAATCTTGAGCTTAGGTAAGGATTGGAGAGCCCTTAATTGAGGCCAATTTAATGAAGCATGTTCTTTGATAAGTTAGCCGAAGATCTCTCACGAAGCAACATCTATAACACATTGTGGTAGGGATAATATATGTATTCATCTCTCCCCCCAGATCTCACATAGTGAGATTATATTGGGTACGTGTTGTTCTTTGACAAGTCTAGTTTACAATTCGACAGTAGCACCCGTCGCTTAAATGAAACCCGTATTCAATTAGGTATTTCTTAATTTTATTAATCAAATAACTAAAAAAACCACTAAATAGATATGAGATTTTATTATGAAAACAATATAACAATTAGACCAAAGGCCTTCCTTATATAGGTGGCAAAACATCACAAAATAGATTAAAATTAAAGTCTACAGAAATATATATTTGTATGTTAGGGTATTATATTGGAAACCATGATCACTTAGGGTTTACCCATTCCAGAGGGTTCCCGTGCATCTAGTGCGGACCATCACACACAAGTCGAGCTTTGTAACGCTCAAGTGGAGTGAGTGTCATAGTGTTGAAGGCCTGTTCAAGATCAGTAGGGGTGTAGGAGACTTCTGAACAGCATAGGCTTGAGATGGGCGGGGTCTAAGGAGACCAGGGCCACTATTGGAGGGTTGAGACCCAAAAGTAGGGCAAGGGGCAGTAGACTGTGTGGGATAGGGGCAGGGGGAAGTTCCAATTTGGCTGGGGATAGTAGGCCCATGGTGGTGGTGAAGACCAGTATTGGTGTGGTTTGGGGGGTTGGGAAGATGCCTGTGAAGGATGACCGAAGGTGTTATTTGTTCAGCTAGGAGAGAAGCGGCCATGCCCACAGCCGCGACTGTTACGACCCCGGCCATGACCCCGAGTTGGTGGTTGGTATGAGGATGGTGCAGGAGAATCACGTGAAGTAGAAGGTGGTTGTGTGGTGGTATGAAGGGCTGAGCCAGGAGGCATGGTGGCTGTGGTGGACGTCTGATGGGATTTGCGGGTTTCTTCAAGAACAAGACGGGAGCGGGCTTCATAAAACTTTGGTAATGGGGTTGTTTGTTGAATCATCATTGCAATGCCCTCATAGCTTTCCGTGAGACCACTGATGAGTTGTAGAACCAGCCGTTGATTGGTAACTGGGTGAGTGACATTGGCTTGTTGGTCCGCTAACATCTTGAGAGCCTGACAATAGGAAGACATGTTGGGGAAGTTATCCAGCCTGGTTGTGACGAATTTGTGTTCAAGGGTATATGGCACGGGAGCTTTGATTATCCTGGAAGATGTTTGCAAGATATGTCCAGGCTTGGCATGCGGTAGAATTAGGTTTGAGGATGGTGTGAAGTAGATCATTGGATATGGTGTTGTATATCCACTGAAGAACAATGGCATCAAGGCGAGGCCATAGGTCGACTGGTAAAGGTTTGTCGGTGGTGGGAACAGGGGGTGGTGGCCGGATGGTAGCATGATCGATGTGATCACTCACCTCGAAGGCACGACAGTGAACTCGAAAGAGTTCGGCCCAAGAATTATACTGTCCGCTTTCCATCTCTAGAACGAAGAGGATGAAATTGCGAATGTTGGTGACAGTGAGAGCGGGATGAATCTTCTCCATAGTGAAACGAGGAAGAAGAAGGGAGATCGCCGGTAAGAAGAACGCCGGTAGGGAAGAGAAATCAGGAGGTGGGTGATTAGGTCTGTGATACCATGTTAATCAATAGAATTCGATTGCCTTTCTCACTGATATCCTTCTCAATATATACATGTATACATCCTAATGTTATATTAGGAATGGATAGCATACAATATATTCAAAATATAAACAAATCATAATTTTAACTAACTAGCCTAAATATCTCAAATATCTCGGCTAATAATTATAATCATGATAATTTTTTTCATACATTATATGTATATATGTATTGTTTGATTGTATCTATGATCAGTAAACCTTGAGTCATGTGCAATTTTTTTATGATTAGTTGTGTCTTTTGTTGTTCACGTGTAATATATGTGTCTTTATGATTTTTTTTTACTATGACATGATACCTAGATGATAAACAGAATAACAATTTTCACATTTATTACCGGAATAACACAAAAGTCACGCTAATTTATAACCAATTTTTTACCGTTGATCTCATATTAAACAAGTGTGTACACATGTATGCAAACATATTTTTACACACAAGCATAAACATACTACAATTCAGAACATGCTATTAATTACATGCTATGAGGGTTTTATAAGGGTTTTGATTTTTCTTTTTTGTTTTTGTTTATTTTAAGGTGTTATAATTGGCCTTAATCATGTGAAGTTTGAATAAATGTTACTATAATTAGTTTATAATATAGTTTGAGTTAACTTATTTTTGAACTATAAAGGGTTATTTTGTAAAGTTTGTAGGTTAGAAACCGTTGTTAGGTTTAGGTCGATGGATACGACGTCGTTTCTCCCAAGTGTAATATATATGCATTGTCCTACAAACAATGATTGTTAGATGTTTTATTCGATTAATCAAAGTCCATTTATGGGGTTAATGTCATTCTTTAGCTTGTTCCTCATTATCTTTTGATTCTTTTATCTTAGGTTGATTCAATGGTCTCCGGAGTTTTCTAGTTAAACATTTAGGGATAAAAGTGTCGATTTGAACCCAAGTTTGTTACAGGAGTTTGGTTCTGTATAACTTAAGAGAGAGTTTGACCTCGATCTTGGCTCATAAAAAAATTTCAATCTTGTGCACGATTTTGCTCAGCCTGTTTAGTATTTAATTATTCAATCAGTTTCTTTTTGTTATTAATTTTATATATATATATATATTTATTACTATACTTTTCATGTATAATGTCACTTATAAATATACATGGTCATATTATGTTTATAATAATTTTACATATAAAAATAATTATTTATCTAAATATATACTTATTAGATTAAATGAAAAATTATATATATAAGATTTGAACAGGTTCATGAGCCAGATTGAGCTTGAGATATGTGAAGCTTGAGTTCAGGCTCGATAATTAAACAAGCTATATTTAAGGGCTTGAGCTTGATTTTGGACTCGTTTAGGCTCAGCTAGTTCTCACTTTTAACCGATCCGATATGGAGTAGTTAAAAGCCGTTTTACTTTGTTTCACCCTTATTGTGAAGGAAGGAGGTGGAGATAGATTGCACGTAGGTAGAGTGAGTTTAATCAGGGGCAGTCCTAAAAATTCACCCTTATTGTACTATTACATTTAAGAAAATAACACATATAAAAGTAATAAATTATAAAAAAAAGATAAAAATTTATAGTTTCCTAATGATACAAGCAGCCATCAGTATATAATAAAACAAAAATCGGAAAATGTCATATTTATAAAAATTATTAGACAATTTAGACTATTGTCATCTGTATTCATTATTATATGATGTATATGTGTATAAATAGATAAACGAAATTTTAGTAATCTAAATTTTAACAAATTGACGCTTTTAACCATTTATTTTTGTTGCATGTCAAAAACAATCTTAGTCGTATGATCATAGAAGCTTTATGTTTGATTTCCATAATGCTATATGTTATGGACTATGGGGCTTGACTACCCTCCGTCACGCAAGGCCAGCCCAATTAGCCAAACATCATAATCTAAGGCTTAAGGCCTCTAATTATGCAAAACCTTCTATTTTTTATACTTCTGGGCTTATTATACATACATTTGTATTTTGGGCTTGATAAACGCATTGGGTCTGCAAAAACCGGAATTGTAGAGGGCGAGAGGCCTACATATTGAGATATTTCAGGGCTGCCCGATAGTCACACTCGTTTAGTATTCCAATTTCCAAACTTCTCTTGGAAGAAAACTAGGGCAACGACTCCAATTGGATACGACAAGGAGGGAAACGAGGAGATGATAGGGAGGGAATCGAGGAGACGGACACTCTCATCTCTCAAATATGGAATCTGGTGATTAGCGATTGGTGTTCGTGTTTATATTGTGGAGAGACGGAGATGGAAAGGACTAAAAGATTCAACTCTTTCAAGACGCAAGTGGGTTTGAGTCCCAATTGCTCAAGAGTCACACCTCACTGTTCTCCGATTACAGGCGTTGCTGGTGTGTCTGCCGTCTACGGTCTGCCGGCCGGGGGACTTCTGCCCTGCGGTACTGGTCTTTTGGTCACTGGTCTAAGGTCTTCGATAAGTATTGTTGTTGCATATTTGAAATCCTAGCATTTCAATTTATCGGATTTCGGTTGTTTTTGCTTTATGGTTGTGACAATGGTGTATTTTCTTTAAGTCATAATTTAGGCTGGTTTAGGTTAATTATATGACTCATTAGTTATTGATTTTGGTTTATGGTTGATTTAGCATATGATTTTCGTTCATTCTTCTTTCAATTAGAATTTAGGTTTGGTTTCAAGGCTAATTGTATGACTCATTAGAGATTGATTTTGGTTTAGGGTTGTTTTGCTTGTGATTTTGGTTCATTTTGTTTCCAATCAGAATTCACTTATGTCTTATTGCTTGATTAATTAGTAATTTCATTTAGGGTTGATTATTTGATTCATTTTGCTTGTTAATTTGATAGGTAAAGGTTGAGTTATGGTTGAATGTTATTTGATTTGCAGGGGTGGATTTTGCTTCTTTTTTTTTTTTTTCCCGCAAAAGGGCTTAACAATTTTGTTTTTCACTTTAGGCCTCTACAAGCTAGAGCCCTCGTCGCGCCCTCACGCCTCTCACCCTATTATACTTGGGGCGTGACTAAGTGAGGGTGCCAGATACATGACCATGGTCACGGAGTGATAGTAAGAATAAAGAGAATAAAAGAAGCGGGTGATGGAGTGAGAAGGAGCTGATGGTTACACATGTGTATGTGAAGAGTGAGTGATGTGAATAGTTGTTTATATGACGTATACACGAAACGATATGAGTGTGATGAGTACACATAGTCTAATAATGATAATTATGAGCAAAATACACATTACTTGTAAGCATAATCACGTGTTAGTCTTATGATCTTATATTCTTATGATAATTTAGCTTTTGAGATTAATGTACTTGAAATAAAAATAAAAAGAGACATTTACATATTTCTCCATTTATACCTGTAAATTATATATTTACCAAATCATGCTTTAAGGGCATTGTATTTTATGAATCAAAAATTTGTACCTTGAAAAATATGTAATTTTTTCAAGTTAAAAAAGAAAAAAATATGTATTCTCTCAAATAAAAAAGTGTAATTGTCGTAAATTATCAATTTGTATTATTATAATTATTATGGTCCGGCGGCTAATAGTTTAGACTTTGGATCATTAAAATCTAATTTGTCTAATAAATAAACTTATTAAAATAAATTAACCTAATTACTTTCCACTTATATTAATTTACATATGTAACATTTCATGTGATTATTAAAAAAATAAAAAAAACAAAAACAAAAACTATATTGACATTGGACACCAACCCACCTCAATTTTCTTTTTTTTTTCTAATTAAATGTCTAGTAATTTTTCATCATTTCATATATAATAATTACCAACCCATGCAAAGGGTAATGATGGAATTTCATTATTACTGCTGCCCTTAAGTGCATTTAACCCTACACGTGACCCCTATGTTTCATAATAAAAGTCTTCTTCCTCAAATATTATCCTTCTTTAATCAAATATTTATTTTATCATTTTAGTTTTAATAAAACAAGTAAATAGCCCCTTTTTGTTTATTTATTTATCGAAAACAAACTATTAAAAAAATAGCGGAATCTAATATTCTATAATTTATATTAGACTTGCCACAATGGGCACCCCGTTGGACACGCGGGATCGTTCCCCGCCGCGGTGTCCAGCGGGAACACCGCCCCCTGCCAAGCGGTGCCCGCCGAAACCAACCCCACGGCCCCCGCTCCCCGTTGGGTATTTTGACATTTGATTGGTCCATTTTAAATGGGTGGGCCCCCTATTTTTGTAACCGTTGGACAATTAAAAAAAAATTATAATAAAATCAATCTTTATATAAATCACTCATTTCAACCATTTTACACACTCAATTTCATTCAAAACTCTCTTAATTTTTATACATTTTTTTATAAAAATGTCATCATCCTCTACGGTGTTCTCATCTTCTGATAGCGAGGGTACTGATCTTTTTATCGCGGCTTTGTCTACCATGGCTCAAGAAAACGCTTCTCAGATTCCTCGGCCTATAATTAGGAGAATTCAGATTAATCGAGACAGGGAAGCGGGGCATGATCTGTTGATGCGTCATTATTTTGGGCCCGAACCGTTGTATAATGAGAAGTTGTTCAAGAGGCGTTTCCGGATGCAACGACCTCTATTTGAACGTATCGTGAACGATCTGGAGGTTGCAGATACTTATTTTCAACTGAGTTGGGATGCTCGCGGCAAGCGAGGATTTACACCGTTACAAAAGTGTACGTCGGCTATTCGACAATTGGCATACGGGAGTACGGCAGACTTAATGGACGACTATTTACAGATGTCAGACAGCACTTCCAGAGAGTGCCTTTATAATTTCTGTAAGAATATCCGTCGACTCTATGGTCCTAAATATTTGCGCAAACCAAATTATAATGATGTATGAATTTGTATGAACACCATGAAAATTATCATGGGTTTCCCGATATGCTTGGTAGTATTGATTGTATGCACTGGGATTGGGAAAATTGTCCGGTTGCATGGAGAGGACAATTTATGAGAGGCGATCACGGATGCCCCTCGATTATTCTTGAAGCAGTTTGTTCACAGGATTTATGGATCTGGCATGCATATTTTGGCATGCCTGGTGCGAATAACGACCTAAACGTTCTAAACTCGTCGCTGTTACTCAATGATATGGAAAACGGTGTGTTTCCACAATCATCGTTTTTTTGTAACGATAACGAGTACGCTCACGGTTATTATCTTGCTGACGGGATTTACCCAGAATGGCCGGTTTTTATGCAAACAATAACATGTCCAACAACCTTTAAACGGAAAAGGTTTCAAGTAGCACAAGAGGGTGCAAGAAAGGATATTGAACGGGCGTTTGGTGTTCTTAAAAAAAGATTTCAAATTATAAAAAATCCGGCTAGAGCATGGCATCCTAAAAAAATTAGATCCGTTATGTATGCATGTATCATAATACACAATATGATACTTGAATGTGAGGGCAAGTCGATTAGCCCGTTTGTTCCCGATGAAGACGAACCGCCATCTCCTTTTGACATTGATGACCCGCGTAGAGATAACCAAATTTTGGCGTTGCGAAACAAAAGCATTCACGAGTCGTTCAAAGCCGATTTGGTCGAACATATCGAAAGGGTTCGAACCGATATTGTCGTTCGTAGCATCTAAGCCGTCTAGAATATTTTTAATATGTTATTGTTTTTTTAATGTAATGTGTCTTTTTTTTTGTAAAATATTGAATTATTTTTAAATTAGAGTAATGTTTTTTTTTTAATTTTAATTGTTGATGACGTGGAATAGTGGGGAAGGGTTTTCAGTGGGGTGACCATTGTGGGTGTTAAAGGATTTCAGTGGGGTGATGACGTGGCATAAAATTTCAGTGGGGAATGTTTTTCAGTGGGGTGACCGCTGTGGATAGTCTTAGGAGTGTAAAATTTAGCCTAGCAAAATAGTAGGGTTGTGTTAGATTAATAGATTAGGTAGCAGGTTTAACACGTACATGTTATAATAAATGTGAGTTAAGATGAGTTTTTAGAAAAATCATTTTGGATCTAAATGCATCGCTTTTAAAAAACATTAATTTAACTAAAGTTAAAATAAGTTGTAATAAAACAAATACTTTATTTAAATATTTTTTAATAATTTTTTATCAAATATATTATTTATCAATTTTATTTGTCTGATTATATTATATTCATATAGTTTTTAATTTACTTATCTTGACTCGTATTGTGTTAATGTGTTACTTATTTCAACCCGTTTTATGTCATAAAGTTATCCATTACAACCCAAAATACAATAATTTTACTGAAATTTACCTTTTTATCTTGCTATTAGCTAAATTGGCCAAATTGTCAAGTCTAACATCAATCTATAATTGTTTACGTTAATATTATATCATTATTATTTTTTATGCATCACATACTTTTAGAATCATATCCTTTTCTTTTTCTCTTAATCAACATATTCTTTTGGTCTCTAATTGATTTGAATAGCAGAAGATTCAGGTAATTTATTTGTTTTATTTATTTATACTTTAGAATAAATAAATAAAAAACACTATATTTTTCTTTGTTTGTATGAGTTTAAACTACAAGCGTCTAAAAATTTGCATAATGCCTTAAAACAATTTAAGAGTTACACTAGAAGTAAACAACGTCACGTCACTAACTACTTAATAATTTAAAATTACTTTTTTAATCTGCTAATTTTTGAATTATTAACAGATAATTAGAGTATCATTATGCCACCGTCAATAACACCCGATCATATTCACAATTAAGTCTCTAGTTTTAGAGAAAACTCAATAATTTAAAATATAAAAAATTGTTATTGGCTCTTAGAGAGTTAAGAGTCGAGAATTTGGGGTTAATAAACCGATTTAGTCCGTTTTGAAAAAAAGTTATTGATTAAAACATCACGACAGCTCAATCATACTAGAGGTCGTATGAAAAAAAAATTTAGGGCACACCCTTTTAACATGTTTTATAAATTAGTCGCACTGAACTAAACAAGTATGACTTAAATTAAGACTTACAAGTTAACTAAATTAACACCAAATTAACTAATGCTTGCTTCTACTGGACCTGAAGTTGGTTAAGGTACTCGATCAACTTTTTCGATTTCCGTTGGTTTGACCTAAATTGAATTTCAAGATGAAGAGTACAAATTAAAAGTGAAAGCTACAAAACATTTTGTTAGAATTGAAAGTCACATATTTTAAGAGGCCTTATGCAAGAGACAATTTTTTTGTGCCCTGTTATTCTTACATCCTTCTTACATTCTCTATACGTCTCGTATAGGCTTATACGAGATGTATATAAGACAATCATTGCTTGTCATATTTTGTCAGTGTCAATAATTAGACTCCTGTAAGTGTCGTATAAGTCCCATACGCGGTGTATATGTGACCAATTATTGTCGAATCATTGGGTGTCAGAGTGGGCTATACGAATGTCCAAAAGGCTCGAAGATCAGATTCGGTTCGTAGCTCGTTCGAAAAAGCTCAGATAAAGCTCATTTGTAACCGAGCCAAGTCCGAGCCAGGACTGGCTCGGCTCGTATGCTCGGCTCGTTTGTACAACATGATATACTAAAATATAAAAGTATAAGGTTACTTTCAATAATAAATATACTTTGGTGTTATTTTGTAATTATGTTAAGAAAATAAAAATATAAAATATAAAAGAAAAGAGGACGTAAATACGAAATGAATCTCAATTCTCACGTGCTTCACTAATTCCTAATTCCTAAATCATATTCTTAATTCTTAGTCTACATATTCACGCCTCTTCTCTTATGTAAAAACCGAGCCAAAAACGAACCGAGCCGAGTTGAGGTGAATGCAATTCAAATATTAAATTTCTTATGTAAAAACCGAGTCAAAAACGAACCGAGTTGAGGTGAATGCAATTCAAATATTAAATTTCTTATGTTAAAACCGAGCAAAAAACGAGCCGAGCCAAGCTAGCTCGGTTAAAAACGAGCAGAATCCGAGCCAAGATTTCAGGCTCAGTTTAAATCCGAGCCGAGTCCGAGCTGACCCTCGGCTCGGCTCGGCTCGGCTCGGCTCGTGGACACCCTTATACGAGGCGCATAGGATCGTTGAGGTATTAAATAAAAAAGTTAGGCGTGTAAATAACTAATCCGTTTTTTTTCCCACAGGATAGCTGCCTTGCAAAATGCAAATCACTAATTACAGTCTTAGGAAACAACAAATCAAATTGTTTAAGTTGGGTAGGTTGCCACCAGACCGGTTTTGTTGATTTGTTATTTAACATGATTGTTTTAGATGATTTGAATTGATTTTTATCAAAACTTAGAAAATTATAACTTTGGTTCATGATTATAATACTTTATAGCTCATTGTAAATTAAAAAATATATAAAAAATAAAGGTTACTCAACCGATTGGAAGCTTCATACAAATTGAACCGTTAAACATAAAAACAAACCATGAATCAAACAGTTTGAATCTCACTTTCACCAAAGGTTTAAGCTGATTTCAATTAGTTTCAATAGTTATGAATACCTATCAAGATTCTTTTGGTTTCACCCATGAGCTTTTGAACAAAAACAAGCTAACATTTATTTAGCCGATTGTTATAAACAAAAAAAATATCTCAATAATTAAAATTATTTTATATATATTTAAATTTGATCGATTTAACTATAAACTAATATAACAAAACATGTTATTTTAATTTTAAGTTGTAATCAGTTTTGATATACAAACAATCTCTAGCTTAGACCATCCTTAATTAATACTCACCCTACTGAAATTTTATGCAACGTCATCACCCGACTGAAAATTTTAAAACCATAGTGGTCACTCTACTGAAATACTTTCCCCACTGTGCCACATCATTAGTTCATCACACTGAGAAACTTTAAAACCTCAAAGTGGATCCCAACTTTTTTAAACCCACCAATGGGTGAAAAGGAGGACACACGGGACGCGGGAGTCGCTGGAAAATCAAAATGGAGGCTGCCGGGGTAGGGGGCGGTGTGCCCGGTAACCCCGCCCAAACTTTCCTCCCCACCGCCCAAGCGGCTTACCTATTAAAGATAGCCTTATAAAGGTGCACATATTGGTTCGAGATCCGGATCACCAAGGGTTTGGTCAAGGATGGTTAAATCCAGTTTTTTCTAAACCAGTTTTGGTTGAGATCACTTTTGAAGGGGAAGAATCATGTTTAACCGGTTCAATTTTAGTTTAATTGAGTTCAAATCTAGGCCAAACTACAAGGTTACAAAGTAAATTTCAAAACCTATGTTCTGAATGTTCAGACCCAGTTTCACCCAAACCAGCTTCAAAATTTTCTTTTTTTTCTTTTTTCTTTTTTTTTTATTCCTTTTTTCCCCTCCACCAAAATATAGAAACTACTAATTCTATTCGGCTCTACAGTAGAGGTGGCCAATGTACCCGAAACAAGAACCGAGGAACCGAACCGGAACCGGTCGTATCCGAACCGGTGGGTACGGGGCGGTTCCTGGTTTTCAGAGAAATTAGAACCGGGAAAACCAAAACCTGTTTCACCCTTAAACCAGTCAAACCCAAACCGGAACCAGAACCGTCAAAAAACAGGTTGAAGCCGGTCAAAAACCGGAATCAGTTCCGGTTCCAAAAAATCCCGATTTGGCCACCTCTAGGCTCTACAATATTTCTTCACAATTTTTTCTAAACCGGCCGATGTATACGGATAGCTCAGCCCAAGATTGATTGCACCAAATCGGCCCAGATCTTCCCGCACACTGCACACTGGCAGTTGGCTGATGGGCATTGGGCCCTATTATGCCTCTCAATTTTATATTCTACACTCTACAACTTTGAACATATTTTCGGGTCATTTTTGTTTATGGATTTTATTTTTCTATTACTATACATACGATGAAATCAAGATTAACCGTTAAGAAATATTGGCATCCAACCCCTATAAAATTTTAAGACAACCACAAAATATCAATTTAGGGGTTGTTTGGTAGCATCTGAATGTGTTTGAATGGGACCGTTTGTTTGGTGCAAAAAAACACATCTAAATGGGGTCTGAGGTCTGAATGGGGGTCTGAATGATTCAGACTTGAGAACAAGTCTGAATGGAAAATAATGGAGCTGAATCGAACCCATCGTTGCCGAACCTTTCCTTCTCGATCGCTCTCAGCCCGTCTCTGCCGCCCACCGCCGCTCTCAGCCGCCCTCCGCCACCTGCCGCACCCATCTCAGCCACCCTCCTCCACCGCCCTCCGCCGCACCCATCTCAGCTGAATCGAACGATTTGAAGGTCGATTGAGACGATTTGAAGGTCGATTGGGACGATCTGAAGGTCAATTGGGATGATTTGAGGGTTGGTTGAGACGATTTGAAGGTTGATTGGAAGGCTCGATCGTTTGGGAGACCTCGACGGAGGCGGTGACGGTGGAACCTCGACTATGGTTCAACGACGGAGGTGGCGACGATGAAGGGGCACCGCACCTCGTTGGGTGGAAAATGGCTTCGATGGACGGTGTGTTCGACGGGTGGGGGCTGGGTACTAGGGTTTTGAATGAAAAAAAAAAGATTTTGTTTTATTTTTGTTCAGATTCAGATGTGCAACCAAACACTAATGGTTCAGACCCTCTTAACCATTCAAACGTCTTAACTATTCAGTACTTAATGGTTCAGACCCAACCAAACGACGCCTTAAAATCTTAACATTTTACAAATATAAATATATTTTTAATAGCAAACAGTTTTAAAAAAATCTTATAAATCCAATAACTTTTTAAACAATTAAGTCCAATACTTCATTGATACTTGTAAAATTCAATTACCCAGATACCCAACAACTAGTTTATAGAATTAAGTTCATTAATTCTTATAAACCCAATTGTCCAAATATATCTCATAACTGTTTTGTTAAATATAGTTTCGTTATTTAATATTTTGAGCCAATTTTACAATATTTTTCTAGAGGACGTAATTAGGAGTGTACAAAAAACTGATATCAAAAAAGAAAAAAGAAAAAAAAACAAACTGTACTATTGTTTAACACCAAAAATTACCCGGAATATTTCAGGATCCAAGATATTTAGGGATATTTAAGGATATAATTATGTTTGACTCATATCTCTGTTTATTTCTGATTTAATGTTGAGATTGTAGGTCAAACAGGTCTACAACTTACCAAGCTATAATCACGGTAGAAGTCAGCAAGCATTCCAAAGAAAGAACATGGACTATGGGAACCATGAGGACTCAATGCCACGAATTTTGAACAAGTCATCCACAAAAGGAATGATTCTGAAAAAACCGCAACGGCTATAATGACCGCTCACTGTAAATTTGTAGTATAAATACCAAGACAATGATCAATAATAGAGACACACATCACAACTAGCAGTGATACAAGACTACTTGCACGATTAGCATCGATCCTATTGTGCTCATTCTTTGTATTTTATTTGAATTCGTATTAGACAGAGTGACAATTGTCACCTCCCGAGGTTTTTATTCATAAGGGATTAAGGGCTTTTCCTCGCATAAATCTCGTTTGTTTGGCTATTTTTATGTTTCATATTCTCAAATATCTCTAGGGATCTACAAGGATATTTTTATTACAGTCTGTGTATAATTAATATTTCTGATTGTAAAACACAAAACATCACTTTACTAAATTTGGTTTTGCTAAAAGTTACACTTGTTATTTTTTACCCGAAACAACTATAACTAGAAAAACCAATTTGAATTTCTTATTCGGTTTTAGGTTTTGTTCCTTAATGTATCTGAATTGCTTATTTGTTTTTTGTTTACATAGATCTTGCATTATTCAGATAACAAAACCAAATACAACTAAATAATAAGTGGTTTAATTGAATTATCAAATCAGATAAACCAAATAAATTGGCTTAATCATTTGAATTTGGTTTGCTTAGACACATTTTTATTCAGTTTGGGTTGGTTTTCAGTTATGCCTCAAAAAATTTCAAATACAAGCTTATCCGGTTCAATTAAACACGTTTCTTATTCAGTTTGGTTTTTTATGAGAACTAGGGTTGTTCCCGCCGCGTGCTGCGGCGGCTTATCACAATACACTCATGAAAACGGATATTATATATCATTTCCAGAAACATAAATTACATAACAAAATCAAATCTCTCATCAAGAATTCTATACAAGTTTCTCATAAAATCATAAAATCTTACAAAACCCATACAAACACGTTACGAAAATAATAGAAAAAATTACTGACAAAATCCTTTTATCCATCAACCAATTGGTTGAATTAAAAAAACGCAAATCTTTAAGCAAACACCAATTTTATATGAGAACAAATAAATTACCGTTAGTTTCTCTGAACACCACCGAAATCCTAGGAAAGATTACGTTTTTTTTCACTGCATATATAATAATTACTATTTAAATTAATACACACACTATTTTCAATATAATATATCCTTTAGGTTGCCTTTTAATTATATAGTATAATATAAGCAATAGTTATAGTTATATTAAGATATAAAAAATAGTTACTTATGAATTTATCTCTAGATGATGCAATAACAAGGATAAAAAAGAAACTTATAGGGTATAAGATTAGGATATTGTATTCAAGGTTGCAAAAGTCGCTAGGCGCTCTTAGGTCGGAACATCTCTTTGGAGCAAGTAATCGGGGAGTATTCGGCCCTGTACAGGGAGTACTCTGTTAATACTCAGGAAGTACTAGGACTCGGAACAACTCATTGGAGCGAGTACTCGGCCTTGGAAGCCGACTTTTACAACAGTGATTGTATTTCTATAATTCTATTAAGCATTTCAGACAACATAGAATATGACAATGGTAAAACGGAAAAAAAAATAAAAAAAATAATAATTTGGTCTTATTGAACCGTAACTAGATGCAAAGTAAATGAATTCAAACATTACCCACACAAGATACTTAGATACCTCATAGAAAGTCTAAAATATAATACCTCACAACATCGAGAAAACAACTCTAAGAAACACTTAAACTAACCTAAAAACCAAACTATATAAAGCTCTAGGTGGTGTATTTCCGAACAAATCCATGTCTTTGGTCACGTCTAGGGGTGTTCAAAATATCTGAAACTCGAAAAAATTCGAAATCCGAATCGTATCCGAAACCTGAAAAAACCCCATCTAAAATCTATTTTGGGTTGTTCGGGTTGTATAATGTGTTTTTAGATTCAGGTCGGGTTTCGGATATGCGAAAACTAGTTTTTTCGGGTCGGATATCCGAATAACCCGAAGAAAACAGGTTTATTTGGGTTGTTAGAGTTTTTTGGATGTAAGAATTCGGGTTTTTCAGGTAATATATTTTGAGATTCGGGTTGGGTCGGGTTTCAGATGGCCAAAAAAAATTCAAATCTGAATAACCGGATTCGGAAACCCGAATAACTCGTTATCCGACCCGATAAACACCCCTAGTCACGTCAAGTTACCGTAAACAAGCGAAGAAACATAGTGTTTTTGTCTCTTTTAATGGGAGCACTTTCTTAACGACACATCTATCTGTTATGTTATCTGTAATCTTACAAAAATTTAATAATATGATTTTTTTTTCAATCATTTGTTGGTACTTATTGATATAGTTTCAATAAAAATCTAGCCACAAGTTTGATTGGTAACCATGGTGTCTTTCAAGCCTAAAAATGAGAGAACCTTTATATAATGTGTATAAGTGTTGTATAATGTGAAAACTCAATCTTAGAAAGAAAACTCTTGAACCTTTTTATATATATTTTTTGATAAACGTGGGAACACTTTACGTGGTAAACTTGGGTCCCTCAAATACCCGACTAATCGAGAGGAAAATGTAAAGCGTGACCAGAAGCAACCGGCTTGGTTGGTGTGATTTGGGTAGTTACAACCATGAGACCATATGGCTATGCATAATATCTTGAGGTCTCTTTGTTGAGGTTGGTGGCTCTAATTTCTGGCTGCTCACATTTTAGTTGAGTTAGGTACCAAAGATTCATAACTCCTATTGAAAACTGGATTCTGGGGCCTGTAGTTTTTCACAATAGCCTCATTTTTAAATTCAAACAAAAAAATAAAAATAAAAAAAAAGTCACAACTAACACTCCAATAGTTAGGATTAGAGCAGCTAAAACTACCAAAAACCCTAATTAATTATGATTGTACATTTGTTGCAAATCTTTCATTTACCACTTACCTACCAGTTTATATATAAAACCACCATGCTCAAACTCAAAGTCACAAACCTACAATGGCTCAAACTAACAAACACAATCAACATACAACTTCAAGCAAAGAGAATGTAACAAATATGAAGAGACTGAAACTTCAAGACGAAGAAGAAGAAGATGATGATGATCTTTTCGAGATAAATTTAGAAGCGGTTGGCGATCTTCCACCGCCATATTATTGGGAAAGTTGTTTGACAGTAACTGCAAACACCCTTTTCGCCAACTGTTTGGTTCCTATAACCGACGTTTCATCTGCTGTACCCATGGTTAACCCGAAGGATGCAAACCAAACATGGTTGGGACCAGGGTCGAGTAGGGTTATATGGATACAAGGAGCAGAACCACTTCAAACTTTTGCTGGTTTTTCAGGTGGTTTGAGCCATTTGTTACAGAAGGCATTGGATGGGAAATGAAGACCGTTATGTAGTTTTAGAGATAATATACACATGAATTTGGTTCAAATAAACAAAGTAGTAAACTGTTTTTTAGTCTTTATTTCATTTTCTAACATAACATTTTAATTTAACAACACCAGCTACAGGACTCGCCAAACGGTTATGCCACACCATAAAACACAAATGAAAAAATATATAAATAAACAAGAACCTAAGAGTAAATTCGGTCCAAAGAAGACCGAAGAGCTAAATATACAGCACGCCATCCGGCTTGTGTCGGGTGAACCGTGTCCCAGAAGAATGTGGACTCGGGTTCCTTACAAACCGTGTACAGCTTCTTACCATTTTCATCCAAGCTTCCACAGCCAGCACCACTGCTTGTGGCTACACAACAAGGCTTCAATGGAGTATCAGACTTTGAATTCCCTGAATTCAACAAAATTCACATAAATCCCAACAATATTTACAAATTATCCCATGATTTTATTAACTTCTACTTCTAATTACAAACTATCTACAAATGTTGTGAAAAGACACTATATCCAGTCTTACTAGTAAAGAATTTTTGGCCCGGTTGCAAACAAGTCTGGTCCTTGAATTTTGTTTAGATCAA
Source organism: Mikania micrantha (assembly GCA_009363875.1). Classification (NCBI taxonomy): domain Eukaryota; kingdom Viridiplantae; phylum Streptophyta; class Magnoliopsida; order Asterales; family Asteraceae; genus Mikania; species Mikania micrantha. The sequence goes on along the minus strand of CM018687.1, from coordinate 49,530,148 downwards.
CTCCTAAGCTACTCCTATTAATCAGTTAGATGATACAGGATTTAAACACTTGAGTACTTGACCTCTTCTACGGTGATCCAATCGGGCCCAATATATAGTTATTATTATTTAAATGTTAGTTTATTAACTAAAATTAAACTTTTCTAAGTCTAATTACACCATGTTGGAATATAAATTTATTATAATTGAAAGATAAAAAAACTTAACAGTTTAATTTGTGAAGAATAAAACTATATTTTTGTAAAACTATGCTTTAAATTAGTATTAAATCATGAATACATACAAATTTACATTCATATCATGTATCCTACCTTAACTTTTTAATGGTAAGATATATTGAGTATGATGATAATACTCAAGGGATCGGGTCTTTAGGACAAAATACTTGGGCCTAACCACGCATTTTGATCAGATAAGACCCATATGCAACTTTTAGGTTCAATTAGAGGTATTCAAAAAACCCATTTAATTGGATCTCCGATGTGGTGCGTAATCTGAACCGACCTGATACCCAAACTAGTTTGCAACCTGACGCAAACCAATTCATGCCTAGTTTTAAACTGGTTTCAACTTTCAATCCGGTTAAACCTGATCCTCAAACCCCCACTAGACCAATTTTAGCCCAACCTTGTTCCAAGAAAACCATTTTTCACTTTTGTTGACCCAAACCGAACCAGCTTGGGCCAAAACCCCGATTTGCACACCTCTAGACTCGACCAGACCTAAGGGACAGGGATTTTTAGGCCTGTTCATCTCTGATTACACTGCTAGAAAAACGACCATTTGCCACCTTTTTGTTGTTGTGTTCTAAAAGTCAAATGCAGAAACAAATGAAAATTATAACGTATGAGAGTTTGGAATACCTGTAGAATATGTTTTGCTATTTAGCACCGTGTTAAACGAGCTAAAAAGATCAAGAACAAGAAAGGTAGACTGTTTAGTGTCATTGTTCAGCCTCGTTACAGCCTGCTGCAACAACTGGTTGTGGAAACTGGCTGCTGAATTCTGGTTTTCGTTGCATTGCTGATATGATGAAAGGACAGTTTGTCTCGGGAGGCACCCTATTGGCTGCAATGTAGTCACCAGCACTCGTTGTACGCCGATATCATGAATTTGTTTCAAGTCTATTGACATTTGATTGACAACACGTGATATGAATGAAGGCAGATCCTGCATAAACAACAGTGATAAATCTAAACACATGATGTACGATTAGTGATAGATTTGAAACTTTAGTGAACAAGACAGTTTTTTTTTTCCTTTTTTTGTAACTTTCAAATTAAAACAGTTGCAAAAATCCATTGTAGTAAAAAGAGGTTATGTACTTATGCTTTGTTGTTAACAACTGTTGCTTAAAAAATCCGCTGTTTGCTACAGTTTTGGGCTACACAAAACTTGGTCGTTACGTAGCGTGCTATAGCGCCCACTACCATTTCCATTCATCTCTATTGATAACTATACTCAAATCCTTGACCTCATGAAAGATACACCACTATTTACACACCCAATACATTAGATTACAAACCCTTGGAACAAAATCCTAAGTATCCAAAAGGTATGGATTCACTCATTATATTTCACCAACAAAATGTGTCTTAAAGTTAAAACATTCTTGAAACTACATTAACTAAATTGTATAATGAGGCACATTAATAACATGTTAAAAAAATTCTGCCATCAACTTTAAAGGAAGTATGTTATGGGTTGTTACCTGGTCTGAGCCACCAGAAGAAGTGAACGCCCCGTAATCATTGCCAGAGACCGTGACAAGAGCCAAAGACTCTTTCAAATCCCACTTTGAGTAGACCTTGTCTTTGATTAGCCCTTGAAGAAACCCAATCTGGGTGGTCATGTTTGGCTGCAAATTGCCAGTGTCAAACACCCCGGTTCCACCAAAAGCGAAGTTGAGTCCATACTGCAACTTGCCAAGCGCGTATTTTCGGAATCTATATGGCAATGGAGACTTGATCCCCATAAACCTGGCTGCAAATTCTTACCATATTAGAGCATATCCGCATGATATACGGTTACAAGACATGCGCTTAAAACATTAACACAAAAAAGTCATCCTCAAGGGACATCATTGTGGTAAGGTGTTTCTTCTATACCTATAAGGTCAATAGTTCTAATCCTACAAAATACAGGTATACAACAACAACAGGTACCCAGTATAATCCCACTTTGTGGGGTCTAGGGTAGAAATGAAGACAAACCTTACCTCTACCCCAATGTGGTAGAGATATACAAGATACATGTATAGGTGGTTAATATTAATTGATTAGGAGTTCTAAAAAAACATAAAAAATGGGTAACAAAGTCAGCTATCCTTGTGCTCAAAAGTTACCAAAATTATATTCTAACAGGATATATCTAGTAAGAATATATGTCTATATCTCTAATATTTGTTACGTGTAACAATTCTAGCTTCTAAGAATTTTTTTCTGGCTTCTTTTTGTTATTGATTTTACTGTTTTAATACTTACTTAAGACTTAAAATATCATTTTGCAATTTCTAAATTTTCATTACTAACAATTAAAGTTTTCTTTTATTCTGCATATGTAATACAAGAGTTTATAACCTATCGCATTTGTGTGTATCTATATTATAAATTTTAATGGTTTTTGTTGGAATAAAAATAATGATTTTTTAGCTTAGAAGATGGAAGACAGTATGATAACAGGTCAAAAGTTTGATTTCAAGTGGAACCACACAAAGGTAAAGTTACACTTACCCCACATGCATTGAGTAGTCTCTCTGCTTTGTGCATTTGTAGTTTGTATAATGAAAAGCTAATCTTATTAATATACACCTATATAAGGTGTTAACTAGTAAATTATTATTTACATTTTAGACCCTCAATTTATATGAGTTGTATACTTTAGATCTTTAAATGTTCAGATTAAGACATGCTATTTGTTTGTTCATTTCTTTGCCTTTAAGATGCTTCCGTACCCACAAATAATGTTGTGTTGGTACTTGGGGACAGAATAAAAACAAATTTTTTTACAAGTTTTACCCTTTAGGTGTGTATTCACATAACTTTTAAAATAACATGAAGTTATGAACTCTGGGCTTTTTATATAATGAAGCATGTGAAAAGACAAAACCGCCCCTCCCTGCTACTATTATTTCCATTGATGGCTGAAGAATAACGCAGAGTAATGAAACAATTTTTATTTGCATTGTAAAATGAATTATTTGATTTCTAGAGTGTGATGATAAATCCATTTAGAAAGCCAAATAATTAAAATTATTGGTATATTTGATATAGATGGTTTATGATAATTTATAACTACTTGGTTAATACACAATTAACTATCAAGTCAACTTGAAAAGCAGTAACAAAATTAGTAAAAATCACTGTAAAAAAACCATAAAAAATTAATTCTGTTGGAAAAGCAATAAAAATTTTATTGTAAGAAAAGGAAAAAATTAGTAAAATGATGAGTTAATAAATTAGGAAATGTGAAATTTTAAAGTTTTAACTAAAATAAGGGTGAAATAGTGTCATAATATGAATTGTTTTAATCAAATATGTTAAAATGGAAATATATTGATATCTTTATTTTAGAGAGATAAATATGATAAAGTAGAATACGGTTTCGGATACATATGATGTTTGGCAAGTTATATACATACTGATATAAAACTCTGTATTCATGGGTTGGATATAAAAAATTAAATACTAATGCATAGTTGAATTTATATTAAACAAGTATGTATATATATAATATTGCTATTATTTAATATCAATATGAGACACAAACAAACGCCTCATTTGTGGTGCACGCATATAATGTATATATGTGTGGGCCTTAAGGGGCAAAAGTAAAAGGGCACTAATTTTAACGTTATTCCAATTATTTTGTGAAAATAAAGTTAAAATCATTGGGATGATCAACTTCAAATGATAACTTTGAGCCAGGGACTCTTTCGAAGCAGCCTCTCTATCCCAATTAGGATATGGGTAAGGTTTGTATCTATTATTCCCCCAGACCCTACTGAAAAGTGGGAATATACTGGGTAAGGTTGTTGTTGTATGAGACACAAACAGAAAAATAAGGGTAAAGAAACACTCAAGAGAAACACCGGCTTCTTATAATAAAACAGGTGGGGAAATAAGGTCGAGAAGACACCAAAAAATGACACTACGTTTTTTTAGTTAGTTATTTATTAGTATAGATTTGATAAGTTTTGTAAGGGAATGTACATGATATTTGAAAGGTTTTGTGAGGATGTATATAATATTATTTCTTACAAAAATATCATATTGCATATTGACGTAATAGTTTTATAAAATTAAGGGTCCTTAGTGACCCTATATAAATTTGGAAGGGGTAGAATTGTAGACCATCAAACAAGTATGCCTGTGGAAAGCATGTAATGTTATGAGATGATTAAAAACCTTTAAAAGCTAAAGACATATTTGAACTATCATAAATTTTCAGGCAAATAAGTATTTTTTGTTTATATTATAAAAAAAGGTAGGGGCACTTTCACATGTCACAACCTAGCAACAAACACATATCACAAAAACCAAGGACAAAAGATTATAAAAGATAATAATGTAATTAAATAAATTGATAAATAATTTAAAAAGAAGGTAAGAAAAGCATAAACATAAAGTGGGGTAGTGAATGACTCAATGACTAAGCAGGGGGCATCATTTCACACCCCTCTTTAACACATCAAAATCAAATTATTTTGTCAACTTTATTATTATTTTTTTTAATTTTGTATCTATTCATCTAAAATAAATATTTTAAGAGTAAATTAATGAGATGGTCAATATGATTTGTTACTATTTCACACTTAGTACATAGGTTTCAAAAATTACTCATAAGGTTCCAAATTTTAAACATTTGTAAGTTTGTAACACATATAGTCCTTATGTATGGATAATTTATTAATTTGGCCAAGTATGTGGAGGTAATTTGGTGAACTAAGAACTATATGTGTTACAAATGCCTAAAGTTTTGGATCATATGGGTAATTTATGAAACCTAGGAACCAATAATAAAATACTAACAAACTACGTTTCAATGTGTAATTTACTCATAACTTAATTGTTCCAAGTTTTCATATACTAATATACCTTTAACCAGACCGTTTAAACCAGGTTTAGACCGGTTGACTGTTAGGAATTGATAGTTTAATATCCCTCGGTTAGGAAACCGCAGAGGTAGTTTGACCTTTATTAATTTGTATTTTGAAATATGCATTTATGTACATGTGTTATATATTAACCGGATGATTTTTAATTAATAAGTAATTAAATCATGTTGATTATAAATTATTATTTTTAATCTTCTACACTTTGTTGTACACATATGATTAATTTTATAATTTTCATCAAAATCAATCAAAACCAGCCAAAGCAAACCACAAACACCCCTAGTTTGTCAATAAGAGCCTACTCGATCAACTTTTTATGATTTCTTAAATATATCAGTCAACAAAAAAGTTTTTTTTTATGTCCAATTATTACTCAACATGTCAAACATATACGGTCACATAAGGTTTAACTTCTAACAATAGACTATAAAACAAGTAACTTGTAAGTTTGTATATATGCATCGATTTGTCACATATTTCAACTTGGACGAGTTTGTACTCAACAAAAGTGTTGATTGTTTATTTTTTTAATTTATCATTATCTTTTCTTTTTTTATTTTATGTTTGTGTTAATGTAAAATACAATCAATGAAAGCCTATTATATGAATTATTTCAAACTCACATGTTATAATTAAAATAAAAAATTTTGTAATAAATTAAGGGTCTTTTCTTAGGTTTCTTGATCCATGTTTAATCCCTCTAAAATGCCGTCGTGCAAATTATCAAGATGGTCCTTCTGTTTGCTAGTATTTCGTTTTTAGTCATTAGGTTTCAAAATTAATCATATAGTCCCAAACTTTAAACGTTTATAACACATATAGTTCTTATGTGAGGGTAATTTGATTAATTATGTAAGGGTAATTTAGTGACTTAAAAGTATATGTGTTAAAAATGTTTAAATTTTGTAACCATAAATGTAATTTATTAAATCTATGGACCAAAAATGAAATAATTGCAAAACACATGTACCATATCATCAATTTGCTCATGCTTATTATTATTCAAATAATGGTACCAGGATTCTTTCAAATGATAAGTCTTGGGTTCAAATCTCTCCCGCAGCGAAAAAGGGGTCTGAGGGGTTAGGGTTTTTCCAGTGGGGTTCTGCTATGGTGGTTGTGGTAGCTCATGAAAGGTCTAGGTAACTAGACATTGGTAATATGGCCTAAAAACAGTGGTTCACACAAAAAATAAAAAAACATAAAATAATTTTTAAAAGTAATTAAAACTTTGATATTCGGAGCCACGTGGATATTATTATGGAATGGAGTAAATGAATTTTAGCATTCATATGTTTGGTGTACGGATTAGGGAACATACCGATGTAATCGGTGAGCACACGGCCGTCGGAGTATCTTCCGGTGGGTTTTCCGGGGAAAGTAACACCGTAAGGCGTTTTCCAAGAGCTAGCCAGTGATATCGGGTTGTTTCCGGTATCAGAATACGAATCTCCGAACACGAAAAGCTTCTTCGGTCGGAATCCGACGTATGTTTGATGTTCAGTCGCACATACCAATTCTCCTGCACGCACACAGCACATAAATCAGTACAGGAAAAGAGGTGAAGATGTGAGATGTTACCGGAGATTGTAGATTCCGGTGAAGATTTACCGGCAACGGCGAAGAGGAAGAGGAGGAAGAAGGTGTGAGAGAGGAGACGGTGAAGCTCCATTAATGAGAGAGTGGTAAATTGAAAACTGAATCTGCGCGAAGTGTATTTTATATCTGCAGGGAGCCAGGGACTATGGAATGGGAAATCGTTTGTTGTCAAAAAGTGCCCTTCAAATTTGGGGGATTTATAATTTGGACAACTTTGACTCAAATTAAAATAAATAAATAAATATAAATATAAATAAAAATAAAAAAGAAAGTAAATTACCCACAAGGTTAATACGATTTGATAATATTTTACTTTTTATTTTTAAATTTCTAATACAAGTATGGTCCCAAACCTTAAAATATATATAAAACAACGAGTCATTAGGTTATCAAATTATTCAAATGTTTGAAGAAAGTTACCATTATCTTTTTTATGAACGACTGATTTAAGCTCAAACGGGCACACATCCAAAGGCAAGCCCATTCGTCACACTTTCACCCACCAGATAAGCAGGAACCAGATAAATCCGTAAACCCTCTCCCCTGCTCAGGTTTGAACCCCTGACCTCAATGAGGTGCAACTTCTCCTCTTCATTGCAATACCGCTAGGCTAGAAGCCTTTGGTAAGTTACCTTTATCTAAGATTGTATCTGTTATAAATGTTTAAAGTTTAAGATTATATACGTACTTATGAAACCTATAGATCAAGGATGAAAAACGGACAAGCCGTATGGACCATTTTGGCAATTTACTATAAAATATAAATAAATGTATAAATAAAAATAATAATAATAAAAGAGTTTATATTAGACATATTTGATAGAGATACAAAAAAAAAAAAAAAAAAAAAAATACCTATTATTTGTTAAAAATAATTTATTGATTTTCAACTAAATTTCTTACTATTTTTACTTTTGTGTAACTTTACTGCTCAAGGAATATGACTCCTTTATTTTTTATTTTTTTTTTCTTTTGAGATCTTGTCTCCGAAAATGGCTTAAAACAACTAACCTTTATCTGTATTTTAGTTCTAAATCTGAGTATCGAGTCACGAGTCATGACTAATACAATCTCTCTCAAAAATATTGGATTACACGCTTATTTTATTGGGCGAGCTTCATGCTTTGCTCCCAAACATCCACCTATTATGATTGATAATATTTTTAATCCTCATCATAATGAGTGGAACGAGTGTTTAAGATTTTCACCATAAGTTTGTGTAACGAGACGTGAGCACATAAGTTACTGGTTGTCATGTTCCAATCATGCTTCCTCTCCATGACGACACCCGACTTGAGCTTGGTCAGGAGGTGAACGCCTTGATTGTGAGAGGAAGAGAAAGGGGGGACGGATATGTGAAGGGTGGATTATATGCGGTGAAAGATACAAGAATTTCTTTTAGTAGATTCATTATATCAAATGCTTCAATTACATAGAATCGGAGATAAAATTTCCAGGTCGGGTTGATTAATCGGGTCTTGTAATGTTCATCACGTAATAAAAGTGCGATATATCAAGTCAATAATTAAAAAAAAGCATCGTCATTAAAGAGTTTGAAGGTACAGAGTGCACGCTTGTCAAGATTTCTGAGCTACAGACCAATAGTGAGTCAAGGGGCCTCGCCTCTGGTGGCGGTGCGTTGGCCAGTCAACGGACATGGGTCGAGGGGGCAGTGCCTCTTGTGGGATTTATGGCAACATCCCGAAACCTAAACGAAATTTGCTAAGTTTACATGAGTGGAATTAACTTGGCTCGAGGTTTAACCGCCAATAACTAACATTTAGTTTGCTAATATATCACAGAAAGGAAATCGACAGATGAATATACAAACAATTTATATCTGATCACAGAGAGAATTCAACTTAAAAAAATTCGTAGATTCATCCTTGTTTTAATCTTTTTGAATACAAAAAATACCGGTAAATCTTCAAAACGGATCAGGTTCCCGTGACCCCGTACACAATACACAGTAGTGGAGCTTCAAACGATTTTTAGAGGGGGGCGAAAATTTACATGGCCTAACTTTTTTGTTTCAATCGATCGGCATGTGTAACATCCCTAGAAATTTGTAATAAATAATATTTAATAAATAATTATTACGTCATTTAAGAGTTATTTATGAGTTTTGCACATAAACATGTATATGTATTTGTTTCAGGTAAAAATTAACAAGTATAATTTTTTAGCAAAATCGAATTAGTTAAGTGGGGATTTATGTTTTATAATCAGAAATTCAGTTTATAATTAAGATTCAACAAAATTATCTCCAGAGATCCCTAGGGATATTATAAATATGAAATGAAACAAACAGCTCAACACATGAGATTTATACGAGGAAAAACCCTTAATCCCTTAGGATTGCGGGCATAAAAACCTCAGGAGGTGACAATCGTCACTCTGCCTTGTTTATATTAAAACGACAAAGTAAAAATAATATTTAATAAATAATTATTACGTCATTTAAGAGTTATTTATGAGTTTTGCACATAAACACATATATGTATTTGTTTCAGGTAAAAATTAACAAGTATAATTTTTTAGCAAAATCGAATTAGTTAAGTGGGGATTTATGTTTTATAATCAGAAATTCAGTTTATAATTAAGATTCAACAAAATTATCCCCAGAGATCCCTAGGGATATTATAAATATGAAATGAAACAAACAACTCAACACATGAGATTTATACGAGGAAAAACTCTTAATCCCTTAGGATTACGGGCATGAAAACCTCGGGAGATGACAATCGTCACTCTGCCTTGTTTATATTAAAACGACAAAGTAAAAATACAAAGAAAGAGCACAAGGATTTCTAAGTTTTGCTGAACTTCTCAGAGTGCGAATGTGATTGTAAACAATAAATAGTAATAAGATGTGTATCAAAAACGTGTGTCCCTAGATCGATTATTCGCCTCCATTTATAACACAAAAAGAATTACATCGGTTAAATAAGTGGTTCCACATTTCCCGCTCCACTTTTGGTCATGCGCAGACTTCTTCTATATGGCCGTTGTAATCTTTATCACCTTTCTCCAATATCTGGCATAATAGAGGTTATAATTTGTAACAGCTGAAAATTTAGCACCTTTGATCGTGCTTGAAATCCACGTTGACTTGACAATTGAAATTATTACAGGATGATAGTACGCGAGAAATGGTGAACGTGGGCGAAAACCATGCGCGAAACGGAGTTACGGATTGTCCGGAATCGCGAAACGAAGAAAAATTTCAAAGTATGGAATTTCTGGGCTCGTCGCGGTACGCGAAGGAAAGGTTGAGGATTCTTCGCGGTACGCGATGGACCAAAATATCTGAGATTCTCCGGATTTCTTCGCGGTACGCGAAGCCCTTTTAGGCTCCTCGTCGCGGTACGCGACGGGTGAGGCGGTGGAGAAAGTTGACTACCTTATCAGATTTTCATACAGAAGATTATTATCTTCTTCTTCTCGAACTTAAACGCCCTACAGACGAAAACACACACACTTCTACCATCCAATCACCAATTTGAAGCCATCAGAAGTCATGAATCGTACCAGAGATCATATCTACAAGTAATGATCGTTGTTTTACCCGCAGAAGTCTGTCAGATTAGGTAAGGGTTTGTTTTAACCGTCTAGATTGATAATGATTGATTAAATCTTGTTTCTGAACATGAGGATATAGTTAGGATTGTTGATTATTGCCTAGATAATGGCTAGGATTGATTATAAACAAGAACTTGAACTGTTAACGGGTAAATCCTTGTTTTGATCCGTTGTAATGCCCGGTTTGTATGAAATCATAACAATGGTTATAATGATTTAAACCATTTGATTATGACAATATAGGTGATTAGTTTGGTTAATCCTTGATATGCAAGGTTAAATCCAAGTGTTTTAAACTAATCACAATCAATAACATACTCACTGGAATGAGTATTGGATGTTCATGATAACATGCAGATTAGTATGTTAAATATGGTGATATTTTATGATACCTGGGTAATTAATAACAATGATTGATCATTTCTAAGCCATTGATCTGTATAAGAACCCGTTTTAGCATTATAATCAACAACAGTAACTATTTGATTAATCCGAGATTATTCTGATTAATTAAGTGTGTTATCAACCTAATATTGGCTTGATGACTTTCAAGACAATGTCTTTGACATTTGGACGTTCAGAAAGATTTAATCAGTAAATTAAAACATAAATAACCTATTAAACGTAACCAATGCAGAAATACAAGTTATTAGCAATTCCTAAAGCCGAGGCTAATTGGGAATTTATTGTAAGTTGAGCTTTGAATTAAGGTGAGTTCTATGAGCCCTCTTTTAATGTTTTAACGTTTTAGGGCTGATGTGCATGCATGATAAATATCTTTGAAATGATTGTGAGTTCTTAAAGCCCTGTTTTAAATGTTTTATTATTTTGGGCTGATACGCATGTTATAAAGTTCTTTTATGAAAATGATTGTATGTATGTATAAAGTATTGTATGAGAGTGATTTTAACCTGATTATGGTCAGGTAAAACATGTTTACAGATAAAGAAAGTTTACAGATAAAGAATGTTTATAGATAAAGAATGTTTTAAAGAAAAGAATGTTTTAAGTCTCAACTACGATTGAGAAGTAAATGATTTTAAGAATCTCAGCTGAAATATAATGAATGTTTTAAAGTCTCAACTGCGGTTGAGAAAGAAATGATTTTAAAGGACTCAACCGAGGTTGAGTAGGAAATGAGATTTTGCTGGCTGCGGTTGGGCAAAACTTGAACACCACGGTGAAAGGAACCGTTTATGATGATGATGGTTTAAATGATTTAAACCATATTATGTATGAATGATATATGTAAAGAAGTCTTGTACCGGTATGAGCCGTCAATTTCGATTGATGGTTAAAGAGTCCTGTGGAAACATAGGACTGCCAACTGTGTGTCGCCAGTTCAGTTAAAGAAATCTTAGGCATGCTTGAGTTATCAGCTGTGTGTTGATAGTGTTAAAGAAATCTTATGTATACATGAGTTATCAGCTGCGAGTTGATAATGTTAAAGAAATCTTATGCGTGCATGAGTTATCAGCTGCGAGTTGATAATGTTAAAGAAATCTTATGCTTGCATGAGTTATCAGCTGCGAGTTGATAATGTTAAAGAAATCTTATGCTTGCATGAGTTATCAGCTGCGTGTTGATAGTGTTAAAGAAATCTTATACATGTATGAGTTATCAGCTGCGAGTTGATAGTTTAAGAGCCTTGTGCTGCACAAGCCTGTTTGACCTCAGGGTCAGCAGTTGACGGTGAAATTCCTTCACTGTATGAATGATGTTATGATGATACTTATGTTATGTAAGTATGTTACGAGGAAAGGTATGCTATGTATTTGAATTATGTCACGTGATGACATGTATGTTATGTGTAAAAAGTATGTTATGTTTTATGATGATCTGAAAGACTAAAGATTTTTATAACAAGTTAACTTAGAACTCACCAGCGAAAGCTGACTTGTTTTAGCATGCATGTCAGGTTGAGCAAGTTATGATGAGGATATGATGGCTCGTGGCATGACATGAGGACTACCTATTCAAGAGCTGGCATTCCTGTTAAGAGTTAAATGTTATGTAATGATTTCCGCTGCTATAACATAAGATTGTTCTATGGTTTAAGAGCTATGCTTTTGATGTGTAACCAACCGAGGGACTCCCGGGGATCGGGGCCTCTCATAATTCTTTTTCACCTGTTGACTTTATTCAAAAATTAAGAGCATATGTCGATAATATAAATAACAACTATTATTTATAATCATTATTTATTAAATAAGTCGCCAGTTTAGGCATATGAAAATTATCCCTACATATCCGGAATTGTTCTGGATTTTAAATTATCCCTAATTATTAAGCAAAAAGTTACAAGCACAACAGTATTTATATAGAAATGTTCACACAATATATCTATTTGAGAAAACAACTTAAAGATGATTTAAAAATATACATGTTTATATGTATGTATAAATATTTAAATGTTTACAAGTTAAATTAACAATGTCAAAATTCATTTTAAAAGATTATTTATAAATTAAACTCATAAAAATAAGTTCATAATAAAACTCATAAAATTTAGAATTGTTTATAAAAATGTGTAAATAAATTATACAAAAAAAATTAATAATAATAATAATAAAACCAAATAAAACAAAATAAAATTGTTTGATTATATAATTTTAATAAAACATTCAAAAATACTTTATCTATATCAGCCTTTATAAAATTTAAATAAAAATTATACCCAGTTTATAAATTAAAAACAAGGTTTTAAAAAAGTTAAGGGGTTAATAATGCCAATACTGAAACTTAAAAGAAACCGGAGGGGATGTTCTTTCCAAGTCCCTATAGTTGTCTCTCTTTCTTACACAGTTCCCAGCCCCATACCCGGATCTAACCCATCTAGACCTGGTTAGGTTTCCCGATTGGTTCTACGCGTTTACAGCAAATCAAAGCCGATTTAGGCAAGGATTTAGGCGTGTCAATCATCAATTATACGAATTAAACTCGGAATCAATCAAAGCATTAACCAAAAATACTTCAAAAATGTGTTATGCAAATTTAGTGAAAAATGAGTATAAAAGCTAAACCAATTGGATCAAATTGTTCATATAAAAACATCGAAACTTTCTGTGCACACCAAACATATGTACAAACACTATGAAACAAGAATCAAGAGCCAAAAAGCTTCGTTCGAACCATTCCTTGAACTCCCAATCGAATACCATCATTTAGTTAGAAAAGGTTAGTGTATTATATGCCATTATACTGATTTTTCAGTGGGAAAACAAAGCCCCATGTTTAATTATATTATCGAGTTCAAAATCAAACGAATTTGGTCGAGAATGGGATTGGGTTTTGGTTTTGTATGAACTGAGTTGGGGGAAGGGTTTCGCTCCATGTTAAAAGAATTTTTGATTGAAATAGTTCGTGGTTGAGTGCTTACTCCAACCGGTATATGCACATGGTATGAATCTAAGGGTTGTGGGTTGCTGCCGATTTTTTTTACCGGAAACTTATTTTCTTTTATAATTTTTAATCTATAATTTTTTTAATTTCCGTTTTCACATAAAATTTTTATAAACTTAATTTTTTAAACTGAATTAAGAATATATATATATATATATAGGGGAATGTTCTCCTAAAAAGTGTATTTTGCCTAAGAAGGCTAAAAAGGATTTTTAAAAAATTGAAAAACGACTCAAACAAACTCCGAATTAACTCATTTTTGCGTCATTGGAACCGTCTTGTCGAACCTTAAACCCGGAACGTTAAAACCCAAACCATAAACCTTAATACTAAAACCTAAACTTTAAACTTAAACAATAAAGCCTAAAGATAAAACCTAAAAGTTAAAAATCAAGCCCTAAAACCTAAACTTTATAGATAAACTTTAAATCTAAAACTTAAAAGCTAATATTATAGAGTTCGACGATACGGTTCCAATGCCATCAAAATGAGCTCAATCGGAGTCCGTTTGGGTCGGTTTTAAATGTTTTAAAAATCCTTTTTAGCCTTCTTAGGCAAAATACACTTTTTATTTGATCTTACCCCTATATATATATATATATATACTATTTGTTGATTTATTTCTTATAAATAAATTAATACAAGGTAGTTATATTAAATTTCAAATAGTTAACTTTTAATCTAACATTTTAATTTATTATATAAACCTTTTTTTCTTCTACAAATATATATATATATATATATATGTATATACACACCCACACACATATATACATATATATATTCACATATTGTTGAATTATATATTTTAATAATTTATGATAACATATATTATTTATAACTTGTTACAAATATTTATCAGCATTTTGTAGTTTTAACTATAAATTTTACTTAATTTATGATATTAAACTTATCTCCAATTTATTAAATCAATTAAATCTTTTAATATTGGTTGTTAACTTAAAATTATATTTAAAACTTATTTTAAACTTATAAACTTAAAGTTCTTCTAATCTTTAAATCATTCGAATGGTTTACATTTTAATTTTTTCAACTTTGTAAATTTTATTTAAAATGTACATTTAAACTTTTACAATAAAACCAAATTTATTAAACAAAGCAATTGCTAAACGTTTAACAATGTCTCAAAACAAACCCAAACTCTATGATCTATTTAGATTTTAGGGTTACATAGAAGTCATAGCTACATAAGAACCTACACTTATGTATCATTAAATATCTAGGTTGATATTGAACTTGTTGGACAACTTGAGCTACTATTTGCTTTTCTATTGCAAAGTTATCAAACTCATCAAAAGGTGAGTCTTCATAGCCATCTTTTACTTATTTTGAACTTTTGGGGTGAAACATGTTATCTTTAAACTTAAATTATCTTTAAATCATGTGAACTTAACTTAAATGACCTTAGTTGTTTTGAACTTATCTATTGAACATTGCATTGATCACAACTTATCTATTGGTAGCAATAATTGATCCATTAGATTGACCACCCACCCAGGATGGGTTTTCCCAGTGGGAGAAAGCTCGCGGTGATTGTTCCCTACTGGTCAAATTTAACTATCTGATCAAATGTTTGTTCATTTACAATCTTTGTTTGCTCATTTACAATCTTTGTGCATTTGTGCTTGGTATTCACATGTGTTAACTTATTTATTATTAAACTATTTTGTTATAAGATTAAACCTATGATAACTCACCAACTCTTTGTAGTTGACATTTAATTTTTAAACATGTTTCAGGTGGAAATGCCAATTAGCTATATTAAGCTTGGATTTGATGTTGTTTATGTTAAATGTTTAAAATTCAATTAATGTAATAGTTAGGGTTTGAAATTTTAAACAATGTATTGAATGCTGAAATTAATAAGGAATTGAAGTTTGATTTATTTACAACTATATACCTTGTGTTATAAACAATTTATACTTCGTGCCGTCCCGATGTTTCCGTCATCGGTCGAGGGTGTTACAGTATGTCTCGGTTACTTGGGTTAAATGTTCGGGTTAATGATTCGGGTCAACGATAAAATACAAGTATCTAATAATTATCATTACGCGTGAAAAAATGGTAAATATTTGAAAGAAGAACTACAATTCAGTTCGACAACCTTTGAGACTAGCTAAGGATTTTTTACGTTTATTTTGATTTGCATCAACAATTACTTCGTCAAACAAGCATCTGGGGTGAATGGTGGCCTGGAACATGTGGCGGTGGACTGGTGGGGACGAAATTCAGGAAAGAAAATACTGTGCGATCGGGAAGAAAAAAAATAAAGAAATTAGGGTATGAAGAAGTCAAGGGGGAAGGAGAGATTTAAATATTTAGGAGAATAAATTACGGTTTTGGCACATGTGATTTAAATGTTTTAACTATTTCAATCCAAAATAGAATCTTATATCAATGAAGCCCCTGTGGTTTCACAAACTAACGGTTTTGACCCATAACCATAGTTATGTTTGAGGGTCAAAACTGTTAGAATAGTCAAGTTTGGGAGCTAAAAGCGTTAGTTGTTTAAACCACATGGGTTATAATGATAGAAGATTTTATTTTGGTTGAAATAGTTAAAATAATTAAACCACAAGTGCCAAAACCGTAATTTACTCTACTTAGGAGAAATAAAGGGGAACAAAAAAAATTATGGATTTTAATATGTGGGTAACTTTTGAAGTTGATTTTTTATTTACCAAATACGAAAAAAAAATATTTAGAAGAGATGGAAGTATAATTTTTTTTTAAATGAAGTGGAGCGAAATCAAAAATTTTTTTTAAAATTAACCTTTCAGCCCGAAAATTAACACTACTAACGAAAAAAAAAGGAGAGACGGTCCCCTCCAGGGTCCCTTCATACCTTCGCCCATGACAATACACTAGATCCATCATTGGTTATATGTATGTGAATAATGAGTGATGTTTACACACACACGTATATATATATATATATATACGAAGAAGGTGTTACAGAAATATTTGTTTACATGATTTCAGTTTTCTACGTGCAATGAAGCAGATCCTTTATGATAAGAAATGTTTTTTTTCCAAGTTTTTCATCTTTTTTTTAACGACCAACTAATCAACCATACCCCGTCTCAAATGGTTAAAGGATGCCCAAGCTAGCCACTAGTCCAGACAGACGGAGCCCCTACCCTACAAGCCACCAATTTCCGGGGAAAACCCGACCCAAGCACTCGCTAAAAGGCACGACGGTCAAAGGCCGGTAAAACCAGGTGGGATTAAGAATCGAACCCAAGACTTGGGTCTTCTATCACTTACCCCCATACCTCATCTTATCACTATACAACGACATTATTGGTTCCAAGTTTTTCATCCTAACTCGTGCTATTATGGATGCGGAATTTTTTTCCTAAAAAATTTCATCGACTAGCTACAAGAGCCCACCCTATGACAAATTGACAACTTGTATTGCACTGCACCTTAACGTTTTCTTTTTATTATATATCAAAATCTCAAAAAAGAAAAATCAATCAAATTGGTTCTAATAAATATATATTTTTTAACGTTTGGTTTTCAAAAAAATATCATACATAAATTATTAAGAAATCAATGTTTAAAGTTAAAATTGGTTGTTTGTCTAAAATTCAACTTGGAAAAAATTGTCGTTAAATTATTAAGATACTTAAATATCTTTAGTCCTACGAATTTAGTCTACTGGCTGAGGTTTCATCTTGTGATCGAGAGGTTACGGGTTCGAGTCCTGCCAGGGGTGATTTAAATGACATCCAGGTGAAGAAAAGAATCTTGAGCTTAATCTCGGGTTCTGGACCAATGAGGACGAGGGTTTACCCATTCTAGGGGGTTCTCGCGCATCTGGTGTGACCGTGCCTTACCTCTACCTCACGGACCCTGTTAAGACAACATACATAATATGCAGGATCGTCGTCGTTAAAAAAAAAACTTAAATATCTTTAATTTAAAGTTGGAAATTTGAAAAAATTGTAGCCAAAATAAGAGTAGTAGTTGTCAGGCTAAGTAGCTCATATTAGTTGACGCTAAGTACGGTTCCAGAAAAGATATATTCAACAGCCGGTAAAAATTAAAATTATATTCTTCGTAAAATACAGTAATTTTATAACCACTGTTTTCGTGTACAGGATATCTTATCGGTCACTAATTGAACCGATCGGATCGTTTGGACCGGATTTAAGAACCAAATATATAATAAATATGCAAAAAAATTAAAATACATGGTTTGATTTTAATGTTTTTTTATTTGATTTTATTTATAAAAAAATAAAATTAAATCCGTTCCGACCAGTGAGCCTACCGAGCCGTCCGATTCTTGAGAGGGTGGTTCACATGTTATATTTGGGCCGGCTACCTCACCAGTTTCCGGTCCGATCACTTGTCCCTCCGGTCCAATTTTCAAAACATCGCTTATAATTAAGGATAATAATTACAATGACAGCGTTTTATCCTAGCAATCCTACCATCATCTATTGCACCACTTGACCACATATTTGACAACAAAATTAAATAATATTATAATTTGTTATTATTTTTTTTTATGAAAGTTGATTATGGCTTGCGGCAGGCTGGCTGCTATTATACTTGGTTTTGATTTCACATAGTTCTTCGTATGTGGATTCAAATTTGTGTCCGAATAAGAACACTTATGTTCATACTTACTTTATAAACTAAGAATATAAATATATGGTTGAAATTGGCAAATTGGATTTAAATAATCCAAACTTTGACCCATTGGCCGCTGCCGGTCCCAACTACGAAAATCCCCGATAACGGTCCGAACTTTCGACATATTTTCCCGAAGCGGACCGCCGTCAAATAAACCCTAACAGCGTTAACTTTTTTTCGAATTTCGAACGGATTTTTGAGGGCTTTTGTTCAGATTGAGAATACGAGTCGAATGATGTATAACTTACCTCGAAACGTTGCTTCAAATTTCCCAATTTTGGTGTTTAAACTTTCAATTCGTCAAAGAAATCATCAAATTGAGAAATTTGGAGCAACGTTTCGAGGTAAGTTATACGCCATTCGACTCGTATTCTCCATCTGAACAAAAGCCCTCAAAAATCCGTTCGAAATTCGAAAAAAAGTTAACGCCGTTAGGGTTTATTTAACGGCGGTCCGCCCTGGGAAAATATGTAGAAAGTTCGGACCGTTATCAGGGATTTTCGTAGTTAGGACCGGCAGCGGCCAATGGATCAAAGTTTGGATTATTTAAATCCAATTTGCCGTTGAAATTTGAATATATTTTGTTTGAATTTATGTATAAAAATTCTTTTATTTACATTTGGAATGCAATAAATTTAAATTCTATTTTATTTCTAAGGTTAGTTTTTTATGGGATTGAATCTTTTGAAAACCCAACCTTAGAGAGAAAACCCTTAAACCCTATGTGAGCCACTCATTTGGAATCTTGAAAATAAATATGTGGTCCACATTAAACCTGAATAAAAAATTGGGTTTTGAATAAACAAATCATTTTTAATGTGGGTTAATATGGACCACATATTTATTTTCAAGATTCCAAATGAGTGGCTCACATAGGGTTTAAGGGTTTTCTCTCTAAGGTTGGGTTTTCATTGGATTCAATTCCTAATTATATATAAAAGATAAAAGATATATACGAACATGAGTGTAAGTCTTAAAAAATAATAAATAAGTTAATTTCATGTCTACCAATACACTAAAAGATGTATTCTTCAAGTTTGCTAATTATTTTTAGTAATTTTTGGTTTTTAAAAGTGATATAACAAATTGAAAACGGCTCGAATGGAACTTATTTTGATTTCACCACTCGGTAATATATTTTGTAATTTGCACTCATAAACGACTTGTTAGGCGTGTTTAAAAAAACCAAAAAATCGTTTAAAATTGAAAATCGAACTGCATTCATAACCTAAAAAACCAAACCGAATTCGGTTTGTCTGGTTTATTCGGTTAAACGATTAAACCAAATTCAGATTTTAATTTATTATTTTTATTAATATTATATAAGGTTGAATTCGGTTTATTTAGACCGGTTTGTTAGGTTTTAACTGTCTTATTTGGTTTAGTCGGTATATTTGGTTTTTCTTCGGTTTTAACCGAAAATGAATTCGGTTCAGATAACAACTTCCTGAATTCGGTTCGTTTCGGTCTTTGGATAGGGATTTTTTTTTGAAAACTGACTAAACCGAACCGAATAAACTTCTATTTTAAGATATTGAGCTGGACAGTAAAAAAGCCCAAAGGCCAAAAAGAAGAGCAAGAATAGAGAAGATATCTTCCTCATAGGCCATTGGCTATCTATCCCCGGAGTCTCTCCCCGTCAAAGGGACTCTCTCTTTCTTGAACAAGCATGGCGCTATCAGGACAAAATCCTAGCAGAAGCAGAAAAAGAGGAGCGAACAACCACTATAACATCGGTAGATGAGCTTCAATTGCGCCACTTTGTGAACGAGGGGATCGAAAGGCCAGCCAAAGGAAGTACGGTTGAGTTTCAAGACTACGAGACTAAGAGTTGGGACTAGCCGCATGTCATCTTTCTCAGAGGCTAAGCCTGACACATCTATTGTTACATCAAACAACAATTGAATTGGGATCAAAGAATGGAGGGATTGGATTTGTCCCCGTCTGTCTTGTGTTCAACGAAGGAAAGCGCCCTTCCTTCTTCGGCTTGAAAGACATAATTAGACATCTCAGGAAAGAGCTACTTCAACGGAATCAATTTCTTTAGTAGCGAGAAGCCTTCCTACTCGAGAATAAGGAACCGATAAATACCTTACGACGTGTTAATTTGGGAAAAAATTAACTATCGTATTAAAATAAAAAAAAATAGATTTTACAAATAGTGTTAAAAACAAGAAAGAAATGTGACGCACACATGATCTTGATTTAAGACGAGTGACGAAGATTTTTTTTTTTGTAAGAGAACATGATCAGTCATGTTATTTCGTGTTATATTTTTGCTTAAGAAAATATTAATTAATCAACTACAAAATCTTATGTGATCAATATAATCAAGTTTTACACACGTGAGCTTGTCAGATCGTCATTTTCACAAGCTAGCCACGTTAAGTTACCGTAAATTAATATATGAAAATGAAGGTCTTCGGGTTATTATATTTAAAATCATAGTCCTTTAAGTATGTGCATTATGAAAAACATGTTATAAAAATAAAAAAAAATTATTAACATTTGAGTTACCGTAAATTGTTTATGTGATAACTCAAAAACCATTAATATATATGAATACCATGTTAAACAAACAAACATAACAAATGAATTCTTATTTTTAAGTAGAATAAACTTGAAGATCGTATCAAAGACACAAAGCTACGAAAGTGTCAAAGGCGATGATCAGTGAACAAAGAGGTGTATCTTGTTATTTGCTTCCGTAACATGCAAACATAATACGAGTATTCGATCAAGAGTCAAAGCAATTATATAAGAACTCAAGTTTGAAGTGCGACTCTTCACATTTTATCATTTCTAACTTT
Organism: Mikania micrantha; assembly: GCA_009363875.1. Lineage (NCBI taxonomy): Eukaryota > Viridiplantae > Streptophyta > Magnoliopsida > Asterales > Asteraceae > Mikania > Mikania micrantha. The sequence goes on along the minus strand of CM018687.1, from coordinate 49,508,971 downwards.
GAAACTTTTCGGACAAAATACCACTCGGATGGCTCGGTTGAACGTCACAAGGCTCGACTTGTTGCGCAAAGTTTCAGTCAATTTCCCGGTATTGACCATTTTCACACGTTTAGTCCGTTTCAAAAGCATCCACTTTCGTGTTATTCTGTCTCTCGATATCCTCAATGATTGGAACTTACATCAACTTGATGTCAACAATGCTTTTCTACATGGATATCTTAATGAATGCGTCTATATGGAACAACCTCTGAGCTTTACTAATCCCAAATTCCCTCACCATGTATGCAAATTAAATAAAGCTTTATACGGGTTAAAACAGACGCCTCGTGCATGGTTTCACAGATTAAGCACATTTTTACTTTTAAAAGGGTTCACTTGTAGTAGAGCTGATTCGTGTCTCTTTGTATTTAAACGAGCCGCCAGCATCATCTATTTGTTGGTTAATGTTGATGATTTGATATTAACGGGCAAACATGATAAAACAAATCAGCTCTTTATTGAAGCTTTGAATAAAAAATTTACTATCAAAGACTTGGGGGAACTCAACTACTTCCTTGGGCTTGAATCACTTACACTCCCAATGGGTTGTTTCTAAAGCAATCAAAATACGCGTGGGACATTTTGGATCGGGCAAAAATATGGATGCTAAACCGGTTTGCACGCCTCTTTCTGCCAATATCTCCTTCACAAGTGAAGGTGAACTCTACTCGGATCCTACGCATTACAGGTCAATTGTTGGTGCGTTACAGTATTTAACTAGTACTCGCCCTGACATCTCGTATGCAGTCAACCAAGTTAGCCAGTTTCTTCATGCTCCTACTCAGACTCACTTTCAAGAAGTTAAACGAATTCTACGCTATATTAAAGGAACTTTGAATTTTGGTCTCTCATTTTCAAAACCCTCACATCCCTCTCTAATTGGATTCTCTAATGCTGATTGGGCTAGATGTCTTGAAACCCGTCACTCCACATATGGTTTCTCTATATTTCCGGGTGGTAATCTAGTCTCTTGGAGTGCTAAGAAATAACCGACTGTCTCACGTTCCAGTTGCGAATCAGAATATAGGGCTATGGCAAACACAACGGTTGAAATAATTTGGAAAACACATCTTCTTTAGGAACTTCATGCTCTTCCGCTTGTTCGACCTACAATTTTATATGACAATTCCAGTGCTTTATTTCTCACTCAAAATCCAATCTCTCATAAACGGATCAAACATCATGAACTAGACTATCACTACATTGTTGCATCTGGGAAGTTGCACACTCGTTTCATTCCTTCCAACCTCCAAGTGGCTGACATTTTCACCAAAAGTCTTCCTCAACCTCAGTTCGAATCTTTTTGAAAAATGCTTCGTCTTCGACCGCCACCTTCTCGCTTGAGGGGAAATATTAATGTACCACCATTATAATTTATTAATTGTTCATTTACGTGTATCTTTTCATGTTTCCATCTTCATGTATTATTTACTATTCTCCTACACATTGGTAGGGAGCATTGAGTATCATTATATACAATAGATTTTATTGTGTTACAAATAAGAAAAAAATGTGACACGCACATTATCATGATTTAAGATGAATGACGAAGATTTTTTTTTTATAAGAGAACATGATCAGTCATGTTATTTCGTGTTATTTTTTTTGCTTAAGAAAATATAAATTAATCAACAAAATCTTATGTAATCAATATAATCAAGTTTTACACACGTGAGCTTGTCAGATCGTCATTTTCACAAGCTAGCCACGTTAAGTTACCGTAAATTAATATCTATGAAAATGAAGGTCTTCGGGTTATTATATTTAAAAATCATAGGCCTTTTATTAAGTATGTGCATTATGAAAAACATGTTATAAAAATAAAAAAAATATTATAACGTAGAATATAATATAGTATCAAAGACACAACTTTAAGTTACCGCACATTAACATTTAAGTTACCGTAAATTGTTTATGTGACAACTCAAAAACCAAAAATGAATACCGTATTAAACAAATAAACATATATAGTCAATAAATTCTTATTTTTAAAACTAGAATAAACTTGAAGATCGTATCAAAGACACAAAGCTACAAAAGTGTCAAAGGCGATGATTAGTGAACATAAACGTGTCTCTTGTTATTTGCTTCCTTAATTAACATGCAAACATAATACGGGTATTCCGATCAAGAATCAAAGCAATTATACAAGAACTCAAGTTTGAAGTGCAACACATCACATTTTATCGTTTCTAACTTTAAAAATTTTCAAGCTCATAATTTATAAGATATCACTTTAATCTTTATAAGTTTAAATTTTATTATTTGATCTTAATCAATATATATATTTTAATTTTTACTTAATAATTTCCCTAATTTAAAAGAAATTAATAAGTGTCAGGTACATTAATTGAAGATAACATGCTTTTATTATAAAAATAAGGCTAACACCGACTGAAAATATCAATACTATTATATAACTATTTTTTTATTTTTTATTAATATAATCGATTCGTCGTAGCTTTATAAGTTTCTTTTTTGTACTAAATTATGTTAATGTAACTAGGGCTGTCAATTTCAGACACGAACACGCTAACACGACATGACACGACTTTCACATGTTTCGTGTTTACCCTTAACATGTTTTGTGTCTAAAACAGGTCGACATGTTAAGATATGTTTATTTTTCGTGTCTAAACATGTAAAACCCGTTAAGAACTGTTAAGATCCATTAAGATCTGTTAAGACCCGTTAAGACCTTTTAAGGTCCGTTAAGACCTTTTTAAAATTTAAAATAAATAATATAATAAAATATATGGCCATATGGGTAACCAATTATTTTCAAAAAGTTTCTAATTGTCTAACCCTAGTTCTTTAACATGTTCTTTAACGGGTTTTAACATCTATGTAACTAATGAAACAAACATACCTATAATAAAGTTCGGCACACGATGTCACATTTGAGTTTTCTGATCAAATTATATTTTTAATATTTATATATAACGTCGTCGTAGCATATGAAATTTTATGTTTTCACTTTGCATTTCAATCTTTAAAATAATATTTCATAATTATACCATCAAAACACGTTCCGCTTATTTTATCATAGCGTATCGCAGAGTACGCTGGTTATTTTTCCGTTTAACAAAATAAATTCAATGATATCTTCATCGTGACGCTAGGAAGAAGCTGAGTTGTCAAACTATTTTATTCTTAGAAACAACCAAGTAGGCAATATGAGGGTTAAATTAAATTAAATAAGTCTTTTAACCTAAAAGGTTTAAGAATTATCTTGAGCCATTAGATCATAAATCAATTACAATGATTAAATCAAATTGTTTGAGGTTATTTTAGTAATAAATATAATTTTTTTATTTTTTATCACGTTCTTTATCTTGTTTAAACGTTTATAACTTTTAAATCAGATATTATTTTTGAAAAAAAATATAGCCAAAAATGAGCATTTTTTTATCTTCTAAATTAGTATAATGTTGCTATAGAAAATTTTTATTTTTTCATTCAGTGTGTCTTTTATACAGACCATTGTGTTTTTTGTACATTGATTGTCTTTTGTACATAGCATTGTGTCTTTTGTACATAGCATTGTGTCTTTTCTACATGTTATTGTGTATTTTGTGTTTATGCTAAATGTTGTGCTTTTGTGAACAATTTAAGACACAATAATGTTGTAAAATAGATAATGTCAAGCAACGATGACATAATAACGAATATAAATAACACAATGATCTTTAAAAAAATACAATTAACTGTAAAAAGACACAATGGTGAGTATGAAAAATTTTGTACATGTCATTGTGTCTTTTGTATTTCTGTTCAATGTTGTGTTTTTCTAAACAATTAAAGACATAATGATGTTGTAAAATACATAATGTCACTACTACAAAATAAGCCTAATGCAACTTTTTTTTGACACAAAAGGTTGCAAATAGGTTGCATTAGGTGAAGTTGCATTAGCCTAATGCAACATTTTTCTTACATAATGCAACTTTTTTTAAAAAGTTGCATTTAAAAAGTTGCATTAGGAAAAAGAAAGTTGCATTATGTAACAAAAAAGTTGCATTAAATCTAATGCAACTTCAGCTAATGCAGCATTTTTTTGACTATAAAGGTTGCATTAGGATGATTTTTGTAGTAGTGTGTTAAGCAAGGATGACACAATGAGGAATATGATTAACACAATTATATTTAAAAAAAGACACAATTACCTGTAAAAAGACATAATTACATGTAAGAAAAACACAAAAAAATAATTATAAACAAACGTTTAAGAAGAGACAATGATGATAATTAGACACAATGAGCTGAAAAAATTTATTTTTTTACAGCAAAATTATACTCATTTTAAAGATTAAAAAACGTTTGTTTTTATGATATATATTTTTCTAAAAAATAATATCATATGAAAAAGTTATAAACGTTTAAAAAGTATGAGGGGAAAGTTGTCATAACTAAATTTTCCTTTAACAACTCTTCTTTATAAAATTTTAAATTTTCTATCTTAAAATTGATCTCATGATCTAATGGTTAATAATCATTTTTAGCCTTTTTATAATAGGACTATTATTATACATTGAACATATATAAATTATAAATATGAATGTTTAATTAATAACCAATATTAATTGAAACTAAAAGAATTATTTATATCCTTAAGTTTAGAATCACATAAAAGTAATTTTCTTTCTTTTAAGAAAAATTACTTTTATATCCTTAAATTATCTGAGTATAAATAATTTTTTTTTTGTTTTATACAACTTGGTGCATGCCTTGAATATTTTACACACACATGAGTGTATGTATTGAAAACTAGAATGACCAATTATTATATATATTAATTTGCAAAGATTCGTTTCCTCACATAAACACTATTCACTCATATATACATACATTACATGTATCTATCCAAACTATACAAGAAAACGCTTCAAAAATATCGAAAACGCTTCAAAAAATCGTTTAAAAAATCGTTAAACGCTTATATACATACATTACATGTATCTATCCAAACTATACAAGAAAACGCTTCAAAAATATCGAAAACGCTTCAAAAAATCGTTTAAAAAATCGTTAAACGCTTCAATTATTATATATATTAATTTGCAAAGATTCGTTTCCTCACATAAACACTATTCACTCATATATACATACATTACATGTATCTATCCAAACTATACAAGAAAACGCTTCAAAAATATCGAAAACGCTTCAAAAAATCGTTTAAAAAATCGTTAAACGCTTCAAAAAATCGTTAAACGCTTCAAAAATCGTTTGAAAACGCTTCAAAAAATCGTTTAAACCGCTTCAAAAAATCGTTTAAACGCTTCAAAAAATCGTTAAACGCTTCAAAAATCGTTTAAAACGCTTCAAAAAATCGTTTAAAAATCGCTTCAAAAAATCGTTTAAAAATGGAAACGCTTCAAAAATTCGTTTAAAACGCTTCAAAAAATCGTTTAAAAATGGAAATGCTTCAAATAACATGATTTTAACGCGTCATTAGGTTATCAGATAAATGTCATAATTATATTAATTTAATCGCAATGGCCTCATGAACGTTTATATAAATTTCTAACCCAAACGGTCACAGAAATTTTGCACGTTGTTTACATGCCTATAACGCATCCGTACATTAATTTTTGTATCGTTTACATCATTTTGATCATAATTAGTTCACAAACGATTTAGATTTAATAATTTTATAAACCATGAGTATTATATATACTACATATATATACGATTTACATATAATAATTTTATAATATTTGTATCATTTATAAATTCTACATTTACGCAGGGCCTTTTTTTTAAGTCTTCTGTAATCACATTCTTTACTATTAAATAAGTTCTTAATCTTCAACCCTTAGTTTCAAAGCTTACGTTATAGATGTTGTATAGGGTATTTTCGTGCATTTTATTGTACACGATTTTAACCTCATGTTCTGTTGATTTTTTTTAAGTCAGTATTCAGACCCCGCCGCAAATCGCGGCGGGTCCTGTTTACTAGTTCTAGCAATAAATTTAAAATGAAATAAATGTAATTCTTTTTATTTAAAAGAAAATTATTTTTATATCTTTAATTCTTATTGATATAAACAATTATTTTTTGTTATATATACAATTTATTTGCTTCTAATTTGTATGAATATCTATATACACTAGGGGTGTCTTCAGGTTGGTTTCTCGGGTTTCGGGTTGATCTGGTCGGGTTATTCGGGTTTTCGTAATATGAAATTGGAACCGAGAACCGAACCATTTAACTTCGGTTTAATTGGTTCTCGGGTTTCGGTTATCGGGTTTAATCGGATTGGGTTAAACGGTTCTCGAGTAATACTTGAAAAACTAATATTCTATTTTTCAAACAAATAAAATTAAAACATATTTAACCAAAACATATATTTCCTTAAAAAATTCAAATGTTTAACCATAACATAACTAAAACGTGTTTAACCAAAACATGCATTTATTTAACAATTTTAAAACATATAGATGCTTTGAAAATTAAAAAATGTTACCGCCCCTTAGAAACCTAGTTCGGGTTTTTCAGGTTTACCCGAATAAACCTTGTGGGTACCCAAGGACCGAACCATTCTAAGTTTTCGGGTTTGGGTAATAGGCTTTTTCAGGTTGGGTGTTTTCGGGTTCGGGTTAGTGTTTTTCGGGTTGGTTCTTCGGGTTCGGGTAAAAAACACACCCCTAATATACACACATGTGTAACATGTATTGATGAAGTTCTTCTAAAAGCGTTATCTTATCTTAAAAAGGCTAATAAGTAATCAAAATTATTTATTTTAAATGAATGACTAATATCAAAGCGTTAAACAAAAAGAAACGTATCATGAAAAAAGGCAATTTTTTTGACTTTGTTTAAATTCCTTTATTTTTAGGATTCATAGACTCACACTGGATTAGGTAATGTGATGAATATATTTTATATTATTAAATTTTGTGTTTTTTTATTTATTAGCTTAATATTTAATTTACAATCTAATCATTTTTAGTTTATATCTTGTTAAAATACATAGTTATTTGAAGTTAGATCTATAAAACATTATTTTAACTTAATTTTAGTTAAGTTTATTATTTCGAACTTGTGCTTTGATTTAAAAAATTACATCATGTTTTTTATATTAAGTATCTAAATTTATACTTTTCCAAAATTATGTTTAATCTTTCTGACTGTAAAATTTGACTTTTATATTTAAACAATATATGTTTATATGCGTTTGTAAACTATTCATAAACAAGGTCAATTCATTAATAACCGAACACGAGAAAAAAATTAAGACAAAAACTTTATAATCAAGAATGAGAACTTTTGTAATCAAGAATGAGATGTTCTATTATTTAAAAGATAATTAGTATGAAAATGTTAACACTAGAAGGGCGTTTCTTACCGAGCCTATAGACCCTATGGTCTATACGGTGTTTTGACTTTTGCCCCTTGAACCGCCCAACTTTATGTGCTCCTGAATTCAAAGCATCGATCCATGAATGAGAGCGTGTACTCCATCCACGATTTTTCATAACGACGATGTTCTTGCGTATCATGTATGTTGTCTTAACCGGGTCCATCGGGCAGGGGTAAGACATACGCCCCCAGACGCACAGGAGCCTCATGGAATAGGTAAACCCTCGCCCCCATTAGAATCGAACCCGGTATAAACCCCAAGCTGACTATTCACCTGGTGGACTTCAAACTTGCCCCTAGATGGATTCGAACCCATGACCTCCACTATGAATGGTGTGGACCCTAACCACTGGTCTAAATTTTCATGACCCATCCACGAATTATATCAGTGTTTATTCTAATTATCTATTTTGTGTTAATGTTCACAAAGACAATAAATTCACATTTGAAGAATTGATAAAGGAGTGGGTAAAGGGGAAACTAACCTCAAAGGGTCGAGATAGAGTTAGGCCAAAAAAACCGGTTTCAGAATCGAAACCGACCCCCCAAATCAGAACCAGTTCAACCCGAACTGGCAGGTATAGATGGTTCCAGTTTCTCAGAGAAATCAAAACTGGACTAAAATAGGAACCAAAATTAGTGAACCCGTTCTACCTTTACCATCCATTACCGAAACTGCAACTTGTTAAAACTGACAAAAACCAGTCAAAAATACCAGAAATGGTTATTGAATTTGTTGACCAAAACCGAAACCAAAACATATGGTTCCAGCTCAAAAAGAAAAAAACCCAGTTTGTGCTCTTTTAGGCCAGGGAGAGTTTGGGTCAGGGCTATATTAAGTCCAATAAGGGTAGAACTGAAAAACATCCGGTTTTATTATAAAACCATTCTCGTAAGGATTATTATGTAGTTGTTTTTTGGTTTAAGCAAAGGGACCCAACCGAAACAATAATCAAATGGTGACGTGCAATAATTAAATTTTGTCTAATAATTTTTAAAATTGTATCCGATATTTGTTTTTGCCAATTAAATAGAGTAAACTTCTCTTTTACTTCATTTGGTTTGACGGTTATAACCATTTTGCTTCAAACTTTTCAAAATTTCTTTTATACTTCCTGTGTTTTGACAGTAATAACAGTTTTGTCCCCTGTAGTTTGACAGTTTTAACCTTGTTGCTCACAGGGCCGGCTCAATCATTTTGGAGGCTTTAAGCGGAATAAAAAGTCAGGGTCCTTCACAAACGGTTACATTAAAAAATCTTTAAATTTTATGCGGGCTTGAGACTGATAATAACAAACTAAAAGTTTATATATGGTGGATTAAAATTTTTTTTTCTATTTTCATGTAAAATGTTTTTCTAGTTTTTTTAGAAGTAAATTTTTTAATAAATTGTTCATAATCAATTTTTTTTAAAAACATTTTTTAGTTGAATATTAAAAAACTTTTATGTGAGTCTTTGTTGTAGTTTCTATTTTTTCAGAGTTAATAAGCTAAAACAAAGCCCACAGATTAAAAATAACACCGCTACATATGAAAACATTTTAAAAAATTAGGGCACTATATTTTTGGGGCCCTAAGCCCTTACTTTGGTTGCTTGGTTGCTCCGAGCAAAAGGAAATATAATAGAAACAGATTGGCAAAGTCAGAGAGTATAATAAATATTTTTAAAAGTTTTAATTAAAATGGTTATAACTATCATACCAAATGAAGTAAAAAGAATTAAAGAAGTTTACTCTTAAATATATATCTAGTGCGGGCTTTTTTTGTTTGTTTGTTCGTTTTATTACCAGGACTAAGCCCATTTGTTGCCTAGCAGGCCCACTCAAATTTCAAATTTGTAGAAAGTTTTAATTTTCTTTCCGGCAGAATTTAGTTCACAACAGGGTTTTTTAGCATTCAAAGTTCAAACTATAAGCTAGAGTCGCACAACCAAACCGGTCTGGTTTGAAAAAACCGGTTTTCAAACCGGTTTCACCCAAACCGTAGGTTTGGGATAGGTTTGACATCCTCATCTCCCAAACATGTTTCAAGCCCTCCAAACGGTTTCAAGCCCTCCAAACCGGTTCTATAGGTTTGACATCGTCAATCTCCTAAACCGGTTTCCAAACCGAACCGGTTTTCACCAAACCGGTTTGAGCAAAAGAACCGATTTGAGCACCTCTACTATAAGCAAATCAGCTGCTCAAAGCCTCAAACACGGATCCAAATATGCATAAAAACAGTCCGTATCCAAATATGCATAAAAACAGTCCGTATGCTCTTTATTATTTTGTATTTTATTTTCAATTTTAAAACAATATATTATTGTTAAACCGATGTACCAATAATATTACCTTTATTATATTTTGTATTATTAAAAAATATTTAAAAAATTTGTATAAATAAAAGTAATGTTTATGTAATATGATTGATTTGACCTGATTAAGTGGTTATGATGTATAGATTATAAGATAGTGTATGAATATTAATACCATCTTCTGATCAATTCAGAGATCATTTTGATTCCATTAGTAACGAGGATTCGGAATACCACACATTACTCAATCAAAGAGAGATTCAAAAACTAAAAGAAAGATCGATTCTTTGGGATCATTCCTTTCTTCAAACGGAAGGAACGGATATAGAATCAAACTGATTTCCAAACGAATAATTTCAACGAAATCTTTCAATTGCTTATTTTACTATGTTCAACTCTATGTATTCCTCCATCCGTAGAGCACATTGAATGTACGAAAATGGCTGTAACAGAGACGTCTTCCTCCAATAGCATGTTTTTTCAGGAAACTATATTTATTCTGGTGTGGATGGCAGACATGCCTATATTTCTTGGTTTTAATAGGACTCCTTACAAGCATTGTTTCTATCTACTATTATCTAAAAATAATCAAGTTATAAGAATACGCAGATATGTATTTATTCTAGTTTATGCAATGAATCACATCCCTTTAAGGTTTAAACTTCGAATGCTGCAAAACATCCAACATACTATATTGAAATTGTTAGAAACTTTAAACTATTAAAATGAATGATGTCTGATCTAATATTTTATACTTTTATATTGTTTTTTGATAAGTTTATGAAAATTATTAGCATGATAGACATCTTAATGAGCAACTAAGTTTACAACATAAGACTATAAACTTAAGTATACCTAAAAATTTGAAGGATATTATGTAACAGATATAACATAGCTATATGTGAAGATCTCTATTTGTATAATTTTTTATCATATCTTATAATTATAATAAACATAAATGTTGCAGGACACGTTCTATCATATAACAGATCTATTTTTTTGTTTTATGTTAATTTTTTACTCTTTAATATGCATTTTTTATTTCCATTATAACATATGTACCTTACTTTTAAATAATATATGAGTCTTATTCCTTTAATTATAGTTTTTTTCCTTTTAAGTTTTAACTCAAACCCACTTTTCATTCCACTTATAAACAAAATATATAATTAAATCATCAATTGTATTATTTTAATGATTTATACATTGTAATACAACCTAGTCAAATATAATACCATGTGTTATAGAGTGTGACTCCCACCTTATAACTAGCCTCAAGCCCTCCATCACGCTTCCATCCCTGTTACACAACCCTTGTAACCGGGGCATGACTAGTCTCGAGTGACCGTGGTCATGAACATGATGACACTAACATATCTTTTTTTTTGTTTTTTTGTAAAGCAATGAAAAAAACACCCACATTAATCCTTATCAATATTGCCATTACACATATTTAGCCTTATCAAGTCTTTTATGTGACACCTACGTGATGTGTACGTGAGTACGTGACACCGACCAAACCCTATGAAGCCTCTCCATTTCACTAAAATACTTTATACAATTAGCGAAGTGGATGGACCAACTCAGAAAATTTTTCAATTACAAAAGTTATAATCAATGATCAATAATTTTATTATTAAAATTATAATTATTATTATTATTATAATAACGACTCGAGAATCATTTTCCCATCAAGCTACAATAAGATTCCTCTGCTCTTGCTACACGTCTGGCATAAAATTGCGGGAAAGCTTCCGGATCTTTCAGCCATGGCTGCTGCTCTGATGCAGGTAACTGTTGTCAAATGTAGTTACTGTTATCATCAGTTTATCTTCTTTGATTTTAAGAATGAAAATTATGCGCAACAGTTTTTGATCTTATGCTAATTATTCGACTTAAGTAGCAATCACCAATTTTTGATGAATCAGTGATGTTTAGATTATCATTTTTCTCTGTTTTTGATTCTGTGATCGCGTTGACTTTAGGTTGTGGACTTGTGATTAATTTTTGGTATTTGTTGGATTGTGTAATGGATTAGGTTAGCATTGAGCTGTAATATGTATTCTAGGGTTTTTATTTGGGGTTGTATTTTGCATTTTAGTTTGTGTTGTCTAAAATCATGGGATTGTTGCAAATCTGAGGATCACTGTTGTTCTGCTGCAATGTTTTTTTTGCTGAAATGAATAGATGATGCAGATTGCAGTTAGCAACTTTTCTTGAAGAATTCAAACCTTATAATATATGAAGTCAAATTCACATATTAGGCACTCATATTTGAAGTTTTATTTGTTTTCTACCATCTTTTTTCACATCTGGAGAAAAATTTGTTGAAGCCCTTTAGAGAATGGGTCTTTGCGATCTGTGGTTTCAAAAGCGCAAAGCGCTTAAGAAAACAAGTAAGGAGATCCGAGATTGAGGTGACAAAATTTGGTCAAATTTAGGGTTGTAGGAGGCTTATATGAAAAAACAACCAAAAGAGTTCAGAGATTATGAAAGGTTTACTTTATAAGAAGATTGATATGTAAATAGATAAGACAGACACTTCTTTTGGTTGTAATTAAAGCTTTTGTTGTTGTACTTTGAGCTATGCCTTATGTGTGTGCCTCGTGCTTTGGCTGTTGGGAAATAAAAGCCTCGAAATGCCACAAGCTTTTCTAAATCAAGTTGAGATCTATTGATTTAACACACTAGTCAATTGTGGCACATGAATGACAATTGTGAAACTGTGTGGAATGTTTCTTGTTTGCAGAATTGTTAAATCTTATATTCACCCAACTAAATTTTCAATAATTATTTTCTGTTATTATCTACAACTTTAGATATAGTTTTGTTTAACTGTATTTTCTTTGTGTTTGTGGGAAGGTTAGTGTAGAACTGTAGGTATATTGGTTATAAGATGAATCTGATAAAACCAATTGGTAATCTTGCAGCAATGGTAGATCCTTGTGTTCAATCACCATTTGTTTGAATACAGTTTCACAATGGGTCATGAATTGGAAACCAAGAGATTCGTGTGGCTTATAGCAGTGGTATTTGCTATGGTTATGATGTTTCAGTATATTGAGTTCCCAAATGCTGATGTTGCATCATCCTTATTCTCTGCCAACAAGGGTCAAATAGGTGGGAAAACCGCCCATTTTCATGCCTCAAATATTAGTAATATCAGTAATTCACATAATAATATATCAGATGCTGCAACTCTTATACCTCCAACCTTTTTACCACTAAATTCACCCAATGTAACACTCCCTACAGCAGTATCTACTACACCAAGTAATCATACAATATCTTTAGGTCCGAACACATCTGATCCTGATAGAGATGAATCAAAATCTTTCAAAGATTTTAAAGAATTACAGAAAAATCCTGCTCATAGAGACAATAAATCATCTGCAGAAGATATTGTTCTTACGAGGGATGTAGTGACAATCTCAGAAATGCATGATATGTTGGCACATAATAGAGCTTCATCCCGTTCAATGGTATACAACATAGTAACTTATTTTCTTAAATTTTCACTTTTGGTCACGTGACATTGTTTTAGTAAAAGTGAGCTCTAATTACTGGTTAATGGTTACATACTTAATTTCTTTTCTCTCTAAACAAACAAACATACCCAGTGAAATTCCACTTTTCAGTAGGGTCTGGGAGGGGAAAGATGAACACAAACCTTGCCCCTACCCAAAGTGGGTAGAGAGGCTGCTTCAGAAGAGACAATTTCTTTTCTCTCTCTTTATATTTATTATTATTTTTTTAATTTTTTTTACAGAAACCACGATGGTCTTCAGCAGTTGATCAAGAATTACTTGATGCAAAATTTCAGATTGAAAACGCTCATGTCAATGATAATGATCCTACACTTTATCCTCCCCTTTATATTAATGTTTCAAGATTTAAGAGGTAAATACATTTTTAAGCATTCATGGATTTATATATTGTTGCACATGCATTCCTAAGCTTATCCTATTATTATTTAACTACAGGAGCTATGAGTTAATGGAAAAGACTCTCAAGGTATATATATACAAAGAGGGAGAAAAACCCATATTTCACCAGCCACAAGCAGTGCTCAAGGGAATATATGCATCTGAAGGATGGTTCATGAAGAATATGAAAGCAAGTCAACATTTTGTCACTAAACAACCAAAACAAGCCCATTTATTCTACATCCCGTTTAGCTCTCGGATGTTGGAAGAAAAACTGTACGTTCCTGATTCTCACAGTCACAAAAACATGGTGCGGTACTTGAAGAACTACCTTGACTTAATTGCCGGGAAATACAATTTCTGGAATCGAACGGGAGGATCTGATCATTTCTTTGTTGCTTGTCATGATTGGGTAAGCTATAAGATCTTCAGTTTGATTTATACAACTCCATTTAGAGGGTAGAAGTGTACAAGTAAGCTTTTTGGCCCAAACCGATTTGGGTCAACGATGATCAAAATAGTTTTTTTAGGAACTAGGTCTGGTTGAAACTGGCTTAGGATGGGTTTCAGGATCGAGTTTGACTAGGCTGAAACCAATTGAAACTGGATTTAAATCGGTCCAGGCTGGGTTAAACTGGTTTGAAACTGGTTTCAAACCATAAGGTTACAACTGTTTGGAAACCGATTCCTCCCAAACCAGTTTAGGAATCAGATCGGGTTTCCAGATTGGTTTTTTTGAACACATCTATTTAGAGGTACACAAACAAGCCTGAACCTTAGTCTGTTCCTGCGCTGGTTAAGCCCAGAGCTTGTAAAAGCTTGAAAGAGCAGTCCAAAGCCTGACATTAGGCCCAAACTGCTACTTTTGTAATATTTTTATTTAAATCCTTTTTGATGTAATATGTTTTTTCTTTAGTTCAATATTCATAAAAATTATCTAAAGTATATTAATAGCACTATTTTGGGGTATTGTTAAGGTTTTATATTATTTACTAAAATTTTCTAACATTTTTAATCAATTTTTGTTAACATACATAAAAGGCCTGCTTTAAACCCGCTTAGGCCCAGTTAAGGCCGAGATTCAGGAAACGATTCTTTTCTGCTCATGTTAGTAGCACTGTAGCAGGCTTTTTTTGGGCCCGGTTCATTGATAATCTCCAATTTCTAGTGATAGCCAATAGGAAACTTTTTTTTTTAAATTTTTAATCTTATTTTCATATGTTATAGTGCTATACATTACTTTCAGACCCCATCCATAACCAAGAAATACATGAATACTTGCATAAGGGCTATGTGCAACTCAGATGTCAAAAGGGAAGGATTTAACTTAGGAAAAGACGTTTCTTTACCAGAAACAATCGTTAGCTCAGTTAAGAACCCGTTGAGAGAATTTGGCAAGAAACCTGCTTCACAGCGGTCAACACTCGCTTTCTTTGCGGGCCGAATGCACGGAAAGGTCCGCCCAATTCTTTTACATCACTGGGAAAACAAAGACCCTGAAATGAAAATATTTGGAAAGCTACCAAAATCCAAAAACAACAGAAACTATATTCAATTCATGAAGAGTAGCAAGTATTGTATATGTGCCAAGGGTTACGAAGTCAACAGTCCTAGAGTTGTAGAGGCTATCTTCTACGAGTGCGTTCCTGTTATTATATCGGACAATTTTGTCCCCCCTTTCTTTGAGGTTTTAAATTGGGAGTCATTTGCGGTTTTCGTGAAGGAGAAAGACATCCCGAATTTGAAGAATATTCTCATTTCGATTCCAGAAACGCAGTATTTGGTTATGCAGGAGAGGGTTAAAAAGGTGCAACAACATTTTCTCTGGCATGTTAAGCCCATGAAGTATGATATCTTTCATATGATACTACATTCAATATGGTATAATAGAGTCTTTAGAATAAATCCCAGATAATTTGAAATTATATTTGGTCCAGTAAATAGAATAATTATAAATAATATTTTTTTTGTTATTTTATATATTTATTTGTACTATTGAAAGGGATGGATTTGGGTGTTTGTTATAGCAGTGAGTTAATTGTTGCTGACAGTTTTGTTCCTCATGAGATTTGGATAGCATTATGATGTGTTTGCAGGAACATTTCTGAGACTGCTTTTGCCATGAGAGTGACTGAAGAGATAGTACTGTTGACTTCCATGCAAAAGCAAGTTTTAACTTTTACCCATGATAATTTTCAGAAATATTATTTCTCATTATTTCATCTTTCTTATTTAAATTTCCCTCACTTTTATTAGATGGGACAGAGTGCCTTTTGACGAGTGTTTTGGGACTTTGAGGCCAAAGGGTACACTGTCCCTTCACTTATCGGGCTGATCAGGCCGATATAAAACGTCTTAAAATAGTGTTTTTCACCAAGTTGATAAAGATTACAAGAAAATATTGAAGGATTCACTGAAAGTAGGCAAAATTGGCTAAAAACTTATCAAGAACTTAAACATCTTTTTGATCAATTTGCACACTTGATACAATTGTTAGCATGGCAATCAAGCAACATGATTTATTATAACTTTCAACTTATTATAAATTTAAATATTATTTATTTTATTGAAAACAATCAAGAGCTGATTGTCATAGTTGACTATTCCTAGCCAATAACCAAATTATTTTATTACAATGCATTTGTGAATATGTGTGTGATCCTTTAATTAATCTCACTTCATAAACGTTTTACTCTTACGGATTATGAAAAAAAATCTTTGTATGTATCTTTTATCATATAATATATTTTTTTTTGTAAAACCATAGTATTTGCTTTTGGTTTTATGAGCAGACCCACTCCGGACCATCGTCGGATGTTCTTCCAGAACCGCAAACACACTTGAGCCGACAGTAGAGCGTATGTCCGTTTCATGACACCAACCACACCCGTCGTTATCATCCCATGCCGCACGTTGCAATGATCGTGTCGACAATATACTTTTGCTATATTTCCAAAAGTCATGTTACACGTAAAGTTAATATGGTGATTTTGAAGGGACGGACAAACTTTTGGTATGATGGTATTTGTTTGAAAAGTGTCGTTTTCATGGTCACTTTTATAAAAATAATTCACGACGAATAATAATAACGTACTACATCACAATAGACAACACAGTGACGATATTTAATTCAATACAAACAATAAGTTATGGACATGGGTTCCACAAAACCCCTTTAATCAAGTAATCCTGGCTTTATTTATTTATTTTTAATTTTTTTTTTCGCATCGCATTCGCAGATTCACTATACCTTTTATGGTATATAACAAAGTTGGTAATGATCGTGCTCTGTTCAATGTCTAGTTATTTATAAAAATTATCAAATGTTGAAGAAATTCTCAATAGGAGTTTATTTAAACACAATTTTTTTATAATATTTGAAATTTTGAATCATTAGATATCTTGGTTTGTATCCAGAAAAGTTAGGCTAATGGTTAAGGCTTGACTCCCTCTTCTTGGATACTAGGGTTCAGGTTTCACTAGTGATACTTTAATAGATACTAGGTGAGGGAATGATTATTGAGCTTAATCTTGGGTTTCGAACCAATAGGGGGCAGGGGTTTACCTATTCCACGGGGTTCCTGCGCATCAGGGGGTACGATCTCACGGTCGGCGATCGAGGAATCGATCTTAGTTACCAACCGCCAAAATAACTGAAAATAGCACGACGGGACCCTCTGCTGTTTAAAAAAAAGATATCTTGGTTTGTATCCTTATTTATATAATTATATGTTTACCCAAAAACATTACAGACTCCGATTTTTAAAGATGTTTTTTTTTTTAGATGGAGTATGGGTTTTTACTCATGGCTTGTTTTTAGTGCAACAAAATATGCAAACTATATCTATAAATGCATTGATCTAAAAATAATTTGTTATGTCAACTGTGTTGGACAATTGTAGGAAAATTAGTTTATTAATACGGTGACATCAATATCTTGAGTGATTTTGCTACAAGGGTTGAGTTCCCTTCTTCTTGAGCTTTTGTGTGACAATTGCGAGCAATATCTCCTTTGACACCCATGATTGTAGCACTTAACCGGGTTGAGTTCCTTGTCTTTGTCCTGTAATCGGCCTTTACTTTCCCTAGAATGACACTGCAAAAAAAGTGATCATTAGAGACTATATTATTAGTGACTGATATATCAGTCTTATATATATATATATATATATATATATATATAGTATCTAGGACTGATTTATTAGTCCTTATTTTAACAAGGGCTAATTTATGTTTGTTAAATTCTAGTGACTGATAATCAGTCCCTAATATCGACACACCTCCAAACTCCTAAGCCAAAGATTCTTCGCAAGCAATAAAGTCCTCAAATTCTGCAAGTGGAGGTTGTACTGGCATACTTGAATTGATGTGACAAAGCTCTTGAATTCCGGCTTCAATCCATAGATGATGATTATTTTTAATATTTGGCTTCCGAATCCTTACATGTTGATCAACTTCATCAATCTCTCTGCATAAAATCTTCACTTTGTGGAAGTACATGGGGATTGTTAGATCCTTTTAGCTAATTCATAATAACTTGTGTATACATTATTATATTGTATCCCATGCTTCCTTAGGAGTGGTCACATTCGAGCTTTAATCATGTTCTTTAGAATAAACATCTCCTTCCCCACTTTCACCTTCCATTTCCTCACACACCATTGACGTCGATCTTCTCTTTTTGGTTGTGTAATATAAGTGTAGAGTCATATTTTGTGTGTTCCATGTCTTTAATTGGATTTTCTATAATATTTTAGTTTGTTTGTGTCTATGTCGTCTTTTGACAATGTAAAAGAATCTCTATATATATCATGATTAGTCAATGTGACAAGGTCCACTGCCACATGGAGAGGAAATGCGACAAAGAGCTGTACATACATACAGAGTTTAGTTTGTTTGTGTCTCTGTTGTCTTATGTCATTGCAAAACAATATTTGTCGTATAATTAATCCATGTGACAAGTTGCATTGTCACATAGAGAGGACATGCGACAAAGAGCTGTATGCAAATATAGATGTTTTTGGGGATAGGAGAGGACTTTTGCTAGTTAGTTATTTCTAAGCATTAAGAAGATTTTGTTTCAAGTGTCATATACGTAATCTTGTTGGAAATCAATGAAGTTGAATGTTATTTACATGCTGATTTGTATTTAACACTATGATCATTGAATTTGGCTTTGATAATAGTACTTGTAAAGTCAAACCCTCAATTGTGCCAATTTCTTGCAGATTGAAATCAATGTGACATCCTATAAATCCTATCCTTGTAAGTATGAACTAATGCAAATTGACCTAGAGTTGTGGTTATGATTGCTAAGTTTCTTCACTCCTATAAATTGAAGGTTAATCATGAAACCTGAATGCTTTGATACTACTTTGTTAAAGTGAAACATGATATATTGAGACAAACTCAAAGCATGTATGTCAAAACAAACACACAAGTCACAAACAAAGTTTAACCATGAACGTATAAACACAACGCGAAAACGAGGGACAATGAGTTATTTTTGGGAGCCTTAAGCCATAATAAGAGTCAAGTTTCGACTGGTGTTAGACATTTAATTTAATATCAAATACATTTTACACTCTCTCACTTATATATAAGTGTTAAAATTGTTATTATTATTGTAACTTAAACTAAAGTCGCTACAAGAAAACTCACCTTTAGCGGCGACAAAAATCGCCGTTAATAGTGCTCAAAATCGCCACTAATAGCTTTAGCGGTGACGGGTCTCCGTTAAAAGGTCGCCACTAAAAAAGCGTCGCTAATGGACAAAAATCGCCACTAATAGGGTTGAATCATTAGCGGCGACAAAATCGCCGCTAACGCCCTCTTGTCGCCACTAATGTTATTTTCCCTCTTTTTTAGATTCAGCTTTAAATTCGCGTTTCCTAGTTCCTAAAAATGCAGAAATTATAAATTACGCTTCAGTAATTGATATTCAACATACGAAACTACATAAACACCAAATTAACCATTCGAATCTTTTTTACAACATACATAAACCAAATGATCCACGAAGATCTTGTTTAACAAAGACTATCCTAACTACAAGACATTAAGAAGGTTTTGGCCATAACATAACCTTCACTTTCTTAAGGCTTCTAGAATGAACATCTGTGTAGTGTTCATTTTTAAGGACATTTCTTCATAAGTCCTGCAAAACCACCAATAAAGTTGATACTGAAATCAGTAAAACAATTCAGATACAACCTTAAGCAAACACATGAAACGAGGTAAACATCGATAATTATGACAATAAGTAATAAAACAACAAGGTGGTGATAATAGACCACATAACCTAATTACCTGCCAGTTGTATAGTCTGTATATCTGCATGATCGATGTCTAGTTCAAAGCCCTGTAAACAAAGTATTGATTAACAATGTTAAGGAAAACATTTATCACATACCACCCAGCCTTTCTTGTACATTTTGGCTTCAAATAAATCTTTTCCTCCCTTTGTGTTTAGCTTTCATGTCATCATACAAAATCCTGCAATCACATTACAAACTTACTACTATATGTCACTCATGATCACTAAATCAATGCTACTTAAGACAATATGAATACCTCTTCTGATCGCACCACAATTTTATTTATCACTTCACACTCCTAATAAATATATATCATGATAAATAATAATATTAAATATACTTTTTATACATTTTTAAATAAAATATACATTTTTTAATATATCACAAATATACTAAAATTAGATATCACACATTTTTAAAAAATCTAATTATTATAAATTATAAAATCTTTCAAAATAGAAACTTCAAAAAAATTAATGTTTAAAAAATAATATAATTATTTTATTACTTAAAATACTAAATTATACAAAATTTTAATCATTTTTATATTAAAAACAGTCTTATGTTGTCTAAATTTTTATTAGTGACTATTTATTATATACTTTTATTTAACAAGTGTAATACGCATGGAACTAATCTAATTAATAATAAAAAAGGCTGTGAAAGCGGAAAAAAATCTTTTTGTTTGTTGTTATCTTATTCAATCAATTCCAAAAATAATTTCAAACACGTTAAATGTGTTTTAAGTTGAGTTTCTTTTGTAACACTAGTCTTTATCTAAATAATCCATGTAAAAATTTAATAATTTTTAATTTTTATATATGTTTATTTCTAGATGATGTATGAGGCATGGCTGTTCGGGTAACTAGTGACACAATATGTGTATCTTGATTAACTTGAATAGGTACACAAACTTTGTTAGTGGTCGTATATAATGATGATTTTAGTTTCAGTATTCTCTAGTGTTGGAAGATATTCAACTTCACATTTGAAACATCAATATCACAAATATTACAAAATATGATATGACATAACTTATCCCAAAAACAATAATTGACTATTCATTACAAAACAAAAATAATCAAGTAGGTGAGATGGTTACCTTTTGTTTCGTATCCATCTATTATCATATATTTTGCATTTTCTATCTTTACTTACAAGATGCATTATTTTATCAAAATTATAAAAAAATTAAGGAATATAATCTTTTGATACATCAAAACAACACTCTTTTTTATTTTAAAATTAAAAAAATAAACACATTTAACGAATATATGTAAAAGTAAACATATCCGTTATATTTAATGTTCATGAACACAAATAAATAAATGAGACATCTTAATGTTCGTTTATTTATTACACTAGAGAACACACAAACTATCTGTAGAATGATTCATGTAATATTTGTTAAATGTTTGGTTCGCTTGCAGTTCTACGAATACCAAAGTTCGAAAGCTGACACTAACTCGCATGATTTTCCAACGTTTTACTTTTTTTTAAAATATCTTTTAGGTTTTTCCTTGGTCCCCTCCCCATGGGATTAAAAAATTTGAATTTGACCATAAATTTTTTTTAAGTTTTATAAAGTGACTCCTTTGCACTAAAATTATATATACTTGCATTGAATTTTTGGTGTTTTTGAATTCGGCTACAAAAGCTGAGTACTTTTCTTATTTATGTTTTAATATAAGTTTCTTTGTTTTTTTAATTAGACTATTCAAATCTAACATGTTTTAATTTTTGTTTTTCATAACATAATATTTTTTTTAAACTTCATGTACTTTTGTGATTTATGTGTTCTTTCTTACGTTTTAACATATTTATTTAAAACAAAGACATCTTTATATTTAGCAAAAACTCATGGGTCAAATATGATATGGATATTGTTACAAATTGAGAATATATCGTTACAACATGCTTATTTCTATACATTTTTACGTGTAAATTTTATTTAATACTAATCAAATGTAAATTTTATTTACGCCCTATTTGCGTTGCACACATATAATTTATATATGTGTTGGCCCTCAAGAGGTCAAAGTAAAATTGCACTAATTTTAACGTTATTTTACTTATTTTGTGAAAATAACGTTAAAAATGTTGGGATGATCAACTTCGAACGATAACTTTGAGCCGAGGACTCATTCGGAGTAGCCTCTCTATCTCAACTGGGATAGGGGTAAGGTTTGTGTCCATCCTTCCTCCGACCTTACTGAAAAGTAAGAATATAATGTGTATCTTTGTTTTCAAATGTAATAAGCGGGCAACACCCACTAGCTAGTTCCACTAGCTTGTTGAATACAAGGAGAAAATTATCCCTTGTTATATAATATAAATTTTTAATAGTAATCAAATCTACTTTCTATATCACATTATTATCTATCAGATGACTCTTGCTCAAGCGGCCTCCAATGAGCCCATGAAGAGGGAGCATGTGGCTGACGTGGAGGAAGCGCTTCCAAAGAATGTGATGGAGCCAGACAAGGGCGACCCTGAGATTTGGAGTGCCCAGGACGAACCGGAAAAAAAAGGCCCCCTAAAGAATTCAAATATTAAAATGAAGGTGCTCAAAAAACCAAAAACCATTTAATACCGAAAACCGAAACATATTCGTAACTGAAAAAATCGAACCAAATTTTGCATTCGGTTTTCATTTTGGTTCTAGCTGTATCAAAATTCCGAATTCGGTTTTCGGTTCGGTACTAGACCATATCCGAATTTCGGTTTTTGATTACAATTTTTTTATAAATTAGGTTTGTTTTGTTAACCGATTAAATCGAACTCAAATTTAAATTTATTATCTTATTAATAATATACAAGATTGAATACGGTTTACTCGGTTGAATTCGGTTTATTCATATCGGTTTATTTGGTTTTAATCGGTTTATTCAATTGTATTCGGTTTATTTGGATCGGTTTATTTGACTTTTAAGCGGTTTATTTGGCTTTCAATATGTTTATTTGGTTTTAACCGAAATTAGAACCAAATCACTTCTCGAATTCGGTTCGGTTTTTGATAGGGAAAAAAATTGAAAACCGATTAAACCAGACCGAATAAACCGTTAACCGAACCAATTGACATATTTAGTTTAAAGGGCATGAAAGTAACTTCATATACTTTAAGAAAAATGATTTATTGCACCATTAAATAATGTGTTTATAAATGTTTATTTTAGTTCGATTCGTCTTATTAATTCTCATTTAAATGAATATGTATATCTATCTTATATAATAAATCAAGGTTTTTGTATGCCACATGTCATGCAATGGAGCTTGTTTCATTTTTGTTTCCCTCCTAAAACTTGGAGCATTAACTCATTTATTAAACATCTTTTATTAATAGTGATAACTAATAAATTTGACAAATTATTACTTTAACTTATTTTCTTATATTTAATAAATTATGTATACAAATAAATAATTAAGTCATGAATATTTTACACTTTCAATGTAGAAATTTAATAATATGTTTAGAGTATATTGTAAAAAGCAAATAACTAAACAAAATAAAATAAAATAGAAACATTATAAAACAAATTATAAACTATACAAATAATGATTTCATTAAAAATGAGAATGTTAAAAACCCGAATTATTTCATGTATATTCATATATTTTTATAACAAAATAAAATGAAATATATATATTATGAAACAATATCGTAAACTATACAAATAATGATTTTATTAAGAATAAGATATTAAAAACCTAAATTGTATATTCATATATTTTTATATTTTAACTTACTGTTTTCATTAAATAATATAAAACTTTTAAATCTTTTCATTTTTTAGGTAAGTTATAATAACTAAGGACTTATTTATATATTTTACAAATTATGGTATAATTATAATTCATAAAAGTTAATTGTTTTTATGTATAGTAATATTATTAAATGTTATTATATAAATATTTTTACTTATTCAACTAATTATATAATAAAATATAAAAATTAACTTTAATATTCCTATATTTTATTTCTTTTTTTACAACAACTTATTTTAAATTGTTATTATCTATTTATAACTCTTAATTTACAAAAATATAAATAATTGGTAACATTTATCATCATTGAAGTCATTTAGTTTTTGTTTTTCAATGTGTCTCTATCATTTAATAATTGATATTTATTATTTAATCATGCATTGTGTAATCCCAAGGGTTTTCCGTTACGAATTTAAACATTGTAATCGTGCTCGATTTATAATAAAACAAAGTTTAGGACATTCTTTGAAATATTTAAGTACACAATGAAACAAAACAAAAATAACATAAATAATAATTGAGTTTTGATATATATTCATGCCTTTTGAATACAAAAATAGTAAATAAATATAATCATATTATATATATATATATGATTATATTTTAATTCTTTACCTTTATTAAGAAAATAGACTTTATAGTAATATAAAGGTATAAAAATACTAGTATACAACAACAACAACAACAACAACAACAACAACAACAATCGAAGTTTATAATTGAGAAACTTGCTAGAATAAAAATAGAATTACAAAGTTAAATTACATCAGTTAAGTTTATAATTTAACAATGTAAATCTACTATAACATCATAAATCTTTAATCTTGTATTTGCACAAGATATACAAAATAATGGTGTATGATGTCCAAAAATAAGCAGGTCCAAAAGCTAGGTCCTCTGTCTGTAACCTAGTCCAAAAGAATCAACTCTTCAGTTGACCTGTTCGTCACCTGAGAAGTCATGCAAAAATAAAGTCAACACATGGTTGGTGAGTTCATATAGTTTAGTGATTGAAAATGATTTGAAAACCTCTTTCGGTAAAGACCCTAACCTCATTAACTTCACATGTAATATCCATATCGGTATGCTTATATATACGGCATACCCCTGGGTCAAGCCAACAAACTCGCCCAGACGCCATCCCACCACATACTAATACGTATATGACACTGTTGTTAATGATAATTAAGCATTTTTACCCTCCACACCTCTGGTTTTGATTATGTTTTCCAAAATTTGATTTACCTTTGATTCTCTTGAGTTTATCATAGATACATGATTTTCCCAAAAGTCAATGATAGAAATAAAATGTTAAGTATTTAATTAAATAATTAAATAAAACATTTAAATACAACTAAGACATGATAATTGGGCCTTATTTGACTCAATCAATTAGACTTAGTTGTTGGTGGTTGTCCAAGTTGTAACCTCTCACACGTGACCTATACCAGGAATAACTCACAAGGAGTATACCTGGGCGTGACGGGATTTTAATGATGCCCATATCAGCTTGATCTAATGATCTATTGTACATGTCGGGACTTTACGGATATCCTGTGATTCTTGATCTCTTTAATTCTCTTGATTTGACTTTGATATTGATTCCTTTGATAGTTCATGTTATTGCCAGTATAGCCTGACTACAAGAGTCTTCTATACCTGAAGGGACTTTATATGTGTGTTACACGTGGTCTCGATTCCCTATACAACTGACATCCACCTTAACTTGAGTATTAATGATTTCATTAGATTATAATGATTTCATTATTTCCATGATTCACACACATTTATGATTTCTGATTCCTTGAGCCTCTTGATCTTGATCTTTTGAATTCCCATGATTTACAATGATACTTGATTTATGGTTATGATTCTTGGTTCTCAGATCACACACTGAGTTAAGTTTCTTAGAATATGATCTTTTGATTTAGTTCATATGATTTCACTTTGAATTTAGATTATTGAATTTGAACTGAATGGACTAGGGGTTTGTTTAGAGTTTAGAATTAAAGTATTACTCATAAGAGTACTTTAATTAATTTGATAATTTGCTCTGTTTAATAATTTCCTAGACAGGAGTCTAGGAGTATCAACAAACATATATATGTAAACATATAATAACTAAAAGCATTTAAATAAACAGTTTAAATAAAACAGTTTACGCATGCTTCTCAGCCCCGCGTTTTAAAACAAAATGTTAGAAAAGGGGCAATGAACTCACCTGTGTTGCTGTGCAATGAATCACAAAAGACAATACGCGCTCCTTGAATGTTGCTTATGTATCTTTAGCACCTGAGTTGTTTTAAGAGAATCCGAATACGATAAGTATTTATAATAGACGTTGTATCTAAGGCTTTGGTCTCGGTGTGCAACTAAGTGTCCTATGATACTAATGCGATTCTAAGATCCTATCTAATTAATCTAACATATTACCCGTAAGTAAACCCCTTTATCCCACATTATTATTACAAGTCCTTAGTTAAAACCTTTTTAAATTAAACCGTTTCAAGATAAATCTAAATTAAAATCACTTATCATAATTAAATAAAGTTTACAATTTGATTCCTTTTATTAAAGCTTGATAAATTTTTAAGAGAAATGGATAATTAATCATGATGGGCTTAAATTGAGCCCATTGGGCCATCCTCGGCCCATTAATAAGACTTTTGATTGTCAAATCGTTTTTTGATCCATCTTTTTGAGTAACACGACCTAAGTAAGTCAGGTGAAATACTTTGACTAGACACATGTCCTTATAACCCGTCTAAGTATTAGGAGTTACTCGTGAGAATAAAACCATATTCACCCAAAGTTGGTGGCATGAGATAAAACCCTAACACACATCCCATGTACACACACACTAATACACATGAGCAAATCCATGCATGCAATATGTCACACTCCAACCGACGGCGGAATACGTCGGGGCGCGAACGCGACTGTTCAATAGCTCATGATCAAACTAAAACGTTTCATAATTAATGCAACAAACTTACATTGTCTTAAAAAGCAAAGTAAATAAGTTCAAACAACCAAAGTTCAAATAAGCCAAAACTATAGTTCAAATTATTCTTAAAGCTTCTAAAGTCCAAGCATCTTATGTGTTCATCCCAAGAGCTCACTAAGTTGCACCTGAAACATGAATAAGTTTGAAAGGTCAACTACAAAAGTAGTTGGTGAGAATCATAAAGTTGACTCGATAAATAGTTTAATAGTTCAAAGTTTGAATCATGTATCATAAACATATCAATAGATAAGGCTTAATGTGGAAACATACATTAAACTATTGCAGATCAAACCTTAGTTAACCAAGTTAGGCATAGTAATACATACTATCCTTATAGTTCCAATAGTTCAAACATACAAAGTTCAAATAGTTCAATAGTTGGTAACTGAGTGATCACCGGATGGGTGGAATGGTCAGTTCAATAGCTATCATCACAACAGTCAGGCTAATATAGTTAATGATCAATGCAAGTTTCGAGGATAGTTCACATGTAGTTTGGGACACAAGCTCAAATCAAAAGATAAAGTTCATAGATACAGATTGTTCAAATAGTTGAAGTTCATGTTTCATCCCCGATGTTTTGAAAACAAAATCAAATCGAGAAAAGGGGAATATGAAACTCACCTGAATAAGATAACTAGATTGAGAGTTCAAGTAGTTGATAATCCAACTTTGCGAGAAACGAATCCTCACAACAAACCTATAGTTATAAGTTCAAAATGTTCTAAGTTCAACAAGTTCTAAGTAACTATAAAATTCATTCTAAGTTCAAGATCTATGCTCTAATGAATTTGGAGAATCAAAGTTAAGTTGTTAAATTGAGAAAAACGATAAAGTTGTATTGTATTTATATGTTTTAATATAAGATTTTAATTTACGAAAATTTCTATTTGATAAAATAAATCTGTAAAAATATTTTCTGTTATATATAATTATTCCAGAAAATAATAGTATTTTTCTGACATTTTATATATTTAAAAATATATTGATTTATTTATAATTCAAGTTAAATAACATTTTTATTCAATAAAATATTTTTATTCAAAAATATTTCTGAGTTGGTTTCAATCTAAATAACTTATTTAAAAATTTCCAGAATTTTAAAAGTTATTTTATTATTTTTAATAAATTATTTATTCAGTTTTATAAAGCTTTTAAATCAAAATAAATAGTTTTCTGTTACAAAAATAGGAATAAAAATTTTCACAGATTTATAAAAGTTCCAGAAATATTCTGTAATTTTTCCAGAATTTTTATAATAGTTTAAGTATTTTTAAGAAATTATTTACTTAGATATTTAATACGTTTAAATTAAAATAAAGAAGTGTACTGCATAAAAATTAATAAGAATTTTTGTCCAAGTACATAAGAGTTTCAGGAGTGTTGTATAATTTTTATAGAATTTTACAAATAGTTTTAATATGTTTTTATAATTTAAATAGATAATTATAAGCATAAATTATTAGTTTTATAATTAATTAAAGTGAATTTATTCATCAAAATTTTACCTGAGTATGTAAAATAGCTTTACAGATTTTATAAAGTTTTTATAGAATTTTTCGGATTTTTAAGATAATTGAAATGGATTCAAAACAAAAAGAATAACAAAATAAGATTAAAATGGGTTATATGGGTCTCGAACCCGAGACCTTGGGTTAACCCGTGATAAGCATTAACTACCAGACCAAAGCTTCAATTCGTTGGAGAATCTCAAAATAATAATTATTTATCTTGAAACCTCTAATTTCTCAATTCCTCCAAGAACCCTAATTTTTTTTCAATCAATCAAACGATCGATTAATCGTTGAAATTGATAAGGGGTTATCGTTCTATGTTGAAAACCGATCTTAGTGATGTATTTACTTACTTGTTTTGGTCGGATTTTGATCGAGTTCGCGCTCCACGAATGTTACGATCGATCCACAATTGGTTCGTGATCCCACAGAGCTTTATTGAGAATTTTGTTGATGGATTTGATTCGTATGATCAAAATGAAGAAAAACCCTATAGTTATTTGTTTAAATTTCAACCGAACCGTCGAGTTAAATTCGTGAGTTATTGTTTCGGTTATAGGTTAATCAAAACCGATTTAAATGATGATTTAAATGTTGTATTACGTTGGAACGACGATTTGGGTCACGAGGATGCGAAAAACGGATCAAATGGTGCCTTAAATGTCGAGTTATGGTGTTGACCGGAGCCTCGCCGGAAAATACGGGCTGGACAAGGAAGGGGGGGTTTAAGGTTTGGGTTATTGTCAATTTTAGCCCTTTTGGTTTATAATATAACATTTTAGGTTTAAAACTTATATATATATATATATATATATATATATATTTAAACTTTGATTTTTATTTTCATTCATTTCCTTTTTAATTATGTTTTTAAACATTTTATTTTTTATAAACTTAGTGAATTTGTTAAAAGTATACATACATATATATATATATATATAATATACATTAAATGTCATATATATATATGAATTTCGACATGATAAACCGAGATAAATTCCATGTAATTATTTATTAACGTTCGTCAGAATTACATATCGGATAACGTCGTCATAAATGTGATCCGAAAATCCTGGATATTACACAATACGTGGGGTTCCATTTCCTCTAAAACCCTAATATGTGATCCCCATGCACAAACACTTATAATCGATCACCATGCACGCGTCTATACAAACAAACACATACGTGGACTAGAACTTCATTCAAATCAATCCTGGCCGAAGGAATGGACCGACTGGACTAGACCTAAGGCCGAATGAGGGCTAGGCCGTATGGCCTTGGCGAAAGGGACTCGGCTGATGGATGGCTGCCGAATAACTCTAAGCCGAATGTAGCTGGGTCGAATGAGACTAGGGCGAATGGGGGTAGGCCGAAGGAAGTCCAGGCGAGAGAGTGAGGGGCGAATGGATGGCTGCCGAATAACTCTGATCAACCTTTCTTTGTAGAGCAATGACAACAGTCGAATCGAAGACGATTATTATGATAATGAAGTTTTGTTAAGTAAAATCCAACCTAAAACGTCCAACAACTTCTGCAACGATGTTTCTAGATTTGTCCCCGCGATCGTGGCCTAGTAGTAAGGGGGTGAAAATCTATAATAGAAGTCTAGGGTTCTAAGCCCGGCACCACCCAGTTTTCCCCGGGTCACACGATTTACCTCACTCATGCTGGCCGTGAAACCGGTCGGTAAGGGGTGCCTAATGGTGGCGTTCACCATTTTTTTGTATAGGAATTTGGAACAGTGTTATATTGAAGTTTAACATAATGTTGTTGAAAAATATAAATTATGGTCTGTGACGGAACTCGAATTCTAGGGTCACAAATTAAAAGTTTTATATTTGTCGATGTGTATTAATAGATGAAATACAAAGAAATAATAGTAGTCAATATAAAATTTTATTTACAGAAAAAGTGAAATTAAAATTATATTGCGTTCTGATCAAGGACCAAGATAGGTGGTGATGATTTGTGTATTTTTCATGTGTTTGATGTAGGTAATTGCGCGTTTTTATTAAAGAAATGCATGGAATACAATGATTGTTGTTATGCTTTAATGATTTAAGGTGCTAGGATGAAGTTTATATATTTTGGAACGCCAAGGATGGAAGAATACGTGAAAAAGGAAGTCCAGAAGTTTAAAATGGAAGAAAACGATGTTTTTCCGGAAGTATCAGTCTGGCGTATTGGTGGCGTAAAACAGATCCAAAATGGCGTACAAGCTGAGTCTGGCGTATGATACGCCAGTTACCGACGTATGGTACGCCGGGGCCTGGAAAAAGTTGCGTTTTTACGAGTTTTGGCACCTATTTAAGCCACAAAACCTAGGGTTTCGTATTATTAACCCTTAGGACGACTTTTCATGATATTTGGTGAGTCCTAGGGCTTAGAAAATCATAAATTGACCTTCCCAATCACATCAGAGATTCCTGAATCAAGATCAGATCGATCCAGAATGCATATCCACGGATAAACTCTTCGTGATCATACCTGGGGGAACAGTTAGCTAGGGTTAGGGATTCTTTTGGTTTCTATTGTAATTGGATTCAAACGTTGTTGGATTTAAGTATCTTTACTTGTTTGTATGTTTGATTTCGTATGGGATTGAATTATTTGCATCATATGGTTCAATTAGGTATTCATCATTTTTCAGTTCAACATTGTCAAACATTGAATCTTAATTGGATTATTACTTTCAAATTGATAATTGTAATTGAGAATCTAGGTTTATCATTAGTTGGTTTTCATCAATTAATTTACAAAATCAGAATTTTTTAGTTGCAATTGCTCGTCATACGAAGTTCTGCAAATCATGTCTATGTGATTTCCTAATAGATCAAACCATAAGACTACCTAATTCTTTGCTAAACCAAAACCCGGGTGTGATTCATTTCCACTTTTGAATTACAAATCATTTATTTTTAGTTTCTTTCTTACTTACAATTGGTTTTCTTAGATTAATTCAACAATTCTCAAGTTCAACTTTACATTTTCTGTTTTTAGTCAATTTTGGTGATAAATCATTTTTCAGTTTTAGTTTCATTCTTAGGTAATTTAGTTAAATAATCAACACAACAAATAACACTAACCACATGCTCCTTGTGGATACGATACGATACCTAACTTACCCTAGCTACATATGTTATTTAGGTTTTTGTATGATCCCAGCTATTAGTCATCAGGTGGTAAATAGCAAGACAATATCTAAAAGTGGCTATAAAAAAAGTAAATCAATAGAGTAAAAATGATAAAATGAAAAAGCAATATAATATAAAAAATATTGGGTGGATATTAGGCCTATTAAATAATATTAACCCAACATTGATGTTATCTTCTTCCTTTTCCTCTTTTAAATTTTACACTCTCATTGACAGCTTACATCAATTGACGACCGATAAGAAAAACTTAAAAGTTGCAACTATTCACTTCGTTTTTTATTTTAGATACTTTAGGGATACAATCTAGAATGGTCAAAACACAAGAAATTACTCACCGATTAACACATAGTTTCGCCGGCCGAAGGGTCAGTGGACCCCCTTACCCTCTTGTAGTTCTGCCCCTGATTATAGTTAATGGCTTAATGCCATTTAATTTGTTAAACGGGCTCACTCCAAGACACATAGCTCAGTTAATTAAAAGGTGAAGTGCTTCAGAACCTTAATAAATGTAGGTTTGGTGTTCAAATCTTTTCAACACCATCTATCACCATGCTTATGAGTTAGTCCAATATACCTCAGCATGAGACAGGCTGGTGAGTGCCGATTAGCATGTCCGATAGCATTTATTTTTGTAGCCTTTATAATATAAATTTAATCCAGATTAACTAAAAATAACATCAATCCACTACACATTATAATATACAATAACCTAAGGGTGTTTTACTTATTGATAGGGAGTGTGTGAGAGACGACTAAGGTGCTGTTTGTTTTTTAAGAGTTAAATGTCTGCAGTTTGCGAACCACATCTGCAGGCATCTGTATAAGAAGAGTTGGACCAAATGTCTGCAATCTGCATGAATAAGAGTGTTTTTTAACGTATGTTGACTATTAAAATAATTTGGCTGTGGTATATAAAGGACGGTGGTGGTGGTGGGGGTGACCGACGGTGGTGGCGGTGGTGGCCGACGGTGGTGGGTGGTCTCTGCTGATCTTAGAATATTTTAAAAGTGTTTGGACCACCTCTGCACCAAAAAGAGCACGTATATACGTTTTTTAATGAAACATTTTCGAAAAAACAAACAGCCTACAGATACCAATGTCTGCACGTGGTCTACGCAGCGCATATAAAAGAGGCTGCGCATGTCTTTTTTCTAAAAAACAAACAGCACCTAAGAGTGGTGGTGGTTAGAGGTGCATAAATCGGTTTTTTTTTATCCGGTTCCGGTTCCAATCGGTTCCAGTTCCGGTCAACAGAGTCAAAACCCGGTTCCGGGTTTCGAACGGTTCCGATCGGTGGCTCGGGTTTTGGCCGGTTCCGGCTCGGGTTTTTGCCGGGTACATGTGGAACCAGTTCCGTTTTTCCCGGTTCCGGTTTCGGTTTTAATTTGTCTAAAAAACCGGACCCGTTTGTACCCATCAGTTCGGGTATGATCGGGTCCGGTTTTTTTGCCCACCTCTAGTGGTGGTTACCAAAGGGCTTCTAGCCTAATGGTTTACTCTTGACTTCTTTATGAGAGGTCTTGAGTTCAAATTCGGGCCGAAACATATTTGTTGAGAGACAAGATCAGGGGTTTACCCAGTTGTGGGTTTCTCCTAGGGTGGGCTCGAGCGTACCCCAGAGCGTCAAATCTGAGGGACGGTTGAAATTCCCCGTCTTGGGTGTCGTCATACCAAGCCGTTTAAAAAAAAAAAAGAATGGTGTTGGATAGCTATGGTGTGGGGTGCTCGAGTCAATGTTGGGAAGTGATGGTTTGTGGTCGATGATGGGCGGCTATGGGGGTTGTGTCTCCTAGAAGAGGAAAAAGAGAAGAAAAGGAGGTAAATAAAAATCAACGACATAATGTCTGTTGATAAGGGTTATTTTATATTTATAAAAATCTCACAAATCAATAGCTTCTGGGATTATTATAATAATTATAAATTGTATTTTATTCCATCGAATATTCCTTAGTAATTTAACAGCAGATATCCTCCGGGCTCCTTAATGTTTGGTTTAGTTTTCATAAGCCCATAAGTTTATGACAAGCCATATGAGTATATGACTATATGAGTGTTGTTTTATTTTATTTTCTTTTTTCTGTCGTACACACTACACAAGCCACACACATACATAGGAGACGGATCTAATACGAATGAGTTTTTTGATGAGAAGGATAAGAAGAAAATCGACCCTTGATTAAATTAATCAATAGTTAATATTGTGTAGTCTCCACTTTTCCCTAAAAACTTGCGTGAATTAAAGCTGATAGAGCAAAAAAAGAATAACATATATTTGTTGATTTTTTGTCGGTAAATCAAGTTCCTCTATTTTTTTAAAAGTTGAATAAATTTTAAACGTTTAATCATTTTTTAATAAAAAAAATACACCATAAAATTAAGAATTTTATTATCTTTAATTTGAGTATGACATTGCTATTGTTTTTTTACGTGGTCTATGAATTTTAAGTTTGGTCAGTGATTATTTGTCTGTCATTATGCAGTGTAAAATGACGGTCCGTGATTTGTATATAACACGGTTCCTGATTATTTGGTACGTGATATAGGCACTTGATCTTTGATTATGAGTGTTAAATTACAGTCTGTGATTTATCCAGCTAGTTCCTTGATTATGTGTGTCAAATAACGGTCTGTAATTTTATATAGCGTGATTTTACACTTGGCCCGTAATTTTATATTGCGTCATTTTCACTAATGTTAAAAAAATGGAAAAAAAAATACTAAACATGTGCAACTAATTTTCACTAATATTCTGAAAGAAATGCACTTGTGTAACGGATTCAAACTCAAAGAAACATCTATAAAATTCGTAAACTATACTTGTGTAGGAATAAAAAAAAAACACACACAATAACCACAACTTAAAAAATACATCCACATTTATCTAAGTATAAAAACTAGTATACACAAAACTGAAAAGCAATATGATCGAAAACTACACATGTGTAGAACTAGAAATGCACAAGTTTTATTACACGATGTACACATGAAAACTACACATAACATATCAATTTTTACTAATTTTTAAAATACTTAATAATATAAAACTTGTTTAATTAATTTTCAGTACTATTCAAAAGAATTTGAAATGGAGATCGAGAAGTGTGTAAAAGAGAAAAATGTGTGAAAAAGAGATAAAATTATTTGAAATAAAAAGATGGTGATGTGATGTTATAAAGAATGAGAGATGGTGATAATTTTACCAACATACCCATTCTAATTAAATAAAGAAAATCTAATTAAAATTTGATCAACAGTCCACGTAAGATTTAAGGGTTTTATCTTTAAGATTGAGTTTTCACAAGTTATAATCCCTATACACTCTTATAACATGTGCTATTATTTTGTTTTCTTGTTACACTAGCCCATACAAGTTTATATCAATTACTAACACGGGCGAGAATTGTGGATCGATTTTGAATTCACGTGAAAAAAATGATATGAACGGACAAGTTTTTTTGAGGTGATTGCGATAATGATATATGTCACTATTTATACTCTTTTATTAGTATAAACATGAGAACAATCCACAATGTCACCATTTTATAAAACGTTTGCAACACTTGGGAAAAATTAGTCAAACGAATCACTTATTTTTAAAAATGTTGCTATTATAGGTAATGTTATTTACAATGCAAAATCTCACTTTAAAACTGTTGCTTGCCAATGTGTGACTACCTCACTTGGTAGAGGCTTGCCTCTTAGAATGAGAGGTCATGAGTTCAATCCCATACAAGTGTGTAATTATGGTGTAATTTAGGTGGGAGTAAATTAGCCGTTCAAAAAAAACTGTTGCTTCTAAACTGTTTGGACTTTGTATTTGGTAACAAATTTGATTCCAGCTGACATTATTAGGAATTGCCATGTTTTAAAAACCGGTATTTTAGGTGTACCGGATTTGGCTAAAAATGGTTCAACCGGTTGAATCGGGTTGTACCGGATGGTTCAACTGGACACACTAATTAACATAGAATTTATAGAAATACAACTTATACTAAAATAAGTTCCCAAAAAGTATATAAATTCATCCAAAAACAATTCAAAACGTACTCAAATTAATCTAAAACAATCAAAAAACACTCAAATTCTAATAAGTTTTTTTAAATAAAAGTGCATAATAGGATTATGACATTGGCGTGTTAAACGCATCAAGTTCACGATCGCTTAAAAGCCGAAATTTTGTGTTGTTTTGAAACCTGAAATACCGGTAAAACTGGATTAAACAGCCGGCACGATCGATCGAAGGAACTTGCATAATACCGGAGGGTTTCATACCGGATTAGTAACTGGCAGGCGGTTGAACCTAAAGGTCGAACCGGTTTTTAAAACATTGAGGAATTGAAACTTGAGAGAGTCAACGGCCCAACAGTTTAGGAAATGAATTAAAAAAGGTAGGCCGTAGGCTTTTTAGATCAGAGCATCAAAATTTTTAGGCTTTTTGGACCATGAATTTCTTTTTGATGGAAAGAGTTCCATGAGTTCATTAGCCGACATATTCCGAAACATAAGCTCGTACATCAGTTAAACCACTTATATCTTATCAGTTTATGAGGTAACCTTATCACTGGGAAAACCCACTGTTTATCTAAGAAAAATTGCTTCTGGAGAGAGTGGAACTCATAATTTCTTATAAGAAAAATTAAGAAAATATCAATAGGTTAGAAGCCTTTTGATAGATTTTTTTTAGTGGCCAAAAATTTGCTAAAGAATAATTGAATATGTGTCCTCTCTCATAATACTAAAGATATTACTAGATTTCACATTTCATGACTTTATGGAGAGGATAAATCACTGATAGGAGTTCATGGAGATGTAGGATAAGGGTAAGAGAACCCTAGCTTGCTTAGAAGATAGGTCGGACTTTAGGAGATAGATTGCTCTGCTATGTATTTCTATAACCTGTTTTCTGCTTGTGTAGCCTATGTCTGTTTCTTGTTTAGCATAAGTATGGGTGTATATGCTTTCTGGTGCTTTGTTAACTGCCTTTGTGATATTGCAAAAAAATAAATAAATAAATAAATAAATAAATAATAATAATAACAATAGTAATAGTAATAATAATAATAAATAAATAAATAAAATAAATATAGAAAAAATATATTTAAAAAAAATTGTTTTTTGAGACGGGGGACTCGTACGAAGCAGCCACTCTATCACATTGGGGTAGCGGTAAGGTGTGTGTTCATCTCTCCCCCCAGACCCCACAAAATAGGATTACACTAGGTAAGTGTTGTTGTTGTATGGAGAGGATAAACCAATAACGCATAATATCATTGAAGTTTGAGGAGTTGATAAAACATCAACAATTTTCATAAACTTTAATTAATATATTGATTTATAAGAAATGATCAAATAAGAAAATTTTTTTGCTTAAAAATAGTATGAATCAATAAAAGTTTGACATGTTAAAAAAAATAAATTAATGATAATTTAGGCTTAATATTTTACTTTTTGTTCTAAATTTTGTATTTTTTTACTATATTTTTTGTACTAAAATTTTTTTGTACTCAATTTTTGTTTTTTGTATTTGATTTTTATTTTTTGTACTAGTTTTTTATTTTTTGTATTGAATTTTTGATATTTTGTACTGAATTTTAACATGTCATATGTCAAACTCTTATTGATTCTCACTCTTATTAGGTAATATCTCTTCCAAGTAGATCAAACACATTGATTTATTGCACGTACTAAACATAATAATCATATGTTAGCAAGGTTTGAGGTAGATTTTACGTAATAATTATATATTTATTTATAGCACGTTACCCGATAAATTTTGCTTTGGGTTGTTCAAGAAGGTATTTCTCTAGTCATGATTCTTCCGGAATGTATTAGATCACCAAACTCTGTTACTCTATTTGCTAAGATGATCACAGATAACTTGACATTTTGCTATTAAAAACTAAAAAATGATCTTCACACATTTTTAGTTAGTTTTCATTGTTTGTGATGAATTGTAAAGATGAAACTTTCACACCAAAACATGAAAGGAATTATCAATAAATGAAGTTGAGTATAACATTAGCGTATTCATATCAGCTCCTCATATCTACTCTCATTTGTGAATTAAAGAAAAAAACATAAAAACTAGCATAACCTAACTCCCACATCATCAAATTATTTGTTTTTAGTTGGATTAATTTGCAATTCAAAAGATGGTTGTGGCACAACTAATTATCCGTTTATCTATCAGTATATTGAAGGAAGATAAATCATCTTGAGTGATTCCTGTCTTCATCTCTTAGGGAAGTGATCAAATAAGAACTCATCTTAATTGAGAAAACTCTATAACTCAAATCCAATGGTTCAAATTTCCAAGATTTAATCTAATGGTGACATGTGTCACTAATTAACTTTTAATACAAAAGGGCATTATGGTCTTTTGTGTTAATTACAAAAATCAGATTTAATATAATAGTGACAAGTGTCAAACTCTTAAAAAACCATCTATTTTCTTATTTTTAAATTAAAGTTTCCCCCTTGGTTTTTATACACTTATAACTTTATTATACTATGTTATTTTTTATAAAAATTACACTATTAAATTCGTCATATTTTTCTCGTTAATTTCATTATAGTCATGCCAAATTTTTTTCGAACATTCGTAATTACACTAACGTAAAAAACATAAGTACACTATTTTTCTCTTTTTTCAAAAATTTTCCATCAAAAATTTTGTTTCTCTCATCTTAAATATATATTACAAACGTATTTTTTATTATAAAATTTAGTTAATTAGATAAATTTTTATCAAATAAGATAGAAAGTTAAATAATTGTAACGTAAAAAAATAATAAGTTACAGCTCGTTACATTAGTGTAACGACTCGTTACATCAGTGTAATTACGAACACTTTGAAAAATTCAGATCGTTACATCAGTGTAATTTCGAAAACTTTAAAAATTTTTGACAAAACTATACTTGAATTAAAGATAAAAATGTGACAAATTTAATGGTGTAATTTTTTTTAAAAAATAATAATGTATATAAAAGTTATGAAGGTTTAAAAAATTGGGGGGTAAACTTTTATTTTAAAAATCAAATCAAGTACACCTCACAAATCTCCAAAATACCTTTAAAGAAATCTCAACCACTCATTTTTCTCAGATTAAATATGGCCTACACATTTCAAATTCGTTAAATTAAACAACCAATTAAATTGGGTTTATAAGTTACCTTAATTACCATGGTTTAACATTCACTCCTTTCCCTCATCTCTTATATTTTAATTTAGAAAAGCGAAAATAACTTAAATATAGGTATTAAGAATTTAAGGCGTATGAGATTTTTATAAATTAATGAATAACTTTACGAAATATTTATTTTTTATTAAATATTAAAATAAGGATATGGATGAGAAACCTAATATGAAAATTTTATTGTTATCGCAAATTAGGAAATATAATTCTTAACAAATCGAAAAGAAAGAGGGATACGTATACACATATGTAACCAACTTTTCTAACTATCCCAATTAAGTCATTAGAACTTTTTTTGTCTAACTTAGGTCATTCAACTTAGTATGGGTGTTCTAATCCTATATAAATGACATGAATAACACGTTATTGCTAATTTTCTACATATTTAACTTATTTAATATGTTAAGCGGTGATATAATCATTTTATAAAGCAAATAATAAATTCAAAATTATTTAAAATCATCCACATTTACGCAATATATTTGAAAAAAATAAGTTTTTTTAAACAATGTGTGTCAAAATTTAACGTTTGAAACTTAATTTTTTTTTTCAAATATCATGCATAAATATGGATAATTTTAAATAATTTTTAATTTATTATTTACTTTACAAAATGATTATATCATCACTTAACATATTAAATAAGTTAAATATGTAGAAAATTAGCAATAATCTGCTATTCAGGTTATTTATATATGATTATAACACCCATACTAAGTTGAATGACTTAATTGGAACAAAAAAGTTCCAGTAACTTAATTGAGACAGTATGAAAAATTAATTACATTTGAATAGAGTTATCCCAAAAGAAAACCTATCACCCGAGATTAGTTAAAGAATTGTTTTAGAGTTCAGCATTCTAAATTTCACTTATAAATACTTATTTAATTGTTTTCTCTTTCTTATACAGCCACGAAAAAATTTAGAGATTTTAAATAAAACTCTAAATTTTAAAAAATAAAATAAAGATAAATATTCATATAAAGATAAAAAAGATAGCTTAATATGTCTAAATCTTAGAGATAGAGATTCATAACGTATGTCCACCATTGCTTAGTCCAACAGTAAGAACTCCAACCTTTTATTGTAGAGGTTGTGGGTTCTACTTTCATTGAGTCAAAGTTGTGGGACAATCTATCCCATATGATGATCCTGGGGTATATCCCAGGGTTCTCGGTGATCGAAGGGCGAGGGTTTACATATTCCACAGGGTTCCCGCGCATCTGAGGGGCGTGACTCCGGTGGGTCTGGTCAAGACAACATACGTGAAACATTGCCTTCCGAAAAAGTTAACGATTTAAGCTTCTTTATTATTTTTTTATGGCAGGTTACTACCTTAATTCCGTATTTAATGGGGGATTTTTCGGTCAAGAGTATAAAACAAGCAGTACAATATGGTAATCAATCAAATTTGCCTCATACTTTTTTCTGGAATAACATAATTGACTACCAAAAAAAGTAAACTTCATGGCGTGGAGAGCGGACTTAAAGAGACTACCAACCAAGGATATGATGCTTTGAGTATAAGAAGGGTGCATTTGGATTCCTGTTGGTGCGTATTTTTGTGATGATCAAAACAAAACAATGGAGCATATCTTCATTACGTGTAGGTTTGCTCAAACAATATGGGAGGAAATTTCAAATTGGTGCAGAATACAAAGGATGGCCATTTTTATGTTAAAGATTTGGTTGACTTGAGTAAATTAGGAAGGGGCTCAAGTAAGAGGAAGAAGATAGTGCATTTAGTATTGTTCACTTCATTATGGTGCATTTGGAAGGCTCGTAAAGAGGCCCAATTTGACGCTAAGACGTTCTTGGTTCATAACATTATCGTAGAGATTAAAAACCTTAGTTTCTTATGGGTAAGGAATGATGATGAGTTCATGGACGAAGGTTCTCTTTTTCCGTCCGTAGTGTTAATTTTTCGGCCGAAATGTTATTTTTAGTTAAAAATAGTGGTTTCGCCCCCCTCGATTAAAAATTTTAACATGTATTTCGGGTTTCAAAAATTTTCGCCCCCCCTCTTACTCCGCTCAAGCTCCGTCACTGGAGAAGTTTATATAAGTCTTTAAATTGGAACCAATGGTGTGAGTTTGATCTTTCTAGCTTGCATGTATAAGGTGGTTGATTGTATCTTTGGGTGTGTCTAACATTTTGTTGAACTTGTTTTATTTCTTATATATTAATAAACGAGTTTGTTGACCCTTCAAAAAAAAAAATCCGTATTTAAACTATAAAGTATGCCTATCATTTCTAAGTCCAAATATGATATTTCACCTAACTCTTTGTTATATACAGAGTTAAAAAGTAGTATGACAAAAATTAATCATACGATATATAGTATAAATATGCCTAATTTTTTTTTTTTACTCTTTTGATGTTCTCATATATATAAAAATCAAATTGCACTCAAGTTCGATATAGTTAATTAACCAATAAGAATATTCCAATGTGAGATTAGCTCACTTAATAGAAACTTTGTCTCTTATATTGTAAGAAGTGTTGCAATAATCGGCCTAGGCGCTAGGCGCCCTCCAACCTTGTCGATTTCGTCCTAGGCGGCCAAGGCGCCCGCCTATGCGGCCTTTTTTTTTTGACTTTTTTCAGTTAAAATGGACCAAGATTAATGATTATTTGAGACATTTTCTCAATCCAAAATCACTAATATGTCTCTAAAACATCAAATCTGACATCTGAAACATCAAATATAGCCACTAAACATCGAATCCATCTCTAAACTTTGAAATTAGTGTTTAAGTTTGAGCTTTGAAGTACTTGGCTTAATTTGTTTAAGTTTATTCAAAATTGAAGTATTTTATTAAATTATTTATATTGATGTGCGTATATAGTATATATTTGTAAAATTACATATAAAAATTTCAATCCGTCTAGCGTCAATTAATCCCTAGTCGGTACTTACAGCTCGACTAATGCCTAGCGACTTATATAACCATGATAGTAAGTAATGTGTTCAATTTCATGCAAGGACATATTTATTTTGAGAAGTTTTAGAAGTAGAATAAATTTGTCTTCAAAACAAAAAAAAAAAAAAACAATAAAAAGGTGATGTATAAACTATGGATATTTTTTTTTTGGAACGACCAACTAAGTAAACGACGGGTACTCCGTACGCGGCCCCCATTGGCTAAAGGAAGCCCGAGCCGGCCACTAGTCCGGACGGACGGAGCCCCTAGCGATCCACCAATTAAGGGATTCCCCGGATAAAACCCGACCCTCACGCCCGCCAAACGGCACGACAGCGAGGAGCCGGTAAAACCGGGTGAGATGTGATCGATCTATTATAAACTATGGATATAATTAAATTCTTAATGTGATCGATCTATTATTTTGATTAATTGCATATAAAAATTATTTAAATTAACATGAAACAGATGCACGATGTAGCTACAAAGCTAGGTTTTTGGTCACCTCATATATCAAATTGAACACAGAAGAGAGCAAGTACTGAAGACCTAGCTATGTTTTTAGGTCCATAATAATTCATGTAGGGATCGATGCGATTTCTAACTGCCCTCAGACGAAGATCGATTATAATTTTTGATTTTTTGTACACTAAAAAACAACACATACAACTTGTGCAATTATAAATTTCACCAAATTTTTTTTCAGATTTGTAAAAGATTTATTTCCAGCTGTCTAAATTTGTTTATTCCAAATTCTTTTGACAAAATATAACAGTAGATTGTTGGTTAACTTATTATAAT
Organism: Mikania micrantha; assembly: GCA_009363875.1. NCBI lineage: Eukaryota > Viridiplantae > Streptophyta > Magnoliopsida > Asterales > Asteraceae > Mikania > Mikania micrantha. Next base: position 49,466,662 of record CM018687.1, on the reverse strand, counting down.
TTACTTCACATCCAAAATATATAATAATTTCACATGACATGTCTCTATACTATATAGTAATTTTATATGGTATGTGTATGTTTTACCGCACATTTAAAAATTAGTTTTTCTATCTTTCTATTTAATTATATAGTAACATTAGAAACCGATTTATTACATGTTTTAAATAAATAATAATATTATAAATTATAATTTTTATAAAAATTTATATGCTAGATTTATTAGATATTGGTGATAAAAGAAATATGAATATCTAAAAATTATAAAACAAATAATAATAATAATATTCAATAATCATAAAATTGTATTTTATGATTATATATAATTTAAATCTTATTATAGTTTATAATTTTTTGGTAAATTAGTAAATTATCTCAATAAGAATGTTTATATATTTTTAATATTTAATTATTAAAAATTGTTAAAATTTATTAGAGCGAGAGATGTTAAAACAAATTTCAGATTTTAAGTGAATGTGACACGTGTTTCCTCAATATAATCCTTTATTATAATAGGTAGATTTATAGGCATTTTTTAAAATTTTAATTTTTTATTATCTTTTTAATTAAATAGCAGTGAGAAATCGTCCTTTACATTCGCTCATTTTATAGATGTCGTCATTTATTAGAAATAATACAGAAATCATCCGTAAAAATGATAATTTATAATGCATTTCATCATTTTTCTTGATATAAAGTACGATTTATGTGATGTAATTAAAGGACGATTTATGTAATTTTAAGGATAAATTCATTATAAATTTTCATTTTAATGATGTTTTCTGAATATGATTTATGTAATTTACACTTTTATTTAATTTAGTAAATAATTAATATGATTATGTCATAACTTATATTTTTATAGTTTCTATTAAAACATTTTTGAAAAATATATGATATATATATATAAATAGTTTTAAAATTAATTTATTTAAGTTGTGTAATACATATGTTTTTAGCTACAACATTCATACATTAGCTGAGAGATTAATGTATTAAATGATTATTGTGACAAAACACAAAACATATAAGAAATAGTTAAAATGCAATGTTTAATAATCTCTTCAAAAATTGAATAAATAAATATTATATATACACACGCATAAAAAAAACTACACGGAACTGATACATGTGTACGTAGACAAACGGTTAAAAATTAAATAAAAGTATAAACAAATTAATTTGATGTTTCTTATAACAAATTAATTTAATGTTTTTTATGTACTGCACACATGTTTTTTATACAAAACTCATTAATCCAACTAACCTGCCAACTATGGGAATTAAACTCTTATCTTTAAAGGAGGTATCAGTTATTACACACGTAAAATCAAGGACGAAGCTTAACAGGGGTCGTTTTTTCTATTTTCCGTTCGTATTGTTAATATTTATACCGAAATGTTATTTTTTTTGTTAAGTATTGGTTCCGCCCCTCCTCTTTTTAAAAAATTGACATGTATTGTGTTTCTCATGAATTTCCTCCCCTCATTCAAAACGTTCAATGTCGTTCGCTGCCCAAAATATCGCTAAAATGCCCATAAAATGTTATAAGTTAGCAAATAATTTAAACGACTTAGGCTTAGGCTTAAATTGTTGTATGTACTTGCATACAAATAACTTGCATATTAGTAATTAACAAGTAATTTTGAAAAATATCAACCATTAATAATTAAAGTGTTGAACGACTCAGGCTTTTTTTTATATATAATTATTGGTAGGGATGTTCATCGTGTCGGATAACGGTTTACTCGGGTTATTCAGATCAGGTTATTCGGATTCAAAAATTTTAACTCCCTATCAGAAACCCGACCCAATCTGAATCTATTCGAATAACCCGAATAAACTTATTTTTTCATCCGAATAATCCGAACAACCCGAATAACCAGAATAAACAGGGTTTAGGTTTATTCGGGTTATTCGGATATCCATTCCGAATAAACAAGTTTTTGTATATTCGATATCCGATCCGAATTATATCTGAATCTTTTGTTCGGATTGGTTTTTCGGGTTTCGGATACGGTTCGGATTTCGGATTTTTTTGAACACCCCTAGTTATTGCAATAATTTAACTTTCTGAAATATCACTCTTTTGTGCGTAGGATCAGTTGAGTTTGATGGTAGTCTAAGAAGTTGAGTTTTAATAAGCAATTTGCAAATACGAATACATAAGAACACAAAAAACATAACACTTCAAGCTCAAAATACTATATATTTATCATAAAAACATATTACAAGTAGAACACATTACACATTTAAGTATATATTATATATTGTGATTATATATTGTGATTAGCTACGTAGCTATAAAGGTCTATAAATCAATCTTAATTCATTGATTTTAACACGATTATTGTAAAACATTGATTTGTTATAATGCAACAACACAGACATGTATTACCAGCAGAAATAACAACATCAGGACAAGCGAACAACTTAATAGAAATAGTTCATTAGTAGAAACTCGGATATTCATGTTAATTGGTAGTCATAGAAACAACTAAATTAGGCAAAACTAGAATATCGGTAGAAACCTTGGTCTTCAGTAGAAATATCGGTTTTCGTAGAGAAAAACAAGATCTAGATTAATAAATAAGACATCATTTCAAGTAATGAGTTAATTAAGAAAAGCGACATGTTCATCTTTATAATAATTTTGATAAAATATCAGTTACAAGAGTCCATACATTGAGTATTCATATGGGACTCGTTATTTGCACATCCAACGTTTTCATTTTACCACTCCATTGTTTCATATATGGGACGAGGCGTATAGCCCTGTTTGACACTCACTGTTTCGACAATAAATGGTCTCGTATCACTACATCATTTGATGCCTGTTCCGACGACTTTTTTAGACCATGTCCTGACGATTTTTCGTCGCTATAGGTCAAATTGACCTATCTCGACGACAAGTGTTTGGCATAAAACTTGTCGGCACAAATTTGTACCAACAAGCCAAAAAGTCGTCGGCATAGGGTTCGTCGGTACAAACTTCATCTGTCCCGACGACATTTAGTCAGTACAAACAAAATTTTTTTTTAAAAAAAGATCTATACCGGCGACATCTAGTCGGCATAGGGAAGAAAAAAAATTCAGCATTAGACCTATACAGACGATCTATAGTTGGGACAGGTCAAAAATTTTTTTTTTCAGAAGGAGGTCTATACCAACGACTTTTAGTCGGTATAGGGTACTTTGCTTAATTTTTGGCCTTACCCAGTGCCAACGACATGTCGTCGAGACAGATTAAATTCAATTTTAACAGCTTCTTGCTGTATTTTTTCTATTTTCCCAGGTACATAAATTTTCAAAACCTAAAACCTGCATAGTATTTTAGGGTACAAATACCATACCTTACATAATATCATCCAAATACAAAGCATCCAAATACAAAGCATCCAAATCTAAAGTTTAGCAAACACAACTACAACATCTAAGTTTTAACAAAATCCATCTAAATTGTTCAAATTAAACACAATATTCAAACCAAATGCAACACCTTCATGTAAACAAACAACACAATTGGGGAAAAATTAGAAGAATCCTTCAACATCCATATGAATAAATAGTAAAAAATAACAAACAAGGTAACCTTAAAAATCCACCATACTAGTAACTTGTTAAAAATCCATCAAACCCTCAATATCTTGAATTACCTAAAGAAAGAGTATGAAAAATTAGTGAAAAATAAGTGAAATAACAAAAACTCACAATTACTAAGGCTCAAATATAAGATTTTACCTTCAAATATGGTGGAATCTCGGCTGGTAGTCCGAAAACTCGAGAGGAAGGAGCTGAGACGAAATGGGGGAGAAATGAAAATGAAACTGTCACACCCCCAAATTCCCACTCGTTGTGTCAGTCCACGTGGTTGTGACGTGGCCAGAATCACAGCTCATGGTCATATAGAACAACTCTATATGCGTTGTCAGACACAATGTTAACAAAATAATTGCAACGGAAAATACATATATCATAGCAGCGGAAAATATAATTGTTTTAATATGCAGCGGAAAGTAAAATGTCATACATTACAAGGTTTAAATATACATAACAAAATAAGTATTGTTTGATCAAAAGACACGATATGAAAATATGCAAATCCTAAGCTCAAGTCATTAGGCACATGTCCTGAATCCGTACGCCTGTCAGTTACTTGAGAATACAAGTTTAAGAAAAAGTGTCAATACAATGGTTGGTGAGTTCACAGGTTTTGATATATACATAGTAATAGAAAACATGTGTCATGTTGTTTATCATATATTAGTCCCGAGCCCTAGGCTCCAAGTGTTAGTGCGTCACTACCGACCTAGACTTGTTTGTCCTTGCCTCCGCTATGTCTCGTAATTACATAGCAAGTTAAATCAGAGTTTCACTGGTTATGACCTCCAGCCAAAATTGTTCCCCGTGGGGTTAGTCACACCCAAACGGATCCATTCAAACCTACCACATTGTTCGTACATTAACGGTAAGACTTTGTGAGGGCTTGTTACGAGTTCAACACTTAATGTTTGTCTAATAAACCAGCATACACATAAAAATGTTTGTAATAGCATAATTGTTTGACTCGATTCAACTAGTATTCTCCCCCTATTTGAAAAGCTTGTAAAAGAGTTAAAGAGGGGCTGTAAACTCACCTTAGTGAATATGAGAAAGTGCAAGCGTAAGCTCCTTTGCCGTAGCGTAGTCGGTCACCGGCTACCTATATCGTATACCATACGTGAGTTCGTGTAAACGACCGTGCTCGTATTCGTGTTAGTGCTCGTGTTTGTGCTCAACAACCCTCGGTTGTTCATGTTCGTTCGTGTTGGTCCACAATGACCGTGTTTGGTCATGTTGGTCCACATTGAACGTGTTTGACCGTGTCAAGTCAACGACCCGTTGGTGAACCGTGTGTCGGTTGTGAATCGTGTAACATTCGTGTTAGTGATCGTTGTGTGCAAAACGCGCAAGTTGCGTCTATGGACAACTTACTATTTATAGTAAGTTTCCATTTATGGCAAGTTTCACAACACTTATCGATTTTAAAGTTCTAGCATGCTCGTTAAGTCCTACGTGATCATGTTAACACATAGCACATTGTTATACGAAATCATATAAGTCATGTTTGCATACAAAAGTTTTCTGAAAAGGAAAGTTTCTAAATCTAGCAAGATTGTTATTGGAAACCATCTAACTTAGCATGCAAATCATCATATTAAAGCATATTAAGTCATTTAGCATGTTTAAAACATACAAAACATCCATAAACCAATAGTTCATAAAATAAAGTTACTATAAATAGTAACTTTGTCAATTTACATACAAATGATCATTCTAATCATACCTAAGCCATTTTCATGTCACAAATCATCATAATAAGCCATTTAACATCATTTAAACATGTTGGTCTCAACCAATTTATCATCTAGCAACATTTCAATCATAAAAGTTACTAAATATAGTAACTATGCCAAAAAAAATGCGCCAAATCAATTCTTGATTAATTTCTTGCACATAATATCATCCTATTATCATGCAAATAACAAATCTCCATACGTGCATGACCATAATATCATCCATATCATCCTTTTGTAAGTAAAAAAGTTACTATAAATAGTAAGGTTCTCAAATACACTATTTTAACCATCAAACTCATGATCTAATCATGCAATATCCTCCTAACATCATTCATAATCACATTCCAATATCCAAAATCATTCCAATATTCATGGATCATACATGCATGCATATATAATATCATAAATCATCATTTTTAGCATAAAGACTTATGTACAACATCTTGGATCGTCATAAATCATTACAATAACATCATAGATCATCAATAATCATATAATCTTCATCAAATCCAGATTCAATGCAAAGAAAATTCGTGCATGCAAGGCTAGCAAGCTTGCATGTGTGTTTTAAGCATTGCATATGTGATTGAGTGTGCTTTTAAGCTACAAGGGATGTGTTACTACCTTCTAAGGCTTCAAAGAACACTGAGATGATGAATAAACAACTCCTCAGCCTCTTGGATTTGTTGGGTTTGACAGAAAGAAGGAGAGGATGGTGATGCTCAAGCTTCTTCGTGGTATTCAAGCTTCAATCCTTTAAGTTGGATCTTCAAGAAGTCCTTCAATGGCTTCCTTGGGGTCTAATCAGGGGTTTCCAGATGATAACAGTCGAGATATGGCGTGCAAGATTGTTTAAAATGATTAAGATAGATAGATTAGGCATAATGGTCTTGGTTTTATAAAGATTTGTCGACTGGGCGGCGTCGCGTACCGCTGAGAGGGTCCAAGATCCTCTCAGCGTACCACGATGGATTTCGGGATTCAAATTCCCCATGGGGATTCTTGTGGGCCATCGCGTACCGTGATGGGTCCACAGAGAGTCCAGTAGGCCCAATTTCATGGGTTTGATTCGTTCGTTGTCGTTTTCACTATTACGGACTATCGTTTGGCCTCGTTTGAACTTCCTAGTTCAATGTTTGAGCGTTTCGTGAGGTTTTGAGTGTTTTGTTACACGATGTGCTAAACGTTCACCAACGTTCGTGTGTGTTGACACGTGTGTGCGGTTTCTCGATAATTCCTCGAATTATCTTTTTGTGTGTCAGTGTTCGTACTGTCGTGCCACGTGTCACACTAGATTAAACTAATTCTAGTGCCACGTGCACAAATAATCAATTAAATAAACATTTAATAAATTGAAGCTGGTCTGAATTTTACGGGGTGTCACAGAAATTGTGAACTGTGTATGTAAAAATCGCGATTAACCTTGTCCCGACGACTTTTGGTCGGCATAGGGTCCATTAAAAAAGCCGACTAAAATCGTTCCGTGTTTTTTTTCCAGCTTCATCTGTCCCGAAGACAAGTCAGGGAGACATAATTTGTGAGTTCTTTTATTAAGCGAAAAGAAATTTTTTTTGAGGCTAGGTTGTACCGACGATAAATCGTCGGGATAGGACATTCAAATGAGCGCCAAAAAGGCTCGCCAATGTGTTGTCTCTGTGCCGGCCATTGATCGTCGGGATAGGTAAGAATGGGAAAAAATTTTTGGGGGAATTGTGCCCACGACAAGTCGTCGGCACTGCTTAACCTGTACCAACGACAAAAGTCGTCGGGATAGCTTTAACCGCCATAGATTTGTTTTCTTGTAGTGTATATAGTCTATACAAGGCATACAGGCATATACGAGATATATATGAATTCAATCATTAACACTGAGAAGTTTTGACAAACAATTATTGCCTCCTTATGCATCTCGTAGAGACATATACGAGATATATAGTGACTGTGAAAATTGTAGGGGAGCATGAGAATAATATGACCCTTTTAATTAATGGGTCATACTATACATACACCACCTCCCTCTGCAAGATACCACATGTCACCTATACGGCCCGTATAAAGTCAGTCAAACCGACAAAAGCTGCAACTGCTGACGTGTCAGAAAGATAGGTTCTTATACGGGCTGTATATAGCTATACGGGCAGTATAGTTTGAATTTTTTACGGGGTAGTATAGAGCTAGACATGTAGTATAGTTTGAATCATTTTGAGTCTATACAGGCCCGTATAGGGCTATATAGCCGTATATGGCTTGTAACCGACAACTGCCTAACAACTTTTTGACAAAACAGTGCTACATGACCCGCATAAGGATATACAACCCGTAAAAAGTACCTTGTTGTATAGATAACTTGAAGTAGTGTACAAACCATGGAGGCTAATTAGTGTGTGTGTGTGTTTGAATTAAATAATATACTTTAGAAAAGGCACATTATTATAGACAAAAAAAAAGATAAATCTTATGATGGAGCTAGGTACACATTATTATAGATAAAAAGATAAAACTTTTGATGGTGCTAGGTTGAAAAGATACAAGACAAAAAGGATAGGAAAAAAACAGTGTCAAGTGAATCTCTGTAAGCTTACCTTACCAATAGTAGTTTACAAAAACAAAGGTGAAATTTTCTTCAAAAAGCAACTTGTGTGGTACTTGTTTGTGAAGGACCCCATTGTACTAAACCTCATCTATCAAGGGTAGCAACCATTTCTCTCTTACCCTCCCCCCTACCCCTACCCCTATCCCTACCCCCTATCCCCCTAGCTAGATCTTGTTATAAGTATCTGTATCACTCATTGCGAAATGAGGGTGAAAATCGTTGATTGATCTAACTGTCAATTAACTCTGATAAACACACTCACACACACACGGGACAATCTTTCTACTTTCAATCCCAGAAAGATCATAACTTTAGCTTTCAAGAAAATCTACATAAAGATTCATAATGTGCTCATGACAGCAACTCCTTCATCTTTTACGTATGCCCTAAAGAACAATCAATCATCGTGTTGTGCCCTAATGAAGAACCAATCATCAGTTTGTGCCGAACCAGATGGTTATTTCAGCTCAAAATCTTGCAGCTCACCCCCAACACCCAACTCACAAAACCCTGAAACCAGAACCGTCAAAAGAACACGTGATTCCAGCACCAAGCACCCGGTGTACCGCGGTGTACGGATGAGAAGTTGGGGCAAATGGGTGTCGGAAATTCGTGAGCCCAGAAAGAAATCGCGCATATGGCTCGGGACATTCCCGACACCTGAGATGGCCGCTCGGGCACACGATGTGGCTGCGGTTTGTATCAAAGGGACCTCAGCGATTCTTAATTTCCCCGAGCTCGTGGGTTCGTTGCCACGACCCATTTCTTGTTCTCCGAGAGATGTTCAAACCGCTGCTGCTAAAGCTGCAGCCATGACAGAGTTTGATCACTCTAAATCTTTAGAAACGACTGCGTCGGATGAACTTGATGAAATAATCGAGCTTCCGGTTTTGGGTTCGAGTTTTGACTCATTAGAGTTGAAGAACGAGTTCGTGTACACTGACTCGGTGGTTGATGGGTGGTTGTATCCACCGCCGGTGATGAACGCTAGCGGTGGTGATCAAGAAGATAGGTATGTTTCTGGGCAGGAATATGTGATTAATACCGCCTTTGAATCTTTATTGTGGAATTATTAATTATTGTCTGTGTGTGTTTTTGTCATTTTTGCTTTTTACTGTTTTCACTTTGGCCCTTTTAATCTTTTTCATCAAAGGGTTTAATTGTGGTTGTGTAATTTGTGTATATTTTGTGCACAATCGTGTCTTTTATTGAATATGTAAATACCCATAAATTAAATCTCTCTATATATCCATCGTCGTTATCGTCGTCGTCGTCATATTTGTGCTAAACTGAGTTCACATAGTTGTGGACCTTGAATCATTACATGAAATACATCTTGAATTGCATCAAGTACAAGCTTTCTTTGCATTTCAAGATGGTTCTTAAATATTGGTTGATCCACCAAGCTCCACATCATTGTTTGCATTATTAAACTCTACAGAAACATTTTTTATTTATTTTGTATGTTTTTTTTGTTTTCTATGGTTTTATCAATTATTAACTTCTAATGGCAAATGGATATTTAAAAATTTATGATTACATATATGGATTTCATATGAAAATATTTTCATTACTTTTTTCATTATTAGAAAATTGACTTTGACGAATGGAATATTAATAACGACATTTGTCCGTAGGCAATTTTAGACGGATTGACGAAAGACTTAAAAAAGTACTATAATATAAAATAAAATAAAATAAAATAAAATAAAATAAAATAGCCTCTATGGGTTAAGTGGTCAACCGGCATAAACCTCAAGAAGAAGCTAGACGATGTTTTACCTTGATACTTTCAAAGGGTAATTCCTCACTGAATGTGTGTGTGTATGGTAAATTTTATTTGGGTTTGGTTATCAACACACTCAATTTTTTTTATTTCAACACATCACTGACTCTATGCATCTCGTATAAGCATATACGAAGCGTATATCCCTGACATCCAACGATTTGACAATGATTGGTCACTTGTATGTTGCGTATAGGACCTATACGACACGATACATATAAGTTATACTAGACATATAGGAGTTTAAACATTAACACTGATAAATTTTGACAACCAAATTGCCTCCGTAAAGTGGCGAATTCAGAATTTTTTTACAGGGAGCAAATAATAGGTTACTAAAAAAAGGTCTGGGTATAAAACCACTTGGGTTAGTTGAAACTACAAAACAACGTACTAGTGTGGGTAAAAAGCAATTCAAGTTAGTTGAAATCATAAAACAAAATTATTAATTAGGTAATAAGCAGTTTATGTTAGTTGAAATCATAAAACAAATTTATCAAGAGTATTTAAATAATTGTTTAAATAATCAATTCTAAAGTTATATCACAATTAATATTCGTATAAAATCTATTAAAAAGAACACAAATTTTATCATTTATTCCAATTATGCCCTTTTATAATCAAGTTTATATTGTAATCAGATTTGACCCCTTATAATCATGTTTGTGTCCCATTTTGTTTCAAAATCAAGCAAAATTATTTTAAACAATGTGTTTTAACAATAGATCGTGGTATCCTACTGGGGGTCGCTAATGTTACGTATATGTGCTCGCATATAAAAGGTGTGAGATTCGTGCGAGAATAACATGACGACCTTTGTTAGACTTTTTTGTTGTAGTCGGTGGCTACAAATTTTGACGGAATGTCATAAAAAAATAAAATTTGTGACTGATAGTGTCAAATTAAAAGATTTCAGATGATATCCTACGTACGTACCCATGCTATAGCTAGCTTTTGTTGTTTGTATAGGGGAATAATTAAGTTTATGACGGAAGCAACAATTGATTGTATATATGATGGTAATTCTTCGTCATATCATGTCATCCCATTGATGTTTGTCAATGATATATCCTTTGTGATTTTGACATGTTTTCTATGGGATTAATTAGGGTGTTCATTACTTTCAAGTTTCAATTCACTGAGGTAATACTGAATAATATACGTGTCGCAAGAAACCCTTGGTTAGTGAAATTATATATTTTATGTTGGTAATAAAAAAATAGGATACACTTCATACGAAAACCTTTATTTAAAAAAAAAAGGAAATTATGGTACGGTTTTGGCCCTTTTGTTTACGGGTTTAAAGTATTTTAGTTCAAAATAGAAACTTATATAAATCAGGCTTTATGGTTTAGACAACTAACATTTTTGGCCCCAATCATTGTTAGATTTTGGGCCAAAATCGTTATAATAGTTAGGTTTGAGGGGCCAAAACCGGTAGTTGTATAAACCACAGGGGCTGTTCTGATAAAAGATTTTATTCTAGGCCGAAATAGTTAAAACATGTTGGATCGGGTTATGTAACTTACACAATTCTTTCACAAGGTATCTTCTACTAAGTTGATAGATGCAAAAATTCTATCAACTTGATTTGCAAAACAGTTTGAAACAAATGCACAAGACAAGTGTATAATCAAGGTTCGAGTATATTGCATTCAACTGTAAACGATACAAATCTTAGCTCAAGCACAAAAACGCACACCCTTGCTAAGTTACAGATGAATAATTATATACTAAAACCTACAGTTGTACCCTCGTAGGGATACATACCAGGCCATATTAATTACAATTAATACAAAAGACTTCATTGATTTTTACAATAAATACCTAAACTACAAAAAGCATTAACTGTTTGGTATCTCTGTGATTCTGACAAATCTGCTTTGCTACTAACTATCATCACAATGTCTTCTTTGTTGGTCTTGATGAGAGAAAGCAGCTCTGATTGTTTCTATAAGTGTATGAAATCTTTGACAGATAAAAGTCTTCGAAAGCCTTTGCCTTCGGAAGCTGTTGAGCATAAATTCGGAAGCATTTGTGTTCGGAAGACTTTGTCTTCCTTGGAGAATCTCAAAGAAGAAGGTTATCTTCCGAAGGTACTAAGTCTTCTGAGGAACTTAGGTTCCTTCCGAAGACTACTCACTTCCGGAATATAGCACTGTTCTTCCGAGATATATCTTGGACTTCTGTGAGTGGAGCCAAGGACTTGGATAGTTTTGGAGAGCACCAACCTTCATAATCTTACAAAACACTTAAACCACAGAAGATAAAACCCTTATTTACTCTTTAAAAAATAGGATATATTTTATCTTGGTAATAAAAAATAGGATACTTTTTATACAAAAACCTTTATGTTTAAAAAGTTAGTAATTCAAAATTAAATTTTGAATTAATGATTGAGATCGTATAATAATTCAATTGTAAGTCAACAAAGTTTAACGGACTAAATTATAAGGTTGTAAGTATATATAATCTAACTTTACCTAGTATAATAAAAGAATATTTTTATAAGATACACCTCATCTTTTAATTAACTCTAAAAAAATTTCTTGTTTCTCTTTCCTAAAATTTTTTTATTAATGAAATTATATAGTTGATATTAGTAATTATAAATCTTTTTATTATAAAAATTTACTAATTTATTAAAAATTAATAGAATTTCAATTATATCTTATATGATATAATTTTAAAAATATTAAATTTTATTATCATATGTTATTTATAGTTTTTAAATATTCATATTTCTTATTTAATCAACAACTGAAAAATGTAATATATAAATCTTTGTAAAAATCATTATTTACATATTACATTTGTTCAACCATTTATTACATGAGTTTCTAGTATAGTAGTTAATATATATACATATAACCAAAGGGCTTGTAGTATAATGGTACCCTCTTAACTTCTATATTAGAAGTCTTGGGTTCGAATCGAGGCTGAAGCATATTTACTGAGTCATCAGATGGTTTACCTAATTGTGGGTTTCTCCTAGGGTGAGCTCAAGCGTACGGCCCAGAGCGTCAATTCGAGAGGTCGGTTGAAATCTCGTCTTGAGTGTCACTGTAACAAGCCGTTTTAAAAAAGTTATACATACATATATGGAAAGTTTACTTATAATTAACTAACTTCAAAATCATTTCATTCAAAAATCAAAACTCATTAACTAAACAAATCGAATGAGAAAATAAATGAAACAATGATGAATCTTATAAGCATGGTGACTATATCATTATATTCTTGAAGCATTAAAATATTAAATATATATTCACCTATTCATTAATTAATACTCTTATTTATTAAAACCTTTTTAATTATTTTATTAAATGTTACACAATTATAAAACCTTAATAATATTTTATAATTATTAATAAAACATTATATTGTGTGAATATTAGTTATATTAAAAATTTATCTTTTTCATTATTTTTTTAATATTTTAGTTTTAGTTTTTTTTTCTAAAAACATCATTTAAATGTTGCGTATAAACGATCTTTTAAAGTTATTAAAATTTTGTTAATTTTCAGTGATGAAACACAATGCTATACACTAGCTTTTACATAAATAACATTATATATATATGTGGTTAAATCTTGCACCGAATGAGATCCGCTACTTTAAAAATTTAGTTTCGTTATCTTTAAATTAATTTATTATTTTTCAAATGTATTTTAAAGAATTTATTTTTAAAATCTATTGATTTTTTTCATAAAAACATAAAATACTACTTTAAAATATATATTTTTTATTTATAAAATTGGTTTACACAGGTTTTGATTTAATATTTATTGATTTGATTTCTTTGTTTTTGTTTCAAAATTGAGATTTGATTTATTTATTTTTTATGAATAGAATTTGTTTATTATTTTAATTAATTAAGTATTTGTTTATCTATGCATGGTTAAACAAAATATACAAACAATAAATGTAAATTAATTATAATGTAGATGTAGAATCTTGTATTTAACTTTCTCTAAATTTTAGAGATATTTAGAATATATTTAATGTAGTAGAGTAAGATATGATTAGAAAATAAAGTAGGGTGTAATTAGAAACACTCTTTCTAGATTCACATGATATGTTTTTATAACATTTTAAAAGTGATTTCACACCTGTCACACCCCCAAATTTCAACTAACGGAATCATAGCATTTAGGGCGTGACAAACCAGGATCTCAATCATTAGACACAGCGAAAAAGCTCTATATGCTTTTAAACATGATTCAGTCTTAATTTGTAAAATCAGAATTTAACATTTGCGGAAACGTTTGAAAAGCAATAACAAAATGTAACAGTTGCAAAACCGTAAATACAATGTTCAATGTTTTAAATTAACAATCAAAATTAACTGTATGCATGAGACTCAACGTCCTAGTCCCTGCTTGTCCTTGCCTGTGCCTTAGTGTCCTGAGAAAACATGTAAATCAAGTCAACACAAAGGTCGGTGCATACACAGGTTTGTATATGTAAACACAATTGTTTGAACAACAGTTCGAAATGTAAATGTTGCAGATAACATAATCACACATTGCATAGTCATGATAGCTAGTCATTTGTACTATTTACATAAGTGGTCGACACCGAAGCTGACTGTTGCATGCTATTGCATGTTTTGCCTTTCCACTATTATCTAACACAAACAATAGTAATGTTGAATTGGCTAGTTAAACACTTGCGTAGATCTCATCTACCAAGTGAGGTTTGTCAAACCCAATAGATCTATCTTCAAATACCACGCTTTGCACTACGGCAAACTAAACGGTTCGAAATATAAGGACTTTGAGTGTTATATGTACACTTATAGTAAACAGCTAACGCTTTGCACATGTTTTCTCCCCCAAAACAGTTAAAATCAGAAAAGGGGTCGTGTAAGCACCTTAGATAACAGACAGAATGATCACGTGTTCGAGAAATCACGTAGATAGACTTCCACGAAGAATCTGTGTTTTAACAATAATGTTGTGTTATTCGTAATATCCATATTGTTTTCGTGGTTACATACGTGTTAACACACGTACATTAGGTTGTTTAAAACGTACATACGAAATCGTGTACAAATTTAAATTCGTTCGGTTGAATCGTATAAATATAAACGATTTCATTTTACGACGCGTAATTATACGCGATTAGACTTTTCGTTCAAAATATAAATTTTATTTTTTCATCTTGTTCGTAATTCCATTTCGGTTCCAACGCAATTTGAACAAGTCGAAACGGAGTTGAAATGAACAAGTTACGAGTAAAACACCAAAAATGTCATTTTTTGTGCAAAACCGATGAGGCATGGTCTCGAACCCATGACCTCCCGGACAACATACCCACGCCCAAACCATCTTAGCTAGTTAGTGTTTCGCAACAAAGGATCCAAATCACTTCTTTTAACATCTAATTCCTGGATTCCCCATCTTTAACCTTAACCGAACCATTTGGGTTCCAAATTGACCCGTGAATCGACCAAGATCGATCTTAGAACCATGGGGGTTTTGTTCCAGTGATCCAAACGAGTTCAAGGATAGATTTAATTCCATAATTTCAACACAATCGTACTGTTTTTGTAATCATTCCCGAATTCGAACCATTGTTCTAACCCCAATCCAAATCCTTTAAATTCGTTAATTTGAAGTCACTAATTCATAGCGTTTTCATAAAACAAAGAATTTTGAATCTATCGGTGCAATTTAATTCGAATATCATGATCCTTTAGATAAACAAGCCTAAAACGCTTTTGTTTCAACCTCATGAAATCGGTTATCAACGAATTCCATGTTCTTTACTCCAATTAGCATAGGGTTTTCCTCAATCGGGGCCTTACGAAGCTACCTATGTGATTTGATTTGATATTTGAACTCATTTGCCAAGAAACCCCCAAATTGATTTAAACGATGAACCCTAAAACATGAAATCCATCAATTCGTTGTTGATTGCTAAAATTAACATGGGGCTTTCGTTAAGCATGATATTCCGAAACTGTTGATGTAATTTAATTTAGTTATGTAACTCGTTCAGGTAAAATCCCCCAATTCGGTTCATAGGATGAACCCTAAAATCGAATCTTCATAAAATCGATGTTGTTACATGAAATTTCTTTAGGGATTTCCTTAATCGGCCATGTTAGAGTGTGTGTGTATCGATTTTTACCTGGTTTGGTGCTGGATTGAAAGATATCGACTTATGTGCTGAGTTCGGCCGACCTTTGATCAATTCTTCGATCTCCACGTTCTTGTTTGAAATTGTTGTATGCAAAAGACCCTAAAGGGGCCGACTAGAGGTTTTATAGTGGTAATTAAGTCGATTAAAGTCGAATTTTATGAGCTAAATGATGGCTGGTGACGGTTTCAACATTTATGTTCTTAATTTCGTTTAATTCGAATGTTAATGGAACAATAATGTGTTCTAACGGTTAATCATCAATAATGTGATGATTATTACTAGTTTAATTTGATTAATTACTTATTTTTAATGTAAATTCAAATTTAAGTTTGATTTTTAAACGAATTTTGACTATTAAAAGTCAAAATTGTGTATTTCTTCTAATTACATGCTTAATCCTTATAATTTAAGTGTTTATACACTTGTTTGTTCAATTCTAACCCTTGTAGTTTGTTTTTGTTCGATTTCGTATAATTTCTGTTAATTTCTGGGTTAACGGAGTTAGTCCGGAATGCCGGATTGTCACATTATCCCCTTGTTGAAGGAATTTTCGTCCCGAAAATTGTTAAATGTTAGAAGTAGTTAGTACACTACTTGTGAGTTCGGAGTGTGCGTGTTAGTGCGATACTTTATCATTCTGTGTACTTGTGTGTACTCACACACAAAGTTCAATGTTTGCAACACCACACCTAAGTGTGGTCGTTCTATGTTCAATGTTTGGCAACATCACCCTTACGTGTGATCGTTCAATGTAATTGTTTGCATGCACACCATTTAGTACACCTAACTGTGAGTGTTCGTTCAATCATAACGTACTATGTAACCTTGCACATAGCTAATTGTTTATAGCCAATCATGTTTGTACTACCATACTATGTAACATATGAAACATAAAGCACATTGATTGTAACTAATCATGCTTGAAAATGTTTGAATTCTACAATGTTTGTATCCAACACAAATGTTTGTAACAAAACCAACTGTATAAGATGTTTGTGTTTACAGTTTGAAATTTGAAAATGTTGTAGTGTGAAGTATCACATCATCCCCTTGTTGAAGGAAATTTTGTCCCGAAATTTAACGTACCTTCTCAGTGTTTACAGTTGTTGTTTTGAATAGATGAGGATACTTCTTCATCATTTGATCTTCCCTTTCCCATGTAAATTCAGGTCCACGTCTTGAATTCCAACGGACCTTGACTATTGGAATTTTGCTGTGTTTGAGCTGTTTGACCACTCGGTCCATGATTTCAACTGGTTCTTCAATGAACCGTAACTGTTCGTCCACTTGTATTTCCTCAAGTGATACAACCAATGTCTCATCAGAAAGACATTTCTTTAAGTTCGAAACGTGAAAGAAATCATGAACTCCACTGAGTTCATCCGGTAATTTAAGTTCGAAACGGACCTTGTATTTTAGTTTTTCTTCTATTTCTTCTAGTGATTTTATTTAATTTGATAAATAATATAATTATATGAGAAATATATTTTTATAAAACATCTTTAATAATATATGATGTGTTATTTGAAATAAATAATTTTAAAATGTATGTATTTAAATCTGTTTAATGCGCAATTTTTAACCTAATTATATATATATATATATATATATATATATATGTATGTATAGGATTTAAATCAAATGAAAACTCGATTTTAAAGAGAAAACCCTTAAATTCTACGTGGACCGTTGATCATTAATTAAATTTATCTTTATTTAATTATAATGGGTATATTGGTAAGTTACCACTCTCACTCTTTCTTTATAACATCACATAACCATCTTTTGATTCAAATCATTTCATCTCTCTTTCACACACTTTTATCTTTCACACACTTCTCTCTAATTTAAATTCTTTTAAATACTACTGAAAATTAATTAAAGATGTTTAATAGTATTAAGTATTTTTTTTAAATTACTATAAATTGATATGTTTACACATGTGTAGTTTTTTCAGATATACATAAGTTTTTTTCTAGTTTTACACATGTGTAGCTTACGAATTTTATAGTTGTTTCTTTGAATTTGAATATGTTATAATGTGTATTCCTTTTTAATATTAGTGAAAATTAATTACACATGCGTAGTTATATATTTTTGAGTCGATTGTACTTTTGTACTAAAACTTGTAAATTTTTAGATGGGTTAAACAAGTTTAATTTTTTAATACTATTTAAAATTTATTTTGTATAAAAAGTACATATTTTTGTTGTGTTTTTTTATTTTTAAATAAATAGATTTTTTTAGTTTGTTTTAAAACTACACATTATTTTAGTTTTTTGTTCTTAAAAATTGTTTTTTGATTGTTTAAAAAAAAGCTACACATATGTAGTGTTTGACTGTGTGTATTTTTTTGTTACAACACATGTGTAGTTTAAAATTTTGTAGTTGTTTCCTTAAATTTAAATATATTACACATGTGTATTCTTTTTTAATATTAGTAAAAATTAATTACATACATTTTGTATTATTCTATATTTTTTAACTTGTAAATTTTTAAATTTGGAAATTTTTAAATAGGTTAAACATATTTAATTTTTTAATATTAGTGAAAATTTATTTTGTGTAAAAAGTACACATTTTTTTGTTTTGTTTTTTGTTCTTAAAAAAAAGAGGTCTTTTTAGTTCATATAAAAACTACACATTTTTATATGTTTTTTATTCTTAAAAATTGTTTTTATACATTTTTGTTGTTATAATATTTAAAAAAATATTTTTTTAACTTAAAAAAAAACAATACAAATGTGTATTATATCGTTAATTTCAAATACAGAGAGAGAAAAAGAAAATTTTTCTTTTACCCTTATAAGGGTAAAAGAGCTATTTTCCCTCTTAAAACCTCAACAAAATATGTAACTTTAATTGTGAACCACAAGTGTTTTTCTACTTAATTAATTAAAATATAAAATAGTTTTGATTTAATGGTCCACATAAGGTTTAAGAGTTTTCTCTTTAAGATCGAGTTTCAAAGTATTCAATCCATATATATATATTGGGAATGGTATAAAAAATAACCCTCTTTTTTGTTACAACTACATAAACCATTTCAACCAATAATAAAATTACACATAAGTTTTTCATTAAAATATTAAAAATGGTATCATAGTCATATTACTTTCATAAGCCCCTCTTTTTTAAACATTAATAACTTTTTTATAATATACTATTTTTTTAAAAAAATTGCACCATTATATTCGTCTCATTTTTCTCTTTAATTCCGTTATACACTCGACTAGTTTTTTTTTACTTTTTTTAGATGCCTATATTTACATCATTGTAACGAGCTTAAATATAACAAATTTATTTGAAATTTTTTCTAACAACGATAAATTACAGTGATCTAATTTACATTGACGTAATTAGCGTGATGTAATTTACATTGACGTGTTAATTCGGTTCCGGTTCGGTTTTCTCGGTTACTTTGGTTCCGGTTCGGTTTTTTCGGTTAATTCAGTTTCGGTTCGGTTTTTTTTGCTTTTTGCTCATCCCAAATTTATAACGAGCCTAAATACAACAAATTAGTTTGAATTTTTTTCGAACAGTGATAAATTACATCACTATAATTGTCACACCCCCACCCCTCGTCACCTCGTGTCTGACCTGACGTCACTGAACCGGTTGCGGAAGCATAGTGGTGATGTCTCTGAGGTGAGGGGTGACTTACTTGAACCAATATCATAAGCACACAGATTAACTTAAAGTAAATACATTACCAGGGTGTCGCAATCACAACCACATTACAACTATATTTATTTAATTACAATACTAATTATTAAAGTGCAAATATCTCAAAAGTGCATCCTCACCGGCTATTACTGCTTACCTGCAAAAAGGTTTGAGTTTGAAACGTCAGCACAAAGCTGGTGAGATCGACAGTTCAATTTTAAAACAATATGATATGATAAGCACGTTCTCAAAAGTTCAGTTCTGGATAACCATGGGACCTGTATCTAGTTCCTTTCGGACGTCTAGTCTGTCTCAAGATATTACCCGTCGGTATATATCTTAGTGCCTCATTATCTTAATGTCTATCACACCATTAAGAAATTCAGGAAACAGATAACAAACATTCACACAAGGGGAGATGCAATCCTCCCAGCGAATGGGGTGTCAACCAATAGTACTATCAATGTTTTCTGCTCGGCCACACATGGGTTCACTAGATACAGTTCAAAAATGAGGACTTTCAGTGTCATGATAGAGTTCAGTCTACAGGCCAAATCCCATGAAATCCCACAAAAGTCACAGCAATCACATGAAATCACACAGATATCAGTGATACATATCATATGTTCATTAAAAGTTCAACAATGTTCCCCGATGTTTATAAAAGATTAAAAATAAAAGGGGTTGTACGAAACTCACCTGATGATAATATGGTAGCAGTGTATCACCAAACTGATAGTACAGAGATGATTCTGCATTTAGTTATCTTTAATAAGTTATTTATGTTCTAGTTTACTGATTAGATCCTTCTGAACGTTCAATGTCAAAGACATTGCTTAGTAAATCATCAACTCGATATTAATTATATAATTAATTAATTTAATGTCATATCATACAATGTATGATAATGTAGGAATCTACATTGCATTAGATTCCTAACACAAAGCTGATGATACTCTAGATTAATCAGAATAATCTCTGATTAATCAGATAGTTAATGTTGATTGTAATGCTAAAACAGTTTCTAGATAATTTAATGGCTTAGAAATGATTAATCCTTATTATTGATTACCCAAATATCATGAAATATCACAATGTAGCATTAGAATAGGTTAAATAACCAGATTTAACATACTAATCTGACTGTTATCACAAACATCAGATAATCATTCCAATGAGTATGTTAATGATTATGATTAGTTTGAAATACTTGGATTTAACCTTTGCATTTCAAAGATTAATCAAACTAATCACCTACATTGTTATAATCAAATGGTTTAAACCATTATAATCATGGGTATGATTTCATGCAAACCGGGCATCACAACGGATCAAAACAAGGATTTAACCGTTAGAACTTCGTGTTCTTCGTTTATAATCAATCCTAGCCATCATCTAGGCAATAATCAACAATCCTAACTATCTCATTACGTTCAAAATCAAGATCTAATCAATCAAAATCAAACTAGAAGGTTAAAACGAACCGTTACCTGTTCTGACGAGTTTCTGCGGGTAAAACTACGATCGGGACTTGTATATATGTTTCTTGGGATGATCCGGATGATTAGAAACCTTTGAAATGAAGTTTAAAGGTGTTATGAGGTGAAATTTGCGTCTAAGGGTCGAGCAGGGACGAAAATGGTGAGTTCTGCAAGTTTCTACACGTTCTGGCTTCAAAAACCAAGTTTTCTGCCGACATAAGGGCCGCGCGCATCGCCTGGCTTCGCAGCCTGGCGCCAGGCGTAGCGCCCCACGTCATCAGCACATCATTTTTTTTTTGTTCCAAACTTCGTTTCGCGATTCCGGGAGCATACGAACTCCGTTTTGCGCACGGTTTTCGCCCACGTTCATCATTTTTCATATTCTATCAATCCCCATTAACAAAAGTTACTAATTCCTCGTGAATTTCAAGCACGATCAAATGTGCTTACGTCATTTTTGCCGGATTTCTCGTACGCAATCGTCACAGTCTCCTCCTGTTAGAGAAATTTCGTCCCGAAATTTAATGAAGACTTACTTTATAACAGTCGTTTATGTGAATAGATGTGGGTACTTTGATTTCATTTGATCTTCTCGTTCCCACGTATACTCAGGTCCACGTTGCGAGTTCCATCGTACTTTAACGATTGGTATACGACTACGTTTCAACACTTTCATTTCTCGATCCATTACCTCTACTGGTTCTTCACTGAACTGAAGTTTTTCATCAATATGAATCTCTTCTAGAGGTACGATCAATGATTCATCAATTAAACACTTTTTCAGATTGGATACATGAAAGACATCGTGAATGTTACCGTGTTCAGGAGGTAATTCAAGTCTATAGGCTACTGACCCAATTCGTTCAAGAATTTTGAATGGTCCTACAAATCTTGGTGAAAGTTTACCTCTCTTTCCGAATCTGAAAATGCCTTTCCAAGGTGACACTTTCAACATTACTCGATCACCTACTTGAAATTCGAGTGGTCTACATCGATTATCAGCATAACTCTTTTGACGATCGCGAGCAGCTTTGATTCGTTCCTGAATGAGTGCGATCTTATCAGTTGTTTCCTGAATGAATTCTGGGCCTATGATTTGACTTTCACCTACCTCTGACCAACAGATAGGTGATCTACACTTGCGTTCATAAAGTGCTTCGAATGGAGCGCATTGAATACTAGTATGGTAGCTGTTATTGTATGAGAATTCAACAAGTGGAAGATGAATATCCCAGCTACCTCCAAAATCAATCACACAACTTCTAAGCATATCCTCAAGAGTTTGATTTGTTCGTTCAGTCTGCCCGTCTGTTTGAGGATGATAAGCAGTGCTCATATTGATTTGAGTGCCCAGAACATTCTGAAGAGTTTGCCAAAATCGTGACATAAATCGACTATCTCTGTCAGAAATGATAGAGATCGGTACTCCATGTCGAGATACAATCTCATTAACATAAAGTTTAGCGAGTCGATCCATAGAATAATCTTCTCGGATGGGTAGGAAATGCGCAGATTTCGTAAGGCGATCAACGATAACCCATATAGAGTCATGGTTACGTGATGTTCTGGGTAATTTAGTAATGAAACCCATAGAGATCTGATCCCATTTCCACATGGGAATCTCAGGTTGTTGCAATAACCCAGAAGGTCGTTGATGTTCAGCCTTAACTTTGAGACATGTTAGACATCGATCCACATATTCAGCTACGTGTTTCTTCATTCCAGGCCACCAGTAAAAGTCTTTAAGATCTTTGTACATTTTATCAGCACCTGGATGAATAGAATACCTGGATTTGTGTGCCTCATCCAAGATAATTGTTCGAGAATTACCGAATAAAGGAATCCACATTCGGTCTTTGAAATACAACAGTCTATCAGCCTTAGTATTGAGTTTCTTATCTAATCCTCTCAATCCCTCAGCAGAATAGTTCGTTGCTTGTAAAGCTTGTTGCTGAGCGTCTTTGATTTGAGGAATTAGACTGGTTTGAATAGTCATACCTAATGCTTTCACACGTAAAGGCTTGACTCGTTCTTTGCGACTTAAAGCATCAGCTACAACATTTGCTTTGCCTGGGTGATAACGAATTTCACAGTCATAGTCGTTTAAAAGTTCAACCCATCGCCTCTGTCGCATGTTCAACATTTTCTGATCTAGAATGTGTTGGAGGCTTTTGTGATCAGTGTATATAATACACCTAGTTCCGTACAAATAGTGTCTCCAAATCTTGAGTGCAAACACTACCGCACCAAGTTCTAGATCATGTGTGGTGTAGTTTTTCTCATGTACTTTCAACTGCCGAGAAGCATAAGCAATTACCTTATCCTTCTGCATTAAAACACACCCAAGACCTTGACGTGAAGCATCACAATACACTGTGAAGTTATCAGTACCTTCCGGTAGTGCCAATATAGGTGCATTACAGAGTTTATGTTTCAACAGTTGGAACGCCTCCTCCTGTTGAGAACTCCATATAAACGGTTGATTTTTCTGTGTCAATGTAGTCAGTGGCAAGGCTATCTTTGAAAAGTTCTTGATAAACCGACGATAATAACCTGCCAACCCCAAGAATTGACGTATTTCAGTCGGGGTTCGTGGTGTCTCCCATTGTTTCACCGCCTGAATCTTACTGGGATCCACTTGAATACCGTTTTGATTTACTACATGACCAAGAAATTGAACTTCTCGTAACCAGAACTCACACTTGGAGAATTTGGCATATAATTTTTCACGTGCCAAAAGTTCTAGAATTAATTTCAAGTGTTGAGCATGTTCTTGTTGATTTCGAGAATAAATAAGAATATCATCAATAAACACAATCACAAATTTATCCAGATAAGGTCTACATACTCGATTCATCAGATCCATGAAAACTGCTGGTGCATTTGTTAAACCAAACGGCATTACTAGAAATTCGTAATGTCCGTATCGAGTTCTGAAAGCAGTTTTAGGAATGTCATCATCATGAATACGTAACTGATGATATCCAGATCTCAAATCAATTTTTGAAAAATAAGTAGCACCTTGTAGTTGATCAAACAGATCATCGATACGAGGTAGTGGATAACGATTCTTGATTGTCAGTTTATTGAGTTCCCTGTAGTCAATACACATTCTGAATGAACCATCCTTCTTTTTCACAAAAAGAATAGGTGCTCCCCAGGGTGAGAAACTAGGTCTGATAAAACCTTTGTCTAACAGTTCTTGCAATTGACCTGAAAGTTCTTGCATTTCGGATGGTGCAAGCCGATATGGGGCTTTAGCAACAGGTGCTGCACCTGGAATCAAGTCGATTCGAAATTCAACTTGTCTCACTGGGGGTAATCCTGATATGTCCTCAGGAAAAACTTCAGAAAAATCCTTGACTATTGGGATATCTGTGATTTGTTTAGGTAAAGAATTGTGCTCAGTCACATGTGCTAGGAAAGTATAACAACCTTTCCTTAAGAACTTCTGAGCTCGCATACAAGATATGATACCAAGTTTTCTACCAGCTCGTTCTCCTTGAACTATCAGTGTATTACCGTTAGGTAATGGAATACGGATCACCTTGTTTTGACAGACAACTTCCGCTTGGTTATTAGAAAGCCAGTCCATACCAACAACAACATCAAAGCTCCCAAGCTCAATAGGAAGTAAATCAATTTTGAAAAGATGATCATTCAAATTCAAGGAACATCCTTGAATAACACTGTTAGTTTTGATCAACTTACCATTAGCAAGTTCAATAACATAAGGAGTTTCTAGATCTACCGTAGGCAATGAAATTAATGATGCAAATTCAGGAGAGATAAAGCTCTTATCCGCTCCTGTGTCAAACAAAACTGATGCGTATAGATTATTAAGAAGAAACGTACCAGTAACAATATTTGCATCATATCTCGCCTCGGTCGCACCAATCTGAAAAGCTCTCCCCCTAGCTTCAGTTCCCGGATTGGTGTTATTGTTCGGACAGTTTCGTATGAGATGATCAGGGCTTCCACATTTGTAAAATGACCGGTTGGTTTGAGTGGTTTGTCGTGGTGCTTGGTTTGGTGTCTGAGCAGGAAAGTTGCAATATTTAGCATAATGTCCAACTCGGTTACAGTTCAGACAAACAGGACATGGTCCCGTATGATGTAGTGGACACTTATTGCATTTGGGCGCCTGCCCAGTATAAGTTTTCCTCTCAGGAACATTTGCACCATAGTTTTTCACAGTTGGCTTGCTCTGGGTGATCTCAGCCGGAGCCTTCGCCTTGGTTTTGCCAAACCACTTTCGTTTGGTACCTTTTGACACATTTGAGGTACCGACGTCACTACGATTATGAACCGTCTGAGGTTTCAAAGACAGAGTACCACTCCTTACCGCCTCATTGGTAAGCTTAGTGGTCAAAAGAATCGTATGTTTCAGGGTTGTAGGTTCAGCAGCAGTTACCATTCCTCGTATCTGAGGAATCAGACCCTTAATGTACTTCTCGATTAAAGCGGCTTCCGTAGGAAACATGTCGGGAAGCAAACAAGTAAGTTCATGAAAACGATCGGTGTAAGCAAGACAGTCAGCACCGATCATCGAGTGATTCCAGAATTCTTCCTGGAGTTTTTGAATTTCAGTGATGGGACAGTACTCTGATCTAATCAGAGTTTTGAAATCGTTCCAGCCCATCGAGTCAACTGTGGCTGAACCCAAAGTCTTGGCCTGGGTATTCCACCAGGTCAAAGCAGAATCTTTCAAAGAACAGGCAGCATAAGACACCTTATGCTCCTCTAAACACTGACTGATTTTGAGCTTAGTTTCCATTTCCTCAATCCACCTTATTAGACCAGCCGCTCCTTCTTTGCCAGTAAAAGTAGGAGGGTTACAGGAAGCAAAATACTTGTAAGTACATCCCTATCGAGGTGGATCAGGAACAATAGTAGTTGTACCGGTAGTGGTATGAGTTTCAACGTGACCACCAGTAGCATTATGTTCAACATGATCGTGTTCCCCACCAGAACCTGCAGTGATATGTGGTTGATGTTGTGTCAGAACACCACAAGCAGATAGTTGTTCACGCACAATACGAGCTATCATAGCCTCATTTGTTTCAGATCCGCTTGTACCAGCAGGTGGAACAATGCCTGCTCCAAGGTTCACTGGTGGAGTAATATGCGTTTCCAAGTTCCCAGGTGGAACTACGTTCGCTTCCGGATTAACATGCGGATCCGGATTTGAGTCAACAGTCAAAGGTGGAATTTGATTCGGTTCAGGGTTTGTAATGTTCTGAGTAGCTCTCTTAGCTGGTCGACCTCGTTTAGGAGCCATTATTCTGCTCACAAGCAGACAAAAACTCAGGTCAGTTCAAGAACATTAAAGATATAACCCGTTCTATCACATAAATACAATCCCATTCAGTTACACTGAAAAGTTGTATTAAAAGGTGATTATAAGAATACAGTATAACTACATAAATTCAGTCCAGACATGTTCACATTACACACAGATCACACAATTATTCGTAGCTATACTTAGTCCTGTTATTTCAAAAACATGTTAGAGTCTTACCCAGCTCATTGCATTGCAACACATGTTTTTAAAGATATGTTCATACAGGACTAGGACATGTTCTCAGACAAGTTCTCTAATATGTTCTCAGTTCATACATTAAGTTCTCATACAGACCATAGATATGTTCTCGTACAGTATGGCTCTCGTACTGTACTTAAGTTACAGACACATTCACAATTCAGGCACGTTCTCAATTTAGACATGTTCTCGTACAGTATGGCTCTCGTACTGTACTTAAGTTACAGATATATTTGCATACAGTATTGCTCCGTACTGTATTCCAGCAAAATATATATTTTAGTTCAATATATTCGCATACAGTATTGTTCCCGTACTGTATTTCAGCGAAATATATATACTAGTTTGACATGTTCTCATATTAATTCGTTCGCATACGGTTATGTTTTCACACAGAAAAATTAATTATAATTCACACACAAAGTTCATTGTACAACATATATACAAAAACACCCATATATTACAGTACCATAGTTTTATACATACCAAGTTTCGATACAACCAAAAGTCATAATACTCTAAACCAACAACATCATACACTACATCTCACAACTCAGGATCTGTCCATACCAAAATATCCCGCTCTCACAACTACTGATCACACTATATCACATCATATGTACAATAAAGTCACAACTGTTCCGCCTCCAGTCAACCCTCACCGCAGAAAATACCATAATCCGTCCAACACCATGGCTATAGTGACCAACCCTATAGCCACACATAATAACCTAGCCTCTAAACTCATGCCCTCTAGCACTCCCATCATCACTCCTCTCATCACTATCACTTGCTGCCAAAATGCAGCTATCATCCCCTGAATCACGGTTCTCCTCATCCTTTCCTCGATCATAGCCCGCCAAGCTTGCGAGCCAGCATCCAGTGCATTCATCTGTTCCATCAACAACAGATGAAATGTGAGTATCTCGAACACAGTGGTACGTGTATCTTCCCCAATAGCACGAGACTCCTGTAACTCTAGTCGAGTCCCCTGAAGATCTAAAGTCACCTGGTGAAGCTGTGCCCTAAACTCCGCCTGCTGTGAGGACTCTCCTACCTCATGTACAGTGTCAGGCTCATCCCTAGGCGCCATCTGACGTCTTATAGGAAGACCTGTCGTCTTGCGAGCTTGACCTCGCATACGTCTGAGTCCATCCCATGCTGGAGCTCTCGGTGGAGATGGCATAGGTGCTGGTGCTGGTGCTGGTACTGGTACTGGTGCATTAGCCTGAGAAGCAGCTGCAGATGCCTCCGATGGATCGGAGTCAGAACCCGAACTTGAGCTCGGGGTATCGTCTAGTATCACGTAAGGAAACCGCTGATAAATGTATCTCTCTCCTTGGTCTGCCATCTCTGTATAACCAGAATACTCGAATCAGTACCATGAAAAAAATATATTGAATAATAACATTCAACATACACATGATGTCCGACGTTTTTCCCTATACTAACACAAATATTCGTCTTTATAGTTATTGAGGTTCTGCTTGAATTAAAGTAAACTAGAACGCACAAGTGGTGCAGATTCCAGTTGTGCTGGCCAGTCAAAACTGTAATTTGTACTACTTGATTATTCTGGCTTAATTCAAAAACAAGTTTTGTTCAATATTAATGTTCGGTGCTCTCTGTGTAACTATACGAGCCTATGGTTATAGTCTAGGTCTCTAAGTCAACCTAATTCTCTATAACCTGTGGCTCTGATACCACCCTGTCACACCCCCACCCCTCGTCACCTCGTGTCTGACCTGACGTCACTGAACCGGTTGCGGAAGCATAGTGGTGATGTCTCCGAGGTGAGGGGTGACTTACTTGAACCAATATCATAAGCACACAGATTAACTTAAAGTAAATACATTACCAGGGTGTCGCAATCACAACCACATTACAACTATATTTATTTAATTACAATACTAATTATTAAAGTGCAAATATCTCAAAAGTGCATCCTCACCGGCTATTACTGCTTACCTGCAAAAAGGTTTGAGTTTGAAACGTCAGCACAAAGCTGGTGAGATCGACAGTTCAATTTTAAAACAATATGATATGATAAGCACGTTCTCAAAAGTTCAGTTCTGGATAACCATGGGACCTGTATCTAGTTCCTTTCGGACGTCTAGTCTGTCTCAAGATATTACCCGTCGGTACATATCTTAGTGCCTCATTATCTTAATGTCTATCACACCATTAAGAAATTCAGGAAACAGATAACAAACATTCACACAAGGGGAGATGCAATCCTCCCAGCGAATGGGGTGTCAACCAATAGTACTATCAATGTTTTCTGCTCGGCCACACATGGGTTCACTAGATACAGTTCAAAAATGAGGACTTTCAGTGTCATGATAGAGTTCAGTCTACAGGCCAAATCCCATGAAATCCCACAAAAGTCACAACAATCACATGAAATCACACAGATATCAGTGATACATATCATATGTTCATTAAAAGTTCAACAATGTTCCCCGATGTTTATAAAAGATTAAAAATAAAAGGGGTTGTACGAAACTCACCTGATGATAATATGGTAGCAGTGTATCACCAAACTGATAGTACAGAGATGATTCTGCATTTAGTTATCTTTAATAAGTTATTTATGTTCTAGTTTACTGATTAGATCCTTCTGAACGTTCAATGTCAAAGACATTGCTTAGTAAATCATCAACTCGATATTAATTATATAATTAATTAATTTAATGTCATATCATACAATGTATGATAATGTAGGAACCTACATTGCATTAGATTCCTAACACAAAGCTGATGATACTCTAGATTAATCAGAATAATCTCTGATTAATCAGATAGTTAATGTTGATTGTAATGCTAAAACAGTTTCTAGATAATTTAATGGCTTAGAAATGATTAATCCTTATTATTGATTACCCAAATATCATGAAATATCACAATGTAGCATTAGAATAGGTTAAATAACCAGATTTAACATACTAATCTGACTGTTATCACAAACATCAGATAATCATTCCAATGAGTATGTTAATGATTATGATTAGTTTGAAATACTTGGATTTAACCTTTGCATTTCAAAGATTAATCAAACTAATCACCTACATTGTTATAATCAAATGGTTTAAACCATTATAATCATGGGTATGATTTCATGCAAACCGGGCATCACAACGGATCAAAACAAGGATTTAACCGTTAGAACTTCGTGTTCTTCGTTTATAATCAATCCTAGCCATCATCTAGGCAATAATCAACAATCCTAACTATCTCATTACGTTCAAAATCAAGATCTAATCAATCAAAATCAAACTAGAAGGTTAAAACGAACCGTTACCTGTTCTGACGAGTTTCTGCGGGTAAAACTACGATCGGGACTTGTATATATGTTTCTTGGGATGATCCGGATGATTAGAAACCTTTGAAATGAAGTTTAAAGGTGTTATGAGGTGAAATTTGCGTCTAAGGGTCGAGCAGGGACGAAAATGGTGAGTTCTGCAAGTTTCTACACGTTCTGGCTTCAAAAACCAAGTTTTCTGCCGACATAAGGGCCGCGCGCATCGCCTGGCTTCGCAGCCTGGCGCCAGGCGTAGCGCCCCACGTCATCAGCACATCATTTTTTTTTTGTTCCAAACTTCGTTTCGCGATTC
Source organism: Mikania micrantha (assembly GCA_009363875.1). Taxonomy (NCBI): domain Eukaryota; kingdom Viridiplantae; phylum Streptophyta; class Magnoliopsida; order Asterales; family Asteraceae; genus Mikania; species Mikania micrantha. The sequence goes on along the minus strand of CM018687.1, from coordinate 49,436,492 downwards.
CGGGAGCATACGAACTCCGTTTTGCGCACGGTTTTCGCCCACGTTCATCATTTTTCATATTCTATCAATCCCCATTAACAAAAGTTACTAATTCCTCGTGAATTTCCAGCACGTTCAAATGTGCTTACGTCATTTTTGCCGGATTTCTCGTACGCAATCGTCACAATAATTATCATTGTTAGAGAAAAAAAATCAAAATAATGTGTTATATTACATCACTGTAATTTATCATTGTAATTATCATTGTTAGAGAAAAAAAAAGTTTGGGTAGAGCCGGATCTAAGCGTTGGCTAGGTAAGCGACCTGTAGTAAGAGGAGTAGTTATGAACCCTGTAGACCATCCACATGGGGGTGGTGAAGGGAGGGCCCCAATTGGTAGAAAAAAACCCACAACCCCTTGGGGTTATCCTGCACTTGGAAAAAGAAGTAGAAAAAGGGAATAAATATAGTGATAATTTGATTCTTCGTCGCCGTAGTAAATAGGAGAGAAAATAGAATTTCTTTCTTCGTCTTTACAAAAAAAAAAGGAGGAAGCTGTGACACGTTCACTAAAAAAAAATCCTTTTGTAGCGAATAATTTATTAAAAAAAATAAATAAGCTTAACACAAAAGAAGAAAAAGAAATAATAATAACCTGGTCTCGGGCATCTACCATTATACCCATAATGGTCGGCCATACTATTGCTATCCATAATGGAAAGGAACATTTACCTATTTATATAACAGATCGTATGGTAGGACACAAATTGGGAGAATTTGCGCCTACTTTAAATTTTCGAGGACATGCAAAAAGCGATAATAGATCTCGTCGTTAAAAAACGTTTGTTTATGTATAATAATATATATAGATATTTATCATTGATTAGTAGGAGGCAAACTTTATGTTAAATAAGAGAACAACAGAAGTATACGCTTTAGGTCAACATATATCTATGTCTGCTCACAAAGCGCGAAGAGTAATTGATCAAATTCGTGGGCGTTCCTACGAAGAAACACTTATGATATTAGAACTCATGCCTTATCGAGCATGTTATCCCATTTTTAAATTAGTTTATTCTGCAGCAGCAAATGCTAGTTCCAATATGGGTTCGAATGAAGCAAATTTAGTGATTAGTAAAGCCGAGGTAAATAAAGGTACTATCATGAAGAGATTAAAACATCGAGCTCTATATCACATCACTGTAATTTATCATTGTTAGAAAAAAAATTCAATATAATGTGCTATATTTATGCTCGTTGCATCGATGTAATAATGGACAATGAGAAAAAAAATTACAAAAACTAATCAGCATTATAACGGGAATTAAAGAGAAAATTACATCACTGTAAATAATGTGTTACGTCACCGTTAATTATGTCATTGTAAATTACTTGATTTTGTGTTACATTACTTGATTTTGTGTTACATTAGTGTAATTTACCATTGTTAGAAAAAATTTCTAATTAATTTGCTATCTTTAAGCTCGTTACAATGATGTAAATACATGACATCAAAAACATAAAAAAAAAAACTAGTCGAGGCTATAACGAAATTAAAGAGAAAAATGAAACGAGTATAATGGTGCAATTTTTTTAAAAAAATAATATAGTATAAAAAAGTTATGAATGTTTAAAAAATGGGGTAAACTTTACATAAATGACAAATGTCCTAAATGCCCTTCATATTAAAAAAAAGGAAATTGACACATGACACGATCCTATACACTTACCTTTTTAAAATAACCATTGGATGATAGTTAATGGGTTGTAACAAAAGATAAGGGTTATTAAAATTCCATTCCTTATATATATATATATATAGGATTCGCATCCTATAATAACCCACCCTTATTGACATAACCCGAATTAACCCATGAAGATCACCTACAGTGCTGTAAGGCAAATTACAGTGATGTAGGATCTCAAACGAAAAAGAATTTGCACAAACACATAAAAGAACATACTCTTGTACTTGTAAAACAAAGATTTTGAAAAAAAAAGATTCGGGGTGATCTTCATGGGTTAATTCGGGTTATGTCAATAAGGATGGTTAACAACGGATCCTTACCATATATATATATAATTTGGTTAAGGATCGAGAGCATGAAGATTTAAATAACAAACAATATAGCAATATGGCAGAAACATAAATTAAACAACTCATATTTAGATAATACCTTGATTTATTTCTTGAATATCTGAATTACAAATGATTTCCTTACAATTGGGTGGAGCAATAATAACTTGAAAATCTAAAGATTTTGAACATTGGGTAGTTGATAATACAAGTTTTTGAGGAGAGGGTTTTTTCATACATTTAATTCTAAGTAATTTTTTCGAATGCCTTTCAATACAATCGAGCTCTCAATTTATAGAGCTTTCATCCTTATCAAAGTTGGAAAATAAGTCAACATTGCCGGCAGCTTTCATCCTTATCAGAGTTGGAATGGAAAATAATTCAATATTGTCGGCAGCTTTCATCCTTATCAGAGTTGGAAAATAATTCAACATTGTCGGCCTTTGAGAAAAGTAAATTGTCTTGTTGCAGAATAATTGATATATTCTTTATTAAAGTTGTCAGAGTGGCTGGCTACTTTAATAAAAGTTGACATAAAGTTGATATCACATTTTGAAAATCGCGTCTTGGACAGATTGTTATCTTCTTGACAATAATTGAGATTAACCCATATTAGAAACGGATCAACCCATGGATAACTTATATGGGTCCAATATCTTCATACGGATCTTGAGAATCTTGAAGTATATTTTCATCAGTAGTAGAATTTCTTGATTAAGAAGGAGAATTCTTCTTAATTTCACTAATAATTCTTTGCGTCTCTTCGGGGGTTGAACAAGATTGTAATCTGATAATATAATCTCGATCTTCAAAAGTATTGAGACTTAAATTTACAGGAGACTTGATAGATCTTTCATGTTGACTTGTTATAGACTTATAATAGTTTTGTACCGAAGAAACATTGGCTTTTTCTATTGAAAATTTGTTCCACCATTTACTTCTGTAATGTCTTAACAGAAGAGGAGGAGAAATGTCTTGTTTTGCTTGATAATGGTACGTCCAAGAAAAAATCCAAGGAATTCGAAATATAGTCATGAATTGGAGAGTATATTCAAAATCTAGGGTTCCTACTTGTTTAAAATAATCTATAAACTTATTATAGGTTAAAGAGATATCTTTAGGGAAAGCCTCAGGAATAATCCCTATATATTTAAACCACTTAATAAACCATCTTGGATAATTATTTGAAAATTGATAATCATAATATATGAACCAGGAATGATTAAAATTTCTAAATAATAGAGCTTTTTCCCAATCTTCTTGATAATCGTAATAATTATATTGAGGATAGGAATGAAAATTAGAAAGGGTTTTTTGAACGAATGGTTTTGATTTCCATTCTTCAAGAGTAATGACCTTTCTAATTTTTATTTTAGAATAATCAATTTTGGAGGGATTTTGAGAATTAAGAATATGTTGAATATCAACAGATCCGGTATCAACAAGAATAGCTTGATAATATTCTATAGTTTTGTATTCACCATCATAGAAATGACAATTTCTGGGATATAGAAAGTATATAAGAGTAAGAAAGCTATGTAGAACTTTCTCTTCTTCAATAGGTTCTTAAATTTTTATAATCTTAGAATTTGGGTTTATAGAATAAAAACTAGAATCAGAAGAAGATGATGGATTAGAATTTTTTATAGGAGTATTTTGGATATTTGTGTTGATAATAGATTGTGGTAATATTCTTGTTTGTATTACCGAAGAATAAGGTGGTCTAACAGATATAGGAGTAGAAGATCTTGGTCTTGATGAAAATGGAGATAATGGAGTAAATCTATTGTTAATTGGTAATGGAGTTCCAAGAGAGCTGGAAGAACTTGATGATGGCTGATTGGTTAAAATAATCTTTTTAGAATCCTTACTCATATTCCCTGTAAAAATTCTCTCGATAAAAAATCAGGTAAAGAATTATTTTCTCCTTTAATAAATTCAATTTGAAAATCAAAATTGCTTAATAATGCCTGCCATCTTGCAAATATTTGTTTTGAAATTAAATTTTTTATATCTTTCTCTAAAATATGTTTTGCAGATAAACAATCAATTCTTAATAAAAAAGGTTTCATATATAAATCATCTTCAAATTTTTTAATACATAATACAATACTTAAAATTTCCTTTTTTATAGTTGAATAATTCTTTTGAGTATCATTCCATGATCCAGAATAATATCTAACTAATTGTTCTTTATTATTTTCTAAAGATTGCTTTAATATTCCGCCAAATCCCAAATCACTAGCATCAGTTTCAACTATTAATTTAGCGTTAGGGTGAGGAATATTTAAACATGGTAATTGTTTTATTTTTGTTTTAATATGTTTGATAATATTAGTATGTTCTTGAGTCCATGGTTCAGGATTCTTTTTTAATCTTTTATATAAGGGTTTACATATAATTCCTAAATCTTTGAAGAAATCATGTATATAATTTAAACATCCTAAAAATCTCTGCAATTGTTTCTTATCTTTAATTTCATCTGGAAATTTATTAGAAAAGTCTAGACTTCTATTTATGGGTATAATAGTTCCTTTTTTAATATCATGACCTAAAAATCTTATCTCTGTTTTAAATAGATTTATCTTAGTAGGAGATACTACTAATCCATTCTTATGAATTGTATCATAAAATATATTTAAATGCTTAAAATGTTGTTCTAAAGAGTTAGAATAGATCAAAACATCATCAATATAGACTATTGAAAAATTTCCTATAGGAATAATAAAATCATTCATAATATTCTGAAATTCAGAAGGAGCATTTTTTAAACCAAAGGCATTACATTCCATTCGTAATGTCCAAATGGAACATTAAATCCTGTCTTATATTTATCCTTCTCAGAAATTTGAATCTGCCAGAATCCTGATTTCATATCAAACTTAGAAAATATCTTAGCATCATATATCTTTTTTAATAAGTCTCTCTTATTTGGTATAGGATATCTTATCCATTCTAAAACCTTATTCAAAGGTTTATAGTTTATTACTAATCTTGGAGCACCTCTTTCTATTTCAGCGCTATTATTTACATAAAATGCAGAGCATGACCAAGGAGACTTGGATGGTCTAATTAATTTCTTATCTAATAAATCCTTTATTTCTTTTTTACAATGTTCTTCTAATTCTTGATTCATATGTATAGACTTAGATTTTGTTGGTATATTTTTCTCATCAAAATCTTTTGTATATGGTAATTCTACAATATGTTGTTTTCTTTGCCAAAAGGCATTGGGTATATTAGCACATACATTTTTTATAAATTTTTCTACAATATTTTTAATTTTAATTATATTAGTTTTATCTTTTAATTGTTCTTTTATTCTTTCATTTTTTATTTCATTTACTAAAAATTCTTTTTGTTTTTCTTTTAAATTTATAATATTTATTTGTTTAGATAAAACAGGTTCAGCAAATTCAAATATAATTTATTTATTTAAAACTTTAGTAATAATTCCATTGCTATTTATAGTTATAGGATATAATTGAGTAATAAAAGGTGTTCCTAATATGATTTGAGAGGTTAGATTTTTTACTAATATTAATTGAGTTTTAAAACAGTAGTTTTCTTTACATATATAAACATTTGATAGTTTATAATTTATTATAAGCCTTGAACCACTGGCAGTAGATAGTCTATATGAAGTTTTTTCATAATATTGTGTAGGTATAATTCCTTCTTGAATACAATTCATATCAGCTCCACTATCAATTAAAGCTGTTAAAGTGATTCTAAATTCGTTATTAACAATTATATTTACTTTAGTATACCACTTTTGATAATTTAGTTCTTTTAATATATTAATTTCATTAGTCTCATTACCTTTAATTATTATACTTCCGACATTAGTTTCTTTTTCTTTTCCTTTTTCAATATTTTTAATCTGTAACTTGATTATTTTAATATCTTCTTTTATATTTTTTAATTCTTCTTGTAATTCTTGCATTGTTATAGGTTTTTCTGGTTTTTTAAATTTTTTATAAATATCTTCTAAATTATATATTTCAGTAGTATCTTCTATTGTTGCTGATTTTTTATTAAAATTTTATTTTAATTTTTCTAAATATAATTGTTTTAAATTCAAATCTTCAGTGTTTTCTAAAAGCTTTAGTAATATTAGATTTTCTTCATTATTTATCATATTTATAGATCCATCAATGTTACATAAACATGGATCAATGCATCCACATTCTTCATCATTATTACTGCTAGTATTATCGCTATCAGAAATATAATTTATATCATTACTATCATAATCTGAAAATTCTTCATCACTAATTTTAGTATCTAAAATTTTATTTATCTGTTCTTTTAATTTATCTGATATATTTAATTCATTTATCCTTCTTTTTGAATAACAATTTTTTGAGGTATGTCCTCTTTTACCACAAGTATAACAAGTTGCTACTTTTCTTTTATAAAACTTTTGTATTTTATTTTTATTATAATTTTGTTCTTCAATTTTAGGTTTTCTATTCTTATAGTTTTTTCTATAATTTTTTCCTTTTATATAATTATTTCTTTTTATATAATTATTTTTTCTTTTTGAATTACTTGGTATTTTTATATTTTCAAAACCATATTGTTCACAAAAATTACCTAATTCATTTCTACTACTAATACTATCTTTCTTCATTTTTTGTTTTAATTTTAAATCATTACATATTTGTAAACCTTCTTGATTTATATGATTTATTATTTGTCCATATGTCAATTCGTCATATGGTATATAATTATTATTTTCTCTTTTAATTTTCTCTCTAACTCTTTCTGCAAATAATTTTGGTAATCCTGCAATAAATCTTTCTTTCCAATATGATTGTTTACAATCACTTCTCATCATAACTTTAGATATAAAAACATCCTTATACCATCTAAAATCTTGTAATTTTCTACACGTAAGATTTAATAGTATTAAAGAACTCCTTTCTTGGTAATCTGAAGGATTTCCTATAAAAATTTTTATAATAGCGAATATAAGTGTATTTATTATATCTGTTTTTCAGTTTGGACTTGTATTCCATTTTCTAATTTCACCTTTTTAGCATTTGCAATAAATTGTTTATCAAAATCTGTTACATAATTATCCCACCATCCTTTTAAATTTCCGGAAAAACCAGAAACAATCATTTTGAAAATTTGTATTTCATTATTTCCTATTTGTTTATATGCATTAGATGCCATAGTCATTTCTTGTAATATATTTAGAATTTGAAATTCAGATTGTCCGTCTATATTCCATTCATATATAGATTTACCATCATATGCAGTATAAACTCTATTACTACCTTCTTCAATTTGTACATCAGGAGGAGTTGGTTTATAATACCAATTCCTGGTATCTGGTTTTAAAGTAAAATTTTTTAATTTATTTATTGTTTCATTTTTCATATTATTAAATTGAGATTCTAATTTGTTATAAGAGGAATCTGTATTATAAGATTCATGATCTCCATCATTTATAGTATTTAGACTTAAATTTTTTAATTTTTCTAATGTTTCTAATTGTTCTTTCATTAGATTTAAATTTTTTTCTTTTTTATTTAAAATTATAGGAGTATCTATAGTAAAGGTTTGAATATAAGATTTTCTATTTTAATTTCTTTTCCTTTAATTTTTTCTTTTGCTTCTAATTCCGTTTTTTCATTTTCAATTCTTTCTAATTGTTCTCCTATAGTATTTAATTTTTCATTTGTATAATTATTCTGACAGATGATTGTATTTAAATTTTTTGTATTATCGTCATTAAGATTTGCTAAAGGTACTCCTATATATTCTCTTCTTTCTTTTATAATTTTTATGTTTTCATGAGGAGGATGAATACTAACTAATTTGTTCATTGTTTTTTATTAATGTATAATTTTTTGTAATTTTATTATTAACAGATATTTGTTCTATAGTAGGATATTTGATATTATTATTCTTACAATATATAGGTAACCAAGTAAAGAAAGTAATATTTTCATTATTGTTAATAATATAATCTTCCCATTCTTTTCTATGTAGTAATCTAGATTCTTGATTAAATGTTTTATGATACCATATTAGATTATCTAAATTATATTTATTTAATATTTCACATCTTAAAAAATTCATCATTTCTTTATTCATTTTAACAAGTGAATTTGGTTATTTCAGTAGAAATTATCCTTATCTTTTTAAATTGATATTCTATTTCTTCATTTAAATAGAATTGAAGATTTGTATAATAATATAATTTATTTACTCGATCTTCTATATTTTCTTCTTCTATTTCATTATTAAAATAATTATCTATTTTTTAATAGTTCATTTTGATAGTTATATAATTTTTCATAACATTCTTTTATTAAAAATTTGAGAAGTCTCATTTGAGAATTTCTACACTGAATTTTTGTATCACTCATATTAACAAGTATATTTTGATATATTTGTAGAACAAATTTTTATAAGTTCTTTATTAATTTTTATTTTATCTTGTAAAAAATATTTAAAATTCATATGATGAAATTTTTGTATTTTATCATTATATTTATTTTCTTCTAAATATTGATTTGTTTTTTCTAACTCTATTTTATATCTTTTTAATTTTTTATGAAATTCTTTTAATGCTGAAACATAAAATTGAGCTTGAGGATTCCTTCTTTGAATTCTAGTATCACTCATAATTGTTTTAAAAAGTCCATATCAGATTTACTAGGATTATATGACTTATCAGATTTATTATCTTCTTCTTGTTCATAAAAAGCCTTAGGTATAGAATTAGAATAATCTATTCCTGCTATTTTCATTGATTGTGATCTTATTAAATTATTTCTTTGTATATTATTTATACTATTTATACTACTGCTTGATGTTGAATATCTAGCCGAATAATTAATATTATTATTAAAAGATATTTCTTTTGAACCATCAGATTTTTCTATTATACTAGATGTTTGATTATCTATATCTATTGGTTTTGGTGGATTTATATCTTGTAAATTCCAATTTAAAGATTGTGTTATTTCATTCCATTTTAATCTTTTTAGAGTAATAACTTTAGCATGCATAGTATTAGCTTCAAATAATATTGTTTCATCTCTTGGAGATGATAATTTAATTCTTGGTTCTATAGTTGTAGTCATGGTTTTATAATAAACTCTATATATTACGACTGCAGCATTAGTTTTTTCTTTAATTTCTAAATTTCTTGTTTTTATTGTTAAAGTTAAAGTATCAAGAATGTTTGGATCAAATAATCCTATAGAAAAATTAGGATAACAATTAAAATATATTGGACCATTGGCTATATTTGATTCAGCCATAGCTAATAATGAATTATTGAAATTAGTGTGTCTAGCATCTCTTAATATAGTTAATATAGGAGCGTCTATTCCTAATCTGAACATAGGTTTTATAGCTACCTGTACTAATCCTATATGTAAAAATTTATAATTCTTTCTATGGTTTAATATAGCTTCTTTAGATAATAATTGTAAATTTTGATGATCTTTATTTATAGGAATAGTTTGTTCAGTCATTTTGATTGAGTAATCTTGTAAGAAATCAAAAGTTCCTATTTTATATATAGTTTTTACATCTTGTTTAGGTATATTCCAATTTAATAAATTGTTTTCAATTTGAGAAATACTTATTTCTAAAGAATTCATATTGTTGTTTAAATCTTCCTCTTGATCATTAGCTGAAGTATTTGAGCTATGATCTCTTCGTGATAAAAATCTAGATATCTGATTCATTATTTGTATTTGTTTTAATGATAAAATTTTTTGAATTAACTTAATCAATATTTTGAAATATTCAGATTATACTGAGGGAACATCCCCAAAGCCCAAGACGTGGTCCGGCTGCTCTCTATCTTGGAGCCTTACGCTAATCCAACCGTCTAGCCGATAGGACTTGCCAACACAGCATAGTTCTAAATATTCAAAATATGACGTTGTTTTTTCAATAAATTTTTCCATTATAACATTTACAAATAATTAATTAGAGTTATATATATATATATATATATATATATATATATATATATATATATATATATATATATATAGGATATGGTTCAAAGAAGAATCCATCATAATTGTGTTAACCCAATAATTCAAATCCAAAGGTATAAAATTTCCAGATTTAATAAAGTGTTGCCATGTGTCATCTAACCTTTATAAATTAAAAATGGTATTTCAGTCATTTCAGTTAATATAAAAATGTCAGATTTAATAAGAGAGTAACAAATGTCACACTCTTAAAAATCCATTAATTTTCCTTTTTTTAAATCAAAGTTTCCCCCTTGATTTTTATATACTTATAACTTTTTTATAAAAATTACATCATTAAAGTCGTTATATTTTTCTCATTAATTCCATTATAGCAATGCCAATTTTTTTTGAATTTTTTTCTGAATTTTTTTCGGACGCTCGTAATTACACTAACGTAACGAGCAAAAAATACAATAATTTTCTCTCATTTTTTCAAAATTTTCCATCTTTAAAATGTTTTTTTCCCTCATCTTAAATATACATTACAAATTATTTTTTATTATAAAAATTAGTTCATTAATATTTGAAAAAATTAAAAACACTTTGAAAAAATCCAACTCCTTACATCAGTGTAATTGCGAAGGCTTTTAAAAAATTTAGCTCGTTACATCACTGTAATTATGAATACTTTGAAAAAATTCAGCACGTTACATCAGTGTAATTTCGAAACTATTAATAAAATTCAACTCGCTACATCAGTGTAATTATATTAATGTAAGATTATATATTTAATTATGTACTTAAAAAAACATTTCAATAAAAAACTTATGTGGTTTTGCAGAAGTGAATAATTGTTTCAATAAAGATTTTTTTAAAAATAGGAAAAAAATTGAAAAATTTCGAAAATAGTAATGTATATAAAAGTTCAGCTCGTTACGACAGTGCAAATCGTTACGCCGTTGCATCAGTGTAATTACGGACACTTTGAAAAATTCAGCTCGTTACGTAAGTGCAAATTACGAACACTTAAAAAAATTAACAAAACTATACTTGAATTAAAGATAAAAAAAAGTGACAAATTTAATGGAGAAATTTTTTAAAAAAATAATGTATATAAAAGTTATGAAGGTTTAAAAAATTGGGGGGTAAACTTTTTTTAAAAAATGGGATCAAGTACACACTACACACTAAAAGTCAAAAATACACTTAAACAAATCTCATCCACTTGTTTTTTCGAGATTTAATATGGACCACTCATTTTAAAACACTTTATTTAAATAACCAATCAAAATTAGTTAATGGGTTACCACACTTGGAGTGAGTTACCAATAGAACCTTTCCATATATACACACAGACACTTAAATCATGCTTTCTCATTTTTTTCATGTACTAAATCTCCTCTTTACATTCATCAAAATGATTACGAAACCATATATGTAATTCTTCGTGTTACAAATAAAACTTAGAGTTGCATATTTAAAATAAAAATTAAACATTAGGAGCAAAAAACATGCTACACTTTTATAATACTTAGTGTTACACACATGAACTAATTGTCATGAATCTAAATTGAAGTAAAAGAGCAAAAATCATGTATATATTTAACATTTTAGTATACATAGTTGATTACATACAAGTAACCATGTTAGTTAAACATACAATAATTAATTTACAAGAAAAATTGAATTGAAGATAAATATTAATGTATTTAACGAAATGAATCAAAACCGATTACTTATTAATGAAATATTGAAAAGACATTTGCATAGGAAAAACCTAAATTGTATGAGAAATTTCAAAAGAATGATAGTAGACCACTTCTTATCGAGTTTAATTACTCGTCTAACCAATTTAGAGCTGCTGGAGATAACTACGAGCTGTTTATAAGGTTAATCTCTAATGTTGTTGATAGACCGGCTCCTTTCCACTATTGTATTTAGCAAGATGTCCCTACGAGCATAAAATGTATATACTTACCACATCTCATGCAAATATATTTAGGAGTGAACACGATCCGGTTTTTATGGTTTTTAAGTGAAACCATAAACAAAACCGTTAATAACAGTTTTTGAACAATGAAAAACTAAAACCGAACCGCTAAAAATAAAAACCAAAACCAAACCGATATTAACGGTTTGGTTCCGGTTTGGTTTACGGTTTGTCTTTTATTTTTATGGTTTTTTACCCGTTCAAAATTAAATTTGAATCGTATCATGATTTGAGTTGGACTATTTTAAAAGCTAGCCTATAACACTGTGTTCCATAACTAAGAACTAACAAAATTTTAACGGTATAAAAGAACATGCATATGCAATAATTATAAAATATTATTAAGGTTTTGTACTTGTGTAATATTTAATAAATAATTTAAAGGTTTTTAATAAATGAGCATATTAATTAACGAAAGAAAGTGCTAATTTATATTCAGATGCTAACAAACAGTTCCTTAGATTTCTTTTGAACGGCTAAATTTTAGAATCACTGACAGACCAATGGAGTATCATTGTGCAGTGACGGAGCTTGAAAAAAACTCGAAGGGGGCCGGAGGATTTTTAGAAAGAAAAGGAGTGGGCCGAAGGATTTTTAAGAAGAAAACGAAGGGGGCCGAAGGTTTTCTGACGAAATACTACTAAATCGACCCTTATGACAGGAAAAACAGGGGGGCCGGGCCCCCCCGGGCCCTAAGAAAGATCCGTCCATGCCATCGTGCCACCAACAGTACCACCAGATCATATCCACTACCAAGTCACCATTTTAAAGGAAACTCAATACTTTAAGAAAACTCTCTTGTGAGAGTCGAACCAGGACAATTTGGTTCCTGAGCATTATCTCATCACTAAGATACCACTAGGTTGTGATGCCTTTGGTGTTTATTGCGCAATTTTTTTCCGGTTTCATCACATTGATGTTCTTCGTGGTTGATTGTACAGGCTATCAATAGTTGTGAAAATAATTCTTGAGACTTGATCAACCTGCAGCGAAATTTAGAAAGGCTGCGTATAGATTGAACTTTTTGGGAACCTAGTCAAATGATCATTAAGTAATTTTGTAGCTTTGGTCAACTAATATATTACTTAGGATTTAGGAAGATATCCAAGGAAATTTCCGAAAAGAACTTAACTACCAAAAAAGTAAATTAAAATTTTAATCATTATTGGTTTAAGTCTTTTAACATATTTAGCTAAAAACAGAATTTTATAATGTGAGGCCCCGATTTCCGGGAGTCCTCTCAGTTGGCAAACATCAAACCCATAACCCTTAACCATCATTACTTTATTATAGCAGCGAAAATCAAAGTGACAACATAGAATATTATACAGATCTAGACAAACATTTATAAATAACCCACGTCTATATATTTCTATAACATAGCTAGTTTATGCCAGGGTAGTTCACAGGGTATGCCTCGAGCCTTCCTTCTATTCTTTCCTCAATACCATTCAACCTGGTATGCACGTAAAACAAGTCAGCTTTATGCTGGTGAGTTCTAAGTTACATTTTTAAACAAATCTTTATCCATTTATATCATCACATAACATAATTCCACACATAACATACATGGCATCAAACATAAATGCATTTCATACACATATTCATATCATCAATCTCCTTGTACAGGAAACGTAGCCTCAACTGTTGACCCGAAGTCAACAGGCTTGTGCAGCATAAGACGCCTCAACTGACGACCCGAAGTCGACAGGCTTGTATAAATACAAGACACCTCAACTGCCAACCCGAAGTTGACAGGCTCATACATGTATAAGACTTCCTCAACTGGCGACACATAGTCGACATGCCTGTTCTTTCACAGGACTTCTTAAACCATCAACCGAAATTGACGGCTCATACCGGTACAAGACTTCTTAACATACATCATTCATACATAACATGATTTAAAACATTTAGACCATCATAATCATAACAGATTCGCACCGCAGTGCTCAGGTTTTGCCCAACCGCAGCTGGGATTTCAAAACCTCATTTCCTTCTTGACCTCAGTCGACGTCTTTCAAAAATAATTATCTTCTTCTCAACCACCGTTGAGACTTCATACATTCTTTACATCTCAGCTGAGACTCTTAAAATCATTAACTTCTCAACCGTAGTTGAGTCTTAAAACATTCTTTACATCTCAGCTGATATTCTTTAAGTCATTTACTTCTCAACCGCAGTCGAGACTTAAAACATTATTCATTTCCAAACATTCTTTACATAAACATTCTTTTATCCGACAGTAGTCAGGTAAAACAATCATTTTCATAAAATAATTTTATAACATGCATATCAGCCCAAAATGACAAAACATTTAAAACTGGGCTATAAGAACTCACATGATGTCTTACTGTAGCAAGATCCCTCGTAAACTGGTACTAACAGTATACTTCTGCATTGGTTTTCGTTTAATAAGTTATTTATGTTTTAACTTACTGATTAAATCTTACTGAACGTTCAATGTCAAAGACATTGCCTTGAAAGTTATCAAACCGATATTAGGTTAATGACACAATTGATCAACCAGAATAATCTCGGATTAATCAAATAGCTAATGTTGTTGATGGTAATGCTAAAACGGGTTCCTAGACAGATTAATGGCTTAGGAATGATCAATCCTTGTTATTGATTACCCAGATATCATGAAATATCACAACATAGCATTAGAATAGGTTTAACAACCATATTTAACATGCTAATCTGCGTGTTATCATAAACATCAGATAATCATTCCAATGAGTATGTTAATGGTTGTGATTAGTTTGAAACACCTAGATTTCACGTTGCGTGTCAAGGATTAATCAAACTAATCACCTACAGGGTCATAATGAAATGGTTTAAACCATTATAACCATTTTTATGATTTCATGCAAACCGGGCATTACAACGGATCAAAACAAGGATTTACCCGTTAACAGCTTTAGTTTGTCATTTATAATCAATCCTAGCCATCATCTAGGCAATAATCAACAATCCTAACTATATTATCACGTTCAAAAACAAGATTTAATCATTCATTATCAATCTAGAAGGTTAAAAGGAGCCGTTACCTATTCAACGAAGTTCTGCGCGTAAAACAGCGATCCAGACTTGCAGAAACCTTCCCTGGCGCGATCTAAACCTTGAGAAGCTTTAAAATTGAAGGTTTGATGGATTTGGGAAGTGATTTTTCGTGGTTGAGGTGCTGCTCGTCGAAGATAAGAACAAAAATGAGACATCTAGACGAAACTTGACTTTTTAAATCATTTTTGCGATCTGCTGACACCTCGCGTACCGCGAAAGGAAGCCACATAAGTCTTCGCGTACCGCGAAGAAATCCGGAAGACTTAGATACGTTGCGTTCTTCGCGTACCGCGAAGGATTCTTCGACCCATCCCTAGCGTACCGCGAAGATCCCACAAGTCCAATATTTCGAAATTTTTCCTTCGTTTTTCGCTTCCAAACAATCCATAAGTCCGTTTCGTGCACGGTTTTCACCCACATTCACTATTTCTCGCGTACTATCATCCTGTAATAACTTTGATTGTCAACGCAACGTGGATTTCATGTACGACCAAATGTGCTAAATCCTCGGTTGTTACATATAACGAAACCCTGGCATGGGCAGACACAATATATAGGTATGAGGGTCGACTGACACCCGTTAACTTTTAATTTTTACTGTTATATATACGATATGATCTTAACTGATGACCTAAAGAAATATTATCATCGACCCTCATGAAAATTTGAAGACCCCAATGAAACCCAATTTCAAACTATAACTAATAGCCAAAGAACACAATATTCATTACTCGTGATAAAGCCCAATTACCAATTAACAACCATGCATAATGATAACTTATCAATTTAGAACGTTAACCTACAGATCACAACAACCATATAGAGTAAGTGATTATAGTATATTTTTAAAGATAAAACTTATTAGGATTATGATGATAAACTTAGTTGATTTGAGTATAATTTGTATATTTAAAAATGAAACAATTTTTAAAAGAAAACTTAACCTTCACTATCTTTTAATATCAAATTTGTTGATTTAAATAATATTTTATTGAATTATGCAAGAAAAAAAATAAATATTATCATATCATCCTAATCAACAAGATGCGAATTTCTTTTGTTTTATCATTTGTTTAGGTGATCAAATCGGACCCGATTTGTACCAGTCTAAAAAAATAAATATATAGCGACAAATAATTGTTAACAAAAATATTTCAGACCCTGTAAAAAAAAATTCTGGATTCACCACTGACAATAATTGTAAACAATTACTAGTTTTGGCCGTCATCTATAACTGAAAATATTAAATGTTATCTGATGAAAAAAATTAAAAGACTTAAATCACAAGGGTAAAAACGGTTAATTTTTTAAACGAAAGAGGCTTCATTGTTAAAAGATTATGTTTAGAGTTGAATAAGTTAAAACACTAAAACTATAGAGGATAGAACTGTAATTTATTCTTACCTACCAAAATTTAAATTGTTTTAATTACACAATGAACCTTTTATTTAATAAAAAATAATATAAAGAAAAAAATTTGATTGATTAATAAGAGTTACCCATCCATCTCTTAAAAAAAACGTATATCTGTATATTTTAGTCGTAATATTATAGGTAACCATTTTTTGGTAATGTATCTTATGATTTGAAATTCCTATATATCAAGTCAGCCATAAATCAATTGATCTAATAGTAGTCTCATGGTTTTTTTTCAATTAGAATTTAGAAGTCCTATATAAGTTTAAGTCTCGTATGAGCAAATTTGCTTGGATTTAAAAGAAGGTTTTTTTTTAGTCTTTATAAGTTGCCTTTTGAATGGGACGGGTCAAGTAACCATGTAATTGTTCTTCAGAACGGAAAAGTATGTGATTTTAGGGGTGTTCAAAACATCCAAAATCCGAAAATATCCGAAAACCGAATCGTATCCAAAACCTGAAAAAACCAGTCCGAATTAAAGATTCGGATAGGATATCAGATATACAAAATCTTGTTTATTCGGATTGGATATCCTAATTCAATTGGAATAACCCGAATAAACACTACTTATTCGGGTGAAAAAAATAAGTTTATTCGGGTTTTTCAGATATATTCGGATCGGATTAACAAATTTCGAATTCGGGTCAGGTTTCTGATAGGTTCTTAAAATTTTCAAATCCAAATAACCCGTTATCCGACCCGATGAACACCCCTAAATTGATTCATTTAGTAAAATAATCCCAGGTGTTCTTAAATTTGCTGTTCAAAAAAAGGGCGTGTGTATATATATAGTGTTGTATATTTGACTTTCTAAAAATACCTATATACTGCAGATTATAAAAGGACAAGCTAGATTATTGCTATATTATAAAATACACAATTCAATTATTATAAGATATCAAAAAAAGATATGTAATCATGGATGATAATTATAAAGTTCAAGTTTGATAATGATATTAGCATAATTAAACCTCATTTGCATCTCATCAAATTATGCCTTGTGCGTTCTTTTCTTCATGGGTCAAAATCAGATGTCTATTTATTTATCAAATGATGTAGAAAGGAAATATCAACTTGAAGTATGAAATCACAATTTTGACAGAGAAGTTTTATGTATTTCAGGATATTTCTTCGAAATCGACAGTTACTAATTTAGATAAATTAATTAATTACTAAACAATGATATGACGTAAATTTAATGAAAATGAATACATCATGTGGAAAATTCAAAGAAAATATAACAAAAAAAAAAAAGAAAAGAAAAGTGTAAGATGTAACTCTTAATTACTGTTTGAAATTTATCCTCTTTTTAAGTGGAATTTCTTTCTGTCGGATTAATTTATCACGTTTCCCCTATGCCAAGAACGAGATCGGGACAACTTTTGAATACGTGGGCTTTTATAGTATTAAAGCATATGTTGTGGAACAGTAAATTACAAGAGTTTTAAGTTTGGTCACTATTCTAAAAAGGTACTCTGACAAGTATTCTAAAACTCGGCCGAGACGATTTTCTTCAACTCGGTCAGTTCAACTTGGAATCGGTCAAGCCCGGTCCAACTCGGACCATTTCTGACCAACTCGGCCATGTCATATTTACGTTGTTTTTGACCGATTTTCGTTGTATTTGACCTATTTTTGTTATTTTTTATTGGTATTTACTATTTTTCATCCAATATTGTTTGATTTTCCCCATAGATTTTATTTTTATTTTTATTGATATTCATTGTTATATATGTTAGTAAACTTATGATATTTGATATATATAATTTTTAAAAAATTATTTTTTTATAATTTACCATATTTGAGTACTCCCTAACTACTATCCACCTAGGCCGAGTACTTGTAACTAGAGGTGCGCAAATCGGGTTTTTTTTAGAATTGTTTTCGGTTAACAAAGTCAAGAACAGGTTCCGGTTCGGGTTTTGGCCGAATACAGGTGGAACTAGTTCCGGTTTTTTCGGTTCCGGTTCTAATTTGTCTGAAAAACCAGACTCGTTTGTACCCACCGGTTCGGGTGGCCGGTTCCGATTCTTTTATTTTTGCCCACCTCTAGTTGCAACTTACTAGTTGACTGACCTAGCAGCGCCTAACGACTTCTCCAACAATGCCTCTGATACGTCGACCCTTTATCCATGACAAGAAAACGTCGTCACTCATGCCTTCTCGCGACGGCATATCATCAGCGAAAGTGCTGACATATATGTATTTTTAATATTACCTATACCGGGCATGTGAATACCTTCACTGACGCCATGTCTCAAAACAAAATAAGTAATATAACACTAAATTAGTGTAATTTTAGTTTTACCCCTTGATAGTCCACACATATATGCATTATATATTATATATGTGCACCGCAAATAGAGCGTTGTATTTTAATATTTGTTTAGTTGAAGTGTGTTGTACAAATCTGTCTTGTTTTATTTAAAGTTCGCAAACACCAATTAAAACCAAACATACAAAAAACGAGAAGAATGTGGTATTCTCAACCCTCTTTTTAGCAACTATTGACAATGTTGGGACTCTTGTTTAACCAAAACACAACATATGTATTTTTTATAATAAATGGCCAGATATATATCAAAAGATAATGAAAAAGGTTGTGATATGATGTCCAATAATTGATGTGCCTGGGGCTGGGATGATTACCAAAATACGACTTTTGCTCTCGATTTCTAAGTGTACGCTTTGTTTATGTTTAACCTTTTCGAATAAAGTGGTTTCCACTTGGGGAAAGTTGTTTGGCATTGTCCATCAAAGCCTTCAAAATAGGATCAAATGATCCCATCAAACCCTACTTTGATCATTGTATGGTAGGTCAAGGTGCTTTGGTTATACATATATGTATCCAAATTAAACTTCTAATACACACAATTTTATATATATATATATATATATATATATATATATATATATATATATACACACACACACATACATACATACAGAGAGAGTGAGAGAGAGATTTATAAGAAAACTTCCCATTTTTGAGAAAACTAAGAAACTCACACTTGCCAATAAATTTTTAATTTTTTTTAATATATTTTTATTATAAGGTTAAAAAGGTTATAATGAAAAATAAAATTTAAAAAAGATATGTAGATCACAAAGTTACATATATGCTACTAACAAAGTTACGCATCTAACTCAGAAAGTTACATATATGTAATTAACTAGTGTGTGTAACATAAAAGTTACATATATGTAATAACAGGAAATACATATATATATATTTTTAATTTTTTTCTTTTTTGTATATTTTTTACCTTATTATAATAGGAAAAAAAGGAAAAAATGAAAAAAAAATAATTGTTATTATTGTGATTAGTTTTTTTTTTTTTTAAATGATGGTTTTCTTATTAACTCTTCCGTGTGTATATATATACACATTTACATACATATATATAGACACACACAGATATATACACACAATTATGCACATATATATAACTCTGATATTTTTTTTATGTTTATTTCAAGTTCAATGATTTTGCTCTCTTTTACGAAGCTGGCAAGTATTTCCAAAGACTAAGGTGCCATTCTAATCATACAAAGAGACATTTATTATAATTAAAGTGCATTTGTATCTTTGAGCCCCGAATCCAGTAGCTACATTTATTGAGGTTTTAAATACATTAAGTTTTATTAATTTTATATTTTATGCTTTTTAACTCTGTCGTTGCTTTTTACTTGTTAATATAACTTTTCAAACATCTAATATTACACACAAAAATTATCGACATTATATTTCGGGAAGACGATTAGACGACACTATACTTTTACAATTTGATTTATTCAACTAATAAAACTCATTGCCGTTTAAAAAAAAAAAAAAAACTAATAAAACTCATCGCTAACATACAAACAATCAGGCTAATATTATTCCATTATTCTATATGTTTGGATCGATTAGTTAAAACTCAACAACCAACCGACTAGTGATTTCTGCTTTAAGTGAAGAACAATTGTTTGCATATTGTTGATCAATGTGATATTGAATCTTTTTCAAGTGTAATATGTGTGAGTAAACACGAAAAACAATGAACAAAGTAAACAAGAGAACAATTTTCAAGTCTTTTTATATTTCACTCAAAATAATTTTACAATACAAATATTAGAAAATGTAACATCAGTGCCGGAACCAGTACCGGAACAGTGATCTCAACAGTAACATGAACAGTAATCAGGTACAAACTATACGCGTTTCATTGTATGTCATGTTAATATCATATATCATTATCATTTTGTGTTATCAAACAACAAATTCAGAATCATTCCAGAGAAACAGAACGTAGAAATATGGTTCATCAGTCAGATAATTATCTGGCGTTACAGAACCATCATGTGATTATGTGTTAGGATTTTAATACGTATAATCGTATGTGAGGCTTTTACATAACAAAACAGCAACGGATGTCGTTATATGAATGCTAAATCGACGGATTATTCGTATAGGTGACGATCTGTACTAATATATCTGAAAGTTTAACGTTCTGAATGATGTCCGATAATTAGAAAACCATATTGAAAAGTGTAGTTATCGTCGTATTCGTACGGGTGATGATTCGAACGAATACGCGCGACAACTGCGCGATTCGATTTAAACAGCTAATTAAATATTTTGAAAATTTAAAATAAACAAAAGATATTTAGTTAATTTACTAGGAATAACCACCTAAAATAATTTTATAAATCTTATTCTAAAATCGTGACGTTCCGTTTCGAAAACGAAAGGAAACCGACGTTTTATGCGAAACCGAGCGAAACCGAACGGACCCGAACGTAATCGGGTATTCTAAGGCCATTTATGATGGCAATTAATGCCATCATCTCTCCCCCACCTACCAGAATTTACACCCAAATTCGGAGCTCTCTTTCTCTTCTTTCTCAATCTAGATCCACACACCTTAACTTTCTCAAATCTTCACGAAATCGACTCATTTTGGTGTCAAAACGACCACCTCAACTTGTAGATCACGAAAGTACAAAGGATCTAAGCTTTTATCCATCATATTCGAGGTAAGATCGAGATTTAAGTCCCGTTTTAGGGTTTTTGAAACCCTTTGAATCGGTCACCTTTCTAAGCCGGTTAAACACCTTTCTAACCCGTAGGACTCACACAAAAACACATTAGAGTAGTGTGGGAACAAGTGGTACAACATGGGTTTGTCTTAGACCTCGATCGTTGTGGGCTACATTTTGAAAATCCCGGTTGGTCGAATGACTTCATCAGGTGGTCGAATGGCCCCTCATTCGCCGAATGGCCTTAGCCGAACCTACCCTCATTCACCGAATGACCTTAGCCGAAGCAGCTCTCCTTCATTCGGCCATATCTCCTTCGGTCGACCTTGTTCATTCGATCGGCCCAGTCGGCTAGGCTCTTTCGGCCAAGGGCCATGTGTCACACCCCGGGCTCTCGGCGGCCCGGGCGCTGCGACCCGAATTGGTTTTATGGAAAATACAGTCTCGGTCAGAGTTTATTTTTCATTTTAATATATTTCAGCGGAAGCGTTGTTTTATAAATTCATAATTTTATAAATAATTCACATGTATGGATGTGAGAACCATATGTTTCATGATTTCTAAATAGTTCATACGCGTGGGTATGATAAACCACATTTCATTGTTTGTAAATAATTTTCAAAATAACTTTTCAGGATTTCATTAAATTTCATACGCATAGGTATGAACACCATCTATCCAAATTATTGTAAACCGGATATTCACAAACACACAATTTCAATTCATTTTATAATATCCGGTTTATACATGACTTGGAGGCATAGCTCCAATAGCTCCATGGTCTTACCACAAGATTTTATTTAAGGCATCATAGGCCAATAATCTCTAATATCGCTTCTCTTTTATATTTCATTATCACCTGAAAAGTTTGTGAAAATAAAACGTCAACATAATGTTGGTGAATACAAATAACAGACTCGATATGTAAGCATAACATGTTCGGTCCTTTAACCATAATTATTTTTGGCCATACTACACATTTAGCATGTTATTTCACTGATCGATACAACCACTGCATACCCTGGCTTGTACTGTCACTGGTTTGGAACAACAGCGGAGTGCGTCTTACAATTGTTCCCTCCAGCCCACAGCCCGTCACTGGTTAGGTTGCCTGCGGAGTGCGTTTTACGTATAACTTTCCAGCTCACGTTACCAGCCACGTATGGGAATTTCGCCCATAGCGGATACAATTTGCAAATCGTACGTATACTAATGGACTAAATGCTGGTCTAATAGTATCCGTTTATGCGTCAAAGTTTAAACAACCATGCTCAAAAAATCATTTATAAATTTAAAAAGAAGTTAAATGAATTCACATGTGTTTTCGGTTGGCTGAGTGACAGCTTAGAACTTCTTAATATAGATTCGGCCAACGTTTCTGCTTAACCTATCCTTATAATTACCTTCAAATAATTGATTCTTGATGTTGTTTATTTATTTTTTTTTGATCCTAAAATGAATCAAAAGTTCAATATCTTGTTTACATGCTAGACATCGATCTTAACCTTAAACCTATAATTTAATATCATAACATAAACCATAAATTTATAAATCAAATTTATAGATTAAAATACGTACCTGTTCGTACAATATTTTTGAACGAAAGAAGTCGAAACAAACTTTTTTTATTTTTATATTTTTGACAACCAAACTTAATTCACATACTATGTATACGTGAAAATTAACCGCCTCGTAATTTTGTCAGTGTGTGTATATATATATGTATATGTATATGTATATGTATATGTATATGTATATGTATATGTGTGTTGAATGTTGATAAGCATTTGCTTATCCTCAATGTTATTATATTTTTTTTTCACGACATATCACAGCGTGCACATCTTTAGGTGGTGTTGTTGTTGTTGTTGTTGATTAATTAATTAAGCTCAAATTTTGTCTAATCTTATAACTTTTCAAATATTGAGTTTTATAAAATTATAACTATACGGTTAGAAACTACTCATTTTTATCTACGTTTCGACCTAAATTTCGTTAAAAACGGATCAAGATCAAATATAATATATTTTAATATTATTATTATTTTACCGACTCTTGACTAAACTTAATGATTGTTTAGACATCGGTTTATTTCTAGCAATTATTTTATCCTACCTGTCCGTTTAAACGAACGCTAAAAATTTTTGAACGTTTATTTCTAATCTTATACTCTCGAATAATCATATTTATAAAATAAATTATTTTATATTATTAGTCGAGACCTTACATTTTAATTAATCGGTTTTATTATTATTTTTTGACTAATAATATTTTAATTATAAATGAGAGTATTTTATTTATTTTTCTCAAAACGGGATGTTACACCATGCGGCCACAACCCATTCGATCGGCCCAATGGACTCATTCTGTCGAGCTAACTGATTCATTCGATCGGCTATCTTGTTTCGGTCGGCACTCCTTCGGCCCAGCACCTGATATGGTCCCATGATAGTTCTGCCAAGTTGATTCGGAATAGGTTGGTTATGCATGGGATGAGTACGTGGTATGCATGGGGTGTGTGGGTGTATGGGTGTGTGTGCATGGGATATTAGGGTTTCCTAACATACAAACGATTTTGGATTTATCTATAGATAAAACAAAGAGGTTAACAAAGACACTATTAGGGTTTTCAATAACAAGAAATTTCATAACACATGTTATCATCTAAACAAGAGTTGATAACACCATCTCGGGATCAAAACATGGGAGAAATCATAAAGGGTCAGAATAATAACGTAAGGTTTCGGGTGTTGATTAAATCATTAACACCTATTACGTAGACATTCTAAAAGAACGTGTGACTACCCTAGGTGGTTTAGTTGAACTATTTAAGGTGGGATATACACGGAATCGATCAAAGAGTCATGGGGAAATCAAAGTCTATTGTTGGGCCCGAAGTTGGCCCAATGGGCTTAACCTAAGCTCATTATCTGTTAAATATCCTTTCACTTAAATTGATTATGTTTTGAATAAAAGAAAATGATTTACAAACTTTATTAAATTAAAAGAAATGATTTTGACTTAATGTTTCGTGTAGGTGAATTAAATTAGAAACGTTTTAAATTAAGAACTTGTAATAATGAGTTATGGGAATAAGGTTACTAAAGGGTAATAAGTTAGATTAGTTAGATGAAATCTTAGAAACACATTAGTACATAGGACACTTAGTTGCACACACCGAGACCAAACCCTAGATGCGTATATTATAAATACTTATCGTATTTGAATTCTCTTAAAACAACTTAGGAACTGAAGAAACATAGCCCACAAAAAAAGAGCGCGCATTTTGTGATACTTCTATTGCACAACAACACACAGGTGAGTTCATTGCCCCTTTTCTAAACATTTTTGTTTTCAAATGTGGGGCTGAGAAGCATGTATAAACCTTTTTATTGAAATATATTTTACACAAATGCTTTTACTTATTGTATGCTTTATATATACTTGTTTATACTCCTAGACTCCTGTCTAGGTATTTGTATGCAGAATTAACTAACGAATTAATCAATTACTCTTACGAGTAATACCATAATTCTAAAACTCTAAAACAAACTCTTAGTCTATCGAATTCAAATTCAAGAATCTAAACTCAAAGTGGAATCAAAAGAACTAAAGCTAATGATTAAATCCCATGGAATCTAATCCAATGTGTGATCAGTAAACTAAGGATCCTACTCAAGAATCTATAATCATTGTAAAATCATGGAATTCTAAAGATTAGAATCAAGAGAATCAAGGAAATCATAACCGTGTGTGAATCATTGAAATAATGAAATCATTAAGATCTAATGAAATCATTAATGCTTAAGTTAAGGTGGATGTCAGTTGTATGTAAATCAAGACCACGTGTAGCACACGGAAAGTCCCCGCACAATAGTAGACTCTTGTAGTCATGCTATATGGGCATAACTAAAACTATCAAACGATATCAAGAGAATCAAGAATAAAAGGATATCCAAAAGTCCCAACATGTACAGTAGGCCAGAGGGTCAAGCTGATATGGGCAAATCATGAAAGTCACGACGCATACAGGTAGACTCATTTGGGTCATGCCTGATATGGGCCACGTGTGAGAGGGTACAACTTGGACAACCACCAACAACTAAGTCTAATTGATTGAGTCAAATAAGGCCCAATCATCATGTCTTAGTTGTATTTAAATGCTTAATTATTAGTTTAATTAAACATTTAATATTATATTTCTACAAATGTTTTGGGGTAATCATGAATACATGACGAACTCAAGAAATCAGGGATGATTCAATTTGTGGAAATCAAAAATTTAAAATGAAGGTGAATGAAGTGAAACGCTTAATTATCATTAACAACAATATGCTAACCAGTCCGGTATGTGGTGGGACGGTGGCTGAGCGGGCGGTAAGTTCGACCCTACATACGCCCTATATATAAGCATACTTGATTAGATAACATAGGTGGTTGTTGGTGAGGTTAAGGTTGTCATTTCGGGGAATCAATGTAAACATTTTCAGGGTAATCAAATGCTATGAATCAGATGTTATGGAATCAATGTTATGGGATGAAACGCTTAACTATCATCAGGAACAATATATCATGTGGTTTAGTATGTGGTGGGACAGTGGTTGGACGGGCGGTAAGTTCGACCTTACATATGCCCTATATATAAGCATATTGAACTGGATGGTATAGGTGGTTAATGGTGAGGTTAAGGTTGTCATTCAAAAGGTTATTCAAACTCATTTTTATAAAATTACATGAACTCACCAACCATGTGTTGACTTGATCTTTTTGCATGACTTCTCAGGTGACGAACATGTCAACCAAGATGTTATTACTTTTGGACTAGGATGCCAGATAGAGGACCTAGTGTTTTTGGACCTGCATACTTTTGGACATCATTTTACAATTTATTTTGTATATCTTGTGCAGATACAAGATTGAAGAATTATGATGTTGATAGTAGATTTACATTATTAAATTATGAACTAAACTGATGTAATTTAACTTTGTAATTCTATTTTCATTTAGCAGTTTCTCATTATATATCATGTGCATTGTAAACAATCTGATCATCACGATTATCACTCCCGATATCGCGTCCCGGGAACCTACCGCCCGACGGGACACACGATCTGGCCCGCTGGCTCGGGGTGTGACAGAAAACAACCGATTTAAAATTACAATACAATTTGTTATTTATATACTATTACAATAACTATGACTATATTAAAAGCTAAAGTTGTGTGCAAACACAATGGTCTAAAAACTATGCACAAAGGCAAAGTTGAGCAACACTCAATCAATGTTCAAAAGAACCTTTGAACATTTTATCTATTGTGTATTACTCTATGTCACACCCCGAGCCGGCGGGATAGGATCGGTTGTCCCGTCGGGCGGAAGGTTCCCGGGGCGCGATATCGCGAGTGATAATCGTGATGATCAGATTGTTTACATTGCACATGATATAACTGAGAAATGCTAAATATAATAGAATTACAAAGTTAAATTACATCAGTATTGTTTATAATTTAACAATGTAAATCTACCATTAACATCATAAATTTCCTATCTTGTATTTACACAAGATATACAAAATAAATCATATAATGATGTCTTCAAAATATGCAGGTCCAAAATACTAAGTCTTCTATCTGAAGTCCTAGTTCCAAAGGAAATAACTCCTTAGTTGACCTGTTCGTCACCTGAGAAGTCATGCAAAAATAAAGTCAACACATGGTTGGTGAGTTCATATAGTTTAGTGATTGAAAATGATTTGAAAATGATTTGAAAACCTCTTTCGGTAAAGACCCTAACCTCATTAACATCAGTTGTATCATCCAGATCGGTATGCTTATATATAGGGCATACCCCTGGGTCAAGACTACAACCCCGCCCAGACGACGTCCCACCACATACTAATCCACATAGGACATTGATGTTAACGATAATTAAGCATTTTTACCTAACACCTCTGATTTAGATCATGATATTGAAATCTGATATGCCTTCGATTTATTGGGTTCCTCATAGATATATGATTTCCCAAAAAGACAGTGATAATAGTAAAATGTCAAATATTTAATTTATTAATTAAATAAAACATTTAAATACAACTAAGACATGATGATTGGGTATGATTTTACTCAATCAGTTAGACTTAGTTGTTGGTGGTTGTCCAAGTTGTAACCTCTCACACGTGACCCATGTCTGGCATAACTCACAAGGAGTACACCTGAACTGAGCGGGATTTTAATGATTTGCCCTTACAGCTTGACCCAAAGGTCTTCTGTACAAGTGGGGACTTTATTGTTTTGCCCTTACAGCTTGACCCAAAGGTCTTCTGTACAAGCGGGGACTTTAAGGATATCCTGTGATTCTTGATCTCTTGATTCTCCTGATTTTTGACTTTGATGATGATTTCATTTGATCGTTCATGTTATTGCCCGTTACAGCCTGACCCGAAGGTCTTCTGCATCTGCGTGGGACTTTATATGTGTGTTACACGTGATCTTGATTCCATATACAACTGACATCCACCTTACATGAGTATTAATGAGTTCATTAGATCATAATGATTTCATTAGTTCAATGATTCACACACACTTATGATTTCTGATTTCCTGAGTCTTTTGATTCTTGATTCTTTGAATTCCCATGATTTCCAATGATGATTGATTTGATTATGATTCTTGGGCCTCAGATCACACACTGAGTTATGATTCCCTTGAATATGATTTATTGATTTTTTTTTTGGTTCATTTGATTTCACTTTGAGTTTAGGTTCTTGAATTTGAACTTGATGGACTAAAGGTTGAATTAGGATTTAAATTTAAGGTATTACTCATAAGAGTACTTAAATTTATTAGATCACTTGATCTGTTCAATAATTTCCTAGACAGGAGTCCAGGAGTATCAACAACATATAATAAATAAAAGCATTTAAATAAACACTTTAAATAAAACAGTTTACGCATGCTTCTCAGCCCCGCGTTTTAAAACAAAAATGTTTAGAAAAGGGGCAATGAACTCACCTGTGTTGCTCTGTACTGAATTACCACAAAATGCGCGCTCGTTGTTGTAGTCTAAGTATCTTCGGCTCCTGGTTTGTTTTAAAAGAATTCGCATACGATAAGTATATATAATAGACGTCCTAACTAGGGTTTGGTCTCGGTGTGCAACTACGTGTCTTAGATTACTAATGTGTTTCTATGGTTTTCTCTAACTAAGCTAACCTTATTACCCATTCATAACCAAAATCCCACATTAATCATTTAAAGACTTAAAGTAAACATTTTCAATTTAATTTCTTTTAAGTTAAACATTTAATTATTTTACTAAAATTTATAATTTTATTTCTTTTATGAAAAGCATAATTTACTTAAGAAAAGTGTAATTAACATGATGACGGGCTTAGATTAAGCCCATTGGGCCCAATCTTGACCCACTTGATTTGAACTTTGTTTTTCACTTGATCCTTATCATAGTTTTGATGAACTAACACCCTTGATAGTTTTCAATAACCATCTAAGTTAGTTATATTGTTATAGAGCATTCTAGGGTTTAAGTGTTAATATTTAAATAACACTTGAACCTTAGGTTATTGTTTTTAAATCAATCCTTTATTATACGAAACTCATGCTCTCGATATCTTGTTAACTCTATGATTGTTTCCTTAACATCTCCTAATTAGGTGTATGTCATGAAACCCTAATATAATCTCCATGTATACCCATCATGCATGCGTACACCATGCATGCACACACTCGCACGCAATTTAACCCCATGCAATGCAATACGTGAACTCCAAGTGTGTTTATACAACCCTAGTTTATGTGTTCAATCTAAAGAACGTAGAGTGAATGAGGATTGGCTATATAAGCATGATTCGGAACAACTGGGACGAATGGGGTTTAGTTCGACTCATCATGGCCGAATAATCCTGGGACTGGTCGAATGGAGCCTTAAACCGAATGAGGCCCGAATGTGAATCATTCGAATGAAGGCTGGCCGAACAAGCTTTGTCGAATAAGCTAGTGGCGAATGAGTCAATATGTCGAATGTGGCCTAAGGCCATTCGCCGAATGTGACTAGGGTCGAATGAATGGATGTTGATCGAATGGAATGTGGCCGAATGAGGGTTGCTTCGGTGATGTAGCCAACGAATAAGGACTGGGCGAAAAGGTCTTGGCCATTCGCCGAATGGGGTCCTTCGGTGACCTGTGTGAGCCATTCGGTCACTCGAACCAAAGAGGGGTCAGCCATGGTGTTCGACTCCCTCGACCCGTGATTCAAATGGAGCTTGTTCCTACATGGTTCTAAGGTGTTGTGGTGCATTTCCTATGGTTCGAGATAGGTTAGAACCGGTTACAAGAGGTGGTTCGTGATTAGGGTTTTCAAAACCCCAAAACCGCAACAAAATGGGTTTTTACCTCAGATTTTGATGGATGGACTTTTAGATCCGTTGTACTTTCGGTTTCTACTGATGATGGTGATGATTTTGACACCAAAAACACAAGAAATGGTTGAGATTTGAGCTCAAGATCTTAGAGAGAAGGTGGGTTTTTCTTGAGAAGGTTAGAGAGAGAGAAGTGAACGTGAATGGAGGTGATGGTGGCTGGTTGGGGGTTGTTGTGGCATTAAAAGCCACAATTAATGTGGGGAATAATACCGGGTTCGTTCGGGTTCGTTCGGTTTCGCGTGGTTTCGCGTAGAAACGCCGTTTTCGCGTCGTTTTCGTAACGAAACGACTTGGTTTTAAAATAGAAGTCATAAAATTATTTTAGGTTGTGATTCCTAATAAATTAACTAAATATCTTTTAATTTTTTAATTTACAAAATATTTATTTAATGTTTTAATCGAATCATTTGTTCGAATCAAATACGACGATAACTACACTTTTCAATATTGTTTTCTAATTATCGAATATCATTCAGAACGTTAAACTTTTAGATTTATTCGTACAGATCGTCACCTATACGAATAATCTGTCGGTTTAGCATTCACTTAACGATATTCGTGTTGTTTTGTCCTGTAAGGCCTCACATACGTTTATACATAATAAAATCCTAACAAATAAATCACATGATGATTCTGTGTTGCCAGATAATTATCTGACTCAAGAATCATTGTTCTGAACTGATTTCTCTGAAATGTCTGTGAATTCACTGTTTTGATAATATGAAATGATACTAAGACTTGATATGAACATAAAATACACTGAATTACATGAAATTTGTACCTGATTACTGTTCACGCACTGTTACGATCACTGTTCCGGTGACGGTTCCGGCACTGATGTTATAGTCTCCCCTTGTTAGAGAAATTTCGTCCCGAAATTTAAGAATTGTTATCGGGTACAGCTTCCTCTTCAAACAGTTGAGGATACTTTAACCTCATGTGATCTTCACGTTCCCAAGTAAACTCGGGTCCGCGTCTTGAATTCCATCGAACCTTTACTATCGGAATACGGCTTCGCCTCAGTTGCTTGACTTTGCGATCCATAATCTCTAAAGGTTCTTCGATAAAATGTAACTTATCATCAACTTGAATTTCTTCGAGTGGAATGACGAGTGATTCGTCAGTAAGGCACTTCTTTAAGTTTGAGACGTGAAATACGTCATGCACACCACTGAGTTCATCCGGTAATCTCAATCTATACGCCACAGGACCAATACGCTCGATGATTTCGAACGGTCCTACGTATCGTGGTGCTAACTTGCCTTTCTTTCCAAAGCGGACTACGCCTTTCCATGGAGAAACTTTCAACATAACACGGTCTCCCACTTGGAATTCCAACGGCTTACGACGTTTGTCGGCATAGCTTTTCTGTCTGCTCCTTGTGGCTTGCAATCTTCTCTGAATCTGAGCTATCTTGTCAGTGGTTTCCTGAATAAGCTCTGGTCCAGTTATGCGATTATCTCCAACTTCAGTCCAACAGATCGGTGATCGACATTTCCGACCATAAAGAGCCTCGAATGGTGCACATCCAATACTGCTGTGGTAACTGTTGTTGTAGGAGAACTCAATCAGTGGCAAATGAGAATCCCAATTCCCACCGAAATCCAAAATACAGGTCCTTAACAAATCCTCTAGGGTCTGAATCGTACGTTCGCTTTGGCCGTCCGTTTGTGGATGGTAAGCTGTACTCAGATTTAACTGTGTCCCTAGAGATTTCTGCAGTGATTGCCAGAACCTTGAAGTAAATCTGCTGTCTCTATCAGAAATAATTGACAATGGTACACCGTGACGTACCACTATCTCATTAATGTACAATCTCGTCAGTCTATCCATCGTGAAGGTTTCACGCATCGGCAAGAAGTGAGCAGATTTCGTTAAACGATCAATGATCACCCAAATTGTATCGTGACCACTGGAAGTGCGGGGTAGCTTGGTAATGAAATCCATAGCTATTTGTTCCCACTTCCAGAGCGGAATCTCAGGCTGTTCCAGTAAACCAGACGGTCTCTGGTGTTCCGCCTTTACCTTCGCACACGTCAGACACCGACCGACGTACTCGGCTATGTCTTTCTTCATTCCCGGCCACCAATAAAATCCACGCAAGTCTTGATACATTTTATCAGCGCCTGGATGAACAGAGTATTTTGTCTTGTGTGCTTCATCGAAGATAAGTCTTCTCAATTCGTCTACCGCCGGAATCCATATACGATCCTGATAGTAGATCATTCCATCAGACTTGGTCTCTAAATGTTTCTCTGCTCCGCAGTCAAGTTCTTTCTTCAAGTTTCCCTTATCAACTGATTCCTGTTGGGCTTGAATGATCCTGTCTTGTAAACTGGTCTGCACAGTCATCCCCATAGCTCTAACGCGTAAGGGTTTGACCCGTTCCTTCCGGCTCAAGGCATCAGCTACAACATTCGCCTTTCCCGGATGATACTTAATCACACAATCATAATCATTCAGAAGTTCAACCCAACGGCGTTGTCGCATGTTGAGTTCCTTCTGATCAAAGATATGCTGCAGACTCTTGTGATCTGTAAATATGGTACACTTAGTGCCATATAAGTAATGTCTCCAAATCTTCAATGCGAAGATTACTGCTCCCAGTTCAAGATCATGAGTAGTGTAATTCTTCTCATGAATCTTTAACTGTCTTGATGCATAGGCTATGACTTTGTCCCGTTGCATTAAAACACAACCAAGTCCCTGATGGGATGCATCACAATACACAACAAAGTCTTCACATCCTTCTGGGAGAGATAAGATTGGAGCATCACACAGTTTCTGTTTCAATGTCTGAAAAGCATCTTCTTGTTTCTGCTCCCAGACAAACGGTTCGCTCTTCTGAGTTAGTTTAGTGAGAGGCAAAGCTATCTTAGAAAAGTTCGAGATGAACCTCCTGTAATAACCTGCCAATCCCAGAAAAGACCGTATCTCCGTTGGTGTCTTCGGAGTGTCCCAGTTCTTTATTGCTTCAATCTTGGCGGGATCTACGTGTATTCCCTCACTGTTGACTACATGTCCCAGAAATTGAACTTCTCTTAGCCAAAATTCACATTTAGAGAACTTGGCATAAAGCTTTTGTTCTGTCAACAGTTCCAAGATCTTCCTGAGGTGTTGCTCGTGCTCTGCCTTGCTCTTGGAATAAATCAGTATGTCGTCTATGAAGACAATGACAAACTGATCCAAGTACGGCTTGCACACTCGGTTCATGAGGTCCATGAATACCGCTGGTGCGTTCGTCAATCCGAAAGGCATCACTAGGAATTCGTAATGTCCGTATCTGGTTCGGAAAGCCGTCTTCGGTATGTCTTCGTCTTGAACTCTAAGCTGATGATAACCAGACCGCAAGTCAATCTTAGAGAAGTATTGAGCTCCTTGCAGTTGGTCAAACAAATCATCAATCCTCGGCAATGGATACCGATTCTTGATGGTTAGTTTGTTCAGCTCTCTGTAATCTATGCACATTCTGAACGATCCGTCCTTCTTCTTCACGAACAAGACCGGAGCTCCCCAAGGCGAGTAGCTCGGTCTAATGAACCCTTTATCCAGTAACTCCTGCAACTGGTTCGATAATTCCTGCATCTCCGAAGGTGCTAATCGATAAGGAGATTTAGCAACAGGAGTTGCTCCAGGAACTAAGTCAATTCGGAACTCTACCGGTCGCACAGGAGGCAAACCTGGTAGGTCTTCAGGAAATACTTCTGGATATTCCTTCACTACTGGTACGTCTTGTATCTTCTTCTTGTCTTTCTCTTTCTCCACTACATGAGCCAAGAACGCTACACACTTCTTCTGTAAACACTTACGCGCCTTTATGCAGGAAATGATTTTGACACTTCGTTTTGCTTGATCCCCTCTGACTTCCAATACACGATCATCGGGCAATGGAACTCGAAGCAGCTTCTCAGAACAGATAACTTCCACTCGGTTAGAGGAAAGCCAATCCATTCCAACAATGATGTCGAAACTACCCAACTCCATCGGTATCAAATCGATAGAGAATGTATGACCGTTAAGTGTCAATGGGCAATTCCTGTGAACTGTACTAACTGTGATCTGTTTTCCATTAGCTACTTCTATAATATAAGGGGAATCTAACTGTTCCTCTATAGCATCTAGTTGGCATGCAAAATCGGCAGAGATAAAACTCTGATCCGCACCAGTGTCAAATAGAACAGATGCATAAAAGTCATGTAAGAGAAACGTACCAGTGACCACATTTGGGTCCTGGCGTGCAGCTGGTGCTCCAATAACGAAAGCTCTTCCACGAGGAGCTTGAACTGCTTGCTGTGCCTTCTTCGGGCAGTTCTTTGCAAAGTGGCCTTGTTCGCCACAGTTGAAGCATCCACCATTGTTCTGGTTGGCTGGTGGAGGAATAGCCAAAGCAGCATTGTTGACTGCTTGGTTAGGTGTCATCCGGCAGTGCTGGACCCAATGGCCCTTTCTTCCACATCCCGTACATTGCTTGCAAGGAGTGTTAGCAATGTGATGATACTGGCACTTAGTACACAAAGGATGTGGGCCAGTATACTGCCTCTTGGGCACATTTTGTTGTGCCACTGCTACTTGATTCAGAGGAGTAGCCACAGTGTAATTCTTTATGAACTTCTGCTTCTTCTTTGGGTGTTGCTGATGTTGTGGCTTCTTTGAATTCTCTTCCTTTCTCTTGCCGGTGTCTGCCTCTTTCTTCAAAACTCCAGAGGCAACCATCAAGTCAGTGAGTTTTCCAGACAGTCTCACTGCTGATTCGACAGTAGTAGGGTTGGCTGAAACAACCATTCCCTGAATGCAGGCGGGAAGTCCACCCACATATCTGTCTATTCTCTTCTCCAAGGTTGGTACCATGTCAGGTACCAAAGCAACCAACTCATGATAACGAGTTGTATACCCCATGTGATCAGCCCCCTTCATAACATGGTTGGATAATTCAACCTCCAGTTTCTGCAGCTCATTCTTGGGGCAGAACTCTGTTCGCAGCAGTGTCTTGAAATCCTCCCATGGCATGGCCATGGCTTCTTCTCTTCCTCGGGCGTTGATCTGACCATTCCACCAGGTCAGAGCCCGCTTGTTGAATGTTCCAGCAGAGTAGCGGACTTTATGGTGCTCTGGACAGCTGCAGAGGTCCAGAGTAGCCTCAATCTTTTCAATCCATTGGATTAATCCAACGGCTCCTTCAGATCCGCTAAAGCTAGGCGGCTTACATCCTACGAATGACTTGTAGGAGTAGTGTGAGGTACCACCAGTATTCCCACTGGCTTCTCCTGATGAGTTGCCAGTGTTGTTGATCTCATTACGGAGAAGGTTGAACATCTCCGGTATCGCCTCTTTCATCTGATTGGTCATCTGGCTGCTCAGTAGTGTCACCAAAGCGATGGTGGTAGGATCCAGTATGGGAGTCGTGCCTGAACCTGATGCCTGCGTGATCAGTGGGGGAGGAGGTGGAGGCGGTGGAGGAGGTGGCGGTGGTGAGTCATTTGGTGATGGCGTGGAGGAGTGTGGAGCTTGGTCTTGTGTTGATGTCAACAGCGGAGGTTGTCTTCGTGGCGGCATTCTGATCATAACCAAATGAATATTGGTTAGTGCAATGATCGAATGCAGAAGACGCAATGCAATAGGCCTTAAATCCTAAGTGCTCTACATGCAGGGTCCCTAGGTTATAGTCTAGGCCAAACCGTTTAAATAAGTGACCTATATTTCTCTATAACCATGGCTCTGATACCAATCTGTCACACCCCGAGCCGGCGGGATAGGATCGGTTGTCCCGTCGGGCGGAAGGTTCCCGGGGCGCGATATCGCGAGTGATAATCGTGATGATCAGATTGTTTACATTGCACATGATATAACTGAGAAATGCTAAATATAATAGAATTACAAAGTTAAATTACATCAGTATTGTTTATAATTTAACAATGTAAATCTACCATTAACATCATAAATTTCCTATCTTGTATTTACACAAGATATACAAAATAAATCATATAATGATGTCTTCAAAATATGCAGGTCCAAAATACTAAGTCTTCTATCTGAAGTCCTAGTTCCAAAGGAAATAACTCCTTAGTTGACCTGTTCGTCACCTGAGAAGTCATGCAAAAATAAAGTCAACACATGGTTGGTGAGTTCATATAGTTTAGTGATTGAAAATGATTTGAAAATGATTTGAAAATGATTTGAAAACCTCTTTCGGTAAAGACCCTAACCTCATTAACATCAGCTGTATCATCCAGATCGGTATGCTTATATATAGGGCATACCCCTGGGTCAAGGCTACAACCCCGCCCAGACGACGTCCCACCACATACTAATCCACATAGGACATTGATGTTAACGATAATTAAGCATTTTTACCTCACACCTCTGATTTAGATCATGATATTGAAATCTTATATGCCTTCGATTTATTGGGTTCCTCATAGATATATGATTTCCCAAAAAGACAGTGATAATAGTAAAATGTCAAATATTTAATTTATTAATTAAATAAAACATTTAAATACAACTAAGACATGATGATTGGGTATGATTTTACTCAATCAGTTAGACTTAGTTGTTGGTGGTTGTCCAAGTTGTAACCTCTCACACGTGACCCATGTCAGGCATAACTCACAAGGAGTACACCTGAACTGAGCGGGATTTTAATGATTTGCCCTTACAGCTTGACCCAAAGGTCTTCTGTACAAGCGGGGACTTTATTGTTTTGCCCTTACAGCTTGACCCAAAGGTCTTCTGTACAAGCGGGGACTTTAAGGATATCCTGTGATTCTTGATCTCTTGATTCTCCTGATTTTTGACTTTGATGATGATTTCATTTGATCGTTCATGTTATTGCCCGTTACAGCCTGACCCGAAGGTCTTCTGCATCTGCGTGGGACTTTATATGTGTGTTACACGTGATCTTGATTCCATATACAACTGACATCCACCTTACATGAGTATTAATGAGTTCATTAGATCATAATGATTTCATTAGTTCAATGATTCACACACACTTATGATTTCTGATTTCCTGAGTCTTTTGATTCTTGATTCTTTGAATTCCCATGATTTCCAATGATGATTGATTTGATTATGATTCTTGGGCCTCAGATCACACACTGAGTTATGATTCCCTTGAATATGATTTATTGATTTTTTTTTTGTTCATTTGATTTCACTTTGAGTTTAGGTTCTTGAATTTGAACTTGATGGACTAAAGGTTGAATTAGGATTTAAATTTAAGGTATTACTCATAAGAGTACTTAAATTTATTAGATCACTTGATCTGTTCAATAATTTCCTAGACAGGAGTCCAGGAGTATCAACAACATATAATAAATAAAAGCATTTAAATAAACAGTTTAAATAAAACAGTTTACGCATGCTTCTCAGCCCCGCGTTTTAAAACAAAAATGTTTAGAAAAGGGGCAATGAACTCACCTGTGTTGCTCTGTACTGAATTACCACAAAATGCGCGCTCGTTGTTGTAGTCTAAGTATCTTCGGCTCCTGGTTTGTTTTAAAAGAATTCGCATACGATAAGTATATATAATAGACGTCCTAACTAGGGTTTGGTCTCGGTGTGCAACTACGTGTCTTAGATTACTAATGTGTTTCTATGGTTTTCTCTAACTAAGCTAACCTTATTACCCATTCATAACCAAAATCCCACATTAATCATTTAAAGACTTAAAGTAAACATTTTCAATTTAATTTCTTTTAAGTTAAACATTTAATTATTTTACTAAAATTTATAATTTTATTTCTTTTATGAAAAGCATAATTTACTTAAGAAAAGTGTAATT
Source organism: Mikania micrantha (assembly GCA_009363875.1). Lineage (NCBI taxonomy): Eukaryota > Viridiplantae > Streptophyta > Magnoliopsida > Asterales > Asteraceae > Mikania > Mikania micrantha. The sequence goes on along the minus strand of CM018687.1, from coordinate 49,398,764 downwards.
AACATGATGACGGGCTTAGATTAAGCCCATTGGGCCCAATCTTGACCCACTTGATTTGAACTTTGTTTTTCACTTGATCCTTATCATAGTTTTGATGAACTAACACCCTTGATAGTTTTCAATAACCATCTAAGTTAGTTATATTGTTATAGAGCATTCTAGGGTTTAAGTGTTAATATTTAAATAACACTTGAACCTTAGGTTATTGTTTTTAAATCAATCCTTTATTATACGAAACTCATGCTCTCGATATCTTGTTAACTCTATGATTGTTTCCTTAACATCTCCTAATTAGGTGTATGTCATGAAACCCTAATATAATCTCCATGTATACCCATCATGCATGCGTACACCATGCATGCACACACTTGCACGCAATTTAACCCCATGCAATGCAATACGTGAACTCCAAGTGTGTTTATACAACCCTAGTTTATGTGTTCAATCTAAAGAACGTAGAGTGAATGAGGATTGGCTATATAAGCATGATTCGGAACAACTGGGACGAATGGGGTTTAGTTCGACTCATCATGGCCGAATAATCCTGGGACTGGTCGAATGGAGCCTTAAACCGAATGAGGCCCGAATGTGAATCATTCGAATGAAGGCTGGCCGAACAAGCTTTGTCGAATAAGCTAGTGGCGAATGAGTCAATATGTCGAATGTGGCCTAAGGCCATTCGCCGAATGTGACTAGGGTCGAATGAATGGATGTTGATCGAATGGAATGTGGCCGAATGAGGGTTGCTTCGGTGATGTAGCCAACGAATAAGGATTGGGCGAAAAGGTCTTGGCCATTCGCCGAATGGGGTCCTTCGGTGACCTGTGTGAGCCATTCGGTCACTCGAACCAAAGAGGGGTCAGCCATGGTGTTCGACTCCCTCGACCCGTGATTCAAATGGAGCTTGTTCCTACATGGTTCTAAGGTGTTGTGGTGCATTTCCTATGGTTCGAGATAGGTTAGAACCGGTTACAAGAGGTGGTTCGTGATTAGGGTTTTCAAAACCCCAAAACCGCAACAAAATGGGTTTTTACCTCAGATTTTGATGGATGGACTTTTAGATCCGTTGTACTTTCGGTTTCTACTGATGATGGTGATGATTTTGACACCAAAACCACAAGAAATGGTTGAGATTTGAGCTCAAAATCTTAGAGAGAATGTGGGTTTTTCTTGAGAAGGTTAGAGAGAGAGAGAAGTGAACGTGAATGGAGGTGATGGTGGCTGGTTGGGGGTTGTTGTGGCATTAAAAGCCACAATTAATGTGGGGAATAATACCGGGTTCGTTCGGGTTCGTTCGGTTTCGCGTGGTTTCGCGTAGAAACGCCGTTTTCGCGTCGTTTTCGTAACGAAACGACTCGGTTTTAAAATAGAAGTCATAAAATTATTTTATGTTGTGATTCCTAATAAATTAACTAAATATCTTTTAATTTTTTTAATTTACAAAATATTTATTTAATGTTTTAATCGAATCGCGCGGTCATCGCGCGTATTTGTTCGAATCAAATACGACGATAACTACACTTTTCAATATTGTTTTCTAATTATCGAATATCATTCAGAACGTTAAACTTTTAGATTTATTCGTACAGATCGTCACCTATACGAATAATCTGTCGGTTTAGCATTCACTTAACGATATTCGTGTTGTTTTGTCCTGTAAGGCCTCACATACGTTTATACATAATAAAATCCTAACAAATAAATCACATGATGATTCTGTGTTGCCAGATAATTATCTGACTCAAGAATCATTGTTCTGAACTGATTTCTCTGAAATGTCTGTGAATTCACTGTTTTGATAATATGAAATGATACTAAGACTTGATATGAACATAAAATACACTGAATTACATGAAATTTGTACCTGATTACTGTTCACGCACTGTTACGATCACTGTTCCGGTGACGGTTCCGGCACTGATGTTACACTCTACTAGGATATGTCATTGTCTCTTAGCCGAAAATATTGTTTCATCATTCTAGACGTTGGTATTATACTAATGAAGAGAGACATTCAATCAGAAGAATCAATCTATCAGAAGTTTTGTTTTTGTCAAAAGGAGATGATCTTAAGAAACTTGATTTGCCATTAGAAGCTTGGATTTTTTTTTGAAGCTTTGTTGCAGTTTGCAGGTTTGTCTTCAAGAAGCGTTCTTCGAAAGTGTTGTAATGATCTTTAAAAGCTTGCCCTTCAAAAGTTGTCATTTGATAATGTAAATATTGCCCGCTTTACATACTTGGAGTTCGCATATTTGTTTTCGGTTGCCCGGGTGAAAACTTCACAGGGACATCACTCATCTTCGGTTGTTGTCAGCCAAGCAGGCTTAACTGTGAAGTTCACCTCATCCATAGCCAATGCCTGAAATGCATTGGTTGGATTAGATGACGAGCATTTCTTATACCAATATCTTTCTTATCCATAGCCGATGTGAAATTTGCCTAGATGTTACAGACATTATTCTTTGAAAGCCTATAAGTGATCTTCAGGAGCTTGATCATTAGATACATAGTCTTTAGGAAATATTTTTCGGTAGTGATAAACCTTCAGAAGAATTAGTCTCTTAGGAAACTTTCAATCTTCCGAAAGATTGTGTGCTTCTTTCGAAAGACTGTAAGCTTCGTAAAGATCATGAACTTCTAAAAATTGTTTCCTTTCGAAAGTTATTTGAACTTTTGGAGAAGTCTTCAAAATCAACACTAAAATATTTTGGCAAGCACCAACCTTTATAATCTCTAATTCTCTACACTATAAAAATATTATTGAATGACTTCTAAAACGTAATCAAACTGTGTTTATAATAAAATAAGGTTTTATTACATTTTTTAAAAAATGGAAAAAATTTTAAACTCATTTACCAATCAAAATTCTCAATTTCTTGATTCCTCAAAGGCTCAAATATTGTTCCTCTATAACATCAACGTCTGGTGTTGTTTTCAGGTCGAGAACAAGAATGAATCTGTTAGTCTTGTAAACAAATCATGAGAAATCACGTGACAAAAATACAAATTTCTGATTTAAAGATAGGCATCCAATTACAAAAATGCGAACGCCTTCAAATTTCTTGTGATGTAATTCTTTGATTTTAATTATTATATAACTGTAATTAACTTTATACGTACCATGGTTTTTTCTTACAATAATTAAAACATAATTTTTAAAAAAATTGAATATAATATTTGTATGTGCTTTTTATTTTGGGGCATTTACATATTTCTCATTTCTAAACTGCAAAATTACATATTTTTTTCAAATCATGCTTTAAGAACATTGTATATTATGCACTAAAAATTTGTAACTTGAGAAAAAACATGTAATTTTTCAAGTTAATAAAAGAAAATATGTAATTGTCGTTTTTCTTTTTATGTTTGTGGCGGCGTAAATTTTATTCAAATTAAATAGGGCCAAACTTAAAAAAAAAAGTTTGATGCAATATCATTCGAATCAATTTTAAAAAAAAAATTACGTCTAAAAGTAAATAAAATAAGTGAATTTTTACTGATGTATTTAAAATTTCATGAAACATATAAATTAAAACATATATTTTTAAATGTTAATAACAAAATATGACTTAAATTAATCGTAATAATATAATATTCATATTCTAATTAAAAAATTACGTCACAAAATTTTTGTTGGTGCACGCCGCTATTTTACAAGCGGACGCCTTATTTAGATAAAAAAAAAATCATTTTTAATATGTGTAATTTGTTTAAGTTTTGCCCTCATGTTTTGAGTATGTGCATCAGAGCGTTTATTTTAAGGTCGGTCGTCAAATTTTTTTTATAACCTACCCACTTGCGAGATAAACCTCCGGGTCCTTTTAATACCCGATAAGCCGAAAGGAACACGTTGGTCGCAATCAATCGTGTCGGTGGCATCCAAAGAAAATTGCTCCAAATGAGTATTGAATTTGAGACATTTAGGTTGTCTCTCATCAATTATAACCACTAGACCACTCCATTGAAGGTTTGCGGTAAAGCTCTAATCAAAAGAACATTTTAGGGATATTTTTAGAAATTATTATTATAATTAGGGTTGCAAACAAATCAAACGTTTAATATATAATCTATAAGGGGAATGTTCTCCTAAAAAGTGTTTTTTGGCTAAGAATGATTTTTAAAATTCGAAAACCAACCAAAACAAACTCTGATTAAATTCATTTTTACATCATTGAAACCAAGCCTTAAATCATAAACAATAAACCCTAATAATAAAACCAAAATTATAAAAACAAACCATAAACCTAAAGATAAAACCTAAAAAAACATGTCCTGAAATCCAAACTCTAAAACTAGTTGTTAAAACTAAACCCAAAAAAAATATTATAGGGTTAGATGAGACGGTTCCAATGCAATCGGAACGAGTTCAATCGGAGTTTGTTTGGGTCGGTTTTAGATATTTAAAAAAATCATTTTTAACCTTATTAGACAAAATATATTTTTTATTTGATCATTGGCTAATTGATAAACTGTTCATCAGAAAGTTGCATTTGTTTATTTTTGTTCATGAATGTTTGGTTATGTACGTGGTTATGTTAATTTACGTATTATTATTATGTTTAATGATTAAATTGTTTATATCATTAAACTTTTAAAACTAAGTTAATTATCTTTAACATATATAAAAAGGTAGTCATTTTAAGTTTATATCTTGTAAGAAAGCTTAACCTTTTGAAATGTATTTTAGGTATCCAGACCTCTTATTAGTATTTGAAATTTGTACTGCAGTTATTTCAGGGATCTCTATCAGCGGATAGTTCTAGATATATAACAAACTAGGTTTATTCCCCCCGTACGTTGCAGCAAGTTATCACAGTAACTTCGATGAACGGATATTATTTATCATTTGCAGAAGCATAATTACATAGCAAAATCAAATCTGTCATCACTAACTAATCCGTAAACCCTAAATTCACACATTTTTTTTCTTTGTGTCAAAAGTATGAAACTCAAAAAGATACTAATCTTTTTTTCTTCTTGTGTCAAAGTGTGAAACTCAAAAAGATTTCACAGTACGTACACTTTCAGAAACATGTATTATATTTCATTTGCAAAATCATATATAAGTTACATAGTAAAATAAATTTTATCACAAACTAAACCCTAAACCTTAAATCATAAATCCACGCATTTTTTCTTCATGTGTCGAAAGTGTGTGAAACTAAAAAAGATAATATTTTTTTTTGTTTATTCTTGTGTCAAAGGGCGAAATCATAAAAAAGTTACTATTCTTTTTTCATGGTTTTTAATAATATATATATAGTAATAAGCAGTTTACTCATTTTTTGTATTTTTATTTTTTTCTGGGTAGCAGTTATTAAGATTTGACAAATGTGGACCTATTATAAGCGATTCATTCGGCTATTAAAAATCACTTTAAAGTTTAGTTTCTTGTTTCAATAAATGTAAAGGTCGATCGGCCTAAATTACAAGAAAACTTATGTGACATGTCAAACATTCTCAACAACAAAATTTCGTCACTATGATAACCTTTTCACAATAACATTTTCTTAGCTGTAAAGTCGACTTGATTTAACATTCTTGAAATTTTATACCGATGATATCGACATAAACATGATGGCACCCAATGATTTTCAGGCAGAAATTTGTGAAAAAATTAGCGTCCTTCAATTAACGTGACCACATGTCATCAGGACAAGTGACAATTATCTATTCATTTTACCTTTTTTAATCATGTATTAATAAAAAGTTAAACTGAATTTTAATGTTTGCCAAAGACATGTTTGAGTAATTTTTTATTTTGTATCTAAAGCAGATGACATCCAATGTTATGGTTCAATGACATGAATAATAAGAGATAGAACTTGAGCCTATTGAGATCTCAAACTATAATCTTGACTCGAGGAGGTTTTGTGATGGTAGTGGGTTTACTTTTGGATTGATGACATATAGGTTGTGGTTGATGTACGAGTTTCCTCTTCGGAATGTGTCAGCCAGTCGACTGTTTTTGTTAAAAAAATGCTAAAACATATGACATTTTTTTGGGTGACCTATCTAGATAACAGTTTTACTTACTCTCGCCATTTTCAACCCAAAATGATCAATCTACACTGTTACCCCCGTCATTTTCCATCATCCAACACCGGCAGACCGGCAGTCGTATTCTTCAAGTTGTATGTGATTTTTTTTTATAAAACGTTTTTACCCCAAATTAGTGATATTAACGTAACCAAACATTTAAATGTAGGTGATTTATTAAAGTATTCACAAGGGTAACAAAGAAGATTGTTTTTAGTTTTCTTGATGTTCATTAAATCATTGTTGTTTAGTTATATAACTACTCAATTCTTGATCATACAATATAATCCTGACAAAAGAGGCAGGTTGGAAAACATGTTAGAATGAGTTCGGGTCAAGATTAATGCAGATCAGGATGAGTTTAAGCAAAATCAATGGATCGTTTTTAAAAAACTTTAATTTAGTTCAATTCAAAATGAGTTGTAACTAAACAAATAATCTACTTAAATAATTTTTAGTGAGTTTTTCATCAAACGTATTATTATAATTATTATTATTTTGAATCTATTCTATTCGCATAGTTTTTAAGTTACTTACCTTGACACATAGTGTGCTAAAGAATTATCCATCTCAACCCGTTCTATGTTATAGTGCTACCCATTTCAACTAAAAATACAATATTTACACCCAAAACCAACTCATTTCTCTTGCTTTGCGTTAAGATTATCTGGCCTACTACAATAGGAACATATTAGATGTTTTAAAAGAAAATATGATAATACGAAAATCTTATATTATAACATTTGGTGTGATTTTATGTTGTAGTTTTGGTCTCTTCTTGTTATAATCTAGCGTGGTTCCAGGGGGTACCATTAATAAAAAAATGCACATATTAAATTTCCCAATATATATTTTTTTGTCAACTTGCACAACTTGCGTAAGTTTATCATTAACGTATCCAAAACCAATTTTAACCAATGACGATTTTCATTAAAACAACTTTAGTTGCTTATATCAAATTATATCATTATAATCCACCTAACCCCTCTTTGTCATATATTTAATATCAAAACATCCTGCTCGCTTCCATTTTTTTAAAGAAAATGGAAACATGTCTGTATTGCAATTGATTAATATAAAGGAAAAAGACGGTAGCTAAGGGATTATTGTTCATTTATTCCTTTCAAATTCAACTAAAACAGCAGAGCTTGATATCTTGCATATTTTAGTATAATATAAATGTAAAAAAATCTTAAAAAACTTGAAAATACGGAGTGTATACTTGTTTAAATTGTTGAGCTCTATTTCAAGCCGAGGCCTTTGGACCAAATGAGGTTAAGGTGCGCTCTCTTTAGATTATCTAAGGTTGTAGACGTAGATCATGCTGCCTTATTATGCTTAAGACACTCTCAACTCTAAGAAAAATGGATTTTCCTAAGAAACGGTTACCAAGGGACAAAACCCCTGGTGTTATGTATAAGACATGGGCGGATCCACTTTAATTTGAGTGGGTTCACCGGAACCCACCACATTTCAACGATTTAGTATGAACTTTGTGTTTTCGAAAGGTCAAAAAGCTTAGGTGAACCCATTATTATTTTTATGGTGAATCCTTAATGCAATTTTTCCCAACTGTTTGCCAACTTGAACGAGGTAAGTGATCTTTATTTGAAAATTCTCGATAATATTGCTTGGATTTATATAGGATCGTGTTAAATTCACTTTCTGAAATCAAGATTTCTTTCCAAATTTCATTTAACTAGGGACTCATGCTTGGTCCGGAGCTCAGAAAACTTAAACAAGTGTGCACTCCGTGTAATCAAACTCTTTAATGACGATATTTTTTTTAATTATTGACTTAATATATCTCACTGTTATTGCGTGATGAACATTACAAGACCCGAACCGTCAAACTGTTTTGAAAATTCTTATGTTTGGTTCTCTCTAATTAAAACGTCTGAAAATAGCGAACCAACTGAAAAAATTTCCTGGATCCGCCACTGGTATAAGAAACCAATTTAACCATCAATAAAACGCCATTTTTATTGGTGTTATATATAAGAAAACAAATTCAACAATATTCAATACGGAAAATCATATCTACTTGCAGATTTATTTGGATTGCACTAATATATTGGCCATTAATAAATTCAATGGTGAAAAAAAAGAAGCAAAAATAAACTTATTAGAAACTTGAACCAGATTGTTAAGTCGTAGCATGCCTTTGTTCACCATGGTTGTACCATATAGACTAGACATCAACCATATTTGTAGAGTGAAGCTTTATTTTGTACTCTAAGTTTCTACATTTGGAACAAGGACAATTTAGGGATGATAGTGGGTCGGTTTGAGTAATCTCAACCCCATAACCAATTATAAAAGTTTGTAACATACTGGCTCAATACCCATCAGCTATCGGGTATACACGTTAGTTTGCTAAATATATCAATTGAGAATAACTGGTTTAATACCCGTCGGGTATCTATCTGGTAAATGATTAAATGGAAACTAGATGTGAAAAATCAAAAATCAATTATATGCCAAAAATAAAAATAAATATCCAAAAAAGAAAATCGAGTATACTTATCAGGTAAATTGGTATTTATAATAAGGTACACGAGACGGGAAAACGGATGTATATATAATCGGGTGATCGGGTCGTGTATACAGGTGCATGAACAAATCTCATGTCGTCGCATACCAGCGAAAAATTCAAAAATTAATCTCATACGTAGCCCAATGTCCACCAGGTTTAAGAATACTCATCCTATATGTTGCGGGTTTCAGGTATACTTGTAGGGCGCTGGTTTTTTTGTCATTCCTACATGACATCTTATTTCTTTTTTTCCTTTTTTTTTTTTCATTTTCATATTTTCTTGAATAGCAATATAATTTACACGTAATAGTATACTATTAATTAAACTCAAAGTGCTAAATTGGTTAGAAGTGACAACATTATATACATACCAATACAATATTACAAGTCTTTGGTGAAAATGACGTTTCATACTAAAAAAGGACTCCCAAATAGTTTTCGGTAGTTTCAAACATATACCTTTCATTTAAAGAGGAAATTCAACAAACCTTTCACTCTATATCCATATAGCCATCACTAAGAGTATGTTATGTCATTTCTATATGTAACATCCTGTTTTGAGAAAATAAATAAAATACTCTCGTTTATAATTAAAATATTATTAGTCAAAAATAAAAATAAAAAATTAAAACGATAAAATTAAAACGTAAGTTTCGCCTAATAAAATAAAATAGTTTATTTTATAATTAAATATGATCATTTGAGAGTCTAAGAGTATAAAAATAACGTTGAAAATTTTTAGTGTTCGTTTAAGCGAACAAGTAAGATGAAACAATTATTAGAAATAATTGTTGTTTGAACGATAAGTTAATATAATAGGAGGCCACCTAAAATTAATAGATTATATTATAATTAAACTTTCTCCGTTTTTAACGAAACTTAGGTCAAAACGAAGATAAAAATAAGTAGATTTTAACCGTATATTTATAATTTTATAAAACTCGATATTTGAAAAGTTATAAGAGATAAACAAAGTTGAGTTAAAAATTACTTATATTGATTTAATATTAATAATTATAAAAAAAAAAAAAAAAAGAATTTAAGAAATGTGCACGTGTGCTAGTGACATTTCACAAAGTGAAATGAAATGATAGATTGGCACGTATAATTCTCAAGGATATGTATATCCTGTTAGTTGAATGATTCATCATTAAAAAAAAAATAATAATAATAATAATACACGCAAACAAAGTCGGTTAACGAATATGTATAATTTTAGAAGTTGATTAATTTAGAAAGAAAAGATAACAGAAGGCCAGAAGAAAAACTCACGTTCATTTCAACAGTCTCTACGAGTACGGGCGTAGGTATGTAGTTTGATTTTTAAATTTTTAGATATTATTAACTTATAGGATTAGGGTTAAGATTCGATCCCATACATACACAAATATTATGTTGAAATTATGATATATTTTAGGAGCAGAAAATTAAGCATTTGGAATCATTCCTTTGACATAGTTATAAAGATATGTTAAGCAGAAACGCTGCCCAAATTTATATTGCGAAGTTCTAAGCTGTTACCCAGCCAACCAAAAATACAGGTGAATACATTTAACTTGTTTTTAAATTTTTAGATATTATTAACTTATAGGATTAGGGTTAAGATTCGATCCCATACATACACAAATATTATGTTGAAATTATGATATATTTTAGGAGCAGAAAATTAAGCATTTGGAATCATTCCTTTGACATAGTTATAAAGATATGTTAAGCAGAAACGCTGCCCAAATTTATATTGCGAAGTTCTAAGCTGTTACCCAGCCAACCAAAAATACAGGTGAATACATTTAACTTGTTTTTAAATTTATAAATGAATTTTTATGAGCATGGTATGTTTAAACTTTGACGCATAAAGGGATACTATTAGACCAGCATTTAGGCCATTAGTATACGTACGATTTGCAAATTGTATCCGCTATGGGTGAAATTCCCATACGTGGTTGGTAACGTGGGCTGGAAGGTTATACGTAAGACGCACTCCGCAGGCAACCTAACCAGTGACGGGCTGTGGGCTGGAGGGAACAATTGTAAGACGCACTCTGCTGTTGTTCCTAACCAGTGACAGTACAAGCCAGGGTATGCAGTGGTTGTATCGATCAGTGAAATAACCTGCTAAATGTGTAGTATTGCCATTATTAATTATGGTTAAAGGACCGAACATGCTATGCTTACCTATCGAGTCTGTTATTTGTATTCACCAACTTTATGTTGACGTTTTATTTTCAAAAACTTTTCAGGTAATAATGAATGACCAATCAGAAGCAAGATTAGAGATTTAGGGTCTATGATACCTTAAATAAAAATCTTGTGGCGAAACCGAGGAGCGATTGGAGTTATATCTCCAAGTCCCATGTAACCAATATATGTAAATATATGTTTGTAAAACTCGGTTTAAAATGAAATAAAATGTTGTGTTCATATCTATGCATATGAAATTTTATAAAACCCTGAAAAGTTATTTACAGGCGATAAAAATGTGGTTTTTCATACCCACGCGTATGAATTATTTGTAAATTATGAAAAACGGATTTCACATCCATGCATGTGAATTATTATAAAATTACAAATTCATGAAACAACGCTTCCGCTGAAACATATTATAATGAATAATAAACTCTGACCGAGACTGTATAATCTATGAAACCAATTCGGGTCGCAGAGCCCGGGCCGCCGAGAGCCCGGGGTGTGACAGGTTGGTATCAGAGCTCCTGGTTTTAGCGAAATAGGTACTAATGATTGTATCTAAGCTTTAACCGAATTAAGATAAGTGCCTATCAAAGGAATAGGTAGAATAGTATACTTGAAATACTAACAATGATTGAAATAACATGATGAATTCTGACGATAGCTTGTAAGTTAAATTACGATGAATTATTTTAAGACCTTGTCAAATATTATATTTTGTAGACAATGTCTCATAACAAGAATTCTGGCGGACCATCTGCTAACACTCGTGGGCGAAAGAGAACGCACACAGATGCTAATGAACCTGTGATTCAAAAGGCTGAACTCAAGGAAATAATAGCAAAGGAAATTAAGGACGCAATTCCAACGATAATTGCAGCTATGAAAAATAATGAAAATTCGAATCCAGAGAACACAGTGACAAAAGCGAAAGAGGTGTCTGGTTCGAACAATGAAAATATAGAAGTTTCTAGTTTGAAACGTTTCAAAACTGAGGGATGTTCATATAAGACATTCCAATCTTGTAAACCTCCTGAGTTCGCTGGAACTGAAGGAGCTGTGGTAGCATTACGATGGATTGAAAAGATCGAGGCGGTGCTTGCAATCAGCAAATGTGCCGAAGAAGATATGGTTCTGTATGCTTCGAATTCCTTTAAAGATGGAGCATTGGAGTGGTGGAACTCCATTATTCAAACCAAAGGCAGAACCAATGCGTATGCTATGACATGGGAAAGTTTTCGGGATCTCGTAACCCGAAAGTTTTGCCCAATGAATGAGAAGGAATAAATCGAGAGAAAATTCCTGACTTACCGCATGATCGGTGCTGGGCATCGTGAGTACACTTCGAAGTACTTTGAGTATGCTCGATTGGTGCCACATCTTGTGACACCGGAATCAAACCTTATCAGTCGTTACATCTGGGGACTGGTAAGCGAAATACGTGACATGGTTAAGGCTGCTATGCCTCAGACCATTGATTCAGCTGTTGAACTGGCAGGGTTGCTTACAGATGGAATGGTAAGAACTCAAGAGGAAAAGAAAAGCCAAGAGGCACTCCAAAAGGTTGATCAAAGTTCAAAAAGGCCTGTAGGAAAATTTGTGAAGAAAGAAGGTGGCAGTGGTACATTCCCGCGATGTAAAACGTGTGGGAAAAAGCATCTGGGAAAGTGTAATATGGCAAAGTATTGTAGCCACTGTAAAATGGTGGGACATTCTTTGGAAGAATGTAGAAGGAAGGTGATGGTGACGTGCTATAACTGCAACGAACCGGGACACTACCGAAATGAGTGTCCTAAATTGAATAAAGTGAGCGGAACTAGCGGGGCTGGTGGTTCAGGAGCAAAAGCTGATACAAATACAAAGAAGACGACTCGAGCTTTTGTTCTTAATGCCAAGGAAGCTGCAGACATGCCGGATGTCATTACCGGTACGTTTCTTATCAATAATGTTTATGCTAAGGTTTTGTTTGATTCGGGAGCAAATCAAAGCTTTATTGATTATGATTTCTGTAAACTTCTAAATGAACCACTAGTGAAACTAGATAAGCCTTATCTGGTAGAAACCGCTAATGGTGATGTAGTCAAAATAAATGAAGCATTAGTAAATGGTAAGATCACACTCTTTAAGCACAACATACCTGTGAAATTCTTACCAATGAAATTGGCCGGTTTTGATGCGGTAATTGGAATGGATTGGTTAGCTATAAACCAAGCCTGTATCTTATGCGACACCAAATCCATTGAAGTTCGTGTTCCAACGGGAGGAAAATTGATCATCAAAGGTGATAAGCCAACGAATAATGTTGGAATCATTTCAATGATCAAAGCTACAAAATATCTAAACAAAGGTTGTTTAGCTTACCTAGTCTCAGTCACAACTGAAGATCAAGAAAAGAAGAAACTGAAAGACGTACCTGTTGTAGCTGATTTTCCCGATGTGTTTCCAGATGAATTGCCTGGTTTACCACCAGAACGTGAAGTAGAATTCAATATCAATCTGGTACCAGGTACTGCTCCAATTGCTAAATCTCCTTATAGGTTGGCACCGACGGAAATGAAAGAGCTCAAGAAACAATTAGACGAGTTATTGGAAAAGGGTTTTATTCGACCTAGTTCATCACCTTGGGGAGCTCCAATCTTATTCGTCAAGAAGAAAGATGGGTCGATGCGGATGTGCATTGACTATAGGGAACTAAATAAGGTGACTGTTAAGAACAAGTATCCACTCCCACGAATTGATGATTTATTCGATCAACTTCAAGGAGCTTGTCATTTTTCTAAAATTGATCTTCGATCAGGATATCATCAATTGAAAGTCCAAGAAGAAGATATTCCTAAAACTGCTTTCCGTACAAGGTATGGGCATTATGAGTTCACTGTTATGCCATTTGGACTTACTAATGCTCCAGCTGCCTTTATGGATATGATGAACCGGATATGCAAACCTTATCTGGACAAATTCATCATTGTATTCATTGATGATATTCTTATTTACTCAAAAACTCCAGAGGATCATGCTATACATCTTAGAACCCTACTTGAATTACTAAGACATGAGAAATTGTATGCTAAATTCTCTAAATGTGATTTCTGGCTCACTGAAGTACAATTTCTGGGGCATGTTATTAATGCTCAAGGTATTCAAGTGGATCCATCTAAGATAGAGGCTATTACCAAATGGGAGAACCCCAAGTCACCAACAGAGGTGCGTAGTTTCTTAGGCTTGGCGGGTTATTATCGCCGATTTATTCAGAATTTCTCTCGAATAGCCGTTCCTCTCACCTCATTAACTCGAAAAGCTGAAAAGTTTGAATGGGGTCCCAAACAAAGTGAAGCTTTTCAAATTCTTAAAGATAGATTGACTCACGCTCCAATCCTAGCATTACCTGAAGGTGTTGAAGACTTTGTTGTCTATTGTGATGCTTCTCATACAGGATTAGGATGCGTATTGATGCAACAAAACAAAGTTATTGCTTATGCATCACGCCAATTGAAGACTCATGAGAAGAACTATGTGACTCATGATTTGGAATTAGGCGCCATAATCTTTGCATTGAAGTTGTGGAGACATTACCTTTACGGAGTTCATTTCACAGTTTATACTGACCACAAGAGTTTAAAGTATATCTTCGGTCAGAAGGAACTGAATATGCGACAACGAAGATGGATGGAAACGTTGAATGACTATGATTGTGAAATTATCTATCATGAAGGAAAGGCAAATGTTGTTGCAGATGCCTTAAGTCGAAAGGAGGTAGAGAAACCGAGAAGAGTACGTGCTTTACGGCTAGAACTTCAAGTCGATTTGTTTAATCAAATTAAAGAAGCACAGAAACAAGCCCAAGAAGATGAGAACAAACAACAAGAAGGGATGAAGGGCATGACTGAACAACTAGTCAAAGGAGACGATGAAATTCTTCGAATGAAAACAAGAATCTGGGTGCCAATCACTGGCGGTTTAAGAGAAAGAGTATTGGAAGAAGCACATAAATCTAAGTACATGATGCACCCAGGAAGCGATAAAATGTACAAGAATCTGAAAGAGAACTATTGGTGGATCGGCATGAAGAAAGATATTGCCGCATATGTTGCAAGATGTTTAACTTGTTCACAAGTTAAAGCTGAGCACCAGAAACCTTCTGGCATGTTGCAACAACTGGAACTACCTGTTTGGAAATGGGAAATGATAACCATGGACTTTATAACTAAACTTCCCAGAACCAGTCGTGGAAATGATACTATTTGGGTTGTCGTTGATAGACTGACCAAGTCTGCTCATTTCCTAGCAATGAAAGAAACTTACTCTATGGATAGGTTAGCACAGTTGTATGTAAATGAGATTGTATCTCTACACGGTGTGCCATTATCCATTGTGTCAGATAGGGACAGTCGGTTTACGTCTCGATTCTGGCAAAGTTTTCAAAAAGCTCTCGGAACACGTTTGAATTTCAGCACTGCTTATCATCCACAAACTGATGGGCAGAGTGAAAGAACAATCCAAACACTGGAAGACATGCTTCGAGCTTGTGTGATAGACTTGGGAGGAAGCTGGGATGATCACTTACCTTTAATGGAATTTTCCTATAATAATAGTTATCATTCAAGTATTCAGACTGCACCATTTGAAGCTCTTTACGGAAGAAAGTGTCGAACACCAGTTTGTTGGTCTGAAATTGGTGAAAATCAGTTGTCTGGTCCAGAAATAGTACAAGAAACTACGGATAAAGTTTTTCAAATAAGAGAAAGACTGAAGGCGGCCAGAGATCGTCAAAAGAGCTATGCAGACCGAAGAAGAAAGCCGTTAGAATTCAATGTTAATGATAAAGTGCTACTCAAAGTTTCACCATGGAAAGGAGTAGTACGATTCGGTAAAAAGGGAAAATTAAGTCCACGTTATGTCGGACCTTTTAAAATTCTCAAAAGAATCGGACCGGTGGCTTATCAACTAGAATTACCGGTAGAAATGGCTGGAGTACACGATGTGTTTCACGTTTCTAATCTCCGAAAATGTTTGGCCGATGAATCATTATTAATGCCTCTTCAAGATGTTGAAGTGAATGAAAAATTAAAATTTATCGAAGAACCACTTCAAATTGAAGACCGACGTGAAAAGAGACTTAAGCGTAAAAAGTTGGTGTTAGTTAAAGTCAAGTGGAACTCTAGACGTGGTCCGGAATATACATGGGAACTAGAGTCAGAGATGAGAAAGAAATACCCACACCTATTCCAATAATCTCGAGGACGAGATTAAAACAAAGGTGGGGAGAATGTAACATCCTGTTTTGAGAAAATAAATAAAATACTCTCGTTTATAATTAAAATATTATTAGTCAAAAATAAAAATAAAAAATTAAAACGATAAAATTAAAACGTAAGTTTCGCCTAATAAAATAAAATAGTTTATTTTATAATTAAATATGATCATTTGAGAGTCTAAGAGTATAAAAATAACGTTGAAAATTTTTAGTGTTCGTTTAAGCGAACAAGTAAGATGAAACAATTATTAGAAATAATTGTTGTTTGAACGATAAGTTAATATAATAGGAGGCCACCTAAAATTAATAGATTATATTATAATTAAACTTTCTCCGTTTTTAACGAAACTTAGGTCAAAACGAAGATAAAAATAAGTAGATTTTAACCGTATATTTATAATTTTATAAAACTCGATATTTGAAAAGTTATAAGAGATAAACAAAGTTGAGTTAAAAATTACTTATATTGATTTAATATTAATAATTATAAAAAAAAAAAAAAAAAAGAATTTAAGAAATGTGCACGTGTGCTAGTGACATTTCACAAAGTGAAATGAAATGATAGATTGGCACGTATAATTCTCAAGGATATGTATATCCTGTTAGTTGAATGATTCATCATTAAAAAAAAATAATAATAATAATAATACACGCAAACAAAGTCGGTTAACGAATATGTATAATTTTAGAAGTTGATTAATTTAGAAAGAAAAGATAACAGAAGGCCAGAAGAAAAACTCACGTTCATTTCAACAGTCTCTACGAGTACGGGCGTAGGTATGTAGTTTGATTTTTAAATTTTTAGATATTATTAACTTATAGGATTAGGGTTAAGATTCGATCCCATACATACACAAATATTATGTTGAAATTATGATATATTTTAGGAGCAGAAAATTAAGCATTTGGAATCATTCCTTTGACATAGTTATAAAGATATGTTAAGCAGAAACGCTGCCCAAATTTATATTGCGAAGTTCTAAGCTGTTACCCAGCCAACCAAAAATACAGGTGAATACATTTAACTTGTTTTTAAATTTATAAATGAATTTTTATGAGCATGGTATGTTTAAACTTTGACGCATAAAGGGATACTATTAGACCAGCATTTAGGCCATTAGTATACGTACGATTTGCAAATTGTATCCGCTATGGGTGAAATTCCCATACGTGGCTGGTAACGTGGGCTGGAAGGTTATACGTAAGACGCACTCCGCAGGCAACCTAACCAGTGACGGGCTGTGGGCTGGAGGGAACAATTGTAAGACGCACTCCGCTGTTGTTCCTAACCAGTGACAGTACAAGCCAGGGTATGCAGTGGTTGTATCGATCAGTGAAATAACCTGCTAAATGTGTAGTATTGCCATTATTAATTATGGTTAAAGGACCGAACATGCTATGCTTACCTATCGAGTCTGTTATTTGTATTCACCAACTTTATGTTGACGTTTTATTTTCAAAAACTTTTCAGGTAATAATGAATGACCAATCAGAAGCAAGATTAGAGATTTAGGGTCTATGATACCTTAAATAAAAATCTTGTGGCGAAACCGAGGAGCGATTGGAGTTATATCTCCAAGTCCCATGTAACCAATATATGTAAATATATGTTTGTAAAACTCGGTTTAAAATGAAATAAAATGTTGTGTTCATATCTATGCATATGAAATTTTATAAAACCCTGAAAAGTTATTTACAGGCGATAAAAATGTGGTTTTTCATACCCACGCGTATGAATTATTTGTAAATTATGAAAAACGGATTTCACATCCATGCATGTGAATTATTATAAAATTACAAATTCATGAAACAACGCTTCCGCTGAAACATATTATAATGAATAATAAACTCTGACCGAGACTGTATAATCTATGAAACCAATTCGGGTCGCAGAGCCCGGGCCGCCGAGAGCCCGGGGTGTGACACTATATAACCATTTTATAGCCATTTTAAATGACCAAAACCAAGGACGTATGAGATGTTTGACTTACTCCTGTTTTACATAAGGTCTGAGGACGGATGCGATCACTTTATGATATGATGTATGCAGTCTTACATTACGCATTTGTTTAAAAGCTTGTTTCTATTTAAAAAAAATATAGATATTCATATCAGCAGATTTAACTAGTTTACTATCTTAAAAATATATATGCATGTTAGTAGTTTGATTTAGCATAAAGCAACCAAAGGGGCTTTGTCCTATCGGTACCCCTTGGCTTTCCAAATGTAAGGTCATGGGTTCAAATCTCTTCCAAGGCGAAATAGGGGTCTTTGAGAGGTTAGGGGGTTTTCCGGTGCAGTTTCCTCCTGGGGTGGTGGTTGGGGTCTCAACGGAGGTTGGGGTCTCAACGGAGGTTATGATAACTAGACCTTGGTTACGTGGCCTGAAAATCAGTGGTTCACACGTTTAGATCAAATGCCTTTCAAAAAAAAAAATAGCATAAAGCAAGAAATGCATGATGCCGGAAATTTAAAGACCAAATCAATAAGTTTACCATTATTAATTTAACATGAAAAAACTAAGAGTAACAAAAAAAAAAAATTTTAACTTGCAAGATAAATGATGGATTGATGGCCTTTATCTCGTAGACTAAACGCCTAAAACATAAGTGTGTGTTCATTAATGTAATCTCGGAAGCACTCGCTCAAAGACTAAGTATGTAAGAAGCTGTTTGTTAGCTTCTGAATGTCATTAAGAGGTTATCTCTTATGATTTGTAGTGTCTTGATTGTCCAGAAGTAAGTTTATGTATCAGTAATTATAAGGTAACATTAAAAGGTAGCATCTTAACCATTCGAACTTAAGATTACCTTTTAATCATTAAGAGAATACGAATCATTATGATGTACACCATGGACGAAGCTTACAAGGGGCCGGCCGCTCTTTTTTTCGTCAATAGTGTTAATTTTTGGACTGTAAGGTAATTTTATTAGTTTCGCCCCCCTCAAAAAAAATTATAAGCCAGTCACATTTTAAAAATTACCCATTCTCAAATTTAATAACAAATCCCTAAATTTTTACCCCATTTCCCTTCCTCTCATTTTTTACCCCCATTTCTCATCAATTACTTTTATTTCTTCTTATTTTCCCTCAACAATTTACAGCCCTAAGCTCCTAAAAATCCCTTCCACAATTTCAAGCCCTCCTCGGCGGCCTCGTAGTCGGCTCCTCCCCCTTCAGGCGACTGGCGATCTTCAATTTGTCTGTGCGTGATAGCAACCACTGATCCGAGTTTGACCACAGCCACTGAGCATCCCTGCGTGACTGCAACCATTGCCCTTAGCCCCTCACCACAGCTTAACTTCTAAGTTCACCGGAATCACCGGCTCACCATTGCTAACTGCTCCCTCCGCTCGAAGTCGGCCTCCGACCTGCTCATCACTGGAGTCACCACGACACCACTGCTCCTTGCCTACGCTAAGTTCTAAGGTATTTATTTTCTGGAATAATTTATATGTTAATTGGTATTATTTGGTGTTGAATTTGTACTAGTGTAGAATATTTAGACCCATTTCTTGTAGAATTTATATTCATATTTATTTTTGGTTATTTTGCTTGTTAAGACAATTAAGTTTTAGTTTGAATCAATATATCATGCGGAAGTTTTTTAGTTTTTAAGACATTTAGGTTTTCACTTTTTAGTTTGAATCAATATTTATGTTTAGGTTATTTAGGCATTTAGGTCATTTTGATTCATTTTTCAAAAGGTATGTTGTTAATGAATAAGGGGATGATAGAAATCAAGATAAACGTAAAAAATCATCAACTAGTGAGCGGAATTGTGATTCTTCTTCTAAGTATTCACTCTTTTACTTTTTTTCACGCATAATGACAGTTATTAGACATTTTTATTTCTATTGTTTGACCCGACTTGACCCGAATCACTGTTCCGAACATTCAACAAAACCAATAGAGACATACCGGTCGATTGTAAAAAAAAAATTTGATCACGTAAGTTTTCCCTATTTCTAACTTGTCAAGCTCCGTCACTGATGTACACTCTTAATGATTATTAAAAAGATACCGAAGAACCCTTAAATAATGCATTCTTGATGATTATTGTGTCTTATTTGATATTTACCACTTCATTGTTAGTAATTATCTATGTATATTAAAATGCATGTGAAATGAATAGTGAGAATATATATATTATATTGAATAGTAAATTTAATATATATATATATATATATATATAATATTGAATAGTAAATAATAATGTATAGTAAAATGAATACTAATGTTTAGCTGTCTAATCCATGTATTGGAGTTTTGAAAATTTAGACTTGGACCAACAGAGGTTTTTTTAACTTTGAAAATTAGTAGACAGAGATGAGAGTATTAAATTTGATATATTTGTTTAAAGATTTGGGTTTTTATTAAATTTGAGAGATTTATTTAGAGATTTTGGGTTTTTGTTGGTTTAGGTTTATAGTTTAGGGTTTAAGGTTTAGTTTGTGATGAGAGATCTGATTTTGCTATGTAACTTATGCTTTTACAAATGATATATAATACTCGTTATCAAAAGTGTACTGTGATAACCCGACGCAATGCGCGAGGGAATACACCTATAAATATTAAAACACATGAAATTGAATAGTAAAAATATATATATTATATTGAATACTTAGAATAAATAGTGAATATATGAAAAATTAAGAATATTATATAGAATAGTGTGTGTATTATAAGGTATTAAATTTGAGAGATTCGTTTAAAGATTTTGATTTTTCTTTTAATTCAAAAGATTTGTTGCTGGTGAAACGGATTTTGTGAGTAATTTTTTCTATTATTTTTATAAAATATTTGTGAGGATTTTGTATGATTTTATGTTTTTATGAAAAAATTGTATAGAGTTCGTGATGAAAGATTTAATTTTGTTATTTAACTTATAATTATGCAAATGATATACAATACATATTCTCATGAATGTACTGTGATAACCCAACGCAACGCGCGAGTGAATAAACCTAGTTTACATTATGTACATAATTTTATTCTTATTGTTATTCACTCATCTGCTAAGATTTTTTTTTTATTTCTTGATCTGGTTAATATTCACAAATCGGATTTGATCATTTATGCAACCATTTTTTCAAAAAAATTATAGTAAAACGAATATTATTGTTGTGAGATGGAATAAGCGATAAAATACATAAAGTAGTAGTTAAAGAAATAGTAGTTGTAATATTTTTTTATTAACAATGAACAAGATCTTTCTAGACTACATATACGATAAATATGGGGACAATCATATAACGTGGTTGAAACAAATTTGCACAATAGACATGACATCTAACACATTAAATTAAATAAAACTTCCAAACAGTATATTTTCTCCCCATATTTTGTAAATATAAAAAATTAGAATTAATGAATTTCAAATTTTGTGAATTGAGCTAATCGTTCATAAAGAAAACAATAAATAAATAACGAATTTTTCCCAGTAAATAAATAAGCAATGACACTTGTATCTTGATTCAATCTTTTCTAATAAATGAAAATACACGTGTCATCCTCCAGTTTTTTTCTCATTTTTGTTTTTTCTGTTTTTTGTTTATGCTAAATAATAATATTAATTACTAATATTAAAATAAAATAATTTTAAATATTAAAATTAAATAAAAATATTAATTTTTATATCATTAAATAAATAATTTAATGTGAAAGTAAAATTATATTATAGTTTATTACATTACTTATTAATTAAAAATAAATAAATTTGTATTATGAATAGCTATTGTATAATAAAAACTTTAGTTATTTATATTTTATGAACTCTATTATATATTTAGACAAATAATTAATAAATCCTTTTACTTTTCAATAGCAAACTTTTGAATTAAAAAAATTTGTTTATAAATTATTCATTCATTTTATAAATTCTATATGATTATTATTATTTAATATTAAGTTTTTCTTTATCCAAACTCTCATATAGTATACAATTAATTAATTATATTCTAACCTAGTTAGTAAATAAGTAAATAAATAAATAAGATGAAAGCCGGACTTGTAGCCTAATTACATTTAATTATGAATAAAAAATGACTAACTAGGGTTTACAAGATTAATTTTCGTTATATTAATCTTAAACAAACATTAACTTATGGACGAATATTATTTAATTATTATGTAATCCTTATATAAAAATAATTAGGGTTTCAACTAGCAGATAGTGCTACGGAGCCATGCTTTTATTTTGAGAAGCAAGTCAAAGTAGGGATTAATAAAATGCTATTCAAATATAGAATTAGAAAATAAAAAAATCAAAAAAAATCACTTAATTCCAAACCGATTCGAGTGGAGTATCTGAATGGAAAATTTTTCTTACGTAGGGAAAATTAAATAATGTTCAATTATGAAGCTACCATAATAATTTATTATTAACTTGATGTACAATGTCTTTTGGTGTAAATTATATTAAGTTTTAATTTTTTTTAAATAATTTGATTCTTTTGTTTCTATAGGAGAAAATGGCCAGGAATATTTGCTTTGCGCATGTCACAGTCACCAAATTGAGAATTTTTAATTAAATATTTTTAATTAATCTCCTTGGTTTAATATATATAAACGAATCTATTTTAAAAAATCTAATGCAATATCATTAATGCAAATTAAAAGTGATTGCTATCAATTCAGTAGAATTAAAAATTTTATTTTTTTTGAAAAACGTGTTTACATATATTTGAAAAATAATTTATTGAACTATAAATAACAGTATAACACAATGATATTTAATAAATTAAAAGGTAATATTATACGTACACATTCCTTTTTTTCTGTATTAAAATTTATACATTGTAAGGCATCTCAAGTAATTTTTAATTAATAATGTACGGCTCCATATTTTCTTTTATCTTTACTTTCATGTAGGGGTGTTCGCGGTCCGGTTTTTACGGTTTTTAGGTGGAACCGTAAACCAAACCATTAACACCGGTTTTTGAATAATAAAAACCAAAACCAAACCGTTCAAAATAAAAATCGAACCAAACCGAACCGTTATCAACGGTTTGGTTTACAGTTTGTTTTGATTCTGTTAAACATAAAATCAAATCAAATTAAACCTTTTACAGTTTAAGACGAACTAATTACACCAAGTTCAAATGTGTTTTTTTGAATGACGGATAGATCATAAAGTAAATCTATACACACACATATATTGACATGTATATATATACAAATATATGCATATATACACCTATAGGTATATCTATATGTATATACATATTTCTATTTTGTATATACACAAACACATACGGTCCGGTCCGGTTTTTTACGACCGGTTTTTGACGAAAACCATAAACCAAACCGTTTCGTACGGTTTTGAACTTTTAAAACTGACCGACCAAATGTTTGGGGAAAAACCGACCATGAAACCAAACCAATGACTTGGACTGTTTCGCGGTTTGAAACCGGACCATGAACACCCCTACTTTCATGTCTATCTCTCTCTTTAACCTCTCTAAAGGATGTTCAAAAAAATTGTATTCGAATATGAAATATATAAAAATTTGAACATGAAATTTTCTAAAAATTAAGATATACGGAAATTCGGATATGTGGATTCGGATACATATTTTGAAAATTTTTTAATAGCTCGGATATCTGATATCCGAAATAGCTTTTTGCCCGGATAATTTTTCAGATATTTCAGACAATTTTCGGATATTCGGATATCTAAATATATTTTTTTAATTTTTCTTTTAACTTTTTTTTGAGTTCGGATATCCGATTGAATATCTGAATACGTATCTGAAACTTCGAATATCTGACATGCATTCTTATTTCTCTTTTAAAAGAATATAAACACCAACAAACAAAAAATTATGAATATTAGGGTGTTCATGCTCATATTTTTATATTTTTAGGTGAAACCATATGCCAAACTGTTAATAACGGTTTTTAAATACTGAAAATTAAAACTGAACTATTAAAAATAAAAATCCGACCAAACCAAAACATTATCAACGGTTTGGTTCCGATTCAGTTGTACTGTTTGGGCTTAGGGTTTTGAGCCTGTTAAAAATAAAAACCAGATCAAATGGAATCGGTTTATGTTTTGAGATGAGCTAATTACACCAAGCCTAAATGTAGATATTTAAAGGGTGTAAATCATGAACCCAATATATTTGTATACATATACACACACATGCATTCCCGTCTGGTTTTTTATGAAAACCTTGAGCAAAAACGTTTACTATAGTTTCAAACTTTTGAAACTGAAAAAAAGTTGACAATGAACACCCATAAAGAATGTGAGCCTTGGTGTTATAGGTAGGACATTAAATTATGTATAGGTAGGACATTAAATTATGTTAAATTTGATAAATTAGCTCTTATCTTCATGCGTATAAAAACGCAAAAATAATTGTAATCCTCATATGCACGGTGAAAATTTAAGTACCTTATATGAGCCGAGAAAAAAATATCCTTAGCAAATTAATTTTTTTTTGCTTTTTTGGTTTAATCTTCTTAATTAAAAACAAATATATATATATATATATATGCATGTGTGTGTACGTACATACGTATGTATGTATTATAAAAAAAATTAAAATTTTTGTGCCTTCGGAAAAAATAGTCTTGAACGGAGGTCGTGTTTGCTCTTTCCCAAAGACTCCCATGCTCATATGCCTATCCTTTTCCTCGCTACCAACGGTATTTTGGTCACCTAGATCCAGACCAGTCTTGAGGGGTGTTGTTTTTCTAAAAAAAATCTTCTTACCTCTTATGTCTGCGTCGCGCAGACACGGGTAGAGGTTGGAGGTCCATAGCCTGTTTGTTTTCTTGAAAACATTTAATTAAAAAAGCTCTTCTCGTCCTCTGCTTGGTGCAGACATAGATCAACCTCTTCTCAACCTTTTCCAATCATATTCCTCATTTGCGTCTTCCCGTTCGACTCAATCGACCCCTTCCACCATCGTCCACTGTCGGAGCAGGGAAGTCGACGAGGGAAGTCGATTGGGGTCTTCGTTACTACGCAATCCACCACCGATGCCCTGCAGCCGCGATTGGAGTGGTGAAGGAGGTGATATGGGTGAAGGATCGGGGTCAATTGGAGATGAATCGGGAGAGGTTGGAGGTCTCCGATTGATCTTGAGAAGTGGCCAGGGAGTGGGTAACGGGGAATTAGGGTTTTTGTTTGGGCTTGCAGACTTTAATAAAACAAATAGTCTGTTAGCAGATGTTTGGTCCACCTCTAATTCAACATATGTTTGCAGATATGGTCCGCAAACTGCAGACATTTTACCTTTTAAAAAACAAACACCACCTTGGTGTTTTAGATGTTATAAAATTGAATTAAATGCATTAGAGTTATCCTTGATATGTAAATCCTAAGGACAATGTGAAGCGAATTCTTTAGAAGATTGTTGGAAGAGGTAGTATGAGACGAAGAAAACCGATGGTACGTTAAGTTGTACCATTTTAGAGGTTTGTGTATAAAAAAAAAGGACGTTCGACAATTCGGTTATTAGAAGGCAATAGATTTTGGTATGATAGGGGTGTGTAATCATGTTTCCTTGGTTTTAAAAATTTACATTCATTTTGATCTGAAAATTTCAAACATGATATTTTAGCATGACATAAAATTAATAGATTTTGTGTTTAATCTTACCATGTTTTGTATAACAGACCGACACATTTAGAAATAACAAAAATCGTGTCTTACCAAGTTAAAACACTTGTTAACCTGTTATAGGTTTTTTTTAGACATGTTAATATTTTTTCATTTTTAAACAATTAAATATACCGAACTTTTTTCTTTTGGTTTTATACTGAATATTCATGACTTCACGTCTCTTAAGTCTCACCTTCAACCTAACCCTAATCTCCTCCCATCACCGACGCCCCAGAAGTGCCACTGTCTCAGGTCTTCGTTGTTCCACCTAGGGGTGTTTGAAAAATCGAAAACCATTACCAGAATTATTTCCGTAACCGGAAAAACTCAAATCGGATTGCCTATTCGGGTTTCGGTTTGGTTTGCAGTTTCATGATTTTTTAAAATTCGGTCTGTTCTGTCATTTTATTAAACCGTTTAAACCAAATTGATATTAAATATATTTTTTTTATTAAATTACATACCCTAAATACTGTAACATCACTGTACTTTCGGTTGTCCGTACATCCGTACGATTGTACTGTACGACCGGAGATTTATGAATATTATTGATTATGATATTATTGTTTGACTTTGCTGATATTATCACTGTTACTGGTATGCATGATTTTATAATATATTATACGCGTAAACCTTGGGAAGTTTAGTTGAAATTTAACTGAACAGACCCATAGAGTTTATCGCAGTGTTATTACTGATGATTATGGATTAATGGTTTGAGAATGGTTTTGGGATGGAATTGGGAGTTTGTTATGTTATGGTTGCTAAACGTAGTCAAGGACACATGGTCATGGTTTATCGAAATAGCGGTGGGACGGTGTAGGGGAGGTTGCGATCTACCTCTGCATATGCCCTATACATATGCATATTTCGGTCTATCATGGATGTGTCAGTGACTTGGTTTAGTGGGTTGTGGTTTGGGAATATAATATTTAAGTTAATAAATAATGAGATTAATAAATACGCGATGTGAGGTTACGGTCATTATTTAAACGCGAATGTTGATTCAGAAATATTAACTTAATAATGTATTCGTGTGGGTGACGATTCACACGAATATAATTATTAAGGATGGTACTCTGAAATGATATTCCATAAATCATAGATCAAATCGAAATGCGATACGAGCATCGGATTCGCAAAGGTGACGATCTTTACGAATACGTACGCGAGTAACGCGTTTCGACGAGATAAGTAAATAATATTTAACGATATTACATTAATGATTGTGAACTAAAAATATTTATTAGGAATCACAACCTAAATTAAAATAGAATAATTTAAATTATTAAATAAGTGACCTAACGATAATTAAACGAAAATCGTTTTAAGAAACAATAGTAATTAAATAAAATCATTTTTATAAAGATGGAAATTTATCATCTTAATGTTTTAAGGTTTAAATATATTTTACGATTGTAATTGAGCATTTCATTATTTTTATCGCGATAAAAACGGGACCGAGCACACGGGGAAATAATACGCGTATAAGAAAGGAATTTCATTCCTTTCTTCCTCATTCACCAACAAGCTCTCTCTCTCTAACTCTCCATTTTCGTCACCTTCACAAGACCCAAACTTCTCTCTAGCTTTTCTTCTTCATTTCTCAACGAAACTTCAAGATCTTGGAGCCTAAACGATCGGGGAATCAAGAGGAACACGAAGATACCAAGAAAGCTAGCATTTGCTCACGATTTGAAGGTAAGAAACCCAGTTTTCTTTTCGGTTTTTGGGTTTAGAAACCCTACTCGAACTAGTTATCACTTTGTATATAAATTGTGGGTTTTATACGTGTAAATCGGTTTAGTAGTAAACTAGGGAATTCACGAGCGACCCTATAAACGCTTATCATCAAGGATAATGGAGGGGGACGAGCTAGTACAGCAGGTTCGAGTGGTTGGAGCTGTTGGTTGTGCAGGGTTCGTGAGGGTTCGTGGGTGCTGAACCTGCTGCAGGCGTGGCCGAACCCTACTGCTGTGGCCGAACCCTTAAGGGTGTCCGAACCCTGAATCTTTGCGAACCTGCATCAGCCAAGCCGAACCCTTAGAGCCACGAACCATTTCATTTTGGCCGAACCTTAGGTCTTATAGTTAATTAAACAGCGAACCTCCTCCCTATGTGAAGCTGATAGCCGAAGCTTGTCGTTGCCGAACCCACAGCCATGCAGGGTGATAAGCCGAACCCTTGTCTCTTTGGGCGAACCTGAAGATGGCGAAGCTGATTGCATGGCAGCGAACCCTTAGTGGTAGCCGAACTATGAGGGTCGCGAAGCCCTAAGCCGAATCTGTTGCATCATCCAGCGAACCCTTAGGCCAAAACAATAACCACGAGCCCTTTTTTTTTTTTTTTCTTATGGCCGAACCCTCTAACTCTCACTAAGCCGAACCTTTGGTTTAAACCCCAAGGGTTCGCTGCTCTAGTGGGATGAAAACTTGATTTTAATTAATTAACAGGGATTAAGGGCAATTAGGGGATATGATTACATATATATATATATATATATGCATAGGCATAAATACCTATAATGAAGTACCCATGCATACATGAGAAGTTAACCACCACATGTCCATTTTAATTTGAGTTCTAAGAGATTAAATATTTATTTGAATGTTGGACTTGTGTTATAATTAACTCAAACTTGGAGGATTATTGAAACTTTAATTAAATTGTTATTAACCAAATCAAGGTGGTCGACATAGTGAACATGTATGCCAAGGGATACTTAGGATATTACAACAAGGGGGTCATAATAACATAGTTAGAAACTAACAAGACCGAGCTATGAATTAATGATACATAAGTAAAAGATCTAAAGGTTATCTTCACTTAGGTTAAGTAAACTAAGTTAAGAAAACATTAATGATCTAACTAAAATAGAAACATTTGCGAATGATCAATCATGATGAAACAAGTATACTTATGATTACGGACATACATTAAATTACAGATCTTTGAGTTATTTCGAGTTACATACGCGAGCGCGCATAATACGAGAACACGAATTCTAAGGACTTCAGGTGAGTTCTCATAACCTCCCTTTCTTTAAACTGTTTTGTTCTAAGACTCGGAGGTGAAACATGTATACCAGATTAATTATTATTTTGATAACATAAGGTTTATACCTGTTTATCAATATGATAATTACAACTTAAAATTTATTGATTATTATGGATTTTCTTTTATTATCTTATATCCGTGTAAACATTGTTATTGACTTAGGTCAATAACAAAGATTACATGTATTGTCACGTGGATGAGTTCCACATCCGTGAATCATTGCCTTTGACTTCGGTTAATTGCTTTGACTTCATGTATTGTCACGTGGATGAGTTCCACATCCGTGAATCATTGCCTTTGACTTCGGTTAATTGCTTTGACTTCATGTATTGTCACGTGGATGAGTTCCACATCCGTGAATCATTGCTTTTGACTTCGGTTATTTGCTTTGACTTCATGTATTGTCACGTGGTTAGCGACCACTCCATGATTCATGTATCTAACTTATGTTAAATACATAAGGAATCATGTATAGTCACGAACATTGATTGAGAATATGATTGATTGAGTTTGGTTGAATTGTTGTGGATTGATTGCCTATATTTGATTATGATTATTTGTGATTGGCTATGATTGATTTGGTTATGTGGTTATGTGATTGTGTATGTGTTTGGCTGTTGAATTGATGGATGTGTGTTGGATTATCTCATACAGGTATTCATATGGATTTTCTCAAGAAGATCATAAGTTTTATACTCGTTTTAAACAAAGCATTTTATAAAACCATTTTAAGCATAAACTTTCAAACTCATTTTACTAAAACATTTTTAATTATAAAAACTTATGATTACTCACCAACTACTTTTGTAGTTGACACTTGATTTTCTTACATGTTTCAGGTGATGGAGACAAGTAGGAATGAAGAGAGGATCTCTTCTATTTTGGACATCATCATCATATAGGATCTTGGACTTAGTTAATTAACTAAATTTCTGGCGATTAGAGTTTAGTTAGTTTAACTAAATCTTTTGTGTATTTGACATACTTGATTCATGATAAACATGATTTTTGTGTAATTATTGTGGTTGATTAAATGATATATGATGATATGATTTAGATGCCCATGAGCTTGTGAACAATCTACACATCCCTCGTGGCATCCCGATGATTCCGCCGTCGGTCGGGGTGTTACAGATTGGTATCAGAGCCTGGGTTATAGGGAATTAGGTTGCTAGAAATGGTTGACCTAGTCTATAACCGTAGGATACCCTAGTATGAATTAATTTCATACACTAGTTAGTATATTCAGGATTTCATGCTTATGTGTTTATTACATGTTAACTGAACTCCTGTTATACATTTGAATATATATGCTGCTACTAATTTCTTGCTTACATGTGCCCTAATGACTCGATAAGGACATACTCGTGGTGTATTGTAAAGGTGGTGGGACGGTGGTTTGGGCGGTTGCGACCTACCCTTATCATATGCCCTATACATATACCATTTACAGTACATCGGGTGGATGTCAGTATTGAGGAATAAGGGAACTACCCGTTTGGGACACTTATCTGCTCAGGAACTTAACTGCTTAGAAATTTAATTGCTTTAGGAATTATCTGTTAGATCTTGTGATCACCAGACAAGGACACACTCGTGGTATACTACAAAGGTGGTGGGACGGTGTAAGGGAGGTTGCGACCTACTCTTGCATATGCCCTATACATATACCATTTGAAGTATATCGGGGGTCTGTCAGTGTCAGGAACTTAGGATACTATTAGAACCCTATTAGGAGGGTTGAGAGGATATGATTGTGGACTGTTGATGATATGTTTGATGGATTGACTGGGATTGACTCATGGATGATTATACTTGATAAATATTTATAAACTCACTTATGAAACACACAGATTGGACACGTAGGGTGCATAGGATCAACGAACAATACGAATACTTAGTGATAAATTGAGGATTTGGATGATGATATAGACACTTGATGATAATATAAACGCATAGTGATGATACTCACACTTAGTGGTGGTATGGACACTTGATTAGAATAAAACTATAGGGAGGATATAAACACTTAGTGACAGTAAGAGCACTTTGTGATGATATGAACCCTTAATGATGATTATTGACATTGGAATTGATATGGATTTTAGTGAACTTAGACAGTTGGGGGAAACTTAATGTCAGGTGAACTTAGACATTAGGTGAACTTAGAAATAGGCAAGCCTACATGTCAGGTGAACTTAGACATTAGGTAAACCTAATTGTCCAAGGGAACTAGAGATCACTTCACTCAAAATTATCCTACTAAGGATAAGGTGTGTGAAGTGAGATTTATGATGAAGTACATGACACACTCTACACACTAGCAAGGGCATAATCGTGGTGCAATGGAACGGTGGTGGGACGGTGTAGGGGAGATTGCGATCTACCTCTGCATATGCCCTATATATAAGCTTGTTGCATTGCATTGGGAGGTTGTCAGTGTTAGTATAGAGTGAAGAATCTATAGGATCTAGGAAATAGTTAGTTAACACTAGTTATGACCAACTAGGACACTTAGAATAATAATAGGAAATTATACACCTTTTGAGTTTAATGACAGTTAGGAGATAAATATAGTTCCTATATGTAATCCTAATTGTCTGAAGAACTCATTTAAACATTTTTTGTATGATTTACGTTGTAAACGGTAGTAACATGTTTCTATTTCCTTCAGAAACATGCCGCCTCGCCGTCACAACGGAGATGATACGAACGCTGAGGATGCTAACGGTAATGCCAACCCTGGCATGCAAGAGTTAGCTAACCTCATCACTGGGTTGGTGAATCAGTTGACTCAGGCCAACCAAAACATCAACCAGAATCGAGGTGGTGCAAATCAGACAACTTGCACATTCAAACACTTCAATTCCTGCAATCCCCTGAAATTTACGGGTGCTGAATCAGCCACTGGTCTGCTGCAGTGGTTTGAGAGTATGGAGAACACCTTCATCAACAGCGAATGCCCTGAGAATCTGAAAGTTCGTTATGCCACCAGTGTTTTCCAAAAGAGAGCACTGACTTGGTGGAATGGGGAAAAGCGAACTAGGGGAGTAGATGCTGCCTTAGCACTGACATGGACAGAGGTCAAGACTCTGATGACCACTGAATTCTGTCCTAGAAGCGAAATGAGGAAGCTTGAGACTGAGTTCTGGGAACTCAAACAAGACAGTGGAGAAAACATCATCTACAATACTCAGTTTCATGAGTATAGCTTACTGGTACCTCATATGGTGACACCCTTGGAGAGGGCGATTGAGAAATATATCGGCGGGCTGCCGGTACAGATTCAGGATACGGTCTACGGGAGTAATCCCAAAACACTGGAGGCTGCTATCCGTCTATCTGCAACTCTTACTGATAACCATGTGAAGAATGGGACTCTTACTCGGAAGGGACACAAGAAGACTGACACCAAGACTACTGCAAAGGAAGTCAAAGCTGAAGTCAAGTCTGAAGCTGCTAGTTCATCCAAAAGCAGCAACAAAAAGAGAAAGACCAGGAATTTCATGGTCACTACTCCTGCTGCTAAGTCTGCGCAGCAATCATCAAACAATTCAACTGCTAGGAATTTCATTGGGAACACTCCTCAGTGTAATACCTGCAGATATCATCACGTACCAAATTTGCCATGTCGCGTCTGCAACAACTGCGGCAAGTTTGGTCACTTTGCTAATGTTTGTCGGAGTGCACCGCAAGCACAAAGGTTGCAACATGCACCGCTTGCACTGCCAGCTCCTCCTGCACAACCTATACCAGCTGTACCCGTTCGCCAAGTACCTCAGGCACAGGCAAGAGCCTGTTATGAGTGTGGTGAAGTGGGTCACTTCAGGAATCAATGCCCAAAGTTGACCGGGAATAATCAAAGGGTGGCAAGAGGCCGGGCTTTTCAACTGAATGCTCCAGCTGCTCAAGCCAACCAGGATGTGGTCAACGGTACATTTCTGATCAACAACTCTTATGCATCTGTCTTATTTGATTCTGGTGCCGATAGGAGTTTCGTTTCATATGATTTTGAATGTTTGCTTGGTAGAACACGTACATACTTAGATAAACCGTTCAATGTGGAGGTGGCTGACGGAAACACTATTGATATTGACACTATTATCGTTGGATGTACGGTGAACTTAAATGATCACGTTTTCCCAATTGATCTCATACCCATGCATCTTGGTAGCTTTAATGTTATCATAGGCATGGATTGGTTAGCCACCCACAGAGCGGAGATTGTTTGTCATGAGAAATATATTCGTATTCCTTTAGCTTCGGGTGAAACTTTGAGAATAATTGGAGAAACTGCTAGTAAAGGTCTTAAGTTGATGTCTTGCACTAAAGCACATAAGTACCTTAGAAAGAAATGTATAGCCTTCTTAGCACACATTGTGGAGAAGAAAGAGAAAGAGAAGAGAATTGAAGATGTTCCGGTGATACGAGATTTTCCAGAAGTATTTCCAGATGAATTGCCGGGTCTTCCACCAGAACGCCAAGTTGAGTTCCGGATCGACTTAGTACCTGGTGCGAACCCAGTAGCCAAAGCTCCCTACAGACTTGCGCCTTCGGAGTTGCAAGAATTGGCGAGCCAGCTACAAGAGCTGACTGACAAAGGATTCATTCGCCCGAGCCATTCGCCATGGGGTGCACCGGTCCTATTTGTCAAGAAAAAGGACGGGTCATTCCGGATGTGCATCGACTATCGCGAATTGAACAAGTTGACTATCAAGAATCGATATCCACTGCCGCGCATCGATGATCTCTTCGATCAGCTTCAGGGCTCGGCATGGTTTTAAAAGATCGATCTTAGGTCTGGGTATCATCAGCTTCGCGTACATGATGATGATATTCCCAAGACTGCTTTCAGAACAAGATATGGCCATTATGAATTCCTGGTAATGCCCTTTGGCCTTACCAACGCACCTGCGGTTTTCATGGATCTCATGAACCGTGTCTGCAGGCCATACTTGGATAAATTTGTGATAGTATTCATTGATGATATTTTGATCTACTCAAAGACTAAGGAGGAACACGTGGATCCTGCAAAGATTGATGCTGTGAAGAATTGGAGTACACCGAAGACACCGACGGAGATTCGATCGTTTCTTGGACTTGCTGGTTATTATCGGCGGTTCATATCGAACTTCTCCAGGATTGTTGTCCCTCTCACTGCTTTGACTCAGAAGAATAGGCCGTATGAATGGGGACCAAAGCAAGAAGGGGCATTTCAGACTCTGAAGCAGAAACTTTGTGATGCTCCTGTCTTGACATTGCCTGATGGAAATGATGATTTTGTGGTCTATTGTGATGCATCCAACTTAGGTCTCGGTTGTGTTCTCATGCAACGGGGAAAGGTTGTGGCTTATGCATCAAGACAATTGAAGATTCATGAGAAGAACTACACTACGCACGACTTGGAACTTGGTGCAGTCGTGTTTGCCTTGAAGATATGAAGACACTATCTTTATGGCACTAAGTGTGTAGTGTTCACTGATCATAAAAGCTTGCAACATATTCTCAATCAGAAAGAACTCAATATGAGACAACGGAGATGGGTTGAACTGTTGAATGATTATGACTGCGAAATTCGCTACCATCCTGGTAAAGCGAATGTAGTAGCAGATGCACTTAGTCGCAAGAGTCAAGTTCAAATCCATAGTGTCCGAGTGCACAATAACCTCCGTAATGATGTTCTCACAGCCCAACAAC
Organism: Mikania micrantha; assembly: GCA_009363875.1. NCBI lineage: Eukaryota > Viridiplantae > Streptophyta > Magnoliopsida > Asterales > Asteraceae > Mikania > Mikania micrantha. The sequence goes on along the minus strand of CM018687.1, from coordinate 49,364,375 downwards.
ACTCATTAGCTCAAGATAACTTGAAAAATGAGATGTCTTGCGGGGCTGAAATCTTATTGGAAACTAAGGATGACGGTTTGATGTATTACTTGAATCGGTTGTGGATACCGAACAGGGGTGATCTGAGGATGCTGATTATGGATGAAGCTCACAAATCTCGTTACTCAATCCATCCGGGCTCTGATAAGATGTATCAAGACCTTAGGGGCTTGTACTGGTGGCCTGGAATGAAGAAGGATATTGCTGAATATGTGTCAAAATGCCTTAACTGTGCCAAAGTCAAGGCAGAACATCAGCGACCTTCGGGATTGTTACTACAACCAGAAATACCGATGTGGAAGTGGGAGAATATCTCCATGGATTTCATTACTAAACTCCCACGAACCGCAAACGGTAAAGATAGTATTTGGGTGATAGTTGATAGATTAACCAAGTCGGCTCATTTCTTACCGATACGCGAGACTTACCCGGTGCGGGAGTTAGCTCGTATTTACATTGATGAGATCGTGAGTCGACATGGTATTCCCTTAAGCATAATATCGGACCGTGATGCTCGCTTCACGGCACGATTTTGGGAATCACTTCATGAAGCTTTTGGAACAAGACTGGATCTTAGCACTGCTTATCATCCTCAAACGGATGGTCAAACGGAGCGAACGATTCAGACATTGGAAGACATGTTAAGAGCTTGTGTCATCGATTTTGGTGGCAATTGGGATAGCCATCTACCATTGGTTGAGTTCTCGTATAACAACAGTTATCATGCGAGCATTGGTATGGCACCGTTTGAAGCTCTGTATGGCAGGAAATGTCGGTCACCTATTTGTTGGACCGAAGTCGGCGATTCACAGGTCACTGGTCCTGAGATTATTCAGGAAACGACTGACAAGATCCGCCAGATCCGTGACAATCTATTAGCTGCTCGCAGTCGACAGAAGAGCTACGCGGATAAAAGAAGAAAACCTTTGGAGTTTGAAGTGGGAGATATGGTATTACTTAAAGTGTCGCCTTGGAAGGGCGTCGTTCGATTCGGAAGGAAGGGGAAGCTTGCTCCACGTTATGTTGGCCCTTTTAAGATCCTTGAACGGATCGGGAAGGTTGCTTACAAATTGGAACTTCCTTCTGAACTTAGTAATGTGCACCCGACGTTTCACGTGTCCAATCTAAGAAAGTGCTTAGCTGATCAGGATCTTCAGGTACCACTCGATGACATCCGCATCGATGATACCATGCACTTTGTTGAAAAACCAGTGGAGATAATGGATCGGGAGATTAAACAACTCAAACGCAGTAGAATTCCAATTGTCAAAGTACGTTGGGAATCGAAGCGGGGTCCAGAATTCACATGGGAGCGGGAAGATCAGATGAAGCTTAAAAAAAAAGGACGTTCGACAATTCGGTTATTAGAAGGCAATAGATTTTGGTATGATAGGGGTGTGTAATCATGTTTCCTTGGTTTTAAAAATTTACATTCATTTTGATCTGAAAATTTCAAACATGATATTTTAGCATGACATAAAATTAATAGATTTTGTGTTTAATCTTACCATGTTTTGTATAACAGACCGACACATTTAGAAATAACAAAAATCGTGTCTTACCAAGTTAAAACACTTGTTAACCTGTTATAGGTTTTTTTTAGACATGTTAATATTTTTTCATTTTTAAACAATTAAATATACCGAACTTTTTTCTTTTGGTTTTATACTGAATATTCATGACTTCACGTCTCTTAAGTCTCACCTTCAACCTAACCCTAATCTCCTCCCATCACCGACGCCCCAGAAGTGCCACTGTCTCAGGTCTTCGTTGTTCCACCTAGGGGTGTTTGAAAAATCGAAAACCATTACCAGAATTATTTCCGTAACCGGAAAAACTCAAATCGGATTGCCTATTCGGGTTTCGGTTTGGTTTGCAGTTTCATGATTTTTTAAAATTCGGTCTGTTCTGTCATTTTATTAAACCGTTTAAACCAAATTGATATTAAATATATTTTTTTTATTAAATTACATACCCTAAATACTGTAACATCACTGTACTTTCGGTTGTCCGTACATCCGTACGATTGTACTGTACGACCGGAGATTTATGAATATTATTGATTATGATATTATTGTTTGACTTTGCTGATATTATCACTGTTACTGGTATGCATGATTTTATAATATATTATACGCGTAAACCTTGGGAAGTTTAGTTGAAATTTAACTGAACAGACCCATAGAGTTTATCGCAGTGTTATTACTGATGATTATGGATTAATGGTTTGAGAATGGTTTTGGGATGGAATTGGGAGTTTGTTATGTTATGGTTGCTAAACGTAGTCAAGGACACATGGTCATGGTTTATCGAAATAGCGGTGGGACGGTGTAGGGGAGGTTGCGATCTACCTCTGCATATGCCCTATACATATGCATATTTCGGTCTATCATGGATGTGTCAGTGACTTGGTTTAGTGGGTTGTGGTTTGGGAATATAATATTTAAGTTAATAAATAATGAGATTAATAAATACGCGATGTGAGGTTACGGTCATTATTTAAACGCGAATGTTGATTCAGAAATATTAACTTAATAATGTATTCGTGTGGGTGACGATTCACACGAATATAATTATTAAGGATGGTACTCTGAAATGATATTCCATAAATCATAGATCAAATCGAAATGCGATACGAGCATCGGATTCGCAAAGGTGACGATCTTTACGAATACGTACGCGAGTAACGCGTTTCGACGAGATAAGTAAATAATATTTAACGATATTACATTAATGATTGTGAACTAAAAATATTTATTAGGAATCACAACCTAAATTAAAATAGAATAATTTAAATTATTAAATAAGTGACCTAACGATAATTAAACGAAAATCGTTTTAAGAAACAATAGTAATTAAATAAAATCATTTTTATAAAGATGGAAATTTATCATCTTAATGTTTTAAGGTTTAAATATATTTTACGATTGTAATTGAGCATTTCATTATTTTTATCGCGATAAAAACGGGACCGAGCACACGGGGAAATAATACGCGTATAAGAAAGGAATTTCATTCCTTTCTTCCTCATTCACCAACAAGCTCTCTCTCTCTAACTCTCCATTTTCGTCACCTTCACAAGACCCAAACTTCTCTCTAGCTTTTCTTCTTCATTTCTCAACGAAACTTCAAGATCTTGGAGCCTAAACGACCGGGGAATCAAGAGGAACACGAAGATACCAAGAAAGCTAGCATTTGCTCACGATTTGAAGGTAAGAAACCTAGTTTTCTTTTCGGTTTTTGGGTTTAGAAACCCTACTCGAACTAGTTATCACTTTGTATATAAATTGTGGGTTTTATACGTGTAAATCGGTTTAGTAGTAAACTAGGGAATTCACGAGCGACCCTATAAACGCTTATCATCAAGGATAATGGAGGGGGACGAGCTAGTACAGCAGGTTCGAGTGGTTGGAGCTGTTGGTTGTGCAGGGTTCGTGAGGGTTCGTGGGTGCTGAACCTGCTGCAGGCGTGGCCGAACCCTACTGCTGTGGCCGAACCCTTAAGGGTGTCCGAACCCTGAATCTTTGCGAACCTGCATCAGCCAAGCCGAACCCTTAGAGCCACGAACCATTTCATTTTGGCCGAACCTTAGGTCTTATAGTTAATTAAACAGCGAACCTCCTCCCTATGTGAAGCTGATAGCCGAAGCTTGTCGTTGCCGAACCCACAGCCATGCAGGGTGATAAGCCGAACCCTTGTCTCTTTGGGCGAACCTGAAGATGGCGAAGCTGATTGCATGGCAGCGAACCCTTAGTGGTAGCCGAACTATGAGGGTCGCGAAGCCCTAAGCCGAATCTGTTGCATCATCCAGCGAACCCTTAGGCCAAAACAATAACCACGAGCCCTTTTTTTTTTTTCTTATGGCCGAACCCTCTAACTCTCACTAAGCCGAACCTTTGGTTTAAACCCCAAGGGTTCGCTGCTCTAGTGGGATGAAAACTTGATTTTAATTAATTAACAGGGATTAAGGGCAATTAGGGGATATGATTACATATATATATATATATATATATATATATATATATATATATATATATATATGCATAGGCATAAATACCTATAATGAAGTACCCATGCATACATGAGAAGTTAACCACCACATGTCCATTTTAATTTGAGTTCTAAGAGATTAAATATTTATTTGAATGTTGGACTTGTGTTATAATTAACTCAAACTTGGAGGATTATTGAAACTTTAATTAAATTGTTATTAACCAAATCAAGGTGGTCGACATAGTGAACATGTATGCCAAGGGATACTTAGGATATTACAACAAGGGGGTCATAATAACATAGTTAGAAACTAACAAGACCGAGCTATGAATTAATGATACATAAGTAAAAGATCTAAAGGTTATCTTCACTTAGGTTAAGTAAACTAAGTTAAGAAAACATTAATGATCTAACTAAAATAGAAACATTTGCGAATGATCAATCATGATGAAACAAGTATACTTATGATTACGGACATACATTAAATTACAGATCTTTGAGTTATTTCGAGTTACATACGCGAGCGCGCATAATACGAGAACACGAATTCTAAGGACTTCAGGTGAGTTCTCATAACCTCCCTTTCTTTAAACTGTTTTGTTTTAAAACTCGGAGGTGAAACATGTATACCAGATTAATTATTATTTTGATAACATAAGGTTTATACCTGTTTATCAATATGATAATTACAACTTAAAATTTATTGATTATTATGGATTTTCTTTTATTATCTTATATCCGTGTAAACATTGTTATTGACTTAGGTCAATAACAAAGATTACATGTATTGTCACGTGGATGAGTTCCACATCCGTGAATCATTGCCTTTGACTTCGGTTAATTGCTTTGACTTCATGTATTGTCACGTGGATGAGTTCCACATCCGTGAATCATTGCCTTTGACTTCGGTTAATTGCTTTGACTTCATGTATTGTCACGTGGATGAGTTCCACATCCGTGAATCATTGCTTTTGACTTCGGTTATTTGCTTTGACTTCATGTATTGTCACGTGGTTAGCGACCACTCCATGATTCATGTATCTAACTTATGTTAAATACATAAGGAATCATGTATAGTCACGAACATTGATTGAGAATATGATTGATTGAGTTTGGTTGAATTGTTGTGGATTGATTGCCTATATTTGATTATGATTATTTGTGATTGGCTATGATTGATTTGGTTATGTGGTTATGTGATTGTGTATGTGTTTGGCTGTTGAATTGATGGATGTGTGTTGGATTATCTCATACAGGTATTCATATGGATTTTCTCAAGAAGATCATAAGTTTTATACTCGTTTTAAACAAAGCATTTTATAAAACCATTTTAAGCATAAACTTTCAAACTCATTTTACTAAAACATTTTTAATTATAAAAACTTATGATTACTCACCAACTACTTTTGTAGTTGACACTTGATTTTCTTACATGTTTCAGGTGATGGAGACAAGTAGGAATGAAGAGAGGATCTCTTCTATTTTGGACATCATCATCATATAGGATCTTGGACTTAGTTAATTAACTAAATTTCTGGCGATTAGAGTTTAGTTAGTTTAACTAAATCTTTTGTGTATTTGACATACTTGATTCATGATAAACATGATTTTTGTGTAATTATTGTGGTTGATTAAATGATATATGATGATATGATTTAGATGCCCATGAGCTTGTGAACAATCTACACATCCCTCGTGGCATCCCGATGATTCCGCCGTCGGTCGGGGTGTTACAAATACAATTAACCCAAGTTCATAATATCAACCATCACCCACATTCTTGACTCTTGGATCTAGATCTCATCATCTACCCTAGTCTCGACTTCTCTACAGGGGTGTACATACATTGAGGTCAAAGGGGGCAGTCGCCCACCTTGAAAAAAAATGCAATCTCCCCATTAAACTTTTAATTTCTAGGTGTTAATTAACAAACTAAGTTGAAACATGCCCAACTAATAATTTAAACCTAATGTAAAACCAAGTTTAGTATTAATTATAGTACGTTAATAATTTACGATTACGAATACCGTTCAGTTTTTTGTATTAACAATTTTCAGCTTTTTTGAACACTTCTACTTTAATATTCAAATTAACTAAAGAGCCTTTTTTTTACTCGTCCTAGGCACCCCTAATTCTTAGAGGCGTCCCTGACTAGCCCATTATAAAAACTTATATTATTAATTTATATAAAATACTACCATAATACTTGAAGTTAGATTTGTGTAATCAAATTGCTTATGAGAATTTAAGCAATAATTATATTTGTTTTATATAGAAAGGGTTATTTAGGAACGTCTCAACGTATATATATATTCATGTAGTGAACAACTTTAGATATATATTGTATTTTTCATTATGTATTTATATATGAAATTTAGTTTGATTGTCGTTTTTTAACAAGATCCGACCCGACCCGATCAGCCAACCCAACTTGAACACCAACGAATTGAACCTAAAAAAATTCCGCCCCCATAAAAAAAATTCTCTCCCGAATCTTCCTATGGGTAAATATTGCGAGATCATGTGAATTTCTTTTTTAATAGCATTAAAAAATACAAGAAGAAACTATTTTGAATACTCAAAGAAAAAAATACAAAGACCATCAATTATATCAAAGACTCATGTTTCAACAATAAGGGTGTTTACGGTTTAGTTTCAAACCATGAAACCATCCAAATTGGTCATCGATTTGGTTTCTTGGTCGATTTTTTCCAGACATTCGGTAAGTCGCTTTCAAAATTTGGAAAGATTGAAACCGTAGTAAATGTTTTGGTTTACGGGTTTCATAAAAAACCAGTCGTAAAAAACCGTACCGGGAACGCATATGTGTGTGTATGTGTATTATGGACATAATTTATACACTATTAAAAAATACATTTTGGCTTGGTGTAGTTAGGTAATATCAAATACAAAAAAAATGTTTGGTTTGATTAGGTTTTTATTTGTAACGCGCTCAAAAGCCCAAGCCCAAACCGTAACAGAACGGTTTGTTTTAGTTCGGTTTTTATTTTTAAGGTTAGTGTTCTCACTTAAAACTGTAAAACTGGACCCTAAACATCTCTTGTCAACAAGTGAAAGTTATTACTACCACATATGAAGGATCTAACACCATATATATTTGTCATGTCTTAGTTTTGAGACCCTTGGTTCCAAGTGATACAAACAAATATTAGGCGATCACAGGACATCACCCTTGAAAAAGTTTGAAATGAAAAAGTTTGAAATGAAAAAGAGTTGAAGAAAATTTTACCGAAAAGCTTATGTTTTTGTCGCAAATAATTTGTGTGGAATTTAATTTTTTTTATCGTAGATTTAATCTTACACGATAAGTGGTTGAGTTGAGGTACAATGTAGCTTCAATATTAGGGAAATCACCGGTTCAAGTATTGACATGGACAAAATAAAGGTTTTATGGTAGCATATGTGATTTTCTCTCACATATGCTAGGTTTTCTCTTATTATGTGTGGATATGATCGGATGGGATTATAACCCGTCAATAATCCAAATTGCCGTTTAAAAAAAATTGACGAAATTTCTTATATATTTTTAGCTAGGTCGGTTTTAATGAAAAATATATATATAATAAATAATCATTAATAAAATTTTAGCCAATATAGATTTTTTAATATAGAATATGACTAAACTTTTGTATAATTTAATACTTTAAGTAATAAAATAGTTATATTATTTCTTTAAGTGCTACTTTTTTTCAAAATTTGTTTCTTTAAACATTTTGTTTTAAAATACTATTTTTAAAAATTGTATATTTCATAATAATTTGGATTTTTAAAATGTGTTTTTTTAATATTAATATATTTTTAATGTATTAAAAATTAAATATGATTCTTAGTTTAAAAATGTAAAAAATATTTAATATTTAATATTAATTATTATTTATATGATGTGTATTTAATAGTACAAAGAGACAAAAATCAAATTTGAGATGGTCTAAAAATACGACATGTTTCTCTAAAAACTGTAATTTATTATAAGGCAAATTGGATTTAAATAATCCAAACTTTGATACATTGGCCGATGCCGGTCCTAACTATGAAAATCCCCGATAACAGTCCGAACTTTTGACATTTTTACCTCAGACAAACCACCGCCAAAAAAACCATAACGGCATTAACTTTTTTCGATTTTCGAACATATTTTTGAGGTCTTTTGTTCAGATGGAGAATACGAGTCAATTGACGTATAATTCACCTCGAAACGTTGCTCTATTGGGAAATTTGGAGCAACATTTCGAGGTGAATTATACGTCATTCGACTCATATTCTCCATCTGAACAAAAGCCCTAAAAAATACATTCGAAATTCGAAAAAAAGTTAACGCCGTTAGGGGTGCTTTGACGACGGTCTGCCAGAGGTAAATATGTCGAAAGTTCATACCGTTATCAGGGATTTTCATAGTTGGTACCGGCAGTAGCCAATTGATTAAAGTTTGGATTATTAAAAGCCAAATTGCCTTTTTAGAATAACTGAATAGATAGAATAGATTAATTTAATAACATATCTATTAGAAGGGTTAAATAAATAATAATAAATAATCATTAATGAAAATTATGAAACAATTTCATTAGAAAAATGCATTAAAATCTCACTTTTTAAAAACTATAGGCTATTACCCTTTTGTATTATACGGATTGAATACACAAAATATCTCGTTGTTTAAAAGAACAAATTTGAATTAGTTTTAGTTTTTATAAAATATTTTAATAAATCACTTTTTGTTTAAAAACATTAATGTTAAATTATTTTTTGTTTTTATAAAATTTTTTTAATAAATGAATTTAAAAAAATATTATTTCTTAAATATACCGATTTTAAAATTTTCATATTTGTAAAATAATTAACTTCAAAACAAGTATTTATTAATATATAGTTATTAATATCTTGGAATTTTTTTAATTGACAAATATATAAACAATACAATTAATATTTATTATTATTATTTTTTTGAATAAGAGATGCGTGAGAAAGAAAAAAAGTAGTGCATGTATGCTTTAAAATTTTGACATGTATCTACTCTAGATGCTACTTATTATAAAGATTTTCGAGCATATTCAAAAACTTATTGTATAATTCAACTTTTTTTATTTTTTTGTTTATAAAAGTAATTAGCGGCAAAATTAACGACTGGATATAAAAAGAAATTATTTATTTTTATCCAGCCATGGTAAATTTTAGCAAGCAGTAGTCCAGAGTTTTTTACCAAATACGTGTAATAAAAAAAAATATTTACCAAATAAGTATAGTTGAAAAATTATTTATCAAAATGTGTGTTTTTTTCATAATTTTTTTTCTATTTAGATTAGTTAAAAGTAACAAAATAAAGTAAACACTCATAGTGTAATTGTGATTTAATTTACAACGGGGTATTCTTTACAGAGATTTAATTTTTTTTCCCTAATCCAGACATAGTGTAATTGAGGAAACTTGAAATGACTGTAAGGTTTTTATTTATTTTTCTCATTACAATTAAGATAATATGCAATTTTCTTTGTTTAATTGTTATAAGCATTAACTTAATTTGTAAGTTTGTTGTTGAATCTGCTTGTCCTTTATTGTTTTTGCCTTATCTTTGTTGTTATTTAAACCTTAGCTTTTTGAATTTGATACATGATATATTGAAATTTAAAGTATAAATAAGGTGCATCTAAAAGAGGGAAAAAAACACTTAACCGAAACCAAAATCAAAAGTATGAATCATGTTTAGTGACTATATGATTATAATTTTTGGTAAATATTTGTTTTAAGATTTCCATTGTTATATATTGTTGTACTGTTGTGTAGTTGCTCCATTAATTTATGATTTGTTATGTGATTGTAGATTTTTTAGTTATTTTACTTCTTAAATTGGATTTTTGCTTCAACTGGCTGTTCGAAATTCGTGTGACTTCAATTTGCTTCATAGGCTTTCATTGTTACCTTTAATTTTCTAGTTACATATATGCCTAATTGTCTATTTTAAATTTAAATTGCCAATCAAATATTTATTTCTATGGACTATTACATATTGATTATTAGTTCCTTTTTAAATATAAATGACTAATTATCATATTAACTGTTATTGCCCACTATTTTAGATATTTATATTTTTAACCAATGATTCAAGTGAAATCAAGATCAAACCTAGGAATTTAGCTTTTCAAAAAAAAAAAAGTTAAAAGAAAAACTTCATTTGAACCGCGAAAAAAGCCCCTAAATTTAGTAGGTTTAAATCCTACATGATGATTGGGTCACCATTACTATACATTGTATGTACCAAACACTAGTATTATTTTATAAATAAACTTTGTTTTAAGGTGAAAGTTGGGCATAAATTACAAAGTCCTAGTGCTTCTTTTCTTGAAATTAAGAGTTCAAGTCTCATTAATGCTACAATGGCATTAATAATTTTTGTTAAAAGAGTAATAATAAACTTTATAGTTCCATGCGCACTTTTGCATTGTTTGGGATATATTTAATAAAACAAATTTTGTCCAAATATATTAAAAAATTGTATTTAATTTCAATTTTTTGTATTAAATTTATATTTTTTGTACTGTATTTAAAATATAGTAGAAAAAATAAATTATAGTAAAAAAGAACAAATCTAGTGTGAAAAAAATTGTTTGTGTATTTTTAGACAAAAGCCCAGGAGAAATACAGGAAAGTATACGTGGGATTAGCAAAGAATGTAACAAACTCATTTAAGTGGTTAATTTTAATTTATTTTCCTAAAACTATATCATGTACTCTTTACGCTAGTTCCCTTCTAGACTTTTTATTTATATATTTGCTTGCTTTGCCCTTCAAAAATCTTCTATCTTTTGTACTTAATAAATAAAAATGTTTGATGACACTTGACGTTATTATAGAGCATACTAATAATATTTTTCATACTTCTCTCTCATATTAAATGCATTCATAATAATAATTATATATATATTTAAATTAAATTTAAACTCGTGTAATTAAATACATGTATCAACCTATATTTTGTGAAATTTTTTTTTTTTCAAAAATGATTTTTTTTAAAATAATGTTTAAAAACAAAATTAAATAAACGGATGTTTTGAAAAATGATATTATGATTATTATGTCATTTAAAATTTTAACTAATATGAAATTTTGACCATATTTTGTTTAATAAATTATTCTATAACTTTTAAAATTTTTTACTAACTATTTATTATTTTTTATTTAAACCGTGTAATATACGGGGTATATGTCTAGTTAATAAATAAATAAATAAATAAACTTTGTTAATTGGCTCATTTCCATTAAACAATTGATTTATATGAAATTATTATTTTCTTTCCGTTGTGGAGTTATGATTCTTACAAAATGTATTAAAAACAACTCATATGTGTGTGTCCATACTAAACCTATCATTGATAATTCGCCAACTAAACCTATCATTGATAATTAAAATAGTTGTTTAGGTCAGACTTATCATTCATTTAAGCATTATAACACATTCTTAAAAATATGGTTGATTCTTTATCTCAATGGTCGGTATTATGGTTACTTGTTTAATCATGTATAGGTACGCTTCAATGCATCATAACAAAAATACATCTTTTAAACTATTTATTAGAAACATAGGTGGGGGCCATAATCATGTGTGGCGTGAGTTCCAATTTCAAGTAACTAGTTGTTATTTAATCTTTAGGTTAAATTGTGGAGATGATATTTGCAGTTTGCTAGCATTTCACTTTTTAAATATCGAAAACAATGCATTGGATGGATGCCCGAGCGTTGAGATGGAAGGATGCTTTTATCTTTAGGTTTCATAAATTATCCTTGCGGTCCCTAAGTTTAAACATTTGTAACACATATAATATTTATGATAGGGTAATTTGGTCAAGCATATGAAAGTAATTTAGTATCCTAATTAAGGACTGTATGATTTACAGATATTTAACTTTTAGGACCATATGGAAAGTTAATGAAACATAAGGACCTAAAATGAAATATTTGCAAAATACAATAACCATCTCGGTAATTTATTCTAGTCTTTATGATGTGTTTGATTATCATGCTATATTGCTTCAACCATGTGTTTGAATAGATGTATTCATCTTGTGTGTTTCTATTTCTTTTCGTGAGTTGTTTGCTATTTGATTTACAACTAGTAAAGAATCCGTCGCGCGTTGCGGCGGTATCAAAACGTAAAGGACGTGGAATTTATTTCGTCAAATGAAAACGTAATATATTTGACCCGGCATATATATTAAAATAATTTACGTTGAAACGTAGACCAACATAAATAGTATACAAAATAAGTACGAAAACGTACTATATTTAACCGGACTCGTTTCCAGAAAAATTTTATATCGAAACGTGTATAAACACGAATTTATATGGACTCTTACGTAAGCTAAGCACGTAAGAAATTATTATTTTTAGCTAAGTACGTAATGAAAGAGGTAAATTAGAAACTTGAGGAAATTAAAGTAATATTTACAAAGTTTTTTTGAAATTTAAGGAGGTGGAAGTGATAATCTCGAAATCATAGGATAAAGATTTAAAGAATAAAGGTCGGTTGTCACGGGAAAAAAAGGTGAAGAAAGAAAGATGATGAAAAAAATTGGGAAAGATGGAAGAATATGAAAAAAAAAAGGGTGTGTGAGGGAGTCGAACCCTCGCCCACAGTAGCCAAGCAAAATTCCCGAAACATCTCAACCAAAGCACAATTGTTTATGGTATTCGAAATTTGTTTCATTTAACCGAAATAAATGCTGAGAAAGAAAGGAGGAGAGCCACGTCGGAAGCACCGACGTTGGTTTTTATTTATATAGGTAATTTGAGACTTGATATCTATGGGGAAGTCTATTCACGCTCATGACTCATGAGTTCGTAAAAACATATAACTTGTTTTTTTTTATCATTATTATTATTTTAATGATTTATTTAGTCAGTTAGATTTTTATGTGATTTATTTATTTAGGCATAATTTTAAAAGTTAAAATTAATTAGTATGGCAAGAAATTTAATTGATATGGATTTAATTTGTATATATAAAACTAACTATCATAGAATCTCGTGCATTACACAAGTTTGAATAATAAAAAATTAATTCGTTAATATTAAATAATACAAAATATTTAATAATTATAAAATTGTATTTAAGATAAGATATAATTAAATTACTCTTATTGTTTATTAAATTTTCATAAATTAGTAAATTGATGGAATAAAAAAAATTATATTTACTAATATTTAATTATATAATTTAATTACTAAAAAGTAATATTATTTATTAGGAAAGAGATGCAGGAAAAAAATTTTCAGATTTAACCAGAATGCGACACGTATCTTTTAAAAATACTCCTTTATTATAGTAGAAAAATATGGAATAATTTTTAAACAGAAATGTTGTGAGTCCCTGCAAATTCCAGGTCAGCTTACTAATTATTTAAATGCTATTTGTACACATGGCACTATAATTAGTTTAATTTAGTGTGACATGTGGCACGACAGTACGAACACTGACATACAACAAGATAATTCGAGGTAGAGGTGGGCAAACCGGGTTCAAAACCCAACCCGAACCGGGTTCAAAACCGGGTTCAAAATGGACCGGGTTCGGTGGAACCGGTTTTGAGTTAAACCCGAACCGGTTTGGAACCGGTTTCACATTTGTAGATCTAAACCCGGTAGAACCGGGTAGGGTCGGGTCGGGTCCAGAACCGGGTACACCTACCGGGTTCAAACCGGGTTCGGTTTAAATTTTTTTTTTTTTTTTTTTTTTTTTAAATTTGAATACATAAATAAAAAAAAATAATATTAAAAACATTCATTATTATTTATAATAATTTACAATAAATTACATACATAACTTAAAAATAAAAATAACTTTTAATACATTTATTTATATTTCAATTATTTAAAAAAAAAAGACATACATAAATAAATAAAAAAATACTTGATTTAAGAACATGAATAAAAAAAATAATGATATTAAAAAATTCATTATTATTTCTAGTAATTTTACAATAAATTACATACATAACTACATAACTACATAACATAAAAATAAAAATAACATATTTAACATTTATTTCTCTTTTAATTATTTAAAAAAATAAAAGACATACATAACTTAAAAAGATAAATACAAATACAATAACTTGAAAACATGCGTTTTATTCCGTGCTCGTTCCCGCTTGCGTTTGCGTACGTTTACGAGCACGAGCTTCTTGTGCAAGTTCTTCATCGGATATGTCGGGAGATAATCCTTCCTACACCTCCTCTTCGTGTACCATTGTTTCAAGTTCGATTTCATCTTCGAGGTTTGTTATGTTTTGAATTCGATCGATCGCGTCCAAGTGATCTTTTAAGCAAATACACATCTCTACTGATTCTGGAGTAAGTCTTGTTCTTCGTAAAGATAATACCCTGCCACTAAGAGAAAACGCAGATTCCGAAGCTACCGTAGAAGCTTGGACGGTTAGTAAATCACGTGCCATAGTGGATAGAATCGGATAATCGGATTCCTTTCCTTTCCACCATGACAAAAGGTCTAAATTGTGATAATCCTCGGATTGAAAAGTGGAAACAAAATCTGTTCCAATGTACCTTCCGAGCTCACTTGAAGGGGTGTTACCCCTTTGTCGTTTTGCCGTTTCATTACGAACGGTATTAAATAAACTAAGAAGCGGATCACGAGGTCTACTACTCGAGCTTGATGCGCTCGTGCTCGTACGTATGTTTATATTAGGACCATATTTATTTAAATAAAATTCATACATACTTTGTAAACTTTTTTGAAAACTTTTTTTTGCATCATTTGAAAAATTTGGATCTTCTTCATGAATATCCAAATTATCATTTATTTCGTCTATCAAACATTCAACTCCCGTAACATTTAAAATTGGGTTTAAAGCAGCGGCACAAGTAAACACGGGTGGTAAATCTTTAAAATATTTCTTTAATTTGAGTTTCATTGGACTTATAATTTCTTCAAACATTTGGTTTTTCATTTCAAAATTTTTTAAATTTGACGTCATCAAATACAATTCTGGTAACACCAATGGACTAGTAGGATAATAAACCCCTGATAATTTTGTAGTGGCGGTTTTAAAAGCTTCAAGAAAATCTTTTAAATCTTGAATATTCTCCCAAGCTAAGTCCGAAAATTGTTCGGCGTAACCACTTTCACAAAGACTCGTATGAAATGTTTGTAAAGTTGCTCTTTGTTTTAAAGCACTTTCAAACATTTTAAAAGTGGAGTTCCACCGAGTAGGTACATCCCAATTAGGACCATAACAAGGTCTGTTCGTATCTTTACACAATTTTTTGTAATCGGTAAATGTTTTTCTACTTTTTTTAAAAACATCATGTATCATATTTCTAAAACCATATTTGAAAGTTTCAAGATTCGGTGAAGAAAGACCGTCTTGCACCGCTAAGTTAATAATATGTGCTACACATCGACTGTGGAAAAATATACCATTGCAAAATGGTGTGTATTTTAATTTTAATTTTTCCACTGCAGCAGTGTTGTTTGAAGCATTATCAAATGCTATTGAAAATAGTTTATTTTCCAACTTAAATTGTGTTATTACGAAATCTAATAGTTGAAACAAATATTCAGCCGTATGTGGATACGGGAAAAGTTCAAACGCAATCGTACGTTTCATCATTTGCCACGAAACGGGATCCACCCAATGGGCGGTGACGCAAATATACGATTCCGGTAAACCATGAGGTGCAGACCAAACGTCTGTAGTTAAGTTTACACCAGTGTTTAGGTTTTCAAAAAATAAGATCAAATCATTTTTTGCCTTGTTCCACATTTTTAAACAATGACGCCTTAGCGTCCTTCGACTTACATGATTATAACGAGGCTGAAGCGTATCTCGAATCATGTTTGTTAAACGAGGGTTGTCGAAATGTCCAAACGGCAACGCCTCTTGAATCACGAACTTCGCCATTCTATCACGAACCTCGTCTACGTTGTAGTGAAAAATTCCACCATCATTACTGATTTGTGTTTGTTGACTTTCTGGATCATTCTTCAACGCCTTGCAAAATGGTTTGGTAATATGTTTCTTCAAACTCGTGTTTGATTCTTTTGCAAGAAGCATACCACAATACTTGCAACGAGCCTTTTGAGACCTATCACTCATCTCAACTAAATCCCAGTTACACCATATTTCCATGTTCCTACTATGCGTAAGAACACGGACAACTGTAACTTCGGTGTTAGAACCTTGACCGACAGAAGATGTAGAGTGAGCCATTGCTTTAACAAGGTTATACTTGTTTAAAATACGAGTGTAATAAAAATGGATCGCGAAACAAAGAGTGTAAAGCAGTTGGGTGTACGAAACGAGAGCGTTTTTTGCTTAGATTGTTCGTTTTCAAGTGTGTAATCAAACTAAACCAAGCCACAACAATTTATACTAAGTTTTGGACCAAAAAACATCAAAAAAACGGCTAGAAATCGATCCAAACGGCTAGTTCAACGGCTAGAACTCGAAATTTTCGTTAAAACGGTCAAAACCGGGTTGAAACCGGGTTGGAACCGGGTTCTAGCTACCGGGTTGGAACCGGTTCGGGTTGGAACCGGTTTGGACCCGCCTGATAATTTTAAAAACGGAACCGGGTAGGAACCGGCGGGTTGAAGCGGGTTGGAACCGGGTTGGGGGTTGACCGGGTTGGAACCGGGTCCGGTTCCGGGTTGAACCCCGGGTTCGGGTTTGAAACCGGGTACGATGCCCACCTCTAATTCGAGGAATTAGCGAGAAACCGCACACACATGTCAAAACACACGAACGTTGGTGAACGTTTAACACATCGTGTAATAAAACACTCGAAACCTCACGAAACGCTCAAACATTGAACTTGGAAGTTCAAACGAGGTCAAACGATAGTTCGTAAGCGTGAAAACGACGACGAACGGATCAAACCATTGAAATTGGGCCTATTGGGCTCTTCAGGGACCCATCGCGGTACGCAATGGCTCTCAAGAGGCCCCATAGCGGTACGCAATGAGTTTCGGGAGAATTTGAGTCCCGAAATCCATCGCGGTACGCTGAGAGGATCTTGGACCCTCTCAGCGGTACGCGACGCCGCCCAGTCGACAATATCTTTATAAAACCAAGGTCATTATGCCTATACTACCACATCTCATCATTTTAATCGTTTCTACACGCCACACCTCGATCAGAACCATCTGATAACACCATTTTCTTTCAAAAAACCTCCATGAGAAGCCATTGTTGAAGCTTTGGAGCTTGAAGAAGTCTCAAGGGAGCTTGTAAGAGGTGTTGGAGCTCGAACAACCACAACCAACTTCTTGATTGATCGAAGAACCTGCTGTTCAGAAGATCTCATGGCTGTAGAATCACCATATCAGGGATTGAGAAGCTCCAAAAGGTAGTCTTGCATCCTTAGTAGCTTAAAAACGATTCTACACCCACATGCATGTCTTTAAACACACATGCAACCACCCCACCACCACATGCACGAGATTTGAATCTGGGTTTGTTGATTTTGATGTGTTTCCTGATGATCTATGATGTTTAAATAATGATTTGTGGCAATCCATGATAATGTGCTTATGTAAAATGCATGATTTGGTCACAAATGGGTGATTGATTTACCCATATGCATGCATGATCTAAGGCATTTTAGATGATCTTGAATGTTGTTATATGATTATAGATGTTATTGGTGATGATCTACATGATTGAATGTTATTAAAATGGGTAAAAATGTGATTTTTGATAAACTTTCCAATTATGGTAACTTTTACTTACAAAATGATGTTATGGATGATATTAGTGACATACATGTATGTGGATTTACTATTAGAATGTTGTTGAGATGATATTGATGCTTAGAATGTGATTTTAATATTGATTATGGTCATTTTAGCAAAGTTACTATATATAGTAACCTTTATGAATCAAATATTAATAGATGGTGATTTTGACTATTTGAGCATGTTTAAATGATGTAAAATGACTTATTATGACGATTTATGGTATAAAAATGGATTATAAGTGTTTAGAATAATCACTTGTATGTAAATTTACAAAGTTACTATTTATAGTAACTTTATTTTTAGAAATATCGATTTATGAATGTTTTGTATGTTATGAACATGCTAAGTGGTTTAATATGTTTTAATATGATGATTGTATGCTAAGTTAGATGGTTTCCGATATCACACATGCTAGATTTAGAAACTTTCCTTTTTAGGAAACTTTGGTACGCAAACATGACTTACGTGACTTATTTGATTCGTATGATAACGTGCTATGTGTTAACATGATCACATAGGACTTAACGTGCATGCTAGAACTTTAAAAACGATATGTTTTGTGAAACTTTCCATAAATGGAAACTTACTATAAATAGTAAGTTGTCCATAGACGCAACTTGCGCGTTTTGCACACAACGAGCACTAACACGAATGTTACACGATTCACAACCGACACATGGTTCACCAACGGGTCGTTGACTTGACACGGTCAAACACGGTCAATGTGGACCAACATGAGCAAACACGGTCAATGTGGACCGACATGGACAACCATGAACAACCAAGGGTTGTTGAGCACAAACACGAGCACTAACACGAACACGGTCACATACACGAACTCACGTATGGTATACGATATAGGCAGCCGGTGACCAACTACTTGACGATCCAGGAGTTTACGCTTATACTATTACATCATTTCACTAAGGTGAGTTTACGACCCCTCTTTAACTCTTTTTATAAACATTTCAAATAGGGGGAGAATACTTTTTGAATCGAGTCAAATATTTATACTTGTACAAACAAATTGTGTATGCTGGTTTATTAGACAAACATAAGTGTTGTATCGTGTGACACCCCGCAAAATCCAGGTCAGCAAATATCTTTATTTTAATAATAATGTGTATTATTATTTCATATGTGGCACTAGAATTAGTGATACTTAGTGTGACACGTGGCACAACAGTCCAAACACACACAGTGAAACGATAATACGAGGAATTATCCGAAAACATACGCACGTGTCTTGAATAACGAACGTTGGTGAAATAAACGAACCACAACCTAAATTCACTACACTTAGGCTCTAAGAAACCTAAAACAAGTGAACTAGTGGTCACAAGTCTCAAAACGATGATAGTAATCGGGAAATATGCGGAAAATGGGCCAAAACAGGAAAATGGGCCAAATTGGGCTTGACCGAGGGTCCAGGCGGTACGCCTCGACCCAACGACTCACACTTGGCGGTACGCACGAGACTGAGGAAAGCCTCGGATGCCGCTCTTCCGTGCGGTACGCCTGGCTTCGGTGTTCCTCGCTAGGCGGTACGCATGGCACGCAGAATCGCTGAAAAATCCTTTTTATCCACCCAAGACCATCATTACCTCTACACCATCATTTCTTTCGACTATAGACGCAACCCAACGACATCTTCTCTGAAAAACCACCTGCAACTCACCTCTAAACCCCCTTGGAAGCCATTGTTACACCTTGGAAGCTTTGGATTGAAGATTGGAGCATAGAAGAAGCACTTAGAAGCTCAAACCACCACCAACACCATCTTGTTGCTGCAAGAATCACACGATCCAGGAGTTCTAGGAGCTGCTCAAGCATCATCTCACTGTCATTGAAGCTTTAGAAGGTAGCTCTACATCTCTAGTAGCTTAGAAACACTACTACACACACATGCAAGGTTCAAAGCTTGCATGCACACACTAGATCTTCACATGCACGAATTTTTCTTAGTTTGAATCTGAGTTTGATGATGTTTACATGATTATTGATTGTCTATGATGGTATTTTGATGTTTTATGGCGATCCATGATGATGGTTATATGCATAATGTTTGATTTGGTCACGAATGGGTGAAATACCTCCATGCATGTATGATTTAATGTGATCTAGATGATTTTGGTTGAAAACATATGATTATGGATGATAATAATGATGATTCATATGATCAAGGATGGTAGATTTAGTCAAAAGATAGTTATTTGCAATTATTTCCATTTTTAGTAACTTTATTATTGCAAAATATGACTAGGTGATGAAATGGTAGCATGCATGTGTTTGAATCTGAGATTTATGTTTAAAACAATGATTAGGATATATTAAAATGAACTCTTGATGCATTCGATTGGTTAAAATTTCTAGAAAATATGATTTACACGTTTATTTCTATAAATAGTAACTTTTTGTTATAAATCTCTAAAGAATGATGAAATAGATGTTGTAATGTGTTTAACATGCTTATTTGGTGATAACATGATGATATTGAATGAGTTGAGTTATTAGAATCGTTGAAAAATGGTTATTTGTCACAAGTTTCCATAAATAGAAACTTTGGTTATGAGATTGCTCATAAACCTTGAAATTTGTCAAGTTGAGTTACCATGATAATGTGAAGAGTCCTAGGATCATGTTAGAACGAATTATTGATGACTAGTACAATGTGTTATGTGAACTTTCTATATTTAGTAACTTTTGAACACGAAACATGCTAAACTGGCTAAGTGTGACTATGTGATATATGATAACATGCTCATTTAGGTTAACTATGCATGATAGAATAATCGAAAGGTAATTTCTTACATGACTTGCCTCATTTAGAAACTTTCCTAAAATATGAACTTACTATAAATAGTAAGTTACCTCACAGATGTGACTTTGGTATCCGCACACATCACACAACACTAAGTTGCATGTTACACGATCACTTGAACCATAACTGTCACCAACGGGTCGTTAGGTCAAACACGGTCAACACAACCAACGCGGTCAAACACGGTCAACACGACCCACATAACAACTTGGAGTTGTTTGAACACGAATACGGTCCTGTGAGACCCACACGAATGTAAACACAAACTTATAACACCTATGTGATATAGGTAACCGCTGAAAGAGGCGCACTATTTCGTTCTTGTAGGAACGCACTCTACGGAAACTCAGGTGAGTTTACAGCCCCACTTTTACTCTTTAACTGCTTTTGCTAAACTTTTGGGGTGAGAATACAATGCAACTGTTTTAGATATATGACTGGTATGTTGTAAAACTATTTTGAGTGTACTATTATCGCAACAATCCTCATTACCCTTATCGTTAGTTGTGTAACAAACGAGTCGTTATTACGTAGTACTACTGGGTTTGACTAGCCCCACTCGGCAACAACGTTGACTGGAGGTCATAACGAGTGTAATATCGATGTTGATCTGGGTTCAGCGATGACCCGGGGAGGCAAAAGGAAACAATCGAGTTTCGGTAGGATGACATGACACACTCACGGATCGTAGATCCAACAAAACTATTTAACATACCTAGTATATAACTGTTTTACTGCTTTCAAATACTTAAGCCTGTGAACTCACCAACTTTATGTTGACACATTTTAGCATGTATTCTCAGGTAACTAAACAGCACGAGCTAGGATGCACATGGAGATGCACAAGAGAGTCTGCATACATATAGACTCTAATCCTAGGCTTATGTTTTGATTATTGTCATTTTAAACAATGTTAACAATGTAGTTCTAATACACTTTTCATTTCCGATGCAAAACTAATTACTTATTCCGCTGCTTTAATGATGAACATTTCCGATGCTAAACTTATGAAACTAGTCTTATTTTACAAACTGTATGGTTGTGTAACTCATATAAAGTCGTTCTATATGACCATGAGCTGTGATCCTGGCCACGTCACACCCCCGCGGTCTGACACTGCACGTGGGGATTTAGGGGTGTGACATATCGTAATAAGCCCTCGCAAAGTCTTACCGTAAATGTATAAACAACGAGGTGAGTTTGAATAGATTTATTTGGGTGTGACGAGCCCCACGTGGCGAAAATGCTGACTGGAGGTCAGGACACGTGAAATCTCGACCTATCTTGCTATATTATTTCGAGACATAGCGGAGGCAAGGACTAATAAGTCTAGTTCGGTAGTGACGCACTGACACTTGGAGCCAAGGGCTCGGGACTAACATTTAATAAACAGTATGACACATGATTTCTGAATTACTACCTATGTTTATCAAAACATGTGAACTCACCAACCTTTGTGTTGACACTTTTCTTAAACATGTATTCTCAGGTAACTAGCTGCTTATGGAAATCAGGGTGCACTTAAGGACACGAGCATAGGAACATCATGCATCTATGTTGTGTTCTTTTGAACAACCAATTTTTAATTTATTTTATGACATGTATTAATTCAATGTAGTGTCTGACGGTTTATTTCCGCTGCATTATAAACTTATTACTTTTCCGCTGTATTAAACATTTGAATTTCCGCTGAAATCTATTTTGGTTGACTTGTATGATTTCAAACACTGAAATTTCATAAGCATATAGAGTTGTTCTATATGACCATGAGCTATGATTCTGGCCACGTCACACTCATGTGGACTGACTCCACACGTGGGAATTTGGGGGTGTGACAAATGTCATAATGAAGCAAACACTAGCATATTGGTTGGCATGTGAGTTTTTTCAATGTTGTCAGAACTGGACTAGGCATGGGAACCATATTTAAACTAACCGGCCGATTGCGCCGGTTCACCGGTTGGACCGAGAATTGGTTCACTGTCAGACTGACTTTCATTTTTTTTACTAAAATCCAAAGAATAAAACATTAAAACAAAATCATATATTTTTTAACATGATTATGGTTATTTAAACATTAATTATGTTTGTTTAAATGTGTTTATAATTGTATATTTTTTTTTGGAATATATTATATATTATGTTATCCGGTTTTTAAATCTGGTTCGACCAGTAATCAATAAGACGTCCGGCTCGACGTCAAACATTAGTTTTCTTTGTTTCTTTTTTACATAATTATTACACCATGGTCAACTCAAGCATATTGTTTGACATGGGTTTTTTTTTTCTTTTTTACATAATTCTTACACCATGGTCAACTCAATCATATTTAAGCACCTAGATAAATAAAAAACAAACAAACAAACAGGTCTTTTGTTATATGTACAAACTTAAACAAATTTACCTATTATATTTTTACTTTTCAGTAGTGTTTGTGATGAAATAATGAAGACAAATCATACTCCCTATTCCAGTTGGGATAGAGAGGCCGCTCTGAATGAGTCATCGACTCAAAGTTATCATTTGATAACAAACCTTAATCATATCCTATCTAATGTTTTTATAAATAAGTCTTAACCATGAGGCGAAGATAGCACCCAATTAATGATTAAACAAGCATGACCAAAATCAACTTAACTAATGTAACACCTAACTATCAAACAAGTTTGACCTAAATCGAATTTCATGGCAAAGAATTACAAGTTAGAAGTGAAAGTTGCAAAACATTTTATTAAAATAGGACTCAAGTTTTAGAATATTTTAGACAATAGCCTAACTTTTATGAGAGGAGAGCCATGTCGGCCTTGTCTCACATTGTCATCTTTCCAATCTCAAGTCTTCAACAAACAATAGTCAAACATCCATTTGAATTTTCAAAATTTAAAAAGGTAAAGTTTAAAAAGTCAAAAGAACGTGGACTATTTAGGTGGTATGTGAATCACACATAACCCTTTTTGAACTGCTAACCTTCCCTTGTATTGACACTATGCAATAAAAGTATGGTGCCAAAATGATTTGAGTTGTGTCATAACCATTGTTTTTAGAACGGGACCGGACTGGATCAAAATGTGCTTGTGAACCGCCTTCAACCGAACCGGCCGGTTGAGCTAGTTCATAGGTCGGGCTGGATTTTGTTTTTTTTGTTTTTAATTTTTTAATTTTTTTTTAATTTTTTTTAATTATTTAACTAAAATCCAAGGAATAAAACATTAAAACCAAATGTTATCTTTTTTTAACATTATTATGTTTGTTTAAACATTATTTATGTTTGATTAAATGTGTTTATAATGTATAATTTTTTTAGAGTATATTATATATTCATTATATCGTCCGGTTCTTGAATCCGGTTCAACCGGTTCAACTAGTCCAACCAGTAACCAGACCGATGTCCCATTTAACATCCGGTCTGGTTGTGAAAACATTAGTCATAACTCATAAGCACGTTGCAAAATTAGCTACAAGTCTATTTCCAGTGGTTTACAACAATCAATACCTGTCATTCTTACTTCTAGAATTGGTGTGCCCAAATCTAATTGCTCATTGCCACAAACTACCAAGCTTGTTGGAGGGTATTAATCCTGAGATGTCTTTTCATTTGAAGGGTCATCATCCTAAATTTATAGGTTGGTCTCACAAGTTTCCAGATCAATCACATTTGGCCCATCTCCAGATACATTTCTACACATTTTTCTTTTTAATTTTACCTAAATTATTGCAAATATGCAAATTCTAGACTATCTACTGATCATCTCTAACTCTTTGCATAAAAGTTGATTGAGTTGTGTTTATCAATCATTGAAGGTTTCCAGGATCTTCCTGTGATTCTTTCCAGGTGTCCTCTAAACATGAATAAAGAAATGAATGATAAGGCCTTTATACAAGTGTTTTATTTAGTAGGGTATAGATACCTCTAGTTCTACATAACACCTTCGGTCTTTATGATTTTTAGATATTATACATGCAACTAGCAAAAATGAACCTTAAAATATGACTTGTATATATGTATAAATGTATTAATGTAACGATAATGGTTATAATGATAAACAGTGTATAATTAATATACAAAACAAGAACAGTTGTTTGATATTTCAAACTTTCCTTATGACCCTGTCATCGAAACAGAAAGACACCAACGATGACAAATTGTCGGTGCATGAATCGTCAAACTTTTTAATTATTGGATATTTATATCAATGACATTTCGTCAATAAATTCTAAGCATGAATGAACAAGATAATTTATCACACATTGAAAAGTTCTCCTGACAACATTCCATCTTGTCAAAGGAATAAAGTTTCTTTTTTTTTTCTTTTGTGTTGCCTATAAACCTTGCACCAATGCCCTGGCATTGGAAGTATTTTACCGAATCCCCTACTGTGATTCACCTCCACTTCGATCTACTATAAGGCATATTCTTAATGGGGGAACAATATTTTTTTTAGACTTATTCTCCAAATTATTTATATTATAGTTTAACCAAAACTAAATAAATATAGTGTGATTTTTTGTGAAGAAATCTGATTGTCTGATATCTCGTCGTACCAAGCCGTTCAAAAAAATAGTGTTCATGATCCTTTGCATTAAAAATAATATGTAAGACATTGAAAGGATTTGGGTTAGAATGAATTTGTTGGTTTGCTTGGTAATATAGACTTGTTAGTTTGTATCGAATGGATTTTGGGTTTCTTTTTATGTTTGAACATGTAATTCTAGAAAAGCTATGTTTGTCACCGACTATTCTTGCCTTCTAAGCATAAATTTATGAATAGTTTGTTGTTTAATGGGAAAAAAATAGAGAAAAACCCCTCATAGAAGATTGACTAATGCACAAATATTAGAACTAGAAAACCTCTTAGATCGTGTTCCTAGGAGACATCCTAACCATGTAGGTGCAAAAGAAAGCATGCTCGATCAAAGATAAATTGGACCAAACTGAGTTTCTTCTTATAACTAGGATTATTGGTCTTTAATCAAACTAAACAAGATCTTGATGCTACACACATGGTAAAAATGTATATGAGAGCTTTTTGGATACTTTGATAATAAACGACAAATCAAAAGACACAAGCATTCGAGAAAAGTGGCTAACAATGAAAAACAACAAGATCAATCCCCTACATGCCTTTTACTCTTTCAAATTCAGTGATTGAGAAAATTTTTGTAGGTTTGCGAGAAGAGTGAGCCTATCATATGGTTTTGAATCCAACATTCTTATCATATTCTCATAAAACAGGTTCTACCAAAAGGATTTGAGCAGGACTACGTGTGGATATTTTGAAAAAAATCATTGACCTCAGCACATTCTTTACGTCAAAACTTTTGCCAACGACATGTTGTCATGCTAGCCTGCACCAATGCATGTCTTCGAGATATATTGTCTGACATTTCAGAGAAGTTTTGTTGCAGCGATCACAAATTGACTTATTTTAAATATTTAATGGTTAATAAATTTGTTATTAGACATTCTAGGATATCAATTCACTAATAAGTTTGTAATTTTCTTAGCTATGTTAACCTAAAGTTCCTAAATGATGAAAAAAAATATGATGTTCTCTCTAGAACATGCCCCATGTGCAATCTACCATCTTGTACACATTTAAAAACACATCTACTCTACACCTAAATCACCACATATGTACCACACTCAACATAATTTAAACCCACAACCACATAATTGAAGAGTGCAACACATTACGACCTGAATGTCCCATTGTAATTGAAACAAACAAATGATTTGATGTTACATGGTTGAAAATTCTGAAAGATACAAGTGCCATTGAAGGCTGACACTACTATTATTATTATTGTTATGGACAAATTAAACCAATCTGGTATGGGTATAAAAAAACTTTATCCTTCGAATTATATATGCTCATTTCTCGATGTACATCACACTTAATTGCATAGCAGCATTGGCAGTGATGGTTTATGCATGACATTTTCACAAAATAAAAGAGTCATGAATGAAGATGAAGGTGACGGGTCATTGTATTCAATTATGGAAGAGCCTATATTGAACTACTACACTAGTAGTTTAATGTTTCGATGGTCACATTCATGAAAGTGATATATATATATATATATATATGTGGGTGTGTGTGGTTAGACGATTCATGGCCACATCTGTCTAAGTTTCTCCTAATAATTTACATGTTATTATTTTTTTTTTTTAAAATCATTTATTTCTAATTAAGTAATTCATTCCGGCATATTTTATAGGGGTGTGTTCGGTTAGATTTGGTTTTTGAGTACAACTGAAACTGAAACTGGCATGATCGATTTTTAGTTATTACAAACTAATTGGTTTTTATTTTTCAGTTTTCCGGTTTTCGATTTTTTTATGTTTTCTTATTATTTTTGTTTAATATCTCTCTCACACGCACCCAATACTGAAAACGTAAGCATGTTTAACGATAAATAATTCACAAATTAATTGATAGAACATCAACTAATTACAATATATATAATTAAACCACCATCATCATGTTCTTACATTTAAAGAAACAAAGTTCAAAAATAAATATGCAATAGCTCCGGTCTTTATCATCTTTTGAAATGATAGAAATTATCTAATCCCAATATTCATCATCCCAATGGTACAACTCTTTTCTTGTTTTCCACCTCAAAAGTAAATATAAAAATAACGACATATATGTTATAAATTGTTAATTAACAAGACAAAAAATTGGTTTAGTTCGGTCATTTTTGGTTTTTGAAATATGAATCAAACCAAACTGAAAAATTTGGTTTTGAATTTTTTTCCTTTTGGTTTTTTTCAGTTATTTGTATAGATTTTTTATTAGTTTGGTTGCGGTTCGGTTTTTCAGTTTTTGTTAACTCCTAAAATTATTTTTTCCCTATTTTCAGGCGATGATCTAGATGCAGCCCTACATCATGAAATTTGTCAATGTAATAGTTCTAGGCGAAACTTCTTGCTGTTGCTGTTGCTGTTGTACGTACATCGACAATCATATATATTTATAATATTATGACATTATCAATGTTTACTATTAGACTGAAATTTTAATTTCATGAGAAGCAACCCAATAATGTACAGACTCAAACAAAGTTATGCACCGACTCAAATACTAAAAAGCATAGATTAAAATTTTAACTTTAATGATGTGAGATGTAATTTTTTTTAAAAGATAATATCACAGTCTTACTTTTACTTACTAATATCCGGTTCATTGAGCCAGGGACTCTACCGAATAAGCATCTCTATTCTACTTGTAAATAGAGGTAATGTATGTATTTATCTTCCCTCTCCAGACCCCACTCTAAGTGGGATTTCCACTGAGTACGCTTGTTGTTGTAGTACTTTTACTTACTAATATTTTTCTCTTGTTTATATTTATACCCAAAACATTTTTTCAAAGAGGTAATGCCTCTCACATTATCGATATGTTCGACACATCTTGCTTGGATGTGAGATGTAATTACTTTCAGTTTTATAAAAAATGAATAATTTATAATTTTGACACATTATGTAATGAAATTTTAGTTCTTACATATAAAAGTACAACGAATCTTTAATAAATTGAAAAACATAGTTGAATTTTTTCAGTTTCTTTAAATTTTCATTTCTTGAGTGGAGAAAAATGCATTTTATTCTATATTGCTGATTTTTTTTCTCTGGTCCTTTTCCAACTATTTTTTTACCATTTTTTTACCAAAGACTTTTATAACAAAAATTCTAGACCACATACCTGTATAATGAAACAAAAATATAGAATTTTTATGAAAAGCGACTAAAATGATTTGAACTGAGTTGGCCGTTGTTAATTTTAGGTAAATTTCATGAAATGATAACCAAATTCAAACTTTTTCATCTTTTACAAATTATACAACTTTATTATAGAATTTTCAACCTTACGTAATTATATAAGTTAACTGGTTAATTTGATGACATATCAGATAAACCTTTTATTTTTAACCAGGATAATATCTAATTTATTAATTACATGGTTTGATATTTAGATGATTTAATTAAAATTCAGAAATTATAGAATTATTTTTTTTGAAATAAAACATGATTAAACTTAAATTTAAGTTATTAATCTAATTATTAAAATAGTATTATCCTTTTATAAACTATCATTTTTTTAAAAACTTATTTTTTTAAACATTTCATTTAAAAAATATATATAAAAAAATGCTATTCTTTCACAAAAAATTCTGGTAATACCGGGTGTATTAATTACACATTTCAATACAGAAAACACTAAATAACTAATAATAAAGAACTAGAATCATGAAACAATATTTGTAGGTAAAATATGATTGAAATTAAATTTAAGTAATAAAACAATAACGTTATTTTATACAAAGTTTTTTTTAAATATGTTTATTAACATTTTATTAAAAAAAACTATTTTACTAAAATTCAATTTTACAAAAATATATTAATCAGGTTAAATAAATAATATAATAATAATTAGTAATGAAGATTTCAAAATTTTAAACACTATTTTTAAGATAAAATATTATTCAAATTATGCATAAATAATTAATTTAGATAATAAAACAATAATAACGTATTTTAAGCTTTATTTTTTTTTAAAAAAATTAACATTTCTTTTTTTAAAAACATTTTTTTTAATATCGGGTATAAACTTTGGTTTTCAGTTATATTTTAGCTTCCTTTTTATAAGACTTTTATCAAAAGACCGATTTGAAATATTTTTATAGCTTTCAAAAAGCTTCTTGTGATAGAAAAATTTCCTATTATAAACTAATTTGATTTTTTAAAAAGTATGTATTTAATAGAAAGATAATAAGCCGTTCAAAAAAAAAAAAAAAGAAAGATATTATATTAATATATTAGAAGAATTTAATATGAAAAAAAGTATAAATATAAATAGAAAATCTATTTTCTCTAATAGTCAAGATAAGCTCGCTCCTCGCTCGCTTGGATAGTAGTTTATTTGGCTCGCTCGTTTTGGCTATGACAAAATTAGACTCAATTGAATGAGTCTCTTTGATTTCATTTTAATCAATTTGATCCATAATCGATTTCAGATTTTCAGTCAATTGCATCACTGTGTCCGTTCGATTTGGAGTCGTTCATTCGATTTCATCAATGATTTCAAGCGGTTGATTCAATAATTACGTAATTGATTTAAATGATACAAATTAAAACAATTAATTAAGTATTATTCGATACAATAATGTATTAATGTATCATTCTATTCACAACAATATTTTATTACTTAATGACTAAAAACTATGTCATAGGAAATTGCATAAGATTGAAACGATAAATAAAAATTGACCAAACTAAAAAAAAACAAAAAAAAAATTGAAGTAAATTTAATAGAACAAGCCAGAAACTTTATTATTAAGTATATAAAAATTACCTCTCAATTTTAATTATATTGTTTGCTATAATAAAAATTGTATAAATTTAAATGGTTATATTATTTTATTATTAGTTTTATCTTGCCTTTATTTTGTATAGATATTTTCCTTTGGTTAGTGGAATTCCGTGGGTGTGAATTGATGTGGAGGAAATTTTGTATGTTGAAAATAAAAAATAATAATTTATAGTAGTCTCATATCTAATATTTATGAAATTAATTTGTTGTAAACATGAGTGTTTAATTTTAGGTAGCAGGAATTTTTTATTTTTTTTCCTCCTTAGTGGGTCTTTATCGATGACGGACGAATAGAAGAGCATGTATTATGGCCTATGTGAAATGGTTTAAATCTTGAGACCTTCAACTTTTTATATTTTATTTTTATTAATTTGTTAATTTTCTTTTGTACCATTTTTAATATATCTATTTAAAATCCTTATACAATAATGCATGGTGGCATAATAAGTATTCTATCGGCCATGTTTGAATGTTCATAATCAATGAGCAGTAAATTTATACATTTTTTTTAATTGTATCATCCCTTCAAAACACGTGTTTCTTAACCTTACCATTACACTGTAAATAGTAACGAATTCAAGATTTTTTTTCTAAATAATGTCACTTTATTTATATGTTCTAATGTTATAGTACACCGATCATAAATTTTTTGGGTTGTTTTTAATGTTTGTGTCTGGTAAAAAAACCATTTGTAGTTGTTTCCGACGATTTTTCATCTTTTAAAAACATTACATTACATTTACGGCCGAAACTTATTAGAATAACTTTTTTTAACATAACAAATGAAAGAATTATTCATATGTTTTTTTATTTTCATCATCTTTTTGATAAACAATATTGTCACTATTTCAAAACTCGATCTTTTCACTTAAAAATACCGTTAATAAATATATGTATAAGCTGAAAATTCAATTATGTTCCGAGAGTAAGGGGCAGTTAACTCTTAATGGCAATTAAGAGGCTACTTCTTAATGATTCATAATTTCTTTATGATTAATAGGTAAACTTAAGTTTGAATGGTTAAGATGTAATTTTAAAAGGTAGACACTTAATCATTTAGATACTATAAACCATTAAAAGTTAGTCTTTTTTTTGAACGGCCAACTAATCAACTACCGTGTACTCCGTACGCGGCACCCAATAGCTAAAGGATAACCAAGCTGGCCACTAGTCCTGACGGACGGTGCTCACCAGCCACCAATTCCTGGGAAAACCCGACTCAAGCACCCGCCTAAAGACACGACGGTGAAAGGCCGGTAAACCGGATGAGATCAAGAATCGAACCCATGACTCAGGTTTCCTATCACTTCCTCCAAACGTGTATCTTACGACTACAACAAGACATAATTGGTATAGTCTTTGAATACCTATTAAAATACAACCAAAGTAAAGCCATTGTTTTATATAAAAAGTGAATTTTTTTTTTAAATATTTTCATGTTTGAAAACGGAGGAAGGTTCCGTATGTGTAGACGACACGCTGTGTTGGAGGGGAACAGATCAATAGTGACAAGTTGATAGTGATTGTCGGCATTCTTGTATGTTGACACGTGTCTCGTAGTTACTGGCTAATGAAAAAAATCATTTTCCTTTAGCAATTTACCGCTTTTAGCAACATATCCAAACTGATCTTGTGGACCTCATGATTATGTCCATTTCTTGCACATAATGACAAATTTGTTTTTCTATAAAGTTTAGTAAACTCCACTTATATTTTATCTAGCTTACAAATATGATAGATAATTTATATAACATTTATATTATTATTATTATTTTTATTTTTATTATTAAATCCAAAAAAGAATTCCAATTATTATTATTGTTATTGTTATTATAATTATCATTAGTCATAATGTTATTACTACTATTATAATTCCTATTAATATTGTTAATATTAAAAACAACACATATTTTCTTTAATTTATATGTAAGATAAGATAATTTGGATAAACATTAAATTATTATTTCTTGTTATCATTATATTTTAAAAAATAATTTTATTATTATTATTATTATTATTATTATTAATATAACATGGTGAATATATTTTTAATAATATTATTTATGTAATATAAACCTGTTCAAACAAACATTCATCCAACACAAATGAGAAAATAGGAAGACATCAAATAATAAAATATGTCATCTTATTTAATATGAAAGAGAGATAAGAAAATATAGTTGATAAGAAGGACCATATGACACTAGTTTTGTTATATAGATGTTTATCTTTTTGCTTGTTGCATGTTTAATTAGTTTTATCACGTATTTGTTATCATATTAATACATTTTAGTTACAAATACAGGCATTTTCTGGCATAAAATAAATGTAGGATTGTAATGTAGTGGATTTTTCCCTCTTAACCCCCCCCCCCCCCTATTCCTTATCTCTTTTACTTATGTGATTTGCAAGGTGATGTTATACTCGCAAATAACCCTTAAATTTAGTACCTCGTATAGTTTTCTATGGTTATGCGAGGCATATAGGGTGATAAATCATTAATTTTCAGTTTTTTAACATTAATGATTGATCTCATATACGCGTCATATATGTATATATAGGACTTATAGGTCATATACAAAGCTTATATTAGGCAAATCATTGCCGAAATAGTGTTTGTTTGAGAGGGTTATACACCTTATATAGGCGTATACAATACACGTAGTGTTCATAAGATGTTAAATTAAAACAGGCATTGTGTAAATAATCAGACTCATATGTAACTATAAACAAATATTTGTTTTATAACTTACAAAATACTGATAAAGGTAGCTTCTTTGGTAAAGTGATAGTGAAGGTAGAATCCATCAGTGACCGCGTGTCAAAAATGGTGGTAAATAAGACTATGTGTAATAGGGGTGACTGAGGCGAGAGGGGACTCAATCACGCCCCCTTGGCGCCCAAACCCCACTAAATCCTGTCATGACCAAGGCTGAACGTGTTATGGGCGTGAGGGTGGTCATGCGTAAGCAACGTTCAACCGTGAGGGGGTGATGGGCGTTATGAGGGTGTGATTAGGAGGTGATGGTAACACATATGTATGTGAAGACAGGATGACAGTTTTAGTTGTTTATGTGACGTTTACATGATGCATACGTGAAATGATAGGGTGTGATGAGAATATACACATCCTAGTGGTTTTTTTGATCCATAGGTGTGGGATTTTGGCGATAGATCACGATGGATGTTTTAGCAACGCATGTTAGAGACAATTTTTTAAAAAGTTTGCTTTTAAACTATAAATTTAAAAATAAAAAAAAACTGCTTCACATATATATTTAAAAGAACAAAAGAACGTCTATATACTTTTCGATAGTACCTCCCCTATATAATATACAAACAAAAAGTTTTATAATGATTCGAAACTTTACTACTTTTTGCAAAATTTTTAAAAAATAAAAATAAATGTTTTTTAATTGATTTGCATCTTGAAATCGAGTTCTAAATTTGGAAGTCTTTGTTTAACTGCAGGAAAGCTTTTTAAATTTTAACAAAAAAAATTCATCCACCGAAAAAGGATTAGTAAGAAAAAAGAAGGAAATGAGACACAATGGAGGGAGCAATGTTTTGATAACCAGATCAGACATTTACAGGTACAATTCAAGTACCGATGGACATTATAAATACTTTAAAAATACCAATTAAATTATAGAATTATAAAACATTTAAACAAACCTACTTAGTGTTTAAACAAACGTAACCATTCTTTAAAAATATAAGGTTTGTTTTTAACGTTTTGTCCACTGAATTTTAGAGGGAAAAAGAAGGGAAAAAAAAAAAGAAAAAAGAAAATCTGATCCAGTACATTACTGGTACGTTGGTTCAACCAATCCGATTGGTAACCGGCCGGTTCAATTAAGAGTGATCCATCCAAAGGAATCAAACCAAACCAAACCGGTTTTAGTTGCATTTTCTGATCCACAGATCCGGTCACGAAAACAACGCAAAGGAGTTTGGGTCGGTGTGCTTTCTACAAAAAAGATCACTTCTTGTTCCAAGAAAACTTATTGAGGCTTACTTGCAAAACCAATTGAAATAAGAAAGGATTTAGAAAGTACTCTTTGTCTTGTTCTTGGTTTTGATTCTATCTTAGGCATGCATTGCATGATGGTTAAATGTTCAATGTGAATACTTATTGGTTTCCATGTTCTTCAATTTAGATGATAGATGAGAGTTTTTTTAGCTGTGTGCAATGAAAAATGCAAGCATGGTTTGGTGCCATGTTTGGTAGCCTCTTAATCTCATTCAGAGGCTACCTTTTAATGATTCATAGCATGTGAATGGTTAAAAAGTATCCTTAAGTCTGAATGTTTAAGAGGTTGGTAATGGTTCATAACCTCTGAATGGTTAAGAGGTAACCCTAAGTCTAAATGGTTAAGAGGTTATGAACCATTCAGAGGTAACCTCTTAATGTCAGTCAGATGCAAACAAACAACCCCTTAGTCTTATATGGTTTAATGTCATTGCATACTTTTATTTCTTTGTTAAAATTTTTAAAACTTGTATAGAAATTCCAAGAATTCAATCATACACAACTGGTTTTTGTATGTGACTTTCTTGTACATGTAAAATGATGAATATTTAATTGATTATTACTGAACTCAATATCTATACAACATATAAAAAACAAAACTTAAACCCTAGACAGCTAATGGGTCTTTAGACTCATGATATTAAACTTAATATCCAATATAATTTCATAGTTGTAGCATAAGCTAAAGTAAAACGGATACTAAGATTAGAAAACAAAACATAAAACCATTCGGTTAGCCAAAAATAAATTCGGTTTCATCAATGGAACCATCAAAAAACACGAACCCAATTCAAGTGATAACATGGCTTGGATATGATGAGTTGAGATGCGATGATCAAAGGGTGGTTTATACCGCCATGGAGATAACTTTAAATGCAATACATGTGAATCTGTGGAACATTGTAATTTCTGTCGCGAAATCAGCCACAACAAAGACGACTGTTTCAAGCGAATCGGTTACCTCGAGTGGTGGTCGGGCAAAGGAAAGACTATAGAACCTAAAGTGGCTAGTGTTGAGCAGAAACAAGTTCGATTCCAGGATCAAGTGAAGGACAATATCAACAATTTATTAACTTCTTTGGAGGCAAAGTGATCACGTAGTGTTTGTTCGTGTTATTTGAAGTTTAATTGTGTGCTTTTATAGGTTCTTGGTCCAAAGCACGTTTACTTTAAGTGTATTTATGATTTTCAGGTGTTAAAGAGGTTAAGGATGTTTTTCGAAAGCTTATTGGGTGATTAGAAGAGAAGTCGAGTGGCCAAACATTTCATTTGCAATGACACTTTTCTTAAAAATATAATAACGAAAAACTATGTGAATTCCATGTCACTATACCAAATGGAACCGCTATACCTTTTGAAGGTCATGGGGATTACACCCTGCTAAATGGAGTAACCATTAAGAATGTGTAAAACATTCCCAATTTTAAATGTAATTTGTTATTGGTTAGTAAATTATCAAAGGACTTATAGGGGTGTGCAGAAGGGTTTTACCCGTCAAATCCGTACCCGTTGGACCCTTATCTGACCCCCGCCAAACCCCTGCTCGTTGTATGCCAAACCTATACATGTTGAACCCATATATACCCAAGAACCTTTTAGCCCAAAAATAAGAATCGGGAACATACCTTCTTTTAATGTTGAGCTGGTTATGATTAAGGTTTAACTGCGTCGATTAAAGTCGTGTGAAGCCAGGTATGTGTCGATCGGGCCATGGTGATTGATGTTTATCTTTTTTGTAATGTTTTAGTCTGGATGAATGGATGCAATTAAACAATCAATTCAAGATTTCAAACTCAGACGATAACAATAGAAGATTTTAATTTTTATTTTTTTTCATTTTGGATGTTTTATGCAATACAATGCTATTTTTTTCGATAACAGTAGGCTAATAAAAACGATTTCACGTGTAAATAAGCAAACTCTTCAAATAAAATTTCTAGCAAAATAGTTTGATGTGTTTTAAGTTGTACTCGACGGGTAAATACCCTTACCGGACCCGTAATCTTGAAGACAATTACCATGAAACCGTAAACCGAACCTCAAATGTATAATGGGCAAGGTATAAGGGTTTCATGGGTCGGTTCCACCGGGTATAACATTGACCAAAGTTCTATATAAGATGGGGATGTTGGATACCTAGAGGCGAGCTATGATGACCACAGTTAATACTTGGCACAAAAACTAGATTACGCATCTATTTCTAAACTTTCACATGTTAGCTTTACTATGAATTTCTATTCCAAGTTCCAACTCAAAGTTGTTTTTTTTTTTTTAAATTCTTGTGTTAAAACCAAATTTTGCTAGACTACCATTTCCCCTTTTTAACACAAAACTAGTGTTTGGTGCGAACTATAATCATTTAAAAGTTTTTGGTTGTCTTGCGTATTACGAAGCATGAAGACAAATGGGGATATGTTTGCAATGAGAAGTAGGCAGGGTATTCGTTCATACTCGAACCGATGGGTACAAACGGGTCCGGTTTTTTAGACAAATTAAAACCGAAACCGGAACTGGTTCCACCTGTACCCGGCCAAAACCCGAACCGGAACCGGTCAAAAACCGGTCGGATTCCGGAACGGGAACTGGAACCGGGTATTGACTTTGTTGACCGGAACTGAAACCGATACCGGTTCAAAAAAAAACCCGATTTGTGCACCTCTAGCTACAAGATCCTACCAAGGACTAGATGAGAACCCCAATCACAACTAAGTACTCACTGGCTCACTGCCAAAATTGTTTTAGAAAGCCCAATTACCGAAAATAACCAGGCCATTTCTTTTGAACAAATATCTGAAACCGAAGCTGGGCCAGAGAATCAAGAAGGCCTAATGACAGAACACAATCATAGACTTATCTTTTGGGTCGGCATCTGAAGATAATTTTGGGCCATAAGATCTAGAAAATTCAAACAACAGGGCTGCATAGCTGCCTGCATCTATTCACTAGTTGGGCCTAGTAATCATTAGACCCAACAATGATATTTCCGCTATACTAAAAATCTAATAATCTATTATGTGAATTGAAATGGTCCAGCTGTCTAAACATAGTTGATTAAACCAACATACTGGTTAGCCCATTTGCTGGTTTTACTTCATTAAGGGCATATAGTTTTCTTACCTAGAGGTGGCCAACGTACCTTGAGGTAGGCAAAAAACCGGACCCGAACCTGGCAACCCGAACCGGAACCGATCATACTTGTACCGATAGGTACAAACGGGTCCAATTTTTTCTACAAATTAAAACCGAAACCGCAACCGGGAAAACCGGAACTGATTCCACCTGTACCCGGCCAAAACCCGAACCAGAACCGGTCGAAACCCAGAACTGGAACCGAAACTGGAACCTAGTATTGACTTTTTTGACCGAAACTGGAACCGGTTCCAAAAAAAAAAACCAATTTATGCACCTCTAAACGTACCCGGCTCTAGGACCCGAACCGGTTCCTACCCGGTAAAGCCAAAAACAGATTGGTACCCGGTAGTACTCGAAAGATAGTAACCGGTTCTTAAGTTTTCCAATCCGACCGGTTAGTACCCGGACCCGTTTGGAATCGGTTATAGCCGTTAAAATGGATCTGAACGTTGGAGATCGAATTATAGTCGTTTTTTGACCGTTTGAAGCTCGATTCTAGCCGTTTTTGACACCCTAAAATAGTATAAATAGGTAATAGGTGGTATGGAGTGATCACATAACTCAAAACGCAATCCCGAACGCAAAAAAAAACGTTCTTTATACGTGCTTGTTAAGTCTCCATCTCTCGTTTTAGTTTTTCGTTTTCTTGTTTCCTACTCGCAAAAAAAAAAACGCTCGTTGTAAGTTTTGTGGAATACATTTAAGTAAAGAATCGAATTCAAATTTGAAAACACATCAACAAACCGTTTTGCAAGGCGTTGAAAAAGGATCCCGAATTCCAACAAACGCAAATGGATTTTCAAGGAGGAATATTTAATTATGACCTCGATCGGGTTTGGGCTCGAATGACGAAGTTCGTGATTCAAGAGGCGTTGCCGTTTAGCCATTTCGGCAATCCTCGGTTGACAAACATGATTCGGGAGACACTTCAACCACGCTACACCCACGTAAGTCGTCAAACTCTTAGACGTTATTGTTTAAAAATGTGGAAAAATGCCAAACAAGAACTAGTTTCATATTTCGAAAATTTAAATACGGGGGTTAACTTAACTAGTGATGTTTGGTCAGCTCCACATAATATACCCGAATCCTCCCTTTGCGTCACCGCTCATTGGGTAGAACCGTCATTGTGGGTAATGATTAAACGCACCATTGCTTTTGAACCTTTTCCGAATCCACATACCGGTGACCTTTTATTTCAAATTTTAGATTATGTAATAAGATCGTTTAAGTTAGAAAATAAAATATTTTCGATGTCATTTGATAATGCTTCATGA
Organism: Mikania micrantha; assembly: GCA_009363875.1. Taxonomy (NCBI): domain Eukaryota; kingdom Viridiplantae; phylum Streptophyta; class Magnoliopsida; order Asterales; family Asteraceae; genus Mikania; species Mikania micrantha. The sequence goes on along the minus strand of CM018687.1, from coordinate 49,325,935 downwards.
TATTTTAAAAAGAGTAGGAAACGACATATGGCATATAAGAAATTTTGTAAAGATACGGGGAAGATTGATTTGGGTGCAAATTGGGATGTACCTCATAGAAAGAATTCCACTTGCCTAATGCTTTGAAAATGCTTTACGACAAAAAGATACTTTGCAAATGTTTCATAATAGTCTTGCCGACAATGAAATGGTCGACGCGTTTTTGGATAGTTCTTGGGATAATATCCAATTACTATCTGAATTTTTTGAAGTTTTTAAATCATAAGCTACTAAACTATCGGGGACTTATTATCCGACTAGTTCTTTGGTTCTTTCGGAGTTATTTTTAATGGTTACAAATCTTAAAAATATTGAAAATAAAAATGAAATGTTTTCTAACATGATATCACCGATGTAGGCAAAATTACTAAATTATTTTCTTGAATTACAACAAGTTTTTACTTGCGCCGCCACTTTATTAGTTGTTTGTAACTTTTTTCTTGTTTTATTAGTTTTTTTGTAACATTTCTTTTGTTTTATTATTGTTTGTAACTTACTTTTTTTATTTTAACAACTTAAAATAATTAATGAGTTTATGTTTGTTTTTAACATTTGTCATTTTTAAACAATTCATGACTTCTAATGCTAAAAACAATTCAAATTAATGTTTTATTAGTTGTTTAATTAATGTTTTATTAGCTGTTTGTAACTTTTTCTTGTTTTATTAGTTTTTTGTAACATTTCTTTTGTTTTATTATTGTTTGTAATTATTTTTTACAAACTACTTAAAATAATTAATGAATAAGTGTGTTTTTGATATTTGTTATTTTTAAACAATTCACGACTTTTAATACAAAAAATAATTCAAATTAACAAAATTTTTTGTTTGTAGAAACAAATAAGGCACAACGGTCAATGAAGTTACAAAAAAAAAACTGAAACCGGTTCTTAAATAGGAACCGGAACAGGACCATATCCTAACCGGGTACGTTGAATAGGGTTTTTTGTGAGTGGAACCAAGTACAAAACCGGTTCGGGTCCTGGGTGGAACCGGTGGGCAATATGAAGTAGTTTGGCCACCTTTGTTCTTACCTACAACTTGAGCCCAGTTGGATTTTGATCATTGCAGAGTTGACCCCAGTTGAATACTTACGTAGTTACGATCTATAGCATAATCATCATGGTATTGTCACACAATTGGGTTTTTTTTTTTTTTTTTTTTTTGAATGGCTGAAACGAAGACACCTGGCGGTGATTTAGAAGTAGATTAAATTTCTTACAGTTAGTTATTAAAAAATAAAAAAAAAACAATTACATATACCCTCTATAAATTTCATTTATTATATATATATATACTCAATCCAAAATTTTTTCTCTCTTTATAAAGCCCCATTAAAGATTATTGATAAATTAGAGAAAATTAGGAAGGCATTTCTTTGGGGAGGTGTAACCTCTAGGGCCAAAATTCACTGCGTGGGATGGGATAGGGTGACAGCTCCAAAAGATAAGGGAGGCCTGGGCATTGGGTCTCTAAGAGATATCAATATTTGCCTCCTTGCTAAGTGATGGTGGAGGTATAAGGTGGAGCCTCAAAGTCTATGGAGAAAGGTGATATATGGGATTCATTTTTCACCACGAAATGGGTGTGTGGTTCCATGCAGATCTATCTATGCAGGTTTGTGGTCTTCCATCTCCAAGTTGGATGTAGCATTTCACAAACTGGGCATTAATTTGAAAGTTATGTTTATGGGAAAGGTTGGAGATGGTTCATCTCTTCTATTCTGGAATGACTTATGGATGGGGGAGATTCCCTTATGCTATAAATTCCCTAATCTTTATAAACTTGAAACTCAAAAAAAATGCTTGGTGAAAGATCGGGTGGGTTTGGATGGCAATGGGATTAAGCTCACTTGGAGGTGGTCAAGAGGTTTGAGCCGAGATGAGGAACTGGACGAATTATTTGTATGTGAAACATTGATGAACCAGGTGGAACTCAAGTCTACTAAGGACCAATGGGTTTGGCAAGGTCACCGGAATGGAATATTTTCGGTTAGCTCTCTTAAAAAAAGGCTTGTGGATTCCAGGGAGTACGAAGCTAATTTTGTTCTACATTGGAGTAAATGGGTGCCCATCAAAGCCAATGCGTTTGTATGGCGAGCTGAAATGGGCCGTGTTCCTACGAGGGATGCATTAACTCGGAGGAATATTCCAATTAGTTCACCTTTGTGCCCTCTTTGCAACAATGAAGTGGAGTCAGCCGCTCACTTATTGATTGGATGCGAGTTCGCCTCGGCTCTATGGCAACAGGTCTCATCTTGGTGCAAGGTGCCGCCTATTTTTGCTTTTGATATTAAAGATCTTTTGGAAGTTTACAGGACATTACCGGTACTAGAATCTAAGAAGGAGGTTATCCACACTATAATCATCACGGCATGTTGGTGTTTGTGGAAAATGCGGAATGAGGTGGTTTTTCATGGAAGAAGACCAATATTTCATCGGCTAATGGAGGATGTCAAACAAACAGGTTTTTTGTGGTATAAAAGTCGGGCGAAAATTACAAGTTTGTCTTGGGATGATTGGAGGTTCTTTTGTTTTGATTAATCTTCTTTGCTTTGTATTGGGTGTCTGCTAGCATCTTGCTAGTTATGATGTACTGGTGAATTATTTTTGGTGAATAATAAATTACTTCCCTGCTGTTCAAAAAAAAACATATATACGCAATCCAAAATTTTAGCTACATATATTATCTCCTCTAATTCTAAAAATTTCAAATATACTCATTTTAATTAAAATGAATTAAGGAATTATTGTTTTACCCTACTTTAAAAAATTGTTATAACTGTTTTACCCTTGCTTCAAATATACCTCTATTTTACGTTTTGTTCCCTTTTTTTGTGTTTTTGCTTCTTCTTTTTCGTGTCCTTTTTTTATTTTTAATTGACAGAGTTGGAGTCGTAACAAATGTAGTGTTTACTTTTGTTTACATTCAAAGGGTTACAAAGTGTAAAAAAAGTAAAATTAGGTATATGTGTATTTAAATTTTTTAGTTGGGTATATATGTAACTAGGTTAGTATCTCGTGTATTACACGGGATGAATAAAAAAATATAATAAGTAATTATTAATAAAAATTTAAAAAATATGAGACGATTTTTTAATATAAAATAATTATATTATTTTTTTAAATACTATAGTTTTTTCAAATTTGTTTCTTTAAAATTTTTGTTTTAATTTTCTTTTTGAAAATTGAATA